>CM055116.1:991976514-993421514 GCA_029206835.1 Rana muscosa
GAGAACCAAGCCAGATGCCGCGTACACACGATCATTTTTCCCGTTGGGAAAAATTACACTTTTCATTTTGGACGAGAAAAACTACCGTGTGTGGGCTTTTTGTCATTTTTCCCGACGGGAAAAACGGCATTAATCACGATGAAAAAAATTAGAACATGCTCTAATTTTTCTCGTCGTGATTCCCGTCATTTTTTTCCGCGGCAGTTTTCCCATAGGGAAACACTGCCGGGGAGCCTACACACGTTCGTTTTTTTCGACCAAGAAAAAAAATTTCATTTAAAACGGCAGTGTGTAGGGGAACAAGCTGTTCCTCGTTTTTCACGTCGCTTTTCTCGACGGTGTTTTCACCGTCTGAAAAATCGATCGTTTGTACACGGCATCAGAGATTAAGCACCGGGTAAAAGAGTACCATAGCTAAAAACATTCAAAATCAATTTCATAGAAGTGTGGACACTAGAGTTGAGCGGACACCTGGATGTTCGGGGTTCCGAACTTTTGAGGACTAAAATGGCTCTAAAAAAGTAATGGAAAGGGCTAGAGGGCTGCAAATGGCAGCAAAATGTTGTTAAGAGCATGGCAAGTGCTCTGCAAACAAATGTGGATAGGGAAATAACTTAAAATAACATAAAATACATCAAAATAAAAAACTCTTGACCTTGGAGGACGAGGTCCATATGGAGTAGGAGGTTGAGGTGGCGGTGTAGGTGGAAGAGGCGGTGGAGGACGACGAGGTAGCCAACACTGGTTTTTGTTTTTAATTTTATTTTTTAAATTAGGGTACACCCCAAAAAAAGTGAGAGAGATCAAAAATACAACAATGGCTGGGTAAGGCCGGTATATATGTCTATTCTGTACAAGGTACGGACAAGTCCTGTGGGATCCATGCCTGGTTCATTTTAATGAACGTGAGCTTGTCCACATTGGCTCTGGACAGGTGGCTGTGCTGGTCTGTGATAACGCCCCCTGCCGTGCTAAATACACATTCAGATAATACACTGGCTGCAGGGCAGGCCAGCACCTCCAAGGCGTAAAGGGCAAGCTCAGGCCATGTGCCCAATTTGGAGACCCAGAAGTTGAAGGGGGCAGACTCGTCATTCAGTACGTGTAGGCGTGTGCACACATACTGCTCCACCATGTTGGTGAAATGCTGCCTCCTGCTAAGACGTTCCATATCAGCTGGTGGTGCTGGTTATTGTGGCGTGCTGACAAAGCTTTTCCACATTTCGGCCATGCTAACCCTGCCTTCTGAGGTGCTGGCGGTGCCCCGGCTGCATTGGCGACCTCTTCCTCCTCAGCCTTCGCCTTGTGCTTCCACTGTGCCCCCACCGTCAGGTGGAAATGCCACCAGCAGCGGGTCTACCAGCGTGCGCACGAACTCACGCATCTTACGATCACGCTCCAGTGAGGGAATTAAGGATGGTACATTGTCCTTGTAATGGGGATCCAGCAGCGTGGCCACCCAGTAATCAGCACCAGTTAGAATGTGGGCAACTCGGCGGTCGTTGCGGAGACACTGCAGCATGTAATCGCTCGTGTGCCAGGCTGCCCAGAGGCAACGAAAAGCTGTCCTCTGTGGGAGGTGTATCGTTTGTGTCCTCTGTATCCCCCCAGCCACGCACCAGTGATGGCCATGAGCTGGTCTGGGTGCCACCCTGCTGTGAACATGGTTCCTCCTCCTCCTCCTCAACATCCTCCAGAACTGTGCCCTTGCTGGACAATTGTGTACCTGGCGTTTGTTGGTGCAGGAACCCACCCTCGGAGCCACTAGTGAATGACTGTCCTGAAAGCCTTGGAAATGATCCCTCTTCCTCCTACTCCTCCTCCTCCATCATTGCCCGAAGCGTTTTTCAAGGAGGCATAGAACTGGGATAGTAACGCTGAGAACGGCGTCATCGGCACTGGCCATGTTGGTGGAGTACTCGAAACAGCGCAACAAGGCACACAGGTCTCGCATGGAGGCCCAGTTATTGGTGGTGAAGTGGTGCTGTTCCACAGAGCGACTCACGCGTGCATGCTGCAGCTGAAACTCCACTATCGCCTACTGATGCTCGCACAGTCTGGCCAGCATGTGCAAGGTGGAGTTCCACCTTGTGGGCACGTCACATATGAGGCGGTGAGCGGGAAGGCCGAAGTTACGCTGCAGCGCTGACAGGCGAGCAGCAGCAGGGTGTGAACGCCAAAAGTGCACACAGACGGCACGCACTTTCTGCAGCAGCTCTGGCATATTGGGGTAATTTTTAAGGAACCTCTGCACCACCAAGTTCAGCACATGCGCCAGGCAAGGGATGTGCGTCAAACCGGCTAGGCCCAGAGCTGCTACGAGATTTCGCCCATTATCGCACACCACCAGGCCGGGCTTGAGGCTCACTGCCACCAACCACTCATCGGTCTGTTGTTCCATGTCTCTCCACAACTCCTGCGCGGTGTGGCGATTTTCCCCCAAACAGGAACGTTTTAAAACTGCCTGCTGTCGTTTACCCCTGGCTGTGCTTAAGTTGGTGGTGAAGGTGTTACGCTGACCGGATGAGGAGGCGGTAGAGGATGAGGAAGCGGAGTAGGAGGAGTTAGCAACAGGAGGCAAACTGAAGTGCCCTGCAATCCTCGGTGGTGGAAGGACATGCGCCAAACTGCTATACGCCTCAGGCCCAGCCGCCACTGCATTTACCCAGTGTGCCGTTAGGGAAATACAGTATAACGTCCCTGACCGTGCTAACTGGCCCACGTATCCGTAGTTAGGTGGACCTTGCCACAGATGGCGTTGCGCAGTGAACACCTGATTTTGTCCCCCACTTGGTTGTGCAGGGAAGGGATGGCTCGCCTGGAAAAGTAGTGGTGGCTGGGCACGACGTACTGTGGGACAACCAATGCCATCAGGCTTTTAAAACTCTGCATCTCCACCAGACGGAATGACAGCATTTCAAAGGCCAGGAATTTTGAAATGCTGGCATTCAGGACCAGGGATCGCGGGTGGGTAGGGGGGTACTTCCTCTTCCGCTCCAGTGTTTGGGAGATAGAGAGCTGAACGCTTCCATGGGACATTGTGGAGATGGTTGGTGACCCAGGTGGTAGTGTTGCTGGCAGATCCTCTGTTTGCAGGGTGGCAGGTGCCACGGTCACTACAGAGGTGGATGAAGAGGCCGAGACTGCAGCAGAAGAGGAAGCAGGAGGAGCCAGAGACCTTTCTTGTTTTTTGAGGTGTCTACTCTACTGCAGCTCGTGCTTTGCACTTAGATGCCTGGTCATGCAGGTTGTGCTAAGGTTGAGAATGTTTATGCCTCGCTTCAGGCTCTGATTGCACCGCGTGCAAACCACTCGTGTCTTGTCATTAGCACATTGTCTGAAGAACTGCCACGCTAGGGAACTCCTTGGACCTGGCTTTAGTGTGCTCGGTCCCTTGCTGCGTTGGGCAGTAGCAGGCGTACTGTCTAGGGGAGGGACACTCCGCTTTTGCACCCTGCTCCCTCTTCTGCTGTTCTGGTGGGTGGCCCTGTGCGACCACCGCCTCTTCCTCCGAACTACACAGGTCACCTGCATCACGTTGATTCCATGTGGGGTCGGGGACCTCATCGTCCTCCACATCATCTTCCACCCAGTCTTCACCCCTGCCCTCCTTGTCGGTCTGCACAATTGCAAAAGCAGCAGCAGTTGGCACCTGTGTTTCTTCATCATCCGAGACGTGCTGCGATGGTCCTCCCATGTACTTATCTTGAAACATAAGTGGTTGGGCATCGGTGCAGTCAATCTCTTCCACTTCTGGGGCAGGGCAAGGTGGATGGCCCTGGGAAACCCTGCTGCCCTAGAGTCATCAAAAAGCAGAAGAGACTGCTGCATGACTTGGGGCTCAGACTGCTTGGCTGATTTGCAAGGGGGTGAGGTGAAAGACTGATGGACATCGGCTGCAGGTGCCAACTCTGATCTTTCAGCAGTAGACAGGGTGGGAGACAATGTGAAGGAACTGGAGGCACTGTCAGCAACCCAATCTACTATCGCCTGTACTTGTCCTGGCCTCAACATTCGTAGAGCCGCATTAGGCCCGACCAAATACCGTTGCAGGCTCTGTCGCCTACTCGCACCTGAGGAAGGTGTTTCACTTGTGCGTGTAGCTGGCACAGATCGACCACGTCCTCTCCCTGCAACAGGAGCTCCACCAGCAGCACCACGACCGGGGCCACGTCCCTTATTTGACGTTCTCCTCATATTTCTCAAATTTAGGATCTTGCCCTAAATGGGTGTTTTTTGAATAGCAGAATAGGAGAACAGTATCTAAAGTGTGTATCTCACACGTACAGATATGTAGAAAACGCACCCAAAAAAATTTTTGGGGCAGAAAACGCATCAAAATTTTTTTATTGCCCTAATTTTTTTTTTGGAATAGCAGAATAGGAGAACAGTATCTAAAGTGTGCATCTCACAGTAACATATGCAGTGCTGGTGCACTGAGCTTGCATAAAATGCCCGCCGACGCCAACCTAACTAACAGACGGATAAAAGTTATCTTTTCTCTGGCACTGGGCTCAGGGCAGGATAAAAAGATTGTGCACTGCACCCACACAACAAAAGCAAGGTAGATCACTGAGTAATTTGATTTCTGAATCAGGACTCCTAATTCTCTCCCTCAAAGCAGCAGCAACCTTTCCCTACACTATCTGAAGCAGAGTGATGTGCTGTGCTATGTGCCTCTAGCTTATATAGAGGCTGGGTCACATGCTGCACTGGCCAATCACAGCAATGCCATTAGTAGGCATGGCTGTGATGGCTTCTAAGGGCACACGAGTTAAACGAATGTTGATTGGCTGCCCTGCAGCTTTTTAAAATGCGCCATTACATTGCCAAACACCGACACCGAACCCGAAGATACAGTAAATTGTTCGGGTACCAAAATCCCAAAAGTCCAGGACAAACCCGAACTTTACAGTTCGGGTTGCTCAACCCTAGTGGACACACCATTATTGAACTATTGCTGGTAATACACTATTAGATTTTCTTAAGTTGGCCTGTGGTCTATACAGCATGGGTAAATGAATCTCCCGGCTGGGCTATAATATTCTGACAGCTGTTGGTGGTGACTGTTAGAATACCCAAATTTGGCTGTTCTGCCAACACTTTTTTGCCCGGATATTTCAAATGAAGCATGTTGGGTGGTAGGGGGATGACAGGGCCACCCACTAAGTGAATTTTAGTTAGTTCATCAGAAATTAGCCGAAATTTGTACAGTGTATGACAAGCTTAAAGGAATATTTTTTTAAGACGAGGACCACATTTACTTTATAGGATGATTCCTTATTTATAAAATTGCCCTCTTTGTTCTTCTGTGGCTGGTCCCTCTGTTTTTGGGCGTCTCCTTAACGAACCGGCTGCATAGGAGACACCCATGTATGCATGCTGCTGGCCAGTGCTGTATGTATCAATAGACACATAGTGCCCAACAAACCAGATCTCTGCTCCCTCCTCCAAGCCATTTGACTGATGGCAGAAGGAGAACACTGCCCTTAGTGCCCGCCTCTAAAACCCAGAAGATGGGGGACATGGCGCAGATCAGAGGATCCAGTGGAAGTAAACATGAACTGCAGGTAAGTGTATGGTGACAGGGGTGGTAAGAGAATCTGCTAGGGCAATTCTCACCTTAATGTAGAGGATGCATCAACGTAAAAAACACCTAGCATTCAGTACCTATTTAAGGACACATTCAAATTAATTATAGATTTAGGTTGGGGCAGGACATGAAGTTGACCAACTCTATACTAGAAGTGTGTGCAGGGTCTTGGCTTACAACTTTTAAGCATTCAGATTACATTTTACTAGAGTTTATAAGAGAAAAGTCACTTTTTAATTATAAATAAATCAAATAAGTGCAGCACTCGAATCCCTCAACATCCACTATTGATACTATAAACATCACTAAATATCATATACATAAATATCCAATACTGCATTAAACCTCCTTTAATTCAGGGGTGAATCAACAAGGGTGAACACATATCTATTTGCACTTGAGTTGTGGTGAAAGGAAGAGGTGAAATTACTGTGGCATCACAAAATCGTGGATTTTTTAGACTTCTTTATTACAAGGAATGCCAAGAGGTGTTTATGGAGTGATTGGGGCGTTTTAATTGGTTTTGAATTTTTGTACAAGAACAAACACTTAAATATATATACTGCCTGGATTAAGGTTGCCAGTGTTTCTGCACTGTTTAACTGAGAAGTATATTTATTGCAGTGCGCATATTTATTTGTTTAATTGTGAATTTGGAATCAGAAACTGGTGCTAGCTAGCTCATAAGCACAGACACACACACACATTTTTAAGTATAGAAGTATACAAACACAAGGTTTTAAACGTGTGGTGCAGGGATACCGTTTACTTATGCCGTGTACACATGATCGGTTTTACCGATGAAAACAGTCCGATGGACTTTTCTCATCGGACAAACCGATCGTGTATGGGCCCCATCAGTTTTTTTTCCATCGGTGAGAAAAAATAGAACATGTTTTAAAATTTTCCGATGGGGAAAAAAAAACGATAGAAAATTCCGACCGTCTGTGTGGCACTCCATCGGACAAAAAACCCACGCATGCTCAGAGGCATTGAACTTAATTTTCTCGGCTTGTCGGAGTGTTTTACGTCACGGCGTTTGGGACGGTCAGATTTTTGACTGATGGTGTGTAGGCAAGACTGATGGAAGTCAGCTTCATCGGATTTCCGATGGAAAAATCCATCGGATTAGAATCCATAGGAAATCCGATCGTGTGTACAGGGCTTTACATTATCAGACTTTTTAGTTATAACAAAAGTTTGTACCTCAGTAGGAAAATGCATTATCAAGTATTCTTCAATTAAAATCCTTCAATTACCTACCTGCAGTAATTCCACAACAGTTTCAGAGAATCCCACCACATACATAGCAACTGCAACAGCATTTGCAAATGCAAAGATCAGTCCTATTGCACCTCCAAATTCAGGTCCCAAACTTCGAGAAATTAAGTAGTATGCACCTCCTACAAAGAATGAAAAATAGATTGACAACTGCTGCAAAATATTTATATGCAATGCATTTACACTGATATAAAAAAGGAGTCCAATAATTTGATATGAAATTGCCTGATTATTTCAAGAAATTCTTGTAAATATTACACAAAATAGCATAAAAATTACTTTTAGTTTAAATTATCCCCTACGACAGTAGCTATACGTAAGTCACATGTGCATTTGTGTATATAAAAAGGAGGTCATTAATTAGATACTGAGGAAATAAATGTAGCATACCTAAACAAAAACAAAAAACCTGGAGTAAATCAAAGGGAGTTGAGGTGATTGAACGGTTTACTAATACTCACGTGAATCACCTTAGCTCCCTGGACCAAAGGTCTTGCTGTGCTCTACTGCCAGGAACAGCAATGGGCTTCACCACTGTCCTACTCAAAGCGTTGGCTCTAAGTGACTCTAATGGAATTTCAGTAACACTCTGCGATGCACTGTAGCAGCAGAGGAGCATGACGACGAGCATTTGCAGCCTCTAAATTGAGAAGGGGGGTCACTAAATGCATTGAACTTCCCAAAGCAACCCACCACCAACCCTCAAGATCTCAATTTTTCAGGAAACTGAAGGTTTTTCTTTAAGCGTAAATACAGTTATGAGCTACCATGTCTTTCAACAATCAGGGCTTGCACATTACAGCTAGCAATAAAAATATAATACCAAGACATTTGAACTGCCTGGCCTTCCTAGGTCTATACAGTGTTTACAGGCCCTGGCACAGTTTACTCTATGACCCTTTCCAACTGCGTTCAGTGAACGATGCTTTAGGCAATAATGGCGCCACCAGTGGTGTACACACCAGCAGAGTCTTGTAAACACTATGTAGTACTAAACAGACAATAAAACCTGTATGCATTAGATGCATGATTTTTTTCTTAATCAATAGGATAGGGGGATTCAACCACTTCTACACTGACCACACTCACAACGCATCTCTAACCTGTGTATTCCTGTCTCAAAAGTGAAAGGTATCATTTATTTCATGAAAGAAATTCCCATACCTCCATCTGATTCTAAGTACACTGCGGTTAGCTGAACTGTGCCTGGTTTGTTAACGGAAGGAAAATCTATGTTTATTTTTAGGAATAGGATTGCAGAGTATGTTCATGTCATAACTGTGTGATCTGTTTTATTTGACTTTGTATCTGGTAATACATTCAGTCACATGCTCTTAAAGCTCAACTCTAAGCAAAAAACATCACAGATTCTTGCTTAAAAAAAAAAAAAAAAAAAAAGCTTAAAGTGATACTAAACACACACCGTTTAATTTACATTGTGTCTCCTTTTCTGTATGTGGGTAATGGCACTAATTATTTTAATAAAAAAAAAAAATCTTAGTACCTTTTTCCTAATCGATATACAGCTGTCACATGACCCAGCTCTTTCCCAGCCTGTCTGCAGGGAAACATAAGCAGGAGGAGCCTCTAGTCCTCTGCTACTGGTCACATGTTCAAAATAAAAATAAAAAACCTTTGGAATACAGAGTAGAAAAAAATATATATAAATCAATAAACTGTTTTAAACTGGCATACAAATATATATTTGAAATCAAATCTTTATTATTTTGTGTAAATAACATGGTGTGGGCAGATTTCTGCCAGACACAGGCTGTCACACTCCTCCAGTATGTGTCTTAGAATAAGAGGGAGATGAAGTCTCCGTTAATCTACATCTAATATCCCACCCCCATCGTGTTTAGCTGATTGGTGGGCATGGAGGAGGGAGGGAGGGAGGGAGCTGTCACTTACCACTATGTATAAGCTCACATGTGTGTTTCTATGGCCGCATGGGCTGCTCAGATGTGGTAGGAAGCAAATGCTGAAAATAGAAACTCACTGAAAACTGAGCATGTGCAGAGTAGCTACCACAGCTGCAAAATCCCTAGCTGAATTGGGGACATGGACAGAAGGTAGCGATAGAGAGCAGCAGGATCAATTAGGTTTTTGCAGAATACAGAAAACAAATCTCATAGTGTTATTATGAACAGCGTGTAATACAGCATTTACTGATAACTTTTTATGATGTGGGTTTAGTAAAACTTTAAGCGGTTTTAAATGGATTGGTGTAAGTATGTGCGTACATGAGTGTGAGTTAGTATAAGTAAATTTATCTTCCTATAAGCCATCTGTAATCACCTGCACAGAGTGGCCTAAGACCAGGGTGATGGGGGGCAAATCCTAGAAATCAGGCTTTACTGCAAAACTGTTGTGCTGACAGAAGGAAAGAGCAGAGTGAGAAGCAAGATAACCTTATTCATGTGCTACTCCTTCATTGTCCAGTCAGAAGGAAGAACATCTTAACCAAGCTATGCTTCTGCTCCACTGGCTAAAGACCTGGCTATACAAGTCGATGCACCAGGATAACAGTTTCCATACTTGCATTGTAATGTATTTAGCTGCTTGCTTGAAGTTTAATAAAACTGAAAGTTTTACCCCACAGTATAACAAAGGCTGGTAAACAACAGCCCGCTAATTAGATAAAACAACAATTCTATGCTGTCGGTAGAGGTCAGATTTAATTTTATACAGCAATCGTATGTTTGATGTTGGCATCACCGATCTGACAATTACCTGTTATGTAGAGGTACAGAGAAAAGTAAAACCCTGTACACACATGGGCAGAATGTTGGGAGACATTGGACGGTACAAAAAAATAGACATTCTGCCTGTGTGTATGCCGGCCTGTCCATTCGGACAGCTTCTGTCGGACGTGCATGCTGGAAAACCAGCAGCCGGCCAACTCCCGATCAGTGCTCTCAGCCAATGGCAGAGAGAGCTGAACAGAGTGTTCTGGCAGGGGAGATCGCTGGACTAACCTTGCATGGTAAGTACAGCGGCTCCTGACCGGAGCGGTCAGCTTTTTTTTCGTGCAACCCTTGGGGTTGCACAAAAAAATAAAAAATAAATAACTGTAGAACGTACCTAGCTTAAGTGCTTCTGACAACCTATACCACTGGAAGTGGAAATTTAATTAGAACTAAAACTGCTAATATAACATCAGTGATGCTATTGTTGAGAAATCAGCAATGGACAAAGTAAAAGTTCTAAACCACTTCCTAATTGTCTTATGCTGTAGCTCCAACTGCCTGGTTGGTAGCAGATTTTACACACAAGGTCACTATAATATGTTTGTAAACAATGTGAAAAACACTGGCTGCCAGTGAAAGAAGCAGAATGTTCAGCATGCTTCTGATAATACATGATAACTAGACATGTGCACACTGAAATATTTCGTTTCGAAATTTCGTTTTCGTCCAAAAAATAAATTTATTTAGTTACTCCCGAAATTCGTTTTTATTTATTTCGTTTTTCGTTAAAAATTGCATTCGTCCGAAAATCTGAATTAATTAAGGTCGAATCTGTCATTGAAGGCTTATGGTGTCTGTCGAATGTTCAAAGAAGATTCGACGGAGCAGCGAAACTGTACGACTCTGCAATCATACATTTCCGGTCGAATGTTCCGCCCACAAGCAGTGATCTTTTCTCTCTATAATAACGAATCTTTTCTCTCTATAATAACGAATCTTTTCTCTCTATAATGTCGAATCTTTTCTCTCTATAATGTCAAATCTTTTCTCTCCTATGTCGAATCTTTTCTCTCTATAATGTCGAATCTTTTCTCTCCTATGTCGAATCTTTTCTCTCTATAATGTCAAATCTTTTCTCTCCTATGTCGAATCTTTTCTCTCCTATGTCGAATCTTTTCTCTCTATAATGTCAAATCTTTTCTCTCTATAATGTCAAATCTTTTCTCTCCTATGTCGAATCTTTTCTCTCCTATGTCGAATCTTTCCTCTCCTATGTCGAATCTTTCCTCTCCTATGTCGAATCTTTCCTCTCCTATGTCGAATCTTTTCTCTCCTATGTCGAATCTTTCCTCTCCTATGTCGAATCTTTCCTCTCCTATGTCGAATCTTTCCTCTCCTATGTCGAATCTTTCTCTCCTATGTCGAATCTTTTCTCTCTATAATGTCGAATCTTTTCTCTCCTATGTAGAATAATCTTGGACTAATAGAGTTAAGGTTAGGCACATTCGACCACAGATTCGATAGACACAGATTGTTATTGTCAGCGTCACGTCGAATCTCCTATCTATATCGAACTGTTGTAGCAACGAAAACGAAAATAAAGCATTTGTTTATGTCGGATCTTTCGGTTTTCGGATTCTGTGCTTTCGTTTTCGTTTGTTAAAACGATAACGAAAATAGCTGAAATTCGGACGAAAATGCATTCAGACGAAAACGAATGCACATGTCTAATGATAACCCAGCCCTGTGTGGCCTTTGTATGGAATACAATTATCAGCAACACTACTGGTCCTAACAACACCGGAAGGTGAAAGGACAGGCAATGGTGGAAACACACAAAAGCACAACACTGTCCCTGGTTTGTAGTAAGCTGCAACCATACAGAAAACGAAACCACTTCCACATGCTATCTGTAGTATAATCTACTTCTCTTTTATTAGCACAAAACTTGTGAACAACGCTGCAAATTCCAAATGAATAGTTAGAAAAAAAAGAGTTTTATAGTACGGCTTTATAGAAAATGCAAACAGGCAACGGAGCACAGCGTTCAATCCTGCACTTTACATTTAACTTCTGCTCAGACTTCACTAAAGTGATTTCTGGATAGCTGCTTTGTGATTCCTTCACTATGCATTTAATAACTGGCTCCTGCAATGATTTAATATATAATTTTATATCACATGCTACAAAGGCTGTAATACTGAATCTAAAATCAATTCTCCCATGAAATGCACAGTTGATCCCAACTAGTGCCAAGTTAGGAATACATACAGTATGAGGCTTAATTATAAAAATGTATTTTTTTCTATTTAAATCTATAGATTTAGAAAAGAATAGACAAGATTCATTGTTTTGCAGGCTGGCAGGTAAGTGTGCTGGGAAATCTTGTGTTTTGTATGGTATGTCTTAACATACAGTATACAGACAGGTATTTAAAGAAAAAAAAAAGTCCATAGTCTAATCTCCAAGATAGTTTCACAGTGCTCTGAATTTTAATGAATCTTGTCTATTCTTTTCTAAATCTATAGATTTAAATAGAAAAAAAAATAATTTTTATAATTAAGCCTCATACTGTATGTATTCCTAACTTGGCACTAGTTGGGATCAACTGTGCATTTCATGGGAGAATTGATTTTAGATTCAGTATTACAGCCTTTGTAGCATGTGATATAAAATTATATAAGTGTGCACTGCAAAGGCTTGTACACACTTGCAGCAGACACTGCCACTCTGCTGAAAAGTGATCCATGCTCAGGTCAATTTTGCTAGTGCTTAGCGGCTCCAACCGAACCTGTCAGGTTTTTTTTTGTGCTCAACTCGCTAGGTTGAGTGAAAAAAAAAAAAAAATGAGTGGTGTGTACAAGGCTTTACTATGTTGATACGGGTATCAAGCGATTTTTCTTGAGGTGTGGTCGCTCTCTGTCTGTGCAGGGAAATGTGGAGCGGGGTCGCTCTCTGTCTGTGCAGGGAAATGTGGAGCGGGGTCGCTCTCTGTCTGTGCAGGGAAATGTGGAGCGGGGTCGCTCTCTGTCTGTGCAGGGAAATGTGGAGCGGGGTCGCTCTCTGTCTGTGCAGGGAAATGTGGAGCGGGGTCGCTCTCTGTCTGTGCAGGGAAATGTGGAGCGGGGTCGCTCTCTGTCTGTGCAGGGAAATGTGGAGCGGGTCGGTCTCTCGCTGTGCAGGGAAATGTGGAGCGGGGTCTCTCTCTCTGTGTGGCATAGCTTTACTTACAGAGTGACCAGGCTGGCCGAGGTGCGTTTGTTGGACTGCTGGCCGATATCGTTTGCACTGGTTGCTAGGATCGCCTGGCATCTAACAACCAGTGATGTCACAGTCCTGAAGAGGGAAGCAAAGCTGAGGCCAAAAGCATTCAGAGCGGAGAAGGATCTTCTGCCTCATTCACACCTTTTACTGTTTTGCTCCACCCACCTTCTCCCTCCATCGTCTCTCGTGCGGGGGCATGCGCCTAGGAGCCTGCCTAAGGGAAGGGAACTGTCACTGCCTGACTGTGCCAGAAGCACCTCTCCAGAGTCAAGCTGCCTGAGGTGAGGTCGGAAGCAGTGAATGAATTAGAAGATATGTGTAATGTGGACATGTGTGTCATGGCAGCATGAGCTGGCCGCAGAGGAGGAGATCACATCCTTAGCCAGGGTTCATGCTGGGACTTGTAGTCCTTTACTTTTTGGGATGTGAACCCCTCAGAGCTCAGGATGTGTGGTACACCCCTGCACCCCCTCCCCAACTACTGAAGGACTACAGGTGCCACTGTCCCACTGCTGAGGATGTTTGCCCCCCTGGCCCTTCAACTAGTGAAGGACTACAGGTCACAGCATGAACCGCTCAGAGCTGAGGATGTGCCCCCCCAACTAGTGAAGGACTACAGGTCACAGCATGAACTCGTGAGATCTAAGGGGCCACATCCTTAGATATCAGGGGTTAATGCTGGGACTTGTAGTACGTCACTAGTTGGGGGGTCACATCCTTGGATCTCAGGGGTTAATGCTTGGACTTGTAGCCCTTCACTAGTTACAGGGGGGGGGTCAGGTCCTCAGCTCTGAGGGATTCATACAGGGACTTGTTTGTGATCATGGAAAACCCTAGACGGTTTTCCCCAATCCATCACTTTGTCACCACCGGTTCTATGGGCCACTTGACCGGACTTGCCCCCCAGGCCCAAGGCTGCCAGCCCTCCAGAGATGTCCGAGTGTCTCAGCCGTCTGAGATTCTCCCTTCTGATTGGCTGAGAAACAGCAGCGGTGCCATTGGTTCCCACTGCTGTCAATCAAAATCAGCTAGCCAATCAGGGGAGAGAGGGGACGGGGCTGGGTTTGGGATCCGTGTCTGAATGGACACAGGGAGCTGTGACTCGGCTAGGGTGCTCCCATAGCAAGCTGCTTGCGGTGGGGGCACTCAACAGGAGGGAGGGGCCAGGATCACAGAAGAGGGACCCAAGAAAAGGAGGATCGGGGGCTGCTCTGTGCAAATCTACTGCAACAGAGCAGGTAACAGGTTTGTTATTTCTATAGGGGAAAAAAAAACAAGACTTTACAATAACTTTAAGGGCAGGTGTGCCTGTAGGGAGCCCATCCCTCCTTAAAAAGGCACAGGGATGCTCTTGACATCAAGCAATGGCACAATGGCAGCCAAGGCATCCAATGCGTCCACACACCCGATTCAACTAACTGTACAAAAAAAAAAAAACGGCAACCACCCCAACCTTTAACTGGCCTTTGCAGTAAGGTGCACATGGAAGGGCAAAGCACATCACAAACAAGTAAAACTTTTCCCAGCACACTTACCAGCCAGCCTTGTGATATATAGGGTTGCACTGATACTAGTATTAATGTCGATGCTTAATCCGACACCTGGACAGTCAGGACGATCGGCGCGGTGCTGAGGAGGGGGGGTTACAATCACGGATCTTTCTGTACTGTATACATTTCACTAAAGCAGCCAACAGCTGCTCCCCCCCCCCCCCCCCCCAGCGGCTGTCAGCCACTTTATTGAAATGGATACAGTACAGGGAGATCAGTGATTGTAAACCCCCCCCCCCCAGCACCGCACCGATCGTCCCTGACTGTCCACCATATCCTCCTCCAAGCTGCGATCCCCCTCCGTGCTCCGGTCCCAGTCAGTGATCACGGACTGTTCATTTATAACGGTCACTGAGCATCGTAAACTATGTTTACAATGCTTCAGGTTATGAATGGAGAGGAGCCGCTGTCTTCTGTCCATTCATCTTCAGTGCAGCTGAGGCTGTAAAGAAAGGGACTGAAGAATCTGTGTCCTCAGTCCCTTTCCCTGTCTCAAAAGGGAGATGTCAGGTGTCTGTTAAGACCCCTGATATCTCACCAAAGCCCCCCAGCAGGGCTAAAAAAAAAAAATAATATATTGAAAAGGTTAAAATTGTAAAAATAAAAATTTGAAAACACACAGTCACTATCCACCACTCCAACCCCACCCCCACCCCCAAAAGGAAGCCCTGTAAATAAATAAAATTGTAAAAAATAAAATAAAAATACAAATAAAAACTACTTACACAGTCCACGCGCCATCAGTGCTGCATATTAGTGCCACTACACCTACTTGGTCTTAAAAGAGAGTGTTATCATTGCAACCCTAGTGATATACGATGCACTTCCATGTGCACCTTACTGCAAGGCTAGTTATAGGTTGGGGCGGTTGCCATTTTTTAAGTCCAATTAAGATATACAACATTTTATTAAACTTAAGATCAGCGTGCATTTTTTTCTTGACTTGTTCTCAAAGCACCACATGCTAAAACACTCAGTTTTAGGTCTCAATCACACTATATGGCATTGCACTACTCCCTGCTGGAGCCAATCCAGAACAGGATGGATAAAAAAAAAAAAAAAAAAAACAACGATTTTTTGTCTTTTTATCAAATTTATTTTAATAGAATGCTTTTGGACTAAAAATCTATCTAAAGATAGTTTTCTATTTAAGATACATTAATAATTTGGTTTATTCAGCATGAAATGGAGCTTAGTTATGTAGCATGAGGCTGTATATTCTGCAATATTTAAATTTTTGGTAAACTCATTCAATGAATCCAAGCTCTGCAAGCTGAGATAACATGCACTGCATTCACACAATTTCCCACTACCAGAAAGAATAAGTCCTTACATTTAAAGTGCTGTGTCACTGACACATCACCAGCCATCCCATTAAAGTGAATGGGACTGTCGGTGAGTAAACAGCGGGTCAGAAGAGGAGCCGCTTTTTAAAAATGATGATTTAAATCGAGTTGATTTACAGTAATTTAAGCAGTTTTACTAGCGATTTAAATCATGATTTAAATCAAATCCACCCTGATCCAGACACTTGCATGCATAATAAAAGGCTACATTTTACTGTGCAGACTAGTGCGAACCTAGCCTTAGCATGTTGGTTGATGTCAGTTCAGGGACAGCGAGACTGCAGTGCAGTGCTTGTTTCAGTGCACCAAACTGTTTAGTTTGCTTTCTTTATTTTTTAATTATTATTTGAACCATCGCAAAGTGGAAACCCACTCATGCCTCGGCAAAGCAGTACGGTGCAATACGCTGCAGTGACTTACCGTGCCTTCAAGTGCACTGCAGTAAAAATGATGCATGTCTGCATTTTACCCCAGCTTACTCTTGGCCACACCTCTTGTCTGCATTGCAGTGTAAATGGGCCACATAGAAAACAATTGTATCTTTGTGTCCTAGCAGTGACTTGCATTGATCCAGTGAGAAAAACAGAGGTCATCGCACAATGCGTAAACAAGTCCTCTGTGTGGTATTTATTAGGTCCAGAATAATCCCTTTTATACAGGACATGCAACTTCCAACAGCAATTTAGGGTATTTTTGCCTGCAGAATATTTACTGGTGGATTTGTTTAGATTTGGGCCAAAATTCTGAAAGCTTTGATTAGCTAAGCCTCCAAGTTTGATCTGGTAAGAGGCATATCTGAGATGCCACAATCAAACATATTCGCCAGCACACCAAGGATCGTCCAATTACGTCCAAAAAAGTTTTATTGCAAAAAAAATCACATCACAAAGGTGCAACGTTTCGGAGTCGCGCAGGACCCCTTCGTCAGATCACATGCCTGATGAAGGGGTCCTGCGCGACTTCAAAAAGTTGCACCTTTGTGATGTGATGTGATTATTTTTGCAATAAAACTTTTTGGGACGTAATTGGACGATCCTTGGTGTGCTGGCGAATATGTTCAATTGTTTGATGTTTCCAGGACCCAGCAGGTAATCGTTGCAGCACCCACCATTTTGTAGGAGCCATTTTACCAGGAACGTGTGGGTTGGAATATTGATCAGACGGAGATGCCACAATGTCTCTTGATTCAGGTGAATCAACATAAAACCTATAGAAGACCTTCCCCAAGCTGTACCTCTTCTACACTGCACCACTGTGTAGGTCTACTGATTTAAAAGGAGAAGTTCATCTTTGGGAACATGTTACATTTCCATCCTAAAATCAGCTGGAACATGCAACATGTTCCCAGTGCTGCCCCCCCCATCCCTGTGGCAGCAGTACGGGAGAGAAGTTCCCCATACCAGCTGTCACTTCTTCAAAACAGTACAGCCGTACGGGGCTCTGCCCACACAGCCACGTCATTTAGACACACAGCTCTGTGTGTCTGAATGAACTACAAACCTTAACATCCTTAGCAGCTGTCGGCTTGTAGTTCTCAATGAACTACCACAGCGCTGTGGAGCACAGTTCATTGAGTGTTCCTGTCAGGGAGTATTGGCTTACGGTATGTAGGGTAAGCCAATACAGTGACAGATCTGCAGGAGACCTGCATGGCATCGGCGATCTGCTGATCGCTGGTGCAATAATTTCCAGGCTCCTGTGACAAAAATAATAAATGCACATTTTTTTACCTGCAAAAAAATGTGCATTTATTTGTTTTTTTAAAGTGAACTTATTCTTTAATAAACCCCACTATATATAGAATGTCTCCTGTTTATATATGTGGTCCTATCGAGACATTTAAAAAACAAAAAAACAAATGCATCTATTAAAAAGTATTACTTTAAAAATATCAAATATTGATAGAGGAAAGACAACAAACATAACATTTCTTTCTTGTAGATTAATATGTTTCAACCAGAACGAGGAGGGATGCAATGCATACTGCTTGCTTTTGGCTAAGTGCTTTTCAATATGCCGGAAGTTTTAAATGCTGCTGAGGAAAGCTATTCTTAAGATGTGAATATATAATGTATGAGCCTTGCCTGGCTCCAGCAGGACAAGCTCCAAAACATCAGAGAGCACTGAAAAGTACACAAGGGTGGAAAAGTGCTGAACAGGGACTAGAAATATCAACTGGTCAATGACTTCATTACTAGAATGTGTTTTTCTAAACTACAACCTAAAGCAGAGTTCCACCCATATAAAAGTCAGCAGCTACAAAAAGTGTAGCTGCTGACTTTTAGTAATCGGACACTCACCTGTCCCACAGTCCAGCGATGGGGGCAAACGAAGCCCCGCTCCTCTCCCCGGTGCTGGCATCTTGACTGTGGGCGTCATGCGCGAGCTGCTCTGCAATTGGCCGGACAATTTTCCTGGGGCCTGTGACGTGTCCCAGAAGATTGCGTGGAGGGAGTGGGGAGAGGTGGTGATCTTCCTTCCGGCGCTGCGGAGCCCTTGGAGGAAGTGGAAGCTGGATGGCCCTAAAAAGAGGGTATTCGCAACCTCCGCCCCCCCCCCCCAAAAAAATTACATGCCAAATGTGGCATGTCAGGGGGTCACCGCCACTTAAAGCGGAAGTTCCATTTTTGGGTGGAACTCCGCTTTAAAAGTAAAACCTATAGCTAGTAATGACAGCTCTGCACAGTGATATTAAGATCAAAATGGCAACAACATTTTTATTTAATTGAAACCATGCACAAAAAAGGGGGTATTGAGCTTGAAAACTGAAGATTTGCATTGAAAAAAGGGAAATTGAGAAATGCAATTGTGCCTAAGCAATACTCTGAAAATTTACTTTTTCTTGAATTCATGCATTGAAATAGCAGTGCATTTTATGGTATGCAAGTGTGCCTAGGCACTTCTATATGCCTCTGAAGTGAGATTTGGTGCTCAAGGTGCCGACTTGAGACAGCAAATTCCCTGCCTCTACCAAGGAGATATCCCCTGTATCTGCATGTGCCAAAGTCATCGGCACATGCGCACTGAAGCAATGGCACGTCGTGACGTTTCTTCAGTTAGACTGTGCCATTACCGGCGGCGCATGCACGGGAGTGACGTCACGCGGCTCCGGCCAATTACAGAGCCGGAGTCTGCGGCCCCGGAAAGGAAGAGGGGCGAGATGATGGACGCAGCCTGCACAGGGGACAGCGCTGGATTCGTTTGCAGGCAAGTGTCACATAATGGGCTAGTATGCGATGCGTAGCCCATTATGCTTTTAATTTGCAGGGTTTTCAGTGAGCAAAAGAGGAAGTAAAAGCCATCAGGGTTTACTTCCTATTTAAACACAATAGGTTAAGTGAGGTTTCCTAAAAATGGATGTATTGTTGGAGCCATTTTGTTCTGTCTTATATTATGCATGACATTTTTATCCTAGTAGCTAGACGTTTCATTTTAAATAAATTTGGCTTTAGATTATTAGAGTGTTCTTTAAAACCTGGCACACACAATGAGAATATTGGACGAATGACCGACTGTCTTTTTCAACGACCGCTGCCGGGCCATTCCTTGATTAGCACCTTTTGGGCAGGGGGTTCGCCATGTGGTCCCCCCTGTCAAGCCTCCTCTCCCTACTTGGGATCTGATTTTGATGCATCTCGGTTCTCCAAGAACATCCCTTTGAGAATATCAGAGAGATTCCTCTCTTGACCTTGTCCCAGAAGTTGGCCTTATTGGCCATTGCTTCGGTTAGACGGGTGTCTGAGTTGGCAGCCTTGTCTGGCAAGTCGCCTTACTTGGTCCTCCATAAGGATATGTTGGTGTTGCGCCCACGACCATCCTTCTTTTCTAAGGATGGTCTTGGCCTTTCACCTTAAGAAGGACATTGTTCTTCTGTCCTTGTGTCCTCACCCATCGCTTCCCTGAGAGTTTGCGCTTCCTGCATTAAGATGGGTACAAGCCTTACGAGTGTACCTGTCTGCTACTGTTTCCATTCGGAAATCTGTGTCTGGTCCAAAACAGGGCCGAGCGGTGTCGTCTGCCACCGTCTTTAGGTGGATCAGGCAGACCGTCATACAGGCCTATGCCCTTAAGGGGCGGGCGCCTCCCTTTCCGGTTGCGGCGCATTCCACCAAGGCAATTGGGGCTTCCCGGGCCTTCCGACATCAAGCGTCGGTTGCACAAGTTCATACCTTTTCAAAGTTCTACAAGGTTGATGTGGCTGCATCTTCGGATGCTTCCTTCGGCCGCAAAGTGTTGCAGGCCGCTGTCTAATGTTGCAACTCCTCCGTTGAGGGGCTCCGCTGGTTTGGAGTGAAGTTTTGGTTGTTACTTACTTTTTTTGCTCCCACCCTTTTCTTATACTGCTTTGGGACGTCCCACATGTAATCAGTATGAGAGCTGCGTCGGTTCATGGACGATAAGAGAAAATAGGATTTTTGTACTCACCGTAAAATCCGTTTCTCTGACGTCCATGGACCGACGCAGCACCCACCCTTCCTTTTAAGTTTGTACTGCTTTGTTACGAACTGAGGCTGATTAGCTGCAGGTGGAAGGGTAATGTCCGGAGGGACCGCCCCCCTGGGCGGGGCTGTTCAGCTCTGGCTTGTTCTAGAATGTTTTAACCTCTAACATTCTGCCTAGGTCTTCTCCTGCGAGCAGGGACATATACCACATCTAATCAGTATGAGAGCTGCGTCGGTCCATGGACGTCAGAGAAACGGATTTTACTGTGAGTACAAAAATTCTATTTTTTTTTTTCTGCTTTCACCACATCAACTTCATGGACAACATGTTCACTTGCTGCCTAATATATCCCACCAATTTTCAGATGCCATTGTAATGAGATGCTCCCTTTACCTGTCAGTGGTTATAATGTTATGGCTGATCGGCGTATAAAAAAAAAACTACGAGGATACCAGTGTACCCAACCTGTTGCCCAGCCGACAGTTGATTGAAGGTCTCAAAAATAAAATAATAAAATTCCCAAAGGAATAAAAATCAAAAGTAAAATCTTCCAGGAGACTGGCTCCTGAGAGCCACGTCTTCTCCTTCTGCTAGGCAGAAAAAAACTGAGGCTGATTAGCTGCAGGTGGAAGGGTAATGTCCGGAGGGACCGCCCCCCTGGGCAGGGCTGTTCAGCTCTGGCTTGTTCTAGAATGTTTTAACCTCTAACATTCTGCCTAGGTCTTCTCCTGCGAGCAGGGACATATACCACATGTAATCAGTATGAGAGCTGCGTCGGTCCATGGACGATAAGAGAAAAGGGGCATTGCAGTTTGTTGTGTATGGGGCTGTGAAGCCAAAAGCTTCTACAATGGTCACATGATCATAACTGGGACTACAGAGCAATGAAAGAAGGTGGCCTGGTCTGATGAATCACGTTTTTCTGTTACATGTGAATGGCCAGGTGCGTGTGCATCACTTACCTGGGGAAGAGATGGCGCCAGGATGCGGTATAAGAAGGCAAAATCGACAGAGGCAGTGTGATGCTTTGGGCAATGTTCTGCTGGGAAAACTTGGGACCTGCCATTCATGTGGATGTTACTTTAGTGTCCATGCCTCAATGGGTCAGGGATGTTTTAACAAAAGGGGGCCATACTCAATATTAGGTAGGTGGTCATAATGGTATGGCGGATCATTGTACATGCTAGTATCATATTAAAAAAAGAAAAGGTTACTAGAGCTATGAACATTTTCTTAAGACAGAATACAACTTTCCACGCTGATGTATTGTAATGCAATGTATTCTTTCGCTTCTGAGCATGAGTGGTCTTGGTCACTCGATTTTTAATGGATGAATACTGTACTGATTAAATGAAAATTGTCCATCCTGATATTGTACAAACATTTTTTTTCATGTTTGTTTCTTTCATATAATTTTGCATTAACTGTCATAATGGGATCTAAAGAGCTGTGTACTAATGATCAGATTATCAGACAATTTCTCCGAAAGTGGTATTGTTCGTCTGATTTTTCTCATCATGTGTACTAGGCAGTGAACCTTACAGAATAATTCTAGTACATGAAGCCCAAAGGCCCTTAGATATTTTTCACTGATTACAGTGGAGTAGCCAGGGATAAAAGGGAATATATCACCAAGAATGCAAATCATCAGACAGGGCAGTGTAATAGAGGCAAAAAAAAAAAAAAGTTAGGAGGGTGGTGGTAAAGGGTGAAAGTTCACCTAAAAGGTGGTTGAACATTACATTAGTGGCCTCAGTTCTCTGATTGCATCTTGACGATAGCCTTGTTTTATGGTAATGCCGCGTACACACGATCAGACATTCCGACAACAAAACCGTTGATAATTTTTCCGACGGATGTTGGATCAAACTTGTCTTGCATACACACGGTCACACAAATGTTGCTCGGAAATTCCGAACGTCAAGAACGCAGGGACGTACAACACCACGACGAGCCGAGAAAAATGAAGTACAATGATTCCGAGCATGCGTAGGATTTTTGTGCGTCAGAATTGGATGCACACACGATCGGAATTTCCGACCACAACTTTTGTTGTCGGAAAAATTGAGAACCAGCTCTCAATCATTTGTTGTCGGAAATTCCGACAGAAAATGTCCGATGGAGCCTCTACACGGTTGGAATATCCAACCAAAAGCTCACATCGAACATTTGTTTCGGAAATTCAGATTGTGTGCACGTGGCATTAGCCTACACAGTCTACCTGCAAAAAAAACTTGCTGCAGTCTGTTAATATATATAGCCAAAATATGAGACATACCCAAAATTCTCATGGTGGCCACAGACCATGTAAACTTTTCCTAAGCTACGGATCACGTGAAAGAACATAAAAGCAACATTTTTCTTATTACGTGAAAGGGCTAAATTTTTACTAATAATAATGCGATTTGGAAATCCGAATGCTTTCACAATCACAATTTTAATGATAAAGCCCACTATGGGCTTGCCAGCTTCTCCCTTCAATACAGGATGGAACTCATTTAGGAGATGAAGTCAAGGACTGCTGGAGCAAAAGGTAAAGAACAAGGGTCACCTTACATATGGCTTTCATTCAGTGAGACTATTGGGTATTCTGTTTAGCATCAAAAACTGATGGGTATTTACTGGTATTCAACTTTTTTTGGGGGGCAGAAGCAAGTATACTCTTTAGGGTTTTAGGGCTCCAGGTACTTTCGATTAAAAAAATATATATATATTCTCCCGTAAAAAGTTTTTTGTGGAAATGTGAATATGTGTATCGAAGGCTTTGTGCATCACAGAACTAGCCTAGTAATTTGTTTTATGCCCACTGAACCCTCAGGATTCCCCCAAAAGATAAAATAACTGGTATTTTACACTGCAGAGCAGTATTAATGGATAAACAATCCCTGCACTGCCTGTAGGACTCTACAGATAGCTCTAGTTATCCTTACCCCTAAGAGAGAGCAAATACTACATAGGTGCTTAGTGGGCATCAATGAACAACCCATTAGGTTGGCTTTCCATACAAGCAAAAGGGTACAAAACAAAAAAAAACAAAAAAAAAGACAAAAAAGTATCCGTTTGTCATCCTATATGCTTTTAGAATTGCTATTGAACACCAAAAATATTTGTTTTCTACTTTCCCTTCTCAAAAAAATCCGGGGAACACCCGTTTGTCTCAACTAAGGGGGCATAGCTGTTTTAGAGACCTGAAGAGCCTGACATGTAATAACTACAGCCATCTGAGTTACTCGCACACAGGCAACATAACATAATAAAAACACATCCTGTGGATCAAAACCACCTATTACAAGAAAATGTTGTTTGGTTGTATGAAAAATAAATAAAGAAATTACATCAAGAATATCGATGCTACTTCATCAGCTGAAGCAATGCAGCAAACAATAAAAGATCAAACAACCGTTTGGAAAACTGAGATATTTCAAGTTCATGCATTATATTTACCTCCTCTCACAAACCCGTTTGTAGCGATGGCTGAAGTAGACAATCCGGTGATAGTTGTCACCACAGTGGCCATTGCAATGACTACAATACTTAAACCTGTGAAAGAATAAAAGATAAAAGAGAAAGTTGAAGAACCAAGGCAAACACATGTACTGCCTGCAAATTCCCACCATGAAATGGACTGGAAAATGGTCTGTAATAAAGATCTAATGCAATACAAATTCTGGGGGCTTATCCCAACTGAACATATTAGTGATAAGGCAGTGAATGTGGTGGGAGAAGTTGTTCTTACACATTGCCATCTTTTTGTTGCTAATGCCATTGAAGATTTCCAAACCAAGCCACAAGCCAATTTAGGAGGACAAAATGGATAATTTTGTATGCCTGCCTCAGCAATGTTACAAAATGAAATAAATATCAGGTATCACAAGCTTTATAAACAACTCATACGACACAGAAAATCCGGTTGCATGGGTGTGATGTGTCTGCCGACATTCAGACTGCATTCCGATCCAAGAACACACCGTTTTCTGATGCATAGTAGCCAGTGCACCTTAACAAAAATATTTTCAGATGTGGGATATAAAGTTCATAGGCCAAATTAAACGCTTTAAAAAAAAAATACCTACAATAAGACACACAGCAATCTGAAATAAAATCAACATAATGGTTTAGGCATACTGGTGGACAACCTGCGCTTCAAAACTCATCTGGGCACACTTACTATGGGACTCACTCTACAGAAATTTCAAGTGAGATAGTAAAGAATTTTTATTTTTATTATTAACCTCTTTCCGTCCAGCCGCTGCACTTGTACTGCGGCAGGTTGACTCCCCCGTGCGAAATAATAAAAATGCCATAATTCTGTCCCCTATTTTGTAGACGCTATACTTTTTGCGCAAACCAATCAATATACGCTTATTGTGATTTTTTTTTACCAAAAATATGTAGAATACATATTGGCCTAAACTGAGGGAAAAAAAATAATTTTATAGTGCAAAAAATAAAAACCACAGAGGTGATCAAATACCACCAAAAGAAAGCTCTATTTGTGGGGGGAAAAAAGGAAGTAAATTTTTTTTAGGTACAGCTTCGCACGACCGCGCAATTGTCAGTTAACGGTCGAGGCACTCATGGACATCGCTGGAGAGAGATGAGGCTCAGGTAAGTATTAGGGGGACTGAGGGGGGGGGGGGGGCGCTGCACACAGAAGTTTTTTTTATCTTAATGCAAAGAATGTATAAAGATAAAAAAACCTTCTGACTTTACTTACATACACTTTAAATGCAGTAGTGCGAGTTATTCCTGAATATACTTCTGTAATTCTGAGGCAATGCAACACATAGTTGTAAACGTAGTCCTAGTGTATGCAAACCCAAAGACGAGTGTGTGTATGTGTGTGTGTATATGTGTGTATATGTGTGTGTATATGTGTGTGTATATGTGTGTGTATATGTGTGTGTATATGTGTGTGTATATGTGTGTGTATATGTGTGTGTATATGTGTGTGTATATGTGTGTGTGTGTGTGTGTGTTGCTTAGCATTACTAGTTTGGAAATCATTAAAAAGCAAAAAAAAAAAAAAAAAAAATTTTTTTTTTTTAAAAAAAAGGCAATTGCTGGCCAGGTTTCTTTTGTATCACGAATCCTCTTTCTTCAAAGAAGAAAAGCAGATCCAGCTAGCATGTGAACAAAGTATCTGTCATATATAACAAAGCTTTTCTTCTATTTGCAGGAAATACATCAAAGCCCCCTTTTTGGCAACATGGCAAAAATTACTTTTATATTACTCAGGGATGTCTGGAATTTCAGAAGTGGGTTATACATTCGACTGGCTTAAGTAACCTAAGGCTACGTTTAGGCCACTCAGTTTTTTTTTGGAGGTTTTATTTTCTCACTAAAGGAAGTGAGGCTATGTGAAGGAAGAATCTTTCATATAATAAAAAACACAAAAAAAAAAAAAAAAACATAAAATAAAAAAAGGACCTACCGATTCCAGCTTCCCCAACAATCCACGACAACCGGATGAACAACATCACGCCCCATATATTCAGCATGCATCGTACCTACAGAGTGCATGAAACATAAAAAGTAAAAAAGGTGTGTCACATGCTATAGAAAGTGGTAATATTTGAAACAGTTACATGGCCATCATAGATATAAATAAAGCTTAGTGAAGTCTTAAATGTTAAACTAAAAGTGAGTTGTGTGTGTAAGATCATAGTGACAGATGAGTTTTTAAAGTGGTTGTCTGAGAAAAAAAAAATTAAAAGCCAGCAGCTACACATACTGCAGCTGCTGGCTTTTTATAAACGGACACTTACCTGTCCTGCAAGTCCCTGGATGTCGGCACCACGGCTGATGTTTTTATCAGCTGTCGGGTGCTGCCCCCTCCATTGCGGGTATGGGAACTCAGCAGTGTAGCCTTTCGGCTTCACGCCAGGAACCCTGCTGCACATGCGCGAGGCCCGCTCCTCTCTCCTACTGGCCCGGCGGCCGGGGAAGGAGGGAGCCCCGCAGTGACGTCACGGCCGCGGCCGGACTCCCGGAAGTGGGAAAGAATACCTGTCCCCCCCTCCCCCCCCCCCCTGAAAGGTGCCAATTGTGGCACCGGAGGGGGGGAGGAATCCGATGAGCGGAAGTTCCACTTTAGGGTGGAGCTCCGCTTTAACACTGATTTAATGACTCAGGACAACCCTTATGCACTGCAGTATCCAAAAGACGAAACCAGTAAAGTTCATTGCACCACTCAAATATGACCTTCTAAACTGCCCTAGTATAACCACAGATGGAATTCGGTAGCCAATAGCAACAAAGAGCTCTTCTTTTAGACAGGAGACCCAAAAGTTATTTCAGGCAACCATTTTACTGTGCAGATTTGGAAATCTGGATATGTGAAAAGACCAGGCACTGCAATTAAGAACCTGCAAATGCAGTCAGCTGGAAATTGAGCACACATACCAGAAGTTACCTGTTTAGATTTAAAGTGGAATTCCAGGTACTACCTAACTAATCTTAAAAGGCTAAGTTCACCTCTGGAACATGACATGTACCACCTGCCTTTAGGGCGGAACATGTAACATGTTTCAGTTCCGGCATCCTCTCCCCCACCCTCATGACAGTGACAGGGGATCCTCTCCCCGCACATGTTGTCATAATTTAAAAACAGTGTGGCCATGTGGGGCTCCGCCAACACGGCCGCATTGACTTACAAGTCAGTGCATGAATGAAACAACTACATTCCCCAGGCGATGGCGGGGGAAGGGGGCGCTTAGTACCCCCTTTACACTTGCACGCCGCTTCCACCCTGGCAACAAATGACTCCAGGACTGCCGACAAAGCGTCCATGGGAACTGCATGTGCAGGGGCACCAGTTGCTGCCTCTGGAATGTGCGGGGGGGGAAAAACGCCAGCTTCTGACTCCATTTTGCCCACTGACAGCCCTTAGGGACTTAGTCAAGATACCTGACACAAAATGTTGTGCTCCCTCCTTGCTGCACTGACCGAGGGGGGGATACCCAGGGGACTCACTGCCTAGCCAGAGACTGTTCAGTGCCGCTGCCTGCTCTCCATCCACACACCGCGTGTGACTGAGGAACTGTGTGAGGTGAATTGCGCCGTTCAGGAAGCCAGCCAGCACTAGGGGCCAAAACCCACTCCAAAATGGCCGCCGGGTGCCTCATAGAAAGTGCGCGGACCACAAGAAAATGGCCGCCCGCATTACAGTCATAGTGCGGCCACGGCAAAATGGGCACCAATGGGATTTGCAATGCACAGGCCCCAGAAAAATGGCGCCAGCGCTTCAAAAAATGGCATCCAGCAAGCGAGGTGGACGAGAAGGCCAGCAGCGAAGGCTTCCAAGAATTTACTACCCCCCACACAGAGAGCGGGCCTGGACACCCCCACAGTCCCCTGCCGGGACCTGAAGCCCCCCTAAAGGCATTCCCCGGTCGCAGCGAGCACCGCAAGGGGAGGAGGAAAAAGGGTGACAGAAGGAGAGAGGGGAGGGCAGGAGAACCCCCTAACGACCCCCTTAGGAATGCCCAGCTGTTCCATCCCACCGAACTAGGAGGAATCGTACTTGCCCATCCTTGCGAGGACCTGCTGGTGCGTTCCTGATAGACCTACAACCAAGCAGTATGGAGTAGCTTTCGGCCCAGTCCACTGTGACTGAGAAAGCAAGCCACCCGGTCATATGTGAACCCTGGAGCATAGCTCACCAGCCACCCCTGGAGCCATGGGGTATGTAGTGGCCAACCCCGCACAAAGCCAGGGCCTGCTCACGCTCGATGGCCGGACTGGGAGGACTACAAGGATCTATATTATCTTGCCTGTCATGCCCAGCCGGCAGTTGATAGAAGATTCTCAAAAAAAATAAAAAGTAAACAATTCTTCAGGACTCTGGGCCCAAAGAGAGCCAGGTCCTTCTCTACTAGGCAGAAAAAAAAACTGAGGCTGCTGACTGCAGGGTGGAGGGTTATGTCCGGAGGGACCCCCCCCCCCCCCCTGGGCAGGGCTGTTCTATCTAAGATGTTCTGCCTAGTCCTCTCCTATAGATCAGGAACATAACCCAATGGTCAGGAATAAGGAGCTGTGTCCGTCCATGGACAAGAAGAGAAAGAAGAAATTAGCCTTGTCAAAGCTTTTATCCGAATGTCACTGAAATTTTTTGGTGGGATTAAAAAAAAAAAGTGCAGTTTATGTAAGGAAACCTATGAACATCTTTCAACTGCAGAAATTTTGCATGGAGGAGTGGTCAAAAGTAGTCATTTCTGAGACTGGCGAGCAGTCATACAAAATGCTTTCCCTCTGAAACCTCGAGGAAAGTGTATCCCCCCCCCCCCCCCCCCAACAGCTGCCGCTGGTGTCGTACTGCGCAAGTGCATGATGGCATACGCTTCATCTATCGCATGCATAGTATCACATTTTAAAATGGATGCATGGGAACAGGGACCCGGGCAGCAACAGGAGTGTGACAAAATAAGTATGAAGAAAAAGTCACAAGGACATAGATAAGTATTATAGTTGAGGTTCTCTGTTCTTTTTAATCACAATAGTTACACAGATATCTTGTATTTAAACTGACTTTTGAGGCTTTGGAGAAATGGCAGCGCCAAACTTACTCACCAATACACCTTTGATCCAGCCAAATTTCACCACTCCTGTACTATCCGCAACATGATTGGTCACAGCATCCCCAGTTGGTGTTCCTTCATCTCCATTGGCAAAACCGTCTTCAAATGGTTCCTGAAAAAACAAAATGCATTTAAAAAAAGGATTGCCAACCCAAGTTCCGTCAATCATATGCAATTTTTTCATTGCAGGATATTTATCTTCCTTCTGACTCCAACAAGACATAAAAGGTAGAACATAAAGCATGAATAAAATGTACTTCCATGTCTCACGTCATACTACCATATTATTTTGTTGATCAAGACCCTAGAAAGCATGGCATCCTTGCAGTGTACAGTATGGTACATACATACTGAGACATCTATATAGTCTAGAGAGGTTTACTGAAGGCAGTAAGTTTATAGATTTCTCTCAATATAATAGGATCTCTTTACATTACCAAGGCCAGCAATGTTATTGTTTGCAAAACGCTTAATATATCTATATCCCATTAGGGGTTTTGATGTACAAAGTTACTATACAATCTAATAAAGTGTTTTAGGTTTTTCCATGATAATAATAGTTCTACATTCTAGCTGTAGCCTATCCTATCTTTTTTTTGACTATATTTGAATTCTTTTATCATTTTTTTTTCATCATCTGTGGAAAATCACATAAGGAGGTTTGGTTTTGGTTTTTCGAAATTGTGTACTTTATCACGTAACTCCAGATGTTTGGGGTTTTTGTTTCCGAATATTAGGTTACCTAGTGCTAAAGCAAAGACAAAAATTCAGCAAAGTTAGATTATGCAGATCATTTCCAGGCCAAGAAATGTAATTAATACTAACATCAAAAACAGTATCTATGTCATAACACCATGTACAGACAAGATAACTGAACAAATCCCATAAAAATAAAAAAATTGTGACAGAACAAGTTTAAACAACATTCAGGTGTTCATCTCTACTGTAAAACGTTTTTTCTTCATGATAAAAAAAAAAAAAAAAGTTTTTTAAGAACCTCAAAATTTAGCAACACTCTATTGTGCCCTTCTTTTGGCATGTACCTAAGGCGGCAAAATCAAATAGAATATACAAAAATGGAAATCCCTTTAAAGATATAGAAGCATTAATAATCCTAGGAGATACAAATAATACGTTTATTTTTATTTTATGTTTATAGGTTTACAAATAATATCCTTGTTTTCTGAAACCAATTCTGTTCTAACATTAGGGTACCTTAAGAATCACAGGCAAGACAGAAATTGGCAGACACAGTTGCATGTTAAATATCGTATAGTGATTGATCAACAGGCACAAATGCACCACCTGTGCATGCACACACCCCTGTCCCTGGTCTGATCGCTAGGGAACACCAGTCTAGAAATCTGCCCTGGAAATCATTATTTTCACTAAGATTGGTTAGCATGGGGATGCTTGCACAGACTGGGAATGTCCCCTGCATTGACACTGGCCAACTGAGAGCAAGATGGGAATGTCTCAGCTTCGACTAAAGCCTCGTCCACACACTAGTATGTTTTTTTTTTTTTTTTCATTCAACCTAGCAGGGCTGAACACAAAAAAACTGACAGCCCAGGAGGAGCTGCTGTACTAACAATCCAATGTTAGTACAGCGATCAACCCTGCTTTTCTATAGTGGCGACACCCACCAACAGAACACTTCAGCCAGCGCTCTTTTGCTGATCGGGAATCAATTGGCAGACCTTTTTCGGTCATGACCCTTTGACAGAAGCTGGACCAACTCCAGTACACAAGGGCCCATGTGACATTCGACCTGTGTGTAATAGGATGAAAGGAGAGATACAACCAAAGCTTGTTTGGCTGTACTACTTCTATAGATCACAGGAGTGCAATTCGTTTTGCACTCCTACGACCCGTTTTCAGCAGAGAGCAAGCTGAAGTCCGCTCTCTGCTGACATCACAGAGTCGGTCCAGGCTGTGCGTCATCACAACCATGGAATCAAGATCCACCCAGATCTCTGGACCGGCATCCAGCTCAGGCTCTCAGCGACCCACTGAGATCCTGAGCCGGCCGCTCCCGCCCCTCCACAGCCCAGCGCTCCAGAGCAGTCAACAGCTCTCTGCTCGAGGAGCTGTGAGAACCGAGCCATCAGCGGTGTTCAATCACTCAGTCCTCAGTGTTAGAGGCGCCGGGGGACCGATGCTGCATCCACCTAGGCAAGTATGAATCAGAAAAAACTAAAATAAAAGAAACCCCATACTTCTCTTTTAAACTTATACAAGGACAGGGTGTTTAAAGCATAAAGACCTATGCTCATCTGAACTTCCAAACCCATAGAGAACAATTATTAGGACACAGGACCTTTAATCTGCCATCCCTGCCATTTTTTAACTATTTAAAGTTCAAAAATAACCACAAGATGGCCGATATTACCTTTATCATGTAAAAAACAGCCACTTTGTGCCTCCCCGATTCAGTTTCAATTTGTAACTAAAGTCTATTTTCAATTTCTACTCCCCTATCCAATGAGAGCAATTTAGTGGCCTTTACGTGTGCACCAATAGGACAGGATGCTTGGACACCTCTTCCAGTAACAATCTATGTTGGCATATTCCTCACTTTGGAGAGATTTCCTGTCACTTCTTGTGTTTACAGAAAAAAATGTGACGAGAAATCTCCCACAAGACACAGACGGCAAAAATCAAACTGACAGGGGTTTTAATCCTTCCCAACTATATCCCCCCCCCCCTAAAAAAAAAATATATACCGTATTTATCGGCGTATAACACGCACCCCAAGTTTAGGAGGGAATTTTAAGGAAAAAAAACACATTTAAATGCAGCATGCAGCCTTGCCCAGTGTCCATCTGCAGCCTTGCCCAGTGTCCATCTGTCCATCTGCAGCCTTGCCCAGTGTCCATCTGCAGCCGTGCCCAGTGTCCATCTGTCCATCTGCAGCCGTGCCCAGTGTCCATCTGTCCATCTGCAGCCTTGCCCAGTGTCCATCTGTCCATCTGCAGCCTTGCCCAGTGCCTTTGCGATCGTGTCAGTCCCGGCGGTTTTTTAAAATTTGGCGCTGATTTCTGTGGAGAGGAGCGAGCGGGGCCGAGAGTACTTCGGCTAGACTCGGCTCCTCTCGCAGTTCCGCCCATCTCCACTGACTGCGCCGCTGACGGAGAAAGCCGAGTGTACTTCGGCTAGACTCGGCTCTGCTCACAGTCACAGGCAGGACTGCGAGAGGAGCCGAGACTAGCCGAAGTACACTCGGCTTTCTCTATGTCAGCGGCGCAGTCAGATGGGCGGGACTGTGAGAGGAGCCGAGTAAAGCTGATTGTACTTCGGCTTCGCTCGCTCCTCTCGCTCGTTTTCAGCAGGGGAATTCGATGGAGTATCGGCGTATAACACGCACCCACGATTTTCCCCTGATTTTAAGGGGAAAAAAGTGTGTGTTATACGCCGATAAATACGGTATATTATATATATATATATATATATATATATATATATATATATATATATATATAGATAGATAGTGCAAAATGATACAGTTTCGCGAAGGCTCCATTCACACTTGTATGACTTCAGTTGCAACTACTTTGGATGGGTGCAACTTGGATACGACTTTCACTTTGACCAGTCATAATGGACAACTGTTGCATTGTAGAACATTCAGGTACAACATTCATGCAACTTCTGAGTGTTAACATCGAAGTCTATGGCCCTCAAGTTGCATGAAAATGTCAGACCAAAGTAGTGCATGAACTACTTTGAAGTCGCTGCAACTTTAGGTTGTGCATACATGAATGGTTATCAATGATGTCCAAAGTTGCATGACAAGTTGCACAAGCGTGAATGGAGCCTAAAAAGCAGCCACAGCCTACATAGAAAAGTTTGTTCTCTGCCAGTGTGCTACAGAAAAGGACCCTTGCTCTCTGTGAGGGAGCAGTGATCTCTCTGCAGAGATAACATGAACCCTGCCAAGCCAGCGCTAGAGACCTTCAGTCGGGGAACATGAGCTTTCCTGATTGCGGAGCTGTAGCTCTGACTTCACTAAGAATGTGTTGGACCTCTGCAGAGGGACTACTGTTTCCACACAGAGAACAAGGGGGCATTTCTACAGCACAATGTCAGGAAACAAGCTATTCTACTCAATCTGTGGCTGATTTATAAAGAAAATTAACTGAACATTTTTGCATGCATTTTATTTTTTACGTACTTGGATTGCTGATTAAACTGAAAATTTATTTAGACTCAGGATAAGTGCACTTTAAAAAGAGCACTTATTGTTTTTGGGGCTGTAATGAGCAGACATGGCTAGGGCAGTGAGACTTATGGCTCTAGAATTAAATGAACACCAGAGACCAAAGCAGTTGGAAAAATGGAAGTAAATGTGGAGGGGAAGGGAGGGTTAGGAAAGGGGAAAGTGGCTAAAAGGAAAAGGAAGAGTACCGTATATACTCGAGTATAAGCCGAGTTTTTCAGCACATTTTTTTTGTGCTGAAAATGCCCCCCTCGGCTTATACTCAAGTCACCTTTTTGCGCCTGATCTCCCGACTTTGGGGACCTGGTACCGGCCTGGACCTCAAACTTGGCACACATGTAGCCCCCTCTCTTCCTCTACAAGGGTGCAAAGTTTGTTGTCCAGGGGAGCACCGACTTTTCAAAGCCGGGCACCCCTTCCATAGACTCCCATGTTAAATGGTAATTTCTCTGGTGAGTTTGGGGACCCGGTAACGGCCGGTCGTAGGTCCCCTGGAACCGAATCTTGGCACACATGTAGCCCCATTTCTCCTCTACAAGTGTACAAAGTTTGTTGTCTGGGGGACCTAAGACCAGGGAGCACCGATTTTTCAAATGCGGGCACCCCTTCCATAGACTCCTATGTTAAACGTCAGCCTAGGCATGGGCACAGTGAGGCACAGTGAGGCATGCAGATGGGCACCTTAGGCTTATACTTGAGTCAATAAGTTTTCCAATTTTTTTGTGGTAAAATTAGGTGCCTCGGCTTATATTCGGGTCGGCTTATACACGGGTATATACGGTACATCTCCTTTAAATGTTCTGCAGGACAACTGAAAGACTAAAATGTGTTTATTTATTCCATTAAAAAGTCCCCAGCTCAATAGCTCTACATTACCATTATGTGTAATGATTCTTCTCTTAACTGCAAAACAGTTTGGATCTGAAGTCTACTGACAGTAGCAGACTGAAAGGCGATTATATTCCCCAATGGAAAACCTGCAAAGAGTGGCAGCAGTATAGTTTGAACCAAAAATGTGCTGATGGAAATGTGCAGATGAGAAGTGACATGTGCTAAAATTGCAAAAATGAATAATCTGGAAAGGAAAAAAAGTTTAAATGTTTGCTACAAACACCAAGCGGCAGAAGGAAACACGGCAGCATGAATACATGACCTTAATGATTCATTAAGCCCAGGGTGACCCTAAATCACCAGACGCTGAAGTGCCCACACTCAAAGATTAATAAAGAACTTGACCTCAATCCTGCCCAAATATGGCCTAAACCTAATCTTGGCACTGACACAGGTCATTAAACGTCTTCTAAAAAGACATGACACAACATATATAATAAGCCTCCTTTGGCCTAAAATGGCCGATAACAGAAAATAGGTCACATCAAGATGACCAGGAAATATAAAAAAGAACAAAAATGTTACTCCATGCTTTGTAAAAAAAAAAAAAAAAAAAAAAAAAAAAAAAAAAAAAGAGAAGATGGAAGCATTTACATACATATATTATGTGTAAGCGTCAGCAGTATCCTTGTTACAAAGTTTTCTTCCGTTTTACCTTGCCAAGGGTGAGCCCGTTTATTGAACAGGGTACAATCCCTAACCCCTAAAACTTAAAATACACAGTGAAAACTAGTAGCTTGACATCTATAAATGTAAACACAATATACAGAGAAGCTGTGTGAAGTATAATATGTCCAGCAAAGCACACAGTGAAATATAGAAGGTACTGCACAGCAGAATGTGTGTGTAGCAAAGAAGTGTGAGCTATACATGTACAACACAGTGAACAGGATCAAGCGATGTGGAGGATAGAAAGTGATGCACAGTATGCATAGTGCAGCAATGTACAGCACAGTATATAAAAGGTGCAGCATTGCAACGTTTATTACATACAGCACACTACACACTGGTGCTGTGTAAAGTAGATAATGTACAGCACAATGTATAGTGTAGCGATGTGAAGTATATAACGTGCAGACCATTTTTGCACAAAATATGCAACTTTAAAACTGTAAACTACTTTTTTTGTACTATAGCTTCTGTGTTGTGTCTGTTTTCCACTTTTTGACCACCTGCTCTTCTTTTTCCAATCTTGTGCCCCCTCAATATTGCACCTTTTTGGTCCTCCCCCCCCCCCCCAAGCAGTGTCCTGCATTATCACCATAGTGCTCTTATCCTTTAAGAGTCCACCCTACAGTGTCCCCCTCTCCTCCATTCTCAATATAATGTCCCACCTCGTCCCCCACCTGGGCCCTTTCCATACTGCGGTTCTTCTTCCCCTCCCAAGTCCCTCTTCTACTACAGCACTTACATTTTCCACTGTCATTTCTCTTGTACACATTCAAATCCTTACCTGTCCTTTTTTTCTGCCTTGTCGTGGTGCCCCTAAAACTATGCCCTGATCTTTAAAGAGGAACTGCAGTCTGCTCACATAATTTTTAATAAAAACATCTTTGCCATTCTGAAGCTTCCCTCCAACCACTTTGCATATTATTTTATGTATACTGTGATTCTGTACTTGCCAAATATGCTGCAGAAATCTCCCTCCACCGAGTCTGGCTGCAGCCATTTTAAATGTGGGCAGCTGAAGCTGCTGCCTGTTCACTTCCTGGATTTACACAGAGGCACAACTCCAGCTCTGCAGCCCTCATTGGTCCTCTGACTCATCCACCCTCCCTTCCTGGCAAACTCTCAGGAGATTTAGAGAGCTGTGCATGATGTCACAAGCCTAGGCTTTTTACCAGACAAGAAACAGGAAGTGGGCTGTATAAGGTATTTACTAGCAGAAAAAAAATGCTTTGCTATCCAAAGTTAAAAACAAGGGTAGAAGATTTAATAGATGAAAAGTTGAAAAAATGACTGATGGTCCGCTTTAATGACACCCCCCATATGCCCCAGCTCCATATGAGAAGATAAAATATCGTAAAATATAGGTATGGTGGAGGCCATATTTTTGTAGCTCATATACTAAAGGAGAAGTACAGCCAAAGCTCATTTGGCTGTACTTCTCCTGTGGATCACAGGAGTTCAGTTTGTTCTGCACTCCCGTGACCTGTTTTCAGCAGACAGCAGGCTGAAGCTCGCTGTCAGCTGATGTCACAGAGCCGGTCCAGGCTCAGGCAAGATTGCGACCATATGGTTGGGATCCGCCCACATGCCTGGACCGCCACCCGGCTCAGCCTGTCAGCGAGCCGCTGAAAACCTGAGTCGGCCACGCCTGCATTTGCACAGCACAGCGCTAGGGGCAGGGCAGAGCTGACTGTTACCAGCTCTCTGCTCAGGGAGCTCTGAGAACCGAGCGATCGGCGGTGTTTGATCGCTTGGTTCTCAGTGTTGGAGCCGGCGGGGGAAAGATGCAGCATCGGTCCGATGGAAGGCAAGTATGAAACTCCCATACTTCTCCATTAAGCTTTACTGCTTATGATTTTGTGAAAATCAGCCTGTCAGCGAGCCGCTGAAAACCTGAGTCGGCCACGCCTGCATTTGCACAGCACAGCGCTAGGGGCAGGGCAGAGCTGACTGTTACCAGCTCTCTGCTCAGGGAGCTCTGAGAACCGAGCGATCGGCGGTGTTTGATCGCTTGGTTCTCAGTGTTGGAGCCGGCGGGGGAAAGATGCAGCATCGGTCCGATGGAAGGCAAGTATGAAACTCCCATACTTCTCCATTAAGCTTTACTGCTTATGATTTTGTGAAAAAAAAAAAAAAAAGAAACGTTGCTTGATATAAGTTTTCCTAAGCTACAGAAAAAGGAGGGAAAGCCTGACATGCCATCTCTATTACTTATGCAAGATACATGACTAGGCATGCTGCCATCTTGCTGTCTCTTCCTGGAATATATAACAATTTAGACGAATTGACAAAACACAGAAGCTTGTCTTTATTAATTCTATTATAGCACTTTAAAAAATGAAAGAAACCTAGACCTCTTAAAGAGGAAGTAATCAACTGGCTGACAGGCAGGGTATTTATGACAGAAGAGACCCCCCTATTGGTCTCTTCTGCCATACAACGCATCCTTCTGCCTGTCAGCTGTCATGTTCACTGAGTCACGCATGCGCAGCTCAGCAAACATTTACAGCCCTGCTCAGGCCCGATCCGTGCCACGTGATGAGACTCCCGTGCGCATGTGTGGGAGTGGCCTCGGAGGCCTGGTCTATCAAGTGGCCGAAGGCATGGGACCGGAAGGAAAACAGAGCAAAGATAGAAGCCCAAGGGGCCCACTGGATTGGTCCCCAGCACTGCCCTGGAGGACACAATATGACAGGTAAGTCTGCCATAATGTACTAATATGCTGTGCATACTAGTACATTATGGCATAACCCACCTGGGGGGGGGGCCTTAAAAACAATAAAAGCGGATTTTACTTCCTCTTTAAAAGATTGTTTGTGGAAAAATACATATTTTATACAGATCACTTCTAATTAGAAAATAGTAATAATCCAAGTTCTTCTACAAAATACAATTGACAAGTGACGAACTGCCCGCAGTCTACCCGCAGTCTGTATTCCCAGAAGTGGGTGCAAATACCTGTCTTAGACATGCATCTGCACCACCCTGAAAGGTGCCATTTGTGGCATCGGAGGGGGGGGGGGGTAATCCGATGAGTGGAAGTTCCACTTTAGGGTGGAGCTCCACTTTAAGTCTACTCATTCCAAAGTCCCAAGATAAAGACTGGGAGGTCTAGTCACTCTCAATGGGGACACGGGAAAGGTGCAACAAACATTGGACAGCTCTGAATTTCCAACATGATAAAACATTTTTTGTTTTGCACTTTTTAAACAGATATAACAAAACGCTTTTGATAGTATATTTATTAGTCCGAATCAAAGCAAATAAGGAGATCATTGTTAAAACTTAAACGCACGTTACTGTATGTGAAATATATAGAATGTTATCAATGAACATATTAATGTGTTTAAAAAACTTTCTTGGGTGTATGGATGGGAACAGTCATAGTTGCTCATTTCATAAGTAAGCTCCACTTCCTTTGAACCTTGCTAACTACCTTCTCTCACTGCAAGTGTCTACTGACAGTATATGCCAGTATGAAAACAGACACTGACTGACAAAGACTGATAGCTTGAGATCCGGGGAACTATTTTAGAACATGAGGTGAAGCATTTTTTTTTTTTTTATGGGGGGGGGGGCAAAGCTATGAGCAGATAAAAACAGGCCTGGGCAAATCACATCCATTTGGCTACCCCTATACGGCCTTTGATGCCTCCTCACTGAGAAAGCCGACAGGTTCAGAGAGGTAAGCTGACAGATGTCTGTGTGGACAGCTGCAAGAACTGGAAGGAGAGAGCCTGAGGAGCCGATCGGTACAACGAGGTGGGAGAGTGCTACCTAGGAGACGTTCTGACACTCTGCCACCTTGGTCAAGTTCTTCTTGTGCTAGCGCCTGCAGGTGGAATGCGTACCTGTTCTTCCCCCCAAGGTCAGGATCTGAAGAAATCCCAGCTGTACCAATCTTAGGCTCTATCCTTCCAGTAGAAGAAAAATAGAACACCGCACTGTATGTTAAAAACAAAAAAAGCAGCAACTAAAAAGTGAGATACACCAACAACATAGAAGAAAAAATAAAGCTGCGCTACCCTTATGAATTAAATATAGTGATGATAAACCAAAATAAAATTGATAAATCAAGAAATATATGATGAACCGAAAATTGGTGATAATCTGGTAGAAATCAGTATGGATTGACCCATAGGGAACATCACATATTAGCCAAACATATATGTACAAACATATAATTCAGTGACACAAATTAATGAAAAAATTATGTATATGAAGTGAAAAAAATAAATAATGGAATCCTAGATTCTTAAGGAATGTGAATCAAATAAAGAATAGTCCATGAGTGATAATATAGATTGCATAAAGCCAGAAAAATTGAGGTCCACAAGTTGAGATAAACTCAAATGACAGGTGTCCACCACAGAATTCGTGCACCACCACCGTAAAAATTACAGGCTTACCAGAGGCAAGCTTTTGACAAGCATGCGGCTATAACCCAGCCCGGGTCCTGTACCAGGAAGCAGCAAGCGACTGAATTCAAGCACAGCCCCTCTTATGGTAGGTATTCTGGCTGGAGGCCCAGGTACACCAGTAATCCGAAAAACAAGAGGAGCTCACATAGTGTGAACCAGTTTTAACAGACTTATTAAAAACAAAAGATCGCACTTACATGGTTAAAGAATTTAAAGAGTTTAAGATAAAGCCAGCCGAAAAATCAAGGTCCCAGAGTCTGGAGGAAGAGGGGAGAGGCACAGAATCTAAGTTGCATGAGGTCCAGTGTGAAGTTTCCACAGTCGGTGATGATTTGGGGATCCTTGTCATCTGCTGGTGTTGGTCCACCTGCCCACACTGCCAAAAGTACCAATACCTGGTTTAATAATGGTAGTATCACTGTGCTTGATTGGCCAGCAAACTCACCTGACCTAAACCCCATAGAGAATCTGTGGGGTATTGTCAAGAGGAAGATGAGAGACATCAGACCCAACATTACAGAGAAGCTGAATGTCACTATTAAAGCAACCTGGTCTTCCATAACACCTCAGCAGTGCCACAGGCTGATTGCCTCCATGCCACGCCGCATTGATCCAGTAATTCATGCAAAAGGAGCCTGAGCAAGTATTGAGTGCACACTATACTGTACATGGACATACTTTTCAGTAAACCAAATTTTCAGTATTAAAAATCCTTTTTTTAATTGGTCTTATGTACCGTATATACACGAGTATAAGCCGAGGCACCTAATTTTACCACAAAAAACTGGGAAAACGTATTGACTCGAGTATACGCCTAGGGTGTCCATCTGCATGCCTCACTATGCCTAACTTTGCCTCATTGTGTCCATTTCTAGATCGACGTTTAACATGGGAGTCTATGGAAGGGGTGCCCGGGTTTGAAAAATCGATGCTCCCCCAGACAAACTTTTCACACATGTAGAGGAGAAATGGGGCTACATGTGTGCCAAGTTTCTGGTATAGGGTACCTACGACCGGCCGGTACCGGGTCCCCAAATTCACTAGAGAAATTAACGTTTAACATGGGAGTCTATGGAAGGGGTGCCCGGCTTTAAAAAGAAAAAAAAAAAAACGGTGCTCCCCGGACAACAAACTTTGCACACTTGTAGAGGAATAGTGGGGCTACATGTGTGCCAAGTTTGGGGTCCAGGGGGATCTACGGCCGGCCAGTACTGGGTCCCCAAATCCGGGAGATCAGGCGCAAAAAGGAAACTCGAGTATAAGCCGAGGGGGGCATTTTCAGCACAAAAAAAATATGTGCTGAAAAACTCGGCTTATACTCAAGTATATACGGTAATATTCTAATTTTCTGAGATACTGAATTTTGGGTTTTCACCAGCTGCAAGCCAAAATCATCAAAATTAAAAGAAAGAAATGCTTGACATATAGCACTCTGTGTGTAACACATCTATATAAAATATAGGAGTATCACTTTTTGAATTGAATTACTGAAATAAATTAACTTTTTGATGATATTCTAAACTTTATGGAGGTGTACATGTATAGAACACCAAAATATTTTTAGTTTTGACAAGAATAGAGAAGGTCTGTCTGTGCTTTGAAGGGGAAATTTCACTTCCTGTCCTGGAAACACAACAGGAAATTAGATATATATATATATATATATATATCTAATAACTCCAAAGATAGAGGAAAACACTGCTTATATACTGTAGTTGTCACCAGAATAGCTGTTCACATTGGAAGAAGATTTTTCCCTCTATTTTTGCTCCGGTGCCAACTGTGACATTTTGGATTTGCCATCATAATAATCAGAACAAAATAGACAGGGTGTCACAAACAACAGCAATAACCTTTGGCTGCACAAACGAGCTTCTGAAAACCTTTTTATTCCAAAATTAATTCTACCTCTAAATCTAATCTTTTTTTTTTTTTTTTAACACACCTCTATGCGATCTGTAAAAAAAAAAAAAAAAGAAGTTGTGGCTTTACACTTTATTATGACTTTGCAATGCTGACATGTGCCCTGTTGATTCCTATGAAGAATTGTAATGACAGGTCTGCTTTGAGGTATGAATAAGCACAGTAAAAGCCAAGAATGATATGAATATTTCTGTTGCGCATTTTATCTGCCTCTTCACATATCGGTCAGGCTGGCTTCCAAACATTATAAACAAACAATCTCGCCTCTTTATACAAAGACGTCAGAGCCGGTTCACACAGGGGCGTTCTGGGATCCGACTTCAATTCGCCCCAAGTCGCCTGGTTTAGAAAAGTAATGTAAGTGAATGGAGCCGTCTTAATGTACACTACTGCAGTCGCTCCGACTTCAAAAAAAGGTTCCTGTACTACTTCAATCCGACTTCTAGGCGACTTGTACCCATAGATTTCAATGGAAGTTGCCTCCAAGTCGGATCCCCTGTCTTAACTGAAGCAACTTTCCAGGAAGTAAAAATAGTTTTCCAGGCAAACTCCTCCCTCCCCCCTCCCACAGAGCGGATTGTTTGATTGGCCACTGGAAAGTCGCCTGTCCTGGAGGCAACTTGAAGTTGCCTGGAGTCGCCCTGTGATTCATGTTTAAGTCGTGTCCAAGTTGCCTCCCAAAGTCGCGCTGGAAGTCGTGTTGCCCCTGTGTGAACCAGCTCTTTATGCATGCAATCACAGTTTTGAGTGTCTGCAGGTATTGTTATTGGTTTCTGCTAAACCACAGTAGACCAAAAATAGTTAGTCTCCATGTACACAGAAGCTCAAAAACTGTCGTTTTTAAAGCAGCAGAAAAAGCTAGCTTTTACCAGCGGTTTTTTTTTACTAGCTTTTATTAGCGTTTTTCAGTGTAGCTCTTTTTTTTTTTCAATGAACAAAAAAAAAAAAACGCTAAAAAACGCTCGCAGCCAGCGTTTGAGCGTTTAGCGTTTTTTTACTGCAGAAGAACGGCACTTTGAACGTGAATTTCTTGCGTTCAGAAAAAAGCCCATTAACTCCACTGTTCATTAAAGCTAAAAAACGTTATGTGTACATGAACACATAGGCTAACATAGAGTGCAGTTAATGGGCTTTTTAAAAAAAACGCCAAAACGCCAATAAACTGCAGTTTATCAGCTTCTGTGTACATGGAGCCTTATACGATTTTGCATAGAATGCAGCTTACAATCCTTATGCCTAGTACACATGATCTGAATATCGGACGACGGATCGTACAACTTTTTCGCTTAATAGTCGCAAGAGTTATTAAATAGTTTATTAAAGTCAGGAAAATTCTCGTACGACAGAAAAAAAGAAATATCGGAAATGATTTCATGTGTTGTAATGTATTTGTATTGTATTTGTATTGTATTTTCGGACGACAACTGTACTGACTAAACGAAAATCGTACGATCTGGTATCGTACGAGGAAAATTTTCGTGCATATCCCATAAAATAATATCGGATGAACTGTCATGATCGGCTCTCGAAAGCTCTGTACCAACGATCCGATTATTGTACGATTCTTCCTCGGACGACATTTGTCGTTTGATATTCGGATCGTGTGTACAGTCCATTAGGTGTCTGCATTCGTTTTTAATTAAGACTTTTCACCTGGTAATCTGGCAAGCAACACGCCTCCTGCATTAAGCTGACCATACATTATACAATTTTCTTGTTCATTTTCCTTTGGATTTACCTTCAACTATGTAGTAAAAGGGCCTGCCTGATTGCATACAAATGGAAAGTGTTTAGGTTTGACCTCATATTATATGTTCAATATGGCATGGGAATCTCTACAAACTACGCCTACCAGAATTCACATTTCATTTATTTAGTGAAGAGTGTTCTTATAAAAAATAAAATAAAAATTAGTGTGGAATAGTAGTTAAGGCCTACTGCAGGTTGCACACTGCTCATCGCTATCTGAAATAATCCTGAATTTAATAACAGACAAAATGTGTCCAGTGACTCATCCAGGGCTGAAAAAAACCCGGACTACACCAGTTCCCAGAACATATGGATTACACATTAATAATACATAACATAAAGTAATCTAATACCTAGGAGATATCTAATGAGATGGTGGAAAAGTACAAGGGAAATGTACAACTCATATGATATTCATAATTTAGATTTATTGTTAAAATAAAATGTCCTAATGGTCTGGAAAATAAACAGTAAAAAAAACATTGAATTGTACCTGTGGTCTCCTATTTCTTATGTTGTGGAATAAATTAAAGTGTTACTAAACCCACAACAGCAAAATTAGTCTGTATATGCAGTAAAGTATGCTTGTTATACTCACTGGGGAACCTAAGAGGCTAATCCCCTGTATTGTGTAAAAAAGGCTGTTTGATCCTGGTCCTCTCCTTCTTCCAGAGTCCCCAAACCATCTGCTAATAGAACAGAATCACAGGAAGAAATCTGCACATGCTCAATTTGGTGTGTATTGCTAGAGAGTTTTTGTGTTTGTTTGTTTTTGGGGGGGGGGGGGGAGTGCATGTGATTAGCATGGGACCAGTTAGCTCTGTCCAGACAGAGTGTCAGGGGCCATGCAGACTCATAGGGCAGTCAAGAGGAGAATAAAAAAGCTCCTCCTACAAGCTTTAACTAGTGCTTGGCCAGACACTGATAGAAGTCACAAGACTGCTATATACTGCTGATGAGAAAATGTATTTATAAGTTTATATTTACTAAAAAAAAATTGGAATTCTGTGCAGTGGGAGACCAGATATGCAGGGTCCTGGGTTTAGCAACACAAAACAAAAAATACACATAGATACACCGCCACCTTGCCCATGCAGTGAAAATTTGACCCACAACTCCCTATACTCACCTTACCTGTGCTTCCTCTCAGCTCCTTGATCCTCAGCACCCACTGAGAATACCAGGCACTTCCGGGTATGGTGGAGCATGGGATCTGCATCCCTGCAATGGTGCCCAGACCTAGCAGCCAATCGGTAGGCCTGAATGCTGACACATGTCGTCTGTATTACAAGGTTGGCAAATATTACATCTATTTAAAGTGACTGTCGGACAGAAAGGGATGGAAAATCCAAAATCGATTGTTACCAGAACAAGAAGTGAGGGTAGATCTTCAAATGGGGACATGCCTGTTCCATTGACAACTTTATATGGCTCATCCCCTCACTTTGAACAGATTTAACTTCCCATTTCTTCTTCAGGACAGAAAGTAAAAAAGGAGTTTTCCCCAACAGGACATGAAAAAAATAAAATAAAAAAATGACAGGGATAGTAAAGCCCCCCTTCTATATCCAAAACTATGAAAAATGTTGGGCTATACATACTCTTTAAAAGAGAAGTATAGGATAAAAAAACAAACAAAAAAAAAAAAAAACATACATACATACATACATACAATACATCTATCTATGCAGATACAGCATCAATCCGATGCTGCAGCTACCCCCGCTGGCTGCACACGGAGAACTGAGCGATCAAAGACAGATGATCGCTTAGTTTTCAGGTCCACTCTGAGCACAGAAACGTGACTGTCAGTCGCTGTTCTGTGCCGTGCCCCCTTCTTCCAGTGCTCACTGGAGCGCCGGGCTGTGGAGGGGTTGGGAGCGGCTGGCTCAGGCTTTCAGCGGCATGCTGAGAAGCTGAGCCAGCTGCCGGCCAGGCATGTGGGCAGAACCTGACATTACTGGGATTCCTGCAGAGCCTGGACTGGAGTTTGTGACACCATAGTTCTCCTTTAAGTAGGTAAGAAAGACACAATAGACAAAATTATTTCAGTTTTGTATTTAACCTCTTCCCACCCATGATACAGCCAAAAGATGGCTACAGCAGATTTCCAGTTCTGGGAATGTGCACAGACGTTTTCCCAGAACCCCGCCTCCCGCGTGCATACTCTGTGACCGCTGAGTCCTTTGGACACAGCTGATCACAGATCACAGTAAAGCGCCAATCACAGATTAACAGTGCCGCCTATCAGTGCCCATCATTGCAGCCTCATCAGCGCACATCAGTGAAGAAAAATTACAAATTTGCAAAATTTTATAACAGAAACTGAGGAAATTATAAAAACCCAGTGCTGTTTAAATACCACGAAAATAAAGCAATCTGTCTTCAAAAAATTGTTTAAAATATCATTGGGGTACAGTGTTGCATGACTGCACAATTGTTATTCAAAGTATAAAAGGTAATGAAAGCTAAAAATTGACTGGGGCAGGAAGGGGGTGAAAGTGTCCAGTATTAAAGTGGTTTAGGATTTAAAAATCGACTAGTTTGACGCATTTCATTTTGATATGACCAATCACAGTTGTTGTGGGTTTTCGGTGTTATTCAGAAAACATTCAGAAAGCAGTAAATAGAACGCTTCCTGTAGTTTATTTTTTCCCCCCCCATCAATATTGCTACAAAGAAGCTTTAGACTAGAGTAATATTCTTTGGGTTCTCGGATTGTCACAGGTTTTAGGAAAAGAAGTTTCTTTGAAGAGGATAGACATACGACCATGTCATTTTGATCCCTGATGTGTTAAAGTCCATTTTAAATAATGACTTCCAGAAAATACTTCCTTTGGACTTTCCCATGGGAAAGACATGGTTTCTCTCATAATGACTGCGTAACGAAACAAACTTTCACTGTGACAGAGGTAGTTCACACAGAGGATTTTGCGTCATATGAACATGAGTAGCATGAACTAAATTCATCTTGGACTATGAACTAAATTCATCTTGGACTAATTAGATCACAGGACTTATGACCCGGATACATCTACTAATATCAACTGTAAATGCAACACACGAGGAAGATTTATCAAATAAGACACCAACAAGAGTGGCTTCATGAAAGTGTTGTACAAGAGTTTCTTTATGGAGCTCAAAAGCAAACAAAGCAGCTGAACTGCGGTTTACGGCACTTAATGGAACCCAAGTTATGATGCATCATGCAGAGGATATTAAACATCACAGCTATCTATATACATAACCAGAGAGTCTAAAAATTAGCATTGACGTACAATTGTAAAAATGTGGTGCAAGGTGTTGTATAGTTCCACCTGTTGCAGGATGTACCTGTGACACTCATGTGCGCTCCTTTCTCCGTAATAAAATTCTCCACAACAGGACTTGGGAGTGACTTCCGATGAGTTTTCCTGGCACCAGAAAAAAGGTGACAGTCGAGGTCACAGCCTGTGGTTGGCAGCCTCAGCTCTGTTCTTGTGTGCTGTGTGAAGGGGGTGTTTCCCTTCCCTCCAGTCAGATTTCAGAGCTCTCCTCACTAATGTAACATCAGCTCCCGCTCCCTGCTTTTCAGAGCCAAGACATCCTGTGTAAATTCTGTGCGTGGGTTTACAACCACTTGGCCAGTGAACCAAACTGACCTCAGCAAGTTCTGTTCAAAGATTCTGTGTACAGAGCTGATATGAGTGGCTCTGTACCTTAGGATCACGGCGATATGTCATAGAAGAGCCTAATCACAGCGATCTCATGGATGTTAACAGTGTGCGATTACAACTGTAAGCCCGCCCCTTCCTCTTACAACAAAGGACGGACGGTAAATGAAACAAATGAATGAAGACTCATTAGAGGTCAATGGTAGCTGCAGATTCAAGTTTAACCCCTTCGCCTGTTCTGCTCTCCTATGCATCTGATCTCCAGCCGGTCTCTTCAGCGACCTGAATATTAACCCTTCAAGATTCAGTACACTCCACATTAAAAAATGTGTGGGTATTTTTATTTATTTAATTTTTTTAGATTCGTACTTACCTAGGTGGATGCAGCATCTGTCCCCCGCTGCCTCCAACACTGAGAACCGAGCGATCGAACACCGCCGATCGCTGTCAGTCACAGCTCTCTGCTTTGCCCCCTCCTCGCTCAGCGCTGGGCTGTGGAGGGGGGTGGGAGCGGGTGGCTCAGGCTCTCGGCGGCTCGCGGAGAGCCTGTGCCGGGCGCCGGTCCAGGGATCTGGGCGAATACTGACTCTATGGTCGTGAGGACGCCGAGCCTGAACCGACTCAGTGACGTCACAGGAGTGCAAACGGGTCACAGAAAAATGGGTCACAGGAGTGCAAAACGAACTTCTGTGATCCATAGGAAAAGTACAGCCAAACGAGCTTTGGCTGTACTTCTCCTTTAACACCTTCATCTCTCTTCCTCTGTCTGTGTGTGACCTGTATGTGCTGTACCTAGCACACTGCGCTCCATGTTTTAAGCCCCTCAATACCAACATGTTTCATTTCCAAAAACAGTGTGGCAAAAATTTAAATTACCTTGGAGTGTCTACTTTCCAAAAAGGAACAATTTTAATTAGGGATGCACCGAAATTTCGGCCACCGAAACATATCGGCCGATTATGGCCCTTTCGGCAAAACGGCGAAAGAAAAAAAAATGCCCGATAGCGATACTGAAAATGGGGCGGGGCTTCGCGCCCCGCCCCTGGTGCCCTATAGTTGTTGGAGAAGAGAGGAGAGCCGCCACGTTGATTACAGCGCTGGGAACATCACAGCTTTCATTTCAATAGCTGTGTGTTCCCTGTGGCACGCCATCACATACAGCCCCTCCCCCTTGTCCGGGGAACTTTGATAACCCATCCAATCCTGGGACGGGTGATCTGTCTATCTGTCTGTCTATCAAAGTGCCCGGAAGAGGGGGAGGGGCTGTATGTGATGGTACGCCGCAGGGAACCCACAGCTATTGAAATGAAAGCTGTGATGTTCCCAGTGATGTAATCAACGCAGCGGCTCTCCTCTCTCTCCCCCCCCCCCCCTGCACAGGTAGGCTGCTGAGTGAGCATTGTTACCATTGTTTATATTTTAAAATAAAGGGCTCAATATATTGCGCAATGATAGGTTTTTTGCTTTTCATGAGAGCTTGAGAAACATTAATAAGGAAATCAACCGATATGCCGATATTCGTCTCATGGATTTCCTTATTAATGTTTCTCAAGCTCTCGTGAAAAGCAAAAAAACCGATCATTGTGCAATATATTGAGCTCTTTATGTTAAAATATAAACAAACAATGCCCTGCCGTGATCCTGCCCTGTGTAATGATCGCGGTCCCGTAGCGGTCCCTGGACTGGATCCCCACCTTAGGCGCTAGGCAGCCTTACGGGCGCAAGGGCTCCTTGCCTGTTGCGCCCATGCCACCGTCATTCGCCCCCTCTTCCACCAGAGTATTTTACATCCTTTTTCTCCTTCCTCTACCCCATTGGCCATCATGACCAATTTTCCATCAGCCGCGGGTTGGAAAGGGGCATCTCTTGCCACTCAGAAAGCCCCTCCTGTTGTGGTCGGCGCTGACACTCTCCTGAGTTCAGCGCTGACACACCTGACTCCTCCCACCCACGGCATCCTGGGCAACTGAGTATTCTCTGTTGCTAGTTGAAGTGCGGGACGGCGTTAGTGCGATGACGCCATCTCGCCCGCTCTCCGTCGATGACGCCGGACCTCAACTGATTGGGGAGCGTATATAGGCCGGCCCCCTTTTGTCTGGCTGACTGTCTGAAACGAAAAGTTGACCTGAGCTGTGTCTTATGCTCTAGCCAAGTAAGCATTAATTATACCCTGGCTTTTTCTTTGTTACTTATGCCTTTGTACTTGGCTTCTTTGCCATTTATACTTTACTTCAGCTGCTTCCTCCATAGACTAGTGTTTGGTCTTTCTTCCCTCTACCCTATTAAGATTGATATGGTATTTACTCTTGCATACTATTTAATCTAACTTATATTGAGACATTGTCCATGTCAGACTCTAATTTGAGCCTGCAGCTGTTTTTCTTCTTCCTATTTAACTGTTTAATTCAGATATTTTTACCTTGTTCAACCTTTTATTTATCCCCGTTTTTCTTTGTCTCTTACTTGGTTATCAACTAGTAGTGCTGCGTGATTGCAATTTGGTCATCGTTAATTTTATGCGTTTCTCCATCTAGATTTTAAGTAGGTACAATTTTACTTACCTGCACTATTTCTATCTTTCTACTATATATCACATATTGCTATCCTCAAACTTTTTCGTTCTCACACTGATTGAGCTGTTTTTCAGCCCTCCCCTATCTATCTATCTATCTATCTATATATGGGCTGCGGAAATTAACGATTAATTGTTCGATTAATCGTTAATTTCTTTGATCGATCAAAATAATTTTGATCGAGGACGATCCGCGGAGTGAGCTCCGCGATCTCATCCATAGGAAAGGCCGCGGCTTCGGCCTAGCTCCGGAGCCGCGGCCATCTTGGTCCACCCGGCGGCGCGCCGACGTCATCATCAGCCGCCTGCTTGTGCCTGCGAGTCTGCGGACGGTTCTGCCTGAATGTTACGATATGGGGGAGATGTGGGCAGATGTGGACATTACTGTATGGGGGGCAGATGTGGACATTACAGTATGGGGGGCAGATGTGGACATTACAGTATGGGGGGCAGATGTGGACATTACAGTATGGGGGGCAGATGTGGAAAATTGGAAAAACTGTATGTGCGTTATAATTAAATCGAAATTAGTCGATTAATCGATAAAAAAAAAATCGATTAATCGAACACGAAAATTTTAATCAGTAACAGCCCTAATATATATATATATATATATATATATATATATATATATATATATATATATATATATATCTATATCTCTTTGTACTCGTTTTTTTCTTCCTTATACTTTTATTTTCAGCCGGGCCTTTGTATGCTCCCTCTGGCTGCTCATTAGCTCCCCTCAGGGGGTTACCAGGTGCCCTATGCTGGATTGTGGTCCTTCTCTGGAGGTGTTACCGGCTGGGTATGTGCTTGCCCCTATGTGTGTGTCAGGGTGGGGGGCGGATATGGCTTTAATATTGGCACAATATGTTCTTTTGTAATAGTTATATTTTTGTTTATTTCATTATGCAATATCTCTAATTTATTTATTTTCATCCATGTTTAGTACTGTACAAGTCTCTTCTTATACCCGTTTGTCCCCCGATGAAGCTAGAATTGTGAAACATGTCGGGACGTCACGAGTAACTTTGTACTCTCTTAAAACCAGCTTTGTTCTTCCTCCTCCTATTTCTTGACCATCTAGCTGTTTGTATATTGTTCTCCACCAGCAACCACTTGCATGTGGCTGTATATGTACTTTTTAATGTGAACCTATTAAAATTTTCAATGTTTTTTATCTTAAGCTTTACTGAATTTCTTATTACTACAGATAGCACCGTGAAAATCCCTTTCTTCCCCTTTGTTACTTTGTATACATATTTCATGGGATGAGGTGCATTTTTCTTGGGTGTCTCTACCACCAAGTCGGACTTCCCCACATTTTTTGATAAACAATGGTAACAATGCTCACTCACATTTAGTATGGGAAATGGGACTTTATTATGAGCACATTCTAAGGATTCATAAATGCTAGCACTTCTTTTTATTTTCATTTTGATTTTTATATTTTTCACATACATTTTTTCCAGCATTGTTGTATTGTTTTTTGGGCGATTTACTTCCCTGGGTACATGTGAATGTGCACACGGAGATTGTTGCTTGCTCTAAAGTTTTGTTCACCATAAATATTGTTTTAATAGCACTATTGTTCTAATAGCACCATAGTTTGCACAGTAGCACTATACTAATAATATATTGTAGGGTTGGCGCAGTTACTATTTCCTTTTTTTGCAGTGGGGAAACTGGCTAACTGGCTGCACTGGGGAAACGAGCTAACTGGGGGCACTGGCTGGCTAACTGGCTGCACTGGGGACACAGGCAGGCTGCATCTGACGGGCACTGGTGAGGCTGCATTGATCTCTTGTATCATGTCAGTCTCTGACCATCTCTTGTACCATGTCCCCAGTCTATGACCACCGCCTGTAATGTGTCTGCAGTCTCTGACAATCTTCTGTATCATGTCCCCAGTCTGACCATCTCCTGTATAAAAATATTATTTAAAAACAAACAGTCACTTTCGGTATCTGTTTCGGTTTTCGGGATCAATCAAGATTTGTTTTCGGTATCGGTTTCGGCACCAAAAAAAACAAACATTCTGTGCATCCCTAATTTTAAGAGTTTACATACTGTCCTGGCATTTTCATTTTAACAAAAAGTTAAAAAAGGTAAAGATTTTTTTTTCAAAAAGGTTTGTCTTTTTTCCTTTAACTAGTAAAAAAAAAGTTAAATGGTTATTAAATACAATCAAAAGAAAACAAATTGTCCCAAAAACTTTATAAAATGTATTTGGAAAGTGTTGCATGACAAAGTAATGGTCAATAAAAATATCACAGCACTTGAAACATTAAAACGGCCTGGTAATGATGGCGTGTTACAAGCTGGTATTACAGTGGTTGAGATCAAAAGGTTCTGGACTGGCTTCACAATATTCAAGTATGGAATTGGTAATCTACATGGCACATTTGTTCCTAATTAAATCAGTATCAAAAGCCTAGCACGGCTGCAAACAGCTCAGCAAGCAACCATTCCAAGTTTATTTTCTAACATCAACCCAGGTACCTTAGACCCCATACTCACTATACAACTTTTGTTGTAAGATTTCCTTTAGATTTACCAAAACCATGTAGTGCAAGGGCCTGCCTGATTGCATACAAATTGAAAAACTCTTAAGAGAAGTATGGGATTTTTTTTTTTATCCCATATTCATACTTACCTAGGTGGATGCAGCATCGGTCCGATGCTGCATCTGTCCCCCGCCGCCTCTTCACTGAGAACCGAGCCACTGAACACAGCTGATGGCTCGGTTCTCTCACCTCCCCGAGTGGAGAGCTGCTGCCTGCCAGTCAACATCTCTCCTGCTCTGCTCCTCTACGCTCATTGGAGCGCTGAGCTGTGGAGGGGCGGGGATCGGCTCTCTCAGCGGCTTGCTGAGACGCCCATCGGTCCAAGCACCTGGCGGTAGAGGTCGACCGATATGGGTTTTTCTCTGGCCGATGCCGATATTTTGAAATTGGGGCGGCCGATGGCCGATATATGATGCCGATTTTTGTGGCCGATATTTTAGGCCGATTAAAAAAAAAAAAAAAAAACCCTCACCCACTCTATTCCTTCCTGCTTACTCCTGTCACTCTAGCACACACTTGATGTCCTCAGTACAGATGGCACTGGTTTGGAACTGGCAGGTGGCACTGGTTTGGAACTGACAGATGGCACTGGCAGGTGGCACTATTGGCACTGGCAGGTGGCACTATTGGAACTGACAGATGGCACTGGTTTGGAACTGACAGATGGCACTGGCATGTGGCACTGGCTGGCGGTACTGGTTTGGAACTGACAGATGGCTCTATTGGCACTGGCAGGTGGCACTGGTTTGGAACTGACAGATGGCACTGGTTTGGAACTGACAGATGGCACTGGCAGGTGGTACTGGTTCGGAACTGACAGATGGCACCGATTGGCAGCAGGGGGCACTGGTTTGGAACGGACAGATGGCACTAGTTTGGGACAGATGGCACTGATTGGCAGTGGCACTTGCAATTGGAACTGGGTGGCACTGGCGTGTGACACTGGTTGGCACTGGCTGGTGGCACTGACAGATGGCACCGATTGGCGGTGGCACTGACAGATGGCACCGATTGGCGGTGGCACTGACAGATGGCACCGATTGGCGGTGGCTTGTGGCACTGACAGATGGCACTGGCTGTGGCACTGATAGATGGCACCGATTGGCGGTGGCACTGATTTGGGTGGCACTGACAGATGGCCCTGATTGACACTGGCTGGTGGCACTGACAGATGGCACCGATTGGCGGTGACACTGATTGACACTGGCTGGTGGCACTGACAGATGGCACCGATTGGCGGTGACACTGATTGACACTGGCTGGTGGCACTGATTGACACTGGCTGGGGGCACTGATTGACACTGGCTGGGGGCACTGATTGACACTGGCTGGGGGCACTGACAGATGGCACTGGCTGGGGGCACTGACAGATGGCACTGGCTGGGGGCACTGACAGATGGCACTGGCTGGGGGCACTGACAGATGGCACTGGCTGGGGGCACTGACAGATGGCACTGGCTGGGGGCACTGACAGATGGCACTGGCTGGGGGCACTGACAGATGGCACTGGCTTGGGGCACTGACAGATGGCACTGGCTTGGGGCACTGACAGATGGCACTGGCTTGGGGCACTGACAGGTGGCACTGGCTTGGGGCACTGGCAGGTTTCACACTAAGCCGAGTGTAATGTGTGAAACTGACAGAGAGGAGAGAGAGAGAGAGCTGTTAGAATTGAGCTCGATGTGGGGGTGGGCGGGCCAGCAGCTAAATTACACCAGCCAATGATTGGGCTGCTTTAGACGTAGTGGCCCGCCCAGATACCATCCCATTGGCTGGTGTAATATATCTGCTGGGTCCCGCCCACCCCCGACATCAAGCTGACACATCCTCTCTCTCTCCTCTTACTTTCAGTTTCACACACACACACACAGCACGGCGCTTGATGCTGCTGAGTGTGGAGAAGTGTGGAGGAGGGGGGAGGAAGTGCAGACAGTGAAAAATATCGGCCAGTTTTGATATTAATCGGCCAAAGCCGATTTATCAAAAATGCCTAAATATCGGTCGATATATCGGCCAGCCGATATATCGGTCGACCTCTACCTGGCGGATCCAGACTTCCAAAGTCAGGATGACGCTGTGCCTGGACTGATCCTGGGGACATCAGCAGAGAGTGGACTTCAGATCGCTCTCTGCTGAAAACGGGTCACAGGAGTGCAAAACGAATTGAGAGGCCCAGCCGAATGAGCTCAGGCTGGACTTCTCCTTTAAGGTTTGACCTCATATTATATGGTTTTGGTAAATCTGAAGTAAAAAAAATCTATAGAAAATTGTATAGTGTGTATCCAGCTTTAGCATCACATATATATTAGTGTTAGATTTGGCTATTTAACCACTTAAGGACTGCCCGCCCACAATGTGCTGTGGGCGGGCGGGACGCACAGGCAAAGCAACGTACTGGTACGTCACTGCCTGTTTCCGGGTATGCCCAAGGTACGCAAACCTTCCGGAGTTGAAGGGGTTAAAATGTAAAGAATGGGGGGGGGGGAGCTTACAATTAAACATTTTTATAGTGCTGAACTAAATATACCCCATCCACACAAATAGTCTTTTAGTGCAATTGGAATTTGGCAATCAAGCGGCAGAGAAAACTGATGTTTTCTAACAGGAAGAAGTAATCACCATTCTATTCTCATTGTAAACCTTGAGTATAAACTGTGGTAGAATTATCACAGCCAGACGCAATCTCAAGGACCGCTGAAATTATTCCCACAATATATTTTTTAGAAACCAAATTACTGGAGAAAATTAAGCAAGTAAAATAAACATAAGAGACATTGAACAAACAAAATATGAATAATGAAGCAATAAGAGTCAAAAGTTAGCCAAGAGGAAGCATATCAGAGATGCACAATGCCCCATGACATTTTTTCTATATTTATCAATGATACACAAGGCCTCAGATTGTACTTCAATGAGGCCCTGGGAATGTGAGAACACAAAACATGAGCTATGAGTAAGCACTGATTTTGTGCGAAACGCGTCAGCTATCCTGTTCTAGCTGGTTTTTGTAGTGCCTGTTCATTAAACACACGTTGGATTGGAGTGCGGCTGTCCTCTTATCTTATTTTTTCCACAAAACATATGGAGAGAGCTTTTCATTTTCAAGATAAACAAGTTTCAAGTCCAGCACATACACATGCAGGGACTGGCCGAATTTCGGTCAGTGTGCACCGCTGTCTGTCAAACGATCATGCCGGAAAGCCGACATTCGATCAGCGCTTGCAGCCAATTCTGACGGGGAGGGGGGGGGGGGGGGTTACTGCTAATGTTTCCGGGCCAGTGAGAGAGAGCAGTGCTGCTGTTCTCAGGCACAGTGCTGGATCGAGGTCTGGCAAGTATTGGGGTGGGGGGAGCTGATCATGGAGGTTTTTTTTACCTTAATGCAGAGACTGCATGGTTTACCACTAGGCAAGGAGGTTCTGGTCATATGATCAAAGAAAATGCATATTTTTGTGTCTGCTCTACCCTTCAGTTTATTAATACAGCAAACTGTAATGTACAGTAAGCATCATTTGCAAGGCGTTTGGTGCAATAGTACTCACTTAGCAGGAATGTGCATTCCTACTGATGGTAGGGCATGATGGATAAGTATCTGCCTGTATTTCTCAGCATTAAGGACACCATTGATCTTGACCAAATCTCCAACTCCATTTGCAGAAACGTAGCCCCAAACTTGCAAGGAACCTCCACCATGCTTCACTGTTGCCTGCAGACACTTGTTATTGTAATGCTCTCCAGCCCTTTGGCAAACAAACTAACTCCTGCTACAGACAAATATTTCTCATTTTTGACAATTTTCTGCACCTCAGGTTCCTATGTTTTGGTGCATAGTTGAGTCAATAGCCTTGATTCCATGTCAGAGGTATGGCTTTTTTGGCCGCAATTCTTTCACCAAGACCACCTTTGGACAGTAAACGGTTGTGTACTTGAGTCCCACTGCTTTGCGCCAGTTCTTTGCCGATTGCCCTACTGGACATCTTACAATGTCAAAGGGAAGCAAGCATGTTGTGTCTTTCTTCTGCTGCATTAAGTTTCCTTGAAAGACCACTGCATCTACAGTCCTCAACATTGCCCGACCAATGGTGTCCTCAATGCTGATAAATATGAGCAGATACTTATCCATCATGTCATTCCATCAGGGAGGCATGTTATTGGCCCCAAATGTATTCCCCAGCAGGACAATGACTCCAAACATACAGCCAATGACAGCAAGAACTAGCGTAAAGAAGAACACGAAGCCCTGGAAGTAATGGTTTGGCCCCCACAGAGCCCTGATCTCAACATCATTGAGTTGGTCTTGGATTACATGAAAAGACAAAAGGATTTGAGGTAGCCTACATCCATTTAAGATCTGTAGTTAGTTCTAAAAGATGTTTGGAACAACCTACCTGCCTAGGTCCTTCAAAAACTGTGTGCAATTGTACCTAGAAGAATTGATGCTAATTTGAAGCCAAAGGGTGGTCACACCAAATATTTATTTTGATTTAATTTAGGTTTTTCTTATGTTCAGTCACTTTTGCATTTTGTAAACTGATAAAAAATAAAGCAAAAATGTATATATTCTTATTTTACAGCATTTCTTCACACCTGGCTAAAGCTTTAGCACAGTAGTGTGTACGTGTGTATATATATTTATTAATGAGGAATATTATAAAAGATACATGGCCCATATGATGGTACTCGCGGAACTCATAATTTTACGGTGACAACCGTCATTCTTTAACCACACTCCATTTACACGTTCCAATTTTTTATGACACGCAATTTTGAAGCCCAACAATCTAATGCAAACCCAGTACTTGTCTTTTTTAACTCCCACTCTAGCAAAGTTTGGTTTCTGCCAATGGCTTACAAGCCTACACACCTTATACGTTGTATCAGAACAATTCACTTCCTTGTTCTTTCCACATAAGGCCTCATGCCCACTGGTTAGGCCTCATGCCCACGGGCGTTTTTTCAGCCGCGTTTTTGAGCGTTTTTTACAGCTTAAAAACGCCTGTCCATGTTAGTCTATAGCTTCATGCCCACCTAGGCGTTTTTGAGCTGTAAAGAGCATAGGCGTTTGTAAGCTGTAAAAAAAACCCAGGGCCAGTGCGTTCCTCAGCGTCAGAACTAGGCAGGAAAAAACGCGAGCGTCAAAAAACGCGCAAAAACGCGCACTAACGCGCACTAACGCGCAAAAAACGCGCACTAACGCGCGGTCGCGTTTTTAGCTCCGACGTTTTTTTTTTTTTTTTTTTTTTTTTTTTTTTTTCAAAAAAAAAAAAAAAAAAAAAATATTTACAATAACATGGACAGGCGTTTTTAAGCTGTAAAAAACGCTCAAAAACGCAGCTGTAAAAACGCCAGTGGGCATGAGGCCTTACAGCTGCGTTTTTGAGCGTTTTTTACAGCTTAAAAACGCTTGTCCATGTTATTGTAAATATTTTTTTTTTTTTTTTTTTTTTTTTTTTGAAAAAAAAAAAAAAAAAAAAAAAAAAAAAAAAAAAAAAAAAAAACGTCGGAGCTAAAAACGCGACCGCGCGTTAGTGCGCGTTTTTTGCGCGTTAGTGCGCGTTAGTGCGCGTTAGTGCGCGTTAGTGCGCGTTAGTGCGCGTTAGTGCGCGTTTTTTGACGCTCGCGTTTTTTCCTGCCTAGTTCTGACGCTGAGGAACGCACTGGCCCTGGGTTTTTTTTACAGCTTACAAACGCCTATGCTCTTTACAGCTCAAAAACGCCTAGGTGGGCATGAAGCTATAGACTAACATGGACAGGCGTTTTTAAGCTGTAAAAAACGCTCAAAAACGCGGCTGAAAAAACGCCCGTGGGCATGAGGCCTAAAAGCGATCAGTCATTACAAATACAATTACAACTCATAAGACTTGATATCATGTTTACAGTGTAAGGTTACTGACTCACATAGATAAACAAGCATTCTATTCAAATGAAACATTCCATTAATAAAACCAGTCTCGCAGATATAATTCTTCCGTTCTTTTTAGGTAACCTTAAGACCTCATGCCCACGGACGTTTTTACAGCTGCGTTTTTTACAGCTTAAAAACGCCTGTGCATGTTATTGTATATTTTTTTTATTTATTTTTTTAAAACGCGGAGCTGAAAAACGCAATCGTTTTTGCGCGTTTTTTGACGCTCGCGTTTTTTTCTGCCTAATTCTGACGCTGAGGAACGCACTGGTCCTGGTTTTTTTTTTACAGCTTAAAAACGTCTATGCTATTTGCAGCTCAAAAACGTCTAGGTGGGCATGAAGCTATAGACTAACATGGACAGGCGTTAGTAAGCTGTAAAAAACGCTCAAAAACGCAGCTGTAAAAACGTCCGTGGGCATGAGGCCTAAACTTTGAAGGAATTGTCAAAATGTATTTACTTAATTTTTCCTTTATTTTCATATTGCTTTGTAGATTTTTTTAGTTTATTAAATTGGAACTTCACTTAAAATCTGAAGTTCCACTTGTCCAATTACTTCCTCCCTACGCTGACATTAATGTAAATATTTTTTTTTCATCCTGGGAGCAAGTACCCATTTCCAACAGGTACTTGTTCCCACTTGAGCGGAAAGTTCACCCCTTCCTCCCAAAACCTCCTGGGACACATCACAGGTCCCAGGCGACTGCGGAACAATTCAGAAAGCACAGCGCAACTCGTGCATTCGGAGCGGGAAGTCAGATTTTCATACACAAGATGGCGGTGCCGAGGTCCAGAAAAACAGTAAAGAACTGGCATGGGTGATGACAGCGCTTACGCGGTTTGCAGACTTGCAGTTTGTCGAGTGACAAATGCACCAAAAGTCACGCTGAAAAAAAAAAAAAACACACACACAAAACAGGCAATGCTCCACAGGCAAAAAGATGCAGGAGCCTCTTTTGGGTGTTTTTTCATGCATGGGGCAACTTATTCATGTGAATGAGCTTCCCAATGTGTGACGCGCAAAAAAAGCATGCAGGAATGCACATTTCTGCTAAGAGGAGTACTATTACACCAACTGCCTTGCAAATCATTGTTCGTTACAATTTGCAGTATTTATAAACTGAAAGGTAGAGCAGACACAAAAATATGCATTCCCTGGTCATATGACCAGAACTTCATAGCCTAGTGATAAACATAAAGATCTTAAGTATCACTGAGGCTGCATTCACACCTGAGCGTTTTGTAGCCTGAAGCCTTAAGCTACAAAACGCTAGAGGGGAAAAAATCCATTATTCTCTATGGAGATGGTTCACATCTCCACTCCAAAACGCCTGAAGCCGAACGCCTAAAGCTCAAACAAGTTCCGGACCCTTTTTTTGTCGCGCGAATCAAGCAGATTTGGGCGTTTTAGGAGTCATAGAATGTAATGGAAACGCTCGATTCAAGCGTCTAGTGCGACGAGCGTTTCTACGGGCGCAAATTCGTGCGACAAAACGTTGGTAAAAACACTCGAAGCGCTACGCTCAGGTGTGAATGCAGTCTAAAGGAATGAAGAGCATTTTACTAAGAATAACATTAAACTTTTCAGAATATATCAAGTATCCTTAGCTAACCTTCACATGCCCGACGCTTACTGCAGCCATCTTTAAAAAGCGTCTACTTCTGGGTATTGGAAGACACTCTCCTTTCACTAACACAATGCAGTACTTGGTACCCGAGTGTCCAAATGCCAGACCCAAGGGCAGTGCCATGGATTGGGGGTGGGGGGACTCTGCCTAGAAGTGTGTAGGCACATAGTGGGTGGTGGGAGAGATACATTAAAGGATAAGTTCAGCTTTTGTAAAATAAATATATACACACACACACACACACACACACACACGGTTCGACAAACCCCGGGCGCCAGGTCGCCATTGCGACTAGAATTAGCGACCTGGCGTGGCACAGCTGGGGTATCATGCGTCTCCGTGCAAATACTCCCACCCCCTCCCGCGCCGGCAATTGAGGCCGCGGCTTTGCGGCCTTCTGCAGGCCTATGCTTCCTTTTGTAATCTGGTACTATCTTGTGGTAGCCGTTGGTATGACAAGACAAGTAATGCTAATGGCGCTTCCCCTGTCTGTTTTCACTGCCATCTCCTTTCCTCCAATTAGAACCCCCAAACATTATATATATTTTTTATTCTAACACCCTAGAGATTAAATAGCGGTTGTTGCAATACTTTGTCACACCGTATTTGCGCAACGGTCTTACAAGCGCACTTTTTGGGGAAAAAATACACTTTTTTTAATTTAAAAAAAATAAGACAACAGTAAAGTTAGCCCAATTTTTTTTCATATTGTGAAAGATAATGTTACACCGAGTAAATTGATAACCAACATGTCACGCTTCAAAATTGCGTCCGCTCGTGGAATGGCGACAAACTTTTACCCTTTAAAATCTCCATAGGCAACATTTAAAAAATTCTACAGGTTGCATGTTTTGAGTTACAGAGAAGGTCTAGGGCTAGAACTATTGCTCTCGCTCTACCAATTGCGGCGATACCTCACGTGTGGTTTGAATACCACTTTCATATTTCATATGCGGGCGCTACTCACGTATGAGTTCGCTTCTGCGCGCGAGCTCGTCGGGACGGGGCGCATTCCGGGCTCCTAACTTTTTAACTCCCTATATTCCAAGAAAATTTGTCAAGCCCTGTGCATACATATATATATATATATATATATATATATATATATATATATATATATATATATGTATGTGTGTGTGTGTGTGTGTGTGTGTGTGTGTGTGTGTGTATGTGTGTATGTGTATATATAAAAAATATAAATGCACATGATTTTGCAGGTAAAAAAAAGTGAATTTTTTTACACTGCACCCGTGATTAGAAAATCACGCAGTACAGCTGTCAGCTTGTAACTCCTGTATGGGCATATAGTAAGAGCCCATTCACACAGGGGCGTCTTTGGATCCTACTCCAAATCGCCCCAGGTCGCGCTGGCTGAAGAAATCAATGTAAGTTAATGGAGCCGTCCTTATGCACACTACTGCAGTCGCTCCGACTTCAAAAAAGGTCCCTGTACTACTTCAATCCGACTCCTAGGCGACCTGTAACCATTCATTTCAATGGGAGTCGCCTCTCACTGTCTTAATAGGAGCAACTCTCCAGGAAGAAAACATACATTTCTCCTGCAAAACTCTCCCTCCCCCCTCCCTCCCACAGAGCTGATTCTTGTTTGATTGGCCACTGGAATGTCTCCTGTCCTGCAGGCAACTTGGAGTTGCCTTGTAAATAGCTCCAGGTCACGCTGTGATTCATACTCAGGTCTTGTCTGAGTTGCCTCATAAAATCGCGCTGGAAGTCGTGTTGCCCCTGTGTGAATGGGCTCTTACTGAATTGCAGGAAGAGTCAATGAACTAAGTGAGCACTCACTAGTGCCTTCACAGTTCACTGAGAACTGCAGGCTGTCTGCTGCAGTGGCAGAGGGGACTTGTAGCTTATTCATACACAGAACACTAAGTAAATGATGCAGCTGTGTGGGACAAATGGATACCTGTACTTTCTATCAAATTTGAAAAATAACCTAATACATCTGTGATTTGGGGGAAAATTCTTTTTTTTTTTTCAACACAAAATCTTTGAACGCAGGAAAATAACCCTTCTCCCTGCAAGATTGTTTAATTTGCTGGAAATATGATGAAAGCTCATGTGGGAAAGCAGAGGGCTGGTTATAAAGATTATACAGCTTTAGAGGATTATGGGAGATAAAAGCTGTATTCCATTCTTGCTTCAATACTGTACAAAAAAGAAAGAAATAACAAATAATAAATGCCATGAAACATGGATGTCACTGTTCTTCCTGTTTGCAGTAAATAAGCCATCAGTGTTAGTGTAAAACACATTCGATATAATAACATTCTTCTCCAACAACTTTCAATTGATCCATTTTCATTTTAAGAGAAAAAGCAAAAAACTACCTGCATCCCTTCATACTTGAATACCCAATGAGGTGATGCCCTTATCTAGGAAGTGCCGTCATAAGCTTGTGGGCATTTTTTTCAAACACTTTCACAATGAGTCAAGTTATGACATGAGCAGGTGTGGCCCTTAGTCAAAAGAAAGGAATCAAACAAGCGGGGGGGGAAAAAAAAAAAAAAGGATTCCTGTTCTGACACACATACAGAATACATGTAAAATGGTTCTCATGGCTTGTTTTGAAGTCTGGCAACACAGCAGCTCCAGAAAACAAAACTAGGGTGCCTGAAGCATTGGTTGCAGCCTTCAATGAATTGTTTTAACATAATATGTATTTATATTGGTCTTTTGAATGCTGGGGTCTTGTAATTCAATCCCAGAACTGAAAAAAATATATTAAGGCCCCCCTGGCAGGGGAAACAAGCCAGCGATTATTGCTAATGGCTAGCTGGTCAATCAATGTGGGTACAACTTGCCCATACATGGTTCGAATCTCGGCCGGTTCAGCATTTGAACCATCTATGGCCAGCTATACCAATTCTTAGAAGTGATGGCTGCATTAGTTTTCTTTTATAGGCTCTCTTTCCTTTATTTTCATTGGACAATAGGGTAAAAAACTTTCAAAGTGCCACATCCAAAATTATTAGGGAAGAAAAAAAACAAGAGGATACAAGTTCTGGACAAGGGGTTAATCCTCCACCGGACCCCTATTAAGACCTACATAATGGGCACACCACAAGACCACCATGAATAAAATTAAAATAGTTTCTTTATGTGATCATATTTTAATAAGATTATAATAAAATGACAACATAATGGAAAGTATATTGCAATTCTGCAATAGGATAGCATAATAGATTTGTAACTAACTATTTGAATTTTATTCATGACGGTCTCGTGGTGTGCCTTATTGTCATTTGGTAATCCTGCCAGTATGTGCTGTTTTTCAACAGAAAAAGCTTTCCTGTAAACATATCAGTGAGCGTTGAGACAAATCATTTACCACTGACAGGGCTGCTTAGAATGATCAGCTTTAGTGTTGAGCGAACCCGAACTGTAAAGTTCGGGTCCGTACCGAACTTTAGCTTTTTCCCCGAACCCGGACTTTGCGCAAAAGTCCGGGTTCGGGTATCTAATTACGCAGTTAGAAATGCTTCAGGGGCCAGCCAATCACCTTTTGATTAGCTGGTGTGCCCTTAGAAGCCATCATAGCCATGCCTACTAATGGCATGGCTGTGATTGGTCAGTGCAACATGTGACCCAGCTTCTATATAAACTAGAGGCACACACGTCACTCTGCTTCAGAATAGATAGGGAGAGGATCTTGTCTGCTGCTGCATTTAGGGAGAGATAGAAAAATACATGTTAGTCCTGATTCTGGAATCTGAGGGAAAAGATAGAGAGACAGTGGACAGTGTAGGGCCAGGTTCCTGTTGGTGCTTTCAGGGAGAGAGATATATTATATAGGAATAGGAGTCCAGATTCAGAGATATAACTCAGCGATCTGCATAGGTTTAGCTGTTTGTGTTGCAGTGCAGTTTTTTTACACTGCCATGAGCCCAGGGTCAGAGAAAATCTACCTTTTATCTGCAAGCTCAGTGCACCAGCACTGCATATATTACGTTGAGAGATACACCGTTTCCATACTGTGGGTGTATTCTGCTCTTTGAAAAAGATCCATTTAGGGAAAAAAAAAAAAAGGCACTTTATTGTGCTCTTTTCCAAAAGACCCATAGGGCAAAAAAAGAATAAAAAAATTTGCATTTTATTTTGCTCGTGCAAAAAAAGACCCGTTTAGGGCAAAAAAAAAAATAAAAAAAAAATTGCACTTTAATGTACGCTTGCAAAAAGAGCCATTTAGGGCCACAAAAAATATTTTGCAGTGTGTTATACATATGTGGAGGTGTGTGAAATAAACAATTTCTATATAGTTTTCTCCTACTGTGCTATACTAAAAAAAATCAAATTTTTTTGGAATAGCATTTTCTGCAGCTGTGCGATTCAGCGGTTACGTACTGTGGGTGTGTTGTGGTCTTCCAAAAAACGCCATTTAGGGCCACAAAAAATATTTTGCAGTGTGTTATACATATGTGGAGGCGTGTGAAATAAACCATTTCTATATATTTGTCTTCTACTGTGCTATACTAAAAAAACAACATTTTTTTTTAATAGCATTTTCTGCAGTTCTGTAGCTGTGCGATTCAGCGGTTACGTACTGTGGGTGTGTTCTGCTCTTCCAAAAACACCCATTTAGGGCAAGATCCTAAATTTGGAAAATATGAGGAGAAGGTCAAAGGGACGTGGTGGCCCCGGTCGTGGTGCTGCTGGTGGAGCTCCTGTTGCAGGGAGAGGACGTGGTGGATCTGTGCCAGATACACGCACAATTGAAACACCTTCCTCAGGCGTGAGTAGGCGACCGAGCCTGCGGCGGTATTTTGTCGCGCCTAATGAGGCTGTACGAATGTTTAGGCCAGGACAAGTACAGGTGATAGTAGATTGGGTTGCTGACAGTGCCTCGGGTTCCTTCACATTGTCTCCCACCCACTCTTCTGATGAAAGATCAGAGTTGGCACCTGAAACCCATGTCCATCAGTCTTTCACCTCACCCCCTTGCAAATCAGCCAAGCAGTCTGAGCCCCAAATCATGCAGCAGTCTCTTCTGCTTTTCGATGACTCTGTTAGCAGGGTTTCCCAGGGCCATCCACCTAGCCCTGCCCCAGAAGTGGAAGAGATTGAGTGCACCGATGCCCAACCACTTATGTTTCATGATGAGTACATGGGAGGACCATCGCAGTACGTCTCGGATGATGACGAAACACAGGTGCCAACTGCTGCTGCTTTCGCAATTGTGCAGACAGACAAGGAGGGCAGGGGTGAAGACTGGGTGGAAGATGATGTGGAAGACGATGAGGTCCTCGACCCCACATGGAATCAACGTTATGCAGGTGACCAGTGTAGTTTGGAGGAAGAGGCGGTGGTCGCACAGAGCCACCAATACAGCAGAAGAGGGAGCAGGGTGCAAAAGCGGAGCGTCCGTCCCCTAGACAGTATGTCGGCTACTGCCCAACGCAGCAAGGGACCGAGCACACCAAAGCCAGGTCCAAGGAGTTCCCTAGCGTGGCAGTTCTTCACACAATGTGCTGATGACAAGACACGAGTGGTTTGCACGCTGTGCAATCAGAGCCTGAAGCGAGGCATAAACGTTCTCAACCTGAGCACAACCTGCATGACCAGGCATCTAAGTGCAAAGCACGAGCTGCAGTGGAGTAGACACCTCAAAAACTAAGAAAGGTCTCAGGCTCCTCCTGCTTCCTCTTCTGCTGCAGTCTCTGCCTCTTCATCCACCTCTGTAGTGACAGTGGCACCTGCCACCCCGCAAACAGAGGATCTGCCAGCAACACTACCACCTGGGTCACCAACCATCTCCACAATGTCCCATGGAAGCGTTCAGCTCTCTATCTCCCAAACATTGGAGCGGAAGAGGAAGTACCCCCCTAGCCACCCGCGATCCCTGGCCCTGAATGCCAGCATTTCAAAACTCCTGGCCTTTGAAATGCTGTCATTACGTCTGGTGGAGACGCAGAGTTTTAAAAGCCTGATGGCATTGGCTGTCCCACAGTACGTCGTGCCCAGCCGCCACTACTTTTCCAGGTGAGCCATCCCTTCCCTGCACAAGCAAGTGGGGGACAAAATCAGGTGTGCACTGCGCAACGCCATCTGTTGCAAGGTCCACCTAACTACGGATGCGTGGACCAGTAAGCACGGTCAGGGACGTTATATCTCCCTAACAGCACACTGGGTAAATGCAGTGGCGGCTGGGCCTGAGGCAGATAGCAGGTTGGCGCATGTCCTTCCACCACCGAGGATTGCAGGGCGCTTCAGTTTGCCTCCTGTTGCTAACTCCTCCTACTCCGCTTCCTCATCCGGTCAGCGTAACACCTTCACCACCAACTTCAGCACAGCCAGGGGTAAACGACAGCAGGCAGTTTTAAAACTTTCCTGTTTGGGGGAAAAACCCCACACCACGCAGGAGTTGTGGAGGGTCATGGAACAACAGACCAATGAGTGGTTGCTGTCAGTGAGCCTCAAGCCCGGCCTGGTGGTGTGCGATAATGGGCGAAATCTCGTAGCAGCTCTGGGCCTAGCCGGTATGACGCACATCCCTTGCCTGGCGCAGGTGCTGAACTTGGTGGTCCAGAGGTTCCTTAAAAATTACCCCAATATGCCAGAGCTGCTGCAGAAAGTGCGGGCTGTGTGTGCGCACTTTCGGCGTTCTCACCCTGCTGCTGCTCGCCTGTCAGCGCTGCAGCGTAACTTCGGCCTTCCCGCTCACCGCCTCATATGTGACGTGCCCACAAGGTGGAACTCCACCTTGCACATGCTGGCCAGACTGTGCGAGCAGCAGCAGGCGATAGTGGAGTTTCAGCTGCAGCAATCACGCGTGAGTCGCTTTGCGGAACAGCACCACTTCACCACCAATAACTGGGCCTCCATGCGAGACCTGTGTGCCTTGTTGCGCTGTTTCGAGTACTCCACCAACATGTACAGTGCCAATGACACCGTTCTCAGCGTTACTATCCCAGTTCTATGCCTCCTTGAAAAAACGCTTCGGGCGATGATGGAAGAGGATGTGGCACAGGAGGAGGAGGAGGAGGAAGCGGGATCATTTCAAAGGCTTTCAGGGCAGTCTTTCACAAGTGGCTACGAGGGTGGGTTCCTGCACCAACAAACGCCAGGTACACAATTGTCCGGCAGAAAGGGCACAGTTCTGGTGGAGAAGGAGGTGGAGGAGGAGGAGGAGGAGGAGGAGCCGCCATTTTCACAGCAGGGTGGCACCCAGACCAGCTCGTGGCCATCACTGGTGCGTGGCTGGGGGGATACAGAGGACACAGACGATACACCTCCCACAGAGGACAGCTTTTCTTTGCCTCTGGGCAGCCTGGCACCAGACATGGGAGTAAGTCACACATGTGCAAGTCACAAGGAAGTCTCAAGTCTTAACCTTCAAGTCTCAAGCAAGTCCCAAGTTACTGTGACGAAAAGCAAGCAAGCAAGTCAAGTCGAGTCCCTGCTAGAAGTCAAGCAAGTCAAGTCATTTATTTTGGTCAAGTCACAAATCAAGTCAAAATATTGATCTACCCCATACTGTATAAAAATAATAGGAGGGATAACAATAATTAATATTGGTTCTGTGCCCGTGCCTCACTGTGCCCGTGTCTCACTGTGCCCGTGTCTCACTGTGCCCATCAGCCGTGTACCTGATCGGCGGCATCCTGGCGGCCATTCCAGTATTCAAAAGCCGCGCCTCCACCTCGTCTGTGATAGGCGGAACACTCAATTTCCCAGCATTCAGTGTTCCGCCCATCACGGACATCCGCTCATCCTCATAACACAGATGAGGATAAGAGGATGTCCGTGATAGTGCCTGCTGTGAAATTGAGTGTTCCACCTATCACAGACGAGGAGGCGTGGCTTTTGAACACTGCAATGGCCGCCGTCTGTCTGCATGACACGCTGATCAGGTAGGCATACGGCAGCTTGCGGTTAGTGTTAGTGGTGCCAAGTCATTGCAAGTCATATAGCCCAAGTCAAAGTCAAGTCGCAAGTCATTCGTGACAAGTCAAAGTCAAGTCGAGTCATTTATTGAATTCTGTCAAGCAAGTCGCAAGTCCTCAAACAGGTGACTCAAGTCTGACTTGAGTCAAGTCATGTGACTCAAGTCCCCCACCTCTGCCTGGCACACATGAGCGATTTCATGCTGCAGTGTTTCCGCAATGACCGCCGAGTTGCCCACATTTTAACTGGTGCTGATTACTGGGTGGCCACCCTGCTGGATCCCCGTTACAAGGACAACGTACCGTCCTTAATTCCCTCACTGGAGCGGGATCGTAAGATGCGCGAGTACAAGCGCACGCTGGTAGACGCGCTGCTGGTGGCATTCCCACCTGACAGCGGGCGTACGGTGGAAGCACAAGGCGAAGGCAGAGGAGGAGGAAGAGGTCGCCAACGCAGCCGGGGCACCGGCAGCACCTCAGAAGGCAGGGTTAGCATGGCTGAAATGTGGAAAAGCTTTGTCAGCACGCCACAACAACCAGCACCACCAGCTGAGATGGAACGTCTTAGCAGGAGGCAGCATTTCACCAACATGGTTGAGCAGTATGTGTCCACAGGCCTACACGTACTGGATGACGGGTCTGCCCCCTTTAACTTCTGGGTCTCCAAATTGGGCACATGGCCTGAGCTTGCCCTTTATGCCTTGGAGGTGCTGGCCTGCCCTGCAGCCAGTGTATTATCTGAACTTGTATTTAGCACGGCAGGGGGCGTTATCACAGACAAGCGCAGCCGCCTGTCCAGAGCCAATGTGGACAAGCTCACGTTCATTAAAATGAACCAGGCATGGATCCCACAGGACTTGTCCGTACCTTGTGCAGAATAGACATGTATACCGGTGTTGTGACAAAAACTGTCCGGCCATCGGATTGTGTCCGGCCCATACTGCGAAGGCGCAGCGCAGTACAGAGGACAAGGAGATTCACAAAATCTCCGAAGATGAACGGCGCCTGCGCAGTGAGTGCAGGTTCAAGCCCCACCATCCAAGTGGACATACGGTAGCACATAGTAACAGGGCCCCTCACGGGCTCGGTTCGATCGCCACGCTTCGGGCACGGCCTCACTTGGCTCGGCTTGAACCACGGATGGTGTGGCCTTCACCTGAACTCACCACGCAGGCGCCGTTCGTCTTGGGAGATTTTCAAAATCCCCTTGTCCTACATACTGAGCAAGCGCAGTACAGGGTAGACACTATTTGACGGGGGACAGAATTCGACACATCACCGGCCTTACCCAGCCATTGTTGTATTTTTGAACCAGTGTTGGCTACCTCGTCCTCCTCCACCGCCGCTTCCACCTACACAGCCACATCCACCGCCACCTCAACCTCCTACTCCATATGGACCTCGTCCTCCTAGGTCAAGATTATAATTTTTATTTTATTTTTTGTAGCGCACAGATCCTTTCCCCCTTACCTGCCTTTATGTTGTTGGCTCCTCGCAGGAGGGAGAAAGGCACACCGCACTACCAGCCCGTACCCTCCTATATAAAGAGGTTGAGCGGTGTACTTGACGGGCCGTGTCCACAGCCGGAGTCAAAACTCCTCCAGAGGATGATTCTCACCTCTACTGTAGGTAGAGGCAAGTCCTTTAATTCCCAGTAAAGTCAATGTCCACACCAGCTGAAATTACAACTCTTATTCTTTCATGGCAAAATAAACTCTACTCGGATAGAAAAGGTTAGAGCAAAGAAACAGGACAGCTTAAGGTGTGGAAGAGGTCCAGGCACAAACGTAGCACATACACTTCACTGCTTAGGTTTCTCAAACAGTTTTAGGTGCACGGTCTCTGCCACAGACCTTGAGGTTGGTCTCTGCCACAGACCGGGTGTACAAGGCCCCTGCCACGGACCTGGAGAACTTTGGTCTCTGCCACAGACCAGGGTGTATAAGGCCCCTGCCACGGGCCGGGTGAATAAGGCCTCTGATACAGTCAAGATGACCTTGAGCTTCTCCTTCTACGAACCTAGCCCATATCAAGGGGAAGACATCTCTCCAGGGAGTCAACAGACCCTTCCTTCACCGTGAATCCCGCATCGGTCCATCAGAATGATCCTCCCTTCCCTGGAACATGGTCCCCTACACGAGGCGGCACCCTAAGACTCCTCGACCCTTAGCGGACTCCAGACGAAGGCTCTGGACTCCAGGCTTTACTCCCGCACCTAGGCCTCCATACCCAGGGCAGCAGGAACTCCAGGATAGTACCTCACCCCGGGCTAAAGGTACCCGAGATGGAACAGGAACACATGCACCCAGGCCGAAGGCACCTGGGCGTGGACCCCACTGGACATCAGCCCCCAGGCCAAAGGTCTGCCCCTTTTATATGCTCTCCCGGCATGCACAGCAGGTTCCCCGCCCCGCTGTACTACTGCCAAGAGGGGACACAAAAAGGCACAGCATGGCATCGGCGGTTCAACACTAGCCTACCATGGCAGCGCCACCTGTAGGCCGCAGGGAACTGCACACCAATACTGTCCCCCGAGGACAAAATGGTCCATGAATCCTACAGAATTAGGGTGTTTGAGCCTATTTACCACTCAAACACTTCCCTTAAATTTAGCACCCCGCTACATTTTTATTTCAAAGTATTTTATTTTCCCACTAGCTTATCCATTAAATTGAATAATTTATTCCAGAAAGGGCGTATTCTGGGGCATTCCCACCATATGTGTGGCATCGTGCCGTTGAGTTTCTGAGGTTCTTAATGACTTCCCGTACCTCTTCTGCTGAAAAGGGGGCCTCCAGCAAATTTTTTTATTTATTTTTTTATGTTATTTTAAGTTATTTCCCTATCCACATTTGTTTGCAGAGCACTTGCTATTACTTTTTTAGAGCCTTTTTAGTCCTTAGAAGTCCGGGTCCCCATTGACTTCAATGGGGTTCGGGTTCAAGTTCGGCCCCGAACTTTTTTCCGAAGTTCGGCCGAACCCGTCGAACCCGAACATCCAGGTGTCCGCTCAACTCTAATCAGCTTTCATTTTTTTGTGTAAAAACTTTATCCCAAAAAAAAAAAAAAAAAGAGAGAGATCACTGCAACTGCTTGAGTAGTTGCAGGGTGAGCTGGAGTCTAAATCTGCTAGTCCATCTAACAACTTCCTTCTCTCCTGATTAACAATGCTGCTGTCCAAAAGGTGCCCCCTGTGTTCCTTCAACCAGATTGGGGGCACTCCAATACAGGAGGTGTGTTACTGGCCATTTCCCCAGGTGAAAATACCTTCTAATGATTAGCAAGCTGCAATATACTATCTTTTTGGTTTTAGGTTTAATACCACTTTAACTGCATCGAATGCTTCCTATTCAACTCCAGCGGACAGAAACATGCAGGGCTGGTATATTGTAACTGAATGTTTATGACCTGGGGGGCACTGCAACTGAGATTTCATTTAATGCAGGCCTGTCAGCTAAGGGTCCAGAAGTATACCAATGGCTATACTCCCGCCACTCATAAAGTGAGTATGTGTATATGTACCGTATATACTCGAGTATATGAAAATGCCCCCCTCGGCTTATACTCGAGTCACCTTTTTGCGTCTGATCTCCTGGACTTTGGGGACCCAGTACCGGCCGGCCTTAGGTTCCCTGGACCTCAAACTTGGCACACATGTATATTCATTCTTCCTCTACAAGTGTGCAAAGTTTGTTGTCCAGGGAACCTACGGCCGGGGAGCACCGATTTTTCAAAACCAGGCACCCCTTCCATAGACTCCCATGTTAAACGTCAGTCTAGTCATGGACACAGTGAGGCATGGGCAACAGTGAGGCATAATGAGGCATGCAGATGGACACCCTAGGCTTATACTCGAGTCAATACGTTTTCACCGTTTTTTGTGGTAAAATCAGGTGCCTCGGCTTACATTCGGGTCGGCTTATACTCAAGTATATACACACACACACACACACACACACACACACACACACACACACACACAGGGTACAGAAAGTATTCAGACCCCCTTAAAAAAATTCACTCTGTTATATTGCAGTCATTTGCTAAAATCATTTAAGTTAATTTTTTTTCCCTCATTAACCACTTCAGATCCGCGCTATGGCCAAAAGACGGACGACCTGAACCGATATTATTCGTGAAAAAAAAAAGAAGTTTTCATAAATCTATCCCCTATTTTTTTAGGCGCTATAACTTTTGCGCAACCCAAATCAATAAACGCTTATTGCAAATTTTTTTGTATGTAGAAGAATACGTATCGGCCTAAACTGAGGGAATTTTTTTTTTTTTAAATTGGGATATTTATTATAGCAAAAGTAAAAAATAGTGTTTTTTTTTTCATAATTGTGAGTCTTTTTTTGTTTATAGCGCAAAAAATAAAAACCGCAGAGGTGATCAAATACCACCAAAAGAAAGATCTATTTGTGGGGAAAAAATTATAAAAATGTCATTTCGGGTACAGCGTTATATGACTGCGCAATTGTCAAAGTGCGCCAGCGCTGAAAATTGGTCTGGGCGGGAGGAGAGTTTAAGTGCCTAGTAAGGAAGTGGTTAATGTACACACAGCACCCCATATTGACAGAAAAAAACAAACACAGAATTGTTGACATTTTTGCAGATTTATTAACCACTTCCTTACTGGGCACTTAAACCCCCTTCGTACCCAGACCAATTTTCAGCTTTCAGCGCTGACGCACTTTGAATGACAATTGCGCGGTCATACAACGCTGTACCCAAATGATATTTTTTTCATTTTTTCCCACAAATAGAGCTTTCTTTTGGTGGTATTTGATCACCTCTGCGGTTTTAATTTTTTGCGCTATAAACAAAAAAAAAGACAGAAAATTTTGAAAAAAAAAAACCACAATATTTTTTTACTTTTTGTTATAATAATATCCCAATTTAAAAAAAAAAAATCTCAGTTTAGGCCGATACGTATTCTTCTGTTTATTTTTGGTTTAAAAAATTGCAATAAGCGTATAGTGATTGGTTTGCGCAAAAGTTATAGCGCCTACAAAATAGGGGATAGAATTATGAAATTTTTATTATATTTTTTTTTTTTTTACTAGTAATGGCGGCGATCTGCGATTTTTGTGTCAGGCCTGCGATATTGCGGCGGACACATCGGACACTTTTGACACTATTTTGGGACCATTCACATTTATACAGCGATCGGTGCTATAAAAATGCATTGATTACTGTATAAATGTGACTGGCAGTGAAGGGGTTAACACTAGGGGGCGATCAAAGGGTTAAATATGTTCCCTATTAGTGTTTCTTACTGTGGGGGGGAGGGTACTGACTGGGGGAGGAGACCGATCTGTGTCCCTATGTACAAGGGACACAGCATTGGTCTCCTCTCTCCCTGACAGGACATGGATCTCTGTGTGTAACACAGAAATCCACGTCCTGCCTCTGTCACAGCCGATCGCATGTACCTGGCGGACATCGCGGCCGCCAGGCACGCGCATCGGCATCACGTGATGCGGAGCGCACAGCTGTTCCCGCCGCGCGCCGCCGAGGGCGCGCAGCGGGATGTTAACAGAGAAGGACGTCGGGGACGTCCACTCGGCACTTGAGAGCCGCGCTGCAGCCGTCTTTCGGCTATAGCGCGAATCTCAAGTGGTTAAAAAAGAAAAAATGAAATATCACATGGTCCTAAGTATTCAGACCCTTTGCTGTGACACTCATATATTTAACTCAGGTGCTGTCCATTTCTTCTGATCATCCTTGAGATGGTTCTACACCTTCATTTGAGTCCAGCTGTGTTTGATTATACTGATTGGACTTGATTAGGAAAGCCACACACCTGTCTATGTAAGACCTTACAGCTCACATTGCATGTCAGAGCAAATGAGAATCATGAGGTCAAAGGAACTGCCTGAAGAGCTCAGAGACAGAATTGTGGCAAGGCACAGATCTGGCCAAGGTTACAAAAAAAAAAAATTCTGTTGCACTTAAGGTTCCTAAGAGCACAGTGGCCTCCATAATTCTTAAAAATGGAAGACGTTTGGGATGACCAGAACCCTTCCTAGAGCTGGCCGCCCGGCCAAACTGAGCAATCGGCGGAGAAGAACCTTGGTGAGAGAGGTAAAGAAGAACCCAAAGATCACTGTGGCTGAGCTCCAGAGATGCAGTCGGGAGAAAGTTGTAGAAAGTCAACCATCACTGCAGCCCTCCACCAGTCGGGGCTTTATGGCTGAGTGGCCCGACGGAAGCCTTTCCTCAGTGCAAGACACATGAAAGCCCGCATGGAGTTTGCAAAAAAAAACACCTGAAGGACTCCAAGATGGTGAGAAATAAGATTCTCTGGTCTGTTGAGACCAAGATAGAACTTTTTGGCCTTAATTCTAAGTGGAATGTGTGGAGAAAACCAGGCACTGCTCATCACCTGTCCAATACAGTCCCAACAGTGAAGCATGGTGGTGGCAGCATCATGCTGTGTTTTTTTTTTTCAGCTGCAGGGACAGGACGACTAGTTGCAATTGAGGGAAAGATGAATGCGGCCAAGTACAGGGATATCCTGGACGAAAACCTTCTCCAAAGTGCTCAGGACCTCAGACTGGGCCGAAGGTTTACCTTCCAACAAGACAACGACCCTAAGCACACAGCTAAAATAACGAAGGAGTGGCTTCACAACAACTCCGTGACTGTTCTCGAATGGCCCAGCCAGAGCCCTGACTTAAACCCAATTGAGCATCTCTGTAGAGACCTAAAAATGGCTGTCCACCAACGTTTACCATCCAACCTGACAGAACTGGAGAGGATCTGCAAGGAGGATAGGCAGAGGATCCCCAAATCCAGGTGTGAAAAACTTGTTGCATGTTTCCGAAAAAGACTCATGGCTGTATTAGATCAAAAGGGTGCTTCTACTAAATACTGAGCAAAGGGTCTGAATACTTCGGACCATGTGATATTTCAGTTTTTCTTTTTTAATAAATCTGCAAAAATGTCAACAATTCTGTGTTTTTCTGTCAATACGGGGTGCTGTGTGTACATTAATGAGGAAAAAAAATGAACTTAAATTATTTTAGAAAATGGCTGCAATATAACAAAGAGTGAAAAATGTAAGGGGGTCTGAATACTTTCCGTACCGTGTGTGTGTGTGTGTGTGTGTGTGTGTGTGTGTGTGTATATATATATACACACACACACTTTCTTTTTTAATAAGAATAATATGAACAACCAAACATGTTATACTTACATGTACAGCCCCGATTTTCCTCTTCTGGGGTCCCCTGCTGGCGCTCCTGTGTGCCCCCATATGGAGGGGAGAGACGTGCGGGCTCAATCCCGAGCCGAGCTGACTGTGTCTATAGACACACAAAGCACGGCTCAGCCCCGGCACCAATTCCCTGGTCACATGATTTGACTGACAGCATCGGGAGCCAATGCCAACCTCAGCAAGTAAGAGCAGGGAGAGAGGAGAGGGGCACTACAGTCAGGCACAGCTCTGGAGTGAGGGTTCTGGAGTGAGGACTCTGGTAAGAATACTGCTCACCTCCTCCTGAAAATGCTAGTTTCCTTACCATAGCAGAACAAATAAACAGTCAGGATGCCTTATATTTACACTCAATAGATATTTAAGCTGAAGCATGAGCAAGACAAATAGCTTTTTCAGAAGGAAAAGTTCAGCGATGTCAGCTGCCTCATTCTTCTCATGACGGGTTATCCTTTAAGTAATTAATACATATGGCTGCCCTTATTTTAGCTACAAATTACACACCAAAACAAGAATTAAAAAAATTTGCCCATTTACATCAGCGCAGTCCTGATCTGTGAATTTAAAACACACACATTAATGTGCAGGCAGCCCACTGAACATGAAAGAGCTGCTCAACGCACCACAGCAGATCAAAATTCAGAGCTGCTGCATTTCTGCTAGCCCAGCACACTGCAATGCATTGTGTGAATGGGCCCCATGAGAAGAAGATTTTTTTTGTTTACAAAAGTTTATTGGAAAAAAACATAAGGCAGCTACAGAGTACACATGATACAAAGGATCAACAGTAAGGCAGCTGTGGTACATGTAGTTCAACTAAAAAAGAAGAGGTACAACAATATTGTAAAGGAATTTCTAATGAAGAATACCGAAAAGGGCATAGAAGAGCATTTACTGATATAACTCTACATAAAAAAGGAAGGTAGATTGGAGATGGGTGGGATGATTCTGGTATGATGATGAAAGTTTAAGATTAATGTTGCGTGATGTTCCAGTAGGACCATTTTGAATGCTATCATTTAAGGTGTGAAAGATTTTTTCAGAAATTTTAATAGTGTCCATTCTAGAAAGCACCTGTGACCAGATAAGATTAGTAGACCTCCAATTGAGGGCTATCATCCATTGTATAGAACTGCATAGAGAATGGAACAATCTGAGGCAGGGTCTAGGAATATCAGGTATATCAGAAAATAATAAACATGTTTGAGGTGTAAGGGTGATCCTGTGTTTTGAGGATTGCTCAAATCTATCAGCAGCCATCTGCCAGATCCGAGTTAGGAGAGGGCAGTTCCAAAATGTATGCAAGATGGTACCTTGTTCCAAACAACCTCTGAAACAGTTAGGGGAGACTGAGGGATAAAATTTGTGGAGTCTAGAGGGAGACAGGTACCATCTAGTAAATAATTTCACTGGGGTTTCTCTAAAAGAGATAGCTTTATTGCACTTACGGAGGTTGTTCTACATAGAACACCATGACTCCTCTGAAAAAGAACAGTTTAATTCGGTTTCCCAGTGAAGCATTGGAGCTGATTTTACTTCTAGTGAGGAGTTATTGAGAAAATGATAGAATCTGGAAATCAAGCCCTTGTCCCTAGGAGAGGATATACAAATCTTTTCAAATAAGGTATTAGAGAGGTGAGTGTTTAAAGAATAATGTTTTGCATAGAATGATCTAATCAGTTGATAGCGATCATGTTCAGAATTTGGGAGGTTATATTTTAACTGGAGTGTGCTAAAAGGAGTGAATTCCCATTTGGTTTGAAGTGATTTTAAAGTGGTTAGGTTATTCCTCTCCCAGAGAGAAAATAGTGATCTGCTGTTGTATGCCAAGTCCAGTCTGCTATTCCCTAGAAAGGAGGCCAGCGGGGGGGTGGCGGAGGAGACGTCATATGTACTTCTGATCTTGTGCCAGAGTTGTAGAAATTGGGCTACTATCGTGTTGTGTTTAAGGAGGTTGCGGGGCAAAATAGAGTTCGACCATAGAATTCCCTGCAAGTGAAATGGGAGAATAGATGTGGACTCAAATCTTTTCCAGGGTATGTCCTGGTTAGGGGAGAACCACTGGCATAGCTGATTGAGTCTTGCAGCTAAGAAATAGTGACAAAGGTTTGGGAGTCCTAGACCACCCCTAGACTGCGGCCTATGTAACAAAGCATAGCTAAATCTTGATTTTTTTTCCGCCCAAATAAACTTGTTGAGTATCCTCTGGATAGAATCCAACCTAGTTTTTGATATGTTAATGGGAAGGGCACGGAAATAGTATAACAGTTTGGGGATGATGATCATCTTTACAGCACAAATCCTGCCGAGGAATGAGATATGGAGGGAGGACCATGATTTAAGGATTGAGCTAATTTGTGTGAATAGGGGAGGGTAGTTGGTTTTATATAGGGATTTGTAGCATGATGTAATGTGAATACCCAGGTATTTAAAGGAAAGAGGGCACCAGATGAACTGGAAATTGTTTTGTAAAAGGTTCTGCAGGTTTAGGGGAAGGTTGACTGGCATAGCTGAGCATTTGTTTATATTAATCTTAAGGCCCGAGACATCATGAAATATATTAAGAACTTTAAGTAGGGTGGGGATAGAGGTGAGGGGTTCAGTAAGGAAGATAAGGGCATCTTCTGCATAAAGGCTGATCTTGAATTCCTCTTGAATGATTGTGTATCCCTTAATGTCGGTGTTATTCCTAATGGCGTGAGCAAGGGGTTCTATCGCTAACGCGAAAAGAAGAGGGGAAAGTGGGCAGCCCTGTCTAGTTCCCCTACCCAGGGGGAAGAATTCTGAATTATTTCCTGGAATTTTGATACGCGTTTGAGGTGAGTGGTATAGGGCATTAAAGCCTTGTATGAAATTTTCTGGGAGGCCAAATTTGGGGAGGAGAAGATTCAAGTATGACCAGTCTACACTGTCAAAAGCCTTATGTATGTCTAGGCTGAGGAGACATGTCTGACGTGAGTGCAAATTAGCATCTTGGATGATATTAGTAACCATCCTGATGTTATCTACTATTTGACGGCCAGGTATAAAACCTGTTTGGTCAGGGTGCACCAGGGGCGAGATGACTTTTGCTAGTCTGTCAGCCAGAATCCTACCAAATATTTTAAGGTCGTTGTTAAGGACCGATATGGGGCGAAAGTTTTGGGGGAGGGAGTGGTCTTTATAGGGTTTAGGGAGAAGGGATAGATTAGCAAGGAGCATTTCCTCCGGAAAATAATTGCCCTCCAGGATATAGTTAAATAGTCTAGAAAGACTAGGGGCTAGTAAAGGGGCAAATTTCTTGTAGTAAAGGGATGAATACCCATCTGGGCCAGGGGCTGTAGAATTTTTAAGAGATTTGATTATTGAGATGACCTCTGCCTCGGTACAGGGTTTCTTAAGAGAGTCAATCTGCAGTTGGTTTAGTGAAGGAAGATGCAGGCTGTCCAGCCAAGCTAGGGAAGTCCCATCTGGGCGGCCTTTGGGATTGGACAATAGTTCTTTATAGAAAGATGTGAATATCTTTAGTACCTCTTTGGGGTGTGTAGCTAGATTACCTCTATGGTCTCTGAGTTTGTATATGTGGGTGGGTCTGTTGTCTTGGTTGAGTTTTCTAGCAAAAGCGGCAGAGGGAGAGTTACAGTGTAGTAGAAATTTTGCTTTCGAAAATCTAAGGGATCTTTCAGTATTTGCGGAGAGGATGAGATCAAGAGCTTCTCTTTTAGATTTTATTTGAGAGGTAAGTTCTTGAGAGGGGGAGTGTTGTAGCTGGTTGTATAGGCGCTCCAGATCTTTTGTTAGGCATTTGATATCTGTAAGTCTCTTTATTTTTAGAGGCGGCTAAATTGATTATGTGGCCGCGAATGACAGCCTTATGTGCAACCCACAGAGTGGTGGGAGGGGTCTCAATATTAGTGTTATCAATAAAGTAGTTCTCTATGTGGGCGGACATTAATTGAATATTGGAGAGGTTGGTAAGTAGAGTCATTGAGACGCCAATTAAAGGGGGAGGGGGAGGGGGAGAGGCCTATAGCAGAGGTTTTAAGGGATGTTATGTTGTGGTCAGACCATGGGCATGGGTGTATATGGGCCCGGGAGGAATTTGCCAGGATGATGGGGGTACAGAAAATATAGTCCAACCTGGCATAACAATCATGGGGATAAGAATAATGTGTGAATGCTTTTACCTTTGTGTTGTGAGCCCTCCAAGAGTCTACAAGTTGTAGTTTATTAATGGAGCGGTTAATGGACTTGGAAAAGGCCTTAGAAGAAGGGGTGACTCTACTCCTGTCAAGGGCAGGGTGGGCCGCAAGATTGAAATCTCCTCCCAAGACCATATGTGGGGAGTTATATCGATCCAGGGTCTCAAAAAATTGAGTGAAAAAAATTGACTGAGTCGTTTGGAGCATACACTGAGGCAATGGTAATTGCTTGATTGTTTATGGTACCTTTAAGAATGATGTATCGACTCTCAGCGTCTTTAAAGACAGACCGTATATCAAAGATAATGGAGTTGCGTACAAAAATTGCAACTCCACGGGTCTTGTTGGTGAATGTAGTATAGTGGTATTGGTTGTAGGTTCTATCAAAATAGTTAGGGGGGTTGGAGGATGCAAAATGTGTTTCTTGTAGCAAGATGATGTCTGCGCCCAGTCGTTTATAGTGGTTGAAAGCTTTTTTCCGCTTATGTGGTGAGTTGAAGCCCTGGACATTATGGGAAATTATTCTAAGATCCGTCATTTTTAAAAATAAAAGGATATGATTGGGGGAGGTGGACCATGGAGGTTGATAGTATTGAGTAGGGGACCAACGTTGGGGAGGCTACGCCATATAGCATTGAATAGAGCTGCATCATGGGGGATAGAATACTTAATATCAGTTGAAATAGAAAACGCATAAGTGTACCATGTAATGAGAACAAAATATAACAATATAGCTGTGCTAAATTTAGGTAGCATATTTGTATGTATCTTGGTGAATACTGATTTCCAATTTTTTTATAAACCCAGTAACTAGCCATATTGGCTGTGTGAACTATAAAATTCAAAATGACAAGTAGGAATATGGGGACAAGGGGAAACTTGTCACGAAATTCAAAAGGAGAACCTTGAGGACAAAACGTGTCCTCGACCCGCATACCTGGTCTGGTGCTTCACCATAAAAATGGAGCAGCAGCAAACCACAGCAGCAGGAGGGGGGTCAATCCAGCGACAACGGATGCTTCAGGCATATAAAATACACATATGAAAAACAAATAACAGTAATGTGCATGGAGCTAGAACAACAAGTTAGTTAGCAGCAATGATAATAATGAAATATATTGAGTAGATGAATCAGAGACAGGTAAAAAAAAAAAAAAAAAAAAAAAAAAAAAGGGAGGGGAAGGGAGGATGCCACAGCAGCGAAGTGTTCCGATGCCTAGGTTAGGCACTTATTTCCATGGCAGCACCAGGATATGGTATACGTTCAGCTTAGAATATGTATGAACAACACTGAGCTCCAGCCTGGGTGTTAGGAGCAAATAACAACAATAACCGGAACATAGTACCTTTTGTAATGAGTGAGGATAGCTGTGAGACAATGGATCAGGTACTGTCCATTTTTAGGATTGCAGGAAAATTGTGTTCATGAGGTCAATATCTGACCTAAAGACAGGGAGAGAAAGGAGGCAGAGAGAGAAAAAAAAAAAAAAAAGACAGATCCACAAAAACCACCAAATATCTTTTAGGCGAGCGTTCAAGCTGCTTGGTCTTGGAAAGCGTGATGTAGCCTTCCCTGGTCTCTCTGGCTACGACGAGTGGAGGGTGTGGCCCATATAGGAGAGGACCTAGGGGTGGCGGGAGGACGGTTAGGAGATTGCTGCTGCAACAGTCCCAGCTTCACCAAAAGTTCATTGCCCTCTATTACGTTGTACACTGTGTACGTTGTGCCATTGTGAGGTATTGATAACTTAAAGGGGAAGCCCCAGCGGTATTTGATTCTTGCGGTTTGTAAGATATTAGTAACCTCCTTCATCCTGCGTCTCCTATTCAATGTGGCAGGGGAGATGTCAGGGTAGATTTGCAATCTTTTCCCTTCCAGAGAGATATTCGGAGTGTTTCTGGATGCATGCATGATATCCTCTTTGACAAGGAAGTCCTTCATACACATTATTATGTCCCTGGGGGGTTTGTCAGGTGTGGGTTTGGGACGGAGGGCTCTATGAATCCTGTCACATGTAAAAGCTGAGAGGGGCTTATCTGGCAAGAGGCTATGAAAGACTTTAGTGACTGCAGGCATCAGGTCTGTGACTGACTCTGGGACTCCACGCAGCCTGATGTCCTGGCGACGATTTCTATTGTCCAGGTCCTCAACCTGTGCCTGCATAAAAGCAAAGTTATCTGCTAGGTTTTCAAAGTCCTTCCTAAGATCATTGTGGGCCAGAGAGAGTTCGTCATGTTTGGTCTCAAGTAGCTCTGTGCGGCTGCCTATACTGGCAATCTCCTGTGAGAGGGCTGCGGTGGAGTTATGCACTTCTCTCTCTATCTTAACCAGCTTGTCATAGATGGCCGTGAGGCTGGCATCTAAGTCTGCTTTAGAGAGGGGGAGAATGTACTCACAGTTCCCTTGTATGGCAGGGGGGACAGGTGAAGTCTCCACAGATACTGCGTGCTGGGCCGCGCCGGCGCCATTTTGGGACATCTTGCTGCCCTTCTTCTCAACCGTCAGAAGAAAGTTTGTAAAACTTTGCTGAGAGCGCCGAGTCCGCGCCCTCTTAGCTGATGGCATGCACACTGTCTTCCTACAGGGGTGATGACTCAATTCGCCGAGTTTAGTGCTGTATAGCCCTGTGGATCCAGCCTGAAAGGACCGGGTCTGGCGGAGCTGAGCTCAGGCCTGTCCTTCCTGCATCGCGCCGCGCATGCGCCCCCTGAGAAGAAGATTTCACAGAATGTTTTCAACCTTGATGAAAAAATAGGATTTTTGTACTACCGTAAAATCCGATTCTCTGACGTCCATGGACTGACAGCTGGATACTGTAAACGTGTGGGTATATGTCCCTGCTTGCAGGAGAAGATCTAGAGCTAACATCTGTTAGATGTTAGAAACATACATTCTAGAACAAACCAGAGCTGAACAGCCCCGCCCAGGGGGGCGGTCCCTCCGGACATTACCCTCCCACCCGCAGCCAGCAGCCCCAGTTCGTAACAAAGCAGTACAAACCTTAAAAAGGAAGGGTGGGTGCCGTGTCAGTCCATGGACGTCAGAGAAATGGATTTTACGGTGAGTACAAAAATCCTATTTTCTCTTATCGTCCATGGACTGACACAGCTGGATACTGTCAATGTGTGGGATGTCCCAAAGCAGTATCAGAAGGGTGGGAGCAGTAGAAAAGGAACAACCAAAACTTCACTCCAAACAAGCAGAGCTCCTCAACGGAGGAGTTGCAACATTAAACAGCAGCCTGTAACACTTTGCAGCCGAAGGAAGCATCCGAAGATGCAGCCACATCAACCTTATACAACTTAGAAAAGGTATGAACGGACGACCAGGTCGCCGCCTTGCACACTTGTGCAACCGACGCTTGATGTCGGAAAGCCCAGGAAGCACCAATTGCCCTAGTGGAATGCGCCGTAACCGGAAAGGGAGGCGCCCGCCCCTTAATGGCATAGGCCTGTATAACGGTCTGTTTGATCAACCTAGAAATGGTGGCAGACGAAACCGCTTGGCTCTGTTTTGGACCCGAGACGGACACAGTGAGTCAGACTTCCGAATGGAAGCAGTAGCAGACAGGTACACCCGTAAGGCTCGTACCACATCCAAATTGTGAAGCACAACCTCTCTAGGATGCGATGGATGAGGGCACAAATACGGAAGGACAATGTCCTCATTAAGGTGAAAAGCCGAAAACCACCTTTGGCAGGAAAGATGGTCGTGGGCGCAACACCGCCTTATCCTTATGGAGGACCAGGTAAGGCGACTTGCATGACAGAGCCGCCAACTCAGACATCCGTCTAACAGAAGTGATGGCCACTAAGAAAGCCACCTTCTGAGACAAGGTTAAAAGAGGAATATCTCTGATATTTTCAAAAGGAGGTTCCTGAAGAACCGAGAGCACCAAGTTCAGATCCCAAGGAGGGAGAGTGGACTTGGCAGGGGGAATCACATGGCGAACCCCCTACACAAAAGTGCTAACTAAAGAATGACCTGCTAGGGGTCGCTGAAAGAAAACGGCCAAGGCTGAAATCTGACCCTTAATAGTGCTCAAAGCCAGCCTTTGGACTACACCACGCTGCAAGAACCGCAGGATTCTGGGGACAGAGTACGTCAGTGGACGCCAGTCTAGATCCTCGCACATAGCGATGTAAGCTCTCCAGGTACGGTGATCGATCTTTCTAGAAGAAGACTTCCGTGCCCTAAGCATGGTTGAAATCACCGAATCCGACAGGCCTCGGTCCTTCAACACCTGGCTCTCAATAGCCATGCCGTTAAAACCAGAGACTGTAAAGCAGGATGAAAGATAGGACCTCGAGACAGAAGGTCCTCCCTCATGGGCAGTCGCCAAGGGAGGTCCGCGATGAGACCTACCAGATCAGTGTACCAATGACGCCAAGGCCAATCCGGGGCAATGAGGATCACCGGAATGCCCTCGGCCGCTACCCTGCGCAGCAGACGAGGAATCAACTGCAAAGGGTAAGCGTATATCAAGCGATACTGACCCTACGGAGCCACCAACGCGTCCAAGGCATCCGCCCAGGGGTCCCTGGACCTGGCCACAAACCTCGACACCTTGCGATTGAGTCGAGATGCCATCAGGTCCACATCCGGCGTGCCCCACCGCCGAGAAAGCTCCGGATGCAAGGACCACTCCCCCTGGTCCAAGGACTGGCGACTCAGATAGTCCGCCTGCCAATTTTCTACTCCCGGAATGTAGACGGCCGACAGCGCCGGCACGCTTCTTTCCGCCCACCTTAGGATGTGGGCAACCTCGGATGCCGCAGCCGAGCTCCGAGTGCCCCCCTGATGGTTGACATACGCCATGGCGTTGTCCGACTAAATTCTGATCGAGCGGCCCTGTAGTCTCTTCGACCACGCGGAGAGACTCGCTCGCAATTCCAGAACGTTGATTGAGAGACGAGATTCGTCCAGGAGGCCTTGCGCTGACAGGACTCCCCAAACTCTTCCCCAGCCCGTCAGGCTGGCGTCCGGAATGACCACCATCCATTGAATGGGAGAAACTACTTTCCGGCCCGAAAAGCCGGGGATCTCAGCCACCACGTCAGGGATGCCTTGACTGAGTGACTCACTCGGATCTGAAGATCCAATGACAATGGGGACTTGTCCCAAACAGACAGAATTCCCTTCTGCAATGCCCAAGTGTGTGATTGGGCATACGGGACTGCCTCGGAGGCCACCATTAGTCCCAGGACCCTCATGCAGAAACGGATAGACGACCATTTTCAGGCCGTCAGGACCCGAACCGCCGACTGAAGTGTCAGTAACTTCTCCGCGGGTAGAAACACCTTCGCTGCCGAAGTGTCCAGGATCAGGCCCAGATACTCCAAAACGTTGAGTCGGGACCAGAACCGACTTCTGCATGTTCAGAAGCCACCCAAAATCCCGGAGGGTCTGACTGACTATTGTCACATTTTCCTCCAATTCTGAGCCAGTTTCTGCTCTTAGGAGGTCATCCAGATAGCCCACGACAACAATTCCTCACTGTCTCAGCAAAGCTAGAACCGGGGCAAGCACTTTGGTGAAAACCCGTGGTGCCGATGCTAGGCCGAAGGGAAGAGCCACAAACTGATAGTTTGGCAAAGCGCAGAAACCTCTGGTGACCTGCGCAGATTGGGACGTGCAAGTAAGCGTCCTTGATATCCAAGGACGCCAGGAAATCCCCTTGGTGGAGGGTCGCAATGACCGTGCGAATGGATTCCATCCAGAATTTTTGTACCTTCACGTAGGCATTCAAAGCCTTCAGGTCCAGGATTGGCCGTACCCCGTCCTTCTTCGGGACAACAAACAGGTTCAAGTAAATCTCCTGAAACCTTTCCTGTGACGGAAATGGCACAATCACTCCACACCAGAGCAAATCCTGTACGGCCCCCAAGAGGGCCGCCCGGCGGGCAGGAAGGAGGTTTTAGGGGAAGAACCTGTTTGGGGGCCATGAGCGGAACTCTATCCTGTATCCGGAGGTGACCACCTCGCACACCCACCGGTCGGAGATCCGGGAGGTCCACTGAACCGTGAACCTGCAAAGACGTCCCCCCCCCCACCCCAGAGTCGGGCAGGGGTAAGACTTCATGCAGTGGTGGGCTTGGGAGCTTGCTTGGTGGGCTTACGCACCCAGGGATGCCTGTGTCCCCCCACCGCACTTTTTTCAGTCTGGGCGGGCTTACCCATGGATTCTGATTGATGAAAAAACTTCTTCGCTGGAAAGGAAGGGCCCGACCTGCGGAGGGGCTCCTTTCCCTTAACAGACTGAGGGAGGAAGGTGCTCTTACCCCCTGTGACATTTTTTGAATTGACGGTTTTAAAGGAACCAAAGGAGACAGTTTCCACCTGGGGTTCCTCAGTCTCAACATTCAGCTTGAGAGTGTCCCTCACAGCATCAATGAGTTCACTTACAAGCACCCTGTCAGTTACTGGTTCAGGACTGGAGTCTTCCTCACAAGGAATGTCCTGTCCAAAGAGATCAAAATCCTCAGAGCTAGGGTCCTGAGCGGCAGTAGCTAGGCCCATATCTGAGACAAAGCACTCCCCTACAGGAGAATGTGTGGGGAGGGGGCGCTTTACAGCTCCCTTGCGCTCACACACCGCTTCAATGACTGCAGACAACTGGTCCATAGGGACCGCAGGTGCAGGAGCACTGCCAGTTGCCTCAAGCAAGTGTGGAGAAGCAGGTGTACCAGACTCCATATCGCCTTATACACTACAACAATGAATATACAGTCCACCCACTGGCTACGCTGAGGCTGAGGAGGGAATACCCAGAGGACTCACCAACCCTTAAGGACCGCTCAGTTCTGCTGAAGAAACCATGCTGAAGAAACCATGCTGTGAGCCTGAGGAGAGTTAAGAATCTGTGAGGAGATTGTGAGGAGATTCGCGCCACAGCGCCGCTGCTAGAGGCCAAAACCGAAAGTAAAAGCGCCGCGGCTATAAGAAAATGGCCGCTGGCCGCAGCTATAACTGCGCCATTGAACCACGGCAAGATGGCCGCCGAGCACAATATTCAAAAGGCAAAAAGCGCTAATGCGCGCAATAAGTCCCCACCTCACACACCAGGAAAACTTCCCCTCTCCTCTCCACTGCAGACATGAGCGCCCCAGCCAGGCCAGAGTGACCCCCAAGCACCCCCACAGCACAGCACCAGTACAGGGTGCAGAGTAGGGCTGCAACTAACGATTATTTTCATAATCGATTAGTTGGTCGATTAGTCGATTAATCGGTTAATGACCTTAAAAAAAAAAAAAAGGTAATTTTGCTGCATTTTTACTAGAGGTCGACCGATATGGGTTTTTCTCTGGCCGATGCCGATATTTTGAAATTGGGGCGGCCGATGGCCGATATATGATGCCGATTTTTGTGGCCGATATTTTAGGCCGATTAAAAAAAAAAAAAAAAAAAAAAAAAAAAAACCCTCACCCACTCTATTCCTTCCTGCTTACTCCTGTCACTCTAGCACACACTTGATGTCCTCAGTACAGATGGCACTGGTTTGGAACTGGCAGGTGGCACTGGTTTGGAACTGACAGATGGCACTGGCAGGTGGCACTATTGGCACTGGCAGGTGGCACTATTGGAACTGACAGATGGCACTGGTTTGGAACTGACAGATGGCACTGGCATGTGGCACTGGCTGGCGGTACTGGTTTGGAACTGACAGATGGCTCTATTGGCACTGGCAGGTGGCACTGGCAGGTGGTACTGGTTCGGAACTGACAGATGGCACCGATTGGCAGCAGGGGGCACTGGTTTGGAACGGACAGATGGCACTAGTTTGGGACAGATGGCACTGATTGGCAGTGGCACTTGCAATTGGAACTGGTTGGCACTGGCGTGTGACACTGGTTGGCACTGGCGTGTGACACTGGTTGGCACTGATTGGCGGTGGCACTGACAGATGGCACTGATTGGCGGTGGCACTGACAGATGGCACTGATTGGCGGTGGCACTGACAGATGGCACTGATTGGCGGTGGCACTGACAGATGGCACTGATTGGCGGTGGCACTGACAGATGGCACTGATTGGTACTGGCTGGGGGCACTGACAGATGGCACTGGCTGTGGCACTGATAGATGGCACCGATTGGCGGTGGCACTGATTTGGGTGGCACTGACAGATGGCCCTGATTGACACTGGCTGGTGGCACTGACAGATGGCACCGATTGGCGGTGACACTGATTGACACTGGCTGGTGGCACTGATTGACACTGGCTGGGGGCACTGACAGATGGCACTGGCTGGGGGCACTGACAGATGGCACTGGCTGGGGGCACTGACAGATGGCACTGGCTGGGGCACTGACAGATGGCACTGGCTGGGGGCACTGACAGATGGCACTGGCTGGGGGCACTGACAGATGGCACTGGCTGGGGGCACTGACAGATGGCACTGGCTGGGGGCACTGACAGATGGCACTGACAGATGGCACTGGCTGGGGGCACTGACAGGTGGCACTGGCTTGGGGCACTGACAGGTGGCACTGGCTTGGGGCACTGACAGGTGGCACTGGCTTGGGGCACTGACAGGTGGCACTGGCTTGGGGCACTGGCAGGTTTCACACTAAGCCGAGTGTAATGTGTGAAACTGACAGAGAGGAGAGAGAGAGAGAGAGAGAGAGAGAGAGCTGTTAGAATTGAGCTCGATGTGGGGGTGGGCGGGCCAGCAGCTAAATTACACCAGCCAATGATTGGGCTGCTTTAGACGTAGTGGCCCGCCCAGATACCATCCCATTGGCTGGTGTAATATATCTGCTGGGTCCCGCCCACCCCCGACATCAAGCTGACACATCCTCTCTCTCTCCTCTTACTTTCAGTTTCACACACACACACACAGCACGGCGCTTGATGCTGCTGAGTGTGGAGAAGTGTGGAGGGAGGAGGAGGAGGAGGAGGGGGGAGGAAGTGCAGACAGTGAAAAATATCGGCCAGTTTTGATATTAATCGGCCAAAGCCGATTTATCAAAAATGCCTAAATATCGGCCGATATATCGGCCAGCCGATATATCGGTCGACCTCTAATTTTTACATTTTTTTGGCCAATTTGTTGTTGGGCAGATTACAAAACACAAATTGCTGCAAAAACACATTACATGCTTTTCTGCAGCTTCTCCATTGAAGTATATTGAACCAAAATGGCACCGTTTTGCGTTTAAAAAAAAAAAAAAAGTCCTTGCCCTTTCCAAATACGCAGCAGCTGAAAAAAATCATAGATGTGAACGTGTCCCATAGGAAACCATGTAAATGAACTGTACAGGCATACCACACTTTTAAGTACACAATGGGACCAGAGCATGTATGTAAAACGAAAATGTACTTAAAGTGAAACAATACCTTTTTTCACTTCTAGGGTCTAGTGGGGGTGTCAGGAGCTGTAGTTGAGTCTCAGGGGCTGTAGTGGGGGTGTCAGGGGCACACTGGAACAGGGCGGGCTATGCTCTCGGAGCTTCAGCTCCTTCTACTGTGGCTGCAAAATATCTGTACAGTACTTGTGAGGCACTTTACATACCCTAGCGGGTATGTCCTTACTCGCGAGTGTATGTAAAGTGAGTGTACTTAAAGCGGGGTATGCCTGTAGTGTGTTTCTGCAAAAAGCACCAAAAAAGGTGTGACCCAGGCCTGAGATGTTTAGCAACATAATGGGGTTAATTAAACTAAAAGTAGTACAAAAAGAGCAAATAATCACTACTGTAAGCGGTTCATTTTTTTACTGTGGGACAGTGAAAGTAATATTTACAGTAGCGATTTTCTCTTTTTCTTTTTACTATAAAGGACTATTTTTTTTTTCTTTTTAACCCCATTATGTTACTGGCCGATTAATCGATTATGAAAATTGTAATCGATTAATTTCATAATCGATTAGTTGTCGATTAATCGATTAGTTGTTTCGGCCCTAGTGCAGAGAGCAGCAAAACAGGGGGGAGACAGGGAGAAACCCCCCCATATAAAGAAACACAGCCAGCATGTACTCACCTGCAGTAGGAGAGACTACTTACCCGTCCCTTTCAGGGACCCACTGGCTTGTTTCAGACAGACCTATCACAGAGCAGTACTGCGTAGCGGTCGGCCCGGTCCACCACGAAAGATACAGTCAGTCAGGTACTGTTCAATCTTGAGAGGACCGCGGGAGCATAAAAAGCAACCCAACCACTCCTGGAGTCATGGGGCATGTCGTGAACTGAGTCTCACGCACACAAGGCGAGGATCATCTCAAAAATAAAATTAAATAAAATTCCCAAAGGAATAAAATTTTAAGTAAAACCTTCCAGGAGACTGGCTCCTGAGAGAGCCACGTCTTCTCCTTCTGCTAGGCAGAAAAAAACTGGAGGCTGCTGGCTGCAGGTGGGAGGGTAATGTCCGGAGGGACCACTCCCCTGGGCGAGGCTGTTCAGCTCTGGTTTGTTATATAATGAATGTTTCTAACATCTAACATTCTGCCTAGCTCTTCTCCTGCAAGCAGGGACAGTATCCAGCCGTGTCACAGTCCATGAACGATAAGAGAAAGCATATTTTTTATGCAATACATGGACCTAATAATAAACCCTGTATTACATCTGCCTGCAGGGCTATAGATTTCTAAAGTTGATTTTTGAGTTTTGGAGGTTCACCTGGAAAAGGGTGGCAAACATGCAGGTGGCTGGTATCCACATCGCAGCAACATCTAATGTATGTATGTATGTATGTATGTATGTATGTATGTATGTATGTATGTGTGTGTGTGTGTGTGTGTGTGTATACACAATAATATATATATATATATATATATATATATATATATATATATATATATATATATATATATATATATATATATATATATATATATATATATATATATATATATATAATTTTTTTTATGGGGGGAATTTTTTTAAAAAAAATTCCAGACCAGAACATACAATATGTTCCGCTTCCTTTACACAGTATAAGCCTCTGGTTGCCTTACATTACCTATGAGAAAAATTGTTAATTTTCTAAAGAAGAAATTCATATCAATCATATAAACACTTCAGCCTGCCTTCCCCGGGAACTAGTAGACTAACTAATGTAGTGAGCTGGTGCCTGAAGTGGTAAACACAACCACACAGCCCATATCTGTTACTTTGTAATAGACAATTTAACACATTCATTAAAAAAAAAAAAAAAAAAAAAACACAACATGCATGTACGTCTAGAAAATATAAGCTGTATATAAAAATGTACTGAAAAATGTTTATATGCCCTTTTGGCCCCCTTTATTGCGGAGATAATCAACTGCTGCTTCAGGACAGGTACTGTCCCGGGCGCTCTGAAGCGGGCAGCGGTCTTGGCCCTGCTAAAGAAACAGACCTTGGACCCAGACATACTGGGCAACTACAGGCCGATTTCCATCTTGCCTTTTGTGGCAAAGGTGATGGAGTGCCTGGTGGTTATCCAGCTACAGGCTTACCTTGAGTCTTTCCATCTCTTGGACGAATTCCAGTCTGGATTTCGACCTGGACATGGAACAGAGACGAGCCTCATCTGTGTCTATGATGATGTCCTTCACAGCTTGGACAGGGGTGACTTAGTAGCTCTGGTTCTTTTGGATCTGTCGGCCGCATTCGATACCATTAATCATGGAATCTTACTGGAGCGGATGAGATCTGTTTTGGGTATGAGTGGGTCGGCTTTGGCATGGCTGGCCTCTTTCTTAGAGGGCAGAGTTCAGGCAGTCAAGACTGGCCCCTTTTACTCTAAGTACACTGCCCTGGATTGCGGAGTGCCACAGGGCTCTGCCTGGTCTCCCCTGCTGTTTAATATCTATATGAGGCCCCTTGCCAACCTGCTAAAGTCCCATGCCGTCCATTACCATGTTTATGCGGACGACACCCAGGTTTACCTAAAGATTCCTAGGAACCAGACGGCTGATGCCACCCTTGCCAGCTGTTTGGAGGCCATCAACACATGGATGTCTGCCAACTTCCTGAAACAATGGGGGAAAAACTGAGGTGTTCATTTTCAGCGATCTGGCCACCCCTCCAGATAGCCCAACTCCTTGGCCTCCCTCATTTGGTCTTGCTCTGGAGGTGGCCCCCCAGGTCCGTGAGCTGGGATTTGTCCTAGATTCAGGTTTAACTTTGGCTCCTCAGGTAAAAAAGGTTGTCAGTGCTTGTCACTGGCAGCTAAAACTCCTGAGGGGGCTGTTTAAATATTTGGATATCACAGACAGAAAAACTGTCATCTGCCTAGACTACTGCAACTCTTTATCTGGGATTGCCAAAGATGTTAGTGCAGAAGCTTCAACTTATTCAAAATGCTGCGGCTAGGTTACTCATGGATGTCCCGTTGAGGGATCATATCACCCCTGTCCTCTGCGCCTTGCACTGGCTGCCGGTCCACTATCACACCTTATTTAAGGTTGGATGTATTATGTTTAAGATAATGAGAGGCCCGGCCCCAAGCTATCTCTGCTCTCGTTTTCATAAACAAGCTTTTGTTAGATCACTCAGATCTACCGGCAGAGATCTCCTCCACATCTCGATGCCCAAGAAGATCCGGCGTGGTGGTCGGGCCTTCTCCCACCAGGGTGCCGTTTTGTGGAATAGCCTCCCTGTCGAGCTCCAGGAGGCCCCTACTAGTCCGGTCTTCCGCGGGTTACTGAAGACTTGGCTTTTCACGCAAGCCTTCCCTGCGTAGCCTCTCTTCCACTCTGTGCTGCTTCTGGTTCCTGGGTCCTCTTTTCCCAGGAACTCTGCTATGCACGTCGGGACCCTTCGGGGTAAGACCGCGCTATATTAAAATACCTCTCAACTCAACTCAACTATATATCCCCATTCATGTACACCTTGCTCTTTACACAAAGCAACCTGCCCAAGCTATCCTTTACCCTCTATGGCCTGAAAACACATCCCAATTAAAGTTATTCCCTTGGGAAGGTAGCATCTCCCTGCACCATCACCCTGTGCTCTACACTAGTAAACTGCTAGGATATGCAAGCTTGTATGGGAGCAGTCTAAAGCTGGCCATACATTATACAATTTTCTTATTCAATTTCCTTTAGATTTACCTTCAGCTATGTAGTGCAAGGGCCTGCCTGACTGCATACAAGTTGAAAGTGTTTAGGTTTGACCTCATATTATAAAGGTTTTGGTAAATCTAAAAAGGACAATTGTACAAAAAGAAGTGTATAATGTATGGCCAGCCTAACAAGCTTATTCAGCAAGAGTGTAAAAAGCAAAAACATCTAGTGTTCTACCCACCATACATGCTCTGATTATCAGTAAAGTGAATTTACTGCAATGGGTTTTTGCAGTTTCATTCATCTTTTAGTAGGAATTCTATTTTCTATTACTGCATAGTGGCATTTTGCATGCAAGTTTTCTACCCCAATGCCCACCTACATTAGTACTAACTTTCAGGGACCCGGTACCGGACGGTCGTAGGTCCTCTGGACCCGAATCTTTGCACACATGTAGCCCCATTTCTCCTCTACAAGTGTGCAATGTTTGTTGTCTAGGGGACCTACGGCCGGGGAGCACCGATTTTTCAAAGCCGGGCACCCCTTTCATTAGACTCCCATGTTAAACGTCAGTCTAGTCATGCATACAGTGAGGCATGGGCACAGTTAGGCATGCAGATGGACACCCTAGGCTTATACTCGAGTCAATACGTTTTCCCAGTTTTTTGTTGTAAAATTAGGTGTCTCGGCTTATACTCGAATATATATATTAATCACACACACACATTTTATTTTGCTACAAAAACTAGCAAGATTTACCAACATAGTGAACACATGAAATGCATGCCTACACCAAATGAAACTCCAACTTACACATGAGAAATGTAATTATTTAGTTTTATGTAATGAAAGCCTTACCAAACAGAGTAGGGAAGTGTCAGAACCCCAGTCAAGTGTGACCTCACCAAGAATACTTCCGGTCATCTGACGTTTGAACCTGGCTGTGCAAAGCACACAGCAATAAATGTAATTTATATGATCAGACAAGGGACATTTTGGAACCTTTCATACTTTGATAGCTTTTTATACTGTATCCCCATTGTAGATGAACCTAACCTGTCCAGATAACCCAAGTCAAACAGAACAGGAAGTGAAGAGAAGCGCAACAAAGGTTCTATGCCTTCCAAACTGTCTCTTACACTAAAACACACTCCTTTTCTAGTCAGTGAAATCAGTGTATTTAAAAATACTGTATATACTCGAGTATAAGCCGACCCAAATATAAGCAGAGGCACCTAATTTTACCACAAAAAAACTGGGAAAACGTATCGACTCGAGTACAAGCCTAGGGTGTCCATCTGCATGCCTCACTGTGCCCATGACTAGAGTGACGTTTAACATGGGAGTCTATGGAAGGGGTGCCTGGCTTTGAAAAATCGGTGCTCCCCCAGACAACAAACCTTGCACACTTGTAGAGGAGATATGGGGCTACATGTGTTCCAAGTTTCGGGTCCAGGGGACCTATGACCGGCCGGTACTGGGTCCCCAAATTCACCAGAGAAATTACTGTTTAACATGGGAGTCTATGGAATGGGGGGCCCGGCTTTGAAAAATCGGTGCTCCCCGGAAAACAAACTTTGCACACTTGTAGAGGAAGAGTGGGGCTACAAGTTTGGGGTCCAGAGGACCTATGGCCGGCCGGTACCGGGTCCCCAAATCCGGGAGATCAGGCGCAAAAAGGTGACTCAAGTATAAGCCGAGGATGGCATTTTCAGCACAAATAAAGTGCTGAAAAACTTGCCTTATATCCTCGAGTATATACGGTATGTTAAATTCAAAATATAAAACGTTTGAAAATCTCGTGTGTTTTTTTATACTAAAATTTACATTGCTACACAAAGAAACTTTGTGACTGCAGGTTTGCAGTCGGGGAAAACACTTACCAAACGATAATTAACAAAAGATGACCATTTTGCGAAATCTAGATTTAAGTAATTCTATGGTGTAAACATTTTCAACCAAACATACAATAGTGGGCTGCGTAATAGAGGTCGACCGATATGGGTTTTTCTCTGGCCGATGCTTGGAAATCAGGGTGGCCGATGGCCGATATATGTTGCCGATTTTTAGGCCGTTTTTTTTATTTTTCCTTCGGCTCAGAAAACCTAGGGTGGAGAGGAGGTTTTTGTTTAAGGTGAAGAGGTGGGGTGCAGCCTGTCAGTGCCACATCAGTGCAGCCTGTCAGTGCCACATCAGTGCAGCCTGTCAGTGCCACATCAGTGCCCACCGGTGCAGCCTATCAGTATTCATTAGTGCCCACCAGTGCAGCCTGTCAGTGCCACGTCAGTGCCCACCTGTGCAGCCTATCAGTATTCATTAGTGCCCACCAGTGGAGCCCATCAGTGCAACCTCATCAGTACCCACCAGTGGAGCCCATCAGTGCCACCTTATTAGTGCCCACCAGTTCAGCCTGTCAGTGCCACCTCATCAGTGTAGCCCAGTGTCCACCAGTGCCCCCTCACCAGTGCCAACCAGTGCATCACATCAGTGCCAACCAGGGTATCATATCCATGCCAACTAGTGCATCACATCAGTGCCCACCAGTACAGCCTAATTTAATTTACTGCCACTTCATCAGTGCCCACCAGCGGAGCGCTCCTGGCTCCGTTCCATCCCCTAGCCAAAGAAAGCTCCATTCGTCCCATGACGTGCTGCGCTCCCCGCCTTTGCCTACAAACCCCAGAATGCAGCGCGGTCTGGCAACTGCCAATCGGCGGCTGCCGGCTACCTCTACTGGGAAAAAAAATATATCATCAGACAACGCTCGTGATAGCAGCAGACGGTGAACGGGCGGGGGGGGCAGGAATTCCACCCAGCACGCCCCTGCCTCATCCGACAATCGGACTTTTTTTTTTTTACATAATAATCAGCCGATGCAGATTTCTTTAAAAGGTCGAAATATCGGCCGGCCGATATATCGGTCGACCTCTACTGCGTAACCTAATAAATGGCCCTTGAACGACTGGCAGAGATAGAGCCTGCGAGCACATGCAGGTCCCATTCACACTTGTTCCTGTACGTTGCGTTAATGCGCATTGTGTGATGTGTTAACTTACTAAAACTAGGGAGGGCAAGATCTAGTGCAGCTCTACATAGAAACCAATCAGCTTACAGAAATTGCTAAAGGAGGAAAGTTCAGGGGAAGTAGAGGGAGATATTCCTTGCAACCGACAACAGGGGAGACATCAAAAGGAAGCTCTGCACTACTAGTCTTTTTCTCCCTTCCTTTTTCCTCTCCCGGGAACGCCGAGTCCTCGCCAGATTCCTGTACCTCATCTATGAAAAGGAGCGTTTGCAGCTTTTCCTGGGATCGTGTCTGGAGAGTGTAACCTGGAGGGGACACTTCTAAAAACACCAGTCGGTAATCCAAGAGGGGAATCTTCACTATCCTGGTGGCGCTCCTGCTACACTGCTAAGCCTGTTTTGACCCCCCTGAGAAGGGCGGTCGCTGGCTTTCTGGTAAAGTCTTAATTTTTTCACAAGGTGACGGGCAGCACTGGTGGTGAATGTTACTCTCATGGTTCCAAATTGGATATCACCTACTGAATGACAGTATTTATGAACATTTAAGTTTTGATTTTGTGCGTTATACACATACACTGCACATGCAGAATGGACTTTTTATTGCTTATGTTTGCACCTTTTGAATAAATGTTTAAATGTTGTGCACTTATCACTGCATTTTATATGTTTTTAACACTACATATTATATTATCCAGCGCTGCACTCTTTTTTCTAAACTTAGTTTTTTTTTTGTTTGTTTTTTTAAAGCTTAATTGATTAAGCTGAAGTTAGAACCGATTGGCTACCATGCACATCTACACCAGATTTTGCACTCTATTTTTAGTAAATCAACCCCATTGTGGGAATGAGCTGCAAACACACAAAAAGGAAAAAAAAATAAAAAAAAATTACATATAGCATTTTTTTTATGCAGTGCACCACAGATCATGGTAGCCTGTTATCATTCATTGTAGTTCACTGCAAAGCATCTGCATCAGAGCTGTGTGCTGGGGTGCCATGAATAAAATGAATGTTTGCTGTAAAAATATTTCCATTTCTTTTTGATCAGTCACATATAAAATATTGTATATGAATATTTCATATTCATCATCTGCACCCAGCAGGTGACACTCTACTGTACTATGCAAGCAGAGAAAGCAAGGTCTCTACTAGTGGATAAATACAGTCAAGATTTCATATAAATAAAATATAAAACCCATTTATAAATGTTGTAAACCAAAAAAAATAAAATTACCAACACCATTGTAATATTATTGATTTACCCAATGGTATTCCCCTTTCCCCAAAAAAGCCAATGTTTTCCAACTACCAAAAAAAAAAAAAAAGAAGAAGAAAGAAAAATTTACTTAAATTGGCATATATACCCGTTGCGCCTCTCAGAAGTGCATGTACCTCTGGTTGAGAATCTCTGGTATACATTTATATTGGCAAGCATTCCAACATCAACTGCCAGCCTCTATGATATTTAGTATACAAGTCACAACCTGCAATTAGAAGCACAGAAAACCACATCACGTATTTCGTTGAAGTGAACCTACAATTACACAGCAAACTTCATGCAGATTGGTGTTGAAAAATATTGTCTAGTTATGCTAACAAAGTGGTAAAAACTAAAGTGGCTCTTCAGGCACAACTGAAAAATAATTCTGCGGGGCCAACATTATTTAAAATAGCTGATCCCCCTAGCATTATCGACACCCAGAGGCTGGGCAGCGGTCCTCCTAAATCGCTCTACAGGCCAGAACTGTGCATAGACAATGCTCAGTATTCAGGCGCCGTCACTTCCTGCACTTACATTGAGCCTCAGGGAAAGCGGAGAAAAAGGCCATGCAGGAGAGTTGGCGGTCAAGAGACCACCCCCAAAAAAAGAAAAGAAAAAAAAAATAGGATAAAAAAAAGGCAAAGCTAATTAAGAAGCAACGAGTGGGCCTTTCAATATATGAAGCTTTTCCAGGTACTAAAAAAGCACTTGTAGGTGGGCCAGTCCATCAATAGAACAATCACTGATAAAGAGGACCAGCGCCGAGACCAAAACATACAACCACCCGCCTAAATAATATGACAACCTTGGCAGAAGATAAGTAAACTATTTTGTGTACATTAAAAACATTTTTTCCTTTATTTTTAGCACTAATATCACATTTTATCTCATCCTGTCATAGTGGATATTTCCTTGTATAAAAACAGTTTATACAAAACAAGTTCCCAATAAAACATGGAGTTGCACAGGAATTGACCAGGTGCAAATGATCCACTTAAATTAAAAGGATGTTGGCAACAAGGGTCACACAATAGGAAGCTACAGTGTCAGGCTCTGATAACTTTTTCATTTCCTATTGGTCATATGAGTATGAAACTTGGATGTCAGCCATTTTGGTTTTCCAAAATGCAATAACAGTATACATGCATGTGGAAAACATTATCTGAAATATGGTCAAACAATAACATTTATACTGAGGTTCCCATTATCAAGATTGTGAGAGAAAAAAAAAAAAAAAAAAGTAAACCTCGAAATCTAAAAGATCTGGGAAGGGGGTAGGTGGCCAACAGCATTTTGTAGATATAGTAGAGGCATAAACAAAAATTCAGATGAGGCTCTTGTAAGCAATATTCTTTTACTGTAAAACAAATCTTTAAATCGGTCACAAGTTTATTTATTACAGGTACTTATATAGCACTGTCAATTTACACAGCGCGCTTTACATATATTATTGTACACTCACTTCAGTCCCTGCCCTCAAGGAGCTTACAATCTAAGGTCCCTAACTCACATTCATACATACTAGGACCAAATTAGACCGGAGCCAATTAACCTACCAGCATGTCTTTGGAGTGTGAGAGGAAATCCGAGTTCCCGGAGGAAACACGTGCAGGCACAGAGAGAACATGCAAACCCTGCGCAGATAGTGTTGTGGTCGGAATTCGAACCAACTACCCTAGTGCTGCTAGGTGGAACCGAGTTACCCTCATAGTAGAGTTCTAATAGCTTCCCAGCTATCTCAGCCTTTTTACCATTAAGAAACCCTTATTTAAACCTCCTGCTGATAACTACTGTATCCATCACTCACAGGACATTAGCATGAATGGTAAGTTGTGCGGTACTTTGTTTATTTCACGCGCTGTTCTAAAAGACAAATCTATTTTGGAGTAATACGAATAAAATGAAACACATAACGGCCAGGAACGAAACAGAGCATGAAAAAAGTAGAGCTCCATAATAATGGTGATCAGTGTAGTGACCCCCACATTGGTAGCAAATGAAATGCCTTTTTACATTGAGGATCAGGGAAGAAGGGCATCCATTGGTGCTCACTGGGAAAAGGCCCCCCTTATATTGATGGTCAGTAAGAAGAATACCCCTACATTGGTGATCAGTGGGAAGAATGTTCCTAATACAGGTGGTCAGTGGGAAGAATACCCCTTAGTCAGTGCTGAGAATGATCCCAACATTGGCATTTAGAGGGAAAAATTTCCCATTACATTGTATGTAAGAAAAGGACTAGATAGACTTTGACCAGAGGTCCAGGCAGAAATCCTGGGATTAAAAAGGCACATGCATGATTACCGTATATTCTTGAGTATAAGCCGACCCACCTAATTTTACCACAAAAAACTGGGAAAACGTATTGTCTCGAGTATAAGCCTAGGGTGTCCATTGATTCAACTGTGCACGCCTCACTTTGTCCATGTGCCTACCTCACTGTGTCCATTCTCCCTACCTGATCTCCGGCACTGTGTGACTAGACTGACGTTTAACATGGGAGTCTATTGAAGGGGTGCCCGGGTTTGAAAAAAAAATCGGTGCTCCCCGGCCGTAGGTCCCCCGGACAACCAACCTTGCACACATGTAGAGGAAGAGTGGGGCTACATGTGTGTCAAGTTTGGGGCCCAGGAGACCTACGGATGGCCGGGATCAGGCGCACAAAGTTGAAGATGGACAGACTTGAGTATAAGCCCAAAAAAGTGCTGGAAAACTTGGCTTATACTCGAGTATATACGGTACTATGGCAAAAGATACAATACAGATAAATATACAGGTACAGTAATTGACATTTTAATTGTTTTTTTATTTAAATTTTCTGTAAAAAGTAATCACGTAACCTGATTTAAAAACACCTTTTGAAACTAAAGCCCTACGCATGGCATCATTGTGCCACAACACCTCATCACATACAACAGTACAAAGCAGAACTAAGGAATGGAATGCTCTGATGAGGGTTTTCAAAATGCAATTTTTCAGAACAAAAAATGCTGTTTGAATAAAAACCATAGCAGGCACAGGAATAGGGTCAACAATGTCAACAAATGCTCCGCTCCTCCTATTCATACCATCAGGAATTGCTCTGGTCCTTCACCAGGCTAAGCTTTCAAAACACAGTATTGTTTTAGAGAAATCTGAACTGCCTCATTAAACAATGCTCTATTAATATACACAGCATTAATGCAAAGCTCTATTCACCCAAGCTACAAATACATGGAATGGAGGGTCCTTGTGATTTACAATGCAGCCAGTCACAACTGCTGATCACAGTGAAAAGAAGAAGATCATTCAGCATTGTACACCTGGTGTATCATGTTCTTCTCTCACACACTGCACGGGATGACGTAACCCGGCACCAAAACAGCTCAGGAAAAGCGGATGTGCGACTCCAATCTGGGGGTCAGCCCACCCAACACTGGTGTGTTGAGTTTTTGGTATAGATTGGAGTAATAAACCCTTGAAACCTTATACCTCTGAGGGAGATCTCTGCACACCTGCAATGGCCATTATGAGGTGGCAATACTGTACAATGCAGATTGCCACAGAAAGAATTAGAATATGCCCTTAACATTTACCACATTCACAAGCACCAAAATATATAGCCAAATTGGCTTACCAATTGAGGACCCATTCACAACATCGTGCTGCGGTAACCACCATGGTGCTGCACGTTATGTGCAATGGTGTACTGCAGTGCCAATCATTCTGAATAGCACCCCAACACACCTTTCCAGAGTACCTACATTGCAACAACTAATGTGCTCTGCAGTACGTCACCAAATGCTACATGCAAGATTTTTGGTCTGTTGGCAATCCACAAAAAAATAAAATAAAAATGCAATGCACAAAAAACGCATGCACACACACTACAGGACCAGGCTGGGGTGAATGTATCCCTATAGTTTGTCACAAACCTTTTTTTTGCCAACCAATGTTTTTCACTATCAAAGTCTTTTAGGCCTGGTTCACACTTATGCGGGTTGCAGTTTGCATATTCCAGGTGCATTTTGCTTTTTTCAATACATGCTTTTCATCCATTGAAGTCTATGGAACCAAAAAACAGAAAAAAGTCCCTGGCCCTTTCCATAAAATGCACAGATGTGAACTACATCCATAGGAAACAATGTTAAATAGAATGTAGTGCGTTTCTGCAAAACTGAAAACGTGCTACAAAATGCATAGATATGAACCAGGCCTCAACAAAGACCTAAACTAGGGGTAGGTAACCTCAGCCCTATAGCCAATTTGAAACTACCAGTCCCATGAGACATTGCAACATCCTGACAATCGCAGGCATGACTCCTAGAGGCAGAGGCATGATGGGATTTGTAGTTTCACCACAGCTGGAGTGCCGAGGTTACCTACCCCTGAACCATAACTATTGTAATTCTAGTATTCACTCCTATATCAACCCCTTACCTAAACTAGCTCTAAAACCACTGGCAACTGGCCAAATACTTGCTTTTCAAGAGCTTCAATGCTCCGCTTTACAGGGCAATGCTGCTTTCAGACCTGAGCTGCTGGCAAGATCTACATAAGACCCCATGCACATTGGGCATTTAGCCGCAATGCATGGGGCACCGGCATTATGCTTCACCTGTGCCATCTACCCACAGCTAAACGCTGGAGCCCCATGCTTAATGCCCAGAGAGCATAGGGTCCAGTAGTTGTACTTTTCATACAGGTGTCATCAGTCCATTCACATTTTTTTGCTAAAAGAAAACGAATGACTGATTAGGTTACATCAATTTACACACTGTCTTCAGTTTTTTTTTTTTTAACAAACACAACACTAGTCATAGGTGACAAAAGCACACACACAAAAAAATAGTTCCTTGTGACCTGCAGCCAGGGCATATTGTTGGATTGATGGAGGAGTCAGGTAAAGATTAGGGAGGGGGTAGGTGGAACTAGTATTGGCCTAAGGATTAATTCACACCAATGTGTTTTTCATGCTTTTTGCATAAATGCAGGACATTTTTTAACATGGGTTCCCCTGGAACATGTTCACATCAATGCATTTTTGTGCCTCTGCGTTTTTGGAAAGGGTCAGGGACTTTTTTCAACACAAAACTGTGCTTTTTTGCTTTGTTTGGTTCAATAGATTTCAATGCAGAAGCTGCAGAAAAGCATGAAGTGCGTTTTTAACCGCAATTTTGCAGCGATTTGCATTTTTAAATCCACTCAACAAAATTTCCCCCACCCCCTCCCAAAAAAAAAAACACAGCAAAAGAAAAAAAAACGCAAAAACGCAAATCGCGGCAAAAATGCAGTAAAAAGAAGCAGAAAGCACTGCAAAAAGCACTGCAAAAACGCTCAAAAGCAACATGCATAGATGTGAATCGAGCCTATGTCCCGCTGTGTAAGTCTATGGAAGCGCGACTCCGTAGACACACAGGTCGGGAGCACGGCAGCTGACTAGGGTGGTCCCAAAAAGAAGAGGAGTCGTCGAGATCACCGCCGGGGACCTGTGAAGAGGAGGATCGGGGCGGCTCTGAGCAATACCACTGCACAGAGCAGGTAAGTATAACATGTTTGTTATTTTAACTTAAACGTTTTTTACTTTAGCAACACTTTAAAAAGTAGAAAAAAAACTTTTGAGTTCAGAACCACTTTAAGAATAACAAACAATCACTTTACACAGTTCTGCACGTTCCCTTTTTTATTAATAAAAACATATAAATTATTTTATAATGACTAAAAAGATCAGCTTACATTCATTTTGAACCGGCATGCAACCATTTAGGTGGTCATTAAAACAATTGTATTTGTAAAGCTTCACATCAATATTTTTTTCATTTTATGTCTACAATAATTCAAACGATTACACTGTATTGTACTAAAACACATTAAGTTGCCAAACCATACTTACAGAATCTACTGTTTTAAGTGTCAACATGTTAAACTGTTAATGTAATACAAAACTTTTAAAAAGTAATTAAATTCTTATTATTTCAAAATATCCAAGTGCAATTGTGAAATCCCATTTAATTACCTCCTGTGGCAGCTATCCTTACACATAGCCGCCGTTCTTTGCTTTCCTTTATTGGCAGATTACAACCGGTTCCTTTTTTTTTTTAAATCAACACATAGGAAGGCCGCCATAATCACACAGATCTATAGACATTCAACAGGTTTACATGCTGAACAATTCTAAATCATTTTTACAACTATCACATATACTGTACGTGAATTATTGTTTTTATTGTTTTTAACTACTATCACTCTCTGTCTGTCCAATAATTCCTACTTATCTGTGCTTAGCAATAACATTTAAAATTACTAAACAAACAGATAAAATGCACTAGGTAAGGTCTAAGTCATCAGAGACAAAAAAAATAAAAAAAATATGAACAAAGTGCTTGAAGATCTATTTAGAAACTAAGGTATGGCTGGGCTGACGTCATCTGTTTCCATCAAGGAAAGTGTATATATTTAAAGGAAACCTGCAATCAGGAAATATGGAGGCGCATAGCACTGGTTATTTCTTCCAATACTGTACAAGTTTCCCTCAATGATAAACACTGACTGCAAATTGGAAAGTACACAGCAATGTGTAGCTACAAGGATAAAATACAAGACATGACCTTAAAGTATAACTACAGACTGCATCAAAAACGCATGGAAAGTAGGTTATATGGTTTTCTATGGCATAGATCACACCAGTGCTTGCAGTTCTAGAAATAAAAAAAATAGAACATGTTGCATTTTTCCTGCACTGGAACGCTGGAGAAAAAAAAAAAAAAAAACGCACTGGAACACACATGTCCTCATTTCAGGTTAAGAGAAATGGAGGGGGGACTGGAATACACATGTCCACATTTCAGGTTAAGAGAAATGGAGGGGGGAAAAAAGAAAAAAAAAAACGCACTGGACTGCATCAAAAAGGCACTGGAATGCATCAAAAAACGTGCATCCAGACTGCTTTTCTATGGTATGAACTGGCCCCTAGTTTTGGATAGAGTGGGGATGGATTACAAAACTTGTCAATTTTTATTGATGTCTGTGCCCCCGTTAGGGAGAATCACCCTCTATTTTTGTTCCTGTTTACACTTATTGAAAGTGAAAGTAAAATAACCCCCAAATTTTGGGTTGTCCCAGAAAAGTAAGAAAGGGGAAATCTTCCAATGGGGATGCTAGTTATGGAGACCTGGGGGTCCCCAAAGAGTACCCTTAATTTGCAGGGATTTTCTCTAACTTCCTGTTTTGGCTATGGGACAGGAAGTGAAGGTGAATCTCCCCAACGGGACACAGATGGCAAAAAGTAAACTGGTAGGGGTTAGAACTCTTCCTTACTCTATCCACAATATATATATATATATATATATATATATATATATATATATATATATATATATATATATATATAGTGAGGGGGTTAGCTCGGTAGCGGGTGTGTGTGACCCCCTGGATGGGCTCCCCACACAAAAAACAGGCCCAGGAGACGGAGGTTGTGGTTTTCAAGATCAAAAGGTGCGGTTTATTTCTCTATTTACAGTGACAAAAACACAGCAAAGCAAAAAGAAACAAACAAAATAAATCCTGGTCAGCTTGACCTCTGACTAAACATGCAGGTTTCCCTAACTAACAACTGGGATCAGCCTGGTGCTGTCCTAGTCCCTAAGTCCCTGGTTTAGTAAATGTCCAAACAAATAGCCACACAGGCTTTGTCTCACCGCACAGGGGTTCACTCTCCCTAGACAGTCCACACAGGTCTGGTTCCAGGCATGAGCAAACACCTAATGAAGCTGGGAGTTTTTATAGAGGCCTTAAACGAGCTGACAAGCTTCAGCTGGTCTCATCAACTCCCTGCCTGCACGACGCCCAGCACTCTCCCTAGAGGTATGAATCATCCATGAGCCCACTAGCCTCAGCTGGGCTTCATCAACTCTCTCCCTAGTTGTATAAGTCGGCATAAAGCCTGAATCTGGGAGAAATATACCTACCCCCCTGGATGCAACCAGGTGAGTTTACCTTCCTGCTGTCACAATATATATATATATTTTATATATTAAAAAAAAAGTATGTCTGTCTATAGTTCTACTCTAACTACTGGTTTTAAATATTACAACATATCGTTTTTTACATGGACTATTCTTTGTGGGTGCTTTTATTTTTTTTACAGTTTTTTTTAATTTATTTTTTTAACAACGTCTACCCCTTATAAGGAGACTTGATTTCAGGCAACTCAAATTCTCTGTGTTGTCTTTACTCCTTGGGTTTCACCTGGGGGTCTATTGGTATACTTTTCTTATTTCTGAACATGCATTACCTATCGTTATCCCATTATATTGAGATGCTTATTCTGATATGCCTATGAGTTGCATTATTTCCTAATTGCTTCATTTATTGTATTACACACTGTAATACGTCTGGGTTTGCACTACATTAGTATGCTGTACACGCACCCTTTTGGAAGACCACTTCCAATACCTTCCCTGTGATATGCATTTTGCATGATTTGGTCAATACTAATTTATTGACATTAAAATACAAGATGTGTCATAAAAAAAAAAAAAGGGGCAGATAACGTGTCCGTAAAAGCAAAAAAGATGATATCTGCACAACCTTGGAGAATATCAAGGTTGGGCAGGTCTAGACAACATCAATGACAATATTAACCACTTCTACAAATCAAGCAAAGTTTAAACAAAATTCAGACAACTATTCCTTTTGACATACAAAGCAGATGATTGGCTATAGGAGTAGACGCTGTTCATTTAGCACAAAGATTCGCTATGGGGAGTAGAAGTTGTACATTTAGCAATCCCATTTGAGAGAATATTTTATTGTTTATTTAAACTGGTGTACCAAGGGCAATACATTCATATTACATATAGAACACCACGATAGATGTTGTAATGCAACTTATCACAGCCTAATGTGCAAGAGGTGAAACTCAAGGATGATGGAAAATTAAACTTTAGAACAGGTAAACCCAAGTCTTCCACTGGCCTTGAACAGTTAAATAAACCTGTGAGTCATGAGAAGGTTGACATTTGTGATACGATCAACTTGCAGCAGCAAACAAAAAGTTTACATTTTAATCAAGCTGGCTTTGAATACATGTGAAGGTTGCCTAAAATAATGTGAACCATTTGAAATAGTCCACCACGTGGTTGGAATCTAAAATTATAAAAAAGGAGACAGAAGCCCTTTTCTTCCCTCCAACATTCCTTAAAGCCATTATACAGTGCACCCACTTTGGCCCTTACTATCCAAACTCCCACCTAGGTGTTCTCCACTCACTGCTAAAGATGAGCTTGGATGTCCTCCAAATTCACCCCTACCTGAAAGTCACGTGTTTTTTTTTATTTTTTAAAGCTTCCAACGAGCATGAGGCTGGGTCAATTCACAAAAGGGAAACAAGGAAGAGGTGGGCTGCTGGGCGGGAATGACCAAGTGTGAGTCTAGCCTAGAGGAATGCCCAAGTATATCCCTTCCAAATGTAAAAAAACAGCCGGAACATGAATGCTTCTTCTTGATGCAGTTTATTCCAGCATATGCAGCAAATTTGAATGCATTTCAGGCCATGGCCTTACTCATAGCATACAAAGCTACGAAGCTTATCTCTACTCATTGCTAATGAGAATGTATTGGTCCAGAGCTTGGCATTTACCCCAAAACTGAATGACCATAGTAGGCCTAGCAAGGGAAGCCAAAAACACGTGACCGTCATTTAGGACAAAATGTAAACAAGCTTTTGCACCTACTTTTGTTTCTTCAGTAGTTGTGCTCAGATCCATAAATCATATAGTTTTTACAGACCAGAGCATGGCAGTATTGTGTGCTATGTACGAGTCCATGAATGCAACTACATTTATATCAGTAAAATTGTGCTGTGTGTAGGGCTGGTAAAAAAAAAAAAAAATCGATTTTAATCTTGAATCGAGTTTTGAGCTCAAATCGATTTTTCTAGATTTTTTTTTTTCCCCTTCAAAGTTTCCATAGCAGGACTGCAGGGGGCGTATCCGGAATGGCACTGGGCAGCGTTACCCCAATTACATCTACTCGCTGCAGCCGCCGTCTGCCTACCTGATCAGCGTGTCATGCAGACAGACGGCGGCCATTGCAGTGTTCAAAAGCCGCGCCTCCCGAGTCCTCGTCGTCTGTGATAGGCGGAACACTCAATTTCACAGCAGGCAGTATTCAGCCTATCACGGACATCCTCTCATCCTCGTCTGTGTTATGAGGATGACCATGATAGGCAGAACACTGAATGCTGGGAAATTGAGTGTTCCGCCTATCACAGACGAGGAGGAGGCGCGGCTTTTGAATACTGGAATGGCCACCGGTGTAGCAGTAAAATCCGTATACCATGAAAATCTGCATCAGGTACGGGCACAGTGATTGAAGCATGGGCACAGTGAGACACGGGCACAGTGAGACAAGGGTACAGTGAGGCATGGACACAGTTCAATTCAACTAAGAGTAACCTCAGGATTTTTTGTTGTTTTATTAGCTAAATCCAAATACAGTATTAATAATTTGGATGTTTAACAATCTTTGTTGCACACTGCAAAAAACAACAAAAAGGTCACAAGCGCTAAATTGGTGGATAAAGAAAAAAAAATAATGGATGATAATAATAATAATAATAAGAAAAAAATCCCAAATATTTTGGGAAGTACAAAGTATCCAAAAAGGGGGAAAAAACAGGATCCAGCGCAGCAAGAAAAAATCCGTACCCAGAAGTACAAAATACACAACATGCACACAATATAATCCAGCGCTCATGGAACATACATTATTAACTATTGAAAACTCTTGAAGAATTGATAAAAAAGCTTAGTCCATTTATCACAATAAAGAGAGGGATCCAATCCCAAATGTGCAGAGGGCAAATGAATCTTAACTCTCCAGTTGCCAGTGGTGACAAAACTTGTTAAACTTGCAGTGACATCCGTGGAGCAAGGAGGGGTTAAAAAAGTCAAAACAAAGCCTGTGGCATGATCTCCGTGTGAGCACAGTACCTTGAATGATGGACAACAGGCAGACCAGTGTGTGGAGGGCCCTCCAACCCAAAAGGATGCAGAGCCAGGATTGCAGCAAGGCTGGGACAGAAGGAATCACACACAGAGTTTCAAGAGTTTTCAATAGTTAATAATGTATGTTCCATGAGCGCTGGAATATATTGTGTGTTTGTTGCACACTGACTTTGCAGTTAGAGAAAGGGTTTGCCTTTGCAATTTTGTTTGTTGATGCACTTTAATTAATATAATAAAAAAAAAATCGAATCGAATCGTAAATCGAGTTTTTTATAAAAAAAAAAAAAAAAAAAAAAAAAAAAAAAAAAAAAAAAAAAATCGCAGATTTTTTTTTGGGGGGAAAATCGCCCAGCCCTAGCTGTGTGTAAAGATCCATAAATCAAAATACAAAAATCTGTATCTGCGCGTATTTAAAATCTGCATTTATGTGTGCATGCACCCAAATGTACATGGGTGCACACGTAAATTTGACCTAGAGCAGGGGTCTCAAGATTTCGGGCCTACGTTTGCTCCTTGGGGCACTGATACCAATAATGGGGCACTATTTCCCCTACTGACGGGGAACAATTTCTCCCACTGACCCCAATGATGGAGAACTATTTCTCTCACTAACACCAATCAAGTGGCACTTTTTCTCCCCCAAAACTAAATATGGGGCACGGTTTAACCCCACTGATGGCCAGGACATCCCCATAGAGTCTGAAGAACAGTAAACTGGCCCTTTGTTTATAAAGTTTTAAAAGCACTCCTGTGCTAGAGGAATGAAAGAAGAGTTTTGTGGATCTGTAAAGTTTACCTGTCGAAACTCATGGAAGCACATTAGTCACAATTAGGCCCCTTTCACACTAGCGGACCGTATGTCCGCTTTTTCATCCATCCGTTTACGGATGAAAAAGGGACATAAATTGGTCCCTATGAGATCGCGGGTGTCAGCGGATGAACATCCGCCGACACCCGATCTCCTCCGTGTCCGCAATGCTCCGATTCTGCAGACGGAGGAAAATCCTATTTTTCTATCCGTCTGCAGAGCAGATCGGATGAACACGGACAGACGGTCCGTGTTCATCCGATCCCCCATAGAGGAGAGTGGAGATCTCACAGTGTGCAGGGACCACCCTGTCATCCGCCGGCTCAGCGGGGATCAACGGAGCGATCCCCGCTGAGCAAGCGGAGGTTCACAGGGCGGATCATCACGGATCCATCCCGTGTGAAAGGGGCCTTAGATGCTTTTTTTTTTATGTAGGATCTTGCTGTCAGCAAGATACTTTGTAGATATCCGTAAATAAAATTACAGCCATGTGAATGAGCCCATAAAATAAATATGAATATATAAAAATAGTACCCTAAGAATCGGTACGTTTGTATGTCTAAACGTATGGTTAAATAAAAAGCACTTACTGACTTAGGATATTAATTTTTATTCAGGATCTTCCTGCCAGACTCCACTAACAAGGTTCTGCATTGATATCAGTAAATTAAATATGACCGCATGGATGAGCCCAAAGTCGCAATCCACTCAAAGTGAAACAAGTTTACTTTCCATCCATGCTCCACATATCTGTATATAGACATTTATAAATAATTAAAAAAAACACTATACACCACGGGTGGCAGGCTGGACTTTACACTAGTAAGGATATGTTTTCAAATATTTTGCATTTCACTGTCACAGATGAAAAAGTATTTGCATATTCTGCCTGGGTATTTTGCATCAATTGTGGCTTTTTGGCTATTTGCATTGACATAATGCAGGGGTTGCCTTTAAGCAAGAATTTCAGTCAAAGGCTCATATTTAAAAGCTAGATAAAAATCCACGGAGGCAGCGATGATCAGGACTGCCAAACACGAGGGGTGCTTATGAAGGACCATAGCAGTTTGATGATGCCCTTTCGAAGACCAATGATCGGATATTTGACACAGGAAGCTACAATAATAAATATTAATGTCTACAGCCTCAGTAAGCAAACGTGGCAAAGAGTGAACGAGCCACAATATCTGATCAAAGTTATGACAGCAGGTACAATTCACACTTGCAGATTTAAGTTGTTTGTTTTTTTTAGCAAATTGACTGCTTTAAAAACAGGAGCACTGATAAGTGCAACAAAAAAATAAATTTAAAAAAATCAGGAGCCATAAGGCTAGTCACACTAGCCTCCTGCACTTGGTAATTTCAACGCAAAAGAAATTATCTAGAAAGTGCCATACATACTCGAGTATAAGTCGACCCGAATATAAGCCAGGGCACCTAATTTTACCACAAAAAAATGGAAAAACTTATTGACTCGAGTATAAGCCTAGGGTGTCCATCTGCATGCCTCAATGTGCCCAATCTCCCTACCTGATCTCCGGCGCTGTGTGACTAGACTGACGTAACATGGAAGTCTATGGAAGGGGTGCCCGGCTTTGAAAAATCGGTGCTCCCCATCCATAGGTCCCCCTGGACAACAAACTTTGAACACTTGTAGATGAAGACTGGGGCTATATGTGTGCCAAGTTTGTGGTCCAGGGGATCTAGGGCCGGCTGGTACCATGTCCCCAAAATCACCGGAGAAATTACCGTTTAACATGGGAGTCTATGGAATGGGTGGCCGGCTTTGAAAAATTGGTGTTTCCCGGCCAACAAACTTTGCACACATGTAGAGGAAGAGTGGGGCTACATGTGTGCCAAGTTTGGTGTCCAGGTGACCTATGGCTGGCCAGGATTAATCGCACAAAATTGAAGATGGACACAGACTTGAGCATAAGCCGAGGGGGGCATTTTCAGCACAAAAAAAAATGTGCTGAAAAACTCGGCTTATACTCGAGTACATATAAAACGTATGCATCTCAGATCAAGTTCTCCTGCAAATCTAAACTGTCCCTGAATGCACCAAATTCTATCTTCATTGCAAATAGACTGAATGCACCTAAAGGCAGGTAAACGCACAGCATAAATTATACCATTTAAAATCATTACATGCATTTATGTGATCAGAAATGTCCTATAACCACACGTTTGTCACTGTCCATATGAATGTGGCCCAAGGCAGACAGCAATCCTTTGACATATACACCAGCAAAAAGACTGCATACCTACTCTATAAGGCCTGGTTCACACCTATGCATGTTTTAGTGCGTTTTCAGCTTTGCAGAAATACACTACAGTCCATATAACATGGTTTCCCATGGGTCACGTTCACATCTATGCATTTTATGGAAAGGGCCACTGACTTTTTTTCTTGTTTTTGGTTCCATAGACTTCAATTAATCAAAAAAAGTGTATTAAAAAATGCAAAATGCACCTGGAATATGCAAACTGCAACCTGCATAGGTGTTAATCAGGCCTTAATCTATTCTCTGTATGTGGGGTGCCTATAAGGCTCACTTTCATGTAGACTCCTCTAAATGATGAATGGTTTTTACTACAGAACTTAGCAGAATCTCACACTTCTTGGTTCTATGGCATTCTTTTCTTGGATTTCAAACTGAGAATTCTAGAGCAAAATAAGCTGCATTAGGTAGACTTTACTGGCAGGATCAACAAGTATTTTGAGGACTTTGCAGGGGACGGAGAAAAAAAAAATGTAACTGCAGATGAACTTTTGTTTTTTAATGGGAGGCCGTAGGTCCAAGGTCCAAGCATTAGAGACCCTGTAGTGGCATTATGTTACTCTCGTGACATTTTGTTTCTCTAGTATGACCTCAAAAATTGCATGTAGTCATTTTTCATAAGACAGGGAAAAAGCCATAATATCACCTAGTACTAAATTCATAAAAGGCTGCATCGCCAGCCACAAGAAACAGAAAGGGGCCCAGAGAAAAATATTTTTGTTTTGCTCAAAATTTGAACATTTTTGGCTTAAAAAAAATAAAGAGCCATGTATTCACAAAAGTCACCCTTCCAAAAAGCAGAGAAAAGTTATTGATAATTGCAGTAAAATGAGAAAATACTTCCAAAGGTTAAAATTCAAGAGGGAGTAATAATGCTTCATGAACACTGAGCATTTGCGTCAGCTCCTCCTGGAAGGAGAAAAACTGCATTAAAAAAAAATAAAACAGAGTAAAATACATGTTTTGCACACACGTTTAGACCCCTTTCACACTGTGCCGCCCCGAGCTTCGGCGGTAAAACCCTGCTATTTTTAGCGGTGGCAGGACTTTTTCTGATGCCCTGCCAGCGCACCGTTCCAGTGTGAAAGCCCTCGTGCTTTCACACTGGAGTGAATAGAGCAACTGTTTTAGGGCGGTTTGCAGGCGCTATTTTTAACGCTATAGCGCCTGCAAAATGCCCTCAGTGTGAAAGGGGTCTTATGCACATTTGTGCGTTTGGTGTTAACTTATTCCATTGGCCAGAATATTAATAAATTCTGGCCATTTGAATGCATTAACGTGCAAATGCACCTAAATACACCTAGCGTTAAATCGTGCTTATATGCATTTTTCTGCGCAAACGCCCCTCTCATGAGCATGCCTATAAAAGAAATGTTTTGTTCAGCCCATGTGCACGAGGCTTAAGGCTTGCATTGATGGGGACAAGGGCCTCTTCCCGACAACCCTGGGCGGTGGTTGTGGGGGGGGGGTCTGTGGGCAGGGGGCTTATCGGAATCTGGAAGCCCCCTTTAACAAGGAGGCTCCCCCACTCTGTGAATGAATATTTAAATTTTACTAAAAATGATTGCATATCCATATTCTGTGTACCGTGGGAGACCAGATATAGTGAATGCAGGGTCCTGGATTTAGTAACACTTTAAAAGCATTTGAAGTTAATGCAGACATTACAAGGAACACAGTCAGCTTCCAGTAAAGTTATGGTATATACAGTAATTTACTTGTTTATTTTTTTGTTGGTTTAGCGTCACTTTAAGGGTACAAGTTCACCTAGAAGTCGGATTGAAGTAGTACAGGAACCTTTTTTGAAGTCGGAGCGACTTCAGTAGTGTGCATTAAGACGGCTCCATTCACTTACATTGATTTTCTCATGCCGCGCGACTTGAGGCGACTTTTGAAGTCGGATCGAAAGTCGTCACCGTGTGAATGGGCTCTTATTTAGCCAGTGCGTAGGCTTTAATTATTTTTTAACTAAATATGAAAAAGTATCTTGAAAAGGTCTTCTGTAAATGCAAATAGCAATGCAATACATTTTATATTTCTAGTGTCAAACTTGATGACGTAAAGGGTAAGGGCTCTTTCACACGGGGCGGATCCGTGCAGATCCGCCCCGTGAAGCTCCGCTTGCTCAGCGGGGATCGCTCCGTTGATCCCCGCTGAGCCGACGGATGACTGGGCGGTCCCCGCACACTGTGCAGGGACCGCCCTGTCAGAGCGCCGCTCTCCCCTATGGGGAATCGGATGATGACGGACCGTAGAGTCCGTTGTCATCCGATCCGCTCCGCCGACGGAAGGAAAAATAGGGTTTTCCTCCGTCACACTTTGGCGGAGCGGATGTCAGCGGACATGTCTCCGCTGACATCCGTGCCTCCATAGGGCTACATGGAGGATCCGTTTCAGGTCCGCCTAAAAAACTGACAGGCGGACCTGAACGGACCTCCGTGTGAAAGGGGCCTTAATGTTCCACCATGTATTCAACACATACATATTTAGGTTTGATTGTGGCAAAACAAAGGAGTGTTTGAATACGCACAGCTTACAGTACACACAGTATAGCTTCTGGAAATGCTCAATCTGAAATGCTTGTTTTACACAATTTATAACTTGTAAACCTGGAAGGGTCAGCAAGTAAACATCTCAAGGTACCGTATATAAAAGGAGCCCTTCAGGACATAAGATAAGACCTGTGTTTATTAATATTATTCTAAGGCTGCTTTCACACTGCTCCATTGAAAAAACACACGTGTGTTTTTGCCACTTTTTTGTGCGTTCTTATGTGTTTCGGACACATTTTCTGGACTCCTGACTCCAATCACGCACCTGTAAAATGTGGACTCAACACGCACCAAAAACACAAAATAGCTGGATTTGCAGTTACATTTTTGGTGCGTTTTCTATAGAATTCAATAGGATTTGCGATTTTGTTGCACTTTTGAAAAGATCACCAAAGATGCAGCATGCAGGACTTTTAAAAAAAAATAAAAAAAAAAATCGTAACCGCATCCGCGACACACTGGTGTGAGGAGTTCCATGGGATTTCAAAGGGACCGCTTTTTTCATGAAGTTTTTCAGTCGCATAAAAAACAGATCAGCGTGAAAGGGCCCAAATTAAGGTTATGACATGACCAGGAGAACAGGCAAAGAAAGTGTTTTTTTTATTTAATTAGAGCTCCTTTTATGCTTGAAGTACAGCTGATCCCAGTCATGGACAATAGAGCAGAAGAAGCCTAAAACCAAAATTGTAAATATATTATAGCTTACCAATCTGGGTGAAGGAGACACCTTTGGTCAGCAGCATTGGCAGTCTAGAGGGAGCAGAGTATTAGATGCACTAGCAGATTTAGATACACTAACAAACTGAAGTCAAATTTCAGCTCACTCTGCAGTTACAGCAACCTTTTTTTTTTGGATTAAGGTTTTGAATAAAAACTGATCATTGTAAGAATCTATTCCAGTGGTAAATGGTTTGCCTCAACACTCTAGCGCACAGATGTCAACCCGCATTAACTGACTGGTATAAATACTGTAGTGAGACGGAGAGGACAGAGGCAATCGGCACTGCAGCAATATGGTCGGGTCGCTTTTGCAGAACTACAAGTCCCATGAGGCATTGCAAGGCTGACAGTTACAAGCATGACTCCTACAGGCAGAGGCATGATGGGACTTGTAGTTTTGAAAGATCTGGTGGGCCACCAGTTTGACACCCCTGCTCTAGCTTGTTCTGTTGAAAACCAATAGCCCTAGTGCAAGGATCACCAGATAAAAATAAAAGAAAGCCTAAAAAAGAAAAACAAATGCAGCCATCACATCTAAGAATTGTTAAGCTGCAGTATAAGTCAAATACTGCTCTAAAGGTGACTGGCTCCACGCTCCCAGGGCCCTACGCCATCTTGGGGCCTGTGGATCCCCTGCCACTACCAGCATCTGACGGCCGCGACCTGTGAGGCACATACACCATCCAGCCTCGGTTGTCGCCCACACAGCAGCTGGTGGTCACCGACGAAAATCGCTTCTAGCGGTGTGACCTGTCGACTTGCGGCCTACAATCGCGGATGCGGCCTGGCCTCCGGAGCGCAGTGAGTACCTAGCGGTCCGCATCGGACTTCAGCCCACTAGCATCCATGCTCTCCCACCACTAGCTAGACCCCAGTTCACCCGCCACACCACCCGAGGCCGTCAGCGCCGCACCCTGCCTCGCCCTGTACTCGAGTCCGCGGCTTCGGCCTATTCACGGAGGTGCGGCGGCCATCTTGCTACTCCCGAGGACAGTGTCGTATCCCCTCCACGGCCCCTCCGGCTTCTCACCGTTCGGCTTCCTTGATTCATGGTGAGCCGGGAGTCCCCTGTCACTTGCTTGCTCTACAGGGATCTGCTGGGGCCATTTAGATACTCTCTGCTTACACCCTCCCAGGTCCACTAGGTGCTACGGCGGCCATCTTGGTGCACCTCACCCCAAAGACTATACACAACAGGGATTTAACCGGCCTCCGCTAAGAGTGACACTGAAGCCCGCTTTGCCTATGCCCACAAACTATTACTGACCTGCCTGAACCTGGACTGCTGACGGTTATAGTTTATTTACGGCCATTATACCCTCCTGGTCTCTGTCTAGCACATCCTTAAGTCGCCTACGCCTAAAATATTTGCTTCCCCTGCTGGTCTGGTGCCGCTGAACCACACATGGCACTGATGGCAAGCACTTAAATCGAGCCCCGTTCAGCTCTCGGCCTCATACACAACTAGCAATGCCTTCTAAGGGATCAAGTTCCCGTTCATCAATAAACAAACGTTCTGCAAAATCCTCAACCTTACATCAAGCTACTGTCGGATCTATCAAAAGATTCCTAGCTTCGGAGCGCGAAAGCCCCAGCACTCGGGTTAACAAGACCAGAGCCTCACGATCCCTTATATCTCCAGCCTCACACGCGGCCTCCGCCCGTGAAAGCTCTCCGGCCTCATCCTGCGGCTCGGAGTTGATGGAGGACCCCGGCTCCCCCACAGGTTCTGACATGTCTTCTTTGTTGGGTGAACTCAAAAAAGAAATGGCGGGTATGTTTCACAATATGGAAAAATCTATCAAAAAGGAAATTTCCGCGGTTAGGGCGGACATGGCACATTTGCTAGTCAGAGTTGAGGAGACAGAACAACGCCAAGACTCACAAGAGGTGGCTATTAAAGAACTGCAAGAGACTGTTACTCAATTAGCATATGCTCACAGAGCCTCATTATACAAGCTCGAGGACCTCGAAAATCGCAATCGTAGAAATAACCTACGTATAAGAGGACTGCCAGAAGCGACCAGAGATAACGATCTGGAACCCTCGATCCGTGGCATCCTTAATACCATATTAGGCAACTCAGTTACTGATCCTCTGCGTTTTGACAGAGTTCACCGCGCTCTGAGACCTCGTAACTTCTCCTCTGACCAACCCAGGGATGTGATTTGTCGCCTCCACTACTATGAAGACAAAAACGCCATCATGATCAAACTGCGGAACACTCCTAAAATTGACTTTGATGGAGCTACTCTTAGCATCTTTCCTGACATAGCCAAGGAGACCCTTGATCGCCGCAGGGCTTTAAAACCTCTTTTGGAGCATCTGCGGGGTGACGGGACTACTTACAGATGGGGTTTTCCTGCATGCTTAATTGCTACTAAAAACGGTCGCTCTTCAACTCTACGGTTCCATGAAGACCTACCTACCTTCCTACAAGATCTCAATTTGCCGCACACGGAGTTACCGGGCTGGCAAAATACTATACCCACCTTTTCCGCTTCCTGTTCCCCTCGTTGGCGGAAAACCCCAGCCAAGCAAGGGCGTGTCTCCAATCCTGGCTCATCTCAGAAAAATGGATGAGGCGTCTTTCTGCCCACACTCACCTTCCTTGACTATACCTTGGTTATGATGGTATTATCTTTTAGGCCAAAGGTTTAATTAACCCTATTAATCATCCTCTGTTTTCGTTTTTTGTTGAGGACCTGTTTTTATGTCTATGTGCATATTTGTCCTGACCATTGCTGGTTTCATAAATGTTTCTTACTATTTTACAGGCCGTTAGCTGACGGGGCTTTATGCTCCTAATCCATGCCTCCACAAAGGAGTCCGGTCTCTGCCCCTCTCCTCTTGGGGTTGGTGGGAGTTGGCAATTTATCTTTTCTTCTTGATCTTTGTCTACAACCCTTCCTGGTTGCCTGCTCCCCTCATCCCCACTGGGACCACCGCAGACCGCTGCGTGATTTTGATACCATTCCCAATCGTTATAACGGTTGTTCTACTGTTCTTCATGTATGTCTTACTTCCTCTCTCTCTTTTTTTCTGAATTTTCTCCTTCCCCTTCTCTCCTTCCCGTCCCCCCTCCCTTCTCCGTTTTGTTGGCACGCTTGGCTATATGTTTTACTGATCCACTCTTTGCTGATGATATGGCTACTCTGAAGGTTCTCTCGTACAATGTTAGAGGTCTCTGTGTCCCCGCAAAGAGACAAAGTGTTACGGGAATTGAAGAACTCTGCTTGCTCTATTGCCTTCCGCCAAGAAACCTATTTGACCCATACAACGTCAGTTAAATTATACTCACAGTATTTTCCACAATGGTATTATAGTCTGTCTGACATTAACAAAGCCAAGGGAGTGGCTATTGGACTTAGCAAGAGTGCTTCATTTCGGTTTTCAGACATGTTAGCGGATGATCATGGTCGCTTCCTTTTTGTAAAGGGGTTTATAGGCAATACAAGATGTACTCTAGCAAACATTTATTGCCCCAACCACAATCAACCTGTTTTCTTTAATCAAATACTCACGAAACTATCCCATTTTGCTGAGGGTATGATAGTTTTGGCGGGAGATATAAATATACCTATGGATCCCATTATGGATACCTCCCAAGGCCGCTCGGGTATCCCATTTAAAAGATTAGCTCAGGTCAAAAAAAAACTCCTAGATCTTCAGCTTATGGACGTTTGGCGTCTCATGCACCCTAAAGAAAAGGACTACTCCCACTTCTCTAAAACGCACAACTCTTACTCTAGAATTGATAACATCTTCCTTGATCACTTTCACCTGCCTTTTCTCCGCTCAGCCCACATTGGTGTTGCTACCCTCTCCGACCATGCCCCTGTTTCCATTTGCTTGGATGTGCCCGATCTGCCTCCTCGCCCCAATAACTGGAAGCTCAATGACTTTCTCATTTCTAATCCAACAGAGGTCTCCATGTTATCGAATACCTTGGCTCAATATTTCAAAGAAAACACAACCTCGGACACCTCCCCCTCTGTTCTGTGGGAGGCACATAAGGCCTCCATGAGGGGTATTCTTATTGAATTGGGCGCGAGGAGGAGAGAGCACGGGCAACAGCTTAAACAGGTCCTACAGCGGATTGCTGACCTAGAGAAAAAGCATAAACTTTCTTTACATATCTCACATCTCGAGGCCCTCGCCCTTCAGAGAGAGGAGCTTAAAAGTCTCCTCAATCTTGAAACGAAGCGGAAATTTCATTCTGTTTCCCAGAAAATATACGAATGGGGTAATAAACCAGGTAGACAGTTGGCTAGATCCCTCCAGGCCCGAAAAACTCTATCCTTTATTCCCAAAATAAAATTACCAACAGGAGAACTAGTCCACACCACCCCTCAAATTTCGAAAGCCTTCCGGGAGTTTTATGCCGACCTATACGGTGTGGAGGGTGGTCTGGCCTCTCTACCACTGTCGGAAAAACGTAAACGTATACTCTCTTATCTCAGAGAGGCCGACCTCCCCAAGTTGTCGAAGTCAGCACTCGCTGGATTAGAAGCTGATTTTTCCACTGAGGAATTTCAACACGCTCTTAAATCTTCCCCCTCAGGTAAGGCCCCCGGCCCTGATGGTTTCACCGTTTTATACTACAAAACCTTTAGTGACATCCTTCTTCCTCATCTTACGGCATACGCAAATTCCATCTCCCTCAAATCTGGCCTTCGTCCGGAATCACTAGCCGCTCATATTACTGTTATCCCCAAATCTGACAAGGATCCCACTCTGTGCAGTAGTTATAGACCTATTTCCCTCTTAAACATCGACACTAAACTCTATTCTAAGGTTTTGGCTAACAGGCTACTTCCCTTTCTATCCCATTGGGTTTCGGCTGATCAAACTGGATTTATCCCTAACAGAGAGGCCAGGGACAACTCGCTACGCGCTTTGTCCCTGATCCACTATGTGCGTAGGTGCTCCCGGTCCGCCCTCCTCCTTTCTACGGACGCCGAAAAGGCGTTTGACAGGGTGGACTGGGACTACCTCAAAACCACTCTCCGCTATTTCGGTTTGGGCCCCAGAATGTTTCACTGTATTTCCTCTCTCTACTCTGACCCTACTGCGCAGATTCGGATTAATGGTTCCCTGAGCGACCCATTTACACTACATAATGGAACAAGACAAGGTTGTCCTTTATCTCCTCTCCTTTTTGCTATCTCTCTGGAACCCTTTCTGGCCACAATTAGACATAATAGAAGTATACATGGCATTCAAGTTGGTTGTAGATCCCATAAATACGCAGCCTATGCTGACGACATATTTTTTATTCAACAACCACGCATTTCATTACCTAACTTGATGTCGGAATTCTCTACCTTCCAAATGCTATCCAATTTTAAAATTAATCTGTCAAAATCTGAAATTCTGAATATTTCGGTACCTCCACCAGTAGTTGATCAGCTGAAGCCCCTATTTCCCTTTCGCTGGGAAACCTCACGCATGAAATACCTTGGCATATACTTAACTCCTCACCTCCAATCCCTTTTTAGATATAACTATATTCCTCTTCTTAATAACATAAGAGCTGATCTCAGAAAATGGTCCTCCCTCTCACATTCATGGCTAGGGAAGGTGAACATAGTTAAGATGAACATACTTCCTCGCGTTCTATTTATCCTTCAAATGATTCCCTTAAAGATTCCTGTAGGCTTCTTTACTTTATTGCAGACCATGGTTACCCGCTTTATTTGGAGGGATGGTCACCCCAGAGTCTCTAGGAAGGTCCTATTTCGGACCAAGCGCTCTGGGGGATTATCCCTGCCCGATTTTAGGACTTATTATCATGCTGTCATTCTGTCACGTATAGCAGATTGGAAATATGCCTTTGCTTCTAAACTCTGGGTACAGCTGGAATATGCCCTGTGTGACTCTGACCTTTCCTCTGCTCCGTGGATACCACGATCTTTTAGAACCCTAGGCCACAATACCTCACCTATTACCGTATCCTCTCTAGACGTCTGGGATGGCCTTCATAGGAAATTCTTATGGCCTTATAACTCCCCGCTAACTCCTCTCCTGAATCATAACTACTTTGTACCAGGATCCTTAGACCCGGGTTTCCAATCCTGGTCGCCTGGAGGCCCCCTCCTCTTGCACCATGTTTTAAACTCCAATACACTTAAACCTTTGTCTGAACTACTAGGCCATGGACCACCAAAGTTTATGGATAAGTGGAGATATACTCAACTGAGCTGCTTTCTTCAAACACTCCCCCAACCACTACGGGGATTCCAAGATCTGAATGGCATTGAACGTGTGTTCCTTCCTAAGGATCCCCCTCTCCACGGTATTGCCCTATTTTACAAAGCGCTTATCAACTTGCAAAATCCTACCCACCCGCAGTATCTGACCAGTTGGGAGCGTGACCTGGGTGTTGTTCTCACAGATAAGACAAAGGATAAAGTTTTACTTCTTACGCATACCTCCTCTCTAGCTTCTTCCATGGCTGACTCTAACTTCAAACTCATCACTAGATGGCATCATACACCTGTTAAATTAAACCGCATGTTCCCTTCCAACTCCCCGCTATGCTGGAGAAATTGCGGACAGGAGGCCACCCATGCTCACATCTGGTGGTTCTGCCCGATCATTCGCCCTTACTGGTCCGCGGTAATAGACCTTATTCACCAGATCACTGAGATCAAGTTACCTTTGGATCCTTGGACAGTGCTTTTCCATGCTACCTCAATGTCAATAGGTAGATATAAACGCTCGCTGATTCCACATCTTCTTAACACGGCTAAGGCTCTCATTCCTGTGCTTTGGGGTCAATCTACATCTCCGTCCACTAAGTGTTGGCTGCAAAGAGTCTCTGACGTTTACCTCATGGAAGACCTCACCCACATTGCGAGAGACACTACCAAACAATTTACTCTAACCTGGGCCCCGTGGTCCTCCTTCCTATCTACCCAATGTTATAAGGACATAATTTCTTCTTCCCCCTGAACAACCCAGGCCCTTGATGTCTCAGTCTTATGTATGTAAATGATGTGGATTTTATTTCTATATAAGGATTAAATTCAATATTAGCACATGCCAAATATTAATCTTTTGCTGCCATGTGTGCCAACTTCCTTCCTTCTTCTCCCTCCCCCCCATCCCACCTTTCTTTCTTGCACTTCTCTCTTTCTCCCCCCTTTTTTTGTTTCTCTTTCTATGCTTTTTATATTGTTATTTTAATTTGGTTTGCTGGGTCACTCTTAATGTCTCTACTATACTCATGAGTGATTATTTTCACACGTTTGCCCAGTGTACCCCTCTCTGTTCCAATGTACTTCATTTGATTGAGATGCTTATATATCTTTCTCAATAAAAATATATTGAACAAAAAAAAATACTGCTCTAAAATATATATATATATTCCACTTCCAACAGTCCGACGCTCACAAGGTCCCTAGCTGGCATTGTCTCTCTGGCTTCTTCTTGATTGGCCAGTGCGGGGGGGACGGGGGACATCACTGCCCCACATGCACAGGAGTGCAGTCATCCCTGCACATGGGCAGTGTGTGCGAGAATGTAAACTGAGATGTACATTTTACATGAGATTGTGAACATTGCATGTCTTTTCTGCAATAAAGATTCCACCTAAACTATTGCCATTTGTAATAAGCACTGAAAGATCTTTAAAACAAGCCATCCCTGACCTCCAATGTGAAATCATTTATCCTCAGAGATCTCCAAGGATCACACAAAGAGGGAGATTGAAAAAAAAAGCTTTTTGCCCATACTTCTGTTCTGGGTCACAGGTCAGCACTTACTTTCGCTCTCCTGTGACTCAGAGTCCGCTAATAGCTGGCTAAAGCTCATGTCAGCTGACGTCAGAACCACTCCAGGCTCTGGAAGGATCCCGACCATATTGCTGCAGTGCCGATTGCCGCTGTCCTCCCCGGCTCACTATAGTATTGATACCAGTCAGTTAATGGTGTATATTTTACATCAGATTTTAACTTAGAACAATGACAGAAGTGCTTTATTAGTGTGGTGCACACTATCGGCCACTCAGAAAAAACGCTACATAGCATTTTTAACACGATATGACCAGCTGCATGGTGCAATACTACATAGAGAACCTTTATTTGCTGCCAGGCAAACGCGCCAATATTTACACCACAAACCGGACGCATTTCCCTTTGTTTTAAGGTGGATTTAGCCTATAAAACTGCACAAACATTGAAATAAACCACAGCTTTCTAAATAGTCCAAATCAATACTTCACTGTTCAGTGGGCAATGTGGACATCATGATTATTTTCCTGCAATACTGAACCCAACCAATTTCACTAATTGTTTACATTACCATAAACAAGGAGATTACAGCTACAAGCAGATTTTGTCTATTTTTGGCATACATTTTTTATGTTCTCTGAAACTGTGGCTTTTCATGTCAATCTTTTATAAATCTAGAAATAGCGGACAATTTTTTGACAGCTGAGGCAGATTAAGGACGACCAAACCTTTTAAAGCTGAACTCCTCATAGATATAAAATAGATAGCTTAAAGTGGTTCTAAAGTAAAAGACATTTTTACGTTAACGCATTCCCTGCATTAAAGTGGTTGTAAACCTCAGACATAAAATGAACAAAAGCTTATCCCTCTAGTGTGTACTTGTCTCAATCCAGTAATTTCTGTCTGCTGCTTTGTTCCTCTACTCTCAGCATGAGCGACTTATGGCAAGTTTTCCTGACACCAAGCGAAAAATGGTGACAGGGGAGGGACCTCCGGGAGATTAATAGCCTCAGCTCTGTTCCTGTGTCTCTTCCCTCCAATCAGCTCTCAGAGCTCTCCTCACTGAGCTCTGAAAAGTGTAACTTCAGCACTCTGCCCCTTTTTTTTTGAACTGTCATACAAGCTTTAACCACTTCCTGTCCCGCGACGTACCCGTATGTCGCTGGAATTTCTGTGCTTATACCGGGATGATGCCTGCAGCTGCTTGCATCACCCTGGTATCGTTTTATAGAGCCTGCGGTCAGCTTCCTTGTAAAAGCAATCAGATTGGCTGCCTAGCTGCTCAATTGCTATTACAAGCAGCAGCAGCAGGAGGGGACAACGCCCCCCCCCACTACATACTGCAGCTTGCTCAAGCAACCAACCAGCACATCTGCTGGGTGGCCAAACAGCCAAGCAAAGCAAGGATTGGCTTTGATCGGCTGTACATAATAGGAACCCGGAAGCAATGAGATGACATCACTTCCAGTTTATTTAGAAACAATTGGCACCATTTTGTACCGGTCACATGCCTATCGTTGTCACAAGGATGTTTACATTCTTAGTGACTCCAATAAAAGTGATAACAAAAACGTACAACGGTTTTTGACGGAGTTACCCCTATCCCCCAAAGTCTGTACTTTCTTTTATTTGGTTTGGATACAATCTTAGCCTGTTATGCTATAATTTCTCTTGAACACTGATGTACTATGGTAAACCCGAATAAAATTTCTTAAAAAAATAAAAAGTGAGAACAAAATTAATATTTTTTTTAAAGCAACAGCGTAAAATTAAAATAAATTAATAATCAAAAAAACATTTAACGTGCCCCCGTCCTCGTACGCACACAAACGATTGTCCTACATGTGAGGTAGCTCAGCGAACGTCAGATCATGAGCAGCAATTTTAGCACCAGATGACCTCTGTTAATTTAAAGTGGAAATCTATGAAGGCTATTAAAGCGCCGCCTATGGATAGTAAAATTTATGTTGTTTGACGCTGCACGGGCGTGTGCAATTTTAAAGTGTGATATGCTTTAAAATATATATATATATATATATATATATATATATATCTCTCTATCTCTCTCTATCTATATGTTTGGGGGATCCAAGTAATATTCTAGCAAAAAAATACTGGATTGTTACATATGAACAAAAATTGCCAGAAAAGGCCCAGACTGGAGGTGGCTAAACTTCAGCACTTACAACTGATGTAGAGAAGAGAACACCGCAGATAAACAGGTACAACTTATGTAGGATGATTTTTTTTATTTTATTTTTTTCATCTCTATCACCTGAGGTCAGTACCTTTACTGGGTATATGTGAGGGTTTACAACCAATTTAAAGTGGATGTAAACCCTCACATATACCTAGTGAAGTGAACAGCCTCAGATGATACACAGAGATGAAACAAATCTTCCTACTTAAGTTTTACATGTATATCTGCTGTCTTCAGCTTTATATATTCTTTAGAAAGTGAACATTGTGTTAAAATTTTTACTTCCTGTTTCAGCAGTGGGAGGGGAGTCTGGTCATACACTGTGTGAGAGCTATGGAGGAAAGGCACACAACCCCCCTCCACATAGGCAGAGGAACAGAGAAACATGCAGAGCTGTACTGTGAATAGACAAGCTCTCTGCTAATCTAGTTATAGAACCATCCCCGTCACAAAATTTCAGCTGCTTTTATCTCCTGTGTCGGAGAGCTTGTCAGAAGTTATCATGCTGTTAAACAGAGGAATGGAGCAGCAGAAAGACACGGGACTCAGAGTTCTGGAGAGAGATAAGTAAACACGACAGATGTATGTGCTTGGGTCAGATTTCATGAATGGGGTTTACATCCACTTTAAGGTGAAAAAAGGTCATGCTACTTTTGCTCCCCCTCCCCCCCCCCCAAACACTTACTAGATTTCTCAACCAATCCAGTGCTGTGGCCAGCTTCTCACAGGTTTTGCTGAGAGCATTGGGAGCCATTGGCTTCTGCTGCTGTCAGTCAAAACCAGTCAGGAGCAGGTGGTGTCCATTAGGGGTGCAAAAATTAATCGCTGTATCGGGATTCGGGTGTCCCCGATGCGATTCCGATGCATGGGACCCCAAAAATCGATTACCGGGATGATGCCCGCAGCTGCAGGCATCATCCCGGTACCGTTTTTTAGAGCGGGCGGTCGGCTTTCCAGGGATAACAACCGATGCGGCTAAAAGCCCTCTGCCGCTCTGACCGGGCCTCCTGCCCCACCGGGAGACCTGATCCGTTACTTCCGGCGGCTAGAAAAAGACTGGAACGAAGCGTCGGCTTCATTCCAGTCTGTATGTAAACATGGAAACAACGTCACTTCTGGTTTACTTGACTGCCAATAGCGCCAGTTTAAAAAAAAATTAAAAGAAGACAGTATTCAGAATCGCAGTTTTTGGCGATCTGAATACTTTGAAGTGCAAAGGAGGGATTTGGGGTCTTTTAGACCTCCGATCCCTCCATAAAGGAGTACCTGTCATCACCTATTACTGTCACAAGGGATGTTTACATTCCTTGTGACAGCAATAAAAGCGATCAAACTTCGTGTTAAAAAAAAAAAAAAAAAATTTAAAATTAAATAGGAAAAAAAAAAAAATGCTTTTTTAAAGCGCCCCCGTGAGTTCGGGCAGCAAAGAAAACATACTCAAGTTGCGCCTGCAAATGTAAACTAGGGGTGCAACGGATCAAAAAACTCACGGATCGGATCATTTTCGGATCGGCAAAAAAATAATAATGTTACATCCACTGGAATTTTCGATTTCACAGTTATTTTCAACACAAAAACGGAGCTTATAAGCTTAAATACAGTATTTGTAAATCCAATGGACTCTTTAAATGTTAAATTTTAAAAGCAGCAGCAAACCTGCTGACCTTACATGCTTGCTAATGTGACAGAACACCTGGTTTTAGTTAAATGTGAAAACCAGAGGTGTTCCTTCACATTAGCAATCATGTAAGGTTTACTGCTGCTTTTAAAATTTAAACAATCCGATGGATTTCCAAATAATGGAAATCCATAAGCTCCGTTTTGTGTTGAAATCCAAAACTCTGTTGGGTGTAACAAGATGTCCGCTTGGCCCCTTCTCTATCATTACTGTGCAGGAGTGTGGGGTGGAGCAAGATGGCGGCGAAACGTCACTACAGCGTCCGCCGCCGGGTGTACCAAGATGGCCGCCGTTCCGGAGCTAGGCCGAAGCTGCGGCCCTTCCTACGGCCGAGGCTCCGCGGATCGCGTGGTGATCCGATCAGGGTGACCCGTTCGGATCACCACTAATGTAAACAGAGTTCAAATCTCACGTGAGGTATTGCCGCGATCGTCAGAGCGAGAGAAATAATTCTAGCACTAGACCTCCCCTGGAACTCTAACCTGGTAACTGTAATTTTTTTTTAAAGCGTCACCTATGGAGATCTTTAGGTACCGTAGTTTGTCGCCATTCCACGAGTGTGCGCAAAAAGACACTCACCTGTCCCACAACCCCGCCTGTCCACGGCGCTGGCAATACTACTGTAGGCATCCGGCTGTGACAGCTTGCAGCTTCACAGCCGGGTGCACATGTCTCACTGCGCTGTCCTGCATAGCCGGGCAATCTTCTGGCACCTGTGATGTGTCCCAGAAGATTGCAAGGAGGAAGGCCACCTAGGCGGCCCAAGTGGAAGTGGGAGCTCGTCGGTAATTGTGCTGCATCGCGGAATCGAATCGCTTACCAGATAAATCGTAATCGAATTGTGAGACCAGTGAAGATGCGCACCCCTAGGGTCTATGGACACACACACACACACACACACACACACGAGCACTTGTAGAAGAGGAGGAGGAGATTAATAGAAGGCTTCCTCTGACTGGCTGAGATGGAAATGCCCACCTCAGCCAGAGGAAGCCTTGCATTCATTGATAAAAATACAAGGCTTCTTGTGAATGGCTGAGCAACACTCAGCATGACTTCATTTAGTTCCAGCAGCAGACGGGAAGTTCTGGAGCTAAAGATCAGTCAAACAGCGAGGCAAAGTCAAACTTGATATCTGTAGACACCATTGCCCTACATCTCTTCACAATAAACAGAGCTGTGGAGGAAATCAAGGTTAACATGAACTTTTCATGTATTAAGCTTTTCTGCTTTCCATTATACAGGTCAGTAGAAAAGACACGGCAGGTCATTCTAACCCTACAAGCCAATGAATTAAAGATAAATTCATTAGTACTCCCTCTTGTTGGACAAAACGCTTCATAGTATGTACAATGTATTAGAGGATGAATATGCTTGATTGGCTAGAGAAGGTCTCTGTGACATATCAGTGAGAAGCAAAACTTCCCATCCAACAAAACTCTGAATAATGAGAAATAATTATGATTATTTGTATTTCACTCCTAGATTTACACAATGCTGTCATATTACATGTTATTTGTAATTCACTTAGCACAGGGCTGGATAAATCACAAGAGCCAGGTTGCCAATGATCCCAAAAATTACAGCTGGTAACTTTTTGAGGTTCTCTCTAATAGATGTCAAGCTGACTCCTTAAAAAAAAAAAACCCCACACACACCAACCTGCTTGATTGGACAGACTGAGCCCAAATTCCATATTAATGCAGAACTACACTTTATCTGAGCACCACAAACAAAAAATGCTATTTTATTCATTTTTAATATTTAAAGTCAACTCCCCCATCTATTTGTGTCTCCATGCTTTATTTTATTGAGAAATCACTTTGAAAAACACCCCCCATCATTTCTGACCGTGGCCAGCTTGATTAAGGGCAAATGATTTATGTAGCATTTATTTCCTGGAATCCACCTGCCTTTAGCTCAGGCATGCAAGCAGGAGGGTGTGCTTAGCTGGGAAAGCCCCTCCATCCTGAAGACTCCTGGGACAATGTGCCTAGGCATGGAAACCAGGAAGTAACTGAAAAAAAATAGGCAAATAGGATATACTTTTCTATAAACTAATGCTAGCAGCATAAGGGTTAAAAATAGTCAATGTTGATTAAAAAAAGTAAAGTTCTGCTTTCATTTGTCCCATCCTAACTTAGGGGTTGATTAACTCTCCAGTTTTAGTGCAAAACCTGGTGCACATGTGCATGGTAGCCAGCTTCTAACATCAGCTTGTTCGAATTAAGCTTTGACAAAAAAAAAAAAAAAGAAAAAACACCTGGAAGCCGACTGGTTTCTATGCAGAGCTGCATCAGATTTTGCAGTCCTTTCACACTGGGGCGGGAGGTGAGGTGGCGGTAAAGCGCCGCTATTTTTAGCGATGCTTTACTGTTGGATTTGAGACGGTATTTGGCAGCTAGCGGTGCGGTTTTACCCCCCCGCTAGCGGCTGAAAAAGGGTTAATACCACCCGCAATGCCCCTCTGCAGAGGCGCATTGCCGGCAGTGTCCCATTGCTTTCAATGGGCAGGATCGCTGGAGGAGCAGTAAACACACCGCTCCAAAGATGCAGCTAGCAGGACTTTTGGAGCGGTCCTGCTAGTGCACCACTCCAGCAGCCGCTGTTTCAGGTCGGTTTGCGGGCGCTATTTTTAGTGCAATAGCGCCTGCAAACTGCCCCAGTGTGAAAGGGGTCTTAGGCTACTTTCACACTGAGGCGCTGGATGCGCTGGCGGTATAGCGGCGCTATACCGTTTTTTTGCCGCGATTTGCGGGCGCTAGCGGGGGTATTTTAACCCCCGCTAGCGGCCGAAAAAGGGTTAAAAACGCCCGCAATAACGCCTCTTTGAGGCGTTTTGCGGGCGTATTAGAGGCGCTACCCCATTGATTTCAATGGGCAGGGGCGCTACAGGAGCGCTATTTTTAGCGCTCCTATTGCGCCTCAAAGATGCGGCTTGCAGGAGTTTTTTGAGCCTCCTGCAAGCGCAACGCTCCAGTGTGAAAGCCCTCGGGCTTTCACATTGGATAGTATTGAGTCTTTTTTGGGGCGCATTGCAGGCGCTATTTAGAGCGCAATAGCGCCTGCAAAGCGCCTCAGTGTGAAAGGGGCCTTAGTAAATCAACCCCATAGTGTTCACTTTCAGAGTAGTTGCCGAATACTAGTGATCACAGTTGACTAGCATTCCCTCATCACTCTACCATTAGAGGGATTGGACAATCCCCCTAAGAAAGGCTGACTAGAGGATGGAAAAGATCACACAGGCTATAACCACCTGGATCAGCAGATGGACAATTCACAAAAAAATAAAAAAAATCCAAGCGGCCTCTACTTCCAATATTCTCACTAAAAGTAACATACCCCAGCTGCCCAGAGCCTCCTGGGATATTCATGAAAACACATCCTAGCAATCTACAGTAGAGCACACTGTGCATGTGCCTCAGTGCATCATCCAGGGGCAGGATGAAAGAACACGGAAGACACAACCAGCACCTGAGGATGCAAGCAAGGGAGATAGAGGCATGGGGCCCAGCGTGTCAGCGGAGCACAGCATGACAATGCTGGATTTTTTTGGGCACACACAAATATTTGTTTTGAGGATAACCCAGTTAACAAGGTAAAGGGAATTTAAAAAAATAAAAAATAAAATAGTTGGGTTGGAAGGTTCTTTTATTTGTTGAAGAGTTGGAGCTTGTGTTTTTTGTCATCTGTATACTGAACAGGGAGATTTACCCTCACTTCCTCTAAGAAGAGGAGGGAAGAGGGAGTCTAAGAGGAGGAAGTAAGTGGATAATCTCTCCAAAAGGAGACAGGAACAAAAATATATTTTTAGTAGAATGGGGAAGGTTTGGAACCTTTATTAATGTTTTTATGGTTTCTGTCCTCATGGCAAATGTATTGCTTACTTTGTTGATCAGGTTTAACAAGCACAGGAATTGAGGGAAAATGTACCCAATGGGTCTAAACACAAAAAAAAAAAAAAAACACAACACACACAAACACATTGTAACTCAACTTAAAAAAAGAAATGGTTGAGAGTTTCAGCGTGCCTAAAATACTATTGAAACTTTTCAAAGACAATTTTAATAAAACAAATATTATTTACTAAGGCAGAGAGCAATGTGTGAATGGCTAAAATGGGCAGACTTGATGGGCTACTCAGTCTTTTTCTGCCGTCACTTTTCTGTTTCCATGTATCCACAACAACCCATCAGAAATCTTAATCGGTTTGATTGCTCCAACCTCATTAGGGAAAACCGGTTGCTATGGAATACTGCACTTTGATTGGAGTCACAGGAGGCAACATAAATAGAATGGCTGTGAAAGGAGCATGCTCCAATGACAAAACCATTATGGAAACCTCCAGCCAAACAACTTCAATGCAAATAAGACATATACTATGGGTCCAGCCTAAAAAGGGTGTGCATAAACAAGACTCATTTATTCAGGCCAGTCGGACAAGTCTAGGAGCCAGTTTATAGACTTTAAAAAGGTGTGGACGAGTCATACAAAATAATAAAGATGGTAATTGTCTTGTGATTAGGGAACCCTTAGGCTTCATGCACACTGGCTTAAAAAACGTGTTCTGCCTGTAGAAGCAGCTCAATGCTATCCTATGTGTCCATGTATATTAGGATGTTTACAGGCATATTTTGAGCTCAACGTTTTAGAGGCAGGAAAAAAAAAAAAAACCTTCTGGTTTGCATTTCTGATTGGAGCTCACTGGCAAAAAAAAAAAAAAAAAAAAAAAATCTTAAAACTATTCTAAAAACTTTGTACAAAAAAAATGCTCTGTACAAGCGTTTTTTGCTCCCAAGAGAACAAACATTTTAAGCCCAGTGTGCATAAAGCCTTAAAGTGCAACTAAAGTTAGAAACAAAAACATTGACGCTTACCAGTTCCTTTGGTGTGTTGGCTGCATCCCCCCTCCACTGCCACATTTTGCACTTTGGGGGGGGAGAGGGGGTACCTGGATTTGACAGGTACCCACTTCCGGGTAAGATCACCGCGGCAATCTACTAGTATATCCGGCCCCTCCTCCTTCCCCCTGTTGCCTTCTGGGGGACACACAGGTCCCAGAAGACAGCAGGACCATCCAGAGAGTGCTGCGCGATTCGCGCATGCGCAGTAGGAAACTGGCTGTAAAGCCTGAAGGCTTCACTGCCGGTTTCTCTTAGTAAAGCTCCTGGCGCCTGCACCCAAAGCTAATTGAAGAACAGGCTTGGGTGCCGTCATCGCTGGATCCCTTGAGTCCTCTTTAAGAGCATTTTCGGTAAGTGCACAAAATACCTGCAGATCCCGTAAGAAATGCAGTGCCCGCCACATCCTGAAAGCTTAAAAACAAAGCACAAACATCCTCATCTTTCTTGTGTAAAGAGAGGTAGACATGTTTTAATACCAGCCTTTATGACACTTTTGGATCCCTCCAAAGATACAGTGGAAAAAAAGGATAGTGTGATATTTACAGAATGACCAGGTAAATAAAAAAGGGGGGAAAAAAATAAAATAAAATAAAAATAAGGACTAAGGACTTGTATGCTGATATATATCAAATATTTATTTTTGGGTTTAGATGCACTTTTTTTTTTATTAGCACTAACAATAATTGGGGTAAAGGTGTTAATTAAATACGTATAACTTCCTTGTTTTGCTCACAGTTGCATCTTTTGACTCAATCTTTGGTTCTAAAAACTAGTCCAGGGGGTCAAGTGGAAAATGCCAAAGCATACAGACTCATCTAGATTGTGTACCTTTAACCTGTGGCTGTTCTCATCCACAGCAGCTGATGTGTAAATAGTTTGGGTCCCTCCAGGCACCTGTAAATACTTTTGGTTTCTTTCAGAGTGCCCCAGGGACCCAAGATATATTGTCCCTCTCTAACATGGACACCGAGTCCACCTCACGATACATGCTGACTATTGCCTGCCTCCTATGGCCTCCTCTGCCTTGCACAAAAATGGTGGCCTAGATGAGCCAAAAAAGGGATTTTTGGCAACTGTGGTTTGCTACGGCTATGGATATGTAGTGTGTTGCCAAAATGTGCTCTTGTACATGTATGTGTTATGTAAATGTCATCAGAGAACGCACTAATGTCAGAAACCTATACAAGTAAGTCATTATCAAGACACTCCAGGGTTCCAGTATTGCCAGTCTTGCACTTTTCACTGTTATCTTGTTTGCAGTAATATGCCTGGAACTCCAGATTCCCGACCTCCTTGTCTAGACCAGTGTTTCTCAACTCCAGTCCTCAAGGCGCCCCAACAGGTAATGTTTTCAGGATTTCCCTCAGATGCAACGGCTGTGGTAATTACTAAGGCAGTGAAACTGATCAAACCACCTGTGCAAAATAATGGTAATCCTGAAAACATGACCTGTTGGGGCGCCTTGAGGACTGGAGTTGAGAAACATTGGTCTAGAGTGCTGTGCTGGTTTTGGAGATGGTGATAGAATGCCACCTATATGTATTGTAAACAGCCCAACATGCACCAACCAATGTAAATTAAATAGAAGCACCACAAACAGATGTCAGCACTAATGATCTATTAGCAGACCACATACTAAGCAATCTATTGTAACCAAAAGTCCATAAAGAACTTGAATATTATTGTGACATCGTGCTTACGGGTATAAGAAGTGCAAATAGGGTGAACCAAAGTGGATACCAAAAATAGTTGTAAATTAATTCACCAAAGAAAAAGGATTAGTCACGCATTTTCCTAAGAACAGGCAAGTGGGAATTCATTAACAGTTCGGCAAAAGGTAAATCTCAGGAGGGCAGGTAGTCATGACTCCTATTTTTCTTACCTTTGTACTAGCGAGTGTGTGTGTGTGTGTATATATATAATATATATATATATATGTGTACATTATATTTTATTGCATGCATGTATGAGCTAACAAGAGGGACTTGTACTTAGTTGCACCAGAGTGTACACTGAAATTAAAGAGTAACTCCACTTTTGATGAGAAAATAAACATTCCCCTCTGGGTGATCTATGTACATTGCAGGGATGTTGCAGATTCCCACCTTTTATTATTCTGAAGAAATAGCCATTTGTTTGTCTGTAGCCATGTGCTGAGAGACTCTGTATGTAAGTGATTTCACAATTATCAATCAGCTGCTGCACCTGCATGGCTCCAATGAGGAAAGTGTCAGGGTCTGCATCCCTTTAGAGCATCTCATCAAAAATTACATTTTGTGTTGCAAGGGATGCTCAAAATCTGACTTGTGTCTTAGTGCAGACTTCTGGAAAAATCAGAAAGCCAATAACAGCAAATGACATATCTAGGGGATGTTCTGTACACCATCATGTACAGAAAAGAACGCCTCCAGGTGGCCATATTGCATTTTACAGAAAATTGCAGCGGCTGCAGATAGAAAAGGAAAGGTAATTTTTAAGAACATCCAATTACAATATGGCTTGTGTCACAATTGTATACGCTGTGATTTATTTTTTTTGCCATTTTTCTTCCCACAAAAGTGGAGTTACCCTTTAAATCAGATCGTTTCAAAGAGAACATACATCTCCAATCCTATTAGTGCCTTTTCTCTTGCCAGCACACTTACACCATCCATCACAGGAGGACCATTCATGTTTTATTTAAGCTTTATTAAAACATTATAAAGCTCTGAAAGCATTAGGCTCGGTTCACACTTTTGCAATGCGGGAACCCTGCGAATCCACTGCAGGTTCCCGCATCGCACCCAACTCACACAGCAGTTCACACATATGAGAACATCCAGGAGTGTCAATACATTGTAATGACACCCCCATTTTAGCTTGCATATCGCACTGCGAACTGTCAGTTTGAACATGAATCGGATCGCATGGGGTGTTCACAACCATGCGATCCGATTCTGGTGCCGACCAAAAAAAGGGTCCTGTGCGAGTTTGGTCCGTAATGCAATGCAATATCAGCCATACTATCTGTATGGCTGAAATCGCATTGCACGGACATCGCATGCGATTTGCACTACAGTGCGAATCACATGCGATCTCGCAGAGCACAGTAGTGTGAACCGGCACTTAGGGAATATATTGTATGAGTTTTGCACCATATGGCCCAATTCATTATCAAGTTACCAAAACACTACGTTTTTGATCAACATTTAAGAGAGAAATGCTCCTGGAAATGGATTAAGGTGCTGAATGCAGTAAATGAAAAGCAATTTGTCTTACCTTGTCAAATTCATCATGCAGCTCTGCCAAGCTGGGTCTCAGCAGCTTCTCCCCAAGGTCTGCAGCGGTGTGTCGGTAGTGATCAATCCTCGGCACAGCATCAATAGTGTTGTGGCCAAAAGTCCGCAGGTAATAAGTATTAGTATGAGTATCGTAGTGATAGTGATGGCCAGCTCCGCCAGAATGTAGGCTACCTTCGCTCAGTACTGTATCTCCATTCTGAAAGCTTACCCCGCCACCTCCTTCGCCACTTGGCATGTCAGGAGAGCTGCCCTCAGGATCTGCAGGGTCCACAAAATTTACCCTAAACCGTCCTTTAGCCTCCTCTCCACCGGAGCCTCCTCTCCCCCTATGAGTGAGACCATCATCTGGTGGTGGTGTTCCTTCTCGGTCCCAAGAAGACGAATCTCGGGAGACTTCACTCACCGGGTCTACCTGAAAGCGGCTCTGGCTTGGAGTGGGACCCAGGGGTCTTCCTTGTTGGGGATCATCGATCTGTAGTTCATCTCCATCCATAACTGAAGGTGGCGGAGGAGAGGAACGCAAAATTTGAGAATGTGGTGGCGAGGTGGAAGATATCCCTTTCTCAGCTGGCGCTGAGGCTAAACTTGTTTTCTTCTCCATGTGCGGTGGCTTATCTGCTGCTCAGCGATGATGACGGAGGTCTGTGGTACCGACGTAGAAACTGTGGAAATAAATGGAAGGAGGCGTGAACAATGCATCCAGACTTTGGAAGAAAACCCTAAACTTCACCTCCTCTCATTCTCCGAGAGCTACTCAGCCCAGCAGATGCTGCTGTGTTTTGTCACAGATGTTCCTCCTCCTTGGAACGTAGAATACACCTATGGCCAGCCGTGCACACACCCCGTCCTCCTAGACCACCTCTTTACAGCTGAGGAATGATGAATGTGACTATTGTCAGAGGACAGGGGAGGAGGAGAAGAGGCGGGGAAGGACGCCTCTCATTTCCATGAAGGGACAAGTACAAGCCGTATATGTGTGTGTATGAGTGAGAGCTGCTCCCCACTCTCTCTCTCTCACATGTCGGATCACATCATCCAAGGGGATGCCATGTTACGGCACACGACTCATATTACTAGCATGCTATTAGGCGTGCAGCCGGCTATTGATTGTATGAGGCTGACATCACCAATAAGCAGAAGTGTCATCTCCGGGTGACCTTGGGATGGGATGGGACGGGACTGTCTCTATCTATCTTGCAGCATGAGTCACTGTGCAAGCCATCCCCAGCACACTGATGCTTCCACAGCTACATACCGTCACCAGCAATCATCATAGGGACTGATTGAAATGTCTGATTATAGGGACTCAGAGACCAAGCACATGCCTGATCACAATTTCTGATCTCAGGGACTGATTAGAGAGACCAAGTACAAGTCTGATCATAGAGAGGGATCACAATGTCTGATCATAGAGAGGGATCATAGGGAGTGATCACAATGTCTGATCAGAGAGGCCAAGTACAAGTCTCATCAGCGAGAGGGATCATAGGGACAGATCACAATGTCTGATCAGCGAGAGGGATCATAGGGACAAAATCACAATGTCAGATCAGAGAGGCCAAGTACAAGTCTGATCATTGAGAGGGATCACAATGTCTAAACAGAGAGACTATGATCAGACTTGTACTTAGAGAGGGATCATAGGGACAGATCACAATGTCTGATCAGCGAGAGGGATCATAGGGACAGATCACAATGTCTGATCAGCGAGAGGGATCATAGGGACAAAATCACAATGTCAGATCAGAGAGGCCAAGTACAAGTCTGATCATTGAGAGGGATCACAATGTCTAAACAGAGAGACTATGATCAGACTTGTACTTAGAGAGGGATCATAGGGACAGATCACAATGTCAGATCAAAGAGGCCAAGTACAAGTCTGATCATAGAGAGGGATCATAGGGACGTATCACAATGTCTGATCAGAGAGACTAAGCATAAGTCTGATCAGAGAGGGATCATAGGGACAGATCATCACGTCTATGCACAAGTTTGATTAGAGATTAATCAGAATCACTGACCATAGAGATTGATCAGTGTCTGATCACAGGAACTGATCACAATGTCTGACCATAGAGACTGATCCATGTTATTGATTATTAGGACTGGCCCCAGTGTTCCCTCCAATACACCACCATAGCACCCTATTCCTATCTCTGCCACCATAGAGATGCACGATAGTGTCTGATCATAGAGACTGATCCATGTTCCTGATCATTAGGACTGGCCCCAGTGTGCGCCCCATACACTCCCATAGCACCCTATGCCTATCTCTGCCACCATAGAGATGCACAATAGTGTCTGATCATAGAGACTGATCCATGTTCCTGATCATTAGGACTGGCCCCAGTGTGCGCCCCATACACTCCCATAGCACCCTATGCCTATCTCTGCCACCATAGAGATGCATGATAGTGTCTGATCCATGTTCCTGATCATTAGGACTGGCCCCAGTGTGCGCCCCATACACTCCCATAGCACCCTATGCCTATCTCTGCCACCATAGAGATGCATGATAGTGTCTGATCATAGAGACTGATCATTAGGACTGGTCCCAGTGCCCCCCATACACACCATAGCACTTCCTCTCTATACACACACAGTAGTAGCACGTTAGAAGTGATCTCTCCGGTCTAATGATGGAATTACCGCCCCCAAGTACTGCAGTAACACCCCTCCCCCCGGGCTGACCACCGCCCCCAGCCGGCAGATGCCATGTGTGCTCCTCCTGGCTCCCATCACACATGGCTGCAGCCCGTACACAGGACTGGGAGGATGGCAGTGTGTGTTCCCGGGGGATGCCGACCTCTGCTTCCTCCATCCTGGGCGGGAGAATAGAGCAGCAGTAGCCGGGGTCCCCTCGCCCCAGCCCGCCCGGCCTCCCCCTCTCTCTCATGGCCGCCTTTACCTGCAGTGGGTCCGGCTGGCCTCGTTGGAGCGCGGTGTGTGTTGGCCGTGTTCCGGTTAGATGCTGTGTAGAGGAGGAGCCCTCTCCGGTCCTCTCTCTGTACAGCGCCGCAGCTCCGGCTTGTGTGGAGGGGGAGGCGCATGCGTTCTACGGGCAACTCCCATCATCACTGCCTACACTGGGCGACATTAACCCGTCCCTGTACCTGAGAGCGGCGTGTCTGTGGAGGGGACTGAGCCTGGTCCTCTTCTGGAATGAAGCCCCTTTGTATAATATCCACCTCTACAGCATGTCCTACTTCAAGGGGAACTCCTTCTTCCACACAGTCTGACTGGATGTGACTTCTCATACACATTCTGGGGGCTCCACACTTTTTACTACCACAGCAAAATATTTTGTAGGCCAATTAAAGTTCCTCTTTACATCCAGATTCCGATTACAAACTTCTGGTTGTTTTAGTATGTCCTGGTATTAGTTTGTTGTTTTCTTTTAGTTTTGGCTTTTGTTGTATTTCAAGCCTGGGTATGTCCTCCGCGGCTCCACGCTTGAAAACACGCAAAAAATAATAAAATAAAATCTCCCCTTACATCAGAAGAAGAAAACACGTACAGCCGTGGCCAAAAGTTTTGAGAATGACGCAAATATAAATTATTACAAAGTCTGTTGTTTTTAGATCTTTTTGTCAGATGTTATGCTGGCCATACACTATACGAAAAATCGTCCGAACGAAAGTTCGTTCGTGAGCGCAACCGATAGTGCCATCATGTAATGACCGATAAATCATTCAGTGGACATAAATAAAAAAAAATAAAAAAATTTATTTTACGTATACCTAGTGCAGAAAGTTCGGACGGGAAACACATTAACCTTCCGATTTATCGTTCGTTCGGCAGAAAATTTCCAAACTTGTCCTTCGTTTTTTCGGCTCAAAAACGTCCCAAAGATTATCGATTTTGTGCCCATTAACTGTTCGAAAAACGAAAGAACTGTCTGAACTACCGATTTTCGCCCGATTTTTCGTATAGTGTATGGCCAGCATAACTATGGTATACTGAAGTAGAATTACAAGCGTTTCAAAGGTTTTTATTGACACTTATATGTTGACCCTTCTTTTTCAATGTCTCTGTAATTTGCCCTGGCATGCTATCAAACAACTTCTGAGCCACACCCTGACTGATGGCAGCCAATTCTTGCATAACCAATTCCGGACCACCTGCCGTCATTATACGGCAGCACCTTGAAGAGGGATACCGTTGTTATGGCAGCAGCTAGCCACCATAACCCTGGTATCCTCTTCTTCAGCGGGCAGTCCGCTTTCAGATAAAAGTGGTCTCTGCGCAGATTCGCCGTGAGATCACTTTTAACGGGAGAGGGGCCCCCCTCCCGTTGCTTACCGGAGCCGTCGGTAGCTGCGGAGGCGATCGCGTCCTCTTCCTGTCTTGGTATGGAGATGAGTGAGGGGCAGGGTTGCCAACCTCCTGCAGTATTTTTTACTGACACAACATGGAAAATTTACTGGCAGAGTACTTTTTTTATTTTTTTACTGCCAACCTGAGAAATTACAGAACTCCTATTGAAAACTAACACCGTGAATATTTATACAGTATAAACATGATATGAAAACACTGACAATACCTATAACAAAGTACCGTAATTTGCTTGATTTACACTTAAAAAGTCAACACAGCAATAAATTATCAGCCGCTGATATTTACTGGCGGTTGTAAAAAAAAAAAAAAAATTTTTACAAACTCAGTAAATTTACTGGTGGTTGACAACTCTGGTGAGGGGAAGATGGCCCCCACCCGTCTCCATACCATTGCAGGGCGGAAGCGACATCAAAACGTCACTTCTGCCCAATGCTCTTAAAGAGACTTTTTTTTTTTTTTTTTTTTTAAATGACATTAAATTTTGTTTTTTATTGCATTTTAGTGTAAATATTAGATCTGAGGTCTTTTTGACCCCGGATCTCATATTTAAGAGGTCCTGTCATGTTTTGTTTTTTCGATTACAAGGGATGTTTACATTCCTTGTAATAGGAATAAAAGTGACACATTTTTTTCTTTAAAAGAATAGTGTAAAAATAAAAGCCAAAATAAATAAGAAAAAATAAATAAATAAATGTTTTTAAACGCGCCCCGTCCTGCCGAGCTCGCGTGCAGAAGCGAACGCATACTTAAGCAGCGCCCACATATGTTCAAACCACACATGTGCGGTATCACCGTGATCAATAGAGCGAGAGCAATAATTGTATCCCTGGACCTCCTCTGTAACTCAAAACATGCAATCTGTAGAATTTTTTAAACGTCCCCTATGGAGATTTTTATGGGTAAAAGTTTGTCGCCATTCCACGAGCGGGCGCAATTTTGAAGCGTGACATGTTGGGTATCAATTTACTCGGCGTAACATTATCTTTCACAATATAAAAAAAAAAATTGGGCTAACTTTAATGTTGTCTTATTTTATAATTCAATAAAGTGTATTTTTTCCCCAAAAAGTGCGCTTGTAAGACTGCTGCGCAAATACGGTGTGACAGAAAGTATTGCAACGGCCGCTATTTTATTCTCTAGGGTGTTAGAAAAAATATATATAAATGTTTGGGGGTTCTACGTAGTTTTTGAGCAAAAAAAAAACAGTTTTTAACTTGTAAAAAAATCTCAGAAAGCGGCTCGGTCCTTAAGTGGTTAAGCCACATCCTGAATCAATGCTTGGAGTTTGTCAGAATTTGTGGGTTTTTTTTTGTTCACCTGCCTCTTGAGGATTGACCACAAGTTCTCAATGGGATTAAGGTCTGGGGAGTTTCCTGGCCATGGGCCCAAAATTTTCATGTTTTGTTCCCCAAGCCACTTGGTTATCACTTTTTGCCTTATGGCAAGATGCTCCATTATTGTGGAAAAGGCAATGTTCTTCACCAAACTGTTCTTGGATGGTTGGAAGAAGCTGCTCTCGGAGGATATTTTTGTACCATTCTTTATTCATGGCTGTGTTCTTGGGCAAAATTGTGAGTGATCCCACTCCCTTGGCTGAGAGGCAACCCCACACATGAACGGTCTCAGGATGCTTTACTGTTGGCATGACACAGGACTGATGGTATTGTTCACCTTTTCTTCTCGGACAAGGTTTTTTCCAGATGCCCCAAACAATCGGAAAGGGATTCATCCGAGAAAATGACTTTCCCCCAGTCCTCAGCAGTCCAATCCCTGTACCTTTTTCAGAATATCAGTCTGTCCCTGTCTTGACACCAGGCCATCCTCTAAAAGTCTTCTCCCTGTGTGTGCAGATGCACTCACACCTGCCTGCTGCCATTCCTGAGCAAGTTCTGCACTGGTGGTGCCCCAATCCTGCAGCTAAATCAACTGTAGGAGACGGTCCTGGTGATTGCTGGACCTTCTTGGGCACCCTGAAGAATTCTTCACAAATGCAGTGGAAATGTTTTTTATGGGATTAGGTTCATTTTCATGGCAAAGAGGGACTTTGCAATTAATTGCAATATATCCAACCACTCTTCATAACATTCTGGAGTATTTGCAAATTGCCATCATAAACACTGAAGCAGCAGACTTTGTGAAAATGAATAATTGTGTCATTCTCAAAACTTTTGGCCATGGTTGTACAGCCTCTGCTGACCTTAAAGCGGAGGTTCCGCGGTCCATCTTTTTTTTTTTTTTTTTTTGTCCATTCAATGTGGTTATGGATTATAAATTAGTACTCACTCGTCTGGCGATATAAAACATCCCCCGTCCATTTTCGTTAAAAAGAAATACTTATATAATCTTATGCTGGGATTTTCCATTTTGCTTGTGGGCATGGTGAAGCCCACAAGCACAGACTTCCGGGTAGCGGTGAATACTCATCTCCCGGCATTCACCGCTGTCGCGTATGAGACGTGTTGACGGCGAGCAGCGCGGTCAACACTTCCTGGTTGCCATCACAACGGGCGGCGTCATTCAAAGTACACGCCTTGTTGTGACGGCATTCAAAACAATTGAAACAACAGCGAAGGACGGCGTCTCCTGGGAAGCATGACACTTTGCTCCCAGGAGACATTGCGGATACCTCCCAGAACACACAGCGCCGCCGGGCAAACCAAAAGACACCCCTACTCCCGCGGTACTAAAACACGGAAGTGCTAAATCATACAGCAGATTCAAGTTAATTAGAGCCGCACTAAAAAAAAAGGTTGGTGATATGTGTATGGAAATGTTGCAAGGATACTGGTAATGTAAAGTTTAAATTTAGGGTGAACCTCCGCTTTAAAAGAGAAGTATGGGAATTTTTTTTTTTTGTTAAATCATACTTACCTAGGTGGATGCAGCATTGGTCCCCCACCAGCTCTAACACAGAACCAAGTGATCAAACACTAGACATGTGCATTCGTTTTCGTCCGAATGCATTTTCGTCCGAATTTCTGGGATTTTCGCGTTCGTTTTAACAAACGATAACGAATGTGCAGAGTCCGAAATCCGAACGGTCCGACATAAAAATGCTTTATTTTCGTTTTGTAGCGACAACAGTTCGATATAGATAGAAGATTCGACATGACGGTGACAATAGCAATCTGTGTCTATCGAATCTGCGGTTGATTGTGCCTAACCTTAACTCTATTAGTCCAAGATTATTCTACATAGAGAGAAGAGATTCGACATTATAGAGACATGAAGATTCGACATAGAGAGAAAAGATTTGACATTATAGAGACATGAAGATTCGACGAAGCAGCTAAAAACATACAATCGCCACGAGCGGACATTTATGGTCAAATTCTCCGCCCATAGGCTATAGAAGAATTCTAATGTTGGCTGACTAGTAATAATAATTAATAAATATAATTATTACTAGTCATACAACATAAGAATTCTACAGCTTGTGGGCGGAGCATTCGACCGGAAATGTACGATTGCGGCGTCGTACAGTTTAGCTGCTTCGCCGAATCTTCTTAGAACATTCGACAGACAAGATAAGCCTTCAATGACAGATTAGACCTTAATTAATTCGGATTTTCGGACGAATGCATTTTTTTAACGAAATGAAATAAATAAAAACGAAATTCGGAAGTAACTAAATAATTAGATTTTTCGGACGAAAACGAAATTCCGAAACAAAATATTTCAGTGTGCACATGTCTATCTTAGCCCTGATTCACACTGATGCGTTTTGACATGCGATTTGGCATGTCAAATCGCATTTCAAAATGCAGATAATTGCCAGAAATGGCACCGTCCTAATCGGTGCGACGCTGCATCTGCGGCGCTGCACCGATTTCAAAAAGTAGTTTCTGTACTACTTTTTGAGATTTCGGCCGCGATTTACATTGACATCTGTGTCAGATGTCTTTGTAATCGCGGCTGAAATCAGGACTGCCAGCGAGAGTGAAATCGTGCGAGTTCAGCTGAACTCGCACGGCTTCACTCCCGCAGCCCAGTGTGAACCTGGGCAAATACTGCTGATCGCTCAGTTCTCAAAACTCCCCGAGCAGAGAGCTGGTGACTATGAGTCACCTCTCCCTGCTCACCCCCCCCCCCCCACCTCACTCACTGGAGCGCTGGGCTGTGGAGGGGTGGCAGGCTCAGGCTAAGAGACTGCACCAGTTGCCGGTCCAGGCATGTGGGTGGATCCCAACCATATGGTCGTGTTCCTTCCCGAGCCTGGACCGGCTCTGTGACAGCAGATTTAATGCTACAGGGTGGCCCTCCTGTGCAGGACCACCCTAGATGTTTTATCCCTTTCCAGCCAGTGTCATTAATTACAGTGACAGTGAATATTTTTAGCACTGATCACTGTATTAGTGTCACTGGTTCCCACAAAGTGTCAGCTGGTGTCCGATTGTCCGCCGCAATATCGCAGTCCTGCTATAAGTCGCTGATTGACTTACGTTATAACGCCATTATTAGTATATTTTAAAAAAAAACATAAATCTATCCCATAGTTTGTAGACGCTATAACGTTTGCGTAAACCAATCAATATACGTTTATTGGGATTTTTTTGTAAGCAGAATACATATTGGCCTAAACTGATGAAGAAATTAGATTTTTTTATTTTTTTTTCATTGGATATGTTTTATAGCAGAAAGTAAAAAAAAATATATTTTTTCTTTTAAATTGTCGGCCTTTTTTGTGTACAGCGCAAAAAATAAAAAATGCATAGCTGATCAAATACCACCAAAAGAAAGCTCTATTTGTGGGAAAAAAGGACATACATTTTATTTGGGTACAGCATTGCATGACCACGCGATTGTCAGTTAAAGTAACGCAGTGCCGTATCGCAAAAAGTGACCTGGTCATGAAGGGGGGTAAATCCTCTGGTGGTCAAGTGGTTAATGCATTCTCTGCAGTAAAGTGGTTGTAAACCTCAGACATAAAATATGAACAACGCATATCAGACTATAATGTGTACTTGTCTCAATAAAGTGTCACTTTTGTCTGCTGCTTCGTTCCTCTGCCATCAGCATCAGTCACTTCTGACAAGTGTTCTTGACACCAAGAGAAGAATGGTGACAGGGGAGGGATCTCCAGATGATTGCCAGCCTCAGTTCTGTACCTGTGTGCAGTGTGAAGGAAGGTGTGTCCCTTCCCTCCAATCACTTCTCAAGCCTTGTACACACGACTAGTTTTGCCAGCAGGAAAACTGCCAGGAGAGCTTTTGGCGGGGAATCCCGGCCATGTGTATGCTCCCTAGCAGTTTTCCCGACAGGAAAACTCCCCGGGAAAAATAGAGAACCTGCTCTCTATTTCCCCCTCGGGATTCCCGGCAGAGTGTTTCCTGCCGAGAAAACTGGTCATCTGTATGCTTAAATGTAGAGGAAAAACCCGCACATGCTCGATAATACTTAGACGCATGCACGGTAGCATACAACGTTAGTGTGGGGTGTAACAAGATGGCGGCGACGCAATTGAATCGTCGTAGTCGATGACGTCACCGCGTTCTTGCCATTCAAAAGATTGGCAGGTTTTTTAGTGGCCGTGTATATACACGGCTTTGCAAGGCAAGCTTGCCAGGAATCCCGTCAGGAAAACCAACGTTTTTTTTTCTGAAGGGATTCCCGGCCGTGTGTACAGGGCATTAGAGTTATTTTCAGTGAGCTCTGCTGAGTGTAACTTCATCTCTCTGCCCCCTTTTTTTGAACTCTCAGACAAGCTTTATAATTGAGCACATTGAAAAGATGTAGAGAAGAGAGAGCTGCAGATAGACATTTACAATAAGGTGACCAGATTTTTTAAATGAAATCCGGGGACATATTTTTTTTTTTCCACTAGCAATGGCGGCAAACGGCGACTCTCTACCCGTCGCCGCCCACCTCACAGCCTGTCAAGTCTTACTCTCTGGCCCCGGCTACTACTGGATGAGGAGCGGAGGAAGATCAATCCGCCATGGAAGGCAAGGAGATAAGCAGGCAGGCCGATGGCCGGGACTTGAGCCAAGGCAGAAGAACATGCGAGCGGAGCTGAATGGGTATGCACTCGAAACTGAAGAAATATTCCCTCCGTCTGACCAGCACATGATCATCAGAAAGGGGCACAGATAATGGAAAAAAATACACCCCCCTAAGCTAGTAGGAGCGGCGGGGGGGTGTAATTCGTAATTTTTTTTTTTTTTAATTCTGCACTGACTGTCTTTGAAATTGCCCCAGCCCCTGTTCAAATCCAATCCGGGGACAAAATCGGGGATAGACTTGGTCCGGGGACAGTGTCCTCAATCCGGGGACTGTCCCCGGAAACCGGGGATGTCTGGTCACCCTAATTTACAACCTATGTAGGAGGATCTGTTTCATCTCTGTGTATCACCTGAGGCCAGTCACTACACTGAGTATATGAAAGAGTTTACAACCACCTTATGGTAAAAAATGTTTCACCACTTCCCCCCCCATCTCTAACACCTGAGTCCTCTCACGATCCAGCTCTGTGCTTTGCCGCAGCTCTTCTCCCCCCTTATCCTGGACTCACAAGAGACTCTGAGAGCAGCGGTGGGAGCCATTGGCTGCTGCTGCTGTTAGTCAAATCCCATGAGGAGGGAGCAGGGGGTGTGGCTAAGACACACTGTGTGTGTCTATGGACTCTCGCAGCCTGGCTCAGAGGCATACCTGCACAGGTGCCCCAGTAGCACGCAGCTTGCTGAGGGGGTACTCGAAAATGAGGAGGGGCATAAAGCACAACCAGGTGTGTCCAGAAGAGGAGTATCGGGACACTACCATTGCACAGAGCAGGTAAGTATAAAACCCATTTTTTTATTTTAACTGAAAAAAAAAATGGGTTTACAATCATTTTATTCCTCAATCGGTGCACATTCAGGATACCTGTATATTAAGAGTGCCACGCTGCTAATAAATCAAATGCAAATATCTGCTTTGTTTTACCAGTGTGCATGGCACCACGTCAGTGCAGAGCGCAGAATGAAGTGACACTTTAATATATAAAAAGAAACAAAACGTACCCACTGCTTGGCACCTCCCCTCACTTCCCCTGCACGTCACACATCAGTGTGCACATATGTGAACTGGGTGAACGAGCCCTGAAGGGAAGTAGTGACATAGATAGCACTTGTGGGTTCAGGAGACAACTGTCCTTTGAAGCTGGTCTTATAGAAATTTTCAGTCAATTTAAACCACTTTCGAGCTAATGGGAATCACAATATGATCACAAGTCAATGTCGCCTTCTACCACCCACAAGCTTTATTGACTGCCAGACTTTGGTTGATTGTGGAGTAGAAACTGGGCAATGAATTGCCAGCTTCCATACATAATACAGCAACTTCATTGAAATCAATCAGGGCAATTTCAAACCCATCACCTTACAGTTGATTGAATCCACCATGTTACTTCACTTTGCAATTTAGATGAAAAACATGAAATCAAAAATCTGATAATTGTATCAGATTTCCACGTGTATGACCACCTTAGCATTAAAGCGGAACCTTACCCATAACATCTTTGTAGCACACAGACCCTTCCGCTTCACCCATTTGCAGTAAGGCACACCTGCTACTTGCCCGGTATCCAGCTCCATATACGGAGAGGCGAGCGGTGTTAGATTTTGGCCCTTGCGGCGAATTACCTCTCCAGAGTAGATCCCTGGTCTCCGTTGTCTAGGCGAAAGTCCATTTGTAATAAAGCCAATGTCCACATAGGTGTAAAACCTAAGCAGCAAGGTTTTATTATTTTCTTGAGGTAAAACTTGGAAGAGAGAGAGAGTAGAAACGACAGAGTAGGGGAAGGTTCAGGCACGCAACACTCAAAGAACACTTTCGTCGCCACTCAAGCCTGAGTGGGTATAGCTCACCCGGATAGTCTCTTTAAGAGCAGTCCTAGCAGCCGGAGTGGAGCACGGAATAAAGCTTTCCTTCCCTTTTTGATAGGATGCGTTCAGGAGGATTCCTCTGCCACAGGAATGATTAATGTCCCGAACCTCCACAAATAAAGATGGCGGATCCCGCTTTAGGTTAGTCTCCAGGCCTCTCCCCGAGACAGCAGTACCGTTGCTATCTCCACCGGGACCGATCCTCCCCTGGACTCCTTTCCCAAAGTTGGGCTCCTAAATGGTGGGCAGCCTGGGATCCCTCCGTAAGGTGTAAGCCCCAGCCAGCCGAGCCGGGCCTACCAAACAGTGATGCAGCCTCGGGCTGAAGATGCCCGAGACTGAAGCACACGCACGCACCCCCTGGCCATGAGGGCCACAAAGGTGGGGTACGCGCCACACGTCCTCCAGTCCAACCACCCTGCCTGATGGCGTCTGCCCCTTAAGAACCCCCCCCAGCAGGCACAGTGGATTGACCACGCCCACCGCACCGCCACCGAGAGAGGACACCCAATAGTGTTGCGATACCTCCTGTGGTTCAAACTGAGCCCGAATTGACAGCGCCACCCCCTGGCAACAGGGAACTGTACTACCAGGCAGCATTACACCCAGAGCAGAAGCACAATTTGTTCTAATCAACAGGTCCGAGCCCAACTATTGGCTTGGACACCCCTAAATTTACACATATAGCGTCCCATAAATTGGGATGGGCGCTACATCTTGATAAAAATAGTATTCTTCAGGAAGGAACATACATTCCACATTAATAATTATGCTACCAAAATGAGTGTGTGCTGTAAATTGCCTCCAGCATTGCTCCTGTTTCTTCTTGCTGGAGGCGGCCATTTTGCTGAAACCCAGAGCCCCAGCAGAAAATCACAAAGTGGAACTAAACCCATCGATTTAAAATTTTTCGTAAAACAGTTACATTCCTGCAATGATGAGATCGCTAACTGTCACATTTGCTTGTGTCCTCAACCAAACTGTCAAACCATCAAAATGGCTGGTGTCAGACACATAACTGATCACTTGTGCAGCACCATGGCAGTTGCAGATAAAACAGAAGCAGCTTCCTTAGCTGCAAAGGATAGGAGGTTTAATTCTGCTTTAAGGCTGTCAGCAGATCAGCCTCTATGTGACGGGGGTACTCACCGAGGCCGAGATACTTGAGAGCGGTTCTCCCTTGCGACTAAGCGCACTCCACCCCTGGTGATGGTACAGAGGATGAAGGGCACAAAGAGGCACAAGGTACCAGTAGGCTTAGGCGGGTCTGCGCGCAGATCACCGTGGAGTAGGAAGCCGTGCAGAACTTGTAGACACTGTAGCCCAACGGTGTAGATGGATAGTGGAGTCCAACAGCTGGCCGAGGGTCAAACACAAAAGTCCAGTGGCATGTACCAAGAGCTGAGAATCAGACACAGGAAACTGGTAGCAGAGTCTGTGAGCAGGCTGAGGGTCCAGTACAGGAGACTGGGAACAAGTCCGTGAGCAAGCAAAGGGTCAAGCACTGGAGATAGACAGCAAGTCCGTAATCAGGCTGAGGGTCAAGCACAGGAGATTGGCAGCAAAGTCCGTAAACAGGCTGAAGGTCAAGCACAGGAGATTGGCAGCAAAGTCCGTAAACAGGCTGAAGGTCAAGCACAGGAGACTGGTAGCATAATCCGTAAGCAGGCTGAGGGTTAAACACAGGAGATTAGTAGCAGAGGTCCAAAGGCAAGCCAAGGGTCAGATGCAGGTAGAGATCAAAGGGGGTCAGGGTCAATCCGGGTCAAAACGGGTAGTCAACAAGGCAGGATACACAGGCAAGAAATCAGGAAGCTGAAAGCTAAACCAGCAATTTGAACATGGAGCCAGGCTGTCTTTTATAGGCCGGCAAAGAAACTCACGCTATGCGTGCGCCAGTGCGCGTGCGCCGTTCCATTGAATTGCGCATTCCTAAGCGCCGGAGCGCCGTTCTGCCGTGCAGGAAAACGGCGAAACTGGCAAAGCTGGTTACTGTTCCTTCCCTGACACTCTACAAACTCAATAGTGCCTACAAATGCCTAAAAATGGAGAGCAACTGAGCATGTGCAGAGCAGAGTGAGTCAGTGGGGGTTATTTACGAAAGGCAAATGCAAACTACAAGTGCAAAGTGCATTTGAATTTGCACTGAAAGTGCACTTGGAAGTGCAGTCGCTGTAAATCTGAGGGGTAGATCTGAAATGAGGTGAAGCTCTGCTGATTTTATCATCCAATCATGTGCAAGCTAAAATGCTGTTTTTTATTTTCCTTGCATGTCCCCCTCGGATCTACAGCGACTGCACTTCCAAGTGCACTTTCAGTGCAATTTCAAGTGCACTTTGCACTTGTAGTTTGCACTTGTAGTGCAAAGTGGATTTGCCTTTCCTGACGGCTCCATGTCAGCACAGCTGGGTGAGGCTCCGCCCACCCCTACGTGATCAGGACTTATCTATAAATTTTTCACTCACCCCAGCCTCAGCGTTCTTCTCTTTTCCTCCTACGTGCAGGACAGAGGTGTGCTCCTCTACCTAGCTGGTCTAAATGGCTGGCGGACCGTCCATACGTGTGGATGAAGCTGGACGAAGTCCCTGCTGTCTAGTCTAAATGACCATATTCCAGGGAGCCCCGCTGCTGGTCCTCGGGGCGGCTTTATCATGGCTAACAGCTGTGTCTGGGGTCAGCTTGGTCCAAACAAGATGGACAGCGGTTGTGGCAGAATACTCCCCTATGCACGCGCACCCGCGCTGTGCCAACGTCGACGGTCGGATGATGAAGGTTGGGTGAGCTAAATGCTTTGTATCCAATGTATGCTGCATTACTGGACAGGGAGTATTCTGCATAACAGATACACAAAGTAACACTTTGTCTGTTCACACATGGATATAATCTGTTGGAGGCTGCTCATGTTTGCTTACTGTCATGCCATTATGCCAAACCCCTCCAAAGACCAGCATTTTGCAGAGAAGGTGTCAGGGTCACCTGTGGCCAGGTGACAGATGCACACCGTAGGGAGACAGGAGTGCACCGCGAGGTAGTGAACCCTATGGCTGGCTTCTGCGGGTAGGAAACTGGGTGGTTGTGGAAAGCGGGACCAGAGGAGCACAACCGGGATCCTAACGGAAGCTAGAGCCAAGATTCCCCAGGGCGCGGAGTCTAAGACCCAGCTGGTCTTCTCCAGGGCCTCTAGTGGTGAGGATGTTGTGCTGCAGGCTGGGACCAGGTCGCGGCCCCTGGAGTTTCCTAGCTCACGCCCCGCAGGATAAGGGGAAAAGAGGGGAAGCAGCAGCAGCAAGATAAGAGAGAACCGAATAACAAGCCGAAGGTCAGGGGCCACAAGCAGACAAGGATAACGAAAGAACGAGCCGAAGGTCAAGGGTCACGAGCAGACAGGGATAGTCGGGGACAAGCCAATAACGTAACAGAGAGACAGACGTAGCACACGGCAGGCAGGAACCCAAACACACAATGCCTAACAAACACGTTGATCAGCAAGGCAGGCTTGCAGTGCACAGGTTAATATAGTGTTCTGTGATAGGGCCTGGGGTGGAGTCAGGCTGGGAGGAGATTATAAAGGAAGCCAGGTGAAGGAGGTCTGGTCTCTAGATGAACACATGAGGAGGAAGGTAAGATGGCAGACAGACATTAATGCATATCCATGACAGTACCCTCCCTCTTACGAGGCCTCCCCCTTCCCCGCCTGGGCCCAGGTTTAGAGGGAAACTTCAGATGAAACTCCTTTAACAGACGAGGTGCAAAGACCTCAGATGCAGTGATCCAAGACCTCTCCTCAGGACCAAACCCTTTCCAATGAACGAGGTACTGAAGAACGCCTTTACAGAGTCGGGAGTCCAGAATTTGACTGATCTCGTACTCCTGATTATCCTCAGAGACAGGCGCCACGGTAGGGAGAGGACGAGAGAATTTATTGAGGACTAAAGGCTTTAGAAGGGCCACATGAAAGGAGTTAGTGATTTTAAGGCTCTTAGGAATCTGGAGTTTGAAACAAACCGGATTCAGTTTAGCAGTTACCGTGTATGGACCGATGAATCGTGGAGCAAACTTCAGAGAAGGAACTCGGAGCTTGATGTTCCTGGTAGAGAGCCAGACTTTGTCCCCTGGCTGAAGAGAAGGCGGTTTACACCTGCGGCGGTCGGCAAAGCCTTTGAATTTTTCAGCAGCTGCCTGGAGGGAATCATGAACGTGACCCCAAACGGAATTGAGAGACTCCTGAACCGAAGCCAAAGCTGGAATGTCAGGAGAACAGATCATGGGAAGAGGAAGTTGAGGGTGTTTTCCATAAACTGTGAAAAAGGGTGTCTTCTGCGAACTGGTATTCACATGATTGTTATGGGAGAATTCTGCCCACGGGAGTAGAGAGGACCAATCGTCATGGTGAGAAGACACAAAGGTGCGAAGAAAGACCTCTAACTCCTGATTAACCCTCTCAGTCTGTCCATTGGATTGGGGATGGTAAGAAGAAGAAAAATCCAAGACAATATTGAGGGATTTGCAAAAGGCTCTCCAAAAACGAGACGTGAATTGGACTCCCCTGTTGGAAACAATATGAGAAGGGACCCCATGTAGGCGGAGAATTTCTCGAATGAAAATGGGAACCAAGGCAGGGGCAGAAGGAAGACCAGGAAGAGGAACAAAATGAGCCATCTTGGAGAATCGATCGATTACCACCCAAATGACTGTAGTATTCTCAGACAGTGGGAGATCGGTGATAAAATCCATGGCAATATGGGCCCAGGGTTCCTTAGGAATGGGCAAGGGCATGAGGAGACCAGCAGGAGCTTGTGTGGAGGATTTGGACTGAGCACAGACATGACAAGCTTTAACGTAGTCTTTGACGTCTGAGCGGAGATTAGGCCACCAGTAGTGACGACTGATGAGTAGGAAGGATCGGAGGAATCCAGAATGCTCTGCCACCTTGGAATCATGTCCCTAACGAAGGATCTTAGCTCAGTGGGGACAAAGGTCTTACCAGGCGGAATTTTTGACTTCAGGGTGGTAGAGTGGGCAACAATGCATGAGGTTGGAATGATTGGCTCAGGATCAGGGGCGGACTCCTCGTCCAAAGTGTCAAAAGACCTAGAGAGCGCATCAGCCCGACCGTTGCAGGAACCAGGTTTGTAGGTAATCGTGAAATTAAAACGGGCAAAGAAGAGACTCCACCTGGCCTGTCTAGGATTCAGACGTTTAGCATTCTGTAGATACTGTAAATTCTTGTGATCGGTAAAGATCGTTATGGAGTGAGGGGAACCCTCCAAGAGATGACGCCACTCCTCTAACGCCAATTTAATTGCGAGAAGTTCCCGATCACCGATGGCATAATTCCTCTCTGCCTGAGAATTTTTTTTGGAGAAGAACGCACATGGTTGGCGTCTCTTCTCAAAGATTTGAAGAAGCACAGCTCCCACCCCCATTGAGGAAGCGTCCACTTCAATAAAAAATGCATTCCCAGGATTTGGTCTCCTCAAGAGGGGGCCAGAAACAAAGGCCTGTTTCAGGTTGTGAAATGCAGAGACAGCTTCGGGAGGCCAGTCTCTGGCATTCACACCCTTCTTGGTCAAAGCGATAATAGGCGCGGCAATGGAAGAGTAATTCCTTATGAACTGCCTATAATAATTAGTGAAGCCAAGAAAGCGCTGTGTGGCCTTGAGGCTAGCAGGAAGAGGCCAGTTGGTGATAGCCAAGACCTTCCCAGGGTCCATACGAAGACCCGAACATGAGACAAAGCACCCCAAAAACAGGACCTCAGAACATTCAAAGGAACATTTCTCCAGCTTGGCATAGAGATTGTTCTCTCTAAGACGTTGAAGTACAGTGCGGACATGGTTTCTGTGGACGAGCAGATTTTCAGAAAAGATCAGAATGTCATCCATATAGATGACAACAAACTGGTACAGCAGATCTCTGAAAATTTCATTGACAAAGTTTTGAAACACGGCTGGAGCATTACACAGACCAAAAGGCATCACCAGATATTCGTAATGCCCGTCTCTAGTGTTGAATGCAGTCTTCCATTCGTCACCCTCCCGTATTCGAATGAGATTGTACGCGCCTCTGAGATCCAACTTGGTGAAAATGGAGGCACCCTTCAACCTATCGAATAGCTCAGATATTAAGGGTAAGGGGTATCGATTTTTAATAGTAACCGCATTTAAACCCCGATAATCGATGCAGGGTCTTAAGGTACCATCCTTTTTGGCAACAAAAAAGAAACCTGCCCCTGCAGGCGATGAGGATTTCCGGATGAAACCTCTCTCCAGATTCTCTGCGACATACTCCGACATGGCCTGGGTCTCTGGGATGGACAGAGGGTAGGTACGACCCCTGGGTAGAGTTGCTCCGGGGACAAGATCAATAGCACAGTCAAAAGACCTGTGGGGAGGAAGCACCTCAGCTGATTTCTTACAGAACACATCCCGGTAATCGCTGTATGCAGCAGGAAGATCAGAAGAAACAGAAGTGGCAGCAACCGGAAGACTCTCCTTGGGGGTCACCTTGAGAAGACACGACGAGAAACATGAGGAACCCCAGGCCAGGATCTGCCCAGAGACCCAGTCCACATGTGGAGAGTGGAGCTGTAGCCAAGGGAGGCCCAATACAACTGGGGTAGAGGCCTTGGGTAGAATAAGAAAGGATATCCACTCCTGGTGGAGAATCCCTACCGACATCCTAATGGGTAGCGTCTGGAAGCGAATAGGGCCCCCTGGGAGAACAGTGCCATCAATTGCCGAGACTACCAATGGGGTAGTGAGAGGTGAAAGGGTAAGCTTCATAGAAGAAGCAGTTCTCCAATCCATAAAATTGCCGGCAGCCCCGGAATCCAGGTATGCAAGGGTTGACTGAGGAGAAGTGCCTACATGAAGGAACACCGGCAAGAGCAGGCGAGAAGGTGATGTTTCTGGGTCCAATACTCCACCTTCCAAATGTATTAGACCCAAGCGTTTCCCGGACGAAGCGAGCAGGAGTCACGAAAATGACCCTTGCCCCCACAATAGAGGCACAAGCCCAGAGTTCTGCGCCTAGCACGTTCTTCGGGGGTTAGTCTGGTCCGGCCCAGCTGCATAGGTTCTTCAGCAGGTAGATGATGCTCCACGGAATGAAGGGAGGGGAGCTCAGACTGGCTAGGACCCAGAGAGTGCTGGCGTCTTTTTTCTAAAGACCTCTCTTGAAAACGAATGTCGATCTGGTTGCATAATGAAATTACATCGTCCAGACCGACGGGAATGGCTCTTCCCGCTAATTCGTCTTTCACTCGGTCAGAGAGGCCATGTAAAAAGGTAGCGACCAGGGCCTCATTATTCCAGCTCAATTCAGCTGTGTGGATACGGAACTGAAGAGCATATTGCCCCACTGAACTAGATTCTTGGCGAAGACGTAAGACAGCACTAGCCGCTGAAGAAGCCCGAGCCGGCTCTTCGAAGATATTACGAAAGAGCTTCAAGAAATCGGACAGACTGGAAACCACCGGATCGTTCCTCTCCCACAGGGGGGCAGCCCAGGCCAAAGCTTCACCGGAGAGGAGGGAAATGATATAGGCTACCTTAGCCCGGTCAGACAGGAAGCTTTGAGGCTGAAGCTCAAAATGAATTGTGCATTGGCTGAGAAACCCCCTGCAGGCCTTGGAGTCCCCAGAGAAATGGAATGGAGCTGGCAATCTTAGTGAGTGTGAGGCTGCGACAGGTACAGCCGCTGGTTGTACTTGGGGTTGCGGATTCGGGGTTCCCAAGGAGACCTGAAGCTGCTCGAATCGAGAAGCCAGATCCTGGAGGAATCGCATCACCTGAGTCTGATTTGATTCCTGGGCTTCGAGTCTGCGAACTATGCCCTGCAATGGATCATCCGCGGGAAGCGGGATGTCAGCCGGGTTCATGGCTGATCAAACTGTCAGGGTCACCTGTGGCCAGGTGACAGATGCACACCGTAGGGAGACAGGAGTGCACCGCGAGGTAGTGAACCCTATGGCTGGCTTCTGCGGGTAGGAAACTGGGTGGTTGTGGAAAGCGGGACCAGAGGAGCACAACCGGGATCCTAACGGAAGCTAGAGCCAAGATTCCCCAGGGCGCGGAGTCTAAGACGCAGCTGGTCTTCTCCAGGGCCTCTAGTGGTGAGGATGTTGTGCTGCAGGCTGGGACCAGGTCGCGGCCCCTGGAGTTTCCTAGCTCACGCCCCGCAGGATAAGGGGAAAAGAGGGGAAGCAGCAGCAGCAAGATAAGAGAGAACCGAATAACAAGCCGAAGGTCAGGGGCCACAAGCAGACAAGGATAACGAAAGAACGAGCCGAAGGTCAAGGGTCACGAGCAGACAGGGATAGTCGGGGACAAGCCAATAACGTAACAGAGAGACAGACGTAGCACATGGCAGGCAGGAACCCAAACACACAATGCCTAACAAACACGTTGATCAGCAAGGCAGGCTTGCAGTGCACAGGTTAATATAGTGTTCTGTGATAGGGCCTGAGGTGGAGTCAGGCTGGGAGGAGATTATAAAGGAAGCCAGGTGAAGGAGGTCTGGTCTCTAGATGAACACATGAGGAGGAAGGTAAGATGGCAGACAGACATTAATGCATATCCATGACAGAAGGTAGATTGGAACCACCTTGAAGATGTCTACTGTCTATGTGATCTTTGGTCTTCCTTAAAAAAAAAAAAAAAGAAGAAAAAAGAGTATGGAGAAGCATGTTTATGATGTCTACAATTCCCTTGGTTTGTGTACACTGCAGATGGTTGTAATTTTGTTGCAAATTCCTACCTTTTTGTTTGATGTTCTGAAACAAACTTTTTCATCATAACCTAATTCCTCCCAGGATTAGATTCCAGCCAAATTAACCTCCATCTGGTTAACAGGGCTGTAGATGGAAGCTTCTGCCTCCCTCTAGCTGTGTTTAACCCCTCAGGGTTTGTTACTAAGCAATCTATTTACTGCATTTAACCGTTTTTTTCCCTAGTCCAGGGTCGCACTGGGTTGCGGGAATGAGGCTGTGCTATTCAGCTTTGCCTCCCGCTGGTCTCGGTTCCGGTCGCGATTTTTAGAGACGTCTGTGCACGTCTCTGTGCTGATGTCAATATAGGTCCCAACCCGAAATCGCAAGGTAGTACAAAACTGCCTTTTTGAAGTTGGTGTGGCGCCGCTGATGCAGCGTTGCACCGATTAGGGCGGTGCAATTGTCGCATATTATTTTCATGCAATTTAACTGGTCTGGTCGCATGTCAAAAACGCACCAGTGTGATCCAGGGCTATGGGTTGGTTTGCTGAATGGTGCACAAGCCCTGTGGTGAGGTTATCTCAGAACGAACATGCATCAGGCCCTTCAATAAGAAGACATGGATGAACATGAAGGAGCAGTCTCATGGCTTTCCCAAGCCAGCAAACATCCCTCCTCAAGCTCTATAAGAGGAATACAAGGATGGGCATGACAGTATGTATCCCACTGGCTTAAACAGCCAGGGAGGAGGGTGACATCTAAAAGGTGTTACACCCAATAAACAAATTGCCAATACGCTCTAAAGGGGTGTTTCTGACTCACCCTGTGAAAGGGGTCATCTGCTCTGACAATGAGAAGCTGCCTGTCTACACCAGGTGAAGCAGCCAATTTTCCGAATTTCCAGATGGGCATGACAGTATTTATCCCACTGGCTTAAACAGCCAAGGAGGAGGGTGACACCTAAAAGGTGTTACACCCAATAAACAAATTGCCAATACACTCTAAAAGGGTGTTTTCGGCTCACCCTGTGAAAGGGTTATCTGCTCTGATAATGAGAAGCCGCCTGTCCATACCAGGTGAAGCAGCCCATTCTCCAAACTTCCGGATGGACATGACTGCACACAGTCTGCTTTGTCAAGCAACCAAGGATATGGATGACGGCGCCTAACAGGTGGTCGCACTCATGAAACATGTGGTCAATACGCTCTAAAAGAGTGTTTCCACTCACCCTGTGAATTCTCCAAGCCTTCCCAACAAACAATCCGCTTCAGATCCTTCCATAGAGAAACAGACGGCAAGGATGTTACCTAGTTCAAGCAACCTAGGATAAAGATGACGACACCTAATCAGTTGTCACAATTAAGCAGATGGTCAAGACACTCTAAAGGAATGACTAGATTCTTCTCGTAAGGGGACCGTCTGTTTGGCAATGTCCAGCCTTCTTTCAGGGCCTTCTTGGTCCAATCAATTCTCTCCAGTCTCTTCTGAACAGAAGAAAGAGGACGACCTGTGTCCAGATTGCTAAGGTTGGTGAAATGCCTGTGTATAGAGGTGAAACTTTGGAAGTATTTTAAATACCTCCAGAAGACGGCTGGATGTTGAATGGATCAAGTGCTTGTTCGTCAAGATTGGAGGATATCGTCACAGCAGGATGTCAAAGTTATGCCCTTTGGAACGAATAGAAGTTCAGGGGTTGGGACCACCCCGCTGGTTAGTATGTGTCCCTTGTGGGATCGGCCATTCACATGACCTTACCATCAGAAGGTGCGACCCTCAAGGACAAACGCGGTCACTGCATTTTTTTCTTAATCGCAGAAGGGCAAGCCTAAATTAAATAGTGGCCAGTTTGGCTTCCTGCCTCAAGATGAAGGTCTACGGAGTTAAAGACCGAAAATTCAAGAGTTATTGCTCACGCTCACGCCAGAGAGCGTAGCTCCTGCGCTTTTCTGGATGGGAGTCCAGGAAAGACAAGGAAGCAAATGCTTAGTCCAAGAAGTCAATAAGAACTTCCATGTCAGGATGCTCTCTGTTATTTTGGGATTGTGCCACCCATACATGCCCTAGGGGCACTATGTGGTTCCTCTGTGAACATAGGGACGGCTTGTGGATGGACACGTGGTCCCCTAAGGAAAGCATTTTGGGCCATATTTGGAGATCTTTCATCCTTCACGTCTCAGATTGAGCCATAGAAATCGCCTTGCCCCAGCAGCTCAGATGACCTGGTGGTACAGGCAGATACCAGCCAGCTTAGGGGAGCCCTACTTCAGGAACAATGAGCTCAGGACCAATGGTCTTTTGTCAAGGATCCAAGACTTCATCTTGGAGTTGAGGGCAGTCTTTTCAGGCTCTTAGCCTTCAGTCATCTCATCCAGAGTAAGCCTGTCCTGGGAAAGTTGGACAGCACAACGACTGTGGCCTACATCTGGAAACAAGGCTCAGTCTCTCACGTCTGAAGTTTTCTCTAATTCTAGAATTCACCCAAGTCAATCCTCCCAACAATCTGCGACCTATGTGCCTGGTCGGAAGAATCTTCAGACGATCTATTTGTCCAGGTCAAGTCTGACGACAATAGATGATCCAGACGACTGTGAGTCTTTCGAAAACTAACAGAGCTTGGTGTTTTGTCTGCCAGAGGTAGACCGCTTACATTCCCAGTCGACACCAAGTTTCTGAAGTTCCATTCCAGGGCCCAGGAGTCGCAAGCTCTCGGAGTTGAGGTGCTGACTGCAGAATGGTTCGCCAAGACTGCTTATGCCTTTTTTTCAGCTGCTCCCTCTGATTCTCAGCTTCCAGCTAAGGCTGGGGCGAGGGAAGGCGACAGTTTTGGTACCCGCTACTCATCCTGATGAGTGTCAAGGAGTGACGCCCTCTGCCTGGTAGATCAAATCTTCTCCAGTCCCATTCATTCAGCATCCAACAGGCTCAGGCTGATGGCCTGGGTCGAGAGAGGCAGAGCCTAATGGATGTCGAATGCTCGGTGAAGATTTGAACAGTTTTACGAAACGAGAAAGGTCAGCGCTAAGCATGCCTATAGTAGAACAGGACATATATGCCCAGTATATTCGCTGATCAAGATTTTACGCTGGACTCTTCAGAAGCCTGCTTCGAATGCCTACAGGCATGGCTTGACTTAATTCTATGCGCAAGCATGCTATAGGCATGCATTTTGGCTATCGCTGTCTTTACCAGCATTCAACAAGCTTCCAATGCTTAATTACACAGTTTTTCAAGATTCAATTTGGTGGAAACTTCAAACTTGTTTCCAGAATGAGATATACCAATGCTGATGGATGTTATTTCATTGGATGCCTTCAATCACCCTGTGGTACTTTCTCGCTGAAACTAATTTACTGGTGGCAATTACATCAGCATTGGTGTCCTTGGGTTTAAATAACCCATGCTCGCGTACTTCCCAGGCAGGATGGTGCTCATGCCAATGCTCTAATATGTGCCTGAACTGACCTTCATAGTTCATATCACACAAGAGGTTTCCCTCCTACGTTCCCTTTGGGGAGTACTCAAGAAGTTAGCCCATCGGATGTGGGCTAAGCGCTAAAATATTTAATCAAGGCGACTCCTGCCATCAGGAGCTCTGTACATCTGTTTGTCCTTTTCAGGTGGAACACATAATAATCTTGCTGGGAGCCGTAAAATCATAACCTCATCTCCTTGGCCTGCAGGTTGTAGGACTGGCTGTGCCAGGAGAATCATGGCACTCTCACTAGAAGGGTCCAGACCTTGAGGGTGACAGCAGGCCGGGTGTCTCAAACTATCCGCAATACAACTATGTGGACACCAAAATATTCATATTCATGACAATTGAGTTTGTCAGAGGCATTATGTTTTCTGTTACCGTTTTAGTCAGAATTGGAGTGTGTGTAGCATTATCCCTCTCCTGTTTTGGCTAGTTAATTCCCAGCTGTGCTGACATGGAGCCGTCAGGAAAACGGAAAATTTAATTGAAATACTTACTGTAATTTTCCTTTCCTGACGAGCTCCATGTCAGCACAGAACCCGCCCAGTTAAGTAGTAATAGTTATGAAACGCTGAGGCTGAGGTGAGGTGAGTGAAAAATTTATAGTTAAGTCCTGATCACGTAGGGGTGGGCGGAGCCTCACCCAGCTGTGCTGACATGGAGCTCGTCAGGAAAGGAAAATTACGGTAAGTATTTGAATTCAATTTTCCGTTTTCGTAAATAACCCCCAGTGTGTTACTGGATTTTAAACAGTATAGACATTTATTTTTAATGTTTTACATATCTTAAAAAGAGGCCAGACAGAAGTTGTCTAACAGGACTTCATTTTCTGGCTAAAGTTCCACTTCAAAGTCCTTTAATCCAACCTCCATTTCTTCTGAGCTAACTTACACTTAAAACACCCCAGCCCAGATTCTTACTTCTATACCAGAGGTGTGTTCTGTTACAGTTTACTTCTTCTTGGTATAAAAAGTTCGATGGGGCATACACACGGTCGGAATATCCGATGAAAAAATTCAGACTTTTTACATCAGAAATTCCGAGCGTGTGTACGCAGCATAAGGGAGGGTTATAACCCCTGTTCATTTTTTTCCCCCCATCTGTGTCCCATTGGGGAGATTTCACTTCACTTCCTGTCCCATTGCCAAAACAGGAAATGAGAGAAAATCCCTGCAAATTAAGGGAATTCCTCGGGGGGCCCCCAGGTCACCAAATCTAGTGTCCACATTGAAAGATTTTCCCTCTATTACTTTTCTGGGGACAACCCAAAATTTGGGATTTTCTTTTACTTCCACTTCCAATGATAATGGTAAATAGGGCAAACAGAGAGGGTGAATCTCCCTATTGTGGGTATAGACAGCAATAATAACCTAATAGGTGTTCCAATCCATCTCCACACTGTTCCAACCCCACCCCCCCCCCAAAAAAAGTTTTTACTTTAGTTATACTTTTAATATTTTTTTAATATAGTGGACAAAAATGTATTTTATAGTCACACTTTGTACTTGGTAGATCACATTAGAGCGTAGTACACCGTGGACGTTGAAAAATGTCTTAAGTACATGGCCTGAGTAGCAAATTATCCTTGGAAGTGTTTTTAGAAATGTTGGCATTTAATCATGGGCCATCTTCCATCATACATTTGGTTTTAATGTGCGTTATTTTTCTGATAAACACATCACAGCGTTCTTTGTCTACCTTTTTATTAGATGTCAAAAGACAAAAATTACAAACGGATTCTTTTGACGTGTCAGGCGCAGTTATTTTACGTGGGTAGAGAGGAGTCATGTTAAATAAATGACAATTAATTAAATGCCACTGTAGAACATACCACCATGTATATTTTATATTAAAGCTGAACTGCAATCAGAAATAGGATTCAGTACCTTTTTGTATATTTTCTTTTTAATACAATAAACTTTTTTGTCCTTCTACATTTCTAATTCTATGAGACAATTGTAGTTCATATGGGGTTTTAGAATTTATGGTATATACTCAAATAATGCATATTAAGACATAATGTTTCATCATTGTGTTTTACAGTATGTTTATTCTTGTAGCCCTGATGTTGCCCCCAAAACGCATTGGCTGTTTTTATGTCTTACTGTATTTACCAACATTTCAAACTATTTGAGACTCTGTCTTCTGATTTTGATTTGGTGCTCATTAAGGCCTAGTTCACACCTATGCATTGTTTGGTGCTTTTTGCAGAAACGCACTACAGTTCATTTAACATGGATTCCCATGGGATATGTTCACATCAATACTTTTTTCAGCCACTGCGTTTTTGGAAAAGGGTCAGGGCCTTTTCTAAACGTAAAACGGTGCATTTTTTGCTTTTTAGATTTAATAGACTTCAATGGAGAAGCTGAAGAAAAGTATGCAGTGCGCTTTTGCCGCAATTTTACCACAATTTTACGGGTTTCGCATTTTTTTATCTGCCCGACAACAAATTGACAAAAAAAACATAAAAAATGCAAAACGCAAATCGCAGTAAAATCTAGTGTGCAAAAACGCAAAGCGCACATCAAAAAGCACTACAGAAACCATCATAAGCAAACTGCATAGGTGTGAACCGAGCCTTAGGTATTTTTATGGTCAGAAATACTAAAGCATCTTTGTAACAGTCTTCTCATACTTTTCATGTTGTCAAGCAGCCACTGAGTAATACATCTTGCTAATATCCTGTTTGTATGACCCGGGCCGCTGTGCTTTCTCCTTTAGCTAGGCCAGGGTTGTTAAACTCAATTTCATCTTGGGCCAGATCAGCATTGGGGATGCCCTCAAAGGGCCTGTTGTATCTGTGAGACTATATAAATGTATCTACTCTTTATGATCCTAGAGGTGTTCGACCGTTCTTTTCAAGTGGCATACAATTATATTATTATCATAATAATTATAAGCAGATGTCCAGAGCACCCCACCCTCTTTACATTAGTTGTCAAGAGTTCCCCACCCTCCCTTGTATCACAGTGCACCCCCCTTAACTTGTGCTGCTGCTGGGAATAAGCTGGGGGCAGAGCTGGGAAGCAGAAAGTGCAGGGTCTGGAGGAGGACCAGAGTAGGGCTGGAGTCTGCTGAATGCTGAGACCAAAGAAGGCGGAGATAAGGGGGTGCTGCGGCTGCACAGGACGACACAGGATCTGTAGGAGGAGATCTGTCCCCCTCTCTGCTGCTGACTGCTGAGACAGGGGGGCAGAAATGATCCTCTCCATGGCTGTACAGAAAAGCACAGGATCGGGCAGAGGAGTTCTGTCCTCCTCTCTGCTGCTGACTGCTGAGACAAGTTGGGGGCAGAGACGAGAGGGGTTCTGCAGCTGCAAGAGAGGTGCGAGGGCCACATGAAATTGTTTGTGGTAAAATACTGCCCCAGTCTGGGTGCTAGTAAATAATCGTGAAAAGGTGATGTACAATTGCTGCTGCAACTAACTATGTGAGATACACACACTAGAAACAATTGGAAAAAATATAGCTGTGCTGCAATGTACAATTGAATGAAATAAAATGATAAAAGCATCAAATAATACAATGAATAAAAGATGAGGATAATAGAAGCTGTGATTAATCCTCTAAAGTCCAAAAAAGGTAGCTGAACACAACATGGATTTAACAGGTGTGCCCCTCCGTATGTCCATATCACTGTATTAAATGAGTGGCAAATAACAGTGAGTTGCACTCCGAAGGTAACACAGTTCTGATAACAATCCTTCAATATGTTGATCAACGGTGACTTCAAACAAATATACACCCAAGAAGAAGTGATGTGATGTTATAGAAAGGAGTCCTCCACCTCTTATATCAAATTCGCTTACCGACTACATAGATCTCTTGTCAGGAGATCACAACAGCCTGTGGCTAATTACCCCAGCCCTGGGTCTCTCAATAGTAAACCACAAATAATCCTGTCTCCTCCACGTTTGGAACCCTTAGTATCTCTCCCGAGTGAGTGGTACCCATGCAAATACAAAGGCTACCATAGTGTAATACTGTATGGATGTTTATTATAAAAAACGAGGATGTACACTTACATTTACGATGTAGTTAAAAAGCATGTCTAAAAATTCAAGCCGGCCGGCTCTCACTATCCGCCTGTCCTTCCAGGACTGTAGCGTTGTATCGCGGTGACGTTAGCACGCCGCTCCTCCCTACGCCGTTTCGTCATAGATGACGTCGTCTAGCATGCCGGAATCCCACCGTGGGCCTTGTGTTTAACACATGGGAGCTAGGCTATCAGTTATGTAACTGCCCCTGTGTAAATTGTTCCCGCTTATAGTGACGTAAGTCTGAATCTGTTCCACCCTGTTCCAACCCAAGTCGCCCCCCCAATTCCTAATGTCTCAAAGCATTATGGATATGATGTCAGGAGCCTCAACCCCAATTGGTCGGCTATTCCTACATTGTATTGGTAGCAATAATGATGTTGTGGGATTTTAAAGGTTCAATTTTGGCAAAAGTAAGTGGGCAATAAAAAAATAAAAAAATTAAAAATGTAGTTCTTGTGCCTGTAAAAAAAAATATTTAGTAGAGACTTTAAAGAATCCTGGACTTCAGCTTTAAAAAAATGCAACTGATTCTGAGAATCTAACGTTGATAAGTATTTTCCACGTCACAGCTTTCTTTGATTAATTCAAGTTTTTCTAGTTTTCCTAATTTTCCTTTCTCAAGCACCACTAGACCTTCTTGATCAAGGCTACCCTAAAGGGACATTGTGCAACTTTTCTATTTCAAAGATAATCTTTTTCTTGTACAAATACTTTAGTTTTTTTAATTCCTAAATTCCTCCAAATATTTTAAAATCTCTTTCAAATTTAAAACAACACTAAACAGATGCTAGATAGTTGGTGTTTGAGTAACATTACTTCTCAAATGATGTATCCCAAAGGACTCGTTTACAAGTGCGACAGGTTAGCTTGGATCACTTTTCAGAGGTTTTACATAGTTACATAGTTAGTCTGGTTGAAAAAAATACACAAGTCCATCCAGTTCAACCAATAGAAGGGAAAAAAATTATACAATCCTATATATACAATCCCATACCCACAATTTTTCCAGAGGAAGGTAAAAACCCCCAATAAAGCATGATCCAATTTGTTCCAGCAGGGAAAAAATTCATTCCTGATCCCCCGAGAGGCAATCGGATGTTCCCTGGATCAACTTTACCTATAAATGTTAGTTTCCAGTTAGAGTGCCCTAAAAAAGTATTCATACTCCTTAAAATTTTTCACATTTGCTAATGTTACAACTAGGGTTGAGCGAACCCGAACTGTAAAGTTCGGGTTCGTACCGGACTTTTGGGTTTTTGGTACCCGGACCCGAACCCGAACAATTTACTGTATGTTCGGGTTCGGTGTTCGGCAATGTAATGGCGCATTTTAAAAAGCTGCAGGGCAGCCAATCAACATTCGTTTAAAGCGGAGTGTCACCCAAAATAACATCTATATACGAGCACACTCCTTACACTACTAACATGTCCAGTAGCCAAATCTTTTTTTTTTTTCTGTTGTACATACCGTATTATGGCTATGTCAATTTCGGCTTCCGGGTACTCACTCCCGCGGGAGTAGGCGTTTCTATTCTCCCGCAATGTAATCTGGGAGTTCGCATGTCCTGCAGAAAAAGTTCCCCGGCGGATAAGGTTCCCCCCCCTGTACTGCGCATGCGTGGCACGAACCTCAACGGAGTTTCCGAAAGTAGCCGAACATGTAGAGCTGTGAGTCGGCTCTACACGGCGCCTGCGCAGTCAGCTCTACACGGCTCTTAGTCATTGCGCAGGCGCCGTGTAGAGCTAACTCGCAGCTCTACATGTTCGGCTACTTTCGGAAACTCCTTTGAGGTTCGTGCCGCGCCTGCGCAGTACAGGGGGGTCCTTTTCCGCCGGGGGGACCTTCTTCGGCAGAACACCGTCCACCGCTTCCAGGAAGTCAGTGCTTGTGGGCTTCACAATGCCCACAAGCAAAATGGAAAATTTCTATAGCTGATTTTAAAAGTTCATCTTTTGCCCGAAAACAGACAGGAGAGGTTTGAAGTCACCAAACACGTGAGTACTAATTGGTGATCTAAAAATACATTGAATGCAACCAAAAACAAAAAAATTATTTGCCGCGGAACCTCCGCTTTAACTCGTGTGCCCTTAGAAGCCATCACAGCCATGCCTACTAATGGCATGGCTATGATTGGCCAGTGCAGCATGTGACCCAGCCTCTATATAAGCTAGAGGCACATAGCACACCACTCTGCGTTAGATGGTGTAGGGAAAGGTTGCTGCTGCTGCTGCTGCTTTGAGGGAGAGAATTAGATAGGAGTCCTGATTCAGAAATCAAATTACTCAGCGATCTACCTTGCTTTTGTTGTGTGGGTGCAGTGCACAATCTTTTTATCCTGCCCTGAGCCCAGTGCCAGAGAAAAGATAACTTTTATCCGTCTGTTAGTTAGGTTGGCGTCGGCGGGCATTTTATGCAAGCTCAATGCACCAGCACTGCATATGCTACTGTGAGATACACACTTTAGATACTGTTCTCCTATTCTGCTATCCCCCAAAAAAAATTTTTTATGGCAAAAATAGATTTTTTTGGTGCATTTTCTGCATATCTGTACATGTGAGATACTCACTTTAGATACTGTTCTCCTATTCTGCTATTCAAAAAAATAATAATTTAGGGCAAAAAAACTTTTTAGGGTGCGTTTTCTGCCCCCAAAAATTTTCTTGGTGCATTTTCTGCATATCTGTATGTGTGAGATACACACTTTAGATACTGTTCTCCTATTCTGCTATTCAAAAAAAAAAAAAATTAGGGCAAAAAAAATGTTTTGGTGCGTTTTCTACCCCAAAAAAATTTTTGGTGCATTTTCTGCATATCTGTACGTGTGAGATACATACTTTAGATACTGTTCTCCTATTCTGCTTTTCAAAAAAATAATAATTTAGGGCAATATGAGGAGAACGTCAAATAAGGGACGTGGCCCTGGTCGTGGTGCTGCTGGTGGAGCTCCTGTTGCAGGGAGAGGACGTGTTCGATCTGTGCCAGCTACACGCACAAGTAAAACACCTTCCTTAGGTGTGAGTAGGCGACAGCCTGCAGCGGTATTTGGTCGGGCCTAATGCGGCTCTACGAATGTTGAGGCCAGGACAAGTACAGGCAATAGTAGATTGGGTTGCTGACAGTGCCTCCAGTTCCTTCACATTGTCTCCCACCCAGTCTACTGCTGAAAGATCAGAGTTGGCACCTGCAGCCGATGTCCATCAGTCTTTCACCTCACCCCCTTGCAAATCAGCCAAGCAGTCTGAGCCCCACATCATGCAGCAGTCTTTCTGCTTTTTGATGACTCTGTTAGCAGGGTTTCCCAGGGCCACGGGAGGACCATCGCAGCACGTTTCGAATGATGAAGAAACACAGGTGCCAACTGCTGCTGCTTTCGCAATTGTGCAGACCGACAAGGAGGGCAGGGGTGAAGACTGGGTGGAAGATGATGTGGAGGACGATGAGGTCCTCGACCCCACATGGAATCAACGTGATGCAGGTGACCTGTGTAGTTCGGAGGAAGAGGCGGTGGTCGCACAGAGCCACCAGCACAGCAGAAGAGGGAGCAGGGTGCAAAAGCGGAGCGTCCGTCCCCTAGACAGTACACCTGCTACTGCCCAACGCATCAAGGGACCGAGCACACCAAAGCCAGGTCCAAGGAGTTCTCTAGCGTGGCAGTTCTTCAGACAATGTGCTGATGACAAGACACGAGTGGTTTGCACGCTGTGCAATCAGAGCCTGAAGCGAGGCATAAACGTTCTCAACCTAAGCACAACCTGCATGACCAGGCATCTAAGTGCAAAGCACGAGCTGCAGTGGAGTAGACACCTCTTCTGCTGCAGTCTCAGCCTCTTCATCCACCTCTGTAGTGGCCTGCAAACAGAGGATCTGCCAGCAACACTACCACCTGGGTCACCAACCATCTCCACAATGTCCCATGGAAGCGTTCAGCTCTCTATCTCCCAAACACTGGAGCGAAAGAGGAAGTACCCCCCTACCCACCCGCAATCCCTGGCCCTGAATGCCAGCATTTCAAAATTCCTGGCCTTTGAAATGCTGTCATTCCGTCTGGTGGAGATGCAGAGTTTTAAAAGCCTGATGGCATTGGCTGTCCCACAGTACGTCGTGCCCAGCCGCCACTACTTTTCCAGATGAGCCATCCCTTCCCTGTACAACCAAGTGGGGGACAAAATCAGGTGTGCACTGCGCAACGCCATCTGTGGCAAGTTCCACCTAACTACGGATACGTGGACCAGTAAGCACGGTCAGGGACGTTGTATCTCCCTAACAGCACACTGGGTAAATGCAGTGGCGGCTGGGCCTGAGGCGGATAGCAGTGTGGCGCATGTCCTTCCACCACCGAGGATTGCAGGGCGCTTCAGTTTGCCTCCTGTTGCTAACTCCTCCTACTCCGCTTCCTCATCCTCTACCGCCTCATCATCTGGTCAGCGTAACACCTTCACCACCAACTTCAGCACAGCCAGGTGTAAACGACAGCAGGCAGTTTTAAAACTTTCCTGTTTGGGGGAAAAAACCCACACCGCGCAGGAGTTGTGGAGGGACATGGAACAACAGACCGATGAGTGGTTGGTGGCAGTGAACCTCAAGCCCGGCCTGGTGATGTGCGATAATGGGCAAAATCTCGTAGCAGCTCTGGGCCTAGGTGGTTTGACGCACATCCCTTGCCTGGCGCATGTGCTGAATTTGGTGGTGCAGAGGTTCCTTAAAAAATACCCCGATATGCCAGAGCTGCTGCAAAAAGTGCGGGCCATCTGTGCGCACTTTCGGCGTTCTCATCCTGCTGCTGCTCACCTGTCAGCACTGCAGCGTAACTTCGGCCTTCCTGCTCACGGCCTCATATGTGACGTGCCCACAAGGTGGAACTCCACCTTGCACATGCTGGCCAGACTGTGCGAGCAGCAGCAGGCGATAGTGGAGTTTCAGCTGCAGCACGCACGCATGAGTCGCTCTGCGGAACAGCACCACTCCACCACAAATAACTGGGCCTCCATGCAAGACCCGTGTGCCTTGTTGCGCTGTTTTGAGTACTCCACCAAAATGGCCAGTGCCGATGACGCCGTTCTCAGCCTTACTATCCCAGTTCTATGCCTCCTTGAAAAAACGCTTTGGGCGATGATGGAAGAGGATGTGGCACAGGAGGAGGAGGAGGAGGAGGAGGAGGAGGAAGAGGGATCATTTCCAAGGCTTTCAGGGCAGTCATTCACAAGTGGCTCCGAGGGTGGGTTCCTGCACCAACAAACGCCAGGTACACAATTAATTGTCCAGCAAGGGCACAGTTCTGGAGGATGAGGAGGTGGAGGATGAGGAGGAGGAGATGAAGGAGGAGGAACCATGTTCACAGCAGGGTGGCACCCAGACCAGCTCATGGCCATCACTGGTGCGTGGCTGGGGGAATACAGAGGACACAGACGATACACCTCCCACAGAGGACAGCTTTTCGTTGCCTCTGGGCAGCCTGGCACACATGAGCGATTTCATGCTGCAGTGTCTCCGCAATGACCGCCGAGTTGCCCACATTCTAACTGGTGCTGATTACTGGGTGGCCACGCTGCTGGATCCCCGTTACAAGGACAACATACCGTCCTTATTTCCCTCACTGGAGCGTGATCGTAAGATGCGCGAGTACAAGCGCACGCTGGTAGACGCACTGCTGTGGCATTCCCACCTGACAGCGGGGGCACAGTGGAAGCACAAGGCGGAGGCAGAGGAGGAGGAAAAGGTCGCCAACGCAGCCGGGGCACCACCAGCACCTCAGAAGGCAGGGTTAGCATGGCCGAAATGTGGAAAAGCTTTGTCAGCACGCCACAACAACCAGCACCACCAGCTGATATGGAACGTCTTAGCATGAGGCAGCATTTCAGTAACATGGTGGAGCAGTATGTGTGCACACGCCTACACTTACTGAATGACGGGTCTGCCCCCTTCAACTTCTGGGTCTCTAAATTGGGCACATGGCCTGAGCTTGCCCTTTACGCCTTGGAGGTGCTGGCCTGCCCTGCAGCCAGTGTATTATCTGAACGTGTATTTAGCACGGCAGGGGGCGTTATCACAGACAAGTGCAGCCGCCTGTCCAGAGCCAATGTGGACAAGCTCACGTTCATTAAAATGAGCCAGGCATGGATCCCACAGGACTTGTCCGTACCTTGTGCAGAATAGACATGTATACCGGCCTTACCCAGCCATTGTTGTATTTTTGATCTTTCTCACTCTTTTGGGGTGTACCCTAATTTAATTTTTTTTTAAATTAAAACCAAAAACCAGTGTTGGCTACCTCGTCCTCCTCCACTGCCGCTTCCACCTACACCCCCACATCCACGGCCACCTCAACCTCCTACTCCATATGGACCTCGTCCCCTTAGGTCAAGACTATTATTTTTTATTTTTATGTTATTTTAAGTTATTTCCCTATCCACATTTGTTTGCAGAGCACTTGCCATGCTCTTAACAACATGTTGCTGCCATTTGCAGCCCTCTAGCCCTTTCCATTACTTTTTTAGAGCCATTTTAGTCCTCAAAAGTTTGGGTCCCCATTGACTTCAATGGAGTTCGGGTTCGGGGTCAGGTTCGGGTCCCGAACTCGAACTTTTTTGCGAAGTTCGGCCGAACCCGTCGAACCCGAACATCCAGGTGTCCGCTCAACTCTAGTTACAACTAAAAATGTGAATGTATTTTATTGGGATTTTATGTGCTAGATCAACACAAAGTGGCTCATAATTGTGAAGTGGAAGGAAAATGATAAATGATTTTCATTTTTTTTTACAAATAAATATGTGAAAAGTGTGGCGTGCATTTGTATTCAGCCCCCTTTACTCCTGATACCCCAAACTAAAATCTTGTGGAACCAATTGCCTTCAGAAGTCACATAATTAGTAAATAGAGTCCACCTGTGTGTATTTTAATCTCAGTATAAATACAGCTGTTCCGTTAATCCCTCAGAGGTTTGTTAGAGAACCTTAGTGAACAAACAGTATCATGAAGGCCAAGGAACACACCAGACAGGTCAGGGATAAAGTTGTGGAGAAGTTTAAAGCAGGGTTAGCTTATTAAAAAATATCCCAAGCTTTGAACATTTCACGGAGCACTGTGCAATCCATCATCCGAAAATGAAAAGAGTATGGCACAACTGCAAACCTACCAAGACATGGCTGTCCACCTAAACTGACAGGCCGGGCATGGAGAGCATTAATCAAAGAAGCAGCCAAGAGGCCCATGGTAACTCTGGAGGAGCTGCAGAGATCCACATCTCCGAAGGAAGAATCTGTCCACAGGACAACTATTAGTCGTGCACTCCACAAATCTGACCTTTATGGAAGAGTGGCAAGAAGAAAGCCATTGTTGAAAGAAAGCCATAAGAAGTGCTGTTTGCAGTTTGCGAGAAGTAATGTGGGGGGACACAGCAAACATGTGGAAGAAGGTGCTCTGGTCAGATAAGACCAAAATTTGGTGGTGGCAGCATCATGTTGTGGGGATGCTTTTCTTCAGCAGGGACAGGGAAGCTGGTTTATGTTGATGGGAAGATGAATGGAGCCAAATACAGGGCAATCTTAGAAGAAAACCTGTCAGGCCTCGTACACACGACCGATTTTCTCGTCGTAAAAAACACGTCGTTTTTTTCGACGAGATTCTTGTTAAGCTTGTCGATTTTCTCGTCAAGCTTTCTATGCGTACACACTGTCATTTCCCAATTTCCTCGTGGTTCTCTGCGCTCACGTCCAGCACGTACGACAGCACTATAAAGGGGAAGATCTTTTTTCTTGGCGCCACCCCTTGGGCTGCTTTTGCTGATCTCGTGTTACCACGTGTGAAGTAAAAGTTTGGGAAGAGACGATTCGCGCTTTTCAGTCTTCGTACTTTTCAGATCGTTTTCTGCCGTTCAGTTTGTGCTTGTGGGTTCGTATCTTGACTTTCAGGGCGTCTAGGCAGGTCGTATCTGTTTTACAGTGCGTTCTTGCCTGTTTGTTTCTGAATTTCAGTTCGTTATTCATAGGCCTTGCTGTTCTAAAGTGCGTTCTGTTCTGTACGTTCTGATTAGACGACCGTTTCCTAGCCATGTCGCCTGGACGTTCTCGTCGTCGAGTTCGTGCTGTGCGTGCGCTTGGTGTTGGTCTGCTTGTTTTGGACCAAGACCAGTCCATGAATGGTGTGAGGAGGAGTTCATGGATCAAGAATTGGTTGCTCCAGCGGGACCAATTCTGCCACATGCCTCTGCTGCGGGAGATCGTCGAGAATAATCCTGAGGACTACAGGAATTTTCTGAGGATGTCTGACCCCGTTTTTCAGGAACTGTTTGCTTTGTTGTCCCCCTATATTACCAGGAAGGACACCGTTATGCGGGAAGCCATCAGTGCTGAGCAGAGGCTCATCGCCACGTTGCGTTACCTGGCGACAGGGAGAAGTCTTCAGGACTTGAAGTTCACCACAGGCATATCCCCCCAGGCTCTGGGCCTCATAATCCCAGACACCTGTTCTGCCATTATACAAGTCCTGCAGGAGGACTATATTAGGGTAAGTTTTCTCCCTTAACATCACATTTTATGTATTACATGTATGCTAATGTATTGTATTTCTTTCATCCTTCCCTAATTACCATGATTGTAATATGCTGAGAATGTCCCCTTTGTCCCCATGTATGTTGTAAGCTTTAGATTGCCCCTTTTTTATCCTCCCTAAATATTTCCCCTCACTAACTTTTCCAGCAGGGGCGCCTGTTGCTCCAAATGTTGGGGGGTTCAAACCCCAATTTAGGAAATAAACTTCCTCCTTTTTTGCTCTGTTGCCTAATAAACGCCCCCAGTTGTCCCCTCCAATGCAGCCATTTTGTTCCCTCAAATGCAGCCATTTAGTCCCCTCTAATGCAGCCAGTTTCCCCCCAGCCCTGCACTTACCTTCTTGTGGTCAGCGCCATCCTTCTTCTGTCCTTGATGTCTTCTCCTTCCCTTCATGTTGCATCAGCCAATCATGTTACCATTAAACAGACTTGGTGAACATGATTGGCAGAGCAGCCTGTCAGTGTTTACACAAGGAATGCCCCCCTCCTTGCGTCCCCGATTTTTCTTTGAGGAAGCCAATTACATCCCTCAGGTTGTAATTTGCAAGACTATTTTAATACCTATTTCTGCTCTGCAATTTTAACCCCCTAAATGCCACAATTATTCATATGTCGGTCACTTTACAAGAGGCCATCCACCTGAATAGTGTGCGGCATAGACAATACATAGGTTCATGCAACGCATGAACCTATGTATTGTTCTGAGTGATGGGCACAGGAGAGAGGGGACAGTGCTCCAGCGCCCACTCTGGACGCACCGCCACTGCAATGCTATCCTGTGGCCAAACACATCTCCCCCCCCCAAAATAATTTAGTAATGGCCCATCAGAGGGGGTGATGAATATGATAAATGAGCCTTCCATTATACTTTTTTTACACACCTTAATAAACGTATAATTAGATTGATGTTGGTCTCTAATTTTTTTGGATAGAATTTCCTTGTAATGTATGCCTTTGTTTTTCTAATATTATTTCATCTTATTTCACTCCACAGCTTCCTTCCACGCCACAGGACATGTCACGCATCGGAGTTTGCCACGCGGTGGGACTTCCCCAACTGCGGTGGTGCCATAGACGGGAAGCACGTCCGCATCGTGCCGCCACCCCGTTCTGGGTCCTACTACTACAATTACAAGGGGTTTCATAGCATTGTGCTGATGGCGGTGGTGTCAGCACGGTATGAATTCCTCTATGTTGATGTAGGGAAGAATGGCCGGATGTCCGATGGGGGATCCTTCATCCAGACGGAGTTTGCCCTCCGTCTCCAGAGTGATGACCTTGCATTGCCACCGGATGCAGGGAATATTGAAGGACTCCCCTTTGTTTTCTTGGCTGATGAAGCCTTCGGACTCGGACGGCATCTTATGAGGCCATTTCCACAGAGGACCCTGACCCCAGAGAAGAGTGTGTTCAATTACCGGCTGGCCAGGGCCCGAAGAGTCGTTGAAAATGCCTTCAGCATAATGGCCAGCCGGTTCCGCCTTTTTATGACTTCCATCCACTTGGCGGACTACAAAATAAACTATGTAGTGTTATGCTGCTGTGTGCTACACAACTTTCTGAGCCAAAAATCAAATTCCTATATGGCCTCAGTTTTGCCAGAGGCTGGACTTTCCCCTGCAAATCCCCTTCCGGGCCTGGAATCTGCCCGTCTTGGCTTGCCCCCCCAAAATGCCCGTGTGGTTCGGGACAAATACATGGAGTATTTCACGGGTAGGGGGGCAATTCCTATGCCAGCCTATGTCTAAGTATCCCAATAAGAATCTTGTTTAAACCTTTAATTATTTGTTCTTTCCTGTCTCCTAATTTGTCTTTGTGCATTTGTAGTGGCAAGTGTATTTTACTTTAGTAAATAACAACCAATTTCACTATGTTACCTTACAAAAGAACCAAATAAGCTTAGAGAGTATTATAAAAAGAAGCTACACGTTGTTTGTGGTCAAATATTTTACTCTCTGCACATTCTCTTCTTTTTTTTTTTTTTGTTTTACTTTGGGGTTGGCCTGGCCACAACCCGGCAAATTTTGGCTTATGAAAATACAAAAATATCACTTGCATTTCAACATTGGATACCTCTGAGCAATCGGAGACATTCACTTACACAAACTATGTCTCTATGTGCCCGTCCTAATATGGGGTCCTGCCACCCCTTGCCCAGCCAAAAATTCAATATGCACACATTTTTAATTTTTTGCATATAGGAAGTTTACAATCCTGATCCCTATTGTCAACATGTGCTATCTGCCATCAGGGGTGATCAATGGACAGCAGGATGTCCTTCCTGGATGACCACATTGAGACAAGGCCATCACTCTCCACTCTTCCCCCCCAGACTTCCCTGCAGCCAACCTGAGCCTTCTCTGGAGCAAGAGGAGGCAGCCATCCTGGATGATCCTGATTTGTCTATCTGGAGCCAGGTATAGTATTAACTGAAAATGTATTGGGATAAAATTAATGTTTCCCAAATATGTCAGGATGAGAAACATACATTATTTTGTATTCCACAAGTGAAATCAGGATCTGTAGACATTATTCTGCACTTAATTGTGTGGTAAATAGTCAAGCTGATGTAGTGGTAAATTTAAAGCAAGGATTTATGCATTTACATTCTAATTGCTTCCATCAGGATTACAAAGTTTGATGCAAAGATTAAACCAACATATTAAACTATGTTCCTTTTTCATACACAGGATGAAATCAGCCAGGAGGAGGGTCTGGAAACTGTCAGGCAGGAGGTGGCAGGGCCCAGTGGCAGCCAGGAGGTGGCAGGGCCCAGTGGCAGCCAGGAGGTGGCAGGGCCCAGTGGCAGCCAGGAGGTGGCAGGGCCCAGTGGCAGACAGGAGGTGGCAGGGCAAAGGAGAAGCACCAGATCCCAGGTGCCTCCCATCCGGCTTCACAAAAGAGGCAGGAGGGACAGGACCACCAGTGAGGCAGCAATGGCCCTTATTAAAGAGGCCCATGCCACCCTCAAGGAGCCCACATCCCCTGAAGAGGCCATTGCCGGCCTAGTGGAGGCTAAGTTCAAGGTGATGAGCATGGAGCAACGCCTCCTATGCGAGCCCCTGCTCATCACCTTGCTCAACAAGGGGCTGATGGAGCAAATTACCCCCAATACCGCCATATGTGAGGTGGCCCAACTGACCCAACCTCAACCTCCACCTCCACCTTCCTCTTCTGCCCCACCCCCTTCTGCTACACCTCCACCTTCTGCCCCACCCCCTTCTGCTACACCTCCACCTTCTGCCCCACCCCCTTCTGCTCCACCTCCACCTTCTGCCCCACCCCCTTCTGCTACACCTCCACCTTCTGCCCCACCCCCTTCTGCTACACCTCCACCTTCTGCCCCACCCCCTTCTGCTACACCTCCACCTTCTGCCCCACCCCCTTCTGCTACACCTCCACCTTCTTCTTCTGCCCCACCCCCTTCTGCTACACCTCCACCTTCTTCTTCTGCTCCACCCCCTTATGCTACACCTCCACCTCCTCCTCCTGACAGGAGTACCCCTCCAGTGGGCCAGCCTCCAGCCAAACGAAGAAGGAAGGCTGCAGGAAAGGCTGCAGGAAAGGCTTCAGGAAAGGCTTCAGGAAAGGCTGCAGGGAAGGTTGCCAGGAAGAAGAGGAAGTGATGGCCTTGCTTCATTGTGGTCGGACAGAAGGCAGCCTGTTGTAGTACCACACACTTGGGACATATATCTCACCTGCTGCTGTTCCTGACCTCTGGGAGGCCAGCATCAGATTGTGTTCTGAAATGTGGGCCTTCTCAAGCTCCCAATTTTAGTGTCCACACAGGGTTGCTGTGTGCTCTGGGGTCCCTGGGATGCACAAATGGCAGCAGCTTCTCCAGCGCTGCCTTCTCTTTATTTAATTTATAAACATGAATAAATGTGTTTTTTGTTTAAGTTCATACTTGACTATGTGTATTTTTAAATAAAAAAAAACAAGCTTTGGAGTAAGCAGATACATTTGACTCACAATAAAAGGCACAGATATCACCCCCCCAAAAGAATAACTAAATCTGATTAGCACAAAAACATGGTGTGAAATTTTAATAATATAGATTCCAAAATTAAATGGGAGATCGCTATCAAAACATTGAGAAATTATAATTAACATCATTTTGAAAAATCTAACCATTTAAATTATTCCTAAAAACTTGCACGATATAATACACATAAATCTTATAAAGAGCAGCATGAAAAAGGTTAAAAATAAGGCAGAACTCTGTGTGAATATCAGCAGCAAAAGAAGGTCACTCGTTTTGATTAATGTAACATTCTAACGAAGATTTCAATGCAGAACATTTAAACGATGAAATATTTATGAGCGTGACGAATATGCTCTCTCCATTATGAAGGCTTGTTTTACCAGAAGATGCGCTCCCGTCTCATAGTTGCTTGTGAGCATGCGCGCTTTTGGAAGAGTCGTAAAAGCATACACACGAACCATTTTCTCGTCACAAAACAGGCCGACGAGAAACACGACGAGGAAATCTGGAATCCTGACGAGAAAATAGAGAGCAGGTTCTCTATTTTCTCGTCGAGATTCTCGGCAAGTTTCTCGTCGTAAAACCATACACACGAACGTTTTTCTAGACAAAAAACTCTCGCGGCACTTTTCTTGACTGTTTTGGACGAGAAAATCGGTCGTGTGTACGAGGCCTCAGAGTCTGCGAGAGACTTGAGACTGGGATGGAGGTTCACCTTCCAGCAGGACAAAGATCCTAATCATACAGCCAAAGCTACAATAGAATGGTTTAGATCAAAGCATATTCATGTGTTAGAATGGCCCAGTCAAAGTCCAGACCTAAATCCAATTGAAAATCTGTGTCAAGACTTGAAAATTTCTATTCAGACGCTCTCCATCCAATCTGACAGAGATTGAGCAAAAATGTCACTCTCTAAGGCCTCGTACACACGACCGAGTTTCTCGGCAAGAACCAGCAAGAAACTTGCTGGCAGAGATGTCTTGCCGAGAAATTCGTTCGTGTGTATGGTTTCTCGTCAAGAAAACCGACAAGTAATCTCGACGAGAAAATAGAGAACCTGCTCTCTATTTTCTCGTCGAGATTCTCGTCGGCATGTTTCTCGACGAGAAAAGTGAGTGTGTGTACACTTACCTGTCCTCCGGGAAGCCCGTGCATGTTCGAAATGAATTCGACGCATGCGCGGTAGCTTCCTAGGCATAGGTAGGGTATACCAAGATGGCGGCGACGGCATCGAATGTGACGAGCGCATGCTCGTCGTAGTCGATGACATCACCGCGTACGCTCCATTCAAAGAACCGCGGGTTCTTTGAATCGAGCGTGTGTACACTCGGCCAGGACAAGTTTCTTCTCCAAGAATCTCGTCGAAAAAAGCGACATGTTTTTTCCGACGAGAATCTCGGCCGTGTGTACGAGGCTTAAATGTGCAAAGCTGGTAGAGACATAGCCAAACAGACTTGCAGGTGTAATTGCAGTGAAAGGTGGTTCTACAAAGTATTGACTCAGGGGGGATAAATACAAATGCACGCCACACTTTTCAGATATTTATTTGTTAAAAATTTTGAAAACCATTTATAATTTTCCTTTCTTTATAATTCAAATGTTATTAGAAATTTTCTTTCCATATAACAAACAAACATATGTTACAATTCATATTCTCACCTAAACCCTACAAGGGTGGAAGTGCCTCCCCACCACCATCCATCCCCATTCCTCCGCCAGACCCATGGAAAAAAAAAAAGAGAGGGCCCCCCTCCCATCTATTCTATGTGGATTTCATGTGCTCTTACAGCTCAGTCTAATTACTGTGCTCTCCATACTATTTTATTTGAATGAATTCATATCTAGTTATTAGTGTACAAGTGACCCTTCCCTTAAAAAAAAACAAAAAAAAACAACCCCCCTCCTATATTTGATGTGTATATTATCTATTATCTATTGTCTGCTCAGTATGTTCGGACCATCAGTCTGATCACTATGTTATGTGTATATTATCTACTTTCTTAGTGTGTAAAGTGACCCTTCCTTCCCTTCTCCTAAAAAAACAAAAAAACAAACAAAACAAAACAAAAAACAAACCCCATTCCTGGCTCAGGCAGATGAGGTGGAGACACCAGTGGGGGGGGGGGGGGTGGCTATCCCTCCCACATTCATCACAAACTTAACTCTATTACATAAAAACAAAACATACAACAAAGAAGGAAAAAAAATATATATATATTTTTAGAAGTTGTAGTTTATCCTAAATGTGTAACATTGTGTTCCCTTTGGGGGGGGGGGGGAGTCATGGGGTATTATCCTGTCTACAACTTTTATCTCTTCCCTTCCACTGCTATATTCTTAACCTCTTTCTATTTCTGGGGCCTGGAATTCCCATCCTGTTCATATTTTCTTATATTCCTCCTGTTGATTTCTTATCTTAGATACCCATCTTTCCGCTTCCATTATTACATCTACTTCCCTTTTCCATTCTATCAGAGTGGGACATGTTGTCTGCTTCCAATACTTAGGTATTAATTTCTTTGCTGTGTTTAATAAATGCGGTGTTATACTTTTTTAATATGATTTTATTGCAACCGGGGTTCCGTGGAACAAAACATGCATGGGTTTGGACTCTATAGGTATACTTGATAACTTCTTAATCCACGGCATTACCTTATCCCAGAAACCTCTTATCTTGGGGCAGGACCACCAGATATGCAGAAAAGTGCCTTGCTCTTTACATCCTCTCCAGCAGAGACTATCTGCTGTCGGATATATCTGTGCCAATCGCGTCGGTGTTCGATACCATCTAGTCATAAATTTATATGACATCTCATGAATTGATGAACTTATAGTAGATGGATATGTTGCTTCTATAAATTTATTTTTTTGTGTTACTGTGAATGTATGACCCAGTTCTTTCTCCCATTCTTGGATAAAATATGGGATTGTAGTGCTTTTGTCACGTACCTAGCGGTGATGAGCCCGGACTTGCAGAGGAAGGCCTCCCTTACGGCTCCCACCAGCGGCCCCTGGTAAGGTAACAGCAGGCGCGGAGGTAGGAGGGGTACGAGTGCCTGGCAGGATCAACCAAGGTGAAGGTAGGTATGCAGACTTGGTAGGCACACTGGAACACAGCAGGTCGAACTGGAATCAGGAACACTCAGCAAACTGGAATCGTTCAGCAGACGGGACCGGAACCAGGAACACAGGAACTCAGCAAACTGGATCAGCTTAGCAGACTGGACCGGAACCAGGAACACAGGAACTCAGCAGACTGGATCAGCTTAGCAGACTGGACTGGAACCAGGAACACAGGAACTCAGCAAACTGGATCAGCTTAGCAGACTGGACCGGAACTAGGAACAGTGAGCTTGGTCAGACAAGCCGGGTCGGATAACTGGCTGGCAGCAAGGTACAGAGGGATCAGACAGAGGAGAGGTCACAACAAGCCAGGGGTCGGATGCAGGCAGAAAACTGGAGAAGTCACAGGCAGGCCGGGTCAAACACAGGTAAGTCTTCAGATCAGGTTTTCAGGTACTCAACGCTGTAGAGCAGACAGCAGGGACTGTCTGCGATTGACAGGTTTAAATAGCCCCTCTGGCGCCACCTGCAGGGCGGAGCATGCGCAACCGAGAATCAGGAAGACCAGGACGCCTGCTTCTGGCAGGACCTCCATGACATTGCCCCCCCCAAGGGGCAGCCTCCGGATGCCCATCCGGGCAAACTTCTCAGGGTGAGATCTCTTGAAGGACTGCACCAGGCTTCTAGCATGGATGTTCTCCTCAGGCTCCCAAGAGTTTTCTTCGGGTCCGTAGCCCTTCCACTTAATCAGGAATTGGTTCTGGTTATTCCTTCTTCTAAAATCCATAATGGCTTCCACTTCGAATTCCTCCTCCCCGTCTACAATGACAGGATCAGGGAGAGCCGGACTTCGGCCTGGAAATGGGTTGGGAACCGAGGGCTTCAGCAGAGATACATGGAAGACCGGATGGATCTTGAGGGAGTCAGGGAGCTCCAGTTCATAAGCCACTTCATTGATTTTCCTTTTGACTGGAAACGGCCCTAAGAATTTGGGGCCCAGTTTCTTAGAGGGACATGCCATCCTCAAGTTTAAAGTGGATAACCATACTTGGTCGCCGGGTGCCAGCATTAATTCACCCCGTCTCTTCCTGTCAAAAATTGTTTTGTTGTGTTCCTGAGTCTTGGTCATGGTTTCCTGCAGAAGTTGGTTGTTGGATGAAAAGAAGTTCAACTTTTCCTGGACTGCGGGCACCGTACATTCAGGAAGGGAATTGGGCAGGAATGTAGGATGGAAACCGTAGTTAAGAATGGGGACTGCTTGGTAGCGGAATGCGTAGAGTTGTTATAGGCAAACTCGGCCAATGGGAGCAGGGAAACCCAGTCATTCTGAGCGAATGAAGAGAAGCAGCGCAGGTACTGCTCAAGGGTCTGGTTAGTCCTCTCAGTCTGTCCATTGGTCTGGGGATGGTAAGCAGAGGAAAGTGACAATTCTATCTCCAGAGCCTTGCAGAGGGATCTCCAAAACCGGGAGGTAAATTGTACCCCTCGGTCGGAGACAATATTGGCTGGTACCCCGTGGAGTCTGACGACCTCTCTGATGAACACCTGTGCAGTTTCGGGAGCTGAGGGAGTCCCCTTCATGGGAATGAAATGTGCCATCTTGGATAGACGGTCTACTATCACGAAGATAGTGGTGTGACTCTCAGCCGGAGGCAACTCGACGATAAAGTCGATGGACAGCATTTTCCAGGGTCTGTCTGGGACGGGTAGGGGTCTCAGTAGTCCCCAGGCCTTGGATTTGTAACCCTTGTTTCGGGTACAAACTATGCAGGACTCCACAAACTTCCTACAGTTCTCGCTGAGCCGAGGCCACCAAAAGGTACGCTGTACCAAGTCGTGGTCTTGGCAACGCCAAAGTGCCCGGCAAGGGCATGGTCGTGGCAGAGTTCCAGTACGGTTATTCTCAGCTCTTCAGGTACGTAGATCCTGTTCTGGTACCAAAACAGCCCATCTTTGGCCTGCAATTCCGGTTCGGAGGGGAGTCTCTGCCAAGTGGAGGCTTGCTTGATCCGGGAGAGTAGGTCTTCCTGAAGCAGAAGGAAGTTTCCAGGAGCAAGAATGGTGTCTGGAGGAGAGGTTTCCTTAGACTTATGGAACATCCGAGAGAGGGCATCGGGCTTAATGTTCTTGGAACCGGGACGGTAAGTGACATGGAAGGAGAACCGGGAGAAGAAGAGCGCCCACCTGGCTTGTCGTGGTTTTAGCCTTTTCGCTGCCTTCAGGTACTCCAGGTTCTTGTGGTCGGTGAATATCAGAATCGGGTGGGCAGCCCCCTCCAACAGATAACGCCACTCCTCTAATGCGGACTTGATCGTCAGCAATTCCCGATCCCCCACGTCGTAGTTCCTCTCTGCCGCAGATAACTTGCAAGAGAAAAAAGCTACTGGGTGGAGCAAGGCTCTGGTCCCCTGTCTTTGGGACAGTATTGCTCCTACCGCAATTTCCGAGGCGTCTACCTCCAGGACGAATGGTAATGAGGAATCTGGGTGCTTCAAGATAGAGGCAGAGGTAAAGAGACCCTTCAGGGCCTCAAAGGCCTTTTGGGCCTCAGGGGACCAGTGGAAACGGATCCCTTGTTTGGTCAGCTGGGTGATGGGTGTGATGATGGCTGAGAACCCTCTGATGAATTTGCGGTAGAAGTTGGCGAATCCAACGAAACGTTGGATCCCCTTCTTGTCCGCCGGGACTGGCCAGTCCAGGATTGCAGCAATCTTTTGAGGGTCCATCTTGATGCCCTCGCTGGAGATAATTAGTCCCAAGAACGATATACTTTCCAGCTCAAATTCACACTTCTCGGCCTTCGCATACAGGCCATGCTGGCGAAGCCGAGCCAACACACTTCTGACGTGCCTGCGGTGGGAATCAAGGGAGGAAGAAAAAATTAGTATATTGTCTAGGTAGACAATGACAAAGAGATCTAGGAAGTCCCGGAGCACATCGTTAATGAAATACTGGAAAGTGGCAGGGGCGTTGCACAACCCGAAGGGCATTACCCGGTACTCGAAATGTCCGAATCGGGTGCGGAAAGCGGTCTTCCACTCATCCCCCTCCTTGATGCGGACCAGATTGTAGGCTCCGCGGAGATCAAGTTTGGTAAAAATGATGGCTGTTCCCAGTCTCTGAAATAGTTCCGGTACCAAGGGGAGAGGGTAGCGGTTTTTTACTGTGATTTTATTTAATTCACGATAGTCCACACAGGGTCGAAGGGTATGATCCTTCTTCTCTACGAAAAAGATGCCTGCACCGGCTGGAGATGTAGACGGACGAATGAACCCTTTCTGTAGGTTTTCATCGATATAGTCTTTTAGTGCCCCCTGTTCTACCTCTGTTAACGGGAAGATCCTGCCAAACGGAATTGCCGCTCCGGGAAGTAGGTCAATGGGGCAATCATAGGCCCGATGAGGTGGTAGAGTCTCTGCCCCTTGTTTGCTAAACACATCAAGAAAGTCATGGTAGACCTCAGGGATGGATTGCCGTATTCCAGCCTCCGTATTGATACATAAGAGGGTGGCCGGCCCAGGGGTTTTGAGTGTCCCGCAGGATTGCTGGCAGTAAGGAGAAGAAAAGGTCACCAACCCCGTGGCCCAGTTGATGGTAGGGTTGTGGACCTGTAGCCAAGGTATACCAAGGATCACAGGGAACAATGGGGAAGAGATAATGTCCAGGCGTAAGTATTCTTGGTGGGTTCCGGAGATGGTGGAGATGGTAGCGGGTAAAGGGGCGGTCTCTTGGACCACTGGTCCAGACTTAATGATGGACCCATCAGCCAAATGCACACATAGTCCATGGGTCTTGGTGACAAGAGGGATCTGGTGCTTGATGGCAAAGGCTGAGTCCATAAAGCAGCTGCAAGCCCCGGAATCAATAATAGCGGGCACTTGCAGAGTCCTTCCTGGGAGCTGTAACGAGACAGAGAGAGCAAGGTGAGATGTGGACTTGGCCTGTGGGTTGGTAGTGTCAGAAGATACTGAAAGACACTTACAAAGTTTCAGGGGACAATTTATAACGAAATGTCCGGGTTCCCCGCAGTACAGGCACAGATTGTTCACTTGGCGACGTTGGCGTTCCTGTTGGGAGAGGGGAGGACGAAGCACTCCGAGCTGCATGGGCTCGGGTATGTCAGATGTAGCGGCTGGAGGTGCAACAGGTGCTGGGTGCAGATGGCTGGGAGCCCGGGGAAGCATCCAGGTCGGGCGGGAGAAGCCCGTGGACCTCTCAGCCCTTCGTTCCCTGAGACGTCGGTCGATCTGGATTGTTAAGTCAATTAGTGAATTCAGGGTTGGTGGTATGCCAACCCTAGCGAGCTCGTCCTTCAGAGGGTCGGACAGGCCTATGCAGAACTGATGGCGGAGGGCGGCATCATTCCAACTGGTATCTGCGCTCCACCGTCTAAATTCCGCTACGTAGTCCTCTGCTGCTCTGCGCCCCTGCTGAAGGGTGCGCAAGGCGGTCTCTGCGGTTACTGAGAGCTGGGAATCTTCATATAGCTGAGCCATGGCGTCGAAGAAGGCAGTAAGGTTGTTTAACGCCATATCTTTCCGTTCCAAGAGACGGTGGGCCCAGCTCTGAGGGTCTCCGGAAAGCAGGGACATCACAAAGCCCACCTTGGTGGCTTCCAAGGAGAAGGTGCGAGGCTGCAGAGCGAAGTAGAGTTCGCAGGAATTACGAAAAGCCCTAAACTTGCTTCGATCCCCGGAGAATCTTTCGGGTGTAGGGACCCTGGGCTCCGGAGGAAGCATGACAACTGTGGGTGAGGATCCTGCCCCAGCAGTGGAGGTAGAGGTATGGGATCCCCCTTGGGCTCCAGAGGGGTTGGAGAGGACCTGCACTTGTTCTTCCAGATGGGTGTAGCCTTGCTGGAGGTTCTTGACCGCTTCAGCCAATCCTGCCAGGTGCCAACATAGTTCCTCCATAGGTGAGGCTCCCTGCTCGGGCTCAGACATGGCTGTCTGCTACTGTCACGTACCTAGCGGTGATGAGCCCGGACTTGCAGAGGAAGGCCTCCCTTACGGCTCCCACCAGCGGCCCCTGGTAAGGTAACAGCAGGCGCGGAGGTAGGAGGGGTACGAGTGCCTGGCAGGATCAACCAAGGTGAAGGTAGGTATGCAGACTTGGTAGGCACACTGGAACACAGCAGGTCGAACTGGAATCAGGAACACTCAGCAAACTGGAATCGTTCAGCAGACGGGACCGGAACCAGGAACACAGGAACTCAGCAAACTGGATCAGCTTAGCAGACTGGACCGGAACCAGGAACACAGGAACTCAGCAGACTGGATCAGCTTAGCAGACTGGACTGGAACCAGGAACACAGGAACTCAGCAAACTGGATCAGCTTAGCAGACTGGACCGGAACTAGGAACAGTGAGCTTGGTCAGACAAGCCGGGTCGGATAACTGGCTGGCAGCAAGGTACAGAGGGATCAGACAGAGGAGAGGTCACAACAAGCCAGGGGTCGGATGCAGGCAGAAAACTGGAGAAGTCACAGGCAGGCCGGGTCAAACACAGGTAAGTCTTCAGATCAGGTTTTCAGGTACTCAACGCTGTAGAGCAGACAGCAGGGACTGTCTGCGATTGACAGGTTTAAATAGCCCCTCTGGCGCCACCTGCAGGGCGGAGCATGCGCAACCGAGAATCAGGAAGACCAGGACGCCTGCTTCTGGCAGGACCTCCATGACATTGCCCCCCCCAAGGGGCAGCCTCCGGATGCCCATCCGGGCAAACTTCTCAGGGTGAGATCTCTTGAAGGACTGCACCAGGCTTCTAGCATGGATGTTCTCCTCAGGCTCCCAAGAGTTTTCTTCGGGTCCGTAGCCCTTCCACTTAATCAGGAATTGGTTCTGGTTATTCCTTCTTCTAAAATCCATAATGGCTTCCACTTCGAATTCCTCCTCCCCGTCTACAATGACAGGATCAGGGAGAGCCGGACTTCGGCCTGGAAATGGGTTGGGAACCGAGGGCTTCAGCAGAGATACATGGAAGACCGGATGGATCTTGAGGGAGTCAGGGAGCTCCAGTTCATAAGCCACTTCATTGATTTTCCTTTTGACTGGAAACGGCCCTAAGAATTTGGGGCCCAGTTTCTTAGAGGGACATGCCATCCTCAAGTTTAAAGTGGATAACCATACTTGGTCGCCGGGTGCCAGCATTAATTCACCCCGTCTCTTCCTGTCAAAAATTGTTTTGTTGTGTTCCTGAGTCTTGGTCATGGTTTCCTGCAGAAGTTGGTTGTTGGATGAAAAGAAGTTCAACTTTTCCTGGACTGCGGGCACCGTACATTCAGGAAGGGAATTGGGCAGGAATGTAGGATGGAAACCGTAGTTAAGAATGGGGACTGCTTGGTAGCGGAATGCGTAGAGTTGTTATAGGCAAACTCGGCCAATGGGAGCAGGGAAACCCAGTCATTCTGAGCGAATGAAGAGAAGCAGCGCAGGTACTGCTCAAGGGTCTGGTTAGTCCTCTCAGTCTGTCCATTGGTCTGGGGATGGTAAGCAGAGGAAAGTGACAATTCTATCTCCAGAGCCTTGCAGAGGGATCTCCAAAACCGGGAGGTAAATTGTACCCCTCGGTCGGAGACAATATTGGCTGGTACCCCGTGGAGTCTGACGACCTCTCTGATGAACACCTGTGCAGTTTCGGGAGCTGAGGGAGTCCCCTTCATGGGAATGAAATGTGCCATCTTGGATAGACGGTCTACTATCACGAAGATAGTGGTGTGACTCTCAGCCGGAGGCAACTCGACGATAAAGTCGATGGACAGCATTTTCCAGGGTCTGTCTGGGACGGGTAGGGGTCTCAGTAGTCCCCAGGCCTTGGATTTGTAACCCTTGTTTCGGGTACAAACTATGCAGGACTCCACAAACTTCCTACAGTTCTCGCTGAGCCGAGGCCACCAAAAGGTACGCTGTACCAAGTCGTGGTCTTGGCAACGCCAAAGTGCCCGGCAAGGGCATGGTCGTGGCAGAGTTCCAGTACGGTTATTCTCAGCTCTTCAGGTACGTAGATCCTGTTCTGGTACCAAAACAGCCCATCTTTGGCCTGCAATTCCGGTTCGGAGGGGAGTCTCTGCCAAGTGGAGGCTTGCTTGATCCGGGAGAGTAGGTCTTCCTGAAGCAGAAGGAAGTTTCCAGGAGCAAGAATGGTGTCTGGAGGAGAGGTTTCCTTAGACTTATGGAACATCCGAGAGAGGGCATCGGGCTTAATGTTCTTGGAACCGGGACGGTAAGTGACATGGAAGGAGAACCGGGAGAAGAAGAGCGCCCACCTGGCTTGTCGTGGTTTTAGCCTTTTCGCTGCCTTCAGGTACTCCAGGTTCTTGTGGTCGGTGAATATCAGAATCGGGTGGGCAGCCCCCTCCAACAGATAACGCCACTCCTCTAATGCGGACTTGATCGTCAGCAATTCCCGATCCCCCACGTCGTAGTTCCTCTCTGCCGCAGATAACTTGCAAGAGAAAAAAGCTACTGGGTGGAGCAAGGCTCTGGTCCCCTGTCTTTGGGACAGTATTGCTCCTACCGCAATTTCCGAGGCGTCTACCTCCAGGACGAATGGTAATGAGGAATCTGGGTGCTTCAAGATAGAGGCAGAGGTAAAGAGACCCTTCAGGGCCTCAAAGGCCTTTTGGGCCTCAGGGGACCAGTGGAAACGGATCCCTTGTTTGGTCAGCTGGGTGATGGGTGTGATGATGGCTGAGAACCCTCTGATGAATTTGCGGTAGAAGTTGGCGAATCCAACGAAACGTTGGATCCCCTTCTTGTCCGCCGGGACTGGCCAGTCCAGGATTGCAGCAATCTTTTGAGGGTCCATCTTGATGCCCTCGCTGGAGATAATTAGTCCCAAGAACGATATACTTTCCAGCTCAAATTCACACTTCTCGGCCTTCGCATACAGGCCATGCTGGCGAAGCCGAGCCAACACACTTCTGACGTGCCTGCGGTGGGAATCAAGGGAGGAAGAAAAAATTAGTATATTGTCTAGGTAGACAATGACAAAGAGATCTAGGAAGTCCCGGAGCACATCGTTAATGAAATACTGGAAAGTGGCAGGGGCGTTGCACAACCCGAAGGGCATTACCCGGTACTCGAAATGTCCGAATCGGGTGCGGAAAGCGGTCTTCCACTCATCCCCCTCCTTGATGCGGACCAGATTGTAGGCTCCGCGGAGATCAAGTTTGGTAAAAATGATGGCTGTTCCCAGTCTCTGAAATAGTTCCGGTACCAAGGGGAGAGGGTAGCGGTTTTTTACTGTGATTTTATTTAATTCACGATAGTCCACACAGGGTCGAAGGGTATGATCCTTCTTCTCTACGAAAAAGATGCCTGCACCGGCTGGAGATGTAGACGGACGAATGAACCCTTTCTGTAGGTTTTCATCGATATAGTCTTTTAGTGCCCCCTGTTCTACCTCTGTTAACGGGAAGATCCTGCCAAACGGAATTGCCGCTCCGGGAAGTAGGTCAATGGGGCAATCATAGGCCCGATGAGGTGGTAGAGTCTCTGCCCCTTGTTTGCTAAACACATCAAGAAAGTCATGGTAGACCTCAGGGATGGATTGCCGTATTCCAGCCTCCGTATTGATACATAAGAGGGTGGCCGGCCCAGGGGTTTTGAGTGTCCCGCAGGATTGCTGGCAGTAAGGAGAAGAAAAGGTCACCAACCCCGTGGCCCAGTTGATGGTAGGGTTGTGGACCTGTAGCCAAGGTATACCAAGGATCACAGGGAACAATGGGGAAGAGATAATGTCCAGGCGTAAGTATTCTTGGTGGGTTCCGGAGATGGTGGAGATGGTAGCGGGTAAAGGGGCGGTCTCTTGGACCACTGGTCCAGACTTAATGATGGACCCATCAGCCAAATGCACACATAGTCCATGGGTCTTGGTGACAAGAGGGATCTGGTGCTTGATGGCAAAGGCTGAGTCCATAAAGCAGCTGCAAGCCCCGGAATCAATAATAGCGGGCACTTGCAGAGTCCTTCCTGGGAGCTGTAACGAGACAGAGAGAGCAAGGTGAGATGTGGACTTGGCCTGTGGGTTGGTAGTGTCAGAAGATACTGAAAGACACTTACAAAGTTTCAGGGGACAATTTATAACGAAATGTCCGGGTTCCCCGCAGTACAGGCACAGATTGTTCACTTGGCGACGTTGGCGTTCCTGTTGGGAGAGGGGAGGACGAAGCACTCCGAGCTGCATGGGCTCGGGTATGTCAGATGTAGCGGCTGGAGGTGCAACAGGTGCTGGGTGCAGATGGCTGGGAGCCCGGGGAAGCATCCAGGTCGGGCGGGAGAAGCCCGTGGACCTCTCAGCCCTTCGTTCCCTGAGACGTCGGTCGATCTGGATTGTTAAGTCAATTAGTGAATTCAGGGTTGGTGGTATGCCAACCCTAGCGAGCTCGTCCTTCAGAGGGTCGGACAGGCCTATGCAGAACTGATGGCGGAGGGCGGCATCATTCCAACTGGTATCTGCGCTCCACCGTCTAAATTCCGCTACGTAGTCCTCTGCTGCTCTGCGCCCCTGCTGAAGGGTGCGCAAGGCGGTCTCTGCGGTTACTGAGAGCTGGGAATCTTCATATAGCTGAGCCATGGCGTCGAAGAAGGCAGTAAGGTTGTTTAACGCCATATCTTTCCGTTCCAAGAGACGGTGGGCCCAGCTCTGAGGGTCTCCGGAAAGCAGGGACATCACAAAGCCCACCTTGGTGGCTTCCAAGGAGAAGGTGCGAGGCTGCAGAGCGAAGTAGAGTTCGCAGGAATTACGAAAAGCCCTAAACTTGCTTCGATCCCCGGAGAATCTTTCGGGTGTAGGGACCCTGGGCTCCGGAGGAAGCATGACAACTGTGGGTGAGGATCCTGCCCCAGCAGTGGAGGTAGAGGTATGGGATCCCCCTTGGGCTCCAGAGGGGTTGGAGAGGACCTGCACTTGTTCTTCCAGATGGGTGTAGCCTTGCTGGAGGTTCTTGACCACTTCAGCCAATCCTGCCAGGTGCCGACATAGTTCCTCCATAGGTGAGGCTCCCTGCTCGGGCTCAGACATGGCTGTCTGCTACTGTCACGTACCTAGCGGTGATGAGCCCGGACTTGCAGAGGAAGGCCTCCCTTACGGCTCCCACCAGCGGCCCCTGGTAAGGTAACAGCAGGCGCGGAGGTAGGAGGGGTACGAGTGCCTGGCAGGATCAACCAAGGTGAAGGTAGGTATGCAGACTTGGTAGGCACACTGGAACACAGCAGGTCGAACTGGAATCAGGAACACTCAGCAAACTGGAATCGTTCAGCAGACGGGACCGGAACCAGGAACACAGGAACTCAGCAAACTGGATCAGCTTAGCAGACTGGACCGGAACCAGGAACACAGGAACTCAGCAGACTGGATCAGCTTAGCAGACTGGACTGGAACCAGGAACACAGGAACTCAGCAAACTGGATCAGCTTAGCAGACTGGACCGGAACTAGGAACAGTGAGCTTGGTCAGACAAGCCGGGTCGGTTAACTGGCTGGCAGCAAGGTACAGAGGGATCAGACAGAGGAGAGGTCACAACAAGCCAGGGGTCGGATGCAGGCAGAAAACTGGAGAAGTCACAGGCAGGCCGGGTCAAACACAGGTAAGTCTTCAGATCAGGTTTTCAGGTACTCAACGCTGTAGAGCAGGTTTAAATAGCCCCTCTGGCGCCACCTGCAGGGCGGAGCATGCGCAACCGAGAATCAGGAAGACCAGGACGCCTGCTTCTGGCAGGACCTCCATGACAGCTTTGTTCACTCAGGACCAATTTGTACATCCGGGACAACATGTGCCGGGTTCCCACCTTCCCTACGCACATAGCCTCAAACGTCGTCATTGAGTCCCGTGTCCTAATCTGGGGTTCTAGCTTTTTAAAGAAATTGGTCATTTGGTTGTATCTCCATCCTGCCATTGCCATGTCTCCTTGTGTTGCTATCAATTCTGATTGAGGGATTAAATAACCCCCTGGAGCATACCTTGAACACATTGTGTTCCCATTCGATTCCCATGGGCCCAATGCTCCTCTTTCCTCCCCTGGGGGGAACCAGGGATACCCCCCCAAAGGGGCCAGTGGTGATGTCCTGGGTGCATACTTGCCATTTTTATTTATTCTGTCCCACACTGCAAGTGTGTTTAATGTCAGTGGTGATGTCCATTTTGACAGTCCTCTAGACTTAATTGGTACCCATGGAGCTCCTGCTAACTTCCTACCGGCTATATTTCCCTCCATCAGAACCCATGCTTTATTCTGAGCATCATGACACCAATTCATGATGTGTACTAGCGTCATTGCTTTATAGTAAAGATTTATATCTGGAAGTCCCATTCCTCCCTCCCTTCTATTTCTACTTCTATAATTTTCCTTTCACGTCACAATTATGTGCCACTTTGTGTTGGTCTATCACAAAAAATCACAGTAAAATACATTTACGTTTTTGGTTGTAACATGACAAAATAAGGAAAATTTCAAGGGGTATGAATACTTTTTCAAGGACCTGTATATTATGTGTATCTAGGAAAGAGTCCAGGCCTTCCTTTAAACAATCTACTAAGCTGGTCGGAACCACCTCTTGAGGGAGTCTATTCCACATTTTCACAGCTCCCACTGTAAAGAAGCTTTTACGTATTTGGAGATGAAATCTGTTTTTCTCCAGACATAACGAGTGCCCCCTTGTCCTCTGTGATGCCCTTAAAGTGAATAAATCAACACCAAGTTCACTATATGAACCACTTATGTATTTATACATGTTGATCATATTCCCTTTAATCTCCTCTTCTTAACAGAGAAAAAATTTAATTCCTCTAATCTTTTCTCATAGCTGAGCTCCTCCATGCCTCTTTTGGTTGCCCTTCTCTGCACTTTCTCCAGTTCCCCAATATCCTTTTTATGAACTGGTGCCCAAAACTGAACTGCTTATTCCAGATGAAGTCTTACTACAGGGGCAAAATTATATGTCTCTCTCTCTCTGCAGTCCATGCCTCTCTTAATACAAGAGAGAATTTTGCTCGCTTTGGAAACAGCAGCCTGGCATTGCATATTATTATTAAGTCTATGATCTATGAAAACCCCCAGTTCCTTCTCCACCATTGACTCCCCCAGTTGTACTCCTCCTAGTATGTGAGATATATGCATATTCCTAGCCCCCAAGTGCATAACTTTGCATTTATCAACACTAAACCTCATTTGCCACATAGTTGCCCAACTAAACAGTGCATTGAGGTCAGCTTGTAAATTGGAGACGTTATTCCACTGCATAGACTGGTGTCATCTGCAAAGACTGAAATGGTACATTTAATCCCATAATTTACAAATATATTAAAAAGTAAGGGTCCCAACACTGAAACTTGGGGTACACAACTGTTAACCTTAGACCATTCAGAGTATGCATCATAAACCACTATTCTCTGAATTCAGTCCTTTAGCCAGTTTTCTATCCATTTACAAATTGATCTTTCCAAGCCTGTAGACTTTACCTTACACATTAGCCATGAGTATAGAACTTTGTCAAATGCTTTGGCAAAATCTAAATATACTACGTCCACAGACAACCCTCTGTCCAAGGTTTTACTTACCTCCTCAAAAGAAATCAGATTTGTTTGACAACTAATGTCTTTTATGAATCTATGCTGTCTGTTGCTTAAAATATTTTTTTTCCAGCAAGAACTCATCTATGTGGTCTTTTAATAAACTCTCCAGTATCTTCCCGACTATAGAAGTTAAACTAACAGGTCTATAGTTACTTAGTAAAAACCTTGATCGCTTTTTAAATAGGGACATCAGATTGGCCTTATGCCAGTCCAGTGGTACCATTCCAGTCATTAACCACTTGCTGACCACCGCACGCAGATGTACGTCGGCAGAATGGCACGAACAGGTACATTCGCGTACCTGTACGTAGGTCCTTTTAAATTTGCCGCCCAGCGGGCGCGCGCGCCCGCTGCGTACCTCGTGAGCGTGCTCGCGGGTCCCGGGAACTCTATGTTCCCGGGCGGCCTGCGATTGTGGTCGGCAAAGGCAGAACAGGGGGATGCCATTGTAAACAAGGCATTCCCCTATTCTGCCTAGTGACACTGTCACTGATGGCTGTTCCCCGTGATCGGGAATGGTCATCAGTGACGTGTCACGTGTAGCCACGCCCCCAAACAGTAAGAATCACTCCCTAGTACTGACTTAACCCCTGCAGCGCCACCTAGTGGTTAACCCCTTCACTGACAGTGTCATTTTTACAGTAATCAGTGCATTTTTATAGCACTGATCGCTGTAAAAATGACAATGGTCCCAAAAATGTGTCAAAAGTGTCCGATGTGTCCGCCATAAAGTCGCCGTCACAATAAAAATCGCTGATCGCCACTATTACTAGTAAAAAAAAAAAATATTAATAAAAATGCCATAAAACGACCCCCTATTTTGTAGATGCTATAACTTTTGCGCAAACCAATCAATAAACGATTATTGCAATTTTTTTACCAAAAATATGTAGAAGAATGCGTATCGCCCTAAACTGAGGAAAAAAAAAAAATTTTTATATATTTTTTGGGGATATTTATTATAGCAAAAAGTAAAAAATATTGCTTTTTTTTAAAATTTTTTGCTCTATTTTTGTTTATAGAGCAAAAAAATAAAAACCGCAGAGGTGATCAAATACCACCAAAAGAAAGCTCTATTTGTGGGAAAAAAAGGACGTCAATTTTGTTTGGGAGCCACTTCGCACGACCACGCAATTGTCAGTTAAAGCGACGCAGTGCCGAATCGCAAAAAGTGGCCTGGTCTTTGACCGGCAAAATGGTCCGGGGCTGAAGCAGTTAAAGAGTCCCTAAAACGTAAGCAATGACTGAAAGCTCAATTCTTTTAGGACACATGGGTGGATGCCATCTGGTCCAGGTGCTTTATTTACCTTTATTCTGTCTAAATATTTCTGGACCATATGAATTTTGAGCCATTGTCGATCATTTGGGGATTTGTGTGAATTATGGACATGAGCTCCCCCATGCTCCTTTGTATACACAGAGCTGAAGAAGGTATTTAATACATGAACAGGCAGCGAGGAGACTACCTGGTTTTACTGCCCCCTGACCTCTCATGTGAATGAGACCTTATTCTCTGTATGCTAGATGCATGTAAAAATGGAAAACAAGGTTTACCCAATTCCTAAACCCTGATTTTTAACAAGCTTACACCTCTGTGCCATCTACTCAGATATAGGGATGGGCCCGGTGCTCGATTCGAACCCATGTTCGAATCGAGCACCGGGCGTTCGCTCGCTCGTCGAGCCCAGAACTATTTGGGCCGTTCGCATCACATTCGTGTGATGCGAGCGGCCCCGCAATGCATTGCGGCCGGCGCGGCCGGCGCAGTGCATTGCTGGCTGATGATTGGCCAAGCATGCACTGTGACCCCGCATGCTTGGCCAATCACAGCGCCCGAAACTCGGAGAGCAATAATTGGCTACAGGCAGGACGCCTGTAGCCAATTACAGCTCAGGGGCTTTACCCCACCATTTAAAACGCCCCACCATTTAAAAGGCCGCCACGCCATCGGCCCCGGTCACATGAGTTCCGGCTTTAGGAGAGATTAGTCTGCTGATTCTGTCTTTGCTTGATACTGAAAGATTTGCTCTTCTTTGCTAAACCATTGGCTATTTCTTTGCTAAACCATTGCTACCTAAGTCATTGATCGTTCATTGCTGCTGATTGCACAGTTAGTGTGTTATTAGCTGCTGCTGGGGATTAGTCTGGTGCGTGCTTACTGTTAGTACAGTATTGCAGTAGTACCAACCGCAGTGCTGTTAGCACAGCATTGCACCCCAACAGCACCCATAGGACTTCTAGTGTGTTAGTGGCAGCAAACAGAGCTCCTATATTTTCTTCTCAGCAGCACCCATAGGACTTCTAGTGTGTTAGTGGCAGCAAACAGAGCTCCTATATTTTCTTCTCAGCAGCACCCATAGGACTTCTAGTGTGTTAGTGGCAGCAAACAGAGCTCCTATATTTTCTTCTCAGCAGCACCCATAGGACTTCTAGTGTGTTAGTGGCATCACACAGAGCTCCTATATTTTCTTCTCAGCAGCACCCATAGGACTTCTAGTGTGTTAGTGGCAGCAAACAGAGCTCCTATATTTTCTTCTCAGCAGCACCCATAGGACTTCTAGTGTGTTAGTGGCATCACACAGAGCTCCTATATTTTCTTCTCAGCAGCACCCATAGGACTTCTAGTGTGTTAGTGGCAGCAAACAGAGCTCCTATATTTTCTTCTCAGCAGCACCCATAGGACTTCTAATGTGTTAGTGGCATCACACAGAGTTCCTATATTTTCATCTCAGAAGCACCCATAGGACTTCTAGTGTGTTAGTGGCATCACACAGAGCTCCTATATTTTCATCTCAGAAGCACCCATAGGACTTCTAGTGTGTTAGTGGCAGCAAACAGAGCTCCTATATTTTCTTCTCAGCAGCACCCATAGGACTTCTAATGTGTTAGTGGCATCACACAGAGTTCCTATATTTTCATCTCAGAAGCACCCATAGGACTTCTAGTGTGTTAGTGGCAGCAAACAGAGCTCCTATATTTTCTTCTCAGCAGCACCCATAGGACTTCTAGTGTGTTAGTGGCAGCAAACAGAGCTCCTATATTTTCTTCTCAGCAGCACCCATAGGACTTCTAATGTGTTAGTGGCATCACACAGAGTTCCTATATTTTCATCTCAGAAGCACCCATAGGACTTCTAGTGTGTTAGTGGCATCACACAGAGCTCCTATATTTTCATCTCAGAAGCACCCATAGGACTTCTAGTGTGTTAGTGGCAGCAAACAGAGCTCCTATATTTTCTTCTCAGCAGCACCCATAGGACTTCTAGTGTGTTAGTGGCAGCAAACAGAGCTCCTATATTTTCTTCTCAGCAGCACCCATAGGACTTCTAATGTGTTAGTGGCATCACACAGAGTTCCTATATTTTCATCTCAGAAGCACCCATAGGACTTCTAGTGTGTTAGTGGCATCACACAGAGCTCCTATATTTTCTTCTCAGCAGCACCCATAGGACTTCTAGTGTGTTAGTGGCATCACACAGAGTTCCTATATTTTCATCTCAGAAGCACCCATAGGACTTCTAGTGTGTTAGTGGCAGCAAACAGAGCTCCTATATTTTCTTCTCAGCAGCACCCATAGGACTTCTAGTGTGTTAGTGGCAGCAAACAGAGCTCCTATATTTTCTTCTCAGCAGCACCCATAGGACTTCTAATGTGTTAGTGGCATCACACAGAGTTCCTATATTTTCATCTCAGAAGCACCCATAGGACTTCTAGTGTGTTAGTGGCATCACACAGAGCTCCTATATTTTCATCTCAGAAGCACCCATAGGACTTCTAGTGTGTTAGTGGCAGCAAACAGAGCTCCTATATTTTCTTCTCAGCAGCACCCATAGGACTTCTAATGTGTTAGTGGCATCACACAGAGTTCCTATATTTTCATCTCAGAAGCACCCATAGGACTTCTAGTGTGTTAGTGGCATCACACAGAGCTCCTATATTTTCTTCTCAGAAGCACCCATAGGACTTCTAGTGTGTTAGTGGCAGCAAACAGAGCTCCTATATTTTCTTCTTAGCAGCACCCATAGGACTTCTAATGTGTTAGTGGCATCACACAGAGTTCCTATATTTTCATCTCAGAAGCACCCATAGGACTTCTAGTGTGTTAGTGGCATCACACAGAGCTCCTATATTTTCTTCTCAGAAGCACCCATAGGACTTCTAGTGTGTTAGTGGCAGCAAACAGAGCTCCTATATTTTCTTCTCAGCAGCACCCATAGGACTTCTAGTGTGTTAGTGGCATCACACAGAGCTCCTATATTTTCTTCTCAGAAGCACCCATAGGACTTCTAGTGTGTTAGTGGCAGCAAACAGAGCTCCTATATTTTCTTCTCAGCAGCACCCATAGGACTTCTAGTGTGTTAGTGGCAGCAAACAGAGCTCCTATATTTTCTTCTCAGCAGCACCCATAGGACTTCTAATGTGTTAGTGGCATCACACAGAGTTCCTATATTTTCATCTCAGAAGCACCCATAGGACTTCTAGTGTGTTAGTGGCATCACACAGAGCTCCTATATTTTCTTCTCAGCAGCACCCATAGGACTTCTAGTGTGTTAGTGGCATCACACAGAGCTCCTATATTTTCATCTCAGAAGCACCCATAGGACTTCTAGTGTGTTAGTGGCATCACACAGAGCTCCTATATTTTCTTCTTAGCAGCACCCATAGGACTTCTAGTGTGTTAGTGGCAGCAAACAGAGCTCCTATATTTTCATCTCAGAAGCACCCATAGGACTTCTAGTGTGTTAGTGGCATCACACAGAGCTCCTATATTTTCTTCTCAGCAGCACCCATAGGACTTCTAGTGTGTTAGTGGCAGCAAACAGAGCTCCTATATTTTCTTCTTAGCAGCACCCATAGGACTTCTAATGTGTTAGTGGCATCACACAGAGTTCCTATATTTTCATCTCAGAAGCACCCATAGGACTTCTAGTGTGTTAGTGGCATCACACAGAGCTCCTATATTTTCTTCTCAGCAGCACCCATAGGACTTCTAGTGTGTTAGTGGCAGCAAACAGAGCTCCTATATTTTCTTCTCAGCAGCACCCATAGGACTTCTAGTGTGTTAGTGGCATCACACAGAGTTCCTATATTTTCATCTCAGAAGCACCCATAGGACTTCTAGTGTGTTAGTGGCATCACACAGAGCTCCTATATTTTCTTCTCAGCAGCACCCATAGGACTTCTAGTGTGTTAGTGGCATCACACAGAGCTCCTATATTTTCATCTCAGAAGCACCCATAGGACTTCTAGTGTGTTAGTGGCATCACACAGAGCTCCTATATTTTCTTCTCAGCAGCACCCATAGGACTTCTAGTGTGTTAGTGGCAGCAAACAGAGCTCCTATATTTTCTTCTCAGCAGCACCCATAGGACTTCTAATGTGTTAGTGGCATCACACAGAGTTCCTATATTTTCATCTCAGAAGCACCCATAGGACTTATAGTGTGTTAGTGGCATCACACAGAGCTCCTATATTTTCTTCTCAGAAGCACCCATAGGACTTCTAGTGTGTTAGTGGCAGCAAACAGAGCTCCTATATTTTCTTCTCAGCAGCACCCATAGGACTTCTAGTGTGTTAGTGGCATCACACAGAGCTCCTATATTTTCTTCTCAGAAGCACCCATAGGACTTCTAGTGTGTTAGTGGCAGCAAACAGAGCTCCTATATTTTCTTCTCAGCAGCACCCATAGGACTTCTAGTGTGTTAGTGGCAGCAAACAGAGCTCCTATATTTTCTTCTCAGCAGCACCCATAGGACTTCTAATGTGTTAGTGGCATCACACAGAGTTCCTATATTTTCATCTCAGAAGCACCCATAGGACTTCTAGTGTGTTAGTGGCATCACACAGAGCTCCTATATTTTCTTCTCAGCAGCACCCATAGGACTTCTAGTGTGTTAGTGGCATCACACAGAGCTCCTATATTTTCATCTCAGAAGCACCCATAGGACTTCTAGTGTGTTAGTGGCATCACACAGAGCTCCTATATTTTCTTCTCAGCAGCACCCATAGGACTTCTAGTGTGTTAGTGGCAGCAAACAGAGCACCTATATTTTCTTCTCAGCAGCACCCATAGGACTTCTAATGTGTTAGTGGCATCACACAGAGTTCCTATATTTTCATCTCAGCAGCACCCATAGGACTTCTAGTGTGTTAGTGGCATCACACAGAGCTCCTATATTTTCTTCTCAGAAGCACCCATAGGACTTCTAGTGTGTTAGTGGCAGCAAACAGAGCTCCTATATTTTCTTCTCAGCAGCACCCATAGGACTTCTAGTGTGTTAGTGGCATCACACAGAGCTCCTATATTTTCATCTCAGAAGCACCCATAGGACTTCTAGTGTGTTAGTGGCATCACACAGAGCTCCTATATTTTCTTCTCAGCAGCACCCATAGGACTTCTAGTGTGTTAGTGGCAGCAAACAGAGCTCCTATATTTTCTTCTTAGCAGCACCCATAGGACTTCTAATGTGTTAGTGGCATCACACAGAGTTCCTATATTTTCATCTCAGAAGCACCCATAGGACTTCTAGTGTGTTAGTGGCATCACACAGAGCTCCTATATTTTCTTCTCAGCAGCACCCATAGGACTTCTAGTGTGTTAGTGGCATCACACAGAGCTCCTATATTTTCTTCTCAGCAGCACCCATAGGACTTCTAATGTGTTAGTGGCATCACACAGAGTTCCTATATTTTCATCTCAGAAGCACCCATAGGACTTCTAGTGTGTTAGTGGCATCACACAGAGCTCCTATATTTTCATCTCAGAAGCACCCATAGGACTTCTAGTGTGTTAGTGGCAGCAAACAGAGCTCCTATATTTTCTTCTCAGCAGCACCCATAGGACTTCTAGTGTGTTAGTGGCATCACACAGAGCTCCTATATTTTCTTCTCAGCAGCACCCATAGGACTTCTAGTGTGTTAGTGGCATCACACAGAGCTCCTATATTTTCTTCTCAGCAGCACCCATAGGACTTCTAGTGTGTTAGTGGCATCACACAGAGCTCCTATATTTTCTTCTCAGCAGCACCCATAGGACTTCTAATGTGTTAGTGGCATCACACAGAGTTCCTATATTTTCATCTCAGAAGCACCCATAGGACTTCTAGTGTGTTAGTGGCAGCAAACAGAGCTCCTATATTTTCTTCTCAGCAGCACCCATAGGACTTCTAATGTGTTAGTGGCATCACACAGAGCTCCTATATTTTCTTCTCAGCAGCACCCATAGGACTTCTAGTGTGTTAGTGGCATCACACAGAGCTCCTATATTTTCATCTCAGAAGCACCCATAGGACTTCTAGTGTGTTAGTGGCATCACACAGAGCTCCTATATTTTCTTCTCAGCAGCACCCATAGGACTTCTAGTGTGTTAGTGGCAGCAAACAGAGCACCTATATTTTCTTCTCAGCAGCACCCATAGGACTTCTAATGTGTTAGTGGCATCACACAGAGTTCCTATATTTTCATCTCAGCAGCACCCATAGGACTTCTAGTGTGTTAGTGGCATCACACAGAGCTCCTATATTTTCTTCTCAGAAGCACCCATAGGACTTCTAGTGTGTTAGTGGCAGCAAACAGAGCTCCTATATTTTCTTCTCAGCAGCACCCATAGGACTTCTAGTGTGTTAGTGGCATCACACAGAGCTCCTATATTTTCATCTCAGAAGCACCCATAGGACTTCTAGTGTGTTAGTGGCATCACACAGAGCTCCTATATTTTCTTCTCAGCAGCACCCATAGGACTTCTAGTGTGTTAGTGGCAGCAAACAGAGCTCCTATATTTTCTTCTTAGCAGCACCCATAGGACTTCTAATGTGTTAGTGGCATCACACAGAGTTCCTATATTTTCATCTCAGAAGCACCCATAGGACTTCTAGTGTGTTAGTGGCATCACACAGAGCTCCTATATTTTCTTCTCAGCAGCACCCATAGGACTTCTAATGTGTTAGTGGCATCACACAGAGCTCCTATATTTTCTTCTCAGCAGCACCCATAGGACTTCTAGTGTGTTAGTGGCATCACACAGAGCTCCTATATTTTCATCTCAGAAGCACCCATAGGACTTCTAGTGTGTTAGTGGCATCACACAGAGCTCCTATATTTTCTTCTCAGCAGCACCCATAGGACTTCTAGTGTGTTAGTGGCAGCAAACAGAGCACCTATATTTTCTTCTCAGCAGCACCCATAGGACTTCTAATGTGTTAGTGGCATCACACAGAGTTCCTATATTTTCATCTCAGCAGCACCCATAGGACTTCTAGTGTGTTAGTGGCATCACACAGAGCTCCTATATTTTCTTCTCAGAAGCACCCATAGGACTTCTAGTGTGTTAGTGGCAGCAAACAGAGCTCCTATATTTTCTTCTCAGCAGCACCCATAGGACTTCTAGTGTGTTAGTGGCATCACACAGAGCTCCTATATTTTCATCTCAGAAGCACCCATAGGACTTCTAGTGTGTTAGTGGCATCACACAGAGCTCCTATATTTTCTTCTCAGCAGCACCCATAGGACTTCTAGTGTGTTAGTGGCAGCAAACAGAGCTCCTATATTTTCTTCTTAGCAGCACCCATAGGACTTCTAATGTGTTAGTGGCATCACACAGAGTTCCTATATTTTCATCTCAGAAGCACCCATAGGACTTCTAGTGTGTTAGTGGCATCACACAGAGCTCCTATATTTTCTTCTCAGCAGCACCCATAGGACTTCTAGTGTGTTAGTGGCAGCAAACAGAGCTCCTATATTTTCTTCTCAGCAGCACCCATAGGACTTCTAGTGTGTTAGTGGCATCACACAGAGCTCCTATATTTTCTTCTCAGCAGCACCCATAGGACTTCTAGTGTGTTAGTGGCAGCAAACAGAGCTCCTATATTTTCTTCTCAGCAGCACCCATAGGACTTCTAATGTGTTAGTGGCATCACACAGAGTTCCTATATTTTCATCTCAGAAGCACCCATAGGACTTCTAGTGTGTTAGTGGCATCACACAGAGCTCCTATATTTTCTTCTCCGCAGCACCCATAGGACTTCTAGTGTGTTAGTGGCATCACACAGAGCTCCTATATTTTCATCTCAGAAGCACCCATAGGACTTCTAGTGTGTTAGTGGCATCACACAGAGCTCCTATATTTTCTTCTCAGCAGCACCCATAGGACTTCTAGTGTGTTAGTGGCAGCAAACAGAGCTCCTATATTTTCTTCTCAGCAGCACCCATAGGACTTCTAGTGTGTTAGTGGCATCACACAGAGCTCCTATATTTTCTTCTCAGAAGCACCCATAGGACTTCTAGTGTGTTAGTGGCAGCAAACAGAGCTCCTATATTTTCTTCTCAGCAGCACCCATAGGACTTCTAGTGTGTTAGTGGCATCACACAGAGTTCCTATATTTTCATCTCAGAAGCACCCATAGGACTTCTAGTGTGTTAGTGGCATCACACAGAGCTCCTATATTTTCTTCTCAGCAGCACCCATAGGACTTCTAGTGTGTTAGTGGCATCACACAGAGCTCCTATATTTTCTTCTCAGCAGCACCCATAGGACTTCTAATGTGTTAGTGGCATCACACAGAGTTCCTATATTTTCATCTCAGAAGCACCCATAGGACTTCTAGTGTGTTAGTGGCATCACACAGAGCTCCTATATTTTCATCTCAGAAGCACCCATAGGACTTCTAGTGTGTTAGTGGCAGCAAACAGAGCTCCTATATTTTCTTCTCAGCAGCACCCATAGGACTTCTAATGTGTTAGTGGCATCACACAGAGTTCCTATATTTTCATCTCAGAAGCACCCATAGGACTTCTAGTGTGTTAGTGGCATCACACATAGCTCCTATATTTTCTTCTCAGCAGCACCCATAGGACTTCTAGTGTGTTAGTGGCATCACACAGAGCTCCTATATTTTCTTCTCAGAAGCACCCATAGGACTTCTAGTGTGTTAGTGGCAGCAAACAGAGCTCCTATATTTTCTTCTCAGCAGCACCCATAGGACTTCTAATGTGTTAGTGGCATCACACAGAGTTCCTATATTTTCATCTCAGAAGCACCCATAGGACTTCTAGTGTGTTAGTGGCAGCAAACAGAGCTCCTATATTTTCTTCTCAGCAGCACCCATAGGACTTTTAGTGTGTTAGTGGCAGCAAACAGAGCTCCTATATTTTCTTCTCAGCAGCACCCATAGGACTTCTAATGTGTTAGTGGCATCACACAGAGTTCCTATATTTTCATCTCAGAAGCACCCATAGGACTTCTAGTGTGTTAGTGGCATCACACAGAGCTCCTATATTTTCATCTCAGAAGCACCCATAGGACTTCTAGTGTGTTAGTGGCAGCAAACAGAGCTCCTATATTTTCTTGTCAGCAGCACACATAGTACCTATAGTGTGTTAGTGTCAGCACCCATAGGACCTACAGTGTGTTGTGAGCACACATAGGAGTTCTATTTTTTATACTATATACACTACCGACTACAATGGCTGGAAGACCGCCAAGGAGAGGCAGAGCGTGCCGAGGCAAGAACACAGGGCAGGCAGGCTCTGTTTCTAGAGACAACAGTGCTGGCCGTGGACGTGGTCGTGCATCGTCATCAGCACGTGGCCATGGGACACGCTTGTCTTTGTTTTCGGCAGCTGGACATGTGGAGCCGCATCATGCCGAAGGCTTGGTAGAATGGATGACCAAGCCCTCCTCATCCTCCTCATCCTCTCTCACCCAGGCTCAGGGTACTGGCAGAGCAGCTGCCAACGCGTACTCAATGGCATCATCAGCCACCCCTTCCCTAGACCCACCATGTCCTCCTGAGGAGTCCCCCGAACTGTTTGAGCACAGTGTTGGGTACATGCTCCAGGAGGATGCCCAACGATTCGAAGGCTCGGATGATGATACCCAGCTTGAGGAAGTCAGTAGTGTGCGCGCAGAGAGAGGGGATGCTGAAGGACAGCAATCTGGCAGTAGTGTTCCACCAGCTGCAGCTTACTGCCAGGTTTGCTCTAGTGGTGAAGAGGGAGGGGATGATGAGGTCACTGAATCCACGTGGGTGCCTGAAGGGAGAGAGGAGGAGGAGGAGGAGGATGCAGCGTCACATGTCCAACGAGGCAGGATGCCCCCTGGAGGCCAGCTAGAGGCCAGCACAGCAACTGTACCACACCGCAGAGCTCCGCCTGTGCAGGGCGCTGCCTCTGCACGTTATCACAAAAGTTCTTTGGTGTGGGCCTTTTTTGAGACGAGTGCATCAGATCGGACCACTGCTATTTGCAATATTTGTCTCAAGCGTATCTCGCGTGGCCAAAACATCAGCCGCTTGGGCACCACAAGCATGAGCAGACATATGTCGACCTGCCATGCAGCTCGTTGGCAAGCACACATAAAAGACCCACACCAAAGAACAAAGCGGACCTCTCCTTGCTCCTCATCAGCTGGGATCTCCATCCCCACTATATCTTCAGTCCTCTCTGAAAGCTGCTCTGAGAGGACTGAAGGTGTAGAATTAGGTGTGTCACAACCAAGTACTTGCAGTACACCGACGTCCGATTGTAGCAGGCAAATTTCCCTGCCCCAGCTGCTGGACCGTCAAAAGAAGTATACTCCCAGCCATCCACATGCCCAGCGGTTGAATGCTAGCTTGGCTAAATTGCTAGCACTTCAACTGCTGCCTTTTCAGTTGATAGACTCGGCCCCCTTCCGTGAGTTTGTTCAATGTGCGGTTCCTCAGTGGCAGGTTCCCAAACGCCACTTTTTCTCACGGAAGGCGATTCCGTCTCTCTACTGGCATGTGGAAGGCAATGTCCATGCCTCGCTGGACAGGGCGGTCAGCGGTAAGGTGCATATTACCGCTGACTCATGGTCCAGCAGGCATGGACAGGGACGTTATCTTTCTTTCACGGCCCATTGGGTCACTCTATTGGCAGCTGGGAGGGATGCAGGACAAGGTGCAGTAGTGTTGGAGGTTGTTCCGCCACCACGCCTCCAAAATGCTACTACTGGTTGTGACACACCTCTCTCCTCCACCCCCTCCTCTTCTTCTTCCTCCATGTCCTCTTCGAGTGCTCTGTCCTCGGAACCAGCGGTGCTCCGTAGGCGTACAAGGGGCTACGCGAGTACGCAGGCAAAAAGATGCCATGCCGTGCTTGCGCTGGTGTGTTTGGGGGACAGGAGCCACACTGGGCCAGAGGTTCTGGCAGCTCTGCAGGGGCAGGCCGAGAGGTGGTTGACGCCACGCCAGCTTAAGCCAGGAATGGTCGTTTCTGATAATGGCACCAACCTCCTCTCCGCCCTGCGACAGGGGCAGCTCACCCATGTGCCCTGTATGGCTCACGTCCTCAACCTGGTGGTGCAGCGGTTCTTGGGCAGGTTCCCAGGCTTACAGGATGTCCTGAGGCAGGCCAGGAAAGTCTGTGTGCATTTCCGCCGATCTTATAATGCCAGTGCTCGGCTGACTGAGCTGCAAAAGGAGCTGAACCTGCCCAAGAACCGCCTAATATGTGACATGCCCACCAGGTGGAACTCAACGTTGGCCATGCTGCAGCGACTGCACACGCAGCAGAGGGCCATCAATGAGTACCTTTGCGACTACGGCACCAGGACAGGGTCAGGGGAGCTTGGCTTTTTTTCCCCACGCCAGTGGAGCATGATCAGGGATGCATGCACTGTCCTCTCACCATTTGAGGAGGCCACGAGGATGGTGAGCAGTGACAGTGCATGCATCAGTGACACTGTACCTCTTGTCCACCTGTTGGAGCATACGCTGCGTGGGATAATGGACAGGGCACTTGAGGCAGAACAGAGGCAGGAAGAGGAGGACTTCCTTGTCTCTCAAGGCCCCCTTTATCCAGACAATGTTCCTTCTGTCCCACCCATCACACAGGAAGAGGAGGAGGAGGAGGAGGAGGAGGAGGATTGTGTGAGCATGGAGGTGGAGCCTGGCACTCAGCATCAGCAGCAGCAGTCTTTTAGGGATGATGTACAGTCCCAACAAACCAGTGGACTTGTACGTGGCTGGGAGGAGGTGGCTGGCGATCATGTCATCCTCAGTGACCCAGAAGACTCCGGACCGAATGCCTCAGCTAACCTACGCTGCATGGCCTCCCTGATCCTGCAAAGCCTGCGGAAGGATCCTCGTGTTCTTCGGATCAAGGAGAGTGACCATTACTGGCTGGCCACTCTCCTTGATCCACGGTACAAGGGTAAGGTTGCGGACCTTATCTTGCCGTCGCAGAGGGAGCAGAGGATGAGACATCTCAGGGAGGCCTTGCAGAAAGGTCTGTGCAACGCGTTCCCAGAAACTGGGAGGTTACAAACTCCTGGTCCTGGACGACGAGTTGCTGAGGCTTCGGTCAGTAGCAGAAGGAGCGGTGGGGAAGGTGGACGTCTGACCGATGCGTTCAGACAATTTTTTAGTCCGCAGCCCCAAGGTATGATCGGTTCCAGCAACCATCGCCAGCGTCTGATATACATGGTGCAGGAATACCTAGGGGCAAGGTCAGACTTGGACACCTTTCCCACCGAAAATCCTCTGGCTTACTGGGTCCTGAGGATGGATCACTGGCCAGAGCTTGCACAGTATGCAATTGAGCTACTGGCCTGTCCTGCATCCAGCGTTCTTTCCGAACGCACATTCAGTGCTGCTGGAGGATTTGTCACCGATCATAGGGTGCGCCTGTCCACCGACTCGGTTGATCGACTGACCTTCATAAAAATGAATCAGTCTTGGATCACCACCAGCTACCAGACACCTGAAGCGGATATAACGGAATAATTTATAATGTCACATCCCTTCAAGACTGCCTATGCTGATGCTGAGTGACTGTCCTGTTATGTTCACTGACTATCCTCTTCCTCCTCCTCAATGATCCATGCCACCACACCAGTGCCTAAGGCACAATTTTTCAGCCCCTGTATAACAGGGGCGTGTAATTACAATTTTTTAAAAATAGGATTTTTATAACAGCTTACCTGTAAAATCCTTTTCTTGGAGTACATCACGGGACACAGAGCGACATAGTCATTACTAATGGGTTATATAGATACCGTCAGGTGCTGGCACTGGCAACTTCCAAAACCGGAAGTACCCTCCCCTATATAAGCCCCTCCCATCCGGGAGCACCTCAGTTTTGTAGCAAAGCAATAAGTGTCCCCAAAGAGGGGTGGGAGCTCTGTGTCCCGTGATGTACTCCAAGAAAAGGATTTTACAGGTAAGCTGTTATAAAAATCCTATTTTCTTTTTCGTACATCACGGGACACAGAGCGACATAGTCATTACTAATGGGATGTCCTAAAGCAATGCCAAATGAGGGGGGGGATACACCATATATAAGCTGAGCGCTATCAGACATGAGGATCTTTTGCGGCCTGCAACACACTGCGCCCAAAGGCGACATCCTCCTGACTTCTAACGTCCACCTGGTATAACCTAGTAAACGTGTGTACTGAAGACCATGTTGCGGCCTTACAGATTTGAGCCAGGGAGGCCTGGTGATGCACTGCCCATGAAGTTCCAACTGCTCTCGTGGAGTGCGCCCTAACTTTGAACGGAGGCGGTCTATTTCTCAAGCCATAGGCTTGTATTATGACCTGTCGAATCCACTTGGCTAAAGTAGATTTTGACGCTGCCTGACCCCTTCTGGGGCCTTCCGGCAGAATAAACAAAGTATCCGTTCTGCGAATCTGAGCAGTGGCTTTTAGATAAGCTTTAATTGCTCCTACTACATCCAAAGAATGCAATAACTTTTCCTCTACCGAAGTAGGTTTGGGGAAAAAAGAAGGAAGAACCACATCTTGGTTCAAATGAAACCTCGATACCACCTTAGGAAGAAAGGCTGGATGAGGACGTAACACTACTCTGTCCTTATGGATAACCAGATATGGCTCCTTACAGGACATAGCTGCTAATTCCGATACTCTTTTAGCCGAACAAATGGCTACTAGAAAAATCAATTTCCTGGTGAGAAGCACCAAGGAAATATGCTGTAATGGTTCAAATGGTTGTTTCTGTAGAACCGACAGAACCAAGTTTAGATCCCATGGACATATGGGAATATTAACCGGAGGACTAATACGCATCACTCCTTGTATAAAGGCTTTGACTAGTGAATGCGAAGCCAAGGGCCTTTGAAAAAATATTGACAAGGCCGAAATCTGACCCTTGATAGTACTCAAGGCAAGCTTCCTATCTACAGCCCATTGTAGGGAGTCCAGACTCCTACCTATTACGTACTTACGTGGATGCCATTTCTTGGCTTCACACCAGGCGACGTACGCCTTCCAGATTCTATAGTAGATCTGCCTGGATACCGGCTTCCTGGCATTGATCATGGTAGATACCACAGAATTAGAGAGCCCTCTCTATTTTAGAATGTGGGCTTTAATAGCCAGGCCGTCAAACCTAGGGCTGGTAAGGAAGGGTGGTATATCGGTCCTTGCGAAAGCAGGTCCGGACGATGTGGGAGAGTCCAAGGACTCCCCACTGACATTTTACAATCTCCACGTACCACGCTCTTCGGGGCCACGCTGGAGCCACCAGAATCACTGGTTTCTTTTCTACCCTGATTCTGCGGAGTAATCGAGGTAACCATTGTGGCGGTGTGAATGCATATATCAGCTTGAACTGATCCCAAGGGAACACTAGGGCATCCGAGCCGCAAGCTAGGGGATCCCTTGTCCGAGAGACAAACCTGTCCCCCTTTGCGTTGAATCTGGATGCTAGAAGATCTACATCCGATGTTCCCCACCGCTGACATATTGTCCAGAAAACCTCGGGGTGAAGGGACCCTTCCTCTGGGCCTAATTGCTGGCGACTTAGAAAGTCCGCCTTCCAATTCTCCACTCCTGGAATGAATACCGCAGATATGGCTGGGACATATTTTTTCTGCCCATTTCAGGATGTAATTTACTTCCCTCTGGGCTGCACGACTCCTGGTGCCCCCCTGATGATTGATATATGCCACTGCTGTGGCATTGTCTGATTGAATTCTGACAGGGGACCCTTGGAGTTTGGATGTCCATGCTACTAGGGCATACCGGGCTGCTCGTATCTCTAAGAGATTGATGGGCAGGGCCTTTTCTGCATCCGACCATCTGCCCTGGAGAGACTATTGCTCCAGTACTGCTCCCCAGCCTATAAGGCTGGCATCTGTAGTGACCACCTTCCAAGAAATCGGACTGAAGGATTTCCTTTTTTCCAGATTCTGGGAAACCAACCACCAACGGAGGCTCTTGCGAACGGAAGGGGACAAGGACATTGTAAGTCTAGGCCTGAATTTTTTTGTTCCAGGCTGACAGTATGGCCCCTTGCAAATTCCTTGAATGGAATTGACCGTAGGGTACTGCTTCGAATGATGCCACCATTTTTCCCAGCAGCCTCATATGCAGGCGTATGGACGGCTGTCTTTTTTGTACCCACTAAGTGGATCAAATCTTTCAAAGACAACACCTTTCCTCGAGGCAAGAATATTTTTCTCTGGCCTGAATCCAACCTTAGCCCCAAGTATTCCAGACTTTTGACTGGTTTTTAGGGCTGACTTGTCTCGGTTGATAATCCAACCGTGAGATTCCAGATACTTGATCGTCTTGTGAACGACCACGTCTAGTTTTTTCACTGAGTGGTCTATCAGCAACAAGTCATCCAGATATGCCATTATCATTACACCTTGTGTTCTTAGATTGGCCAATAAAGGGCCAGAATTTTTGTAAACACTCGTGGTGCTGTGGCCAAACCGAAGGGTAAGGCTCTGAACTGAAAATGGCGCCCTTCTACTGCAAAGCGTAGAAATTTTTGGTGGACTGGAAAGATGGGAATGTGCAAATAAGCATCTTTGATGTCGATCGTGGCTAACCAATCCTCCCCTTGTAGGGCAGTGGCCACCGATCGGATCGACTCCACCGGAAAGACCTGATATACAGGAATTTGTATAGCCCTTTTAGAATTAATATGGGCCTCCCGTCCGCGTTTGCTTCGGGACTGTAAAGAGGTTTGAGTAAAACCCGAACCCTCCTTCTTCCAGGGGAACCTCCATAATTACTCCTTGGAGCAATAGTTGTTCTAGTGCCAACAGGAGGGACTCTCTCTTCCGGGGATCCCTTGGCACGTTTGACCTCAAAAATGGGAAGGAGGAGAGTCTTTTAACTCCAAACTGTATCCCAAACCTACTGCGGAGAGCACCTATCTGTCTTGATCGTGTCCCGCCAGGTCTCTTGCGAACAACTGGAGTCCTCCCCCCACCCGACTGAGTGGGGGCTTCAATGAATTTAACTTTGGGGGAGGTTATGTACCTCCCCTGACCCAGGGTTTCTCATTACCCTGCTACTGTCCCTGTTTTTTATCCCCGGGATTTGACAGAGGAGGCCGTCGGAACTGTTACACAGCCGATGCCCCAGGGACTGGAGAAGCAGGCCTCTTAAAGAGGGCCTCTAACTCTGCTTTTAACCGGCAAGAGCGTATTTTTACCGCTGGAAATTTTCTGGATATATTTGTCCAGGTTTTCCCTGAATAAGCGTTCACCATGAAATGGGACGCTAACCAGCCATTCTTTACAGGGAGCTTCAGCAGACCAGTTTTTGAGCCATAGGAGCCTACGCGTATGTACTATAGACAGCGTAAGGCGGGAGGCCTGATGGACTGAATCCTCTATGGCGTCAACCGCAAAGCCTAAGGCTCTAGGTAGATCAGCTAGGGCAAAGCCTGCTGATCTGTCAAGTCCCTCAAGACCTGTTTCAACTGATCCTTCACTGCTTAGCAGACCCCAATAGCTGCTACTGCTGGTTGTATCACCAAGCAGATTTTCATAAGGACTCCAACCTTTTATTTATTGGGTTCTTGAACATTTGGACATTATCCACTGGACATGTCAGTGATTTATACATACAAGAGATGGCTGCGTCCACTGTAGGGACCTTCCATTTTTTTTTTTTTGATGAACTTATCCTCCATGGGATAGACCACCGGAAATCTCTTGGGGGAATAAATATTTTCTCAGGACGTTCCCAATCCTGGTAAATGAGCCCTTTCAGTAAAGGGTGAAGTGGAAAAGAACAAACAGTCTGGGGGCTTCTAGCGACCCCAACGAGGATACAGTAGTGGTTGATGGTTCCGCAAGGTGCATTTTTAAATGCTGATCGGACCATGTTAGTCAGAGACTGAACCCATAATCTTTCAGCTTGAGATGCTGAGAAAAGGTTCCCCCACTGTTGATTCCTCTATAACAGAATCAACCTCATCCTGATCCCCTTCAGGCAGGTCGATCCCTGTATGGGACTGTTGCTCTGCTAACAGGCACTCTGAAGGAGGAGACGGAGATCGGGCGTGCTTTCCCTGACAGGGAGGCAGCGATAAATGTTGACAATCTCTCTCTAATCCTCCCAGAGCTGAGGAAAAAACCTCCTCTGTTACATACACAGGAGCAGGTGACTGAGGACAGCCACAGTACCAAGTACCCCTGCGGGGTCTCTACGGTCACTTACCTCTGAACTTCAGGGGAGACTGGTGCAGCAGAAGTATGCCCAAGATCCTCAGAGCCCGATGAGACCCCCTTCGCTTCCTGGAAGATTCAGTTCCGGAGCTTCTGGACGGCATATTCCTAAGCCTAAAGCTGAGGTATTCCAGCCGTAATACACCACTTTTACTGAGAATAGTCTAGCACAATTGCTGCTATATCACAGTTGGTGTCTACTAATGTGCCTTTCTAGGGGATGCCTGTATCAACCGCTTGCTGTATGCCTTTAAATGTTGCCAGCTCTGTCACTGTACTTCATAGCCAGCTCACTACAATATTGTGTTTTTTTTAAAACTGCTGGGACGCCCGCACATGCGCAGAAGCGCTGCGGCGCGCACAGAGCGTCATCCCCCAGGCTCCGCCCCCTTTCCCGGCTCACCTCTATATATAGAGGCGCGTGCACGCGCGCGGGCACGTGCGCCTTCGGCGCTAATTTCAAATATGGTAACAAGGGACAGGAGCCAGGGCCCCTCTTTGCCGCAGGCCGGGGGATGGACAAACACTGCAACATGGCAGAGGAAGCAGTTTCCTATAAGAGAACTCACCATCTGCCTGGACTTTGCTCTGCTGAGAAGAAGCTAGTCCACATGACAAGAAAACATTCCACAGCGGCCTCTAGTGGACAAACACAGGTACCGCAGTCTAATATATTAAATATATATAAAAACATTTTTTTTTTTTTTTTTTTCTTGACCACCATTAAAAATTATTACATTTTTTTAGTAGTTACAGGCATACACAGAATTTTGCGGGAATACCATTAGGTAACAGACAGAAAGACAAATTAGGCTTGGGGGTCCCCCAATAGAACCAAGTTCCTGGGGGCCCCCACTTACCTGTTCCCCGCCGCAGGACTTTGTTTTGGTCCACAAAAGCCCAAACTTCACCTATCACGGCAGGCATTGTAATCAAACCTTCAGGGACCGGGTTCCCAAGGATTCCACTCCCCTGGACCTGTATAGCACCCTGCACAGAAAACATCTTGGTCGTGGGTATGACCAGAGCTCTGGATCCCAGGGTCCAGCTCTCCTAAGAGAAGCATTACAGGCAAAACCTTGCTCTTCTTTCTGCAAGGCCCGGGTACCGACCGTTTAGCTATGAAGCTTTTTTGGTCGGATCCGGAATAGCTTACTGAGGCCCAAAAGAACCTGTACGCAAGCTCAGTGAAAAACACATGTTTCTTCTTGGCCAACACCTTAGACACTGGCAAAAAACTGAGGTGCTCCCGGATGGGAGGGGCTTATATAGGGGAGGGTACTTCCGGTTTTGGAAGTTGCCAGTGCCAGCACCTGACGGTATCTATATAACCCATTAGTAATGACTATGTCGCTCTGTGTCCCGTGATGTACGAAAAAGAAAAGATGCTTCGCAACAGGTGTGACTGCTGTGCTCAGAGTACAGTATCTGTGAGGGGTTGCAGTGTTGTGGCACCAGCACCAGTGCCTAAGGCACAATTTTTCAGCCCCTGTTGGGGCGTGTAATTACAATTTTTAGGCAATGCTTTGCAACAGGTCTCATTGCTGTGCTCAGAGTACAGTATCTGTGAGGGGTTGCAGTGTTGTGGCACCAGCACCAGTGCCTAAGGCACAATTTTTCAGCCCCTGTATAACAGGGGCGTGTAATTACAATTTTTTAAAAAGATGCTTCGCAACAGGTGTGACTGCTGTGCTCCAAGTACAGTATCTGTGAGGGGTTGCAGTGTTGTGGCACCAGCACCAATGCCTAAGGCACAATTTTTCAGCCCCTGTTTAACAGGGGCGTGTAATTACAAATCTTGATCTAATAGTTCACAGCAGGGCCCATTCCTGCGCCCACCAAGAGTAACTATGAGGGCCTACAGTCTTGTGGCAACACCGTCCACCACCACCACCACCACCAAAGGCCCAATTTTTCTGCCCTGTTCAACAGGTGCATGCAATTACAAATCTTGATCTAATAACTCACAGCAGGGCCCATTCCTGCACCCACCAAGAGTAACTGTGAGGGCTTACAGTCTTGTGGCAACACCGTCCACCACCACCACCACCACCACCAAAGGCCCAATTTTTCTGCCCGGTTCAACAGGTGCATGCAAGTACAAATCTTGATCTATTAACTCACAGCAGGGCCCATTCCTGTGCCCACCAGTCTTGTGGCTACACCAACATCTAATAGGGCAAATTTCTGCAGAGTATATACGGCAGGCCCCTACTTTCAAACATCCAACTTACAAACGACTCCTACTTGCAAACGGCAAGAGAAAACAGGAAGTGAGAGGAAATCTACCCCTAGGAAGGAAAATTCTATCCTGTTAGATTTAATTTGGGAAAAAGGTATCTCCTCTCTACTGATGCTTTATCACCAATCCTTGTTTCAATTAAAACCCCACTTTTCCAAAAACATTTGTCATTGGGACGGAAAGTGAGGTGACATGTTCTGAACAGATGTGCAAAGACAGCAAATGTTACAGGGGTGATAACCCCTCCCTATGTTCTCCAAAAAGCTTAAAAATTTATTTTTTTGGGATGTAGCTACACTTCATAATGTACCTGTTCAGATTCTACTTAAGAACAAACCTACAGTCCATGTCTTGTTTGCACCACCTATATACTGCTGTTCAGAGTATATAGGGTTGTAGGTATAGGGTTTTATTTTGGGTGCGGGGTCCCCCTTAGTATCCATACAAGACCCAAAGGGGCTGGGGTGGGGGGGGGGGGGGGTGATGGGGTAGCCATGCCATTTTTCTCAAGGATTTTCAGCCATATGGCGGCCAGGACAAGACATGACATTAAAGCCGCAAGTGGTTTTAAATGGCTTCTTTTTTTCCTTTACAAATGTCATTTTGTGCAAGGACAGTTCTAAACACGGGAAACACATGCCACTTCACAGGCATACTTTAGACACCCCCCAGGTACCGTATTTAAAGGAAAATTTCACTTTTTTTTTTTTCACTTTATGCATCATTAAAATGACTGCTCCCGAAAAAACTTTAGTTTTTAAAATTTCTTTTTGCATTGATATATGTCCCCTGGGGCAGGACCCGGGTCCCCAAACCTGTTTTATGACATTAACATGCATATTGGCCGTTGTAATTAGCAATTTTGATTTCGAACGTTCGCGTCCATTATAACGAATAGGGTTCGAAAATTCGCGCGAACTTTCGGTCCGTTCGAAGGTTCTGGTGCGAACCGAACCCGGGGGTGTTCGGCTCATCCCTACTCAGATACTTCAAAAAAGCTCCTCATCCATTTTAATAATTTATTTTTTATTTGGATGTACTTTGTATTGTAGGCATTAAAGTAATATTAAAGGCTTTTTTCTTCTTTCTTTTTTTTATTTTTTTAAACAACAAACATGTCATACTCACCTGCCTTGTGCAGTGGTTTTGCACAGATAAGCCCTGATCGTCCTCTTCTTGGATCCCTCGCCAGCGCTCCTGGCCCCTCCCTTCTGCCAAGTGCCCTCAGAGCAAGCAGCTTGCAATGGGGGCACCCAAGCAGGCTCATTTCCGAGCCATGGCTCTGTGCATCCATTCACACACAGAGCCGTTGCTCAGCCCCACCCCCTCTCTCTTCTCATTGGCTGTGATTGACAACAGCGGGAGCGAAAAACCTTGAGCCTTTAGAACCACTTTAAAGCTGAATTTCAGGAAGATGTAAAAGAGACAAATGAATTCAGTTCTGTAATCATTATTAAATCTAGAAATTGGATTTTTAAATGTAAACTATGTAATCCCAGATATATTTTTCACCTGCATAATTTGTCTGTTTGCCTGGAGCTCAGCTTTTAGGCTATTTTACCTTACATTCTTTTGCATTTTAGAAGTCCAAACATTTTTTCCTACACCTATAATAAAGTATTTTTATATTCTAAACAAGCTTTGTGCTTTCTTACCTCTATAGCTACAGGCATTGTGGATAAATGAAGCCCCAAAATTCAAAGCAGAGGCTCCTGCATCAGGTTTTAGTCCATTTCTCTGCAACTATAGTCCATCTTTTCCTCTTTTAGTGGTGACTTGGCAGCCTTCCAATAAAAGCTTGCATTTAGCAATTGTACTGTATTTTAAAAGAGAAATTTGTATAGTACCTAAATGAATAGGCAAACACTCAGATTTACTTCAAAGTAAGCACTTTAATAACTTGCAAAATGTGTTGTCACTAGTAGAGCAGATTCTGCTGAGAATGAGGAGGGGCTGATCCAGTAGAAATCTATGGCATTGCACAGTACTGCCAATATAAAGCAGACCACACACTGATTTTGCATAGGTTTCGTTTTTGGATTTGCTTGAAAAACTTGATCATATTTAGGTGTATTTCAGAAGTCCACAGGAATTTGTTTTCCTTTCCAGATTTTTTTTTTCACTTTTTACATTTGATCTATTTTCCATGCTGTACAAGATTAAAATGGAAAAAACAAACAAATCTTTTGATTAAACCGAACAAACCACAGTCCCAAAGTATTCTAACCTGTCTAATCCCTTCCTTGGATGTGATATTTTGCTAACTCCTATATTATGTAAAATAATTAGGCACCATAAAGCTTAGCCATAACTTCCTTTGGCTTTTCTTGGCTGTGTATAGAGTAGTAGGGAAGATTTACAACCTGCCAGATTTGAAATGTTATGTGTTTGATTTACTAAACCTGGAGAGTGTAAAATCTGGTGCAGCACTGCATGGTAGCCAATCAGCTTCTAACTTCAGCTTGTTTAATTAAGCTTTGAAAAGAAAAAAATGGAAGCTGATTGGTTTCTATCCATAGTTGCACCAGATTTTGCACTCTCCAGTTTTAGGCCCTGTTCACGCTGGTGTGACACGAAAGTCGCATGACTTCCGATCCGACTTCTATGCTACTTTAATGAACAGGATCAGATCCAACTTTGAGATTAGCGTGACTACAACAAAAAATCAATCAATCAAAATCGAAAAAATCCAAACCAGACCCTTATCTGAGCATGCAGGCCAGGAAAAGGGGGGGGAACCATACCAGGCAACATGTCCTCAACATGGGTGGGGCATTTTTGGGGCAAGGGGGACTCTGCCCACCCCCACCCCAAAGTTGATGGGGACAGGGGCCCCCAGATCCCAGCCACCCCATGTGAATGAGTATGGGTAGTACCCCTACCCGTTCACCCACAAAAAAGCAGTTTAGTGTAACAAAAAACATGAGGCAGTTTCTAACAAGTCCTTTATTAAAAATGAATAATGTCCCCCTATGTATACCCCATAATCATTCACATGGGGGGCGAGATTTGGGGGCCCGCTTTCTTAAAGGGGGTTTTCAGATTCCGATAAGCCCCTTGCCCACAGACCCCCCTAACCACAGCCCAGAGTTGTGGGCAAGAGACCCTTGTTCCCATCACAATGAGGACAAGTTGCTTTGGGGTGGGGAAGGCAGACTCCTCCCTGCCCCAAAGCACCCCCCCATGTTGAGGGCATGTGACCTGGTATGATTCAGGAGGGGGAGAGTGCTCACTTGCCCCCCCCCTTTCCTGGCCTGCCAGGCTGCATGCTCGGATAAGGGTCTGGTATGGATTTGGGGGGGGGGTGGGGGCACACCTTTTTTTTCAAAGCATTTTGCATTTCTAACATTGCCTCTGAGCACAAGTCGCATGTCACAAGTCGGATCAGTTAAGATGCTGATCCTACTTGGAGGCAACCTCCATAAAATTATATGGGCTGAAATCGCACCCAAGTCGGACCAAAGTAGTGCAGGAACCTTTTCAAAAGTTGAACCGACACAAGTCAGATCAGTTAACATGGCTCTCATAGGAAACCATTGATTTTGATATGTCATGCGACTTGTGCTCTCGAAGTCGGAGCGATTGTCACACCAGTGTGAACCGGCCCTTAGTAAATCAACCCAATGTGTTTTTCCATTGGGGAGATTTTTACTGACTTTTTTTTGTCTTTTGCTTTCCAGCTGGACAGGAAAGGGGTCTCCAGTAAATCAGGCAGAATGGCAGGCAGCCCAGTAACTGATTGAAGCAGGCTGGTACTGGCAACAGCGGGCAGATAAGGTGGTTGTTGGTAGCAGACTGTAGGTCAGCAGGAACAACAGGGTAATAGGCAGGTACTGGTAACAGCAGGCAAAGTCAAGCAGGCCAGGTCATACAATGGCAAGATGGATCGGGTACAGGCAGAAGCGTGGTCAGGGCACAAGCCAGGTCTAGATCCAGGACAGTGAAGCAGAATCCAATGGAACAGACAGGAGCAGAGGTCAGAGGACAAGTCGAGGTCAAAGCTGGCAGAGTTCAGAGGGTAGTCAGGACAAACTGGGTCAGCAACTGGAATCAATATACAGGATCACAGGATAAACTGGAGACTGAAGACAAAGCAGCACTGATCCTGAGCACTGACAAAGTTTAAATAGCCCATCTGGTGGCAACATCTGTCACGAGTACACTTGAGCATGCCGATGCGCACCATTGTGTACGCACATGAGTATGTGCCCAGTTCCTGCATGCATGATAAGGAACACTAGTTCTAATGATTCTGGAGACAATCAGGGATTCTCTTAATTTTTTTCCCTCACCTACTGTTTTGTCTATTGGACAGGAAGTGAAGGGAAATCTCCCCAATAGGTCACAGATGGTAAAAAACTGGGGTTATAACTCAATGTAAACTGAATAAAGGTATTTTCTTTAGTTCTGCTTTAAAGGAGAAGTATAGCCAAAGCTTGTTTGGCTGTACTTCTCCTGTTGCTTACAGGAGTACAGTTTGTTCTGCACTCCTATGACCCATTTTCAGCAGACAGCAGGCTGAAGCCCGCTGTCGGTTGATGTCACAGAGCAGATCCAGGCTGGGTAAAGGTTTGCAACCATATGGTGGGGATCCACCCAGGAGCCTAGACCATCAGTTGGCTTAGCCTCAGTGGGCCGCTGAGAGCCTGAGCCAGCAGCTCCTGCTACCTCCACAGCCTATTGCTCCACTGAGCGCGTGCGCGCACGTGGGGGGGGAGGGCAGAGAGCCGGTAATTGACAGTCACCCACTCTCTGTTAATGGAGCACTGAGAACCAAGCGATGAGCTGTGTTTGATACCTCAGTTCTTAGTCTTAGAGTACATATATAATTATAATATAATATAATACATTGTTAATGACACCCCCAGATCGGTTCACAGATCGCAGTGCAAACTCTGAACTTGCATAGGAATCGGATCGCATAGGTGAGAACACCCATGAGATCCAATTTCAGTGCGGGGGAAAAAAAGTCCCTGCCCTTTAAGCTTTCTGTTGTGTTAAGACAGTGTTATATGATTTACAAGAGTGGCTAAGCAAAAATAACGTTTATGTAAACTATTTTGCTAAAATTAATATGTTAAATAATTTTCAATATTTTTTAAATCTGCATCTTTAATTAAAATAAATCCCGGTGATCCTAACATGGAGTTCCTTGGGAGAAGGGTTGATTTGATAAAGGCAAAATGGCTTTTCACTTTGCAAGAGAATTTTTTCTCGGCTTGGTAAATGCGGTGAAGACTCACTTTGCAAAAAAATAACAATCACATGCAAGAAAAGAAAAATAGTATTTTTGCTTCAAAAGAATAAGTCTGTGCCACAGGAATCTTCTCAATAAAAGTACAGCTGATGTTTTAGCCCCTTTTGTCCCTAGTGCTTTGTCCAGTGCCCTGCCTGCAGTTTTATATTATATATACTATTCTTTTTGCCTGGAAGCTTGAGATTGTCCATGGCAACCAAAAAGTGTCCTTTTACGTCAAAAAGCGGTTTTAGACCAGCTAGAAAACAGCGATAGTAAATTAGAATCACTTGCAGAATTGAGCGATAGTGAATCGTGGGGGAAATTTATTTTATTATTATTATATTATTATTATTTTTTATAATTATTTATAGTTATTTATTATATTATAATTTATGATTTCGTGATTTAAACTTTATCATACTCGGGATGTCTACTAGACTCTTGTTTGGACAGATTTAAGTGTTTTATTACTAAGAATTACAGGCCTACAATATAAAACGCCAAATTCCTATGCAAAACAATTGTACCGCTTTGAGACGCAAAAATCTGACATAATCATACCGCCAAGGAGGCTACTGCTGTTAATTATTTTTTGCTTGCACATGACTGCATGATGGAAGTCAGCAAAGCTTCACCTCATTCACTAAGCTAATGCTAGGTACACATGGCCATTGGCTGCAAGTGCTGATCGGATACCAGTTTTCCAGCATGCTTGGTCGACAGAAGCCGATCATTAGACCAGCTTCTGTTGAACAGGCTGCTGTGCACACTGGCCGAATGTTGGCCAGTTTCTGTTGAACCGGCTGATAGGTATTTATTATTTGGCTGGTGCGTACCAGCCTTAGGGGATAATTCCCTTGAAAAGTGAAAAGCCTATTTGCCTTTACTAAATCAGAACAGTGAGGTTTATTTACTAAAACTGGAGAGTGCAAAATCTGGTGCAGCTGTGCATGGTAGCCAATCAGCTTCTAACTTCAGCTTGTTCAATTAATTTACAAGAGTGACTAAGCAAAAAAAAAGTTTATGTAAACTATTTTGCTAATTTTTTAAATCTGCATCTCTAATTAAAATAAATCCCGGTGATCCTAACATGGAGTTCCTTGGGGAGAAGGGTTGATTCGATAAAGGCCAAATGGCTTTTCACTTTGCAAGAGAAATTGTTCTCGGCTTGGTAAATGCGGTGAAGATTCACTTTGCAAAAAAAAAAAAAAAAAAAACAATCACAGAAAAATTGTATTTTTGCTTCAAAAGAATAAGTCCGTGCCACAGGAATCTTCAGCAAATTCAAAAAGTACAAAATTCATAACACATACATACACTGCCTTTAAGCCTTGTCTAAAAAACATGGAAGCTGATTGGTTTCTTTGCACTCTCTAGTCTTAGTAAATCAATCCCACTGTATTTCAATTGCTCTCTTGTATTGTCAAATGTTATAGGATAACTGATGCCACCCACGAACAAATGTTTGCCATATAACCACCTTTTATTGTGTTCTTTCGATCAGTTGGTCTTATGGGTTCCTATGCACACCCTAATTTTTGGTAAATTTCTTCAGATTTTAAATTCAGCAGCTTTGAATTTTTTTTTACTTTTACACTTTTATTAACCACTCAATGACCAGGCCATTTTTTGCGATACGGCACTGCGTCTCTTTAACTGACAATTGCGCAGTCCTGCGATGATACCCAAACAAAATTGAAGTCCTTTTTTTCCCCACAAATAGAGCTTTCTTTTGGTGGTATTTATGCGGTTTTTATTTTTTGCGCTATAAACAAAAAAAGAGTGACAATTTTGAAAAAAAAACACTATCTTTTACTTTTTGATATAGTAAATATCCCAATTTTAAAAAGAAAAAAACATATATTTTCCTCAGTTTAGGTCGATATGTATTCTTCTACATATTTTTGGTAAAATAAGCGTATATTGATTGGTTTGTGCAAAAGTTATAGCGTCTATAGCGTCTATGGGAAATATTTATGGCATTTATATGTTTTTTTTTTACTAGTAATGGTTGTGATCTGCGATTTTTGGCGGTATTGAGACATTGCAACGGACAGGTCGGACACTTTTGACACATTTTTGGGACCATTGACATTTACAGAGCGATCAGTGCTATAAATATGCACTGATTACAGTACTATGTAAATGTCACTGGCAGGGAAGGGGTTAACAATAGGGGCGATCAAGGGGTTAACTGTATTCCCTATTGTGTGTTCTAACTGTGGAGGGAAGGGGACTCACTATAGGAGATGACAGATCGTGTTTTCTACTTTGTAGAAAGACACGATCTGTCCTTCTCTCCCCGGACAGCACAGGGGTTTGTGTGTATACACACACAAACCCCCCTGATCCCGCTCGTGCACGCGGTCTCCCGCCGTGCAGGGGGCGCTCTTGCGCGCCCTCTGGTGGCTCTCCTGGGCGAAGCCGTATATATACGGGATTTCGCCCAGGAGAGAAATTCTGCCGCAGTATATCTGCGTGAGACGGTCGGGAACCGGTTAAGCAAAGAAGAGTTACTGTTTTTTGAGAATGAGCCAAGTGAACAAATAACCTGCAGTGGATTATTCCTCTGAGGCGCCTTTTGTTTATTCAGTTGACTGATAAACTTGAAGAGTTGGGGAATGGAAGGCCATTGTGTGTTCATGCATGGATGGTCAAAATCCAAAAAGAGTTATAAGAAATCTCTTTTTAATACTTTATAGCCTAGTAGTCTATGAAGTTGATGATGTCTCAGAAGCAGGAGGTGGTTTCTTAGCAGAATAAGACTTGGATTCAGAAACAGTTTCCTGTAGTTAGTTTTAATGTCTGGGAATTTTTACTGTACGTAGATTTGAGGGTTTTATGAAGTGCTTTGTAGCAATATTATATTTTAGAATAATACTTTTTTTTTTTTAAATGGAATGGAAATCTACCTTCAAGGTAATTCTATTCTTCCTGGCAAAGACATCATAACACTATGTACAAGAGCCAAGATTCTTGTCTTGTTTCAGCTAAGAGTCCCACCACACCCTGTCTAATTTCATGGTATCCTGGCAAGAAGACATCATTACATTTTGTCATATTTTATACATTTTTACTAAATAACATAACACACCGCACTACTTTTTGTAGGTAATGAAGAAACAATTTATGTTCTGTGTCTTTATAGCGTATCTTCTTTCACCCCTGCAAAGTGATCAGTTCTTGCTTACAGAAAAAAAATATTTATTGCTTCTGGGCGTTTGTACGATGAATGTTTCATATATGTTTTACTCTGTTTTCTCTAACTGTATATACAAATATTTTGAAAATATAGTATAATATCATCTAAAAGAAAGAGTTTTTGGGACTTTAAATGAGGCAGCAATCAAAGGGGTCACTGCCTCCATCCCTAATCAATATTGACTATAAAGGAGGGAAGGGGGGAGGGGGATAGGTGGGACTTTTGCTCGTATTGCGAAACGCTCGTTAACCGCGTTACTCGCAACCTGAGGTTCCACTGTATATCACTTTATTTTGGATTACATTTATTAAGTGGGATTGATGATTCATTTATCACTACTTATTTGGTGTTTGCCCTTTATGCTCTTTAATGTCTTTTAATATTTAAAGGGACAGTTACACATAATATTTTACATATATCTTTTATATATGTAACCACATAATGTTAGAATGATTTATATAGCGCTTGTCACATATTTTAAGTAATAATAATTTTTTGGATTTGTATGGTTTAGCATGTACAGTGGAACCTCGGATTGCGAGTAACGCGGTTAACGAGCGTTTCGCAATACGAGCACTGTATTTTAAAATATCCTAACTCGGTTTGCGAGTGTTGTCTCGCAAAACGAGCTGGATTCAGGCCAAAGCGGTATGCAGTACCGCGTTTGGCCTGAGGTGGGGGGCGCCGGAACCAAACGGCGCCGATTGCAGCCGATCTGCGCCGTTCAGAAATGCACGGAAAAGCCCGAGGACAGCTCGACTGACCTCGACAAACCTCGGAAAGGCTCGGGAACGGAGTCTTTCCGAGGTTTTACAAGGTCAGCCGAACTGTCCTTGGGCCTTTCCGGCCATTTCTGAGTCTCTCCGGTGCCCCCCCACCTCTGGCCGCATGTGGTATTGCATGCCATTGAAGTCAATGTGGAACAAATTATTTCCGTTTCCATTGACTTCAATGGGGAAACTCGCTTTGATATGCGAGTACTTTGGATTACGAGCATTCTCCTGGAACGGATTATGCTCGTAATCTGAGGTTCCACTGTATAGATTTAAAGGGGACAGCGCGTTCATATATTTTATGTAGGAATCTTGTATCTAGATAGTGAGGTGGATGCAGCAGTCCCTAAACTTGTTTATTTACTTGCGCAGGGTATTTTTTGGTTTTGCACATATAAATTTTACTTGACTACAGGGGTCCTTAACAATTTTTATGATTACAGACTTCCAGTGGATTAATTTAAATATCCCTATACCTCCTGGACAGACTGTGAAAATCATTATCACTAGTCCAATTAGGTACCAGTATGACTTCAAAAGATTGGTCCTTCTTTACATATAGACACCTAGGAACAGAAAAGTTGGAAGGAAATCAAAAGCATTTTTCATATTTATTTATATAAAAATGTCAGGTTACAAATACACAAGCTAATTACAACTAGTGAGATTTTTTGTTGCAATCAGAACATGAAATCGAAGTACCGTTACTGGCAATGCTACTTGCAAGTCATACAACATGTCAAATGTATTTCCTTGCCTTCCGAATAAGTAACACAGAGAATTGTGTTTAATTTTGATTTTGAATATTCAGAGATATTGTCCCCTACCCTGTCATTTGGTTCCCAAACCCTTAATTAGGAGCCCCTGCTCTAAGTGATGTAGAGTTCACCAGCTTACCTTGCCAATTACTGATGCCGCTTTCATTTTGTTTTTGTAAAGTCATCTGTAATAGTTGTACATGACTGTATTTTTTCTCCCTATTATTAAAAATTGCTGGTGGAATTTGAGGGCTTATTTAAAAAAATGTGCCCAGAGGGAAACTAGACAGTGGGCATTATGTGATTTTCATAAATATAAAACCGAAAAGGAACCACACCAACATGTATGCCGGCCAGGGACAATCAATATCTAATATCACCAAAGAATCCCTTCACAAACAATCAGCCACACCGCTTAATGAAATAATGAATACCAACGTATGAAGCCTAAAACGTTAAACTAAACAGCCTCCTGCTGTGAAATATGTGGAGCCATTTTTTGCTTTTCCAGCATCTATTGAAAATGTAATTGAGTCTATTAATAAGTTATAGGGCGATAGGTGACTATTACACAATTAATACATTATGTTATTTATACGGAATCCTGGTTAGTGTATTTTTTGTATTTATATTATTTTGCTTTTTAGTTATTACTTCTATAGAACCCAGATACTCTACCATTCTTGTTGAGCACTCACTTGGATATAGCTGCAAGGTGACTGTATTAAGCCCTGTACACACGATCAGATTTTAAACCGATGGATTTTTCCATCGGAAATCCGATGAAGCTGACTTCCATTAGTCTTGCCTACACACCATCAGTCAAAAAAACGATCGTCCCAAACGCTGTGACGTAAAACACTCCGCCGAGCCAAGAAAAATGAAGTTCTATGCTTCTGAGCATGCGTCGACTTGATTCTGAGCATGCGTGGGTTTTTTATCCGATGGAGTTCCCCACAGACGATAGTAATTTGCTATTGTTTTATGGAAAAAAGACTGATGGGGCCCATACACGATAGGTTTGTACGATAAAAAAAGTCCATCGGACTGTTTTCATCTGTAAAATCAATCGTGTGTACAGGGCTTTACTGTTTTATCCAAAGTGCAGGTTAACATATTGTGTTTCCTTTCATCATACATAATGCATATTAAGTGTTTGTTAGCTTGAGGGCTTTCTTATGATTCTTGTGTTTGTTTATGAATGGACTTAGGTGCTAAGGTTCATATGTTGTTATTTATTATGTCATATATAAAATTATATCATTTTGTATAAGCAATGCATCTGATTGTGAGGGGATTCTGTGGTGATTATTTGATAAGCCAAAATGCCAGCAGTAAAGCAACTGAAGACCAATTCTGCGTTATTTTAACTGACAATTGCGCAGTTGTGCGACGCTCTACCCAAATAAAATTGATGTCCTTTTTTTCCCACAAACAGAGCTTTCTACGTTTTTTGTTTTTTGCGTCATAAACAAAAAAAGACCGTAATTTTTTTTTTAAAACAATATTTCTTACTTTTCTAATATAAAACAAATCCAATAAAAAAAAAATGGAGAAAAAAAAAATTCTTCATCAGTTTAGGCCAATATGTATTTTACTACATGTTTTTGGTAAAAAAATATATATCCCAATAAGCGTATATTGATTGGTTTGCACAAAAGTTATAGAATCTACAAACTATGGGATAGATTTACGGAATTTATTTTTTACTAGTAATGGCGGTGATCAGCAACTTATAGCAGGACTGCGACATTGCAGCGGACAAATTGGATACTAAGTGGCACTTTTTTGGGGGCCACTGACACTAATACAGGGATCGGTGCTAAAAATATGCACGGTAACTGTACTAATGACACTTGCAGGGAAGGGGTTAACATCAGGGACAATCAAAGGGTTAAATGTGTTCCTAGGGAGTGCTTGCTAACTGTGTGGGGGGGGTGCTTGTACTATGGGAAGGCAGAGATCTGTGTTCCTGCTTTGTAGGAACACAGTATCATAGCCTTCCCTTTTCACAGCATGATGATCTTCCTTGTTTACATAGGTAGACCGCCGTTCTGCCTGTGTCCTGAATGATTGGCAGGTCCCAGCGGACATTGCATCCGCCGGACCCGTTGTGTCCAATCACAGCTGCAACGGGCCGCCGGCGGCGTGCGTGCGTACCCCAGACTCAGAAATGCAAAATCACGTACAGGTACGTGATTTTACACAGGAGAGCCGCTTTGCCGCCGTAAATATACAGTATATGATCAGCAAGTGGTTAATTACAGCGGTTCTCAACCTGTGGGTCGCGATCCCGTCGGGGGTCCAAAGCCGCATTGCCAAGGGTCGTCGAATCCCGATCCAATCCGTCCGATCCGCAGACCCGACTCCCAAAAGTGACGTCATCGGCCAGTGAGATGTCACTTCTGGGAGAGGAGAGACTGCGCCAGAGTAACTAGTAAGGTAGGTAAGCTTTTATGATTTGCATATAAACAGCTTGTTGATCAGACTCACACTGTCTGGGAACTTGGTGTGGTCGGCTATGATGTCAATTTTTTTACCGAGCTATGTGACTGAGCAACTTATGTAATTATGTCTGTAAATGTGTAAGGCAAGAGACGGTGGTGAGATCTTGGGATGGGGGCAGTCTTAAGTGTTAATAATATTACATTACATGGGCTTGATCCTGGAATAAACAGTAAGTAGGGATGGAGTTTGGTCAGAGCCACCTTGGATTTAAAGATGATCTCATGATTTGGCGAAACTTAGAATTTGTGGCCATAAGTTTGCACCTGAACCCATAATGCACTGCATAACCATTATCCTTGGTCAAATAGGTCCCTAAGAGCCAGGAATCATAAAAATGGTCAAGGGTGGGCTCCCAGCAGCCATTAATCATGTGTTGGAGTTGGTTGGGAAAGCTGGTAAATCTACGTAGGAATATATATATATATATATATACATTTTTTTTTCCCTCCAGATATATCTTGGCGCCGACAATTTTATGTAGCACTTTACATCAGTCCCAGCCCTCAAGGAGCTTACAATCTAAAGCCCCTAACTCACAAGCATATACTAGAGCCAATTTAGACAGTGTCTAGTGGAGCATGCTGGTTCATGTTGCTCCACTAGAGGTTCCTTTTTAGCGCTGGTGTTACTTGCATCCTTAAAGCAGCGTGCAAAACTGTCTGCAGTGCACTGCAGACAGTTTTGCAGGCTACTAAAGGGCCTAATTTTTAATTATATTTTTTAATTATATATATTTTTTTATTTCAGCAATGAAGGAGCATCGAAAATAGTTTTACTGTTAGGGGTCCCCACAACTTGGGAAATTTTATCAAGAGGTCACGGCACTAGTAAGGTTGAGAACCACTGGGTTAATAAGTTAATATGTTCCTTTCATTGGTGTCAGAGTGCGTGTAGCTCCTTGCATTGCTATCAGTGGGTGTTAGGGCGAGAATTTACTAAAACTGTAGTGTGCAAAATCTGGTACAGCTGTACATAGTAACCAATGAGCTTCCAGAATTTTTTTGTCCAAGCTTAATTGAACAAGCTGAAGTTAGAAGCTGACTGGCTACCATGCACAGCTGCACCAGATTGTGAGTGCTCCAGTTTTAGTAAATCCCCCCCTTGCATTGGTATCAGTGGGAAATTAGTCACTTGCACTGGTGAGAGTGGGAAATTAGTCCCTTACATTGGTACAATGACTTACATTTATCCAAGAGACACAAGCTCTTTGTCTCTAGCTGGATTGCAGTTCTGATTAACTACATCAGTGCCAGAGCTGTGAAAATGGCATAGAAGTTCCTATTTTAATTGATAGCCCTACTCTTCACTCTGCCTACCCAAATAATAAAAAATGTCGAGAATATCTTCTTACAGCCCAGTACACTGTAATGTTACAGGTGGCCTGTTTGCATTTCTGACCTTTTAAATGGGTCATGTGCTTTTCCTGAGTGCTCCACAAATATTATTATTTTTAGTAAAATTAGAAATATTCCATCCCCTTTGGGTTCAGTGTACAGCAGAAAGTCATGCTTAAAATGTTAAAGTATAAGGTGAAATGAGGGTAAGCTTCCGGCTACACTGTCCCAATGCTGACAAAATTTGGATATATATAGTCTAAGAAATAGTCTAGGGAGCATGTTTTATAATTGGCAAATGCTATAGTAGCTTTAATTGGTGTGACATTGGTTTGTAATGCTAAGCAGTAACCCACTAGTAAGGCTTAGATACACATATTGTAATTTCCTGTTATTTCTGGTCTTTGATAATGTCAAAAGTACAGTAACCCAGGACAACCAAACTAATTTTAATTTACTGCTACTGCTGATAACTTAAAGGTTTTTTTTTTTTGTTTTTTGTTTTCCCCGTGAAATTCTGTCTCCAAAGTAAAGAAAAGTTCCCTCTTAGACAGTAGTTCTCAGAACAGGTGTCCCTAATAAATATTTCCACTTAGCTCTTGTTCTGGGGACAACTCTAAAATTTTCATTCCCTTTCTTTTTCAATGACAAAGGCCAGCAGTACAAATAGAGGGGTGAATCTTCCCAATGTGGACACCAACAGCAATAAAAAGTTAGAATAGCTTTGACCCTTTCCTACTCTATCAAAAAAAAAAAAAAAAAAGGTTTGGTCTTGAGATACAATATATTTTAAAGAGTAAGCGTAGGCAGTAATAATTCAATAATTAGTATTATATTTAATTTATTTTTATTTTTTTAAAAATCAAATCATCTTTTTATTTCTTTTATATACAAACAACAAAAACACCAAATACAACATACAACCCAAGCCCGCATTGAGGAAAAAAAAAAAGAAGAAAAAAAACATTTTATAAAAAATTTAAAGAGAAACAAAAATCCCAACCCCCTCGCCCCTGGCCCCCATGATCTCCCCCCCCTCCCCCCTCATTGCTCACACGTTGATCCTCTCCTCTCTCGTCATACCTCCAAAATATCAAACCACCTTCTCCAAATTTTTTCAAATTTCCCTAAACAACCTCTATGTAATAAAGTATACTTTTCCTTAATTAAGGTTTCCCTTACTTGTATTTTCCATTCTGCTACAGTTGGTGGGTATGGTGATAACCACTTTTGTGCAATGAGCTTACGAGCCTGAAATAGACTTCTATATATTGAAACAATGTAATCCCCTGGAATTCTTGATTCATCCAGTATACCCAGAAGACAACTCCCAGGCTCCATAAGCATCCCGCTCTCAAATACACTGTTAATCATAGATACCACCCCAGACCAATAACGATGGAGTTTAGGGCATCTCCATAATATGTGTATTAGATTGGCTACTCTCCCTTTACATCTAGGACATTGGTCTGTATCTCTGCATTTCCATTTAAATAATTTCTCTGGTGTGTAAGGTGCCCTATGTAGGATAAATAAAAAAAAAATGTATTATAAAAAGAACCTCAGCCTTTCTGTACTAGCTCCATCCTTTTCATCTGCACATCATAAGTCGTATTGGGAGAGGAACAGGCAGAACTGTAAACCATTCAAACTTTACTACATTGCCCAGTAAAAAGGGCTTAATATTGTAAAGAGGGTGCTTCCCTGACAATTGATGGCAATGAGTTCCATATTGTAGGTGCTGCATGAAAGCATGAACGGGATCCAAAATATTTTAAGATGATTCTGGGCATGTCGTTTTGTTATTTACCTAAGAAGTGAAGGGAGCATGTGGGATCATGGGTAACCAGATATTCTGGTAGATAAGGGTGGCCCAAGCTATTTAGGGCTTTTTAAGTAAGTAGGATGAACTTGAAGGATACCTTCAAGCCTGTGTAGGGAGTGCAGACCTGGGGTAATGTGGCAGTGACAGGGTTGGTGGGTAAGTAGCCAGGCTGCTGTGTTCTGTACCAGATGCAAACAATGTAGTTCTTTCTCAGGGAGACCATAGTAGAGGACGTTGCAGTAATCCAATCTGGATGTTGCAAAAGCATGGATTAATTTTGGCATATCCTCTGCTGGATTCAGACGTCTATTTCTTCTAATATTCCTGAGATGGCAGAAGGAGGACATGTTGACAGCTGATACCTGTTGCTTAATTGATATGTCAGTGTCAATGGTCATGCCAAAGCTATGCACATGGTCTGATAACATAACATTGATATTACCAAGGCTTAGATCAGCTGCCACTTTGATGTTAGTCTCTGAACTTCAACTACAAGCATTTCTGTCTTGTCTGGGTTCAGCTTTAGATAGTTACAGGTCATGCACTCTTGTATGTGAGACACCTGCTGATCCTGGTCACAGGGTCACTGGTATCTTGTGTAAGAGACAGTTATGCCGCGTACACATGATCGGTTTTCCCCTCGGAAAAACCTTGGATGTCTTTTCCGACGGAATTCCGCTCAAGCTTGTCTTGCATACACAGGGTCACACAAAAGTTCTCTGAACTTTCAAGAGTTAAGACGTACAACAATACGACGAGGCGAGAAAATGAAGTTCAATGCTTCCGAGCATGCGTCAAATTGTTTCCAAGCATGCGTGTTTTTTTTCCCATCGGAATTGCATACAGACAAACGGTTTTTCCAATAGGAATTTTTCCCGTCGGAAAAATAGAGAACCTGTTCTCAAACTTTTGCTGGCGGGAATTCCAACAGAAAAAGTCAGATGGAGCATACACACAGTCGGAATTCCCGTCCAAAAGCTCACATCAGACTTTTTCAGACGGGAAAACCGATTGTGTGTACGCGGCATTAGATTTGTGTGGCATCTGCATAGCAATGGTACCTAAAACAGTGGTGTTGTATAATATGTACAGTGGGATTGTGTATATTGCAGATAACAATGGTAATAAAATGAATGCCTTTGGCACCCTGCAATGTAATGGAAGTGAAGAGGATGAGTGTATTCCTGCTGTGACAGTGGTGTGATATACAGTAGTAGGGAATTGTTAAAATGTTTTTTTTGTTTTTTTTGCAATCTATGTGACATTGGGGACAATTACCTTCACTTACTGACTTGTAGATACAATAGTAAATGCTATATTAAATATTGTCATCTTTTCCTGTTCAGTGACTAAAAATTGGGGATTTTCCCTCACTTTCAGTTCAGGTGACAATGGTCAGACAGCAATAAACACCTGATGAAACATGTTATTGCATATAACAGACAAGGATTACCTGTAGGTAGAGTGAATATCTCCTAAACTTGCACTGTTTAGGAGATCTTCACCCTGCATGCAGCTGGTGACATCACCGGCGCATGCGCTCTGAAGGGAAGGCATACCCGTGCTGTCCTTCCAGAGCTCTGTGCTTCGGCCGTGACTCCCGCATGCATGGCCAAAGCACACAAACCCAGAAAGAAGACCAGGTAAAGATGGAAGCCCTATCAGCTGTGACTTCGCCCCGCTGAAGGTCTTCGTTCTAAAATAAGCGGTTTCATAATGTGCTAGTATGCGATTCATACTAGTGCATTATGCCATTGTTTTTTTTTAAAGGCTGCAGTTTACTACCACTTTAATTGCTTAAGGACCAGCCACTGTGTATATTTGTCAGCAGAAGGGCACCTGGAGGCACAATCACGTACCTGTACGTGGCCCTTTAACTGCTGAAGTCAGGGTCGCGTGCGCGCGCCGCCGGCGGCACGCTCGCGACCCTCCTGCCTTCCCCGTGGGTCGGGTCGCGGGTCCCGCGGACTCGATCACCGCGGGGATCCCCGCGATCGTCTCACGGAGGCATGGAGCGGAGAGATGTGTGTGTAAACACAACATCTCCCCGCTCCGCTACTGACACTGTCAGCGATCTCCGCTCTGTGTAATCAGAGCGGAGATCGGTGACGTGGCACTTGTAGCCACGCCCCTACACAGTAGTAATCACTCCCCTAGGCACACTTAACCCCTACAGCGCCCCTAGTGGTTAACCCCTTCACTGCCAGTGTCATTTTCACAGTAAACAGTGCATTTTTATTGCACTGATCGCTGTGAAAATGACAATGGTCCCAAAAATGTGTCAAAAGTGTCCGATGTGTCCGCCATAATGTCTCAGTCACAAAAAAAATCACTGATCGCCGCCATTACTAGTAAAAAAAAATAAAAAAAATAAAAATGCCATAAAACTACCCCCTATTTTGTAAACACTATAACTTTTGCGCAAACCAATCAATAAACGCCGATTGCGATTTTTTTACCAAAATTATGTAGAAGAATACGTATCGGCCTAAACTTAGGAAAAAATAGTTTTTTTTTTTTTTGGGGGATATTTATTATAGCAAAATGTAAAAAATATTGAATTTTTTTCAAAATTGTCGCTCTATTTTTGTTTATAGCGCAAACAATAAAAACCGCAGAGGTGATCAAATACCACCAAAAGAAAGCTCTATTTGTGGGAAAAAAAGGACGTCAATTTTGTTCGGGAGCCACGTCGCACGACTGCGCAATTGTCAGTTAAAGTGACGCAGTGCCGAATTGTGAAAACACCTCTGGTCATTATGGTCCGTATTGGTCCGGTCCTTAAGTGGTTAAGCAGTTTGGTCAGGAATAGTGACACATTTTAATGATAGAAACACAAAGCAAATTAGCCTAATACAAAGTCTAGCAATTCTTCAATATTTTAAATAATTTAAAAGTTAGAGTTGACTCCTAAGATACACCAATGCCTTAATTGGTAAAACAAGAATAACTATTGTAAGCAAAGCCAAACGCCACCAAGAATGTGAGAACTGTCCCAATGATAAAGTTGTAAATTCCAGCTTGGTTTAGTTGCCAAGTGTAAAGTAGCTGTGAAGGAAATCTGAAAGCAGGCAAATATTTTTTTTGGTTTTGCAAAATGGTAAGATCTTAGTAAGTGCATTCTTTTAATCCTGTATGTGCAATTTATGGTCAAAATTTACTCATGTGACTTTAAAACAAGAAGAAGTTGTATGAGATGAAAACATTTTCATTTAGATATGTATTTGACATGGTAGTATTTGGAAACCTTACCTGTTCAACATTTAGTTTAGTGAGGCACTGTATATCATTCAAAATTATCATGTTTTCTTCTTGTTTTAGTCTTTTTTTTATATTTTCTTTCTTTTCAGCACACTGATCTCCTCCAACCTCTTTCAGCCACTTCCTCTCTGCATACACTCACTTCTGCGTTAGCTGTACATCATTGTTCTGGAACAGCTGTGAGAAAATGACAATGCACGAGAACAACTGGGAGACATAGATAGAGTTTGGTCATATAAAGACATTCATGGCAGGGTCACCAGGTATTTTTATATGAAAGAAAATAAAAAGACCTTTATAATTACAATAATATATTAAAGTGATTGTAAACCCATTTTTTTTCCAATAACAAACATGTAATACTTACCTGCACTGTGCAATGGTTTTGCACAGAGCAGCCTCAATCCTCCTCTCGGGTCCCCCTGCCGGTGCTCCTCCCCCCGTTAGTGCCCACCATAGCAAGTCGCTTTGAATGAGGCGTGTAGCCAACAGTTGATGTGGTGAGCATAACCCATAGTATAAATTCATATGCAAGGTAAATGTACATAAAGAACAATCTTTATTAAATTGTCCATCGACTATTGTAGCCAATATTGAAACCTGATAAAACAATTCATAGGCTCAGTACCCACCGCAATAATACAATCAACAATAATGGATGAGATCAAAAAACATTTAAACATGATAAAACCAGAAGGATTGCAGCACAGTATGTTCTACGCGTTTCGTAAAATTTCATTTCATCAGGAGCAGGCGCAATCCAACAAAAAACTGGCTCCTGTTTCAAGCACGGCCCGACAGCTAGGGCTCACTCCAGGGGTGTCCACCACAGGAAATGAGTGGGCCATGCCAATACACGACAAGTTGCAGTGTGTAGATCATAAAGAGAGTACAGGTATCCATATTGGAGTCACTAGTGGCTTAATTGATCATCCAAGGGGATTCTTGTATTTGCTCTTATGTGCATGACCAGAAAAAGAATATAATATCAACAAATGGGTACAATGGTAAAACCGAACAGTAGTCCTCTGCAAGGGGGGTTGATGTAAACTCCATAAGGCGTGAATTGATAGTATAGATATATGTGTAGCGGGACCCCCAAAAATGGGGTTGCTATGCTGTAAAATTAGGGGCATCCTGAGCAATAGTATGGCTCAGATTCTACAATTCTGTTATTTTTTTTAACAGAAAGATCTACAATTCTGTTTAATATGGACTCTGCTCTGCCATGTTGTTGCCTGGTGTATAGTTCCCCTGGGCCTGTGGTGGCGCTGTTGGCCAGGTCTCGGGTTGAAACACGGGTGGCATTGTGGTGTGATTGGGTGTCCTCTCTTGGCTACCGTGCGGTGGGTGGGTTCGGCCTGCTGTGCATGCTGGGAGAGGGTACATAAAGGGCAGACGCCATGATCTAGGGAGGAGTGTGCCCCATTGGGGTGGTGTGCCAGGGGGATTCCAAGGAGGACCCCTGGTGGCGAAGTCGCGCCCGTTGGCCTTGCTGGCCTGGGGTGCGTGAACTGGTCGAGGAGTCTCGGGCACCTTTAGCCCGAGGCTACAGAGTTCCAGGTAGGCCCAGTACCTTCAACTGGGTCTACAACCAACACACTGGAGTCCCAGGGAACCCGTGTGAGGGTGGCCCGCTCTCAAGGAGAGGAAACCAGGGGAGGACCTGTCCGATGGATCGGTGAAGGAATTCACGGTGAAGGAGAGGCCTGGTTGACTATCAGAGGGAAGGATTCGTGAGTTGCAGTATAGCTCCTGTAGTGTGTCCCATTGGCACCTATGGTCTCTACTAATCTATGGGGGTTTCTAATTCAGTAACTAAAGGATTCTGTGGCAGAGGATCTCTAGGACTTGTCCATGAAGGGGACTAAATTAAAGAAACTGTTCGTGCTTCACTCCGGCTGCTAGAACTGTGAGAGGGATCTATCTGGGTGAGCAATTCACACTCAGGCTTGATTGAAGAATAGGGTAACTGGGTGCCATGTGCCTGAACCTGTCTCCCTACCTGCTTTTGTTGCTATCTTCAACCTATTCCCAAATCTGTTTCAAGCAAGATAAAAATAAACCTGTCTGTTTGGAGTTTAAACACTGTCTGGACATTGGCTTTCTTTCGGGGAAAAGAACAGACTTGTCCCTATATTCTGGGGACGAGAACCAATGGGCGGGAGGTAACTCGCTGCAGGACCCAAAATTGTAGGAACACCGCTCAACCTCTTATACCAGAAGGATAAAGGCATTTGGCACGGTGTGCCTTTATCCCTGCAAAGTGAAGGTAGGCAGGAAAAAAGGGTCCGTGTGCTATATATATATATATATATATATATATATATATATATATATATATATATATATATGTAGCACGTAACAAACCATTAGTACCAGGTGTTGGTTATAAAAAATTAAAAAGTCCCTTCATTTAATCAGTACACAATTAAGTTAATGAAGTTCAGTAGACTAGGCTCAATTTGTTCATGAGCATTTTGCTGATTCCTCCTCCTTTTTTTTTATAGTGGTCTTACGTGTTCCAGTTTTCTGATGATCGATTGGAATTGAGCACCAGTTTCTTTTGCTTCTATTCCTGAGTCCTGTAAACAATTCATAATTGTTCAAGTCATGTATGTATAACCTGCAAAAAATAAAGCATTTGAAAAAAAATAAAAAATTCTCTTTGAATTGGTGTGAATGTAAAAATGCAGGTCAGCACAACTAAGGTGCAGAATGAAGGACTTCTCTTCAACATATTGCAACACAACATGTTGGCATGAACAGGTGCTACTAAAGACAATATATTTTCTTAAGTTGCTGCATTAAGCCTTTGCTAAATTAAAAATTTAGAAGTAGTTTTAGAACAAAAAGTGAAATTTAGTAGATACAGTATATGGAGCTTGAGGTTAGTTTATTTGTGTTACATCTTCACATTCACAGGTCTACCAGAATAGTCAACATTGTTTGTAATAATCCTTTGTACCTCCCAGCTAGATCTCTGCTGGCAGTCACCTAAATGGACCTTACTCTAATGTTAACAAAAAAATCGATGTTAACCGCCATGCTGTTATGGACAACAAAAGATTAATAAGGCCTGACATACTTTCCTTGAGAAAAAAAACAAAACAGCCTGATTGTACAACTGTACAATCTCTGCAATTTCTTTAGGCGTACCAAAAATTGTGAAGGAACAATCGATTAAATCAATTTCTATCCAATACACCAGGCCTCTCACATTATACAGCAGTTGTTTGTAGATCTAAAGAAGATTGTGCAGTTATATTAACATATACGTCCATACAGTAGAAGCGAGGGTGTAGCACTATACCGTGTACAGAATACTTATGCATTATGGCAAACTTGCCTCTTCATTCGCAGTGTTCCAACAATGACAGCTCCACACTCCTCCTGGCCACTTCACAGCTGTTGGTGCCATCTTCTGAAGCCTATTTGACTGCCAGCATCTTGTACATTTGAACATAAGCTGGCCATGAAGTTGCACTTTCCTGGCACTAGGCTCATCTCACAGATGCTTAAAGAGCATGTCGGCACAAGCGCAACAAACAGTGTTAACCACTTCAGGCCCAGGCCAATTCTGACACTTCGCTCCTACATGTAAAAATCATAATCTTTTTGCTATTTTTTGCTAGAAAATTACATAGAACCCCCAAACACTATATCTGTTTTTTAGCAGAGACCCTAGAGAATACAATGGTGGTCATTGCAACTTTTTATCTTGCACGGTATTTGCACAGCAATTTTTAAAACGCATTTTTTTGGGAAAAAAAACAGTTTTATGCTTTAACCACTTCAATACCATGCACTTATGCACCTTCCCGCCCAGACCAATTTTCAGCTTTCAGTACTCTCACACTTTGAATGACAATTACTTAGTCATGCTACACTGTATCCAAACAAATTTTTTATCATTTTCTTCTCACAAATAGAGCTTTCTTTTGGTGGTATTTAATCGCCACTGGGTTTTTTATTTTTTGCGATATAAGCAAAAAAACAGCATTTTTTAAAAAAAAAAACACTTTTTTTTAGTTTCTATTGTAAAATTTTGCAAATAAGTAATTTTTCTTCATAAATTTGTGCCAAAATGTATACTGCTACATATCTTTGGTAAAATGAACCCAAATTAGTGTATATTATTTGGTCTTTGTGAAAGTTATAGAGTCTACAAACTATGGTGGCAATCACTGAAAATTTATCACATCTGATCACGCCTGATGTACTGAAGGGATATCTCATTTCTTGAGACACTAACAAGCGAGGAAAGTACAAATACCCCAAAATTACCCCTTTTTGGAAAGTAGACAGTCCAAGGTATTTACTAAGAGGCGTGGTGAGTTTTTTGAAGTTGTATTTTTTTCCCACAATTCTTGGGAAAATTTAATTTTTTTTTTTTTTACACAAACTGGTCATATTAACAGTTTTTTTCTCTCACACAGCATATGCATAATTGCAACTACACCCCAAAATACATTCTGCTACTCCTCCTGAGTGTAGCGATACCACATGTGTGAGACTTTTACACAGCCTGGCCACATACAGAGGCCCAACATTGAAGTAGCACTTTCAGGCGTTCTACAAGCATAAATCGCACATATCCTTTCTCAACCACCTATTACACTTTTGAAGGCCCTGGAGCACCAGGACAATGGAATTTTCCACAAAATGACCCCATTTTGGAAAGCACACACCCCAACGTATAATCTATGAAGCATTATGAGTCTTTTGAACGGTTCATTTTTTTCCAGAAGGTTTTGGAAAATGTGGAGAAAAAATGAAAATGCATTTTTTTTACACAAAGTTGTCCATTTATAAGATATTTCTAACGCATAGCATATACATAGCAAAAATGACACCCCAAAATGCATTCTGCTACTCCTCCTGAGTATAGCGATACCACATGTGTGAGACTTTTACACAGCCTGGCCATATACAGAGGCCCAACATTGAAGTAGCACTTTCAGGCGTTCTACAAGCATAAATCGCACATATCCTTTCTCAACCACCTATTACACTTTTGAAGGCCCTGGAGCACCAGGACAATGGAATTTTCCACAAAATGACCCCATTTTGGAAAGCACACACCCCAACGTATAATCTATGAAGCATTATGAGTCTTTTGAACGGTTCATTTTTTTCCAGAAGGTTTTGGAAAATGTGGAGAAAAAATGAAAATGCATTTTTTTTACACAAAGTTGTCCATTTATAAGATATTTCTAACGCATAGCATATACATAGCAAAAATGACACCCCAAAATGCATTCTGCTACTCCTCCTGAGTATAGCGATACCACATGTGTGAGACTTTTACACAGCCTGGCCATATACAGAGGCCCAACATTGAAGTAGCACTTTCAGGCGTTCTACAAGCATAAATCGCACATATCCTTTCTCAACCACCTATTACACTTTTGAAGGCCCTGGAGCACCAGGACAATGGAATTTTCCACAAAATGACCCCATTGTGGAAAGCACACACCCCAACGTATAATCTATGAAGCATTATGAGTCTTTTGAACGGTTCATTTTTTTCCAGAAGGTTTTGGAAAATGTGGAGAAAAAATGAAAATGCATTTTTTTTACACAAAGTTGTCCATTTATAAGATATTTCTAACGCATAGCATATACATAGCAAAAATGACACCCCAAAATGCATTCTGCTACTCCTCCTGAGTATAGCGATACCACATGTGTGAGACTTTTACACAGCCTGGCCATATACAGAGGCCCAACATTGAAGTAGCACTTTCAGGCGTTCTACAAGCATAAATCGCACATATCCTTTCTCAACCACCTATTACACTTTTGAAGGCCCTGGAGCACCAGGACAATGGAATTTTCCACAAAATGACCCCATTTTGGAAAGCACACACCCCAACGTATAATCTATGAAGCATTATGAGTCTTTTGAACGGTTCATTTTTTTCCAGAAGGTTTTGGAAAATGTGGAGAAAAAATGAAAATGCATTTTTTTTACACAAAGTTGTCCATTTATAAGAGATTTCTAACGCATAGCATATACATAGCAAAAATAACACCCCAAAATGCATTCTTCTACTCCTCCTGAGTATAGCGATACCACATGTGTGAGACTTTTACACAGCCTGGCCATATACAGAGGCCCAACATTGAAGTAGCACTTTCAGGCGTTCTACAAGCATAAATCGCACATATCCTTTCTCAACCACCTATTACAATTTTGAAGGCCCTGGAGCACCAGGACAATAGAATTTTCCACAAAATGACCCCATTTTTGAAAGCACACACCCCAACGTATAATCTATGAGGCATTATGAGTCTTTTGAACGGTTCATTTTTTTCCAGAAGGTTTTGGAAAATGTGGAGAAAAAATTAAAATGCATTTTTTTTACACAAAGTTGTCAATTTATAAGATATTTCTAACACATAATATGTACATAGCAAAAATTACACCCAAAAATGCATTCTGCTACTCCTCCTGAGTATGGCGATACCACATGTTTGAGACTTTTACACAGCCTGGCCACATACAGAGGCCCAACATCCAAGTAGCACCTCCAGGCATTCTAGCAGCATTAATTGCACATATCATTTTCTGACTACCGATCACATTTTTGAAGGCCCTTCATATATCTAACACATAGCAGGTACATACCAAATAACAAAAGATTACCTGTGGTTTTAGAAGTGCAGTGGTCCACAGAGGAGAGCATCGGTCCAGGCAGCAGGCAGGGATGAGGTCAGCGACAGCAAAAGCAATCATCCAGGCAGCAGGCAGGAATACTGTCCATAGTTCGCACAGGCAGAGATACTGTCAGCACAGCCAGAGCACAGCCAAAGCACAGGTCCAGGTAGCAGGCAGAGGTGTTCTATCCTATCCTATCGATGATATCTTCGATATATTGGAGGTAGTGGAGTCGGTGATTTTGAGTTGCTTTTTGGTAGCAGACAAACAAATTAAAAAGGGCCATGTGAAACAGGTGAAACACAACTTTTTTGTGCCAATAATGGGACTTTCTGGTTGATAAGTAGGGCTGTAGCATCTGGTCATTTAAATCCACCCCCCCCATGTACAAATTGTAGTCGTGGACACATTCAGGCTTTACAATGGAGCCGCGTCTTCTTGGGATCTCCACCATGGTGTCATTGTGGATCGTAGAGAGGATGTGGACATCTTTCTTGTCCCTCCACTTCATGGCCAACACCTCCTCGTTCCTCATGGATGCCGATTCTCCAGGTCGCAATTTTTTTGTCAATAAATTTTGTGGGAATCCCTTCCGGTTTTTTTTTAAGGTACCGCAGGCCGGGGTTTGTTTACTGTAAAGGTGGCGAAAAAGGGGCAGGCTGGTATAATAATTATCAACATATAAATGGTAACCTTTTCCGAACAGGGGGTATGCCAACTCCCAGACAATTTTCCCACTGGTTCCAATATATGTGGGGCAATCACGGGGCTGGAGCTGGGAGTCTTTGCCTTCGTAGATCCTGAATTTGCAGACGTATCCAGTGGCTCGATCACATAATTTATTTAATTTTAACCCATACCTGGCTCTCTTGCTTGGTATGTACTGCTTGAACTGCAGTCGGCCGGTGAAATGTACGAGGGACTCGTCCACACAAATTTTTTGGTCTGGGATGAAAACGTCTTCAAATCGCTGGGAAAAGGCATTGATTAGGGGGCGTATCTTGTACAATTTGTCGTAGTTGGGATGATCTCGGGGAGGGCACTGTGAATTGTCATTGAAGTGGAGAAAGCGCATAATCATGTTGTATCTTTTCCTGGACATGACAGCGGAATATATGGGCATGTGTTGGATGGGGCGTTTGGACCAATATGAATGGACTTCGTTCTTTTTTGTAAGCCCCATATTGAACATAAGGCCCAAAAATAATTTAAATTCCTCCAATGTTAGACGCCGCCACTGGAACATGCGGGCGTAGGAAGAATTGGGGTTGGCAGCAATAAATTGGGATGCATACAGATTCGTTTGATCCACTATATTCTGCAGCAAATCTTGTGGGAAAAATAAACAAAAATAATAAAATTTAGAAAAATTTGTAGTGTCGGGCTGCACACCTGGCTGTGCGGTGAAAGGGGGGATGATGGCGGATCCTGAGTTGGCAGGCAACCATAAGGGGTTTGCCAGGGCATCGGGAAGGTAGGATTGGGGCTGGATTCTTCGGGTTGGGCGTGCATTTCCATTGCTTGTACTGGGCTCCTCTTCCTGGGGTATGGCGCTGCTGGTGGTGGGCAGTTCTCCTGATCTTGGTGCTGATCTTGGTGCTGATCTTGGTGCCGATCGCATTCTTTTGGGAGGGACGGTTTCCTCCGGGGACTCGGACTCTGAGCCACTATCCTCCACTGGCTCGTATTCCGAACCAGAATCGGATAATGGGAGCTCCCCGCTGCTCTCATCATCCGACATGGCAAGAATGGCATATGCCTCCTCAGGTGTGTAAACCCTTTGGGACATTATGGCAGTGCTTATTGGTGGGCCTGTGTAATGGTACTGCTGGTGGTAGTGGTGGCGGTCTGTGTGGTAGTACCGATGGAGTTATTAGTGGTGGGCCTGTGTGGTGGTACCGATGGCGGTATGGGTGGTGGTGGTACCAATGGCGGTACAGGTGGTGGTGGTACTGATGGCGGTATGGGTGGTGGTGGTGGCGGCGGTACCGGTGGCGGTACGGGTGGTGGTGGTAGCGATGGCGGTATGGGTGGTGGTGGTACCGATGGCGGTACAGGTGGTGGTGGTACCGATGGCGGTACAGGTGGTGGTGGTACGGGTGGTGATGGTACCGATGGCGGTACAGGTGGTGGTACAGGTGGTGGTGGCACTACCGACGGTGGTACGGGTGGTGGTACTGGTGGTGGTACCGATGGCGGCACTAGTGGTGATACTGGTAGCGGGCCTGTGTGGCAGTATAGATGCTGGGCCTGGTGGCGGTACTGGTGGTGGTACTGGTACCGATGGCGGTACTGGTAGCCTGTGTGGCAGTGCCAATGGAGGTGGGCCTGTGACAGATGATTGACAGATGGGCTGATTGATTGACAGATGGGCTGATTGATTGATTGACAGATGGGTTGATTGATTGACAGATGGGGTGATTGATTGACAGGTGGGGTGATTGATTGACAGGTGGGGTGATTGATTGACAGATGGGCTGATTGATTGACAGATGGGCTGATTGATTGACAGATGGGCTGATTGACAGATGGGCTGATTGACAGACGGGCTGATTGACAGATGGGCTGATTGACAGATGGGCTGATTGGCTGGGCTGATTGATGTGCTGGGCTGTGTGACAGGTCCTCTTTATGGGGGGGGGGCGTGTTGTGCACTGTAAACTTATGTAGACAAACTACACTGAGCTAACTTACTGATCTCTTCTCTCTCCTCACAGATCGGTGTGTGAGGAGAGAGCAGGGATCAGGTAGTAACTCCTGTGGAGTTTGTTTACATTTGTGACCGGCTGTGATTGGACACAGCCGGTCACGTGGTAAACAGCCAATTCATTGGCTGTTTACTCTGATCGGGGACGCGCTGTGTCCAAGGGACACTCGCCTTCCCCGATCCCCGCTCTGCAAGCCTGTGGCGGCGCGCACGGAGCGCGCCGCCGAGTTTGTTTTGACAGGTGATCGGCTGTGACTTTGACACAGCCGATCACATGGTAAACAGCCAATGAAAATTGGCTGTTTACCGTGATCGGGGTAGCGCTGTGTCCGAGGGACACATGCCGTCCCCGATCACCGCGCTGCGCGCCCCCGCGGGCGCGCGCAAGGCAATATCCTGCAGGACGTCATATGACGTCCAGTATCGATATTGCAACCACTTCCCGGACGTCAATTCGCTATTGACTGGGCGGGAAGTGGTTAAAAGAAAAAACAAAACAGTAAAGTTAGCCCAATTTTTTTACATAATGTGAAAGATGAAGTTACGTAGAGTAAATAGATACCTAACATGTCATGCTTCAAAATTGCACACGCTCGTAGAATGGCGCCAAACTTCAGTACTTAAAAATCTCCATAGGCGACGCTTTAAATCTTTTTACTGGTTACATGTTTTGAGTTACAGAGGAGGTCTAGGGCTAGAATTATTGCTCCCACTCTAACGTTCGCGGTGCCACCTCACATGTGTCGTTTGAACACCGTTTTCATATGTGGGCGTATCTGCGTTCGTTTCTGCGTGCGAGCACACGGGGACAGGGGCACTTTAAATTTTTTTTTTTATTGTTAATTTTACTTACATTTATTTTATTTTGACACTTTAAAAAAAAAATTGGATCACTTTTATTTTCATGGTGTAGGGAATCGCTGGCTGAAAATGCCAATAACTGAATGATGCCTGTAGCTGCAGGCATCATTCAGATATAACCCCACAAAGTCAAGGACGTCATATGATTAGGGATGGGCCAAACGGACCCCTGTTCGGTTCGCACACAAACTTTCGAACACCGCAAAAGTTCGGACCCGAATAACGAACACCATTAAAGTCAATGGGACCCGAATGTCAAATATCAAAAGTGCCCATTTTGAAGGCTTAAATGCGAGTAATTGGGCATACAATGGTTATAGGGGTCCGGGTCCTGCCCTGGGGGACATGTATCAATAAAAAAAAGTTTGTGAAAAACGTCATTTTTAAATGAGCAGTGATTTTTTGATTTTTAAAGTGAAAGCCTAAAAATGAAAAATTCCTTCCAATGAAGTGCCTGGGGGGTCCCCTTAGCCTAACTGTAAAGTGGCAGATCTGTACCATTTGTAGAATCTTCTGCAGCAACAATTGAATTTATAAAGCCAAAAAAAATGAAATTTTTCTTGCAAGCTGTCTTTATTTTGCTCAGCAACAGCTGGGGAGCCAGTGTGTATGATGAGGCCACAATGTAGTGCACTGGGAACAAGATTAGAGATTTTTTGGATACATTCTGGTGTCACTTTGACTTTGGATAGAAGTAATGGGTGCGTTAAAATTGATCTTTGGGTGTTGTGGCGCCTTCCCACCGTAACCCTATAGAGATAATCTTGATGTTAGCAAGAATTTGGCTTGCTGTAAAAAATTGCAATGATATGCACCTGTCAAACAGGGGCTGAAAAATTGGTCTTTGGGTGTTAATTGTGCCCATGAAACCTATACCAAAAACATCCTTCCAGATGAAATGATTGAACACCCTCAAAGCTAGGCAGCCTCGAAGTCCTGCAGAGATTCCACATCCCAAAAAGACTTAATCAGTGACATCGGCATCAGGGGCTTCATAACTGGTAATCCAGGACTGATTCATTTTTATAAAAGTCAAACGGTCCACGGAGTCTGTGGACAGACGCGTTCTATGATCAGTAACGAAACCTCCTGCAGCACTGAATGCCCGTTCTGAAAGCACACTGGATGCAGGGCAGCTTAACAACTCAATAGCATACTGGGCAAGTTCTGGCCAGTGGTCTAATCTCATGACCCAGTAAGCCAGTGGATTGTCAGCTGGAAAGCTCTCCATCTCTGATTTGGCCCCGAGGTAATCGTCCACCATGTGATGCAGACGCTGCCAATGGGATGTGGAAGCTGACAGCTCTGGGTGGCGAGGACTAAAAAAATTCCGAAATGCCTCACTTAGGTGGACGCCTTCTCCAACACTCCTTTCTTGACCAACGGAAGACTCAAAACGTCGTTTTCCACCACACTGTAACCTGCTAGAGTCAGGAAAAACATTCAATAAAATCCTCTTTAATGTGTCCTCAAGAGATTTTATCCTCTGCACTCTCTGTGGGGACGGGATGAGTTCAGAGACCTTCCCCTTATAACGATGGTCAAGGAGGGTTGCCAACCAGTAATAATCCTTCTCCTTTATGCCACGTATTCTTGGGTCCTTTCTCAGGCTTTGAAGCATGAGGTTGCCCATGCGCCTCAAATTTGCAGAGGCCTGAGAAGCAGACTCCTCGGGGTCACTCAGGATGACGGCATCTGGAACTTTCTCCTCCCAGTCAAGTACTACTCCCAAGGATCCTGGGGTTGGAAAGCCATTGCTTACAGATTGACGCATGTCTTCCTCTTCTTCAAAGCCTATGAAAGTGCCAGAATCCTCCTCCTCCTCCTCCTCCCCTCTCTCCTCCTGTGTGTTCTGTGACATAGGAATGATGGTGTCTGGATAAAGTGGGCCTTGAGAGGAAAGGAAGTCCTGCTCTTCCTCCTGCTGCTCTGCCTCCAGTGCCCTGTCCATAATGCCACGCAGAGTGTGCTCCAGCAGGAACACAACAGGGATTGTGTCACTGATGCATGCACTGTCACTGCTCACCATCCTTGTGGCCTCCTCAAATGGTGACAATACAGTGCATGCATCCTTAATGATCAGCAATTGGCGTGGGAAAAAAAGCCGAGGCAGCCTGAGCCGGTCATCGTGCCGTACTGACACAAGTACTCGTTGACGGCCCTCTGCTCCATGTATAGCCGCTGCAGCATTCCCAAAGTTGAGTTTCACCTGGTGGGCATGTCACAAATCAGGCGGTTTACGGGCAGGTGGAATTCCCGCTGAATTTCAGCCAACCGAGCACTGGCTGTGTATGACCACCTGAAATGGCTACAGACTCTTCTGGTCTGCTTTAGTACATCTTGCAACCCTGGGTACGTACTTAGGAAATGCTGCACCATGAAATTGAGGACATGTGCCAGGCAGACAGGAGGTTTGAGCCATTATCGGACACCACCATTCCTGGCTCCAGCTGACGTGGTGTAAGCCACCTCTGGGCCTGTCCTTGCAGAGCTGCAAGAATCTCTGCTCCGTGTGGTTCCTGTCCCCTAAACACACCAGCTGAAGTACTGCATGGCACCTTTTAGCCTGGGAAAAGCCCTTTGAACGCTTAGGGGGTACCTGATGTTCATAAGACAATTGTTCAGAGGATGGAGGTGGCGGAGGAGGAGGAGGAGGGGGAGGAGGAGGGGGTAGAGCTCACAGGTCTGGCATCATCACCACCAGCTGTATGGAGATGTGGGGGCACAACAAGCTTTAGCACTGAGCCCTGTCCTGCATCCTTTCGAGTTGCAAGGAGCGTTACCCAGTGTGCTGTGAATGAAATATATCGACCCTGCCCATGCTTGCTGGACCACGTGTCAGCAGAAAGGTGGATTTTATGGCTGACTGCCTTGCCCAATGATGCCAGAACATTCACTTCCACGTGATGGTAGAGAGATGGAACGGCCTTATGTGAAAAGTAGTATCGACTGGGAACCTGCCATTGTGGTACAGCACATTGTGCGAATTCACGGAAGGGGGCAGAATCCGCCAGGCTGAAATTCAGAATTTGGAGAGCCAACAGCTTTGACAAGCTTGCATTCAGGCGCTGGGCATGTGGGTGGCAGGGACTGTATTTTTTTTTCCGCTGCAGAAGATGGGGCAGAGAAATTTGCCAGCTACAATCTACAGATACTGGTGTGCTGCTGGCAGATGAGCTCCTAGGACCTTGGACACCATGTGCTATACCATCATCCCTGTCAGTGGAGGCTGCTGAAAGGTAATAACTCGGTATCACAGGGGCAGACTGAAGTGGGTAAGGAGGAGGAGGAGGAGGGACAGATTTGTACCCCTTTTGTGTGGCTTTTAGGTGCTCTTGCCAACGGGCTGAGTGGTTGGAAGTTATGTGGTAACCAAATGGTTGGTGTTTTTGCCACGTTTGATGTGCCTGTGACACAGTTTGCAGATAGCAACAGTGCAATCTGCTGCAGATGTGCTGAAAAAGGCCCAGACAGCTGAGTTGTGGGGAGTGGGCCGGGAGATAACAGCTACAGAACGTGATGGAATAGGGTGGCTACTCTCTACTCTTTCTTGATGTCGACCTACTTGAGGTTGTGCCGCCTCACCTTTAGTTTCCTCCTCTGCTCTATCTGGTACCCAAGTCGCATCAGTGACCTCATCATCATAATCATCATCTCCATCTCCTCCATCTTCATCATTACCACTGGAGACAACTTGTCAAAACGCTGCGGCTTGGGGAACATGAATGCCAATTTGTCTACCAGTGTTCCTCCCTCTCTCTAGGCTCATGTTCCTGTCATCCTCAACCTCAGAACCAGCATCTGAATCCAGTAGAGGCTGGGCATCATTCAAGGAGCATGTGGCTGACGCTGTGGTCAAATAACTCAGCTGACTCCTCAATGGCTGATGTTAGGGCTATGGCAGGAATAGATGTGGACAAGGAGGCAGGTTTATCCACTCTGGCAACTGCAGGGGACTGCACACTTGTCTCTGCTTGTGTGATAGAGGATGAGGAGGATGAGGAAGGTTTAGTAAGCCAGTCCACCACCTCCTCTGCATGCTGCGGCTGGATAGCATGGGCAAGCTCACTAAACAGAGCAAATGATGCCCTGCCTGAGGACTGACCACCACGTCCACCTTTGCCTGTGGACACATTTGTTGCTGGCCCCCTAGAGTGCCAAGGGAACGTCTGCCTCTTCTTGTTGTCCTCCCAGACATTATTGGGAGGGAGGGGCGGTGCTTATAAGCAAATGTAAAGGAGAAGTTGAAATCTGTACGTGGATGCACTTTAATCAATGTAAAGAGGTGTTTGGTGCCCTTTAATTTGAGTACTCACACTACACAGACACACTCCATGGATACAAATATAATATACTGCAATATAAAAACTGGCAGTAACGCACCCAGAACTATATGGCGTTAAACTGGCAGTAATGCACACAGTACTATATGGCGCTAAACTGGCAGTAACACACACAAAACTATATGGCGTTAAACTGGCAGTAACGCACGCAAAACTATATGGCGTTAAACTGGCAGTAATGCACGCAAAATGATATGGCGTTAAACTGGCAGTAACGCACACAGAACTATATGGCGTTAAACTGGCAGTAACGCACACAGAATTATATGGCGCTAAACTGGCAGTAACGCACGGAAAACTAAATGGCGTTAAACTGGCAGTAACGCACGCAAAACTATATGGCGTTAAACTGGCAGTAACGCACACAAAACTATATGGCGTTAAACTGGCAGTAACGCACACAGAACTATATGGCATTAAACTGTCAGTAACGCACACAGAACTATATGGCGTTAAACTGGCAGTAACGCACGCAAAACGATATGGCATTAAACTGGCAGTAACGCACGCAAAACTATATGGCATTAAACTGGCAGTAACGCACGCAGAACTATATGGCGTTAAACTGGCAGTAACGCACACAGACCTATATGGCGTTAAACTGGCAGTAACGCGCGCAAAACAATATAGCGTTAAACTGTCAGTAACACATGCAAAACTATATGGCGTTAAACTGGCAGTAACACACACAGAACTATACGGCGTTAAACTGGCAGTAACGCACACAGAACTATATGGCGATAAACTGGCAGTAACACATGCAAAACTATATGGCGTTAAACTGGCAGTAACGCACACAGAACTATATGGTGTTAAACTGGCAGTAACACACGCAAAACTATATGACGTTGAACTGTCAGTAACGCACGCAAAGCGATATGGCGTTAAACTGGCAGTAACGCACGCAAAACGATATGGCGTTAAACTGGCAGTAACGCACACAGAACTATACGGCGTTAAACTGTCAGTAACGCACTCAAAACTATATGGCGTTAAACTGGTAGTAATGCATGCAAAACGATATGGCGCTAAACTGTCAGTAACGCACGCAAAACGATATGGCGTTAAACTGGCAGTAACGCAATCAAATAGACGGTCAACCGTCACTACACTGACGCTATCTGAACTGTCCCTACTCTAGCTATACACTAATCTCAAGCTTACTGACACGGTCTCACTACACTACACTACAGTGAAACGCATGCAAAACTATATGGCGTTAAACTGGCAGTAACGCACACAGAACCATATGGCGTTAAACTGGCAGTAACGCACGCAAAACGATATGGTGATAAACTGTCAGTAACGCACGCAAAACTATATGGCGTTAAACTGGCAGTAACGCACGCAAAACAATATGTTGTTAAACTGGCAGCAATGAGACAAATAAAGGGGGTGGCAATGGGCGCTAAATACGCCCTAAGTCTTGCCAACCTCCATATGGCACAATGGGAAGATGGCTCTATATACAAAAACAGACCTAATCAGTTAATTGTATACAAGCGTTATATTGACGACATTTTTTTTAATCTGGAAAGGTGATAAAGAAATTCTCGTTAAATTTAGACAAGATTTGGAAAGAAATGACAAAAACATTACTCTCTCCTGGGAAATAAATGAATTAAGAACAAATTTCCTAGATTTGGAAACATCACATGAAGAGAAGAGAATAAAAACTAAAACGTTCTTCAAAACAATCGATAGGAATAGTTATCTGCCTATGGACAGCTGCCATCATTCGTCCTGGCTAATGAACATTCCTAAAGGACAACTACTCAGGTTGAGAAGGAATTGTACATCAGAAATAGATTACAGGCAACAAGCTGAATTTATTGGTGAACGCTTCCTGGATAAAGGATACGATAGACCCTTTCTACAGCAGAAAATTGAGGAAGTGGGAAATTTGGAGAGACAAAACCTTTTGAGAGATAAAGATAAAGTGATATCCAACTACACTGAAATCCCACTTATCCTAGATTACAATATACAATTTAAGAAACTGGAATCAATAGTCCGGAAACATTGGAAAATATTGACAGCAGATAGCCATCTTACCCAGGTACTACCCCCTTTTCCAAGATTTGTATACAGAAGGGCCCCTACAGTCCGTGATCTAGTAGCAAAAAATGTTTTGGATCCTCCCACAAAGAAATCTTTTACCTTTTTTGAGGGTAAAGGATTCTATCCGTGTAAATATTGCTATGTGTGTAGACACACAACATTTAGGAAAAAGAAAAAAGATGATTTCATAGCTAATACAACAGGAAATAAATATAACATCAAAGACTTTATTTTGTGTAAAACGAGGGTGCAGTCTACGTGCTGGAATGTTCCTGTAAGCTTCAGTACGTGGGTAGAACAAAAAGGCCTCTTTGGAAACGTTTAAGAGTTCAAAATATCAAGTCAGGTTACCCCAAACCAGGGTTGCCAACTTTCAGTAAATTTACAAACAGTTTGTAAAATCCATAATTGTTGCATCTGTCCATGAATGTCAGTTACGGACATGAAGCCTACATGTCGGTAATGGACATTCAAGGACAGATGCAAAAAATACAGATTTTATAAACTGTTCGTAAATTTATTGAAAGTTGGCAACCCTGCCCCAAACACAGTGTCTCTAGACATTTTGCAGAGTTCCATGGGAAAGATCCTAGTTCCCTCTCCTTTTGGGGTATTGAAAGCTACAAGCCCCATTGGAGAGGAAGTAATAAAATAAATACCCTTAGCAAATCTGATTCTCAATGGATTTTTGAGATACAATCCCTTTCCCCCACAGGTCTGAACATCGAGTTCGATTTGAACTGTTTTATTTCCAATTTCTGATTATTTTGTCTAGGTTATGGTGGGAGATGTCCGAGATTAATATATATATATATTTTTTTCCTCTTCTCTAAAATTTCCCATCATTTTCTCCTCCACATTTGTTTTCACGATTTTAAGGATATATTATCTGTTTGTAAGGATTTATGCACCTATTTATATACCTGAGCTTTTTTATGTCTTTGCCATATTAGTGAGACTCTATTGTCCTTGTCTACTCCCGGATGCCCCTTGCTCTCACTCCTCATTTGCATATTCATGGTCCATTATTGATTGACATGCAGTTCTCTTGATTACCATTAGTATTTAAGCTCATTCTTGTCATTTAGCTCCCAAACCTTTGATAAAGTCACGTGTGGTGTGACGCAATGCGTCGGGTGGGTGGAGCTTAGTGACGCCACTTCCGGTTATGGCGTGACCGGAAGCCCTTTGATACCCTGTGTTTTTTTGGCGTTTGTTGCAGTTTTTTTACTATTATGCTGTTTTTTTGAATAAACGCAAGATTTTTACATACTTCACTATGGAGATTCTTTCTGTTTGCTCATGAACTCTGTGGATTTGGAGATACCATCCCTAAAGAAATAAGGCTGGAAAGACTGGATGAAGAGCTGCAGTGATCCCCTGGACGGACATCGGTAGGAGGATACAGAAATCGTGCCTGGTGACCGGCTTTCTTTTCACAAGGTGAGAGGCTAGTACCACTGGGGGAGGATTCTAGAAGGACATCTGCAAAACCTCAAATTCCATTTGTAACTTGGACTCCCTTACCTCTCCCTTCCCCCCCCACCTCCATTTGCACATCCAGTAGTTTACCCCTTTAAGAACTGATTGTTTCTGTGAAATGTCAGACTATTTTGGGTGCACTTTACAAATGGACTTTATGTATTTATTGAAGCACTATTGAGCAATGCATATATTTCGTTTCAACTGTTTTATTGTGACGCACCTCACTGGATTTTTGTTTTAATGTGATGCACTTTATTCTATATTGCTTTATGCTTTATCTCATTTGAAGATTAGTTTGCTATTTACCAGTTATTAGCACTTTATCATTCATTGTGTTCAGTAATTAGCGCCACTTCATCACTTGATCACTTATATTGGTGCTGGCAACACTACAGAAGTTTTGGCAGCTTATTACACTGTTACACAGCACTTTATTACTAAGCACTTTACTCCACATCAGCACTTTTTGATAGCGCATTAGTAATTTTTAAATTTTTTATATAATTTTTTTAATAGGTTTGAACTGGGTTTACTATTACAGTGGAACCTTGGATTACGAGCATAATCCGTTTCAGGAGAATGCTCGTAATTCAAAGCACTCTCATATCTAATCGAGTTTCCTCATAGAAGTCAATGGAAACAAAAATAATTAGTTCCGCATTGACTTCTATGGCATGCAATACTGCATGCGGCCAGAGGTGGGGGGCACGGAGAGCCTCGGAAATACTCACAAAGGCTCCGGGACTGCTCGGCTGAACTCAGAAAACCTTGGAAAGGCTCGGGAACAGAGTATTTCCGAGTTTTTCCGAGTATTTTCGGGTATTACCGAACGGCTCAGATTGGCTCCGCTCCGCTCGGCTCCGGCGCCCCCCCCCACCTCAAGCCAAATGCGGTACTGCACACTGCTGTGGCTTGAATCCTGCTCGTTTTGCGAGACAACACTCGCAAACCGAGTCACGATTCTTAAAAAAAACAGTGCTCGTATTTCGAAACGCTCGTTAACCGCGTTACTCACAATCCGAGGTTTTACTGTATTGCCTTTTTTGTCTGCTATACTTACCATATACTAGTATTATGTAACATTTAAATTTTTCTGGCAGTTAGTATGCACTGTCAGCATGATATCTTCACCACTGTGTACTAGGTTAGAGACCTAAAGAAAGCATCTTTTGTCCAAAATATAAAAACAATGGGTCAATACTTTGGTGACTTCACTGGTATCCTAGTGACTGTTCTATCATGAAATAGGGCACTTGGAATGCCACCCAAAAGTAGCTTACATCTCCACTGCGTCCACCACAAATTATACTGCATACTTGTAACTAAGCACATATAGAAGACAGATGATCATTCAGAATGTCTTTCATTGCACACAAATTCCTTTTTTGATTGGATCTGGTTCCAAAACTAATATAAAATATTTTGGTGAAAAAGTAAATTGGCCTTTGACAGCCAAGCTCTAATTTTGTAATTATGATGACATGTCTGAAAGAATAAACAAGAATAAACTCATTCAAAAGTAATTAAATTGCACGATATTCTAAAAACATTTTCTGTAAAGAATGTGTAATAATATAATTAGAAATTAGTGATGTAATTTTGCCAAAATTGGTTTTGCTGTAAAATTTAACATTTTGGTGATCACTAAGGCAGGAAAAATCTCAGTTTTGCTCACTGAGTTGCTTTGGTGAAAATTTGCTAAACCACTTTAATACCGGGCACTTTTACCCCCTTCTTGCCCAGGCCAATTTTCAGCTTTCAGTGTTGTCGCACTTTGACAATTGTGCAGTCATGCAGCACTGTACCCAAACTTAAATTTTATAATTTTTTTCACACAACTAGAGCATTCTTTTGGTGGTATTTCATCACCACTGGGTTTTTTTGGGGGGATAAATAAACTAAAAAATAAACTAAAAAAGGCTAAAAGTTTGAAAAAAACACATTTGTTTCTGTTTTACATTTTTGCAAATAAATAATTGTTCTTCATAAATTTAGCTGAAGATCTGTTCTGTTTCCATTTTCTTTGGTAAAAATAACCCAAATCAATGTATATTATTTAGTCTGTAGGAAAGTTATAAAGTCTACAAACTATGGTATCTATCTGAAAATTCATCAATCATGATATACTGATGGACTATCTAATTTCTTGAGGCCCTAAAATGCCAGGACAGTAGAAATAACCCCCAAATGACCCCTTTATGGAAAGTAGACAGTCCAAGGTATTTAGTAAGAGGCATGGGTGTTTTTTTTTTAAGTTTTTTGTTATAATTTTTTGGAAAATTAAGAAAATTAAGAAATTAAAAAGAAAATGTTCACAGTTTTTTTTTTTTTACATACTGTCACCAGTGCAGTACAGCGTTTTCATATAGCTGGTGTGGTGGTGATCAGGGACACCAATTGGAAAGTACTTGCCCAGCATTCAATTGACTATAGGCTGGGTGGTAAGTGGTTAGATAAAAAACATCTACTCCATTTTTTCTTTATTTCAAAATGTATGTGTTTGGGTGTATTTAAATGGATTTACTTTAATTTAGCAGCATATTTAAAAATCTATGAAACTGATATTTACTAAACATTTACTGCAGATGACTCTTCCAGGATTTATTTGATTGTTATTTGTGTGCTGTGACTTTTTTTGATGATTGTCTTTTCTTTCTATGTACATAATAATGATAAACAAATAATGAGGCTAAGGGCAAGCCACCTTTTGGCACACAAACAGCTCCAGGATAGCTGAGGGTAGCTTCTGTAAGCCCCGGGATCCATTTAAAGTCCATTAAAAAACATTTTACTTTCACCTTCATTCATGATTGGCAAAATTGCCTCTTGACAAAATTGTGGAGCTTAGCCAAAGTCTCCAGATTTTTGGTGAAATTTTGAGGAAATTAAAATTCTTGGTTACGCTCATGCCTATTGTCACTCAATTGACATTGCCCTTTTCACCAACTTGTGACAACTGGCTGCTCAAAATCACACCATGCTGTCACCAATTCGCAACAATGAAGGCTCTTATATGGGTGGCATCTATTGATACAATGATGGTGTTCTCGCATGCACGGTCAACAGATTTTTCAAATTGCAAACGTTTTTTTCCGAACTATTTTCTAACCGTGCATGGCCAGCATTAGCCTGCACAAATATTTTCCATCTTTCGAGACAACAATCTAAGTGCCGACAGACAGTTAGTGATTGTCACTGGGTTTAGTTAACTAAGCAATAACGCTTCAAACCCCAAACTGCCACCAGATAAGATCAGCCTATCACCCGTTCACAATATTAGCAATAATAATTATGATTTTAAAATAAACGTCTGTAACACACACTGTCACCACAGACAGGTATATTCAGAGCTTTACCATGTAATAGCACTCTTCAAGAGGCAGAGATTCTTTAAAGAGGAGGTCCAGACTGGGTGAAATTTTTTTAAAGTCAGCAGCTACAAATACTGCTGCTGACTTTTAATATTAGGGCACTAACCTGTCCAGGGAGCCTGCGATGTCGGCACCCCAGCTGATCTTCGGATCGACTCCTGGGAGCTGCCGCCGCCATTTCTGGTAAAGGAACCCGGCAGTGAAGCCGTTCGGCTTCTCAGCTGGTTCCCTACTGCGCATGCGGGAAGTGCGCTGCACTTTCTATTTGGCCCGGCGGAGGGGGGGGGTGGAGGGGGGCCGAACTTCTGAGAGATCGGGCCGTGGCCCCGTCTCCAGAAGTGGGGAAGGGGACCTGTCAAAAGAAGCGGAGGGGGAGCGTATAAGCGGAAGTTCCACTTTTGGGTGGAACGTCGCTTTAGATTTGCATTAAGGCATTAGAGACAATTTTAACACTTTTCAAAGTATGGTTTAATAATGAAAGGGTAAAACACGGTGCAAATAAAATATTTACAGAAAAAAGGTATTACAAAGAAACAAAGAGACAGTAAGCAACAGTAATAAAAAGGAGTTGAGGGTGAGAATACTTAACAATATCCTGAATCTGCAGAGTCCAAATCAACAAGCAAGATGGTTCTCATATGACTCGACAGGTGTTCCTTGGTTTATGTTAAAACGAGAACTGTCAATTGTAGTTGCAGTCCCTTTTACTGTACCTCGAGGGGGATGTTGACAGATCTGACTTGACCAATCATCCAGTCGAAGGTATGGCTGCTGGGATGTTACTGTGTTTACGACCATGTCCCAGGTATAGTTTTCTATAGGTATTAAAGCGGAGCTCTGCCGTTAAAAAAATATTAAAAGCCAGCAGCTACAAATACTGCAGCTGCTGACTTTTAATATATGGACACTTACCTGTCCTGGAGTCCAGCGACGTCTGCAGCAGAAGACGAGCAATCGCTCGTCTATCTGCTGCCCCCACGCCATCCTCGGTGAGGGAATCAGGAAGTGAAGCGTTCCGGCTTCACTGTCCGGTTCCCTACAGCGCATGCGTGAGTCGCTCAGCGCTGTCTTTACTGGTCCCCGCTGTGTTCTGGGAGCCATGTGTTTCCCAGAACACAACGGGCGGGGGCGGGAAGTGACACACTACCCGCAGAATACCCGCAAAGAGGACTCCCGGAAGTGGGTGCAAATACCTGTCTTAGACAGGTATCTGCACCCCCCTCCCCCCTGAAAGGTGCCAAATGTGACACCGGAGGGGGTGGAGGTTTCCGATGAGCGGAAGTTCCACTTTAGGGTGGAGCTCTGCTTTAATATCTTGGAATACCTAGCATTAAAATACCTTTGAAAATGCATATAAATATGACAGGCTTCGGATGTATGCTTTACCTAGCAGGGATAATGTGTTCCGTTAGCTCCCCATCTTGTCTAAGATAGCGGTGTAAGGACTTAAAACATTACAAATTAACTGGTGGAGGTAAACATATCCTCATTCTGGCTGCAGGGCCGCTGATAAGCCAGTACAACTGGCCCTGACCATCAGAGAATAAAAGAATGCAGAATATTAAAAAAAAAGTCCTTCTCCAGCCAGCACCCCCCAACCCCCAACCCCCACTGCTCTGACTTATCTGAGGGTTTTTTCTTCTTTCTGAGGACCTTCGTATTGATGTTCTTGTGGGTGTGTGGGAGGGACTATTCTTTCTATTTGGGGTGCATGTCACTTCCGCACCCGCTCCGCATGCTGGCTCAAGTCCCAGCCTGCATATTCCCTTCCCTGGTGAAGTGATTCATCTCCCTCCACTCATGGCAGTGGCAGACATATACTGGACACAGAATTCACCATTGCGACTGTGCTCCATGCTGCAGGGGGCCCTTGTGCTCCCCCTCACATGCCTGAATTGTTAGAGAGGTGGCTGCCTGATACTCAGCTCAGATGGTGTGTAAATCGGCAGTGCAAGAGCTCGATCTTACTGTTTACACTGAAAGTGAAAGCAAAGGGAGAGATGTCTTGCGGTCAGTGTGTGCTCTCTGCCTCCCCCTACATCGCAGTACCCGGCATGGAGAGTGAAGGCACAGTGCTGCTGCTGACATTTTTTCAAAAAGCAATCTATATATGTTTGTATGCATGTATGTGTTCAAAATCAGGGGGCAGGGAAGAAGAGGCATATAACAGACTATAATAGATGGTAAATTCTCACAGTATCCCTCAGGAGAGGAGACCATAGACCCTTCAAATGCACAGATTTTGGATATACTGTAGAAGTGAGGGGCCTATTCTGTTGAGAAAGCATGGCCAGAAATCTGTAATTTTTGTTCCCTTGTTCCAACAAAAAAAAAGTTGCCTGCTGCTATGTAAATCTAGCCTCATGCCATGTGCCATGTGTAACTGCATTTCTCCCCCTTAGCAGACAGCTACTGTTTAAGAGGTGTGTCTGTGTGTGTGCACGTTTGTGCGTGTGTATTTTTATGTGTATGTATATGTGTGTGTATGTGCGTGCATGTGTGTTTACATGTGTGTGTGTGTGTGTATACACACGTTACTTTTAAACCTGACGCCATTTTTCTGTACGATCAGAACTGATTTTTTTAGAGCGGGTTCATAATACCAACAAGAAAATACCATTCTTCTGAAAAGCAATCCAGGCTCAGATCGCTTTTCAAAGGCAGTGAAGAGGCAATATATTTCACCATGACTGGTAAAATGTTGAGAAATACTGATCTAGAGGAACCGATCTCTCCAATTTCCTCCTGCAGCCGCTGAAAGCGTGTAAGGGGCTAGGGGTGGAGCTGAAGGAGGGACTAGGGGCGGGGCTGAAGGGGGCCCCCTCAAGTGGGCTGTACGGAGCCCCATGATTTCTATCAGCGGCCCTGTCTGGCTGTACTGTGATTACTTCAGAGGTAATGAAATATACTGAGATTATGGAGAATAAGAGACAGAAATTTGTATTTCTAGATACTTCAGCTGAGGTATTTATGATGGAGGGAGATCTGGCAGGTATCTGTTTTCCGGGTTGCTAAAGCTTGTGAAGTTGTCAGTTTTATGAGGGCTTCTGGACTGAAGTGTGGATTCCACAAAAAGTAGTGAGAAGGTCTGCATCTGTCCTCTCAAGGATCTGATAAGAAGGTTCTGGCATTGGCTAACAGTTTGTATATTGTTTGAACTGAAGATGGAGGAAGTGGGAAGGTCACTGCAGCTATGTCTCTTCTGACAAAAATGACATGGGTGACTTAGGACCTGAACAGAATGGCTGCAACACACAGCTGTTAATGTGCCCAGTAAGCACGACCATTACAGACATTAATCTAGATAGTGAAACCAAAATATACAGTGCATTGTAATGTACAAGCCAACACAGAAACCCACACAATCTAATTAAAAAATGGCAGGTTGCCTAGTTCACTGAAATATCTACCCACCAAAATTAAAATAATTTGAGGAGGAAAATGCAATTTTAAATGGAGGTGTAAGAATTAATGTAGAGAATACAATAGATCTCAAAAGCGAGGCTGAGCCACTCAGTTTGGTAAGTGGGAGCAAAGTACCTAACTGTGTAATCTACGAGTTGTAGCTTACACAAGGTTGGTAACAATGCTGTCGCATGCTACTCCATTCCTGGAAGTATTGGGTATTTGCTTCAGCTTCCAGTGCTTAAAAGAGCTTTGGGGGGGCTTGGGGCAAAAGAAGCATAAGATTACATTTTTGTTATTGAATAGATAACTGGATTAAATGGAGCCTTTTATATCTGCAGCCCAACACAATATGCATAAAGGCTGGTGCAGCTCATATGCCCTTCAGTTCAAAAAAATAAACCTGCATCCAGGGACGTAACTTTAAATTATAGGGCCCCATTGTAAAATATTGGTAAGACCCATTGGTATCCTCTTTCTCTGGTGTCTGCTCACTTAGGTCTAGGGAACTGGTAAAATCAGTTTTATAAACCTGATTTAAGCTTCCACCTGGCTGTAAGTCCAGTCCTCACAGTCTCTTCTTCCCTATTGTCCAGCAGTTGCAGGTACTTTGACGTCATCAATAAAACAGAGCCCATAGCCCTGCACTGGAGATGAGGATGCTGAGAGACAGTCCACTACTGGCTATTAGAGGAGTAGGGAGAAGTGTGTGTGGGGAGGGGACAGATAAGTAGAGCTGCTTTTGAAAGTCCCCTAGACCTAAACAAGCAATTAACCCTTGCAGTATAAGAGCAGGGATTCTCCTTTCCCTGGAGATGAGTTTAAAGCGGAGTTCCACCCAAAAGTGGAACTTCCGCTCATCTTATTCCTTATTCCTCCCTTCCGATGCCACAATTGGCACCTTTCAGGGGGGAGGGGAGAAAGGATACCTGTCTTTGATAGGTATCCATCCCACTTCTAGGAGTCCCTGCCGCGGAGCTGTGACGTCACAGCGGGGCTCCCTCCTCCTCCCCCGGCCGCCGGGCCAATAGGAGAGAGGAGCGGGGCCTCACGCATGCGCAGCTGGGTTTCCGTACCCGCAATGGCAGCGGAGCACCCGACAGCTGATGGAAACATCAGCTGCGGGTGCCGACATCGCTGGACTCCAGGACAGGTAAGTGTCCATTCATTAAAAGCCAGCGGTGCACCGCTTTAAGATTAATTATCCACCTAAGCTTTGTCTTAAAGTCCTTTCCACCACCATAACAAGCGAATGCAAATGGGTAGTCAGTATAAAGAAAAAAAAAAAAACTGTATTCTATATGATTGCATAATTGCTAGAGCTCATACATACAATTACTTTATATCCATCATACAAACTTCTTAAAACAAATCTCTGCTACTGAACATCACATTTTTTAATATATATCACTACAGTTTAATGATAACAAATTCACATTTGTTCAATTAAAAAGCAAGTCTTTATATTGGAGACAAGAAGAGAAAGCTTCCCACCAGGATTAGCCGGCCATACATGCTTCAAATTTCTTTCCTTCAACCATGGATTTCAGGAAAGCAATTTACTCAATTCCCCCATAAACACAGACAGTGTTGACAGGGGAAGCCCTCCTGCTGGGTCATTGTATTCTTCCTGCGGGCGGGGGGTATGCCGCCCCCGCTGGGAGATGACAGTGGTTATTGCTATGCGATAATCGCACGTAAAATCTGACAGGTTAGTTGTACCCAAGTTGATCAATGGATCAACCTGGTACATTTATTCTGCCCATACATTGTTCGAATCTCGGCCGGTTCCTGCTGAACCGGCCGAGATTCAAACCGTCTATGGCCGGCTTTGGACAGGGGGTTGATTTGCTAAAACAGGAGAGTGCAAAATCTGGTTCAGACTTTGCATAGAATCCAATCAGCTTCCAGGTTTTATTGTAAAAGTTTAATTGAACAAGTAAAAAGATGATTGGCTACCATGCACAGCCGCACCAGATTTTGCGCTCTCCAGTTTTAGTAAATCAACCCCAAAGAGCTGATATCTGGATATAGACATTCAATGCAAAGAACAAAAGTGATTCAACTGATAATGTATATGTGATATAAACACAATGCAGTAAAACAAAGAACCCAGACAAATGTGAGACAAGAACAAAGCATATGACAGTGAAGTCATGTATTATTTACTCTGTCATTCTTTGGAAAGAGAAATTAATACTGTGAAGTCAAGGTGTTCCTGAAATACAAACATTGACCAGCAGATTTATTTATACACCAGTGCTATCTGAAAAATATTCAGTAATATGTACCAGCCAAAGCTGTGCTTGTTTTCATCTTTCTAAAAAAATCATTTAAGGAAGATGTGAAAATGGAAATCTAAACATTTTCCATAAAGATACATTGGTGTGAAGTAACCTGCATATTTGGCTTTTTGGCAATGTGACATTATTAGCATTACTGTGAGGTGCACATGGAGGGCAGTCACACTTCACATCCATATGTTTAAGTTGTGTGTTATAAAACTTGTCTAACAGGAATATGCTGCTGTGTACATAGTGTGGGAGGAAGATATTAGAGACTTGATCATAGAAGAAAGTCATTTGAGTGTTAAAAAGAAAAGAAAGAAAATAACAAGCAGCCCATTACAGTTACTACTAAGGGGTTATATTAATACTAATGTAGTGCCCTCACCTCTCCCCCTACCTGCCTTTTTGTGTGTTTTCGGCTCCTTCGCAGGGAGGGAAGAGGCACACCGCACCACAAGCCCGTACCCTCCTGAGTAAGGAGGTTGAGCGGTGTTAGTTTTTGGGCCTGCCTGCGGCTGGGGTTGAATCCTCCCGAGGATGATTCTCACCTGAAAGTCCAACTTAACTTAACTTCGGACAAAAATCCACGGAAAAGTCAGATGGAAGTCAGACCGTGTGTATGGGGCTTATTAACCACTTCCTTACCGCCCATAGTCATATGACGTCCACAGATGGGATCTCCCATCCTGGGTGGACGTCATATGACGTCCTCTGCTTTGAGGGGGGATATCTGAATGATGCCTGCAGCTAAAGGCATCATTCAGATATCCATTTTTCGTGCCGGCGATTCTGCGCACCATAAGAACGATCATAGCGCCGCTTGATCGTTCTTATAGGTGGAGGGAGGGGACATCCCCCCCTCCCGCCGCCATCCGGTGCTTCTCCGGGCTCTCCCGTGCAATCGGGGACCCGGAGCGAATCTTCCGGCGTCGTTGGTGGGTCACGTGACGAGCATAGAGATGACTGGTGACCAGATGGTCACCAGTCATCTCTATGATCGTCGGAGGCCCGGGCGCGATGTGATGACGTCACGCCCGGGTCCTCAGATGTAAACAAAGCCGCCATTGCGACTGTAAGTATGAGATCAGTGGAATTTTTTTCACCGATCTCATACTTTCCAGCCTGGAGGAGAGATGTGGGGTCTTATTGACCCCGCACCTCTCCATAAAGAGGACCTGTCACACACATTCCTATTACAAGGGATGTTTACATTCCTTGTAATAGGAATAAAAGTGATCAAAAAAAAAAAAAGTTAAATAAGTGTAAAAAAATAAATAAATAAGTAAAATAAAAAAATAAATAATGAAAAAAAAAAAAAATTAAAACGCCCCTGTCCCCGGTAGCTCGCGATCAGAAGCGAACGCACACGTAAGTCCCGCCCACATATGTAAACGCCGTTCAAACCACATATGTGAGGTATCGCCGCGTGCGTTAGAGCGCGTGCAACAATTCTAGCACTAGACCTCCTCTGTAACTCTAACCTGGTAACCTGTAAAAAAAATTAAAGCGTCGCCTATGGAGATTTTTAAGTACCGAAGTTTGGCGCCATTCCATGAGTGTGCGCAATTTTAAAGCGTGACATGTTAGGTATCTATTTACTCGGCGTAACATCATCTTTCATATTTTACAAAAAAATTGGGCTAACTTTACTGTTTTGTTATTTTTTAATTCACGAAACCATTTTTTTTTCCAAAAAAAGGCGTTTGAAAAATTATTGCGCAAATACCGTGCAAGAAAAAAAGTTGCAATGCCTGTCATTTTATTCCCTAGGGTGTCTGCTAAAAAACATATATAATGTTTGGGGGTTCTGAGTAATTTTCTAGCAAAAGAATGACGATTTGTACATAGGAGAGAAGTGCCAGAATAGGCCCGGTATTGATGTGGTAAAAAAAAGCCCGGGGTTGAAGTGGTTAAATACTTAAAAAATTAATTTAGATGTTTGCCAGCTTTAAACTCCTTAGTTTAAAAAAATATTATTCTCCCTTTCCTGCTTCCCTTCACTATCGGAATCTCACCAAATCCATGGGATTAGCTCTTACCTATCTTTTTAGCTATGTTTTATATTTAAAGCGACTCTCTGCTGAGTGAATACTAAACAAACAAATGCATAGGCTGCAAAAATATTAATTTTGCAAAGAGCTAAACAATCTGCCAAAATCCCCCATGTGACAGGCCTGGTGATTGGAAAGCTTAGACACCAAACATTGACTTGCAGAAGTCAGAAAAACATCACAAATACCCATAGCCAGTGGTACAGGTAACGTATGTGCAGGCACCTTATGGTGATGTCTTTACACTCCCTACATTCATTTGTTTGGAATGTACTGAATTTAAATGTGTTTTCATTTGTAATTTTGCCTCCAGGGATGACCTGAACATCCCTTGCTTTCATTTACCAAAATATGTAAATGATTTCCTTAATAAATATAGCCTTTAGAAATGCATGGAGATGTGATCTGATAACATAGCAGCATATCCACATGCATTCCAAGCTTCCTGCTCTGCTAAACAAACAGGAAATATTTTTTTTATGATAATAAAAAGCACATTGCTTAGTTTTGGAGAACTATATAACAAACTTCTTCAAATTCTTCCATTTGTATGTTCATTTTTCTATTATTCTGCCTCCAGGTACACATGTACTTGTTTAGATTTCTTCAATTAGCCACAAAATGATGTGCAAGGCTTGTGTAAGGCATTAAAAATATGCTTACACAGATATCAAATAATTTCCGTCATAGAATATTAACCACTTTCTAACTGGGCACATATACCCCCTTCCTGCCCAGGCAAAATTTCAGCTTTCGGCACTGTCACACTTTAACTGACAATTGCGCGGTCGTGCGACGTGGCTCCCAAACCAAATTTACGTTCTTTTTTTTCCCACAAATAGAGCTTTCTTTTGGTGGTATTTGATCACCTCTGTGGTTTTTATTTTTTGCGCTATAAACAAAAAAACTGCGACAATTTTGAAAAAAACACAATATTTTTTACTTTTTGCTATAATAAATATCCACAATTTAAAAAAAAAAAAATAATATATTTTTTCTCAGTTTAGGCCGATACGTATTCTTCTACATATTTTTGGTAAAAAAAAAAAATCGCAAAAAGGGTATAGTGAATGGTTTGCGCAAAAGTTATAGCGTCTACAATATAGGGGATAGTAAGTTACTAGTAATGGTGGTTATCTGCGATTTTTGTCAGGACTACGATATTACGGCGGACACATCTGACACTTTTGACACATTTTTGGGACCATTCACATTTATACAGCGATTAGTGCTATAAATATGCACTGATTACTGTATAAATGTGACTGGCAGGGAAGGGGTTAACACTAGGGGGCGATCAAGGGGTTAAATGTGTGCCCTGCTAGGTGATTCTTACTGTGGGGGGTGGGGACTGACTGGGGGAGGGGACCGATGGTTGTCCCTATGTAGAAGGGACACACCATCTGTCCCCTCTCCCTGACAGGACGTGGATCTGTGTGTTTACACACACAGATCCACGGTCCTGGCTCTGTAACTGCCGATCGCGGGTGCATGGTGGACATCGCGGCCGCCAGGCACACGCATCGGCACCTGAGTGACGCGGCGGGCGCGCGCGTGCCGCCGGCGGGGCGCGGCCCGAGGCCATCAATAGACGGCTTTCCGGCATTGTAGAGCCACCTTGTGGCCGTCAATGTACAATGGCCCGGATGGGAAGAGGTTAAAATTGTTGGTCGTTTATGTATAATGGGCATAGCACATCCATATGCAGGCATACACACGACCGTTTTTCATGACGAGAAAACTGCAATTTTTTTAGATTAGTCGTGAAAAACGGTCGTGTGTATGCTCCATGGCATTTTTCTCTACGAGAAAACTGGCCGAAAAAAAAATTAGAACCTGCACTATTTTTTCTCGTCGTTCTTTTTAACGTCGTGAAAAACGGTAGTGTGTATGCTTTTACGAGGGGAAAAAAAACGCTCATGCTCAGAATCAAGTATGAAACGGGAGCGCTCGTTCTGGTAAAACTAGCATTTGTAATGGAGATAGCACATTCGTCACGCTGTAACGGACTGAAAAGCATGAAGACTGAAAAGTGTGAATCGTCTCTCACCAAACCTTATTAACACGAGGATCAGCAAATGCAGCCCAAAGGGTGCCGCCATTCGAATGGAACTTCCCCTTTTATAGTGCTGTCGTACGTGTTGTACGTCACCGCTCTTTGCTCAAGCGTTTTTTTTCATGAACGTGTGTATGCAAGGCAGGCTTGAGAGGAATCACGATGAGAAAAACGTTGTTTTTTTGTATGACATGAATAACGGTCGTGTGTACGCGGCATTAGGGATTGTTTTATAAAGAGTTTGCATAGCCATTCCCCGGTGGAATAGCATATATGTTTGTTCTGTGCATTCAGTGCAACAAAAAAAAGACAAATGTACAGTATATAGTCTATATCTTGTGCTGTTTGAATGTAAATCATTGTTTTAAAAAGGAAAATGCTGCATTTGGCAAGTAGACAGAATTAAGAAACGTCTATAATACTTAGCTTCATCTAGTGGCCAAATGTGGTATTTTCTGCTTTAAATCAGTGACTTACAATCTGGATATCAGTGTGAGAGGAGAAAGAAAGCAGTTTTATGTATACCATTTTTTCTCAGCCAGTGTCGGGACACCTACCTGGTAGGTGTTTTGCTTTGTGAATCATTAAAAAAATACTGTAATAATGGATAGGATCCAATCTGATCAGCAGGAGAACCATGAACAAAAAATAATGATGATACACACCCTCTACCTCACTCCAGCAGGCTTCCTTCATCTGTGCGTTTGGTTTCCCAAAGCCTCTTCTCTAAGATGCTCCGGCCGACAGTCACATGCTAACGCCATCAAGTACAACACAGGGGGAATAGCCCTTACTGAAGCATCCACATTGCAGCATACTGCAACACACAGTAACTCACTACTGTGCACTATGCTACAATGGGTTAAAAAATAGTGCATGCATTTTTTCTGGTGTTTTGGTGTATTAGGCATCCAGTTAAAATCAATGGAGTGCCTCAACACAGTGCATGTTCAGGCTCAGCAAAACACGTGTACAGTGATGTGTTTGATTCCCCTACAGTGAATGTTTTGTGAATGTCCCATTCACTCCTTTATAAATCAGCCTCATAGGATATGTCCTAGATCAAACAATTTTAATTTTGATGCTAATACTGTATTTTTCATTATTTGATCAACCATACAAACAGACAGATCTGCAACCTACACACAGTCTGTATCTTTCCGTTGGGATCCTTTCCACTTTTTAGGTTCAGTTCCCATGCTACATCTTCAGTCACAACTTCCTCTCAAGACAAACATCACAGGCTGTTTCATTGACATAAAGAATGCAAGAACAGAATGAACTACACATTTCTAAATCTCTGTGGAATTTCCATCAGTTAAAGATATCTTGGACGTCATTTACTATGACTTTTTAATGCTGAGTAAACTAAACATACATAGATCATACATATAACTGTAACAAAATGTCCTCGATGGTAAACAATATAATAATAAGAAATATCAAAAACATAATATCTATTATAATTTAGTTGGCCCAGTCTCCCAGTTCCTTTTTTTTTTCTTGCATTTAAAATATTAAAATAGACATAGCAAATTTAGACGTTAACCCTTGAAAAAATTTTTTTATAGTAAATATTTCTGGTACAACTGATGTAGTACATCAAAAATAATGATTGTAGCAAGTCTGGGATAGAGAAGGTTCTATAGATTGGAAGATAACCTTATGGACAAGGAGGCTGTGCTGGCAGTTGGAACATATTAGCATTGTTTACTGACTATAAGTAAAGGTACCCAAAAAAGTTCATTAGCGTACCCAGTTTGGACTTTGTACAAATGGTGGGCTCTATATTTTGCTCAGTTTTATTACTTGTTTGTGAGTATGTTTTAAACTTCTTGCAATATTAAAGATTTGCAAAGTTAATGTGCTAGGCTGGTGCGCCCTCTGTTCCTTTTTCTTTTCAGAGTTCTATTTGGGTTTTGATATGAAAAACAATCAGCGCACATATGACTATAAAATAAAATAAACGAATGCAGCTGGATACCAATAGGTTGATCACACAATAACCCAAGCGAAATATATATAAAAAATAACAGTGCAGCGCAATAAATGTCCATATGTTGATGAACAATGAAGAAAAATGTGTAATGAAAATCTTCAAGCAATATATGACTTGTCCCTCCAATATAAGGAAAACCTGCTTACTGGAACAGATGGACCTTTTGAATGAACAAGAGGTCAGAATCGCTTGTTTCCACTATAAGGGGAAGATGGTCTCAGATGTAAAGGGATCCAGCAGCGTGGTAGGCAAAACATCAAATGGAGATGGTATATGTGAAGAAAAGGGGTGGAGACAATCTAAGTGTAGACTGGTCTTTAATGTTCCAAAATAGTAACATGTGAACACAATATAAACGAACAGGGGCCGCTAGACATAGGTGCACTGTGACAGGATCAGGAGGATCAGTGAAGGAATCCAGAGCGCACAGCGGCAAGAGATGGCAAAGTTCTGATGAGTGACACACTGAGCAATTCCACCAAGATGTGCGTGGTACAGCGGCTGGCTCAACCAGATAAATGGTCACAAACAATGAATGTAACGAACGATAATGTAAAGTAAAACAGCGGTACTAAGCCGCAATCCAGCATTGAATAGGTGCGGGTGACGTCACCGAGGTAAGCTCCTCCCCCGTACGCACGTTACGTCCTTACGGACCTCATCAATCAGCTGCCTCATTTATCAGAGATGAAGCAGTTGAGATCAAAGTCAACGTTGAGGCCTCCCGGCACGAGCACTTGAGTCTCATGGATCCAAAAAGACTCGCGTTGACTAAGTTGTCTGATGAAATTACCACCTCTCCAATGGGGTCTCACTCTCTCTAAGCCCCAAAATTTGAGGCATTTGGGATCTCTGTTATGAAACAGGCGGAAGTGTTTGGAGACATTGTGGGTTCTCACACCATTAATAATATTGTTCACATGTTCGCCGATACGAACATGGAGAGGTCTGGAGGTCCTTCCTACATATTGTAGTCCACAATCACATTCAAGGACATAGACCACCACCACAGTATTGCACGTGATAAGGCTTTTAATTGGATAGGTTTCACCTGTAGTAGGGGCGGTAAATTCTTTTCTCCGCTTGACATTGCTTTTGCATTTTTTACATGCTGGGCATCTGCCACATGCATAAAAACCAGTTATGAGAGGGAAAATATGACTCGCTTTCACTACTGGGGGGTCAACCACACTCGGGGCTAAAACGTCCCTGAGCGTGGGTGCCCTCCTATAAATGAACCTAGGACGAGATGGTATAATAGGTCCCATTATTCGATCCTTTTTCAAAATGTCCCAGTGCTTCATGATGATTTTCTCGAACTTTTTATGCTGAATATTATAGTCCAAGATAATTCTAAGTTCAGTATTAGCTGGGTTGAGTGGCACCTTAGGTCGAGAGCCAGCCACCAAGGATGTTCTATCAATCGTGCCAACTTTTTGGATTTCACTGAAAATATCTTCTTTTCTATAACCTTTTTGTATGAATCGATCAGCAAGAAGATCAGATTGTGCAAGATAGTCTAACCCAGACATACAGTTTCGTCTCAAACAAATAAATTGGCCTCTGGGTATGTTGCATAGCCATGTTTTATGATGGCAACTGTCAAGGGGTATATACCCATTTCTGTCCGTCTGCTTGAAATGATTTTTGGTTTTGAAAACATGACCATCTCTGAAAATTTCCAGGTCTAAAAATGTTATACTAGAAGAATCAGCATTCCAGGTTAGTCTGATGTTCTTGGTATTACCATTCAACTTGGACATTAATAGTTGTAGACTGGTCATATTCCCTGCCCAGATAATGATCAAATCATCTATGTAGTGATAGTAGCACTTTAATTGGACTGGTTTGTCATTAAAGATGGTTTCCTCTTCCCATAGTGACATGAACAGGTTTGCCACACTAGGCGCAAAACGTGCTCCCATGGCAACCCCAAGGATTTGCAGGAAAAATCTGTGGTCATACCAGAAGTAGTTTCTGGCTAAACAAAATGTAAGTGCGTCTACAAGAAAGTTGGTCAGTGGGGAAGGAAGATCGGAGGTATCCAAAGCCCATTTGACTACCCTAATTGCATCCTGATGGCCAATAATCGTATACAGTGAGCCCACGTCCGCCGTAACCAATAAACTATTGGCACTGGTGGGCGTGGATTCAACAACCTGTATAGCGTGCCTAGTATCTTTGAGGTAGGCAGTGGTAGAACAAACCAACGGTTTAAGAAAATGATCAATGTATTGGCCCAGGCGTGCAGTGACCGAATCAATCCCATTTACAATGGGTCTCCCAGGTGGAACCTGGACATTTTTATGCACCTTGGGTAAAAAATAAATGATCGGTCTCCTGCACGCACTGGGGTCCAACTACAAGGCCTCTTTTTTAGTAAGAACACCACACATTTTACCTCGCTCTATAAGGGCTTGAAGTTCCTTTTTGTAGACAAATACCGGATCCTTGGTCATAAGTTGGTAAGTGGATCGGTCCGACAATAGTCTGTTCATTTCATTGTCATAAAAGATTTTGCTCATAACAACCAATCCACCCCCCTTGTCAGCAGGTCTTACTACGACATTTTTATTTTTCTCTAATGAGGCTATGCCCATTTTGAGGTAGTGAGGATCTCTCACTTTTTTGATTTTCATACGGTCCAAATCAGTAGTGAACGTATTTTTAAAAACCTCGATGTGTTTATGGTCATGTTTAGGAGGGTTGAAAGTGGATTTGTTAGCAAGCTGTGAATGAAATTCTAAAGTCACTGAAGTGACTGAGGCGATGGTAGGAGCTCCTGGTTTAGAGAGAAAGTGGCGTTTGATGTTAAGAGTTCTTACAAACTTTTGCAGACTTATGTAGGTTTGGAATTTATTGAAATTACGAACCGGAGCAAACTTAAGTCCTTTATCAAGCACTTTAAGTTCCTCCACCGACAAATCTGAACCACTGATGTTAAAAACTCCTGCTCCCATTATCGCCTTTGCCTTTTGAACTCTTCTTCCGGCTCTTCTTCCTCTCTTATTCTTCTTTTCCCCCCTTTTTTGGTTCCCGGGGGGGGGGGGGTTTGGTCCCAAGGGTCCTCCCACTGTAATTGGCGTTGGCCTAAAAAACCTTGACTTAGAGGATTAGTTTCATGGGATAATGGAGCAAAACGATTATAGGTGGAAATCTGGTCATGATCGGAATATGGTTCATTACCCCTTTGATGGTCTAAATTTCTACCATAAGAATTCTGATAGTAGAAATTGTCCCTATTAGGGGGACCATTGGGGATATGTTCTCTATTGGAACCATGCTCCCACCAGTTGTTTTGTTCATATGGAGGTGGATGATGGTAAGGTGTACCTTTACCCCTTCCCCCTCTATTAGGATGACCCCTGCCATTAGGGCGTCCCCCACCTCGAGTTGGTGGACCCCTGGCAGGTGGGACTCTGGAGATAACAGATCCCTGACCTGTTGAGGGTGGCAGCACAGCTGATGTGGTGGTTTAACCAGCGAAGACCTACGTTTTCAATCAGCCGTACAGTAATTTCGCAAGCGCAGGAGCATTCGTTTTTCTTTTATGCTGACTTCAATAGAAATGCCTGACTTGAGCGCTTTACAAGCATTTTGTTTCGCTCATATTCTGCTCAAACATCAGCTCTCCACTTCTAATTTCCTCTCCCCCTCCCCCCCCTTGAGCTTTCTATTGGCTAAACAAAAACGCCTGGAGCTATATGTAGCGCCCCTCTACTTTGAGGGGTGCTGTGTGCCTAAATTTAGGGGTTGATCTGAGCTAGTAGCCAGGCTCAGACCGCTTTTATTGATAGGTTTGGTTATTTGTTCTTCAGGCGTTATACTAGTGTGCAGTTCCCTGTGGCCTGTAGGTGGCACTGCCATGACAGGTCAGGGTTGAACCACTGGTAACAGTGCTGTGCCTTGGGGTGTCCTCTCTCGGCAGTAGTACGGTAGGCGTGGTCAACCTGCTGTGCATGCCGGGAGAGGATACATAAGGGGCAGACGCCGCGTGGAGCGGGGTTGTGGTTCCAGAGTTCCGGGGCTCCGGAGTTCGAGTCGCGTGACCTGGCCCTCCAGGCCAGGTGTACACATATGCACCGGTCCCAAGCACCTTTAGCCTGGGGCTGCAACTTCGCCATTGGGCCCATCACCTTTAGCTGGGGCTCAGCTCTAAGAGGAGGAATCCCAGGGTGCCCCGGGAGAGGGGACCCGCTCTAAGAAGAAGAAACCGGGGGAGGACCTTTTCTGAGGGACCGGTGAGAGTTTCACGGTGAAAGAGAGGCCCGGTAAACTTCTGGAGGGATTTCACTATTCATCTGAGGCCTTGTAATGTGCAGCAACTTGCACCTGTTCTTTAATTACAAGCGCTGAGAAGTTCGGGGCACAGAGATTCTGTGGCAGAGAATCTCCCGATCGTATCTCCAAGGGAAAATTAAGAGAAGTAAAATTTGTGCATCACTCCGGCTGCTAGGACCGTGAGAGGGTACTATCCGGGTGAGCAGAGCCCACTCGGGATTGAGTGGTGATACCAAGTGCCTGAACCTGTCTCCATGTTTCTTTATTCTTCAACTCCAACTTTCCTATCCAGTTGTCAGCATAAAGAAAATAAACCTTCATTCTTTAAGGTTTAACCTTGTCTGGACATTGGCCTTATTGGTGCACCTACAACAGTCTAGGGGTGAGATCCAACCGAGGGAAGGTAACTCGATGCGGGACCCAACAATTTCTAAACACCGCTCACCCTCTTATTCAAGAAGGAACCTGGGCATTGTGGTACGGTGTATCCTGCCTTGAGGAGATAAGGCCAGGGATCTGTGTGCTACATATAAATCGCTTGTAATACGCTTCTAAAATTCTTTAAAAAGCTTGTAAAAAGCTGCAAAAACACTTAAAAAAAATGCCAGAAAAACTCCAGTAAATCGCTACGCTCAGGTGTAAATTAGTATAAATATATTCCTTTAGTAAATCAGCCCCCATGAATGTGCCCTAATGAGCTGTATCTGCTCCTAATTAACAATTTGTCATGAATGTTTCTAGCTGCTTAATAATAGAGATGATGATTATTTAATATGTTAGTGATACATTCCTTTACTGGCTTAGAACTGTGGTTTACCCATCTGCAAGTGTCAAATCAATCACTGTGCCGTCCTTACACACTGCATGTTACATTTTACAGATGCTGGTCAAATCTAGTAACATAACTATGGTGCTTGATCAACATTCAACATCTACATGTGTTTAATTAATTGTATTGTTCTTGGTACAATGTGAATTAGTATCACACATGCTTGAGATATTTATCATTGTCTTCTCAGAAGACAATCTCACATTTAGAATTTTGCCACAAGAAAGCTAATTAGCTTTATAAATGTTCCCCTGCTCCTTATTTAGACGTGTTACGCGAGCGATCTCTATGTCTAATTATGTTTTCCTTGCCCTGCATAATGAACTACGTTAGCTGTCTTTCACTGGCTTAATTGAATGTAAAATGTGATTTGACTTGGTGCATTAAACCTAAGGATTCTATAACATTTTAAAGGTTACCTGGAATGTATTTTTTCTCTTGCAGCCAGCAGGTCTTAGGTTCAGCTCCTCCTAAGGACACAATCTACATGTAGTAAGTATAAATTCCCACACCAAACTATCCCCTCTGAGGAAGACCCATGTAGTACTAATAAATAACATATTAGATTTGCATGTAATTGTATATTGACTGTGATAACAAATAATGTTTTTATATACATGATCAAAATTGTCTGGAAATGCATTAAAATCACGATATACATAAATATGAAATATATCACATAAATATAGTTTGGCATCAAAGTAGAAAGTTACCCAAAACATTTCTTTTTAGTTTTGGATATAGTAGAGAAGGAATAGAACGTCTTTCAGGTTTGTTTGTGTCCCCATTGGAGAGATTTGCCTTTCCTCTTGTCCAAGGTGGCACCAGTTCCTAGGATGGAAAGTAAAAGGAAAATTTCCCACTGGACTCAGACAGCAATAAATCTGACAAAGCTTTTGGTTCTGAAATAAAAGTGTTTTATTGATCCGTGTCCCTGCTAAGTAATTTCCTGGTACAATTGGCGCCAATTACCAGAACAGGAAGTGAGGAGAAATGTCGCAGACAGCAGTGAAAATATGCTTCTAATGCTTTCCTCCTCTATGCAATGCTAACAAATGTATCTACCCCCTGCTTTAATGTAACATCGTCTTCTAGTAACAGCATAGGTGTGCACAGCCTATGGCATTTGGGTTAGCACCTCAAAGCTCAAACATATATGCGTGTATATATACTGACAGTGTCAGTAGAGCAATGGACGGTGTCAGTAGGGCAGTGGACAGTGTCAGTAAAGCAATGGACGGTGTCAGTAGCGCACATTTTTATTTTTTGTATTATTATTTTTACAATTTAGGACCCACCTTTGCTGAAATATCAGGGGCTTAAACAGGGGGAATCTGTGCCACACAGGGTAACAGTATGGAATGAATAACCCAAAACTAAACAATAAAACATATCTATTCAAATGCCACCAATCAATTAGCCTAAAAATACTAAAAACTATCACAATTACTATATAAAAATAATCAAGAAATGACCGGGTGGATTCTGTGATGAAAGCTATGTAGTTAATTTACTAAAACTAGAGAGTGCAAAATCTGGTGTAGCTGTGCATGGTAGCCAATCAGCTTCTAACTTCAGCTTGTTAATTAAGTTTCGACAAAAAAAAAAAAAAAAATGGAAGGTTAATTGGTTTCTATGCAGAGCTGGACCAGATTTTACGCTCTCCTGTTTTAGTAAATCAGCCCCTATATGTCTATTAACCATATATACCAATAATTATACTAGTTATGCTTAACATAAGTTATTTTATGAAGTAAAAAAACTGCTGCAAAAAGATCATGATTCAAATAGCACAAGAACAATCCAAAATGACTGAATGATTACATTTGTATTAATTAATACAAATTAATATTTGTTTAATCTTTTTGCATCCTTTGTTGCATCTGTGGTGCAGCAATGGTTTCAAACCAGGATTTTCTGATGGGGACAACAGTGGACCATCCCAGTGTAATGTGTGTTAAGTTGGCCATTTGTAGTCTCTATCAGAAGCTTGTGGGATAGGGTGACAACACAGGAGCACAATTGGGAAAAAAGGATGTAGGTCTATTACCCTACAACAGGAAGTACCGGAATAAATACCTTCTCTGTACAATCATTAGGTATTATTTTCATGAAAGCAATTTTGAATTGAAAGTGACTTTGAAATCTAAATTAACATGTGAAAGACTTCAGTGCACATATACAGTACTATACGGTTTTATGACTTCTAACCTACTATAAATTAAAAAAAGAGATTGAATCATTTGACTATATCTTAGGATCTTTTCTGCCATAAGGTCAACGAAAGTCACTGTGACCCATTGTACCTTCACTAAGAACACAATCTTCTGGAGCTGTAGCAGTTGTTCTTTGATGTTTTAATGATTCAGCAATGTAATTAAACATCTTGAAATTTGCTTTCTTTGCATCAGTTTACTCAGAATTCACAAATATGTTTTGCATTTTTTGATGTGTCACACTGATGAAAATACCAGCTATAGAAATGAAGCAATTAATCAACAGTTGGAGAAGAAAGTAAAGGGTTGCCTGCTTGTTTTCAATAAAGGCTGGGTTAATTACCTAGCAAAGTAGATGAAATCTTACCATTATCTGGCCATGTGCAGCTCATAACTCCCACACTCATTTAATACATGCATGGATATCAAATGGGCAGAATGCAAAATTTGATCACGTGATTACAACACGAGACCACATATATGCAGTTGTTGTGCAATTGTATTGTCTTCCTCTCAGCACCCTTTGTCAGCATCTAATAGATTCAGCAATGAGTAATGAGGTCAAATCTGTTTTAAGCCTAGGTTCATACTGATGCGGGTTTGAAATCGTGCGAGTTCAGCTGAACTCGCACGATTTCAAACCAGCAATGCAGTCCGACTCCGGGGGCGATTTGACAGACATCTGTGCGGGTTCATGCACAGATTGAAGAGATTGCCAATCACTTCAAATACAAGATTGATGCAATTCGTGAGGACACCTCCACTGTCCGTACATCTTCACCACCCAACATAACTTGCCTAATGGCACTTTCAACACTCTCCTCTTTTGAATTGGCTACTATTGAAGAGGTTACAAAACTCTTCTCAGATGCCCACCTAACCAATTGTCCCTTGGACCCTGTTCCCTCACAACTACTACGGTCACCCTCTTCTTCTATCCTATGCTCCCTCACTCACATCTTCAATCTCTCCCTCTCTAGTGGCACCTTCCCCTCCCCTCTAAAACATGCACAGATCACTCCCATACTTAAAAAGCCCTCACTTGGCCCCACCAACCTGAACAACTTAGGGCCCATCTCATTGCTCCCATTCACCTCTAAACTTCTAGAACGCCTAGTCTACAACCGTCTTGGCTCCTACCTCAGTGAAAATAACCTTCTTGACCCCTTACAGTCTGGCTTTCGCTTGTAGCACTCCACGGAAACTGCCTTACTAAAAATCACTAACGATTTACTAACTGCTAAAACCAACAGCCAGTACTCCATACTCCTTCTACTTGACCTCTCTGCAGCCTTTGATACCGTTGACCACCCGCTCCTTCTCAATAAACTCCATTCCCTTGGCCTCCAAGATTCTGCTCTATCCTGGTTCTCTGCCTATCTATCACAGCGCTCCTTCAGTGTTACCTACAACTCTGTCTCCTCCTCTCCATTGCCCCTTTCTGTGGGGGTCCCCCAAGGCTCTGTTCTTGGACCACTTCTCTTCTCTATCTACACCTCCTCCCTTGGTCACTTGATAACCACCCACAGCTTCCAATACCACTTATACGCCGATGACACCCAAATCTATCTGTCTACTCCTCACCTCACTCCTTCAGTCTCCTCTTGCATTACTAACTTACTAACTGACATCTCAGCATGGATGTCGCACCACTTCCTTAAACGAAATCTCTCTAAAACGGAGTTACTAATATTCCCCCCTGCCCGTGCCCCCCTCCATGACTTTTCCATCAAAATCAACAATGCAACCATCAGTCCCTCCCCTCACGCCAGGGTACTCGGTGTAATCCTAGACTCTGACTTGTCATTTCAGCCTCAAGTCCAATCGTCGTCAAAAGTTTGTAGAATTCACCTCCGTAACATCTCTAAAAATCGCCCCTTTTTAACAAATGAAACCACCAAACTCCTCATTCACTCCCTTGTTATCTCTCGCCTTGACTATTGCAACTCCCTTCTTATTGGCCTGCCTCTCCATAGGCTATCCCCGCTTCAGTCTATCATGAATGCTGCTGCCAGACTTATCCACCTTACCAACCTCTCAATGTCTGCCAAACCTCTCCTCCAATCCCTACACTGGCTCCCGATCACCCAGCGAATTAAATTCAAAATACTAACCACAACCTACAAAGGCATCCACAACTCTGCCCCGAGCTACATCACCAATCTTGTCTTCAAACATATCCCAAACCGTCCTCCCTGCTCTTCTAAAGACCTCTTACTGTCAAGCTCTCTCGTCTCCTCCTCCCATGCTCGTCTCCAGGATTTCTCCAGAGCATCTCCCATCCTCTGGAACTTACTACCTCAACCTGTCCGGCTATCCCCTACTCTTGCTACCTTCAGGCGATCCCTGAAAACTCACCTCTTCAGGGAAGCCTATTCTGTCTCCAACTAATCTTTTGCCACTTCCATCAGCTCATTCCCCACAGTTACAACCTTCTGTACCACCTGCCCCACCCTATTAGATTGTAAGCTCTTCTGAGCAGGGCCCTCTTAATCCTCTTGTATTTTATTGTATTGTAACTGTATTGTGTCCCTTTTATATTGTAAAGCGCTGCGTAAACTGTTGGCGCTATATAAATCTGGTATAATAATAATAATAATGTCTATTCCAATCACCCCCCAAGTCGCCAAAATTAGTATAGGAACTACTTTAGCGAATCAATGCGGCGCAACAAAGTTGGCGCTGCACTGAATCGGACGGTGCTATTGCTTGCAATAGCCGCTGATTTGGCATGTGATTTGACATGTCAAATCGCATGCCAAATCTGCCCGATGTGAACGTGGGCTAAGTCCCAATCTCCTGAGCTTAAGTCAGACCATACACGGTGCAAATTTCTTTCCTGTAACCACGGGTTGCAGGAAATAAATTTGCATGATTCCCCCATCAACACAGGCAGTGCTGACAGGGGACTCAGCAATTGCCTGGAGGGGAGGGGGCAGGGGAAGTCGTTTCTGCTGGGAGAAGACCGTGATTATCGCTAACGGCTATAGCGCTAGGTTATTACAAGAGAATCCGTCAGGCTGGTTGTACCCAAATCGATCGATCAATTTGGTACATTCAGCCTGCCCATTACCGGTTTGAATTCCGAGACTGGAACCGTGTATGGCTGGCCTAAGGGCACTATGGAGTAGACTTCTCATTTCAGGCAAAGCCAACTTTTACTGGTTCAGATTTGATGGTGAAATCAATAATTTTAGGGCTGGAACTTCTGCTAATATCCTGCTTTAGTGTAGCAACAACTTAACACATACTTTCCAATGTCCTAAAATGATAAAGAGGGCCTTATTTTAGCACACTATATGTAAGCAAAGGACAATTCTCTGCCACGGGTCTGGCTATTCAGACTGAAAAGGTCTAGTATGACTGTCTAAACTACACAAGTGCTTTTTTGACCTCTATTTTTCCTTTATTTTGGCTTTTCAAAATAATAAATGCTGTACTATAGAGGTTGGGTAAAGCCCTGTACACACGATCGGTTTTACCGATGAAAACCGTCCGATGGACTGTTTTCATCGGACAAACCGATCGTGTATGGGCCCCATCTGTCTTTTTTCCATTGGCGATTAAAAATAGAGCATGTATTAAATTTATCCGGTTGAAAAAAAAAATGATAGCAAATTCCAATCGTCTGTGTGGAACTCCATCGGAGAAAAAACCCACGCATGCTCAGAATCAAGTCGACGCATGCTCAGAAGCATTGAGTCTGAGTGTTTTACGTCACAGCGTTTGGGACGGTCGGATTTTTGACTGATGGTGTGTAGGCAAGACTGATGGAAGTCAACTTTATCGGAAATCCGATGGAAAAATCCATCGAATTTTATGCCATCGGAAATCCGATCGTGTGTACAGGGCTTAAGAGTTTTAGTGTAGCATAACATTCTCGGTAGTATGGAGATTTATAGATCAGACCAAAAAGACAGACAACTGAGGCTGTACGAGGAACAGAGGGATTTGGTTTCAAAAGAAGGACAGTCCCCAAATCTTTTTTTTTTCATCTATTTCATGCATCTTAGTACTGCTGAACTCCTCAAGTCTTTTTCATCCACTTCCTGTCTATATGCACTTGCTCCATCATGGATCATGACTGTGCAATGTGGGTTGAAATTTTTAGTCTCCACCATGGACGCAGCAGCACAACTGGGTGATGGTTGTTACACCATAAAAGGAGGTATAGAACAAGGGCCTTCATGGCAAGATCACCAGGTATTACTGTAATGAAAGCTGCAGGTTTAAAAAAGATTGTTAACAGCTTTTAAAAGTATAACTAAAGGCAAAAAGTTTTCTAGTTTTGAACAGAGTGCAGAGGAATTAGAACACTTGCCAGTTTTTATTGCTCTGTGTGCCCCGTTAACCTCCCTGGCGGTATGATTCTGTCTGGAATTTTGTACCAAAAGCGGTACAATTATTTTGCATGGAAATTTGGTGTTATGTACTGTATTGTAGGCCTGCAATTCCTAGGAATAACTCACTTAAACCTGACCAAATAAGAGTCTAGTAGACATCCCGGGTATGATAAAGTTTGAAACACAAAATCATAAATTATAATATAATAAATAACTATAAATAATTATAACAAATAGTAATGAAATTATAATAAATATTATTCAATAATGTAATCAAATCAAAAACACTGAAATTTGCTCAGTTGCAGAATTGTCACTGTCATTAGATTTAGTGTTTGATGACGAATTTCCCCACAAATCACTATCGCTCAATTCTGCGAGTGATTCTAATTTATTATCGCTGTTTTCTAGCTGATCTAAAACCACTTTTGACATAAAGGGACACTTTTTGATTGCTATGGACAATCTCCAGTTTCCAGGCAGAAAGAACAGTTTTTATCATATAAAAGTGCATGCAGGACACTGGACAGACCACTAGGGACAAAGGGGATGTGTAATTATTTGATACAGTACTGTAATCAGTAAGATTACAGTATACTGTATCTATACTGTGTGTTTCACTTTTTGAATCTGGCGCCGAACTCCGTCCCCGTGCGCCGCAACGTCGCAGGGAACGGAGCTCGGCACTCGAAAGTGTGAATCGAGCGAGGAGACGGCTCGCACACACTGCGGGAGGACATCGCAGGATCCAGGGAACAAGGTAAGTAACTTCCCTGTATCCTGCAATGCAATCCCGAGTCTTACTCAGGGTTATCGCTCTTAGCATGAAAAACTCACCCCGAGCCTGACTCGGGATTACCGCCAGGGAGGTTAAGGTGATTCACCCTCTCTATTTGTCCTGTTTACAATTATCATTGAAAGTGAAAGCAAAAAGAAAATAACAAATTTTGCGTTGTCCCCAGAAAAGTAATAGAGGGGATATCTTCCAATGGGGACACTAGATCTAGTGACCTGGGGGTCCCCAAGGAATTCCCTTAATTAGCAAAGATTTCCTCTCACTTCCTATTTGGCTATGGAACAGGAAGTGAAGGGAAATCTCTGCAATGAGACACATATGGCGAAAAAAATCTGATAGGGGTTACAACCCTCCCTTAGGCTGGCCATACATGGAGCAAATTTCTTTCCTGCAACCACAGGCTGCAGGAAGGAAATTCTCTCCATTCCCCCATCAACACAGACAGTGCAGATGCAGGAATCCCTCCTGCCGGGCCATTGTCTTCTTCCGGCGGGGGCAGGGGGAGGAAGCAGTTCCTGCCCAGGGAAGACGGGGATTATCGCTAGTGGCTATGGCAGCCGCTTGCGATAATCGTAACGATTGATCAACTTGGTACATTCAGCCTGCTAACTAATGGTTCGAATCGTGTATGACCTGCCTTACTTTATCCCAAATGATGAAAAAAGTTTTGCCTATAGTTCTACTTTAACATGTTAAAGTGTTAATAAAGTTTTAGTGAATTGATTTAGATATACTATCTATTTTTTCATTGATAAAACTGGAATTCTTATTTTTAGCGGTAGTATTAAAGGTATATCAGAGATACGTTTCCTTCTTTCCCAATCTGGTGCATGCTATTGTAATATCCTTGCTGGTCTCCCAGAAGTTAATGGCATAGGGGGTTGGTTGGCTTTTGTCCCTGGTTGTATACTGCCCTAAATGGAAATACCGTTGAGTGCAATTTTAAGCTCCATCCTGCCACAGCAGCTGTCAGATTCTCATAGAGTTTGCCGGCAGTATAACAGCACGGTGAGCTTGTGCCTTCCAGCCACAGCTAAATGCCAGAGCTTTATGCACTGGGGCCTAACAAAGAAAGTCGTATTGCCCTCCTGGCAGATGTGGATGAATCACACAAGTGACTGAACAGAATTAAAAATCTTTTGAGAAATAAGACATTTTACATCTGCGTATTTCAGCTATGTCCTCAGCTGCTTGCCTGGTGTCCAGCTTTAAAAGCATTATAAATTCCCCTTTAAGAAATCAATCAACAGTAATGCACCTCAGTTTTTGCACTTAATGTCATCCAATCCTCTTTGTGGCCTCAACATATTTCCATTTAAGGTATCAATTTCTTCTGACACTTCAACCCTTTCCATTAATCTATTTTGTCCAGACCCATCCTATTTTCTTAGCAACACATCATGAGTTAAAACCAGTTAATCTACGTTATGTGAGGAAAAGCCACTGCATAGGCTTTAATTACAAGTCTAGCTAAGTCTTTTTCATACAAGGCTGACTAATTACTCAGTAATTTTACAGTGTAAGCCAAGTTTTCCCAAAACTAATAATGGATCAGATTACCACATGCTTTTAATACCGCTTGTTAGACGATCTTATATTTTTAAACCAGCACACAGCGGGGAAGGTATGGTGGTTCTTTGAAAGTGGTGAAATATTAAATCTCTGAACAAGTCCTAATCTGTCTCTTTTTAATTGTTTACATTTTCAGCGGCGGATTTTTTTCTTAGCACCAGGATTAGGTCACTTGCTGCTCTTAGCTACATGCCTCAGTGTAGTGTAAACATCAAATGATTTCTTTCAGTGTTTTTGCAGATCACCTGAAATAATAGCAAACTGAGTTCCGAAAAGTGATGATTTTCCCATCAGGAAATAAGGCACAAACACTGTGTGACAGTATTAATAGTTCCCTCAGGCTCCATTCACACTGGGACGGCACGACTTGGGGTGGCGACTCGTCAAGGCGACCTGGATGCGACCTGAGCGTGCACCACAGCGCGACTTGGGGCAACTTAGAAGGCGACTTCAAGTCGCCTCCAGGACAGGCGACTTTCCAGTGGCCAATCAAGGTACAATCAGCTCTGTGAGAGGGAGGGGGGAGGGAGGGGTTTGCCTGAGAAATGTATGTTCTCTTCCTGTATTGTTGCTTGTGTTAAGACAGTGATCCGACTTCTGAAATGACTACCATTGAAATCAATGGGTACAAGTCACCTAGCAGTCGGATTGAAGTAGTACAGGAACCTTTTCTGAAGTCGGAGCGACTTCAGTAGTGTGCATTAAGAAGGCTCCATTCACTTTCATTGATTCTCTGAACAGCGCGACTTGGGGCGACTTGGGGCGACGTCAAGTCGGATCCAAAGTCGCCCCTGTGTGAATGGGCCCTTACTGTTCCCACGTGTAATAGACCAAATTGTTATTTTTCAAATGTAAACATGCAGCGTAATATATCTTATTCAAAGTTAACCTCTCAGAAACTTTACATTTTTACTTAAACAAAATTCCTTACAATTCAAAATGTATTTTAAACATATTGTTTATTGACATTTTCCAAATACAAAGGGAAAACAATGGACATCAAGTAGCGGTATTTGACAATATCTAATGCCATAGTCAATAGTCCAGTCGAAAAATAAAAAATAAAATAATAAATTAAATAATAGTAAAATAAAATAAAGGCAAGGAGGGAAAAAGGGAAGGGGGCGAAATTCCAACAGTTAATTAAAAAAACATTACCCATTGTAAGCCCCTATCAAGTAATACATTTTAGGTGGGAGTTGAAGGCCACAGTCACCCCAAGTGGGAGAAAACTGAGCCAGCTAGTAACTATTACACACCATTGGAAATCTCCCTCTACCCCTAGTATAGGGGGAAGTAATAAACCAATTGAATGTGCAATGTCATTATGAAAACACTTCTTCATCTTAAAAAGTATAAATTCTCCTTCTTCCCTAAATTCTGGGGACCTTGGGTGAAACACTCTAAGGCAGTGGTTCTCAACCTTTCTAGTGCCGTGGCCCCTTGAAAAAATTTCCCAAGTTGTGGGGACCCCTAACAGTAAAATGATTTTCGTAGCGTGGGTTGTCAGCACCCAAGGCAAGACAAATAATTTGCACCCCCAACCCACGGACATTTAGCGCTCCCTCAGTCCCTTCCACTCGTACAGTATTAAAACCCCTTCTGGTACATTTTAGGATGTAACATTCTTTCTCTTTGTTCTCCTTTCTTTCCTTTTTATCTCTCTCTATCCCAATTTTTTTCCCCATTCCTCTCTCTAGCAATCTTCTTCTTTCTCTTAGTCTTTCTCTCCCTTTTTCTTTGTTCCTCCCCCTCTTTTCCTCTCCCTTCCATGTATTCTCGATATTTATTTCCTCTCTTACTCCTTGGTGGGGGGTGGGATGAGTGGTAATGTGGCAATGCTGGGGGGAGTTCTGATCAGCCAACTTAAGTGCTCTTGATCAAGGTCTTCTACTGATCTGAGAACTATAGTGGGGACTTTTAATGGCAACTATAATCACAGGTAGTGTTACTCACTGTGTCTCCGGCTTCACTGTGTCTCCGAATTTGTGGTGTCTCGTAGCAGTGACACCTATGCCGAAATCAGCCCATCCCACTTCACATTCCTCACCAGTCAGCTGACCTCTAATCTCTCCCCCCACCCATGCTGTGAACTGAATGGGCGGCCACGGGCTCCATGGACAGCCCTTCTGGATGGCCACAAAAAGGCTGGGAGAAAGGTGCGGGCTACAGGAACAGCCCAGGATTCGGTGACCCCTGGCAAATCATCATTCGACCCCCGAGGGGGTCCCGACCCACAGATTGAGAACCACTGCTCTAAGGCCTCTACAGGTCTTACAATGTAATCTGGTTTATTGATGCAAATGATACACCTCACTCAATTTTACTGTAGTTTACAGATGTTCTTTATTGTTCTGAAGGTTTATGCTTTGTTATTATTCTGTTTACTTCACTGCAATAGCTCCCCTATTGTTTGCATGGAAGCATTTAATTAATCAGTCTGGTGAGGCTGTTGGCCCATACATTTCAAAATTTAAAGCAACTGTATAATTTAAAACAATGCTGTACCTTTTAACATTACAAAACATTTCTTGAGCTCTAAGCAGGTGACTTTGCCTAGGCTCAGATGATGTCATCAGTCTGCTGCAGGCTGGAGGAGGCATTGCCTCACTCTTGTTTGCTGATCAGACTGCAACATTGTAAAACTGTAGCCAATCGCAAGGTGAGAGGCTGCAGCAAGAACTGATCTGTGTCCAAATTTTTGAGAACATAGCAAATAGATGCACAAGCACCAAGATATACACAATTGTGTCATCTCTAAACCAGCATCTCAGTCCAGGAGGTAAATGGTCACCATGGCTAAATCCTGAGCAAAGATGGGTCTTCTGGAAAGAAAAGCAGATGAAGGAGGAGCAATAGAGATGTAACAAATGTATTTTAAACAGCACTTAAAGCGTAACTCCACTTTTGTTGAGAAAAAACATTCCCCTCTGTATGATCTATGTACATTGCAACGATTATAACAAACTTTGTTGCAGATTGCTACCTTTTGTTATTTTGAAGAAATCCCTCTGTGTTCCTCTGTACCCATGTGGTAAAGTGAGTCTAATGGGAGTGGTTTCATAATTATCAATCAGCTGTGGCATCTGCACGACACTAATGAGGAAAGCTGCTGGGTCTGCATCCCTTTAGACATGTTCCTATTGGGAGTATCTCACCAAAAATGAGATTTTTGTTGCAGGGGGTGCCTGAAATTTGACTTGTATCTTAGTGTATACTTCTGGGAAAATTGGTGAGCTAATCACATGTAGCACACGGACCCTTTTTCTTACCTTTGGCTCACTTGCAGGAAAAGGGCACACTGTACTATATGCCCGTACCCTCCTGTTTGAGGAGGTTGAGCGGTGTCATGTATTTGGGTCCCACAGCTAGGTTCTTCCATCAGTTGGTTCTCATCTCCTAGGATATAGGGACAAGTCTCTGTTTTCCCCCAAGTAATTCCAATGTCCACACCACTCTAAACTCCAACGTTGAGTTTATTTTTCTCAATATTCAGCAGATAGGAAAGGGTGGATAAGAGACAGGACAGCAAGGTTTTTGGAGGTAGGTCCAGGCACAAGTAGATATTACAATCACCACTCTATCCCAGAGTGGGTTCAGCTCACCCGGATAGTCTCCTGTAAAAGTGGATCCTAGCAGCCGAAGTGATGCTCGGACGCTTAATTAGGTTATTTTCCTAGATACGATCGGGAGACTCTCTGCCACAGAATCTATCAGGTCCCGAACTTCTCAGCTTTTGCAATACAAGGACAGGTGCCAGCAACAGCACATTACTAGGCCCTTGGTGGATAGATGAATCCCCCCAGAAAGTTACCGGGCCCCTTCCTTTACCGTGAACTCTCACCGGTCCGTCAGAAAGATCCTCTTACGGCCTCCACTTCTTAGAAGCGGGCTCCCTTGCAAGGGACACCCTGGGATTCCTCTTCCCAGAAGTGGGCTCCAGCTAAAGGTGCTGGGCCCAGTGCTGAAGTTGCAGCCCGGGGGGCCAAAGGTGCCTGTGACTGAGGCGCACGCGGCCCCATGGCCTGGAGGGCCAGGCGCCACGCACCAGGACTCCGACGCCTCTCGCGAACTCCAGAGAGCGACCCCTCCCAGGCGGCGTCTGCCCCTTATGTATCCTCTCCCAGCATGCACAGCAGGCCAACCACACCCACCGCACCGCTGCCGAGAGAGAACACCCCAAGGCACAGCACTATTACTGATGGTTCAACCCTGACCTGTCATGGCAGTGCCACCTACAGGCCACAGGGAACTGCACACCAGTATACCACCTGGAGAAATAAAGTAGCACAACCTATCAATGAGAACGGTCTGAGCCTAACTACTAACTCAGACCAGCCCCCTAAATTTGGGCATATAGCACCCCTAAAAGAGGTGGGCGCTACACACACAAGCAGGAAATTATGTTTCTGGGGGGTTGCCAGTACACATTCTGTGTACAGAACAACTCCATGTAGCCATATTGCATTGCATTTCCAGAAAATTACAGCGTCTGCAGATTGAAACGGAATGGTAATTTTTAATAACATTCAATTACAATATGACTTGTGTCGCAATTGTATACGCTATATTATTTTTTCTTTATTTGCTATTTTTTCCCCTACGAAAGTGGAGTTACCCTTTAACTGCATCTGAGCACTACAAACTACAAACGCTATTTATTTTCATTTTTAATATTCAAAGCAAACCACCCCTCATTCCTCCACAGAAAAAGTTACTGTATCATGTGACGAAACACGTTGGGGTGGAGCCACATGATGTCATCACGCCCGGAAGTTGTGGAGTGGCCATTTTGACATATCTTCTCCCTGATGTCCATGCTTAAGGGGGCAATATATACGTAATAAAAAGGCAATAACATCTTGTTCACTGTATTCTACAGTGCACTGTTTTTGTATACTTTTATCCTTTGCTGAACAAAGTTTTATGAGAATATACTACGCTATGAAAGGCTTTTTGCTTTATTTTTCTGCTGAGTGGAGCGTTTCATGAGGCATTGTTTGAAAAGTTAATCTCACTTACCTTTGGAGGATTGCTGCAGCAAGAGACACCTAGGCATCTGGGAAAGCCTTGTTAGACTTTACCACTGTGTAGGTCAGACATGGAGGTAGGAGGCAGCAGAGACAGGTAGTTGGCATGCATCGGTGGAGCACCTTTGCGTTTATGTTGTTTTGGCACAAGATACTTGGAGCACGTTTATAATTGTTTTGACATGTCAGATTTGGAGCACGCATGCAACTAAATGCATTATATTAATGAAAAATAGTTATGGACTTATTATATCTATTCATCTAAAAAATGTTGGCATTTAATTATGAGTATTTGTGTCCATATGGTTTGAATAACTTTTTTTTGGAAGGATTTTCACGTTTATGACTCATATGAAGTCTTTGTGTTTTACAATATATGATTGATGATGTTTTATATATATTTTGATATATATACATTTGCTTTGATGGTGTTGTGCTTCACTTTTGGTTTTTGATACATACAGGTATGTTGGGTGGGGGAACGCATGTCAGTGAGTAGCAGTAACATAGTATTGGTTTTTCACACGGATTCATACATAATATTTATTTATTATTTTTTGATTTACAACTTTTCACACAAGTGTTTTGAGAGTAGTGCGGGGATTCCATTTTAGTTGTTTTCTTTACTCACATGTTAGAAAATAACTTTTTGCGGAGTCAGAAGGCTTTGACTACAAAAAGCTTTTTCGCCTCAAAGAAAAACCCTGAAAATATCTTCTGTAACCTGTCAGCCTGGAATAAATTCATTTGGATTTCACTGGTGAATTAACACTGCTTGTGAATCTTGCTGAGTCAGAAAGTTGCTATACCTTCAACAGAGACTGGATCTCTAGAGTATGTCTTTTGTATAAATCTTCAGAGCTTGCAAAAAAAAAAAAAAAAGAAGTGTTACAAAAATGCCTTACTCAGCATTCAGATTAAGTGCTGTGTGTCTTTGTTCTAGTAAAGCAGCTGTATAAAACAGACAACAAATAGTGAAAGCCGTTTACTGCAATTTGCATTAACCCATGTAAACCAATCACAACTTTTCTTGGTTATTATCTATATTAATTTGCTTGTGATAAATTTATATTGGTTTCTGTGCATAAATGCACGCCGCAGCTCAATGCAGTATCTTCATAAATCAATGTTGCTTTTTATTTATATAAAGGGAATTTGCCATGAAAGAAAATAGGGATCTACCATTGCTGACCTCCTTCAAAAAAATGCTAGTTGAGGAATTATCTCTGAATTCAATACTTTCTGAGTAAATGAGCCAGGACAAGCATGCAACAAAAAATGCACAAGGCTTTACTGCATATTTTTCCAGCATCATTGACTCAAAATTTATTGAAACCACAAAATAACCACTACAGCCAGCTATTTCTTCCTTATTTCTTTTATGACAGTTTCCTTTAATCTAAAATATTTAGAATTGCATAGGGATGTATTCGTTTTATATTTTTATGTTTATTGCTTGCTTTGAGTGTTGCAAACCTGTTATAATCTGTATTGTCAAAATTACCTTATTACACTCTGCCCTATGCTATGCATATGAATAAATAATGTAAATGCGATTATATTTCCTGCTAAAACTACTTTTATATATTTGTAAAAAAAATAAAAAAAATAATAAAAAATGAATTTTCACAAAATCTTATTGTCTCCTGGTAAATGTTTTTTGACACTTGAACTGGTGGTATGGTTGATGGCAATATTATTTAGTGGGGTTGACTTACTAAATAAGTAGATTATTTTTAATCGGTAGTATTTTGTCAGTTCATTTCAGATTTGGTTTTGATCAGATGCTCTGGGTAGTGCTACCCATACAGAGCCTGATCCCCAGACATAAACATCAATTGTAAAAATGTGGTCCAACAAAATACTGACATAAGAGGGGTGTGATCCTTTCTCCAACTCAGTGTTTCTGCTTTTGAATTTTTTTCTGACATGTTGGTGTTATATCTTTCACTTTGATTTTATAAGTTGCACTTAGTAAATACAGCTGGATAAAATAAAAACTGTGTCTGTCTTAATTTCGGGCTGCAAAGCAACAAAATGCGATCGTTTTAAAGGGGAGTGATCCTTTTTTATACCCACTGTAGTACTTTGACTTGCAAGTAGGAGTTATTTTTTTTTGTATTCTTTAACCACTTAAGCCCGGACCATTTTGTTGCTAAATGACCGGACCATTTGGCTGGCCAAAGACAAGAGCACTTTTTGCGATTCGTCACTGCATCGATTTTACTGACAATTGCGCGGTCGTGCGACGTGGCTCCCAAACAAAAATTACGTCCTTTTTTTCCCACAAATAGAGCTTTCTTTTGGTGGTATTTGATCACCTCTGCGGTTTTTCTTTTTTGCGCTATAAACAAAAATAGAGCAACAATTTTGAAAAAAATTCAATATTGTTTACTTTTTGCTATAATAAATTTCCCCAAAAAATATATAAAAAAAACATATTTTTTTCCTCAGTTCAGGCCGATACGTATTCTTCTACATATTTTTGTAAAAAAAATCGCAATAAGCGTTTATTGATTGGTTTGCGCGCAAAAGCTATAGCATCTACAAAATAGGGGATAGTTTTATGGCATTTTTAGTAATATTTTTTTTTTACTAGTAATGGCGGCGATCAGCGTTTTTTATCATGACTGCGACATTATGGCGGACATATCGGACACTTTTGATACCATTTTGGGACCACTGTCATTTTTACAGCGATCAGTGCTATAAAAATGCATTGATTACTGTAAAATTTACACTGGCAGTGAAGGGGTTAACCACTAGGTGGCGCTGTAGGGGTTAAGTGTAACCTAGGGAGTGATTCTTACTGTTAGGGGACATGACTTGCTGTGACACGTCATTGATCGTGTTCCCGATGACAGGGAACACGATCAGTGACAGTGTCACTAGGCAGAACGGGGAGATGTTGTGTTTACACTAACATCTCCCCGTTCTATCTCTCGGTGAGACGATCGTGGGAATGCCCGCGGCGATCGAGTCCGTGGGACCCGCGGTCCGGCTCACGGAGATCGCGGCGCGCGTGCATCCACAACAACCGCTTCCTAAAGGGGACGTATATATACGTCCTTCTGCCTGCCCGTGCCATTCTGCAGACGTATATCTGCGTGCGTCGGGCGGCAAGCGGTTAATCACTTTGCTATTAAATTCTCTTAAGGTATTATCTGATGTGCTGCATTTACCTGTCAGAGTTTGAACAGTTTAAAAATTGGGATCATAACAAGGCTCTTTAGGAATTCACACAAACACGTTTTGTATATAACTTTTTGGGAAAATCTTTGAATAGCACCAGTTTTGTTTCCTTTCATTTACAATCTGTCGGAAAGAAGATTGCAGCTGGTCCTGGCAAGACATTCATGCAACTTGGGACATGAAGTATTTCTCACTGCATGTTGCTTGTGGTGACTTAGCTGTCCATCTAAATACCAACATACTGCAGATTTTCGCTGCAGTTCTTTATTGATTAAGTCCAATATTTGTTTTTTCAATCTTAAAGCGGACCTTCAGTAATTTTTTCAACTTTCCATCTATTAAATCTTCTGCCCTTGTTGTTTTAAATTTTTATAGTAAAACATTTTTTTTCTGCCAGTAAATACCTTATATAGCCCACTTCCTGTTTCTTGTCTGGTAAAAAGCCTAGGCTTATGACATCATGCACAGCTCTCTCTCTCGTAAGAGTTTGGTAAGAAGGGAGGGGGGTGAGTCATAAGAGGGCCAATGAGAGCTGCAGAGCTGGAGGTGTGCCTCTGTGTGTCTGTGTAAATCCAGGAAGTGAACAGGCAGCAGCTTCAGCTGCCCACAGTTAAAATGGTTGCAGCCAGACTCAGTGGAGGGAGATTTCTGCAGCATATTTGGTAAGTACAGACTCACAGTATATATAAAATAAAAGTGGTTGGAGGGAAGCTTCAGAATGGCAAAGATGTTTTTATTACAAATTATGTAAGCAGACTGCAGTTCCTCTTTAAATTGAGTAGAGAATAGTCAAACACTTGTCATGTTTTAATGTTTTTTTTCCATTGGGGAGATTTCTTTTTTTACATCCTGGAACAGGAAGGGAGAAGGAATATTATCAAAATGTGAGAGAAAAGCCTTCTCAGACACAGATACAGTATATTGCCAAAAGTATTGGGACACCTGCCTTTACACGCACATGAACTTTAACTTTGTGCACTGATCCAAATCATTTGGTGGAGGGGGGATTATAGTGTGAAGATGTTTTTCAGGGGTTGGGCTTGGCCCCTTAGTTCCAGTGAAGGGACCTCTTAAGGCATCAGCATACCAAGACATTTTGCACCATTTCATTCTCCCAACTTTGTGGGAACAGTTTTGGGATGTTCCAACATGACTGCACACCAGTTCACAAGGCAAGGTCCATAAAGACATAGATGAGCAAATTTGGGGTGGAGGAACGTGACTGGCCTGCACAGAGTCCTGACCTCAACCCAGTAGAACAACTTTGGGATGAATTAGAGTGGAGACTGCGAGCCAGGCTTTCTCGTCCATTATCAGTGCCTGACCTTACAAATGCGCTTCTGGAAGAATGGTCAAACATTCCCATAGACCCACTCCTAAACCTTGTGGACAGCCTTCCCAGAAGAGTTGAAGCTGTTATAGCTGCGAAGGGTGGGCCAACTCAATATTGAACCCTGCAGACTAATGCCGCGTACACACGACCGTTTTTAATGTCATTGAAAAAAAATGCATTTTTCTCGACGTGATTCTTCTCAAGCCTGCCTTGCCTACTGTTATGTCCCTTAGACACGGGGTCTCTCAGAGTGTTGCTAGCAATGCTCCGGTATCTGCTCAGCAAGTTACACACAGGCCAGATGAACTTCTTAACCATGGAAGGGTTTATTACTCACTCAGAACATGATGACTTGTTACATGGAGGAGTCTTAATACAACAGGATTCTGTCATTCCCAGATGTAATCCCTTCTATGCATCATGCTGCTGCTGCTTCCAGTCTCACACACCACTCTCACTACTTCCTGGTACAGCCCCTTCCCAGCATGCATCAGGAGAAAAAGATGAAGGGTCACACAGTGTTCCAGCACAAACATCACATCTCCTCTTTTTCCCATAAAAAAAAACAATAGGAAAAAATAAATAAAAATAAACATAACAAGAGAACAAAAGACTCAACACAAAGAAACAAGGTAAGCAGGATCAGTTCAGCAAGTAGTATCTCCAACTCAGTTCTGTGGCTCCCGCATCACGTTACAAGCCCTTTGTCTCTGTTTCCTGACCTCCAAAGTGTCCCGTAAGATTTCAGTGCTTTGCCAACGAGGAGTTTGATGTCTTTGGCGGGCAGACTTACGAAGTGGCACAGCAGTAGGGGGGGTAGAGGCTGTCAAAGGTTCTGGAGGTGTCAGTTGGTGTCCAACAGACAAATCAGTCTCTGCAACTCCAGGCACATGTCCGGGCTCCTCTGGAATACGGTCACCAACCGCTTCAGGGGTTGGTTGTAAACTTGTGGGATCATGCCAGACACCATGCCATATGTCACCAGTAGAGACCTGAGTAGACTCTGGTGGTTGGGTAGAAAGAGAGGTCGGGTTTGTTTCTACTGGCAGGCAAATGCGCTTTCTCAATTGCGAAAGGTGTCTTCGAACACAAACACCATTCTCCAGGCGAACAAGGTACATTCATTGTCCAAGAGGTCCATCAATAATGCCAGGAAGCCAATGAGGCAAAACTCTGTAATTCCGAAACCATACAAGATCACCAGTACGGAATCCAGGATGGCTTGGCAGAAGAGGTGTCGGTGACTGTTCCTGTGGGCGAACGAAATTCAGTTTGGTGCGGAGATGCCTGCCAAACATAAGAAAAGCTGGGGACAGCCCAGTAGTAGCGTGTTTTGTGTTTCGGTACATGGTCAAGAACTCCAGCAGCTTCTCCTCTGACAGTCCGACCTGGTCCAGAGTGGACAGTAAGTGCTTCTTAAACGTCTCCACAAACCGTTCTGCCAGTCCATTCGAGGCTGGATGATAAGGAGCTGTTTTGTAGTGTTGGATGCCCAAGCCACTGAGGAAGGATTGAAACTCATGCAATGTAAATTGAGTCCCATTGTCCGAGACTATGGCTGTTGGCAAGCCATATTGAGCAAAGAGCTTCCTTAAGACTAGAATGGTAGCAGCTGAGGTAACAGAAGGCATTTGAAAAACCTCCGGCCATTTTGAATGTGCATCTACTATGATCAAATACATTTTACCCTGGATTGGGCCAGCAAAATCAAGATGGAGTCTTGACCAAGGTTCTGTCGGCCATGGCCAAGGTAGCAGGGTTCCTTTCTTTTGGGGTCGCTGAGCTTGACAGAACCCAGGACCTTGAGCCACATAATCTTCAATTGCTGTGTCCATTTGGGGCCACCAAACATAGCTCCGGGCTCGCTGCTTCATGCGCACCACGCCAGGATGGCCCTCATGCAGTATCCTTAGCATGGTTGGTTGCAAATACTGAGGTACGATCACTCTGTTGCCCCACTGTAGGCAACCAGCATTAGTCACAAGCTCACATTTTCTGGCAAAGTACGGACGAAATTCACATGGGACTTTCTCTGGCCATCCAGCCTGAACATATGAGAATATCTGAGACAGGAAGGGATCTGTGACTGTATGTCTGGCAATTAAGGAGGTGGACATGCAGGATTTCAGCATGTGTATTTCCACTATGCGTACGTCTCTTGGTGAGTGGTCTCCAATTGGCAATCTGGAAAACGCATCTGCATTGCCATGGGCATCATGGGAGAGGTATCTGATAGAATAAGTATAAGCTCCCAAGAATAAAGCGTACCTTTGTAAGCGAGATGCGGTTGTAGTAGAAATTCCTTTCTGAGGGTTCAGTATTGACAACAGAGGTTTGTGGTCAGTGATAAGTGTGAACTCCCGACCATAGATGTATGTATGACATTTTTTTGTGGCCCATACAATGGCCAATGCTTCCTTGTCTATCTGGGAGTAGTTTTGCTCTGCTGAGGTTAAAGACCTGGAGGCAAAAGAAATGGGGCGCTCTGTGCCATCTGGCATGACATGGGAAAGCACAGCACCCAGTCCATAAGGTGAGGCGTCACAAGCCAAGGTGACGTGTTTCTTTAAATCATAGTGGACCAAAACTCGAGAAGACAGAATGAGTTCTTTAGAAAGCCGAAAAGCTTCTTCACATTTGGTTGTCCATATCCATTTAGCTCTTGCATCCAGTAAGCGATGTAATGGGTAAAGCTGGTGTGCTAGGTTCGGCAAGAAACGGTGGTAGTAATTTAGGAGGCCAAGGTAGGACCTGAGCTGTGTGACATTCTGGGGAGTAGGGGCATGGGTAAGGGCTTTAACCTTTTCTTCAGTAGTGTGTAACCCATGTCGGTCCACAGTGTGGGCACAAAATTCCAGTCGAGACTCGAGACTTTAGAAATTCGCATTTTGAAAGAATGACACGTAAACCATACCTTTGGAGTCTCTCTAGCACAGCTTCAACATTCTTTCTGTGTTCTTCATCAGTGGGACCAGTGATGAGCATGTCATCTAGTAGACATTGAGTGAAAGGTATGCCTGCCAGGACCTCATCCATGATTCGCTGCCAGATGGCTGGAGCTGGGGCTATGCCAAAAACCATGCGGTTATATTGGAATAATCCTTTATGAGTGTTAATGGTCAACAGATGGCGTGAATCTGGGTGTACTTGCAGGTAAGCTTGCTTTAAGTCTATTTTTGTAAACTTTTGCCCCCCAGCCAATGAGCTAAATAGATCTTCAAGTCGAGGCAATGGGTATTGATCCACAAGAAGTTGGTTGTTCAGGGCAACCCTGAAATCTCCACAAATTCTAATGTCTCCATTCTTTTTCTTGACAGGCACAATTGGCGATGCCCATTCGCTTCTATCAACTTTAGTTATGATCTTTTCAGCCAATAGGTGGTCCAGCTCTGCTTCCACTATCTTTCTCAAGGCAAAAGGTACTGGTCTTGCCTTACAAAAACGAGGTGCAGCACCCGGCTTCAAGAGGAGGTGGGCCATTTTTCCTTTTACTGTGCCCAAAGAGTCCTCAAAAACCCCCTTAAAGCGTGACTTCAGGGATTCCACCCAATGGTCTACCTCAGAAAGCAATGTACATTGGGCAATGGCAAGAGGAGGCATGCCCAGGGCTTTGATCCAGTCCCTACCGTACAGCGGAGGACCTCCTTTATTGACAACATAAAGGCGTAGAGTTTGACTGCGGTTGCCTAATGTAACAAGGGGTTTCACATAACCCAAGGGCTGTAGTAGTTCCTTGCTGTAGGTTTGTAGTGTGAGATTTGTAGGTTGGAGCAGTAGGGACAGACCCGATGCCTTTAAATCAGTCCATGAAATGACAGACACTGCCGCCCCTGTATCAACATCCATGGAGACAGGACAGACATTGAGTGTGACATCCACTTTAATCGCAGGAGTACTCCCAGCTACCCGAAACAGTCCAACATGCTGGACACAGGTTTCCTCATCAGAGCTGGAGCCGTGATTGTCAGTATCCATATGAAACGTCTGTTTACGTTTAACTTTTGTGGTAGTGTTCGGGGAGCATGAGCTGCGGCAAACACGCCCAATATGGCCAGTCTTTCCACAAAGAAAACAAATGACATCCTTGAACTTGCAAGCAGGTGCACTGTAAGTAGTGTTACCACAACGGTAGCAAGTTGGTGTCCTAGAGACAGAAGAATTAGGGTGGCGAGGTTTAGGAAGATTTGGGGACGACCGTCTTGGGTGTCGGGTGACAGCAGAGTGGAATATTTCCTCTCCCTGGCTTGCAGGAGTTTCAGGTGGTGCCTTCAGTAGGGTGGCGTCCCGTGTAGCCAACTCCATGACCGTAGCAAGGTCAATGGCTTTCGTCAGAGTCAAGTCGGGTTCTGTGAGTAAGCGTTTCTGTTTGGCTGGGTCGCAGAGTCCCATAACAAACATGTCACAGAGAGCCGTCTGCAGGTAGTCTCCAAACTGACAAGTGGCAGCTAGTTTACGTAAAGCAATGATATAAGTCTTTATGTCCTCCCCGGCATGCTGCCTTCTACTGTATAATTTAAACCGCTCTGCAATCTCTAATGGCTTTGGGTTGTAGTGCTCATGTAGCTTCTGAATTAACTCAGGCAGGGGCTTAGAGGCCGGCTTGTCTGGAGAAATGAGGTCTCTGAGAGTGCCATATGCAGCTTGACCCAATGTTGTGAGGAAAACTGCAACTTTCTTTTCTGCAGCCACACTATTTGCTTCCATATACTGCTCCAGCCTCTCCACCCAGGAGCTCCATGATTCAGCAGCAGGATCAAATGGTTGAATAAACCCTATGAAGGCCATGTGTGCTAAAATCCACAATCCTCGTCGCCACTGTTATGTCCCTTAGACACGGGGTCTCTCAGAGTGTTGCTAGCAATGCTCCGGTATCTGCTCAGCAAGTTACACACAGGCCAGATGCACTTCTTAACCATGGAAGGGTTTATTACTCACTCAGAACATGATGACTTGTTACATGGAGGAGTCTTAATACAACAGGATTCTGTCATTCCCAGATGTAATCCCTTCTATGCATCATGCTGCTGCTGCTTCCAGTCTCACACACCACTCTCACTACTTCCTGGTACAGCCCCTTCCCAGCATGCATCAGGAGAAAAAGGTGAAGGGTCACACAGTGTTCCAGCACAAACATCACACCTACACACTACCGTGGAAAAAAATGCTTGAGTAAAGCGCGGTGACGTACTGTACAACACATACGACGGCACTATAAAGGGGAAGTTCCATTCGGATGGCGCCACCCTTCATGTTAGTAAAGTTTGTTGAGCGACGATTCGCGTTTTTCAGCCTCGTGCTTTTCAGTCCTTTACAGCAGGGTTCCCCAACCCCCGGTCCGCGGCCCACTGCCGGGCCGTGGCCTATTTGCAGCCGGGCCGCGAAGGCTGCACTGTGTGAGGTGCGGCAGCAGGCAAGCAGAGAGATGACATCTCTCACCGCCCGCCCGGATCACGGCACTTCCGCCCACACAGCAGGGCTGCTATACTGCGGCGAGGCGCGGGAGCAGAGAGATGAGATCATCTCTCGCCGCCCGCCTGGAACACGGCACTTCCGCCCACACAGCAGGGCTGCTATACTGCGGGGAGGCGCTGGAGCAGAGAGATGAGATCATCTCTCGCCGCCCGCCTGGAACACGGCACTTCCGCCCACACAGCAGGGCTGCTATACTGCGGCGAGGCGCGGGAGCAGAGAGATGAGATCATCTCTCGCCGCCCGCCCGGAACATGGCACTTACGCCCACACAGTGGGGCTGCTATACTGCGGTGAGGCGCGGGAGCAGAGAGATCACCTCTCACCGCCCGACCCGCATTACCGCTGTTCTCCCTCACTGGCCTGTGCTGCCACCATGGCAGGTGACAAAAAAATCTACTGGCAGGTGGCAAACCACGTCTGGTGGCAGGTGGCAACCCACACCTGGTGGCAGGTGACATGGAAAGTAGCAATCCACACCTGGTGGCAGGTGACATGGCAAGTAGCAATCCACACCTGGTGGCAGGCGACGTGGCAATCCGCACCTGGTGGCAGGCGACGTGGCAATCAGCACCTGGTGGCAGGCGATGTGGCAATCCGCACCTGGTGGCAGGCGACGTGGCAATCCGCACCTAGTGGCAGGCGACGTGGCAATCCGCATCTGGTGGCAGGCGACGTCACAATCCACACCTGGTGGAATGCGACGTGGCAAGTGACAAACCGCATCTGGTGGCAGATTCTACATTATGGTGAGTTTGAACTATTTCATTTTATATTACAATGCAATGACAGAAATAATGCGCTTCAATCATCCCAACACCATATCAGCCATTGTTCTGTGATGACTGAGGCGCTAACATCAGCCATTTCCCCGACAAACTGCCTGCGAAAAGCTACATAACAACCCAACCCCCCCGCCCCCCCCCCCAGGCCTTGGCATGATTCTATTCCACAACACCGGTCCTCGGTGCCAAAAAGGTTGGGGACCACTGCTTTACAGCGTGACGAATGTGCTATCTCCATTACGAAAGCTAGTTTTACCAGAACGAGCGCTCCCGTCTCATACTTGATTCTGAGCATGCGCATTTTTTTCACGTCGTTAAAGCCTACACACGGCCGTTTTTCATGACGAGAAAAACGACGATGTAAAAAACGACGTGAAAAATTAGAGCATGTTCCAATTTTTTCATGGCCGTTTTTCACGTCGTGAAAAATGCTCTGAAGCCCACACACAATCGTTTTTAATGACCATTTAAAAAAATTAAATTTTTCTCGTCATTAAAAACGGTCGTGTGTAAGACTGGGATGCCATTAAATTGTGTGTAAAGGAAGGCGTTCCAATACTTTTAACAATATAGTGTATATTTGTACCTTATGGAAGATTTCCAATTTACATCATAATTTCATCACTATTCCTGTTTCCATCACAATTTCACATCGCTTTCATTTCCGTGGTCTTGCAGACAAATAAGGAAAGTGAATCTCCCTACTGGGGACACATAGAGCAAAAGTAAAACCTGACGAGGGTCCTAACCCCTCACCACTTGGTCCAAAACGAAATAAAGTTTAGAAAATAAAGAAACATTTAAACAATAATATTTTACACAAGGATTGGGTAACAATTGAGTTGATAAGCACCAGTTACCAAAGTCTTGAGAACATATGCATGTTAATTTGCATTGATTTTCCATGCCAGTTTTCAGTGTAAAGTTGTCTTTGGTTCTCGATCCTCTCAGGAATTTGTGACATGTAAATGTATGTAGATGAGTTATTTTGTAGATTGAACACTGCAGATTAGCTGTCACGCTCCTAGGCCACCCAGCTCTTATCAGGCTACTTAAAAGCAGGTGGAAGCAAAGAATAATACATAAATACTTGTAAGTTGCCACGGGAACACTGAAAGAATAAAAAGAAAAAAGACTGGAATATTGCTGGCTGTGTGTTTTCACACATCTACAGGTTATTTTAGAAATGCACTGGGTCTAATCCTAAAATAGCTTTACATACTGTGGAAGTGCTACTTTTTATTTTTAGTCTGACAAAGACCGAAGCTTTATGGATTCTCAGCATAAAATATTGTGAAATTACAAACTCACCCTGTTTAAGCTGGCTTTATGTGCCCTGGCAAATTTATGTTATGTTGATTCTTCTAAGGCCCCATTCACACAGGGCCGGCACGACTTCTGGGGGCGACCTCGGCGGCGCGATCTCAAGACGACTTGAGACGCCCGCCGAGACGATTTGCATAAAGACTTCTGTATAGAAGTCAATGCAGGTCGCCTTGGGTCGCCCCCAAAAGTAGTACAGGAACCTTTTTCTAAGTCGGAGCGACCTGAGTCGCTCCTATTAGAACGGTTCCATTGAACAGCGTGGGACGCGACTCGTCAGGCGACCGAGTCGCCTGACGAGTCGTCCCTGTGTGAACCGGGCCTAATAGTTTGGTAAAAATCTGTAGGATACAACGTTACACTGCCCAATGAGAACTTCCATACATGACAACAGAACAACTCTGACAAATGTTCTTCATTCCACCTATTTGATACCAACGAGTAGGTAAAAGAACCAAAAAAAGGGTTTGGTGAAAAGAGAAATGCTGGTTTGATTCTACATAGATTGTAATGTGTATTTATAAGCTGGCAAATAAAACAGAATAGCCCTCATTCATGACCCCTTGACTTTATTGGCCTGAGACCAATGTTACTCTTGACCTCCTGGAGTAATGTCTTAAGAATAAAATATACAGTACTCTAATGCCCCGTACACACGATCGGAATTTCTAAGGAAAAAATTCAGACGGAATTTTTTTCATCTGACATTCCGACTGTGTATACACCGCTCCTAAAGTGCCTCAAAGATGCTGCTTGCAGGACTTTTTTTGACATCCTGGCAGCACAGCGTTCAGTGTGAAAGCAATTAGGCTTTCACCCTGGGATTGCAGATGAGGTATTTTTCACGCACTAATTTTAGAGCTAAAGCGCCTGAAAACCGCCTCCAGTGTGAAATGGATTTTAGGCTACTTTAAGACTAAAAATAGCGCCTACAAAGAGCCTGTAAAGCGCCTCTCCTTTCACGGTGCGCCTGCGGGACGTTAAAATAAAGTCCTGCAAGCAGCATCTTTGGGGCGGTTTAGGAGCGGTGTACACACCGCTCCTAAAACGCCCCTGCCCATTGAAATGAATTGGCACCGCTGCTGAAGTGACTGCAAAGCGTTTTGGCAGCAGCGCTTTGCAGGCGCTATTAACCCCTTCTTCGGCCGCTAGCAGGGTTAAAAGCTCTCACCGCCCCAGTGTGAAAGTGCCCTTAGAGCGGCGCTGCGCTCTCTTCCCTCTTCTCAGTGCCTGTATGAACACTAATTTGACAGGTGTGCAGGTGAGTGGCCCAGAACGCACGCTGTCTGTGTGCAGGCTGTACACCGGCAACCCCACGTCTGTCAAATTAGGACCTGCAGTTGTGTTCGTACAGCTCCAGTTGGCTCAAGCCACATAAATGAACCACTGATTCACACTGTACACCTTATCCACAAAGAGCTTTATTTATTAACTCAGCTTCATTTTTTAGATTTTGCAGGAACTCTGTACTTTTGTCTGCTAATAAAGATTTTAATGTATTTTTAGCGAAATATAGCTTTAATATTTTATTGGGGGGGGCTGTCAGGTAGTCTGTATGGGGCCCGTGCGATTAGTATCAGCAGCCCTGCATGTACAAACAAAATAAAAAAACAGTATTTTGCTTTTCACATAATTGGATAATTAACCCCTTGATGCCGATGTAACCCACCAGCGTACACTCCCAGAACAGTGGCTGGATCTTACCAAGAGCCCTGGGTCCTATACTAATAATCGGGACCCAGGACTCCTGATTCCGAGTCACCTGATCTCTGCGGTAGCCTCTTATTGGCCACCACAGTGATCAGTCACTGTGAAGCCCACCTCTGTGTTTCTCTCTCTATGAATGGAGAGGAAAGATACATCGGGATTGATTTACTAAAGGCAAAAAGGACTCCAGAGCTTAGTAAATGAGCAGATGCTCTGATGACTTCCATCATCCAATCATGTGCAAGCAAAAATGCTGTTTTTTTTTTTTTCCTCACACGTGATTGGGTATTCTTTGCAAAGTGAGGCTTTACCCCATTTACTAAACTCTGGAGCAACTGCACTTGCAGAGTGCAACTGCACTTTGCAAAGTGTGCAGCCTATTTGCCTTTAGTAAATCAACCCCATTGTATCTTTCTTTCTCCTTGCAGAGAAAAAAAAAGTGTGTAAAAAAAAAAAAATAATAATAATTTTTTTTTTATAATATATATTTTTTTTAAAACCTAGTTCAAGGTTTGATGTACGTCAGTGACAAGGTTAGCGTTTGGGTCAAGTAAGGATCAAAGGTCAGAGTCAGAATACTTTGGACAGGATTTTTTTTTGTTTGTTTTTTTAATTAGCATCAGTGTCAGTTCATGTCAGTGCGTTTTAGGTAGGACAAAACAAAAAGCAAAATGTACACTATTGTTTCTGGGCTGTATCAAGGGTAACAAAACAAATAACATACACATATTTGGTATTTCTACGATCATCAGAAACAGGAGAATTTATTTTAGACTGTTCTTTGGCGGCAGGTTATGGTAGTAACATGAAATATACAGCTAAATAATTTAATTTTAAATTTTTTTACAAATCGGGATAGTTTTTCATTTGATAATAACAAAAAAATCAGGAAATATCCATTACCATTTACCACCAAATGGAAGCCCAATTTGTCCTGAAAAAACCCCCAAAAAAACAAGGTAGCTGTGATGATATATACGGTTTTACTAACACATGTCCAAGTTGCAAAATTGTGCTTAGGCATTAAGATTTATTTAACTCCTAGGCGTGGAGGGGTTAAAGTGAATTTTCACTTAATTGCTTGATATTTCCAAACCTTGCTAAAAGCTAAAACTGCTGTATCGACAGTTCAGGTCTGCTACACAGAAGCACATGACATCATGTTCCATAATTTTAAAAATATCAAACATAAAAGTGATGTTTAAAATGATATACTGTAGATACCATTCTTTAAATACTTTAAATTAATTTTTTTTAAATTTGAGTACTTTGTAGGATCACTTTTCATTGATATTCTCCTTTGAAACAGACCCAAACAGCAGTATTGTAGTTTCTTTGTAAACATAGTAAGTAAAGCTTTTTCTGATCATGCAACAGTCTTTTTTTTTGTGGTCTTCTATTTTTAAAATGTATTCTTGTGAAAACCTTTGGGTCAGTTGCCTGCACCGAGCAGGTTATGAAACAGCTTCCTGCTTATTTGAAACTTGAAGAAGATGAAGAAACTGAAGAAACTAAGCTACTTATCTTTATTACTAGCTCAAGATCCTGGTTTTCCTACTTTCCATTAAAGATTAGTGCCTATGAATTGTGCAGAGCTGCTGCTTTTATGTCAGGCTCACACTGCCCATGACGGACTGTGATCTGTTAACCGTCCCTAAAACAAGACCAATGTTAAAACAAACGGAGCTTGGCAGCCATGTGAAGCTCAAGATCCGCTTTCAGATCTATTAAAACAGGATTTATGCAGCTTAGAGCCAAAAATGTTATACCGCACTTCCTCCTCAAAATCAAACAATATGATTAATATTTTGTCATGTGTGGCTAGCTTCCAGCATTTCTTGTATAAAACACTATTGTTCTAAATACTATAGCACATATCATCACTTGCTTCACAAGAATTACGTTCCTCTCTAAAAGAGAACCCCAGGCTAAAAAACAACTTTTTTGTAATTTCTGTAAAGTAAAAATTTATATTTGCATTTCCTTCTTGTGTGTATATTATAAAATAACATAAGTGAAATACCACAAAGAGGAAAGAATCTGAATTTTAGTAATTCTTCTAAAGGTCTGACATGTTTATTACCAATAACAAATTATAGCACAACTACAATACATAGTTACATAGTTAGTCAGGTTGAAAAAAGACAACTAGTTCAACCAATAAATGTACCACCATGGAAAAAAAAAAATCATTATTGCATATTTCTGACTTATGGTACACTTACTTTAATCTATGGTCCCATGATCTTCTGCCCCAACAACTGGTCCTCTGAAGCCACTCTGCATACTGGTCTGAGACTGGCCTTGTTCACATTATCATGCCTCCATTGTAAACAGTGCATGTCACATACCTGGTTGAGGTCAAGTTGACGTAATGGCCTCCCATACACTTCCTGTCCCATTTCCCTGGAGTTGATGACACGGTATAACAGGGCAGTGCATGCATGCCTGTAGGAGTTCTTGGCTGGGAGACACTGTAGCAGTTGCAGGTTCTAAAGCCTTAAGGTTTTTCACCTTATGCATTTCCTTACCGGAGCCCATCCGATCCAGCGATGTGCATGAGCCCAGCAGGTCCCACTGCTGTCTATGTCCTCATTGGACAGATTGATAGCAGCGGGAGTGATTGGCTGCTGCTGCTGTCAATCACACAGTGACATGGGAGTGGGGCTGAGTCCTGCTTTCTCTGGCAATGAACGCAGCAATGGGACTAAGAAGCAAGCACACATGGGTGCTCCTAGGGAAAGCGACTTTCCATTGGGGCACCCGATGAAGAGCAGGGGCCTGGAGCGCCGGCAGGGGACCCCAGAATGGTTTTGCACAGAGCAGTCTCCAACCTCTTCTTCTGGGGTCCCCTACTGGCGGTCCAGGCCCCTCCTCTTCATCAGGTTCCCCCCCGGTAAGTATAGGCATGTTTATTATTTTTATAAAGAAACAAAAAAACAAAGCTTTACAACTACTTGAGGTCTGTGCATTGGGCAAACTGGCAGCTAGCAGATGCAGGATCTCTGATGTGTGGTCAGGCAGGTACATGCTGGCAACAACCAGGCATCAGAAGTACAGAATCAGGAAACTGAAGCAGAGTCAGGGTCAGGACAAGGTCAACATCAGGCACGCAGAGTATTGGAACAGCAGGCAGGAAACAAGGTAGGGTCACAAGCAATGGAGTATCAGGATCAAGCAGAGTCAAATGAAGCCACATCAGAACACACAACCAAGCATGGGATCAGGTCATAGGTAATGGGAGCTGACAAGCATTTAGCAATCTTCTAGATTCCTGTACAGCTTTAAATAAGCCTTTTAGCGGTACTTCCCAGCTGTAGAGATCAGAGGATTGGGATGGACCTGTAATCGGGAGCGGTGATCAGTGTCCTGTCACACATAGCCCATCCCCCCTACAGTTAGAACACATCCCTAGGACACACTTAACCCCTTCAGTGCCACCTAGTGGTTGACCCCTTCACTGCAAGTGTAATTTTCACAGTAATCAGTGCATTTTTATAGCACTGATCGCTGTAAAAATGACAATGGTCCCAAAAATGTGTCAAAAGTGTCCAATGTGTCCGCCATAAAGTCGCAGTCACGATAAAAATCGCAGATCGCTGCCATTACTAGTAAAAAAAAAAAAAAATATAATAAAAATGTCATGAAACTAGAAGAATACGTATCGGCCTAAACTGAGAAAAAAAATAGCTTTTTTTTAAAAAAAATTGGGGATATTTATTATAGCAAAAGGTACAAAATATTGCTTTTTTTCAAAATTGTCGCTCTATTTTTGTTTATAGCGCAAAAAATAAAAACCGCAGAGGTGATCAAATACCACCAAAAGAAAGCTCTATTTGTGGGAAAAAAAGCCGTAAATTTTGTTTGGGAGCCACGTCGCACGACCGCGCAATTGTCAGTTAAAGCGACACAGTGCCGAATCGCAAAAAGTGCTCTGGTCTTTGGCCAGCCAAATGGTCCGGGGCTTAAGTGGTTAAGGTATTATTGTAAGTGTCAGAACCTTAGATGGAAAAATTAGGAAATCGGGAGGATCCTGTTATTTACATGCAGTCTATTTGCTACATGTAATACAGTTACTCTGGGTTACAGGTTCTGGGTATCTAGGAAGACAAGCTATGCTCACCTATTCTGGTAGCACCTGGGGTCCCACTTCCATTTCATTTTTCCACTGGGAATACAGACACAGGGATTGCAGCTTTTGATTGAAAACTTCAACATATGATAAATTAATAATATTTGATATTGCTCCCGAAGAAGTGGAATTGTGTATGAAACTTGTTGAGGGATCTTGAGTCTAATACATCTGATGCACATCTGTAAATGTGTTTTTTTGTTTGCAAGCATAACAATATTCTTGTATTAGCATCTTGAAGTATGTTTTATATATAGCACTTTTTAGGTATATGTTACCTGTATCTGTTAACATTGGTTTTGTACTGAATAAAATCGATTGTGTTCTTTTAACATCTTTCCAATGACGTAGACTATTTCTATACCCTAAAAGTCCCATTTATTCTTAATAGTTTTTTGTTTTCTGTTTATTCAGGATGAGGCATATCCCTTAAGAGTTGAGTTTGAACACTTTGAATTGGTTGAAATCCTTATTAATTCTTAAAAAAAAAAAAAAAAGAAAACACAGCGCCATGCGTTGTAAAATTGAAAAACAACACCCCTACACAATGGAGGACACCAGTCTACACCCATTTTTGCAAGCTAGCTGATGTAAACAAGCCTTTTTTGGGATAAATAGAGGATGTCTCTACAATTATGTTACAAAATAAGAGCAGACAACAATGTTTTCTTGAAATAGAGAACTTCAACCTAAACAACTGACTTGTGTTTATTTTATTTAGAGTCAGAAAATCACAGATCATACAGTTGCTCATTTAGATTTACAAATGGCCATGTTGAGAACACATACACCCATAGAGGCATCCACGCTTCTTGCTCCATGGCAGAGTGAAACATCTAAACCTCAGTAAGTTATGTGGTCAGTTTCCAGCAAACAGAGGCTAGAATGACTTAAAGTGGAGTTCCACCCAAAAATGGAACTTCCACTTTTTGGAATCTTCCCCCCCTCCGGTGTCACATTTGGCACCTTTCAGGGGGGATGAGGAAGCAGATACCTGTGTAATACAGGTATTTGCTCCCACTTCCGGGCATAGATCACCTTGGTAATCGAGGTGACCTACGCCACTTCTGGCGCCTACTCTGTCCTCCTCCGCTGTCTTCTGGGAGAGACACAGATCCCAGAAGACAGCAGGGACCAGTGAGGATGCGCAGCGCGACTCGTGCAGCGCGACTCGCGCATGCGCAGTAGGGAACCAGGAAGTGAAGCCGCAAGGCTTCACTTCTTGATTCCCTTACCGAGGATGGCGGCGGCAGCAGCTGAGAGCCGACTAACAGATCGGCTTCGGCTGCTGACATCGCGGGTGCCCTGGACAGGTAAGTGTCCACATATTAAAAGTGAGCAGCTGCAGTATTTGTAGCTGCTGGCTTTTAATATTTATTTTTTCGGCGGACCTCCGCTTTAAGCTGACCACATCTGCCAGACGTAACAAGCAAATTCCAGTCAATAGGATATCATGTTTATTTCTAATTATCCTGCACTTATATCATCATATACTCCAATTTCAATCAAGAGCTACAAAAATAATTGATATGACCCATCTGTCTGTGGGTAGACTAAGAGCCACCATAAATATCACAAATGTAGGCAATATTGAACTGGCTTGAGGCATCTGTGCTTTACATACAAGTCCAGGCTTATTGGGTGGAAATAAAAGCAAACACAAGGATTTCCAAAATGTCCAATCACTTGTCCCCTCAGCAGGTCTAGTTCATCATTGTCTGCTTTTCCCTAAAATATATAAGATCATTTAAGATGAATGGGGAGATTGCCATGTCTGTGGGAAGCTTAAGGCTAGGATCTGGTTGGATACTGCAAGCAAGGAAACCAATTCAAACATTCCTTGTGACTATCAGACAGTCTGGGATTTAAATTCAGACTGATAGGCAGCATTTGTTTTAAAATCCATGTGATCAATTAGTGATTGCATGAAAAGGGAACAATTCCTCCATTATGTATCTACTGCATATGAACAATAACATCACTTGGGGAGAAAATTCAAAGAGGGTTCTGGCGAATGTAAGGCCTCATGCCCACTGGCGTTTTTACAGCTGCGTTTTTTGCAGCTTAAAAACGTCTGTCCATGTTATTGTAAATATTTTTTTATTTTTTGAAAAAAAACCCAAAAAAACAAAAAACGTCGGAGCTAAAAACGCGACCGCGCGTTAGTGCGCGTTTTTGCGCGTTTTTTGACGCTCGCGTTTTTTTTTGCCTAATTCTGACGCTGAGGAACGCACTGGTCCTGGGTTTTTTTTACAGCTTAAAAACGTCTATGCTATTTGCAGTTAAAAAACGTCTAGGTGGGCATGAAGCTATAGACTAACATGGACAGGCGTTTTTAAGCTGTAAAAAACGCTCAAAAACGCGGCTGTAAAAACGTCCGTGGGCATGAGGCCTTAAACTGACCATATTCATTATAAATTCATTGTACAATTTCTATACAATACCCTTTAGATTTACAAAAACGATGTAATGTAAGGGCCCAGTTAAAAATCCAATCAATCTGAATCTAATTAGGGTTCGGGGTCCAAACCTTATTCAGATTTCTATAATTGTCTCTCAAGGGATGGTACTTCCTTAGGGTGTGTATTGATTCACACTCTACCCCCACACACAATACGTTTCTGAATCTGATTGGGCAGACCTTTGCACTACTAAGTTCTTTAAAGACCTAAGGTCCCTTTAACAATGGCCTGAGTAGGTCCACCTGTCGGTTTTTCAGGCAGATCTGGTTGGAAATTCCATGTTATCCTATGGGAGGCCGAGTGTAAGCGGACATTTTACATCCGATCACCTCTAAATCTGTCCAGCTCTGAAAAAAAATAAATTGAAAAGATCATCCTTTTCCAGTTTTTTTAGACCTCAAGGTGATATATCAGATGTAGTCAAGTGTAAACTGCTTCAAGTCTGTTTACATCTGGCCTCAAATAGATCTAATATGGGTCTGGAAAACGACAGTATTTGAATGCATCAGAAAATAAATAAATAAAAGAGTTGACACGTATGTCACACATATGTTCTGCTCCCATTCAGCAGGAAATCTGTGTATTGGACCAGACGGCACCTATGTGTAAGGAGCCTAAAAAAATTGTACACTCAGACTGAAATGTGTATTGTTGGCATTAGACTACGGGCAGATCCCTTACCATTTTATTGCTGTAATATTTGCCTGTCAGCGAGCACCCTAAAACATTCTCTTTATCTGCTGGGAAAGATTTGTGCTCAATGGAGACTGATGAGTTTCATCTGGTTAATTAGATATTTGTATCATATGTTCCATGACCCATTGCCATGTAGTCTTTAATGTTCACACCACGGAGGATCAAAGGGATCTCTAGCAGGTACATCCTGCAATGTTTGGTGTAGATTAAAACTATTCTCTGTTTGTATCCAGCACATGTACATATTTACTCTGCTAACATTCAAATACAGTGTAATATCCTTGTTTGGCTACACAAGAGGTACAAGTGTTACCACAGGCTTAAGTGAGAAACAGCTATAGTGAAAAAAAAATCTAAAAAGTGATAATGCTCCATTATAGATTTATGTACATAAGTAAGAGGGATACAACAAATGCTGCCTGGTTCTTATTGTACCATGTCTATTACCTCCCTTTCTTTTCTTGACGATCGTTCTCACGCTCTTGCGTAGCACCATTGTTTTTTCTATAGTGGATATGTTTATAGTGCACTGATAGATGGCCAAATATTCCGAGGTTGATTTACTCAAGGCAAATCCACTTTGCACTACAAGTGCACTGCAAGTGCACTTGAAAGTGCAGTCGCTGTAGATCTGAGGGGAAGATCTGAAATGAGGGGAAGCTCTGCTGATTTTATGAGCTAATCATGTACAAGTAAAAATTCTGTTTTTTTATTTTCCTTGCATGTCCCCCTCAGATCTACAGCGACTGCACTTCCAAGTGCACTTTCAGTGCACTTGGAGTGCAAATAGGATTTGCCTTTAGTAAATTAATCCTTCCATGTTTCCCTGATATGGCTTTGTAGATTCCAAGACCAGCAAATCCATTCATATGTGAGTGCAATTCATTGATTTATGTAATTCAGTGATACAATCTGAAAAGAATATCATTATTTTTGTCCTGTGCTGAAATCCCTTTGCCTGAAACTTTTCATACAATATGAACATTGGACTAGTCATTCATCATCCATCATAGAAAGTCAAAAAAGTAATACTTATAGTTTAAAGTGCGACTAAACCCTAAATGAAAGACATTTAGTTTGCTAAACCACTGTGTAACATAAACAATTGCCATTTTTTTTGTTCATAAAATCCAGTTTTTACCTTTTTGTTCATCATTCTTTTTAATCTCAACACCACTGGCCTTTTTTTATAGCCACTTTCTATCTACATTTAATTGCTACAGTGTTGGGTGCACATCATTGCTCTGAACTGGTTCCTGAATCCTGATAGTGACCACGGTAGACCATGCCTGTGATATGAAGGCAAGACTGCCTGTAGAGTCTCCACCAGGGGCACCACTGATAGCGTGATACTTCAGGAGCACAATTTGTAAATGGTTGTCACCCTATAACAGAAAGTGTCTGCACAAGGGCCTTCATGACATGATCACTAAAACTGCCCATAAATAGATGGAAATGTGACCAGTTCGATCCATGTATGGCCATCCTCATCTAACAGAGGTAGATCATTTGATCATCTTCTGTCGATCAGGAATGTTGGGACATTTTTCAATAAACAGCTGCAACCACTGATCAGTGTATTCTGACAGGCAAGACTCCCACTGTCAAAATACCAGAGGCGGCTCTAGGCTTTGTGAGGCCTTAGGCAAAACTTAGACATGAGACCCCACTCACGCCCATAATGGGAAAAATAATTCAAGCAAGAAAAATGGCTGCAGAGAATGCACGGATCTAGCACACAGGTGATCAGCACCACTTCCAGGGCACCCTCCTCACCCATCAGACATATTCAGCCAATGCAAGAGCGGGGAGAGAGGGGGAGGTGAGAAAGAGAGAGGGGTAATAGAGAGATCCGATGATGGCGACATTAGTATTGTTCACAGGCAAATTAGGCAGCCGCGAGGCCCCTGTGAGTGCGAGGCCTTAGGCCCGGTTCACACAGGGGCGACTCTGGACGCGACTTCTGGTCGCCCCGAGTTGCCTCAAGTCGCGCTATTTTTAAAAATAATTGAAGTGAATGGAGCCGTTTTTATGTACACGACTGCAGTTGCTCCGACTTCAAAAAAGGTTCCTGTACTACTTCAATCCGACTTCTAGGCGACTGCTAGGCGACCTGTACCCATTGATTTTAATGGAAGTCGCTCAGAAGTCGGATTCCCTGTCTTAACAGAAGCAACTTTCCAGAAAGAGAACACATATTTTTCAGGCAAACCCCTCCCTCCCCCCTCCCTCCCACAGAGCTGATTCTTGTTTTATTGGCCACTGGAATGTCTCCTGTCCTGGAAGCATCTTCAAGTCGTGTTGTAAATCACCACAAGTCGCGCTGAGGTCGCCCTGTGATTCATGCTCAAGTCGTGTCTGAGTTGCCTCCCAAAGTCGCGCTGGAAGTCGTGTTGCCCCTGTGTGAACCGAGCCTGAGGCGACCGCCTAATTTGCCTAATTAGAGAGCCGCCTCTGCAGAATACATTGTCCTGGAAGGGGGACTCCTTCATCCATCTTGCTTGGGTAGATGGAGTAATCTGTTTGGTTTATTTTGTTCAGCCGATTGGCTGATCGGAATTAAAAGCCTTCTGTAGCCAGCTTAGTTATGTTATTTTATTGTGAGATGCAGGTTTAAAGTATTGAAAACAACTTACAAAATTCAATTATCATGCTAAAACTCATATGACATTTAAATAATTGGGATTAGATCTACTTCAAAGCTGATTTTTTTTTATTTATTTTTAATCTTACATTTGGCCATCTTGGATCTTGGTTAGATGTAATTATTCATGTGTCACATCCAGAAGAGCTGCTGAAGATGCAAAAATTCACTGAAGTAGTCTGTGCTATAGGGGTCGATTTACTAAAAATGTAAAGTGCAAAATCTGGTGGAGCTCTGCATAGAAAACCAATCAGCTTCCAGTTGTTTTTGTCAAAGCTTAAATCGGTTGTAAACCCAGACGAAATTTTTTTTTTTTTCAAATCACCTGCAAGAAAAAGCCATAATGAGCTAGTATGACTAGCATACTAGCTCATTATGAATCACTTACCTTAGATCGGGACCCCCAAAGCCATCCTCGTCCCCCGCTCCGTCCGCAGCCATCGCTCCTCAGATACCCGGAACGTTACTTCCGGGTATCGCCGCTCCAGCCAATCACAGCGCCGCTCCGGCGCTGTGATTGGCCGGAGCAGCGAAGACGTCACTCCGCGCATGCACGCTGGAGCTTTCTTTTCCGGCAGCGCCGGAATTCTGAATGGGATTAACCCTGTGAATGCACCGTTGTCTACGGCGCGCATGCGCCGTAGACATCGGTGCATGTCTTTTTTGTAAATATCTCCTAAAGCGTGTAGGTTTAGGAGATATTTCTTTTACCTACAGGTGAGCCTTAGTATAGGCTTACCTGTAGGTAAAAGTAAAAAAAAGACTATACAACCGCTTTAATTGAACAAGCTAAAGTTAGAAGCTGATTGGCTACCATGCACAACTGCACCAGATTTTGCACTCTCCAGTTTTAGTAAATCAACCTCACAGTGTCAGCAGCGTCCGGTTCCAGGTCCTGCTGGAGGGATTTGCTTTTGTACACTGTAATTATACCATTTAGCTAAGGCATAAAAAAGATATGACTTATGAAAACACTGATTAACCAGACAAAAAAAGTGGGATTTTTGAGGGACATATATTGTTCATCATAGAATTCACAAAAAAATACCTAAAATCAATAGTTTTTATTGAAAATAATCATTACATCATCCATATACTTATGCCTATCACCCCACTGTGTACAACTAGTCTTAGTATCTGTATGTATATATTTAATAATTCACAACTTATTCTTAATTACACAGGGTTTCCAGTGGGTTAGATAGCAAATTTACTGAACTTTTAGTAGAAAGATTTTGCTTCCTCAAAGAGCGGTAGGATGTGTATAGCTAAAATAAACAGTTAAAATACATATACACATATAGATAATATCACATCCACACGACTATCAGCGATACAATGTTTTGTGTATGTCCTGAAAAACATTTATACATACCAGACATTTGTGACTTCACTGTAAAAGCAATATTATTATTACACTGAGCAAAATTATAAACGCAACACTTTTGTGTTTGCCCCTATTTAACATGAGCTGAACGCAAAGATCTTCGACTTTTTCTATGTACACAAAAGACCTATTTCTCTCAAATATTGTTCACAAATCTGTCTAAGCCCTGGTTCACACTGGTGCGTTTTGACATGTGATTTGGCATGTCAAATCGCATGTCAAAACTGCGGTATTTGTCGCAAATTGCCGGCAATGGCACTGTCCTAATCGGTACGATGCCGCAACTCCGGCGCTGCACCGATTTCAAAAAGTAGTTTCTGTACTACTTTTTGTGATTTTGGCCCGCGATTTACATTGACATCTGTGCAGAAACCTGCACAGATGTCTCTGTAATCGGGGCCGAAATCGGGACTGACCAGCGGGAGTGAAATCGTGCGAGTTCAGCTGAACTCGCACGGCTTCACTCTCGCAGCCCAGTGTGAACCTGGGCTTAATCTGTGTTAGTGAGCACTTCTCCTTTGCCGAGATAATCCATCCACCTCACAGGTGTGGCATATCCAGATGCTGATTAGACAGCATGATTATTGCACAGGTGTGCCTTAGGCTGGTCACAATAAAATGCCACTCTACAGTAAAATGAGCAGTTTTATCACACAGCACAATGCCACAGATGTCGCAAGTTTTGAGGGAGTGTGCAATTGGCATGCTGACTGCAGGAATGTCCACCAGAGCTGTTGCCCTTGAATTGAATGTTCATTTCTCTACCATAAGTCGTCTCCAAAGGCGGTTCAGAGAATTTGGCTGTACATCCAACCAGCCTCACAACCACAGACCACGTGTAACCACACCAGCCCAGGACCTCCACATCCAGCATATTCACCTCCAAGATCGTCTGAGACCAGCCACCCAGACAGTTGCTGCAACAATCGGTTTGCATAACCAAAGAATTTCTGCACAAACTGTCAGAAACAGTCTCAGGGAAGCTCACCTGCAGGCTTGTCGTCCTCATCGGGGTCTCAACCTGACTGCAGTTCGTCGTCGTAACCGACTTGAGTGGGCAAATGCTCACATTCAATGGCGTCTGGCACTTTGGAGAGACGTTCTCTTCACGGATGAATCCCAGTTTTCACTGTAGAGGGCAGGTGGTAGACAGCGCGTATGGCATCGTGTGCGTGAGCGGTTTGCAGATGTCAACGTTATGGATCGAGTGGCCCATGGTAGCGTTGGGATTATGGTATGGACAGGCGTATGCTATGGACAACTAGCATAGGTGCATTTTATTTATGGCATTTTGAATGCACAGAAATACCGTGATGAGATCCTGAGGCCCATTGTTGTGCCATTCATCCACGACCATCACCTCATGTTGCAGGATCTGTACACAATTCCTGGAAGCTGAAAACATCCCAGTTCAGCATACTCACCGGACATGTCACCCATTGAGCATGTTTGGGATGCTCTGGATCGGCGTACACGACAGCGTGTTCCAGTACCAAAATCCAGCAACTTCGCACAGCCATTGAAGAGGAATGGACCAACATTCCACAGGCCACAATCAACAACCTGATCAACTCTATGCGAAGGAGATGTGCTGCACTGCGTGAGGCAAATGGTGGTCACACCAGTTACTGACTGGTTTTCGGGCCCCCCCGACCCCCCAATACAGTAAAACTGCACATTTTAGAGTGACCTTTTATTGTGACCAGCCTAAGGCACACCTGTGCCATAATCATGCTGTCCAATCAGCATCTTGATATGCCACACCTGTGAGGTGGATGGATTATCTCGGCAAAGGAGAAGTGCACACTAACACAGATTTAGTCCAGGTTCACACTGGGTTGCAGGAATAAAGCTGAACTCACACCATTTCACTCCCGCTTGTCAGTCCCGATTTTGGCCGCAATTACAGAGACATCTGTAGAGTTTCTGCACAGATGTCAATGTAAATCGCGGGCCGAAATCACAAAAAGTAGTACAGAAACTACTTTTTGAAATCGGTGCAGCGCCGCAGATGCGGCGTCGCGCCGATTAGAATGGAAAATGCCGGAAAATGCTGCAGATTTGACATGCGATTTGACACGTCAAATTGCATGTCAAAACACACCAGTGTGAACCAGGGCTTGATTTGTGAACAATATTTGAGAGAAATAGGCCTTTTGTGTACATAGAAAAAGTCGTAGATCTTTGAGTTCAGCTCATGATAAATAGGGGCAAACACAAAAGTATTGCGTTTATAATTTTGCTCAGCGTATATTGCAATATTATTATATTGCAGCTTATGAATTATTTTACCAATTCTCAAGTGATGGCTGTATTAGTTACCTTTTTTAGGCTTTCTTTCTTCTATTTTCATCTGGTAGTGCGGCCAGCGAGTCTGTTGTTTTTCACAGCAAAAACTCTTGGGCAGAATGTATCAGTTTATATGGATGAGACAAACCACTTAACACTGGAAGGGGTGAATAAAACTTTCAGCTTTTTTTTATTCATGTAAAAACTTTATCCCAATAGGAATTTTATTTTATTTTATTATTTACCTGTTTATAAAGTGTGAGCTGGAGTTTGGCTTCAATTTGTTTGTGGTTCTAAATCTGCTAATACATTTAACACTTCCCTCCCCCAGACTGAAAATGCTGCTGTCTGCTGTGCCTCCTCTTCTCATTCCTCCAGAGTTGTGTATCACCAATACAGGAGGTGTGTTACCAGCCAGATCACCAGGTGAAAACAGACTGAAAAAGCCAAAAGAAAGAAAACTGATGCAGCCACCACATCTAAAGATTGGTAAGCTGCAATATATTCCATTTTTGGTTTTGGGTTTAATACGGCTTGAAGTCACTCATCCTATTAGAGAACGCCTTGTATTGAATAAAAAAAACAAACACATTTGTTAACTAGCAGAGTCAGAATTTATGACAGGGAGATCTCAATGCTGCAGTATTCAAGACAAATTAAAATCAGAGAATAGCTCCATCATGCTACACCTAATATGTTTATTATTGTTATTATGATGCAGGATTTATATCGAGCTATAAGAGTTTGCCCAGCGATCTACAAAATAAAAGGAGACAGTACAGTTACAAACCAATTCAAGATAGGAGGGCCAAGAGAGCCATGCTCATGAGAGCTTACAATCTAAAACTTTGCAATCCATAACTAAAACATGAATTTTTGTTGTACTGACCCTTTAAGGAATGAATGATAGTCTTTGAGAATTGACAATCGAAATAGTTTAGTAGTGCATTGTTTTAACCACTTGTGTTTTGGGCACTTTTACCCCCCTCCTTCCCAGGCCAGAACTTTCTTTTTGGTGTTATTCAATCACCACTGGGATTTTTATTTTTTGCTAAAAAAAATAAATAAAAGTCAATTTTATTTGAAAAAAACTAAATTTTTCTTAGTTTCTGTTATAAAATTTTGCAAACAGGTAATTTTTCCTCTTCACTGATGTGCGCTGATGATGCTGCACTGATGGGCGTTAATAGTCAGCACTGATGGTCACTGATAGGTGGCACAGATAGGTGACACTGATAGAGGGCACTGATAGGGGCACTGATGAAGAGGCACTGATTGGCAGCACTGATGGGCACTGATTGACAGCACTGATCGACAGAACTGATTGGCAGCACTGATGGGGAGCACTGATGGGCATTGGTTGGCAATGATAGGCAGCACTGATGGGCGCTGTTGGGTCTGCACTGATAATCAGGACACTTTCACACTAGCTGGTTACCAGCTCTCTTCTCTCCTCAAGCTGTGACAGCGTGAGGAAAGGAATGCTGATAACCAGCAAGTGTAGACACAGCCAATCACGTGGTAAAGAGCCACTGTCTTTGGCTCTTTACCCCGATTGGTGATGCGCTATATCCTAGGGAAACAGCACATCACAAATCACCATGTCGCGCACCCCTAAGGGAATAGAGAGAGAATAAAGAATAGGAAGAAGTCATTTGACGTCCTCCCAGAGCTAGAGCGTCATTTGACTATATGGTGAGCGGGAACAGGTTACATAACATGCTTTGGGGATGTCTTAAAGTTGCATGTTAATAGAACAGATTGATGAAGTCCTTTAAGGCCTCATGCCCACTGGCGTTTTTACAGCTGCGTTTTTTGCAGCTTAAAAACGCCTGTCCATGTTATTGTAAATATTTTTTTTTTTTTTTTTTTTGAAAAAAAAAAAAAAAAAAGCGTCGGAGCTAAAAACGCGACCGCGCGTTAGTGCGCGTTTTTGCGCGTTTTTTGACGCTCGCGTTTTTTTCTGCCTAATTCTGACGCTGAGGAACGCACTGGTCCTGGGTTTTTTTTACAGCTTACAAACGCCTATGCTCTTTACAGCTCAAAAACGCCTAGGTGGGCATGAAGCTATAGACTAACATGGACAGGCGTTTTTAAGCTGTAAAAAACGCTCAAAAACGCGGCTGAAAAAACGCCCGTGGGCATGAGGCCTAAAAGTTACATGGTACAGAAGTTGGCAGGGGATCTCTTATTTAGTGGCAGTAGCACTACCACTGCTAAATGACAGATGTCTGGCCGGCTTCTGTTTGTGAACAAACCAGCTATGGATCTCTCATTTACCAGCAAAACGCTACTGCTGCTAAGTGAGAAATTCCCATCTGGCTTTTGTTTGCAAACAAATGGGCAAGGCTTCAAGGGTGATATCTTTGACCAAATATTGTCATGACATCCTGAGATCCCTGGCTGGTTTATTTACAAACAAGAAGTCTGCTGCAGATCTGTCATTTGCAATGAAAGCAGAAGACAGGCAGCATCATTAGGCAGTGGGTCAGCATCACTGGACGGCTTTAGTAGTGATAGCACTACCATGGCAAAATTACAAATACCCCGCCGGCTCCTACTTGCAAACAAATCAGGGATCTATCATTTAGTGGCAGTAACACTACTGTTGTGATAACTGTAGCACTACAACTGAAAAATGACTGATCCCTAGCAAGCTGGTATTTGTAAACAAACCAGCTGGACATCCTGGGTGATGTTATTGACCAAATATATTATGATTATGTTTGGTCAACGACTTCACCCTGTATCCCCAGACAGTAAGTTTACAAACACCAGCCAATTGGTGCTCTCATTTTTGTGCTAGAGTTAGAACTACAACAGGATCTGTCATTGTGCAGCGGGAGTGTGACAGGCGGACATTGTTGGGTTAGAGGGTTTTATGTCAGCAGAACAACATCGTCAGGCGCCGTTGTTGTCATGGAGGTGGGTCAAAACCATTGACAAGGATCTAGATTGCTGGACAATGTGACTGACGTTGAACATTGAGATATTGGAATTGATTTACTAAAGGCAAATTGACTGTGCACTTTGCAAGTGTAATGTTTAACTAATTTTACCAAGAACTTAGTAAATGTGGCGAAGCTCTGCTGATTTTCATCATCCAATCATGTGCAAGAAAACTGCTGTTTTTTTTATTTTCCTTGTACCTGATTGGGTATTATACAAAGTGAAACTTCAATACATTCACCAAGCTGTGGGGAAAAAATAAGTGCAACTGCATTTGCGAAATGCCATTATTAAATCAACCCCTATGTGGACTTTCTGTCACATCTTGGAAACAAGTAACAAGAGGTACTATGTACCCCATACAAATGTTTCTAAAAGGAGTGGATATCTGGGGACCCAATTATTATAAAGAGGGCTTCCAGATTCTGATAAGTTGCAAACTCTTACATCTCTTTTGAGGGACAGGATGTGGTGATGATGATGTCCTTGTCCCACCCATCAACATGGGGAGAAGGTGCTGTGCAAAGGGAGGACAAGGCTTTGCTGTTGAGGAGACAAGAGACTCATCCCCACATCCTGTTCACATAAAAGATGTGAGGCTTTGTGGGAGGAGGACCTATTGGAATAGGTAAGGCCCCCTTTATGACGAGGGGCCCCTCAAATATCTGCCTCCATAATAGTACCCCTTTTTACTCACCCAAAAAATAGTTAAAAATAAATAAAACACTTGCTGCAACAAAGTCCTTCATTAAAAAAAAGAAAACAATGTCCCCTAGTTGTAAATCTGACATCAAGCACATGGTCCAATAATGTAGATACTAATGAGTCATGACAATCTGCCACCATCACAACCCGTCACCCAAAGACGTTGACCCACCAACATGACTACCTGCCCTTTGATGATGTTCACCTGTCACACTCCTGCCGCAAAATGATAGATAAATCCCCTGCTGACGGCTGTATGTAAACATACTGACCTGGGATTCTGGATAAATCATTGACCAGATATGACCATGACCACTGGTTTGTTTACAGACACCAGCCAACTGGTGCTGTCATTTTGCAGCAATAGTGCTAGAGTTATCGTGGCAGTATTGTCAAAGCCGACAGATCTCCAGTTGATGTCTGGTTACACACATATTGTAAGGAAAATGTATAAGAATAATTCGGATTAACCTGAAAGGGTTACTGAATCTGAGTCTAGAAAAGAGATCCTAGCAGTTGCCCTAGGGAGCCAGTAAAGATCAGAAGATGAAAAAGAGACATTACAAATTGTGCACCAGCATTATTTGGTAGAGTAACAAAAATGCACAAATGTAAAACATCACTGTTTATATATTATAAGAGATTAAATTATACATGTTATAGACTCACAGTGTGGTTATACCTTACACATTTCACATGGAGCATGAGATCTTATCTTTTTGTTCTGCTGGAAAAAAATTGCCTCATTTTCTGAGCATGTCCTGTTGATACGATCACATACAATATTCCCAGAATTAAATGGCAGCTAATGTATTTTGAGTGCTTGTAACTCAGCACCTTTCTATTATATGCTTCTATATTGTGTAGTCTTCACAAAGACCAGAAAACATTACGGAATCACTAGATCTGTGTTCTTGAATAACTTACTGCCTCTAAAGTAAATTATTGCAACTTAATTGAGAAGTTCACTAGAAGCCACATACCAATTATCTTAGCCAGGGTCCCTTTTCTAGTTGGTAAAGTAAAACCTTGTTCTCTGGCCACCCCATTTTGTGTAGTATAAGCTACTCCATTAGAGTATGTAGAGTATGTAGTACCAAATAATTAGACTGTAGAGTGGACCTTGCATCAGATAATTGTTTTAATGTTAAGTGCAGCATTGTAAGTTGTGTGTAGGTATTACACTTACAGGTATTTTATACTTCTTTTAGAGATCACAGTACTCCTCCTGACAATTTCTCCACTTACTCTTCTCTCCAGATAGACAGCATCATCTCTGTTCAGACATTATCCAGGGTCAGTATCCACTTACTGGACTGACATGCTAGCTGAGAGATGACACAATGATGTAGTTCTTGGTGCCTATATTTACAAATGGGTAACACAGATCCGACCCCTGCTGCTTTCACCTTGTGACTTGATAGAAGTTTACAATATAGGGGCAAAACACATGTTCATTTTAAAGTCCACCAGTTGGCACAATGTACACTAATGAAGTCATTCTCGTGGCAATTCACAAGATGACCAGAATCACCTGGCCTATTCTGATAAGGTTAATTAAACCTATTATTAAACCAAGAAAGCATTGTCCACAGTAAGGCACTGCCGGGGTCATTGCTTTAACCACCCTGGTGGTATGATTATGTCCGATTTTTGCGTCTCAAAGCAGTACATTGTTGCGCATGGAAATTTGGCGTTTTATATTGTAGGCCTGTAATTCTTAGTAATAACTAACTTACAGTATCTCACAAAAGTGAGTAAGTACACCCCTCACATTTTTGTAAATATTTTATTTTATCTTTTCATGTGACAACACTGAAGAAATTACACTTTGCTTCAATGTAAAGTAGTGAGTGTACAGCTTGCATAACAGTGTAAATTTGCTGTCCCCTCAAAATAACTCCACACACAGCCATTATTGTCTAAACCGCTGGCAACAAAAGTGAGTACACCCTTACATGAAAATGTCCAAATTGGGCCCAATTAGCAATTTTACTTCCACGGTGTCATGTGACTCATTAGTGTTACAAGGTCTCAAGTGTGAATGGGGAGCAGGTGTGTTAAATTTGGTGTTATCGCTCTCACTCTCTCATACTGGTCACTGGAAGTTCAACATGGCACCTCATGACAAAGAACTCTCTGAGGATCTAAAAAAAAGAATTGTTGCTCTACACAAAGATGGCCTAGGCTATAAGAAGATTGTCAAGACTCTGAAACTGAGCTGCAGCACTGTGGCCAAGACCATACAGTGGTTTAATAGAACAGGTTCCACTCAGAATAGGCCTCGCCATGGTCGACCAAAGAAGTTGAGTGTGCGTGCTTCGCGTCACATCCAGAGGTTGTCTTTGGAAAATAGACGTATGAGTGCTGCTAGCATTGCTGCAGAGGTTGAAGGGGTGGGGGGTTTGCCTGTCAGTGCTCAGACCATACGCTGCACACTGCATCAAATTGGTCTGCATGGCTGTCATCCCAGAAGGAAGCCTCTTCTAAAGATGATGCACAAGAAAGCCCACAAACAGTTTGCTGAAGACAAGCAGACTAAGGACATGGATTACTGGAACCATGTCCTTTGGTCTGATGAGACTAAGATAAACTTACTTGGTTCATATGGTATCAAGCGTGTGTGGCTGCAACCAGGTGAGGAGTACAAAGACAAGTGTGTCTTGCCTACAGTCAAGCGTGGTGGTGGGAGTGTAATGGTCTGGGGCTGCATGAGTGCTGCCGGCACTGGGGAGCTACAGTTCATTCAGGGAACCATGAATGCCAACATGTACTGTGACATACTGAAGCAGAGCATGATCCCCTCCCTTTAAAGACTGGGCCTCAGGGCAGTATTCCAACATAACAACCCCAAACACACCTCCAAGACAACCACTGCCTTGCTAAAGAAGCTGAGGGTAAAGGTGATGGACTGACCAAGGATGTCTCCAGATCTAAACCCTATTGAGCATCTGTGGGGCATCCTCAAACAGAAGGTGGAGGAGCGCAAGGTCTCCAACATCCACCAGCTCCGTGATGTCATCATGGAGGTGTGGAAGAGGACTCCAGTGGCAACCTGTGAAGCTCTGGTGAACTCTGGGTTAGGGCAGGGCTGGAAAATAATGGTGGCCACACAAAATTTTGACACTTTGGGCCCAATTTGGACATTTTCATTTAGGGGTGTACTCACTTTTACTGCCAGCGGTTTAGACATTAATGGCTGTGTGTTGAGTTATCTTGAGGGGACAGCAAATTTACACTGTTATACAAGCTGTACACTCACTACTTTACATTGTAGCAAAGTGTAATTTCTTCAGTGTTGTCACATGAAAACCTATAATAAAATATTTCCAAAAATGTGAGGGGTGTTCTCACTTTTGTGGGATACTGTAAATCTGTCCAAACAAGAGTCTAGTAAACATCCCGGGTATGATAAAGTTTGAATCACGAAAATCTTAAATTATAATATAATAAATAACTATAAATAATTATCAAAAATAATAATATAATAATAACATTTATTCAATAATGTAATTAAATCAAAAACAATGAAATTTGCTTAGTTGCAGAATTGTCACTGTCGTCACTTTCAGTGTTTGATGACAAATTTCCCCACGAATCACTATCGCTCAATTGGGGCTGTGCAGTGAGTATCCCAGATTGTCCCCACTTTGTTGGGACACATTCTCTCTGTCCTCCCTTATTCTAAGAGTATCATTATTAATCCTTGTCCCTTTCCTTTCCAGTATAATATGTTACAACACTCCTGATGAATGGCTGTAATGCCAGGAAACGCGTTGAGTGCCCCTAGACGCCTCAAGTTATCTGTCCCTACAATGTTTTTCAACCCATTTACTTGATTATGTACAGTTATTATGTTGAATTCCTTTTTGTATTGCATGCTATATAGCAGCATATTTAGTGTAAGTCATGCGACTACCTATTTATTTGATACAATATTTTTTACAATGTAACAATAAATTATGTACTGTCAATTTTATGTTTCTGTTGAATATCTGACATGGTGGTAGCCTCACTCAAAGTCCCACAGCTCTCCTTTTTCTACAAATTAATTTAGGGATGGAGGTCGCCATGTTGTGCTATAGTGTGTGTCAGGTCACATCCAATTCACTGTTTTGACATGTAGTAGTTAGGTTATTCACTTGAAGACCTGCTGTGAAAAACATGGTACTACTCCAATGTCCTTTCCCTTTTTAGAGAGGGCTATTAACAGGGAAAGTCACTAAATGTATAACAATGTTAGCAAAATCAAAATGAAAAGATAAAAGGACAAATGGACAAGAGCATAATAGGGACTAGATACTTTAGGGGCTGCCTACTGAATGCATAGAACTACTATCCAATTTTACACTAGGAAGCAAATCGTTTTAAGGGTTTGAATGCCCAAGGTGAATTTTGCATAAAAACACTTTCTGGAAAATGGGCTTATGGTTAAGGGAAGGACATCTTCATGTATTACTTTGTATAACTAGATAACTAGAATATTGTATAACATATTGTATAACTAGAATATTGTCTGTTTTTAGAATGTTGCTTTGTTAGAACTTTTCCTGGTTTACTAAATTGAAATAGATTATTTTGAAGACTTGACATTAAGATGTTGGCAGCTTTCTGCAATATTTTTGTCAACATAAATTATTCTTCTATTGTCTCAACTGTTTTCTGAAATCAACAACAAAAATGTCTGTTTACAGCCTGCTGCTTGGAATAACATTTATTTTGGTTTTATTCCTTCCAATTATTATCATATTTCATTTGGAAAGAATGATCTTTTTTTGTTTTGTTATGCAGGCAAATCTTGAGCAGTGATTGGTTCATTTACTTTTCAGCTGGGAGATTGGAGCCATTATTCATAGGTCGTGAAAATTTCCCAGCATGTTGGTAAATCTCTGCAAGTGAAAATGAGCACTTTGTATCCACATGCGTGAAAATTATTAATGGTTTATTATTCTCGAAATTAGCGATACACAAATTTGCCTTCTGACCACATAGCAGACTACAAAGCTGATCCAGCACCTAATTCATAGCTCATTGTTTTTGTATACATGGGATTTATTTACTAAAACTGGAGAGTGCAAAATCTGGTGCAGCTGTGCATGGTAGCCAATCAGCTTCTAAGTTCAGCTTGTTCAATTAACCACTTAAGGACCGAAAGGATTTACCCCCTTAATGACTAGGCCATTATTTGAGATACAGCACTGCGTCGCTTTAACTGACAAGTGGGTGGGCGTGCTACCCTGTACCCAAACTAAATTGATGTCCTTTTTTTCCCCCACAAATAGAGATTTCTTTTGGTGGTATTTGATCACCCCTGTGTTCTTTATTTTTTGCGCTATAAACAAAAAAAGACCGACAATTTAAAAAAACAAATATATATATTTTTTGCTTTTTGCTATAATAAATATCCCAAAAAATAAATAAAAATGTCTTCATCAGTTTAGGCCAATATGTATTCTTCTACATATTTTTGGTAAAAAAAATTGCAATAAGCGAATATTGATTGGTTTGGGCAAAAGTTATAGCATCTACAAAATAGGGAATAGACTTATGGAATTTTTATTATAATTTTTTTTTTTACTAGTAATGGCCGTGACCAGCATTTTTTTTAGCAGGACTGCGACATTGCGGCGGACAGATCGGACACTTGACACTTTTTTGGGACCAGTGACATTTATACAGCGATCAGTGCTAAACAAATGCACTGATTACTGTATAAATGACACTGGCAGGGAAGGGGTTAACATTAGTGGTGATCAAGGGTTTAAATGTGTTCCCTGGGAGGTGTCTCTAACTGTGGGGGGGAGGGGACTAACTGGGGGTACAGAGAGATCGCTGTTCCTAATCTCTAGGAACAGACGATTACTCTCTACTCCCCTGATAGAATGGGGATTTGTTTGTTTACATTGACAGATCCCCGTTCTGGATCTCTGTGGAGCGATCGGGGGTGGCCGGCAGTCATCGCGGCTGCCGGCCTTGCGCATCAGCTCCCCCGCCGTGCAGCGTGCGTGCGCTATAGCTCTTAAAGGGTCCACCGTACAGGTACAGCGATTTGCGGGAACGAGCTGACCTGCCGCATTATAATGACGGCAGCTGGTCAGCAAGTGGTTAAAGCAGAACGATACTCACCTTGGCTTCAACAATGCTAAGTCCTCAAGCTCTCCACTCGCCACTGACATCTTTGAGCGGCTGGTTTCCAAATATTGAGGTCGGCTGCTTTAATTGGCTGGGCAGGGATGGCATCACTACTCTCGAGCATGGGTAGGAGTTCCGTTGGCTTCAGCATTGCCAAATTTCTACAGGTGCGTACAGGCAGGTAGGTACTTCTAATGCAGAAGAAGCAAAAGCATGTCTCTTCTGCATTCAAAATTCTGCCTGTTCAAAATCTTGCCTGGAAGCTGATTGGTTTTCTTTGCAGAGCTGCACCAGATTTTGCACTCTCCAGTTTTATTAAATCAACTCCATAGTCTCTTCATTTAAGGCAGCCGTAAACAGGATCAATTATCACAAGAGTGACAGTTGATAACAGATCCTATATAGATCCAGGGCTTTTTTTCAGGGGGAACTTGGTGGAACTCAGTTCCACCACCTCTGGCTCAGACCCTTTGGTGCCTGCTCACCACAATCACTTGTAAACACAGAAGTCTTGTTTCTGTGTTTACAAGTGACAGCTCTGTACTCTGTGTGTAATGCAATCCTGGTATTTAATGCCCCTTTAAGACCCTAATGCTGTTTTCGTGAAATTTGACTGAACACACTACCTATTTGATGTGATTTGGAGGGTGTGTGTAGGGGGAGGGGTTTTGTGGGGCCGTGGTTAGGTTCCAGCACCTATTGTTTGAGAAAAAAAACCTGTATAGATCTATATAGATTTTGTTTTACTTCTGATCTGCTACTACATTTTAGTAGTTGGGGTCAGTATATTAGCTTTGAGCCCTTTAGATTTTAGCATGGATTTGATGCCTATGGACTGGAGCAACTTTTGATATTTCTGCTATGGGCCCATTGATTCTGCAATGACTTGGTCATTATTTTGGATAAAAAAAAGTAATACAAAAGGCTTTGTTTTGATGATGTCTTAAAAATGATTTTCCATGCAATCTATAGACAGTAAAAATAAGAAATCTAAAAACCACACACTATTTTTTTTTTTCTACTTCGGTCATTGTTAGTTTGCAAACATGGTGATACTGTAGATAAATAAAATAAAGGTTAATAAGGGGTTAAGTTGAATCATATTCTATTTAAAACAAAACTGTATATATCAGGTTACTGACATCATTTGCAGATTGAAGTTTATCTGCAGATGATGAAATAAAGTAAATATAATGTAACAATCTAAAATTGTATCTTTCTATCTCTGGTGTTTAGAAACACTGGGGGAAAGTAACAAAAGAGTTGAGAAAGCACAAGCTTGCACCACCCTTCTAAACATGAACAATAAAGCAGATGATGCTCCTAATTAATAAAAGAGGTGCAAGCCCATTTGTTAATAAGGAGTGATCAGTACTCTGTTCCGCTTGAGCAGCATGCTCCCATCTCTTTTCCGTCCCCACCCCCCATGGTGCAAATAGACCACTCTATACAGTTTAATGGCACAGGAAGCTTAGTTATTTCCTGGTCTGTGTCAGATGGTCTTTTTTTGATAGCAGTATATATTTCAGCTGTTGTAATTATACAGCAACTCCCAAACATAATTTTGACAGTCAGAAGGGCTTAAGGGAGAAAGGATAGGAAAAGAAGGGGAAGAAGGAAAAAGGGAGGGGCGAGGAGGATATATAGAAACCAGGGGGGCAGGCCAGGGAGGGAGGGAAGCAGAGACACTGGAGAGGAAGAAGGAGAAGAAGTGTAAGATTCCTAGCATCAACCCAAGCCAACCAGATCTTATCACATTTTTTGGAACAGTTACGACCCATGTATGATAGCAGATAGAGGGGAAGAACAGCGCTATTTACACATACATGTGGGCTAGCTCCACTCCGGACATGTTTCGTCATGATGACTTTTTTACTCTCACTGATAGATTGAAAGGTGCTGGATTTTTGTCACACTGTATTAAGTGTTGCATTTAAGTAAGATTAGCCTTTTGTTATACTTTAAGAGGTTCTGTTTTAAATATGGCTGCTTGAAGATACATCCTGTATAGATTTTCAGTTAGTTTCATTAAAATAATTTGGTGGGTTTTATTAGTGCATCTGCAGAGCTGAGTGGTATTATAATATAGGAGTGTTGGATAGTTTTTTGCTGGCACCCGTGAAGTCATTGACCAAATATGATCATGTACATAAATGATAAATTACTTTACCTGGGAGACCCTGCATCCTTGTATATAACAGCAATCATCACCCTGTGAGTCGTCAGAAAGCAAGCGAACAGATTATCTTGTGGCAGTTTTTTTTCTATCAATGGGTTATCGGGATTCATCAGTGGGTTGGTAGGCATCATGATCGACAAGGATCTACATTGATGGATGAGGTGATTGACAGTGAATGTACGATTGTTTTTCAAATTTACTTAAGAACATTGCTTTTTTTCAGTTTATATTTTTTTATGAATCAGTAGGGTTACTATGTACCCCATGTTTATTTACATAGGGAGAGGTCAGTATCTGGGGTACCCCCTTAGGCCCCATGCACACGAGACGCAGGTGCAAACTCTGCTGAACACACGTTTTTAAACGCTGAAACCGGCGTTTATAAACGCCCGTTTTGCCGCGTTTGCGGCCGCGTTTAGCTGCATTTTACCGCGTTTGCGTTTATAAGCGTTTCATCATAGACCCTCCCTAAACTCGAAAAACAGTAAATTTTAACCATTTCAGCCAGTTTGTGAGACCAGAGTGAGTAGCAGCAGCTGAGAGAGCAGCAGTGTACTTGTACTTAGCGTATCACTTGCCACATCATCTGCCACAAGTTGTGGATTGTCCACTTGCCACGTCACCTGCCACGTCACCTGGCCACATCACCTGGCCACGTCACCTGGCCACGTCACCTGGCACAAGTTGTGGATTGTCCACTTGCCACGTCACCTGGCCACATCACGTGCCACGTCACCTGCCACAAGTTGTGGATTGTCCACTTGCCACGTTACCTGGCCACGTCACCTGGCCATGTTACCTGCCACGTCACCTGGCCACGTTACCTGCCACAAGTTGTGGATTGTCCACTTGCCACGTCACCTGCCACAAGTTGTGGATTGTCCACTTGCCATGTCACCTGGCCACATCACGTGCCACGTCACCAGCCACAAGTTGTGAATTGTCCACTTGCCACGTCACCTGCCACGTCACCTGGCCACGTCACCTGCCACAAGTTGTGGATTGTCCACTTGCCACGTCACCTGGCCACGTCACCTAGCCATGTTACCTGCCCACATTACCTGCCACGTCATCTAGCCACGTCACCTGCCACAAGTTGTGGATTTTCCACTTTCCACGTCACCTGGCCACGTCACCTGCCACAAGTTGTGAATTGTCCACTTGCCACGTCACCTGCCACGTCACCTGGCCACGTCACCTGCCACAAGTTGTGGATTGTCCACTTGCCACGTCACCTGGCCACGTCACCTGGCCACGTCACCTGGCCACATCACCTGGCCACGTCACCTGGCCACGTTACCTGCCACGTCACCTGGACACGTCACCTGCCACGTCATCTGGCCACGTCACCTGCCACAAGCTGTGGATTGTCCACTTGCCACGTCACCTGGCCACGTCACCTGGCCACATCACCTGACACAAGCTGTGGATTGTCCACTTGCCACATTACCTGCCACAAGTTGTGGATTGTCCACAATGCAATGCAAGCAATTACAGTTTTCTTTTATATTTTTTAATAGTTTTTCATCATTTGCCATCATTTTTGAGATTTCTAATGTTAAAAAATAGGTCACCTTTAAAAACGCTTATAAACGCAAACGCGGCAAAACGCCGGCACCGCGTTTAGCCGCGTTTAGCGTCTGAAACGTGGAAAACTTTTGCGTCTGAACCCATTTTTTTGCTTCTGGAAAAACGAGGTTAAACGCAACTGCTTGTAAACGCCAAAAAACAAGAGTGTGTGCATGGACACATAGGATAACATTGAATGGGTTCAGGAGCAGTTGAAAAAAGCGTCCAACTGCCTCTGAACGCGCGTTCAACAGCAAATAACAGCGTCTCGTGTGCATGGGGCCTTATTGTTAAAGGGGGATTCCAGATTTGGATAAGCTGTGTTGGAAGGCTATTTGTAGAACACATTAGTAGTGTTCAGAAAAGGGTGACAACTCTTCTGCTTAACTCAGTCTGTCTGTGGATACACCTGGATGGTCAAATTAATTTAAAAGCAGGAAATGTAAACAAGGATACCACAACATTTTTGGTTATAATGCTATGGATTAGACACACTTTAAGCTCTTCCCAGCACTGTAAAATGTATTGGTGTTGAAATCAGGGCACCAAAAGACCCGTTTGTAAGCAAGCTTAGGCGACATGAAAAAACTGACGTTATTTCTCTGGAAAGAAAGAAATGATCCTACAACATTGTGACAGATTTTACAACATGTTGGATAATTAGCACTTTTTATGCTCATGTATGCTTATTATTACTTACACTGACATCTGAGCAATGCTAGATTATTATCACAAGTGGTCGATTGTATCATTCTAAAATCCTGAAGTTACATTGTTACCAGATAGGTGTGTTTAGCATTTAGGTGTTTGAGTTGGGAAAATGTAAACTAAAAAATGGACTTTAGGCGGCACATGGATAGATAATGGGGTTTTTATTATAGGCAAATAATAAGAAGGTACATATAAACATTCGAAAATAACAGTCTATTTGTTCTTGATACAAGACTCAGGCTAATGCTCTAACAACGCTTCAAAATTGTATGGAAACATAAATGCACTCAAACATAAATGAGATACATGTCCAGCAAGCAAAGGCTAGTAGAACAGTAAGCATATGAAGCAGGTGGCATTAGCCATGGGTCCAATGTATCAGATGTAGTCTTAAATTGCTCTACCAGTTTCGCGAATTAACGCTTCTTCAGGAGCATAGTAATAGGCCGAATGTGTTGCAAGGTGTAACACAAACCTGGGTAAAACTAAATTGGCTATTTGTCTGTGGCAAGTAGCCAATAATGGTAAAAATCACAATAATCGACAGCTGGATGAACTGCTAGGTAGAAGCTTTTGGTAAGCAGCAACAGATAATATCCTCCAAGACTTTGAGGCTACGAATGCCAAAATGAGGGAAAGAAGATGTGTGCACCAGTATGAATCCTGGTGTGTAGGCTGGGCAGAGAGTCTCTATCCACAGGGAGCCTACGGTAATGTAAAAGGGAGCCTACGGTAATGTAAATGGCCAGGCTGTAAACCTGAACGTTGAAGTCCTAGCAGTATACTCCCAGCCTACACACCAGGATTAATTCTCGACCACTTAAAGTGGATGTAAATCCAATTCATGAAATTGGAGCTGGGCACATATATCTGCAGTATTTTGTCATCTCTCATCAAAGAGCTAAGTCCCATAGCTCTCTCCTGACCCGTATCTCTGTTATCAGCCAGATAACTCCTGACAAATTCACCAGCTCCTGCTGGTGTCTCAGCCAATGAGGAGAGGACGTACCGGGACAGTCGAGGCTCTCCTGCACATCGCTGGATCAAGAGGGAGCGCAAATGAGTATTGGGGGGCTGTGGGTGGAGCAGCACACAGAAGGTTTTATACCTTCATGCATAGAATGTATGAAGGTAAAAAATCTTCAGCCTTTACAACCACTTTAAACAGTATCACTTCTCTTCGCAACGCTTCTCTGAATATTACTAAATCCCTCTGATTTCTTTGTCAGATTAGAACCTTGTACACAGTTTCAAAAACCATGCAAAAAAAGGAGGCAAGAAGGTATGGCTAAAAAAAAGCGCAAAACTCATAGCTCAAAAAGATACCTGAGCGTCTTTGCCGCATTTAAATTTATAGCTGCCCTAGCGCAAAGCGATGCAATGCTTAAAAACATGCATAAACACTACACGCTACATTTTTTTGTGGCCCTGAGTATAAAAAATAATATGTAAAAAAACACTAAATAGTCATTTAACTTAGACCACGGTAAAGGATAAATGGCCATTAAGTCCTATAACAAAGATGTACTATAAATCTCTGACAGCTTTTTATTACATGTAAAAAAAAAATATATACAGACAGACAGAATAATGCAATGTCTAATAACAAGAAAATACGTTTAAGAATGTTTTTTAGCAACAGCAATATTTTATTTTCACAGCGGTGCTACTTTTTTTTAATAATGGAGGGGGGGGGGGGGGGTGGGTCACTTAAAATTTTGGGCTAATAAAAAAATCTATTATAGATGTGAACCTTTGTCTGTGGTTTTCTGAATTGCACCGACCAACAAAAACAAATAAAATCAATTAATGAGGCTATATTCAATTAGATTTTAATTTTTTTTTCCTACGCAAACCAAGAGGGCGTTGTTTAAATATAATAGTCATTCAGTTTGTTGCTCAGACACTCTGCAATAAAACAATAGGCTATAGAGAAGGACAAAAACAGGCTTCTGTGTGCACAAAGACTGTGTGTTTTTTGCTATGTCATTTTGAATAATCAAAACAATAGTCCATTAACACTGTGGCCCTTAGGTTAATCAGATAATAATTATAGCATGCCATAATATTTCAGTATATACCAGCCTTCTTCTGTGTATCACTGAAATCACACAATTCATTTGTACATAAGTTAAATTATCTCAGTTCATACATATAAAGTGAATCTGAATGAGAGGTTTAGCAGCTGTGATAAGAATGCTATAGAAAATATACAGATATAACAATAGAAAATGAACACTCTGTATTTAACATCAGTTATTTTAAATTATCCCTAATATAAGTATGTACGAATGCAGACAGTCACAGACTTGGGATTACTATCTCAAAAACTTCTAAAATGTTTATAGTGTAATAAACCTGACTTCTGAGAAACATATGCAAAAAAACACACAAACAGACCACAATTAGGAACTTACCTTAATAACAACACCAAAAACGTATTTGTTTTGGTAAGGGCAAGTCTACATCTTTAAACAGAATGAACACACATGTAAGAGATCAACGGCTGTACACCCCGACAAATATGGGATGGTTCCCCCATAGTTTTTTTTAGCAGCCAAGTAAGTAGATCAAAAAACTGTAACCGTTTATAAAAGTCTTTATTATTTAAAAATAGGGTACCATCACAGTATCATGTAGGTTAAAATATGATCTCTGGTTATATAGTACAAAAACACATTTCATCATGTATACCGATAAAAATATAGTGGATAAACACATAGCATTATCAAATGCCAACCACATAAGTGCCCCAACGCGTTTTGACCCATACAGTCATGGTCTTTCTCAGGGGGATTATTGCTCTAAAGAGATACAGTACATACCAAAAATTCTGAATTCAATACATTTTATAGTGCACACACATCTATCTACACGACAATGGTATATTTACCGCTAGAGGATGGAATCTGAGACAGAGATCCTATAACTAAAAATTTAAAAGAATTTAGGTGGTCCAGGTAAGGTCCATGGTCAGTCCTCGTCTCCCCCAATTTGGGGTCCAGCCAAAAGAGCTTGCAAGGAGCCACACTTTCGACACCTCCAGAGGAACGAAAAGGGGGCACCTGTGATGTTCTTGCCTAACAATAGAATTTAATTAGTATATGGCTTATGATCGAACCCTGCAGGCACTGTCAGAGTAAGAGGATGCCAAACCAATAATAAAGAATTTTATTTGTATGTGCAATAACTCAGTTTATTTCATATTATATAATGTATATATATATATCTAAAATAGGATTAAAGATTATATATATATATATATAAAAGAGAGAAAGACGTGAATGTGTGATGTGAATAACCATGGTGTGAGGATGCTGTGTACAAGGATAATCCGTGTTAAAAATGTATAGAATATATTGCATGATATATAATAAAAAATATTACATTGCTCATAGGCAATGAATATTTAGAGTGCAAACGTGTATAGTCATATCGTGGTGAATAAAGTATAAGATTACATTGCGTAAGAACAATGAATATCCAAATACAAAAAATATAAAATATGAAAGAGTGTAATGAGTGTCATAATTGGTGAAAATACAAATCACATTGCTGAATAAGCAATGGACAATGGATATATGGTGAAATAAAGTGTTGGCAAACTAATACTGTGGCAAAAACTCAAACACAGGTAATTACCTGCTGAAAAGCAGGAATGTCAACAAGAGTGCAAAACGTGAAAATAAAAAAATAAAATAGAAAGAAATATAAGAAATAAAACAAAAAAAATGAAAACTCCATTGCCTAAATAAATAAAATGACTGATATAGACCATCATAGGCTGATACATGTAAAATAGTAACAGTTGCGCTGCGTAATAAAGGCACTGTCTTACAAGAAACCCTAACACCTTATGGTTGATTATTGTTAGTGCTACAATTGATAATACCCACATCCAATGTGAATAAAAATAATACAACCTAGTGACCTATGATGATAACCATCTAACACTCAAATAACAGTAAATTAATTAGTGTGACATATAATTCATCCTGCGAAGTGTCCAAGAAAAATTGAAGCAATAATCATAGGTAAATAAATGTTCAAATTCAGAAATTATTCTTCCAAAGAGGCACTGTTGAAAAATTCCTCCAGGTGAATAAAATGGTGACTTCACACTCCAAAACACCCAAGAAAAGTGTATGACGCTTATAAAGAATAGAATCCTCCACCTTCAATATCGAATCTCCTTACCAACTAATGTGGATCCCTAATGAAAGAGATCACACTCGTCTATGGCTATTTCCCCCGCCACGGGTCTCCTATATGACAGATCAGCAATCGAAATCTTCCTCCACAATCAGGCTCCTCAATACCGTTCCCGGATGTATAATCCCAAAAGAAATGTAAAGGCCACCATGTAGAAGTACTTAAAGGCAGTTTAATATAAATAAAAAAAATTACACTTACAAAAAGTGATGATAAAATAGCGTAAAATTAGTTCGTAAGCCGGCCGGCTTCACTATCCGCCCATCCTTCCGGGATAGCGTTTGTTGGTTTGTTGGTGACGTCAGCACGCCGCTCCTCCCTACGCCGTTTCGTCAGAGATGACGTCTTCCAGGGGCACGAGCGGCGTGCTGACTCGCCGCTTTTTATCATACACGGAACGCTAGACACGCCCGATTCTGACCTCCGGGAGGCCTCTGCACAGATCCGCCATGTTGAGTAGGGGAAATGTTTCCCATACTGATCAGTAATTGCCAAAACATCATGAGAGGCCAGAACGGCCCCCCCCACAATGATTAGCCGCCGATCAGTGGGAATCTTTCAATTGCACTAGCACTCACGCTAGCTGCAATGAAAATAAAATAAAATAATATCTAAAAAATGTCTAATATGATTTAAATGGATATAAGGAAAATAAAGAACAGGAAAAAGTTTTTTTTTAATTTAGTAATTGGCACATGAATTGTGACAATTACCCCATAATGTGATGTGATTGTCACACTTATGTAAACATAATTTTAATTGAAGGTCACCCATGGGATATTGAAAATATAGACCAACCCCATAAAGGGCTGTCTCTAAGGTTAAGGTTGATTCTATGGCTCCACCTCCTTTAGGTTTCTAGGTATCCTACCAATCACATCCCTCTCAAGGAAGTGAAAAGCAATATAAAAGACCTCACATCTGTGAGATGTAGGGTCATATATTCACTATAATGTAAATAAAGGTTATAGACTATATAAACATCACCTCCACTTCTGGCCTACTATTAACAGAGCAAAAGGTCACGGAGGTCCTGATAGTAAACATAAAATAACCTATAAGTTTAGAACAAGAAGCCACAAAAGGTTAACAGGATAATCCTGTGCTCACCCCCACTTAGGTGGCCAAAATGGGGGTTGATGTATGTGGACCAAATTAACAATAAGTGGTGGAAACAGCAGAAGTCTGCCCAGAAGTCAGAACCAGTTCACACATTTAGACACAGCATCACCCATTGTCAATAAACGCATTAACATCTGTGTCAATGTTCAAGCCATAAGAGCTATAACACCGGACCCGGTATATCCAGGCCATCTCTAACTTGGATAATTCCCTGACCAGGGAGATACCCCTCCAATGAGGTTCAAACTTATCAATCCCCAGAAATAATGTACCCTCAGGGTTGCGTTTGTGATAAATGTCATAATGTTTTGAAACTGAATGATTAGGAAAACCTGACCTGATGTTAGTGATGTGTTCACCTAACCTCACCTGCATTGATCTCTTTGTTCTGCCAATATACTGGAGCCCACACGGACATTGTAACAAATAAACAATGCCAGTTGAGCTGCATGTAATAAATGGCTCGATAGAGTACTCTTTTGATGTACTAGTAGAATGGAAAATCTCTGTTTTCTTCTATTTGCTCTTGTTAAGAGTACACACTTGGCACCTCCGACATTGGTAATACCCCGACAGTCCTTTTTGAAAGAAAGAAACTCCTTTTGTGGGAGGATCCACCACATTAGGAGCCACCTTATCTCGAAGGGATGGTGCTCCCCTAAAGATCACCTGTGGTTTGGGAGGTAAAAATTGACTAATGATTCTATCATTCCCTAGCAAATGCCAATGTTTTTGAATGATTTTCTTTATTGCAAAATGTTGTGTAGAAAAAGTAGTGATAAAAGGTATCACGGGTCTTGGTCTACTAGTAGAGGGATGATCCTCCAATAATAGTGATCTGTCCAGCTGGGCGACCTCTTCTATTGTGTCTTCCAAAGACTCAATATTGTAGCCCTTCTCGCCAAGTCTCATCTTTAATATAGTCGACTGTAATCTATAATCTTCCAAAGAGGTACAATTACGCCTCATCCTAACAAACTGACCTCTAGGTACAGATCTCAACCAAGGATCACTGTGGCAACTCCCGATGGGAATAAACGAATTGCGATTGGTTTGTTTAAAAAAGGACTTTGTGACTAAGGAGTTATTTTCCCTCGTTATAGTGAGGTCAAGTAAATTGATGGTTTCCTGACTGGCCTCATGGGCAAATCTAATTCCCCTCTCATTGGTATTGAGGGAGGAAAAAAATTCCTCGAGCTGGTCCTTGGTGCCATCCCATAGGAGGAGGACGTCATCAATATACCTGGCCCAGAACACCAGGTGGGGACTACAGTCCCCAAAGACGACGTCCTCCTCCCACTTGGCCATAAACAAATTGGCCAAGCTGGGGGCGTACTTGGCCCCCATAGCGACACCCTTTATTTGCCGATAGTATTGGCTATCGAACCAAAAATAATTATGGCCCGCTGCATACTCCAACAGATCTATAATGAAATCCTTTTGGAGCTGAAGCAGGCCGGATTGTAAATTCAAATAATATTTCACTGCTGAAACGCCCATCTGGTGTGGAATAATCGAAAATAATGAGGTAACATCTGCCGTAACCATCCACATTCCTTCTTTAAATTTTATCTGCGACACCCGGGATGTTATTGAGTCTATGCCACTCACTATTGGCCTACCCGGGGGACAAGTCAAGCTTTTGTGGATCTTTGGAAGACAGTATAAAATAGGCACCCTAGGGGCCCTAGGTATTAGGAATTGTCGTTCTTTATCTTTCAAAATTCCCAAATCTGAGCCCCTACAGACCAACTCCTCTAGGGTGTCCCTGTATTTGATAACAGGGTTCCCAGGCAATAGGGAATATGTATCACGATCGTCAACAATCCTATGGAGTTCTTTGAGGTAATCCGCCCTGTCCAGGACTACTATTCCACCGCCCTTGTCTGCAGGACGGATTACCAACTATTTTGACAAAGGGAGTCTAAACCTGATTCGAGATGCCGATCCATTTTGTTATTAGTGATTTTAATAGTTTCCAAATCTCGTAAGACCACATCCCTGAAAACTCTCAGGGATGGGGCCAAAGTTCCAGAAGGGTTGAAGGTGGAGGCATTGGATAATCCAGAATGTTGGAATGATGGTGAAACCAATGCATCTTCCCTCACTGGGATACCTGCAAAGTATCTCTTGATATTAATCTTACGGACGTACTTGTGTACGTCCATATAGGTTTGGAACTTATTCAATTTCCTAGGAGGTGCAAATTTCAATCCCTTATTCAAAAGGGTTAATTCTGGCTTCGTTAAAATTTGAGAACTAAGATTATAGATTCCATCCTGATTTAAATCTTTTGCTTTTTTAAGTTGTGTTCTCCTCCCCCCTCTGGTTCCTCTTTGTTTTCCACCGGCCTTTTTATCCCTTGGTTGGTTTTGGGAAAACCCCAATGCTGGTCTACGTCCCTTTCATACTGGCCAGGGGGAAAATCCTTGGATGGTCCAAACCTATAGGCATCTTGAACTCTATTGGTTTGTTCATAATCATAATAGCCTGCATGTTCTGGACCATCCCTGTCCCGTAAAGGAAAAAACCTATTCCGAGTGTTGGATTCACTTTCATAATCATCCCTATCCCTTTCATAGTGGTAGTTGTTCTCATAGTGTGGCCTTTGATTGGGATAACATTCATAACCACGATTCTCTGAATAAGTCCTCTCATTAGGTCTTAGATTTGGGAATTTTGAAAGATAAAGAACGACAATTCCTAATACCTAGGGCCCCTAGGGTGCCTATTTTATACTGTCTTCCAAAGATCCACAAAAGCTTGACTTGTCCCCCGGGTAGGCCAATAGTGAGTGGCATAGACTCAATAACATCCCGGGTGGGCAAGTACATAGACCATTTTTTACAGCCTTTGGTCCAACGAATGCCTTTTTATTTGAAGGATACTCGACACGCGATAAATCTAGTGTCGCAGATTTAAAGAAGGAATGTGGATGGTTACGGCAGATATTACCTCATTATATTCGATTATTCCACACCAGATGGGCATTTCAGCAGTGAAATATTATTTGAATTTACAATCCGGCCTGCTTCAGCTCCAAAAGGATTTCATTATAGATCTGTTGGAGTATGCAGCGGGCCATAATTATTTTTGGTTCGATAGCCAATACTATCGGCAAATAAAGGGTGTCGCTATGGGGGCCAAGTAGGCCCCCAGCTTGGCCAATTTGTTTATGGCCAAGTGGGAGGAGGACGTTGTCTTTGGGGACCGTAGTCCCCACCTGGTGTTCTGGGCCAGGTATATTGATGACGTCCTCCTCCTATGGGATGGCACCAAGGACCAGCTCGAGGAATTTTTTTCCTCCCTCAATACCAATGAGAGGGGAATTAGATTTGCCCATGAGGCCAGTCAGGAAACCATCAATTTACTTGACCTCACTATAACGAGGGAAAATAACTCCTTAGTCACAAAGTCCTTTTTTAAACAAACCAATCGCAATTCGTTTATTCCCATCGGGAGTTGCCACAATGATCCTTGGTTGAGATCTGTACCTAGAGGTCAGTTTATTAGGATGAGGCGTAATTGTACCTCTTTGGAAGATTATAGATTACAGTCAACTATATTAAAAATGAGACTTGGCGAGAAGGGCTACAATATTGAGTCTTTGGAAGACACAATAGAAGAGGTCGCCCAGCTGGACAGATCACTATTATTGGAGGATCGTCCCTCTACTAGTAGACCAAGACCCGTGATACCTTTTATCACTACTTTTTCTACACAACATTTTGCAATAAAGAAAATCATTCAAAAACATTGGCATTTGCTAGGGAATGATAGAATCATTAGTCAATTTTTACCTCCCAAACCCCAGGTGATCTTTAGGGGAGCACCATCCCTTTGAGATAAGGTGGCTCCTAATGTGGTGGATCCTCCCACAAAAGGAGTTTCTTTCTTTCAAAAAGGACTGTCGGGGTATTACCAATGTCGGAGGTGCCAAGTGTGTACTCTTAACAAGAGCAAACAGAAGAAAACTGAGATTTTCCATTCTACTAGTACATCAAAAGAGTACTCTATCGAGCCATTTATTACATGCAGCTCAACTGGCATTGTTTATTTGTTACAATGTCCGTGTGGGCTCCAGTATATTGGCAGAACAAAGAGATCAATTCAGGTGAGGTTAGGTGAACACATCACTAACATCAGGTCAGGTTTTCCTAATCATTCAGTTTCAAAACATTATGACATTTATCACAAACGCAACCCTGAGGGTACATTATTTCTGGGGATTGATAAGTTTGAACCTCATTGGAGGGGTATCTCCCTGGTCAGGGAATTATCCAAGTTAGAGATGGCCTGGATATACCGGGTCCGGTGTTATAGCCCTTATGGCTTGAACATTGACACAGATGTTAATGCGTGTATTGACAATGGGTGATGCTGTGTCTAAATGTGTGAACTGGTTCTGACTTCTGGGCAGACTTCTGCTGTTTCCACCACTTATTGTTAATTTGGTCCACATACATCAACCCCCATTTTGGCCACCTAAGTGGGGGTGAGCACAGGATTATCCTGTTAACCTTTTGTAGCTTCTTGTTCTAAACTTATAGGTTCTTTTATGTTTACTATCAGGACCTCCGTGACCTTTTGCTCTGTTAATAGTAGGCCAGAAGTGGAGGTGATGTTTATATAGTCTATAACCTTTATTTACATTATAGTGAATATATGACCCTACATCTCACAGATGTGAGGTCTTTTATATTGCTTTTCGCTTCCTTGAGAGGGATGTGATTGGTAGGATACCTAGAAACCTAAAGGAGGTGGAACCATAGAATCAACATTAACCTTAGAGACAGCCCTTTATGGGGTTGGTCTATATTTTCAATATCCCATGGGTGACCTTCAATTAAAATTATGTTTACATAAGTGTGACTGTCACATTATGGGGTAATTGTCACAATTCATGTGCCAATTACTAAATTTAAAAAAAAAACTTTTTCCTGTTCTTTATTTTCCTTATATCCATTTAAATCATATTAGACATTTTTTAGATATTATTTTATTTTATTTTCATTGCAGCTAGCGTGAGTGCTAGTGCAATTGAAAGATTCCCACTGATTGGCGGCTAATCATTGTGGGGGGGGGGGGCGTTCGGCCTCTCCTGATGTTTTGGCAATTACTGATCAGTATGGGCAACATTTCCCCTACTCAACATGGCGGATTTGTGCAGAGGCCTCCCGGAGGTCAGAATCGGGCGTGTCTAGCGTTCCGTGTATGATAAAAAGCGGCGAGTCAGCACGCCGCTCGTGCCCCTGGAAGACGTCATCTCTGATGAAACGGCGTAGGGAGGAGCGGTGTGCTGACGTCACCGACAAACCAACAAACGCTATCCCGGAAGGACGGGTGGATAGTGAAGCCGGCCGGCTTACGAACGAATTTTACGCTATTTTATCATCACTTTTTGTAAGTGTAATTTTTTTTATTTATATTAAACTGCCTTTAAGTACTTCACCATGGTGGCCTTTACATTTCTTTTGGGATTATACATCCGGGAACGGTATTGAGGAGCCTGATTGTGGAGGAAGATTTTGATTGCTGCTCTGTCATATAGAAGACCCGTGGCGGGGGAAATAGCCATAGGCGAGTGTGATCTCTTTCATTAGGGATCCACATTAGTCGGTAAGGAGATTCGATATTGAAGGTGGAGGATTCTATTCTTTATAAGCGTCATACACTTTTCTTGGGTGTTTTGGAGTGTGAAGTCACCATTTTATTCACCTGGAGGAATTTTTCAACAGTGCCTCTTTGGAAGAATAATTTCAGAATTTGAACACTTATTTACCTATGATTATTGCTTCAATTTTTCTTGGACACTTCGCAGGATGAATTATATGTCACACTAATTAATTTACTATTATTTGAGTGTTAGATGGTTATCATCATAGGTCACTAGGTTGTATTATTTTTATTCACATTGGATGTGGGTATTATCAATTGTAGCACTAACAATAATCAACCATAAGGTGTTAGGGTTTCTTGTAAGACAGTGCCTTTATTACGCAGCGCAACTGTTACTATTTTACATTATCTTTATTTGTGCATATCCACATTTTCAGCTGCAGCAGCGGCCACTTTTATCATAAGTGGTGTCATTCCATATTTTTTCACATTCTGACTTGCGCAGTATTTTCTTTTACACATAGGTTGATACATAGCTCCTGAATGTAGTTGGAGTGATGGGCTCTAAAAATGAACAACCAAAGCGATATCACACTCTCTTCCAATTCAATGTGTTGTAATAATTATAATTTTGTTTAGCCATCAGACAGATAGAGAAAAATAGATGTCCAATAAGCTCATATAAATGTAAGTGTAATGGTCAGGTGTCCACAAACATTTGGCCTCATAGTGACCCCCCCCCCCCTCCCACCAGTATACACTGATCACTGCTCACAGCCATTGGCTCCAAGTCCTGATTGAATGCTGGTTTTCCAGCATGACCATTCGACAGAAGCTGAAATAGGAACATATCCACAGCAACAAAATAACTACTGTATTCACACACTAAGGAACATATCTGCAGAGAATACTCTTCAGAGCTCTTACAACTTCACTCCCTTGCTGGTCAAAATGCTGCAAAATCACTCTCAGCAGTGAGGGAGCAGCAATGGAGCAATTACCGTATATACTCGAGTATAAGCCGAGTTTTTAAGCCCTTTTTTTAGGGCTGAAAGTACACCCCTCGGCTTATACTCGAGTCAGTACCTGAAAATCTTCTTATACTGCGGCCGGCGTCCATTGTTTAAATATCGCGTCTTTCTCCTGGTCCCTTCCGTGATAGATGTTTCCAGCAAACACTGTGTTGAGTGTTCCGCCTATCACGGAGGTCCTCTCATTCTCGGACTCCGTTTTACCAGCACACACTGTGTTCAGTGTTCCGCCTATCATGGACGTTCTCTTGTCCGAGGATGAAAAGATGTCCGTGATTGGCGGGAACATTGAACACAGTGCCTGCTGGGAAACAGAGTCCGAGAATGAGAGGATCTCCGTGATAGGCGGAACACTCAACACAGTGTTTGCTGGAAACGCCTATCACGGAAGGGACCAGGAGAAAGCCGCAATATTTAAACAATGGACGCCGGCCGCAGTATAAGAAGATTTTCAGGTACACTGACTCGGGCACAGGGAGGCTGCAATGGACACAGTGAGGTTGGGCACAGTAAGCTGGCAATGGGCACAGTAAGGTGGCACAGTGAGGTGGCAATGGGCACAGTGAGGTGGCAATGGGCACAGTGAAGTGGCACAGTGAGGTGACAATGGGCACAGTAAGGTTGGGCAATTGGCTCAGTGAGGTGGCAATGGGCACATTTCCCCCCTAGGCTTATACTTCGAGTCAATACGTTTTCCCAGTTTATTGGGGTAATATTAGGTACCTCGGCTTATACTCGGGTCGGCTTATACTCGAGTATATACGGTACCCACTTGACCTCTGAATGATTTACCCCCTTTCATGATCAGGTAATTTTGTGTGATACGGCACTGCAATATTTTAACAAAAAATTGCGCGGTCATGCAACGCTGTACCCAAATAAAATTTATGTCCTTTTTTCCCCACAAATAGAGCTTTATTTTGGATCACCTCTGCGTTTTTTATCTTTTGCGTTAGACACAAAAAAGACTGCTATAAAACCTACAATAAAAAAATCAAGTTTCTTCATCAATTTAGGCCAATATGTATTCTGCTACATGTTTAGTTATAGTGTCTAAAAACGATGGGATATTTTAAATGTATTTATTTTTTACTCATAATAACGAAGATCAGCGAGCGACTTATAGTGGGACTGCGATATTGCGGTGGACATTCTGACACTAACTGACACTTTTGAAAATTTTGGGGGACCAGTGACACTAATACAGTGATCAGTGCTAAAATTATGCACTGTCACTGTACTAATGACACTGGTTGGGAAGGGGTTAAACATCAGTGTAACTGTGTTCCTAGCCAGTGTTTTAGTGTACTGTGAAGGAGGGGGTGTGAAGGTAATTTTACTAGGGGGAGAGATGGAATTTGTTCCCTGCCTTACAGGGACACAAATGCCATCCCTTCCCTCCTGTCAGAACGGCGATCTGCCTTGTTTACATAGGCAGATCACCATTCTGTGTCTTTCCTTACGATCGGTGGTCGCCGACAGACATCGAGTCCGCGGTACCCACAGATCAGTTCTCGCTGTGTATAATCACAGCTGGAGCAAGACGCCGGCGATGCACGTGCGCGCCCCCACTCAAAAGTGTTGGATCCCATATATAAATGTTATCCCGTGCACAGGTGGCGCCTTGTAGCAGTAAAACTGCTATTGGGCAGTCCTGAACCAGTTAAACAGGGAGGGAAGACACCATGAAATAAAGTTACTGGTTAGTACTAATATTGTTGCTGGTGAGTTGCTGTCAGAGACAAGATTACTAATATGACATAAGCCTTAGGATGACCATAAAATGAAACAGAGTTATAGATATATTGGTGTAGGCATAAGCCATCAACAAGCCTGCATATCTGTAGTTTGTAGCAGTCTAAAAAAGTTTTGCTCATGTTAATGCACTTTTTGGCACGTCCATGTACGTTACTTTGCAATAGCAGGGTGGAAGGTATACTGTCCAGTGTGTGACACACTAAAAACCTGCTGTGTTTGTGCCCCCAACCTATCATCATGCTAACTGATAATAGGCTTCCATAAAGCTTTAAAGTGAAAGCTTAGTGCAAAATGTAAGCAGAACCTTTTTTGGTATAGAGCTGCTGAGTATGACTTAAGCCCCGTACACACGGTCGGACTTCTATCTGACTTTTCCGTGATTTTTTTGTCCGAACGGAGTTGGTCGGGAACACCCATAGCATACACACGCTCAGACTTTTCTGCAAACTTTCCCAAAACTTTTTGCAACATCACATGGTTTTTCTGCTCTTTTCTGCTCCTTACCGCCACCCTTAGGTCAACTTCTGCTATTGTTGGTTGATTTTAACATTAGTTGTTTTGTCCATCGGACAAAAGTCCGATGGTTTTCTATACACACGGTCGGACTTTGCTCCATCCGACTTTTGTTGGGCAAAAGTTTGTCCATTTGCAGACCCAACTTTTGTCCAATGAAAACAAAACCAAACGAAAAAAAGTTTGTCCGATGGAGCGTACACACGGTCGGATTGTTGGTCCAACTTGCTTAAAACGAAGTTTGTTGGGCAAAAGTCCGACCGTGTGTACGGGGCTTTAGTGAGAAGAAGGAATGGCTGCAATTTTTTTAGTGCATATCTATATACTGTGGCAGTGTTAGGCCCTGCCACTGTGTCAGAGGTAAAGACTGTACATATCTCTCATGGATGTGGAGTAAGGGGCTCCAGAGTATTGGTTTTGAGTGGAGAAAACTGTTTTTTGGGGGGTTTTCTCTGGGTTTTATAAACCTGGATCAGGATCTTGAGTCCAGAGACTTCAAAGAGCTTTGGGAAGAAACATAGCCTTTACCCCTGTGTCTGGGTCTTGCTAAAGACCTGCAGGATGTGTGTCAAAGGTCTGGCAGCAGATCAGGTTTCCATCTTATCCAAGAGTCTGTGAGGATGTAGGAGAGCAGCCAGAAGTGTGCATGTCTACACAGTGAGCTCAGTGAGTGTGCAAAAAAAAAGCTGTGAAAGGTAAAGAGTTGTACATATGCACAGGCATGTTGTGACGCTGGCCACACATTATACAATTTTCTTATTCAACTTCCTTTAGATTTACCATCAACTATGTAGTGCAAGAGCCTACCTGATTGCATATAAATTGAATGTGTTTAGGTTTCACCTCATATTACATGATAGTAAATCTAAAGGAGAATTATACAAGAAAATTGTATAATGTATGGTCTGAGGGACCAGTCAAAGGTCAAAGCTTGAGGTCTGAGCAGCAGTGCTGTGAAGACCGAGCCAGGAGGCTTAAAGTGGATGTAAACCCAATTCATGAAATTTGAGTAGGGATGAGCCGAACCCCCCCACCCCACCCCCCCCCTCCCCCGGTTCGGTTCACAGCAGAACATGCGAACACGCAAACACTGTTAAAGTCTATGGGACACGAATGTGAAATATCAAAAGTGCTAATTTTAAAGGTTAATATGCAAGTTATTGTCATAAAAAGTGTTTGGGGACCCGGGTCCTGTCCCAGGGGACATGTATCAATGCAAAAAAAAGTTTTAAAAACGGCAGTTTTTTTGGGAGCAGTGATTTTAATAATGCTTAAAGTGAAACAATAAAAGACAAATATTCCTTAAAATTTCATACCTGGGGGGTGTCTATAGTATGCCTGTACCGTAGTACATTTTTCCCATGTTTAGAACAGTCCCTTCACAAAATGACATTTCTAAAGGAAAAAAAGTAATTTAAAACTACTCGCGGCTATAATGAATTGTCGGGTCCCGGCAATACAGAGAAAACTCATTGAAAAAAACGGCATGGGTTCCCCTCCCAGTCCATTACCAGGCCCTTTGGGTCTGGCATGAATATTAAGGGGAACCCCCGAACCTAAATTTAAAAAAAAATTGCGTGGGGGTCCCCCAAATTCCATACCAGGCCCTTCAGGTCTGGTATAGATATTAAGGGGAACCCTGCAACAATTTATTTAAAAAAATGGCATAGGGGTCCCCCTCAAAATCCATACCAGACCCTTCACTTACATTTGACTCAAACATCGGGCTCATCCCTAAATTTGAGCTAGGCACATACATCTGCAATGTTTTCTTATCTCTCTTCAAAGCACTAGGTCCCATGTCTTTCTCCTGCTCTGTTCTTCTGTTATTAGCATGATAACTTCTGACAAGTTCTCCGATACATATGATAAAACGAGCCTGAATTTTGGGCTGAAAGTCTCTGCCTATCTGGAGGGGGGTGTGTGCCTTTCCTCCAATCAGCTGTCTCCCAGTGTAATCCAAAACTTCCCTCACAGTGCAGAATAAGGAAGTGAAAATTCTAACATGATGTGCACTTTCTAAACAGTATATAAAACTGAAGACAGCAGATATACATGTAAAATGTATGTAGGAGGATTTGTTTCATCTCTGTGTATCATCTGAGGCTGTTCATTTCACTGGGTGTATGTGAGAGTTTACATCCACTTTAATGTAATTTGTTTTGGGTTGGAAGTGATGGTGTAAACCTCTGTGAGGGCAACCATGTCTGACCTTTTTCTTTCTTAAAAAAAAATTGGCCAAAAAGTCCTTAAACAGTATTCCCTGGCTGGAATGAACACTTTGGAAAAGCACTACACTTGAGCGAAACCCCATATTGACAACATGAACAGTGAATTAGTTTAGATGACAATAGTCCTGAACAAAAAAAGTGGTTGTAAAGGCTTAAGGTTTTTTGAAGGTAAAAAACCTTCAGTGTGCAGCTCCCCCCTAAGCCCCCCCAATGCTTACCTAAGTCCGATCTTGAACCAGCGATGTGCACGGGACCCGAGGCTCTCCCGGCTCTCTCCCTCCTGATTGGCTGAGATGTAGCAGCAGGAGCCATTGGGTCAAGAGCAAGCACGCATGAGTACCCCCACAGTAAGCAGCAGCAAGCACGCATGAGTGCCCCCATGCAGAGTGCTGGCGGGGGACCCAAGAAGAGGACGATCACGGCTTCTCTGTGCAAAACCGCTGCACAGAGCAAGGAAGTATGACATGTTTATTATTTTTTTTTTATATATATTTTTTTTTCTTTACAATCACTTTAAGTCCTGTGACTAGCATAACCTCTACTAGGTCAATGTTTTGCCCTTCTATGTTGCTTTAAACACACTGAGCTTTCATAGTTTTCATGAAAAAAATAATTCTGCTTTGCTTGTAACAAGGAGAAGCCCTGAGAAGTGCCTTGCAGTCATCACTGGAGCACGTTAATGTAGACAGAAAGTGGCTGCAAAAGGCTGTATTTTATTTAAAAAAGGCTTGATGTTTATGAAACACAGGGCTTTAGCACTAGTTTAAATTGTATGTACTGTAAAATGTCACAAAAATTGCGTGTTAAAAAAGATAACAATTTTCTTATTTTTTTTTTGCTTTAAAATATATCCCCAAAATAAACTATACCACAGTTTTTTATTTAGAATATTGTCTTTTTAAAGCAGATTGTAAAAAAATGTAATGGCGTTTTCAGAAAGAATATAGGTGAGTGCACATTTGGTTCTTCTTTGTACTTTCTTCTTTGTACTTTCTTCTTTTTGTGTGCTGGATGTAATGGGGGAGTGTACCACCTTAATAAACTATGAGTTTTTTTGTTTGTTTTTTAATGAAGAGAAAGTAGCAGCAGTCAACAGTTAAAAAAATAGTTTAAAATGTTGTCCATTTGCATCTCAGAAAGCATTTAGCTGATGGTAACACGTGCCTTTCTTTGAAAAATACCATAAAAATTAGGCCACACTATCCGAATATCGTACGAAAAATGTCGTCCGAGCTAGAATCGTACGATAATCGGATCATTAGTACAGGGCTTCCGTGAGCCGATCATGACAGTTCATCTGATATTATTTTATCGGACATGCACAAAAATTTTCCTCGTACGATACCTAATCGTACGATTTTCATTTAGTCAGTACAGTTGTCGTCCGAAAATACAACACAAATACATTACAACACATGAGATCACTTCCGATTTTTTTTTCTGTCGTACGAGAATTTTCGTGACTTTAGTAACCTATTCAATTTCTACTTGCGACTAGTAAACGAAAAAAGTCGGGCGATCTGTCGTCCGATTTTCGGATCGTGTGTACGGGGCATTATATAAGCCTGTTTTATTCATGTGCATGTGATGACTATGGTGTGTTTCAATGACAAACATACATATTTTCAACATCAGTTTAATGAGTTTATTATTATATTATTATTATTATTATACCCAATTTTTTATAGCACCAACAGTTTATGCAGCACTTTAAAATGTAGAGGGGGGACAGCACATTTACAGTACAGTTCAATACAGAAGGTACAGGAGGGTCCTGCTCATAGAGCTTACATTCTAAATGGAGGAGGTGGTGGTACAAAAGGTAATAGATGTGGGGAATGATTTGATGGGGGTGGCTCGGGGACAGTTGTTAGGTGGGTGTGGGATAGGCTACCCCGAATAAGTGAGTTTTGAGTTTATGACCCAAGAGTAATGTCAGCTTTCTTCCTGTAAAGCTAACATAAATGAGCAGCCAAATATCTTCCCTGTGAACAACAAAGTACCTTAAAGGGGTTGTAAATGTTTTTTCACCTTAATGCACCCTATTCATTAAGGCAAAAAAACATCCAACAATACCACCCCCCCCGAGCCCCCGTTTTACTTACCTGAGCCCTCGAAAGTCCCGCGCTCGCTCCCGTCATCCTTCTCATTTCTGAGCCTGGCCGTTGATTGGCTACACTGGATGGATTGAAAGCAGCGCAGCCATAGGCTCGCGCTGCTGTCAATCACATCCAATGACACGGCGTGCCGGGGGGTGGGGCCGAGTGATACAGTGAGCGGCTATAGCCGCCGGCCGTATCACTGGAGCGCGCCCGCAAGGACTCACCACCATGCGAGCTCGCATATAGGTGGTGAGTTCTTGCGGGGAGGAGCTGAGACAGTCGCCAAGGGACCCCAGAAGACCAGGTTCGGGGCCACTCTGTGCAAAACGAACTGCACAGTGGAGGTAAGTATAACATGTTTGTTATTTTGAAAAAAATTAAAAATTATTTACAACCCCTTTAAGGCAACTTAAAAAATAAAATAAAATCTGGATAAATTGGCGAGTGGTTAGAACACCAAGACAGGTTATTACAACTGTCTGTGGCCTTGAGGGGGATATTCTCCACCTTAATTGTCCTGGTGATCTTTGTCATTGATACCGAAAGTGAGGAAAATCTAACATGTTAAAGCCCAACTCCTGCAAAAAAGATCATTATTTAACAGTATGTAGTAAATGACATACCCTTCACCTGGGTGTGTTCCAGAAAAACCTCATCCTGGCACATAACAAGTTTGAGTCTTCAATCCTCACCTCTTCCTTGCTGTAGAGATTTTGTCACCTGCCCTGGGGATCAGACTTGTCCATTTTTATTGTCTGGGGGACCAGTTCTCTTGATGTCCCCTGTAGTATCTGTAGCTCTGCTGCCTCTGAAGCCTCTGTGACTGAACCCTGCTGGAACTTGCCTCCACCAATAGAAAGTGTCCATGTCACACAGGCAGTGGCATGGATGCTTTGAAGAAGGATCAATTGAGTGACAACAACAGATGAGAGGAGGCTTTGGACCCAAAATGTCACAGGACCGCGGCTTGAGGTAAATAAATAGGGCATTTAGGATTTTTTTTTGTTCAGCGTTCTGCTGGAGGGGGTAGGTGTGAGGGAAGAGTGCGTGTTCATGACTTGCCCAGAGTTAGGCTTTAAAGTGGTTGTAAACCCACTATTTTTTATTTTTTTTTCCCATCGACCTGTAAGAGAAAGGCATAATGAGCTAATATGACTAGCATAATAGCTCATTATGCATCACTTACCTTAGATCGGGGCCCCCAAAGCCGTCCTCGTCTCCCTCTTCAGCCGCATTCATCGCTGCGGCAATAGCCGGAAGGTTACTTCCGGGTATCGCCGCTGCAGCCAATCACAGCGCCGCTCCAGCGCTGTGATTTGCCGGAGCGGCGAAGACGTGACTCCGCGCATGCGCGCGTGAGCCGTCGAATTTGGCTATGTCGTCGAATGTTGCGACCTAGCCGAATTTGTGAATGGGGGTTAACCCCATGCGTATTTGCGTGACGTCAGCGTCGCCGCATTTAAATGCAAATATCTCCTTAACCGTGTAGGTTAAGGAGATATTTCATGCACCTACAGGTAAGCCTTAATCTAGGCTTACCTGTAGGTGTTTGTTTATAAAGTGGGTTTACAACCACTTTAAGTTGTCATCAAAACAGGAATAGAGGGTAAATTTTTATTTGGGGATCTACTTTACTTTGGAGAAATTTCCTCATACCTACTGCGTTTAGGAGACAGGAAGTGAAGGAGAATCTCTGGAACAGGACACAGATGACAGAAAACTAACAGGAGTTTTAACCATTTCCTACTCTATCAAAAATGAAAAATAGTTAGGCATTAGATATACAGTAAAGCAGATCTAAACCATGTAGAGGACTTGGGTTTTTATGCCCACCCTTGCTCCTTACTAGTTAAAAAAAAATCACCAAGGCACTTCAAATACATAAAACTGGGAAATGGAAAGCAACCTGCCACTTCCTGTCTATGGCAATGCTCACTGGCAGCCAATCAATACCTCTGCCTAACACAGACCCCACCCACTATGAACAAGTAAACGTTTACATCAGGGGTAGGCAACCTCGGCCCTCCATGAGACATTACAAGACCCTGACAATCAAAATCATGACTCCCAGACGCAGAGGCATGATGGGATTTGTAGTTTCACCACAGCTGGAGTTCCGAGGTTGCCTACCCCTGGTTTACATAAACATATTCCACCATACATATTTATATTAACCACTTAACGACCGCCCACTGTAAATATACGTCGGCAGAATGGCACGGACAGGCACAATCACGTACCTGTACGTGCCTGCCTTCGTATGGGTGGGGGGTCCGATCGGACCCCCCTCCGGTACAGTGAGTGGCCGGGATCGCTTCGGGAGCGATCCGTGATGAGGGGGCAGCCATTCGATTCTGGCCACCCCCTCGCGATCGCTCCCGGCGAATCAAATGCTTCCTCTGCCTGTGTAATGTTTACACAGGCAGGAGGAAGTGATGTCATCCCTCATGCGGCGCTCACATATACCGAGCGCCGCATGAGAGAAGACACACAGGTTAGTGCACAAACACTACACTAATACCAGCACACATAGGTACATAAATCACCCCCCCAGGCCCCCCCAGACACCCCCAGATCAGCCCCCAGTCACAGTGTCACTGATTGCAGTGACCATTTATTTAGTGATCACTGCAATCAGTGACATTTGTGACTGTAAAAGTGTCAGGGCAGTTAGTTTTAGGTCCAGTGTAGCCCCCTAACCCCCCTAATAAAGGTTTAACCCCTTGATCGCCCCCCAGGTAACCCTTTCACCCCCTAGCACCGCCGTCACTAAGCGATCGTTTTTCTGATCGCTGTTTTAGTGTCGGTGATGCCAATAGGTAGCCAGTTATTTTTTTTTGGTTCGCCGCAGGTTTTTATAGCGTCGGGTACCCCCATATATTACCTAATAAAGGTTTAACCCCTTGATCGCCCCCCCGGTAACCCTTTCACCCCCTAGCACCGCTGTCACTAAGCGATAGTTTTTCTGATCGCTGTTTTAGTGTCGGTAATGCCGATAGGTAGCCAGTTATTTTTTTTAGGTTCGCCGCAGGTTTTTATAGCGTCAGGTACCCCCATATATTACCTAATAAAGGTTTAACCCCTTGATCGCCCCCCCAGGTAACCCTTTCAGCCCATTTTGCCAGTGTCACTAAGCGATCGTTTTTCTGATCGCTGTTTTAGTGTCGGTGATGCCGATAGGTAGCCAGTTATTTTTTTTAGGTTCGCCGCAGGTTTTTATAGCGTCGGGTACCCCCATATATTACCCAATAAAGGTTTAACCCCTTGATCGCCCCCCCAGGTAACCCTTTCACCCCCTAGCACCGCTGTCACTAAGCGATCATTTTTCTGATCGCTGTCTTAGTGTAGGTGATGCCGATAGGTAGGCAGTTATTTTTTTTAGGTTCGCCTCAGGTTTTTATAGCGTCGGGTACCCCCATATATTACCTAATAAAGGTTTAACCCCTTGATTGCCCCCCCAGGTAACCCTTTCACCCCCTTTTGCCAGTGTCACTAAGCGATCGTTTTTCTGATCGCTGTCTTAACACGTCCAATGGATGGTTTTCATCAGACCAACCGATCGTGTATGGTACCCATCGGTCTTTTTTCCATCGGTTGTAAAAAATAGAACTTGTTTTAAAATTTTCCGATGGATAAAAAACCGATGGGAATTTCCGATCGTCTATGGGCAAGTCCATCGGTTAAAAAACCCACGCATGTTCAGAATCAAGTTGACGCATGCTCAGAAGCATTAACCACTTGCCGCCCGCCCTATAGAGGATTGACGGCGGCAAAGTGGTTGCAGAATCCTGACAGGACGTCATATGACGTCCTCAGGATTTTGAGCCGCTGCGCGCCCCCGGGGGCGCGCATCGCGGCGATCGTTGCTGCGGGGTGTCAGTCTGACACCCCGCAACACCGATCTAGGTAAAGAGTCTCCGACGGAGACTCTTTACCACGTGATCAGCCGTGTCCAATCACGGCTGATCACAGTGTAAACAGGAAAAGCCGGTCATCGGCTTTTCCTCACTCGCGTCTGTCAGACGTGAGTAGATGAGAGCCGATCGGCTGCTCCTCTGACAGGGGGGGTTTGTGCTGATCGATTATCAGCACAGCCCCCCCGAGGATGCCCACTGGACCACCAGGGATGCCACTAGACCACCAGGGATGCCACTGGACTACCAGGGAAGCACACCATGTAAGGTATGCCACCCTAGACCACCAGGTATAATGGATGCCAATCAGTGCCACAATGGATGCCAATCAGTGCCCACAATGGGCACCACTGATTGGCAGGCATTATTGTTTGGCACTGATTGGCATCCATTAGTACAGTACAGTGCCACCTATCAGTGCCAACCCATGCCACCTATCAGTGTCCACCCATGCCACCTATCAGTGCCCACCCATGCCCACCCGTGCCACCTATCAGTGCCCATCCATGCCGCCTATTCCGTGCCCATCTGTGCCCACCCGTGCCGCCTATCTGTGCCCACCCGTGCCGCCTATCTGTGCCCACCCATGCCGCCGATCGTTGCCCACCCGTGCCGCCGATCGTTGCCCATCCGTGCCGCCGATCGTTGCCCATCCGTGTCCGCCGATCATTGCCCATCTGTGCCACCTCATCGGTGCCCATCCGTGCCGCCTTATCCGTGCCCGTCAGTGCAGCCCCATCAGTGCCCATCAGTGAAGGATAAAACTAACTTATTTACAAAGTTTTGTAACTGAAACCAAAAAAAAACCCTTTTTTTTTCAAAATTTTCGGTCTTTTTTTATTTTTTAGCAGAAAGTAAAAATCGCAGAGGTGATCAAATACCACCAAAAAAAGCTCTATTTGTGGGAACAAAATGATAAAAATTTAGTTTGGGTACAGTGTACCATGACCGCGCAATTGTCATTCAAAGTGCAACAGCGCAGAAAGCTGAAAATTGGTCTGGGCAGGAAGGTGTTTAAGTGCCCTGTATGGAAGTGGTTAAACTTCATTTTTCTCGGCTCATCGGAGTGTTTTACATCACCGCGTTTGGAACGGTCGGTTTTTTGACTGATGGTGTGTGGCCAAGACTGATGAAAAACAGTTTCATCGGATTTCCGATGGACAAATCCATCGGACGAAAATCCATAGGTTATCCGATCGTGTGTACGGGGCTTTAGTGTCGGTGATGCCGATAGGTAGCCATTTTTTTTAGGTTCGCTGCAGGTTTTTATACCGTCGGTTGCCCACATATATTACCTAATAAAGGTTTAACCCCCTGATTGCCCCTAGTTAACCCTTTCACCAGTGATCACCATATAAGTGTTACGGGTGACGCTGGTTAGTTAGTTTGCTTTTTATAGTGTCAGGGCACCCGCCGTATATAACCCAATAAAGGTTTAACCCCCTGATCGCCCGGCGGGTGATATCAATTAGGTTTTAGCATCAGAGAGGGTCTGCGTCACACCCCAGGCAGCGTCAGGTTAGTGCCAGTAGCGCTAACACCCACGCGTGAAGCATACACCTCCCTTAGTGGTATAGTATCTGAACAGATCAATATCTGATCTGATCAGATCTATACTAGCGTCCCCAGCAGTTTAGGGTTCCCAAAAACGCAGTGTTAGCGGGATCAGCCCAGATACCTGCTAGCCCCTGCGTTTTGCCCCTCCGTCCAGCCCAGGCCACCCAAGTGCAGTATCGATCGATCACTGTCACTTACAAAACACAACACACATAACTGCAGCGTTCGCAGAGACAGGCCTGATCCCTGCGACTCCAGTGCTGTAGGAGGTGATTTCACCAGCACAGTTAAAAAAAAAAAAGCATATATGCCGAAGCATTGGGGCAGCAGGGGCGGAGGAGCGATTTTGCTCCTAATGCCGCGTACATGCGGTCGAAATTCCGACAGAGGCTTGCCCGTGGAAAAGTCCGACCATGTGTGTGCGGCATAACTTTTGCGAGAGGATGCCCCCATGCTTCGGCATATATAAATGGTGCATGTATGCCCTTCATTAGAAGTGGGTGAATGAAGGGAGGTATTCTAATGGTGGGCATACCCACCGATCAATCTCTTTTTTCATTCAGCCAACAGGCTGCATGAAAAAAAAGATTACAATACATGTCCAACAACGACTAGCAACGTACTGGTATGTTGCTGGACTTTGAATGGTTATACCAGATTGATGCCTGTGGGTTTAGGTATCATCTTGGTATCATTCTTTTCAGCTAGCGGCCGGCTTTCATGTAAAAGCAATCCTAGTGGCTAATTAGCCTCTGGACTGCTTTTACAATCAGTGGGAGGGAATGTCCCCCCCGGATATAAAAAGCGCCATTGGGAAATTGGGAAAGCATTTTATCATACCGATCTTGGTGTGGTCAGATGCTTTGAGGGCAGAGGAAAGATCTAGGGTCCAATAGACCCCAGTTTTTTCAAAAAAAGAGTACCTGTCACTACCTATTGCTATCATAGGGGATATTTACATTCCCTGAGATAACAATAAAAATGATAAAAAACAAAAAATATGGAAGGAACAGTTTAAAAATAAAAGAAAAAAGCAAAATTAATAATAAAAAAATAAAATAAAAAAAAGAAGCACCCCTGTCCTGCCCTGCTCTTGCGCAATGGCGAACGCAAGCGTCGGTCTGGCGTCATATGTAAACAGCAATTGCACCATGCATGTGAGGTATCACCGCGAAGGTCAGATCGAGGGCAGTCATTTTAGCAGTAGACCTCCTCTGTAAATCTAACGTGGTAACCTGTAAAGGCTTTTAAAGGCTTTTAAAAATGTATGTAGTTTGTCGCCAATGCGCGTTTGTGCGAAATTTTAAAGCATGTCGTGTTTGGTATCTATGTACTCGGCCTAAAATCATCTTTTTTATTTCATGAAACATTTGGGCAATATAGTGTATTTTAGTGCATTAAAATTAAAAAAAGTGTATTTTTTCCCCAAAAAATGCGTTTGAAAAATCGCTGCGCAAATACTGTATGGAAAAAAAAATGCAACACCCACCATTTTAATCTGTGGGGCCTTTGCTTTAAAAAAATATATAATGTTTGGGGGTTCAACATAATTTTCTTGCAAAAAAAAAAAAATGTTTTCATGTAAACAAAAAGTGTCAGAAAGGGCTTTGTCTTCAAGTGGTTAGAAGAGTGGATGTAAGCTTCCTAAAGTTGTGTATAAAATGCCAGGACAGTTCAAAACGCCCCCAAATGACCCCATTTTGGAAAGTAGGCACCCCAAGCTATATACTGATGCCGCATACACACGACCGCTTTTCTCGAGGAGAAAAACTGCATTTTTTTTTTCGCCGAGAAAAACGATCGTCTGTGGGCTTTATGTCGTTTTTCTCGTCTAGAAAAACGGCATAAAAAACAACGAGAAAATTTAGAACATGTTCTAAATTTTCTCATCGTTTTTTCCAGCATTTTTTTTCCGCAGCAGTTTTCCCATAGGGAAACACTGCCGCGGAGCCCACAGACGGTCGTTTTTCTCGTCAAGAGAAAAAAAGACGGGAAAAACGACCGTGTGTAGGGAACCAAGCGGTTCCCTCGTTTTTCCTGTCCTTATTCACGGCGGTTTTTTAACCGCCGTGAATAATGATCGTGTGTACGCGGCATGAGAGGCATGTCGAGTCCATTGAATATTTTATATGTTGACACAAGTTGCGGAAATAAGACAATTTTTTATTTTTTTTTATTTTTTTTGCACAAAGTTGTCACTAAATGATTTATTGCTCAAACATGCCATGGGCATATGTGTAATTACACCCCAAAATACATTCTGTTGCTTCTCCTGAGTACGGGGATATCACATGTGTGAGACTTTTTGGGAGCCTAGCTGCGTACGGGACCCCAAAAACCAAGCACCGCCTTCAGGCTTTCTAAGGGTGTAAATTTTTCATTTCACTCCTCACTGCCTATCACAGTTTGGGAGGCCATGGAATGCCCAGATGGCACAAACCCCCCCAAATGACCCAATTTTGGAAAGTAGACACCCCAAGCTATTTGCTGAGAGGTATAGTGAGTATTTTGCAGATCTCGCTTTTTGTCACAAAGTTTTGAAAATTAAAAAAAAAAAAAAAAAAGATTTTCAAAAACAAATGAGAGCTGTAAAATACTCACCATGCCTCTCAGCAAATAGCTTGGGGTGTCTACTTTCCATAATGGGGTCATTTGGGGGGGTTTTGTGCTATTTTGGCATTTTATGGCCTTCGAAACTGTGATAGGTAGTGAGGAGTGAAATGAAAAATTTGTGCCCTTAGAAATCCTGAAGGCGGTGCTTGGTTTTCAGGGTCCCGTACGCGGCTAGGCTCCTAAAAAGTCCCACACATGTGGTATCCCCGTACTCAGGAGAAGCAGCAAAATGTATTTTGGGGTGCAATTTCACATATAACCATGGCATGTGTGAGCAATATATCATTTAGTGACAACTTTTTGTAATTTTTTTTTGTCATTATTCAATCACTTGGGACAAAAAAAAAATATTCAATGGGCTCAACATGCCTCTCAGCAATTTCCTTGGGGTGTCTACTTTCTAAAATGGGGTCATTTGGGGGGGGGGGGGTTTGTGCTATTTTGGCATTTAATGGCCTTCGAAACTGTGATAGGTAGTGAGGAGTGAAATTAAAAATTTGTGCCCTTAGAAATCCTGAAGGCGGTGCTTGGTTTTCGGGGTCCCGTACGCGGCTAGGCTTCTAAAAAGTCCCACACATGTGGTATCCCCGTACTCAGGAGAAGCAGCAAAATGTATTTTGGGGTGCAATTTCACATATAACCATGGCATGTGTGAGCAATATATCATTTAGTGACAACTTTTTGTAATTTTTTATTTTTTTTTGTCATTATTCAATCACTTGGGACAAAAAAAAAAAATATTCAATGGGCTCAACAAGCCTCTCAGCAATTTCCTTGGGTTGTCTACTTTCTAAAATGGGGTCATTTGGGGGGGTTTGTGCTATTTTGGCATTTTATGGCCTTCGAAACTGTGATAGGTAGTGAGGAGTGAAATCAAAAATTTGCGCCCTTAGAAATCCTGAAGGCGGTGCTTGGTTTCCGGGGCCCCGTACGCGGCTAGGCTCCCAAAAAGTCCCACACATGTGGTATCCCCGTACTCAGGAGAAGCAGCAAAATGTATTTTGGGGTGCAATTACACATATAACCATGGCATGTGTGAGCAATATATCATTTAGTGACAACTTTTTGTAATTTTTTTATTTTTTTTTGGTCATTATTCAATCACTTGAGACAAAAAAAAAAATATTCAATGGGCTCAACATGCCTCTCAGCAATTTTCTTGGGATGTCTACTTTCCAAAATGGGGTCATTTGGGGGGGTTTTGTACTGCCCTGCCATTTTAGCACCTCAAGAAATTAGATAGGCAGTCATAAATTAAAAGCTGTGTAAATTCCAGAAAATGTACCCTAGTTTATAGACGCTATAACTTTTGCGCAAACCAATAAATATACGCTTATTGACATTTTTTTTACTAAAGACATGTGGCTGAATACATTTTGGCCTAAATGTATGACTACAATTGAGTTTATTTGATTTTTCTTATAACAAAAACTAGAAAATATAATTTTTTTCAAAATTTTCAGTCTTTTTCCATTTATATCGCAAAAAATACAAATCGCAGAGGCAATCAAATACCATTAAAAGAAAGCTCTATTTGTGGGAAGAAAAGGACGCAAATTTCATTTGGGTACAACATTGCATGTCCACACAATTTCCAGTTAAAGCAGCGCAGTGCCAAATTCTGAAAACACCTCTGGTCCTTTAGCTACAGAATGGTCCGGGGCTTAAGTGGTTAAAGTGGAGCTTTACGGCAAAATTGAAAATGGGCGAACAGGCAGGTATTTTAATGCAGAAGACACATGCTTTGTCTCTTCTGCATTAAAGGGGTTGTAAAGGTTCGTGTTTTTTCACCTTAATGCGTTCTATGCATTAAGGTGAAAAAACACCTGGCTGTCACAGGCCCCCCAGCCCCCCCCCCCCCGTTTTACTTACCTGAACCCTCTCACCTGCTCTGTGCGTCCACAGCGCCCTCTTCTCCACGGAGTCTCTGCATTAATTGGATAGATTAATAGCAGCGCAGCCATTGGCTCCCGCTGCTGTCAATCAAATCCAATGACGTGCCCGCAGGGGGGCGGGACCGAGTCATACACTCTGTGTCTATGGACGCAGAGTTAAGACAGGGAGCGTGCCCGCAAGGTAACCCCCTTGGGAGAGAGCTTCCCAGAGGGAGTTATCTATTGCGGAGAGGAGCCGAGACAGCCGCCGTGGGACCCCAGAACAGGAGGATCAGGGCCACTCTGTGCAAAACGAACTGCACAGTGGAGGTAAGTATGACATGTTTTTTATTTTAAAGAAAAAATGAACCTTTACAACCACTTTAAAGTGATTATAAAGGTAAATAAAAAAAAAAAAAAAGAAACATGTTATACTTATCTGCTCTGTGCAATGGTTTTGCACAGAGCAGCCCCGATCCTCTTCTTCTCAGGTCCCCCAATGGTGCTCCTGGCTCCCCCCCCTCCCCAGTGCACCCAATAGCAAGCCGCTTGGTGCATGCTCACTCCTGAGCCCAACTCTATGTGTCCATAAGACACAAAGAGTCATGGCACGGCCCCGCTCCCGCTCTCCTTATTGGCTAACTGGCTGTAATTGATAGCACCCAGGCCCACTGCTGTGTCTCAGCAAATGAGGAGAGAGAGACCTGGGACCGCTGAGGCTCCTGTACATATCACTGGATCGAGAGGGGGTTCAGGTGAGTAGAATCGTACTTTCATTTATATTCTCTTGAAAAGCCAAATCTGTAGTATCATATCTGTTATCTAAATAGAAAAATCATGATACATTTTTTTACTAAAAATGTAAATTACAGCACAAAAATCAAGGGGGTGTGTACTGGCACTGACTTTTAGCAGCGAGACACTTTTATTAATGACACTTCTATTATTTGTAGAGCAGGGGTCCCCAAACTCACCTTTTACACCCTTCATGATGTTTCATTGACCCCCAAGCATTTATTGTGTGAAAATCGATTTTATTGAAGATTTCATGACATTATTTCATTAACTGAAAGCCTCTTCATCTCATAGGCACATTGGAATTTCTTCTTTGGCTAACAAAGTTATGAATACAAATTTTAAACATTCATGGAAATATGAATGACACTTCCTCTTGGTATCAGCAGCTGCCAGCATAAATGTTACAATGCTGCATTTTTGTAAAATCAGTTCTTTGACATTACTCCTACCCTTTGGCTCCCCGGTACAATTTGAAGTAGGTGTACTCCCTAAAACTGTTTAGGGTGGGGGAGTGTTCTGAGTATATGAAGTGAACACATACATAAATAAATTAAAGAGGAGCTTGAAAAATCACAGGAACGCAGTGCAAAGCATGCTGGTAAATGGGGACAGTAACAACACACAGCTGACAGAGACAACTCAAGGCCATTCTTGCTGGCGGCTGAAAATCCACCTCTGAGTAAAGGTGACCATAGATAAATCGAAATTCAGCTGGTTCATAAGATCGACTTCTGTCAAATTGAAATGCTGGAAAACCTTTGTCGATCAGCAGCTGCAGACAATCGGCTGCAGTCGCTGATCACTGTATTTTGTAGAGCAGAGGAGTCCTACTGTCTGAATACAATATCTCAGCGGAGGATTCCTCTATACACCTCGCTTGTATGGATAGAGGAATATGTTGTTGTTTTTTTTCATCAGCTTGCTATGGCCACCCTAACACTGTCTCACCCCACCTTCAGGACTAGGGATTGGCATGGAGCTCTACATCGACCAGAAAAGATTTATTGACCTCAATTAACCATTCTACCATTAATCAACCACCTATTTACCCCCCATACATTTTATTGACCCCTTGAATAGTCCCATTCACTTTTGAGGGTCAATACTGATCAGGGGGACCCTGATGTAGAGGTTTATTAGTAACTCTGAGTGACAAAAAATAACCCAGTTTTTTGGAAGAAAAAACAGAAATGTAAGAAAAGCAGAAATGTTCATAAAAACATACAGTGTGGCCCTAAAGTGATAGTTAGACACATAGAAACATAGAAAAGTGATGGCAGAATAAGACTGAATAGTCCATCATGTCTGCCCATTTTTTTTTTTATGTTGTTTTTTTTTTTTTTTTTTTCAGATACTCCCATTCCTACCATAAAAAGGTGAAAATAATTTCTGTGGGTAGAAGACAGGGCAAGAGAGATACCACATCTCTCTCGCCCTGCCCCTAGCTGCCTCCTTTTACTGTGGACACAAGGAAATAGTATTTTTTGAAAAAGGGAACAAGGGAATCTCTGGCAAACTCTAACAACATTTATGACACATAGTAAAGGCATCTATTATTTTCTTTGTACCGCAAAATAATATAATAAACAAATATACCCATACGCATTATCTACATATTATTGTTTTCCCCAAAGTGCTGAATGTGCAGAACGTTGGTACATGGTCTTTGCACTTAAAATAACTAGTAGATTAACTTAACCACATATACATTTCTGTTCTTCATAATAGACCTAAACCCTTTGAAACTGAAATCTTTTATAAGCTTTAATGTGCTTTGCACCCCCCTTTCCCCCAACCCTTAGTGAAGCCCTCTGCATCCATGAAAACAATAAAAATGTATACTTACCTTTATCACGGGTATTTATCTCTTGAAGCTGCCACCCTCTCATATGCTTCCTTGGAGGAGACTACAAGTGGCTGTGCTGACACACATTGCAAAGGTGCAGTCCACTGCTGTAATTTTCGAGAACTTTCACTGGAGTGAATACAGGGGATGGCTGAAAAGGCGGGAGGAGGACAAGGGTGAGATGCAAAAAATTCCAAGCTCAGGGGGTCTGCCTAAAGCCCTGTACACATAGACCGAATGTTAGGAGACAATGGCTGGCTCAATAAAAATCGGTCGACATTCGGACGGCTTCTGTGGGATGAGCATGCTGGAAAGCCAGCAGCCGACAGACTCCAGATTAGCCAATGACAGAGAGCGCTGATCTGAGTGTTCTGGCACCGGGCCATCCCCCTGTAAGAACACAACAGCTCAGCAGGGGAGATTGCTGCACTTCGGATGGTTAGTAAAGCGGCTCCGTCTGGAGCTGTCAGTTTTTTTTTATTTAACCTGCTGGGTTGAACGAAAAAAAAATTGTAGTGTGTACCAGGTTTTAGGCTAGCCATGCGCCATACATGTTAAGAATTCTAAACAACGTGGATGGAAGAATCTCCCCTACGGGCCGTTGGTACTTGTAGCAGCCTGAATACCCAAATCAAAACCCTTATTTTGTGTTTATGGTTTGTCCCTAATTTAAGTTAAATAACTTGAAAATCTTAATGTCATGGATATGCAGTAGTGTTTGTCTGTCAGCTTACCTTCCTTCCCATGTGTTCATCTTAGAGGCCTGAGCCCTTTCACCTGGCTTCCTTTATAATCTCCTCCCAGCCAGACTCCACCCCAGGCCCTATCACAGAACACTATATTAACCTGTGCACTGCAAGCCTGCTTTGCTGATCAACGTGTTTGTTAGGCATTGTGTGTTTGGGTTCCTGCCTGCCGTGTGCTACGTCTGTCTCTCTGTTGCGTTATTGGCTTGTCCCCGACTATCCCTGTCTGCTCGTGACCCTTGACCTTCGGCTCGTTCTTTCGTTATCCTTGTCTGCTTGTGGCCCCTGACCTTCAGCTTGTATTCGGTTCTCTCTTATCTTGTGCTGCTGCTTCCCCTCTTTTCCCCTTATCCTACGGGGCGTGAGCTAGGAAACTCCAGGGGCCGCGACCTGGTCCCAGCCTGCAGCTAACATCCTCACCACTAGAGGCCCTGGAGAAGACCAGCTGGGTCTTAGACTCCGCGCCCTGGGGAATCTTGGCTCTAGCTTCCGTTTGGATCCCGGTTGTGCTCCTCTGGTCCCGCTTTCAACAACCACCCAGTTTCCTATCCGCAGAAGCCAGCCATAGGGTTCACTACCTCGCGGTGCACTCCTGTCCCCCTACGGTGTGCATCTGTCACCTGGCCACAGGTGACCCTGACAGTTTGATCAGCCATGAACCCGGCTGACATCCCGCTACCCGCGGATGATCCATTGCAGGGCATAGTTTGCAGACTTGAAACCCAGGAATCGAATCAGACTCAGGTGATGCGATTCCTCCAGGATCTGGCTTCTCGCTTCGAGCAGCTTCAGGCCTCCTTGGGAACCCTGAATCCGCAACCTCAAATACAATCAGCGGCTGCACCTATTGCACCAGTCGCAGCCACACACTCACTACAACTGCCAGCTCCGTCCCGTTTCTCTGGGGACTCCAAGGCTTGCAGGGGGTTCCTTAGCCAATGCACGATTCATTTTGAGCTCCAGCCCCAAAACTTCCTGTCTGATCGGGCTAAGGTAGCCTATATCATTTCCCGCCTCTCTGGTGAAGCTTTAGCCTGGGCAGCCCCTCTGTGGGAACTGAATGATCCAGTGGTTTCTAGCCTGTCTGGCTTCTTGAAACTTTTTCGGAATATCTTCGAAGAACCGGCTCGTGTCTCTTCAGCGGCCAGCGCCCTTTTACGTCTCCGCCAAGAGTCTGCTTCTGTGGGACAGTATGCCCTTCATTTCCGCATACTGTCGGCTGAGTTGAGCTGGAACAATGAGGCCTTAGTCGCAACCTTTTTGCATGGCCTGTCTGATAGAGTGAAGGATGAATTAGCAGGAAGAACCATCCCCACTGATCTGGCCGGCGTTATCTCCTTGTGTAACCAGATCGATATTCGCTTTCAGGAGAGGACCTTAGAAAAGCAACGCCAGCACTCCTTGGTTCTTAGTCAGCCTGAGCTCCCCTCTCTTCGACCCGTAGAGCATCTCCTACCAGCTGAGGAACCCATGCAGCTGAGTCGGACCAGGCTATCCCCCGAGGAACGTGCTAGGCGCAGAACTCTTGGTCTGTGTCTTTACTGTGGGGGCAAAGGTCATTTTCGTGACACTTGCTCTCTTTGTCCAGAAAAATGTTCGGGTCCACTTCATCTGGAAAGTGGAGTATTGGACCCAGAAATATCACCTTCCCCTTCTCGTCTTCTGCTTTCTGTGTTCCTTCATGTTGGTGCTTCTTCTCAGTCGGTCTCAGCATATCTGGATTCCGGAGCCGCTGGTAATTTCATGGACTGGGAAATCGCATCGTCCATGAGACTTACTCTTTTGCCCCTCACCACGCCATTGGTGGTCTTGGCGATTGATGGTACTGTTCTCCCAGGGGGACCTATCCGCTTCCAGACCCTCCCTGTTAAGATGTCGGTAGGGACACTCCACCAGGAGTGGATATCCTTCCTTATCTTACCCAAGGCCTCAACGCCTATAATTTTGGGTCTCCCATGGTTACAGCTCCATTCTCCTCATGTGGACTGGACTACTGGACAGATCCTGGCTTGGGGTCCCTCCTGTTCCTCGTCCTGCCTACCCAAGGTTGCCCCCTGTGAATCTGAGCCGGTCATTCATTCCAGGTTGCATAACCATTTACATTTCTCTGTCCCTAACCACCCTTGGACGCACAGCCAGGCTAGCTTGTCTACAAGTCCTGCAGTCGCTACGTCTTGCGATGCGATTCAGGTAGTCGCTACACCTGACTCAGCTATTCACTCTGCCTCTGTACTAGTTATGCCAGTCCAGCCCATGCCCAGTGAGCCTCCTACTTTTTCTTGTTCGGGACGTTCTGCTTGTCCTTCAGCTATTCAGCTTGACTCCGGCGACATGTCACCTTCTAACCAACCTGACTTCAGGGTTCCACTGACATCTGCCCAGTCTGATGGTCCTGTGCAAGATGACCAGTTCCCCTTTAAGGGTCTAGGGGACCCTCCTCAGATTCCTGTTGATCCTCTCATGCCCTTGCTTATTCCTAGAGAGCCTTTGGTCCTCAATAGATCTTCTTGTCATCTCCCTACCTCGTTTTCGGTCTCTGAGGATAATCTTAAGTACGAGGTTAGACAAATTCTGGATTCTCGGCTCTGCAGAGGCATTCTTCAGTACCTTGTGCATTGGAGAGGTTTTGGTCCTGAGGAGGCGCCTTGGATCGCTGCATCTGATGTCGCTGCACCTCATCTGTTGAGAAGGTTTCATCAGAGATTTCCCTTTAAGCCTGGGTCCAGGCGGGGGAGGGCCCATAAGAGGGAGGGTACTGTCATGGATATGCAGTAGTGTTTGTCTGTCAGCTTACCTTCCTTCCCATGTGTTCATCTTAGAGGCCTGAGCCCTTTCACCTGGCTTCCTTTATAATCTCCTCCCAGCCAGACTCCACCCCAGGCCCTATCACAGAACACTATATTAACCTGTGCACTGCAAGCCTGCTTTGCTGATCAACGTGTTTGTTAGGCATTGTGTGTTTGGGTTCCTGCCTGCCGTGTGCTACGTCTGTCTCTCTGTTACGTTATTGGCTTGTCCCCGACTATCCCTGTCTGCTCGTGACCCTTGACCTTCGGCTCGTTCTTTCGTTATCCTTGTCTGCTTGTGGCCCCTGACCTTCAGCTTGTATTCGGTTCTCTCTTATCTTGTGCTGCTGCTTCCCCTCTTTTCCCCTTATCCTACGGGGCGTGAGCTAGGAAACTCCAGGGGCCGCGACCTGGTCCCAGCCTGCAGCTAACATCCTCACCACTAGAGGCCCTGGAGAAGACCAGCTGGGTCTTAGACTCCGCGCCCTGGGGAATCTTGGCTCTAGCTTCCGTTTGGATCCCGGTTGTGCTCCTCTGGTCCCGCTTTCCACAACCACCCAGTTTCCTATCCGCAGAAGCCAGCCATAGGGTTCACTACCTCGCGGTGCACTCCTGTCCCCCTACGGTGTGCATCTGTCACCTGGCCGCAGGTGACCCTGACACTTAATTTATGTACATAATTATATTGGAAAGATTAACTTTAAAAAATATTTTCTTTTTACTCCCATTACTTAGAATAGCTGTGATAATAACAATTCTAGTTAATATAACACATACCTCTCTTAGGAATGTATCTTTACTTAATCCTGTTAATAGTTGAAATAGATATATTACAATATTTAAAGAAACAATGTTAAATGTAAAATAGAAAAGTTATGTTGCTGCTGTCATAAAGGTAAATAAAGATCTAGCAGCAAGAAAATACCTTATAATTCACCTTACAGATAAGGAAGAGGGAAATGTGTTGTTAGATGAATCTGTTAATATGGGGCAAATGTATCATATTTTGTCCAGTAAAGATATTGTGTATATATATATATATCTCTCTCTCTCTCTCTCTCTCTCTCTCTCTCTCTCTCTCTCTATATATATATATATATATATAGATAGATAGATATATATATTATATGTATTTACACACCTCAAAATAGGAATCCTAACCCTACTATACAATTAAAAAATTCCAGAAATTGAATCCTTCAATAAGAAAGAAACATAAATTTCTGCTCCCTTAAACACCTAAGGTGCCTGTATTACAGTTTATTATTTGCCTAAGGTCTATAAGGACCCAAAAAAGCTCCCTGGTTGTCCTATAATTAGCGGGATTAATTCTCTAATTTCAAATTAGATCAAAATATTAACCATTTCTTATAGATTTTAGTAACAGATGTATTGTTGTATTTGAAGGATACAAAGCATATGATTAATTCCTTAATAGACGTATAGTTTAAAAGAGGTTATGTTTTAGAAACAGCTGATATTTTCTACTTGTATACTGTTATTTATAATTCTCACTGTATAAATGCTTTGACGTTCTATGTTGATAAGTTATGGCTGCCAGAGAGACAAAAAACTGTTTATTAGTGGGAGAGTGGCCATGGGTGTTGAGTATGCGTCTAATATAGCCAATCTCTTTATGGGCGATTGGGAGGAAGATGTGTTTCATGCTGTATCTTGTCCCCATTTTGGTATACTATGGGTGTTATATAGATGACATCTTTCTTCTATGGATTATCATTAAATGGTTTCATGGAAGAAATAAATAAGAATGACTGAAATATAAAAATTTCTTATGATTTTAAGATTAGTAAGAAAATTGTGATTTTTGCATCTTTTTTTTTGTTTAAGCGGAAGTAAACCCGCACACAAAAAAAGAAAAAAAAACCCTGCAAAGCAAAGGCATAATGAGCTAGCTCATTATGAAATACTTACCTCAGAATGAAACCCCCGTATTGTCCGGTCCACGCCGTGGGAGCTAGCATCTTGCCCTCGGCTTGTCTTCGGGTTCGCGGCTCCGGCGCTGTGAGTGGTCGGATCCGCAATTACGTCACTTCCGCAAATGCGCGCAGGAGTTTTCTTCCCGGCAAGGTCTGAAAGCGTCTGCCGGACCTTCAGCTGAGCATTCAGAGCGCATGCGCCGCTGACGTCAGCAGCTGCTTGCAAAGGGAATATCTCCTAAACTGTACAGGTTTAGGAGATATTAATTTTACCTACAGGTAAGCCTTATTTTAGTGCGTCTAACCTGTAGGTAAAAGTGTCAAATTTGGGTATACAACCTGTTGCAAATTATTATGCAAATTCTATTTCAGTGTCACAAAGATTAAATATTTTGTTTTTCAGTTTAACTCATGGATGGCATTGTGTCTCAGGGCTCTTTTGATCACTGAAAAACAATCTCGGACACCTGTGATAATTAGATTGCCAGGTGAGCCCAATTAAAGGAAAAACTACTATAGGAGGGTGTTCCACATTATTAAGCAGAGCACCATTTTCAAGCAATATGGGGAAAAAAAGGGATCTCTCTGCTGCCGAAAAGAGTGAAATAGTTCAATGCCTTGGACGAGGTATGAAAACATTAGATATTTCACGAAAACTTAAGCGTGATCATCGCACTATTAAGAGATTTGTGGCTGATTCAGAGCACAATCGGGTTTCGTGCCGATAAAGGCACATTGAGGAAGATTTCTGCCAGATCCATGCATCGGATCAAGAGAGCAGCTGCTGAAACACCATTACATAGCAGCAAACAGATATTTGAAGCTGCTGGTGCCTCTGGAGTCCCACGGACATCAAGGTGTAGAGTCCTACAGAGTCTTGCATAAACCTTCCATTCGGCCACCACTAGCCAATGCTAACAAGCAAAAACGGCTGCATTGGGCAGAAAAATACATGAAGACTAATTTTCAAACAGTCCTGTTCACTGATGAGTGCCGTGCAACCCTGGATGGTCCAGATGGATGGAGTAGTGAATGGATGGTGGACGACCACCCTGTTCCAACAAGGCTGCGACGTCAGCAAGGTGGTGGTGGAGTCATGTTTTGAGCTGGAATCATGGGAAGTGAGCTGGTCGTCCCCTTTAGGGTCCCAGAAGGTGTAAAGATGACCTCTGCAAAGTATGTTGAGTTCCTGACTGACCACTTCCTTCCCTGGTACAGGAGGAAGAACTATGCTTTCCGTAATAAAATCATCTTCATGCATAACAATGCTCCATCTAATGCTGCAAAGAATAACTCTGCATTAATGGCCGCTATGGGGATAAAAGGAGAGAAAGTCATGGCCTGGCCTCCATCCTACCCTGATCTCAATCCTATTGAGAACCTTTGGAGCATCCTCAAGCAAAAGATCTATGAGGGTGGTAGGCATTTTACATAAAAACTCACAAGTTCAAGATGCAAGACTTGTGAAGCTGCTATCAAAAAAGGGGTCCTATGTTAAAATGTAACGTGACCTGTTAAAATGTTTAAAAAGTTAAAATGTTGTTCAAAGTTTGATTGAAATAGCTTTTGATTTCAGTAAATATGCTGCAAACAAAAAAATTACAATTTTCAGTTCTTTACAACCTATAAAGTGCATTGTAAGTTTTTTATTTTGAAAAAAAAAACTGTTATCATTAGGAGGTTTGTTCAATAAAATTTGAATTGTACTCTTAATAGTTGATAACATGAGAATTATGCTGACTGTTGTTTACATCAATTATTTAGGTAAATTAGAAAAATATCATTGGCATAATAATTTGGAACAGGGTGTACAACCGCTTTAATATTGATGGTATTAATAAAAAATCACATTTTAAAGTACAGATTGGAATAAATATCCCCAAAAAATCTATAAAAAAACAAAACATTTTCACAGTTTAGGCCGATACGTATTCTACATATTTTTGATAAAAAAAATTGCAATAAGCGTATATTGATTGTTTGTGCAAAGGTTATAGCAGCTACAAAAAAGGGGATAGATTTATAGCATTTTTATTATAAATTTTTTTCACTAGTAATGGCGGCGATCAGCGATTTTAATCGTGACTGCGATATTGTGGCGGACACATCGGACACTTTTGACACATTTTTGGGACCATTCACATTTATACAGCAATCCCTGCTATAAAAATGCATTGATTACTGTATAAATGTGACTGGCAGGGAAGGGGTTAACACTAGGGGCAATCAAGGGGTTAAATGTGTTCCCTAGATTGTGATTCTTACTGTGGGGGGAGGGGACTAACTGGGGGAGGTGACCGATGGTTGTCCCTATGTACAAGGGACACACCATCGGTCTCCTCTCCCTTACAGGACGTGGATCTGTGTGTTTACACACACAGATCCACGGTCCTGCTCAGTTACTGGGCAATCGTGGGTGCCCGGGTGCCATCGCGGCCGCCAGGCACATGCATCGGGTCCCCAGTGACGCGGCGGGTGTGCGCGCCCCCCCCCTAGTGGCTTCTGAAGGTGATCCCATCATATGACGTCCGCCCAGAACAACAGGGTCTTCCACCCACTGTCATTTGACGGTGGGCGGTTAACAAGCGGTTAAAGCAGAACTTCAGTCATTTTTCATCTTTCCATCTATTAAATCCTCTGCCCTTTTTCTTTCTGCCAGTAAACACATTATACAGCCCACTTCCTGTTTCTTGTCTGGTAAAAAGCCTAGGCTTATGACATCATGCACAGCTCTCTCTCTCTCACTCTTGTGAGGGTTTGCCAGGAAGGGAGAGGGGATGAGTCATAAGAGGGCCAATGAGAGATGCAGGGCTGGAGGTGTGCCTCTGTGTGTCTGTGTAAATCCAGAAATTGAACAGGCAGCAGCTTCAGCTGCCCCCAGTTAAAATGGATGCAGCCAGACTCATTGGGGGTATTTCTGCAGCACATTTGGCAAGTACAGAATCACAATATACAGTCAGGTCCATAAATATTGGGACATTGACACAATTCTAATCTTTTTGGCTCTATATACCACCACAATGTATTTGAAACGAAACAAACACAATGTGCTTTAACTGCAAACTTTCAGCTTTAATTTGAGGGTATTTACATCCAAATCAGGTGAACGGTGTAGAAATTACAACAGTTTGTATATGTGCCTCCCACTTTTTAAGGGACCAAAAGTAATGGGACAATTGTCTGCTCAGCTGTTCCATGGCCAGGTTTGTGTTATTCCCTCATTATCCCATTTACAAGGAGCAGATAAAAGGTCCAGAGATAATTTCAAGTGTGCTATTTGCATTTAGAATCTGTTGCTGTCAACTCTCAATATGAGATCCAAAGAGCTGTCACTATCAGTGAAGCAAGCCATCATTAGGCTGAAAAAACAAAACAAACCCATCAGAGAGATAGCAAAAACAGTAAATGTGGCCAAATCAACTGTTTGGAACATCCTTAAAAAGAAAGAACGCACCGGTGAGCTCAGCAACACCAAAAGACCCGGAAGACCACGGAAAACAACTGTGGTGGATGACCGAAGAATTCTTTCCCTGGTGAAGAAAACACCCTTCACAACAGTTGGCCAGATGAAGAACACTCTCCAGGAGGTAGGTGCATGTGTGTCAAAGTCAACAATCACAATCACCACAAGATGTAAACCATTGGTGAGCCTCAAAAACAGGAAGGCCAGATTAGAGTTTGCCAAACAGCATCTAAAAAAGCCTTCACAGTTCTGGAACAACATCCTATGGACAGATGAGACCAATATCAACTTGTACCAGAGTGATTGGAAGAGAAGAGTATGGAGAAGGAAAAGAATTGCTCATGATCCAAAGCATACCACCTCATCAGTGAAGCATGGTGGTGGTAGTGTCATGGCGTGGGCATGTATGGCTGCCAATGGAACTGGTTCTCTTGTATTTATTGATGATGTGACTGCTGACAAAAGCAGCAGGATGAATTCTGAAGTTTTTCAGGCAATATTATCTGCTCATATTCAGCCAAATGCTTCAGAACTCATTGGACGGCACTTCACAGTGCAGATGGACAATGACCCGAAGCATACTGCGAAAGCAACCAAAGAGTTTTTTAAGGGAAAGAAGTGGAATGTTATGCAATGGCCAAGTCTATCACCTGAACTGAATCCGATTGAGCATTTCACTTGCTGAAGACAAAACTGAAGGGAAAATAATGCCCCAAGAACAAGCAGGAACTGAAGACAGTTGCAGTAGAGGCCTGGCAGAGCATCACCAGGGATGAAACCCAGCGTCTGGTGATGTCTATGTGTTCCAGACTTCAGGCTGTAATTGACTGCAAAGGATTTGCAACCAAGTATTAAAACGTGAAATTTTGATTTATGATTGTTAATCTGTCCCATTACTTTTGGTCCCTTAAAAAATGGGAGGCACATATACAAACTGTTGTAATTTCTACCACTGTTCACCCAATTTGGATGTAAATTCCCTCAAATTAAAGCTGAAAGTCTGCAGTTAAAGCACATCTTGTTCGTTTTATTCCAAATCCATTGTGGTGGTGTATAGAGCCAAAAAGATTAGAATTGTGTCGATGTCCCAATATTTATGGACCTGACTGTATATAAAATAATATGCAAAGTGGTTGGAGGGAAGCTTCAGAATGGCAAAGATGTTTTTATTACAAATTATGTGAGCAGATTGCAGTTCCTCTTTAAATGTGACAACTAGATAGAAGAGAACTGTTGCCTACTAAACAAAGAAATGATAATTATAGTAATTTTGCATTCAATACAAGTTTTTCTATTCAATATTATGATAATAAAAGATATTAGCATTGGCCAATTTTGGAAAGGGATCAGTATCTTTTTACAATTTTAACGCAACATCTTTCTGTTATATAAAGAAACATTCCTAAGTGCAGGGTCTTAACAGGGTGTGATATTTGTAAAGTGGATAGGACAGAATATAATAATAATAATAATAATAAAAAAAAACATAAACAATACAATACCGCTGTTCTGATTTTTTTCTGAGTTTGTGGTATATCTCCTGCACAATCTCTATTTTCTGTAATATATAAGCAGACCACACGGGCCCTGCAGGAGAAATGAAAGTACAACAACACTCTCTCAAACAATGTTGACTATTTTTTTAATCCTTATGCAGCTAGCATTAGTAAATAGATATGAAAGTATAACATTTTTACTAGTATTGAACTTTTTATTTTTTTCTTCAGTTACTCATTTTCTTAAATTATGTCACACATCCCAGGAGTCTTCAGAAGGGGAGGAGGGGTTTTCTCAACTAAGCACACCCTCCTGCCTGAACGTCTGAGCGAAGGACAGATGGATTCCAGGAAGTAAATGCTACATGATTCATTTGCCCTTATGGCCCGTACACACGATCCAAATATCGGACAAAAACTGTCGTCCGAGGAAGAATCATACGATTTTCGGATCGTGTGTAATCTACATTCGAGAGCTGGTCTTGGCAGTTCATCCAATATTATTCGATCGGACAAGCACAAAAATTTTCCTCATACGATACCAGATCGTACAATTTTCGTTTAGTCAGTACAGTTGTCGTCTGAAAATACAATACAAATACATTACAACACATGACATCACTTCCGATTTTTTTTCTGTCGTATGAGAATTTTCGTGACTTTAGTAACCTATTCAATTTCTACTTGCGATTATTAACCACTTCCATACTGGGCACTTATACAGATTCCTGCCCAGACCAATTTTCAGCTTTCTGCGCTGTTGCACTTTGAATGACAATTGCGCGGTTGTGCTACACTGTACTCAAACGAAATATTTATCATTTTGTTCCCACAAATAGAGCTTTCTTTTGTGGCATTTGATCACCTTATCAAACTTATTTTTTTTGTTTCAGTTACAAAACTTTGTAAATAAGTAAGTTTTCTCCTTCACTGATGGGCACTGATGGGGCTGCACTGATGGGCACTGATAAGGCGGCACTGATGGGCACCGATGAGGCGGCACGGATGGGCACCGATAGGTGGCACGGATGGGCACTGATAGGCAGCATGGATGGGCACGGATGGGCACCAGTAGGCGGCACGGATGGGCACAGATAGGCGGCACGAATGGGCACAGATAGGCGGCACGGATGGGCACAGATAGGCGGCACGGATGGGCACAGATAGGCGGCACGGATGGGCACTGATAGGCGGCATGGATGGGCACTGATAGGTGGCATGGATGGGCATGGATGGGCACTGATAGGTGGCATGGATGGGCACTGATAGGTGGCACTGTACTGTAATGTGTTACTAATGGATGCCAATCAGTGCCAAACAATGCCTGCCAATCAGTGATGCCCATTGTGGGCACTGATTGGCATCCATTGTGGGCACTGATTGGCATCCATTAGGGGCACAGAATGGCATCCCTGGTGGTCTAGGGAGGCATACCTGGTGGTGGGCATCCCTGGTGGTATCCCTGGTGGTCCAGTGGCATCCCTGGTGGTCCAGTGTGGGCATCCTCGGGGGGGCTGTGCTGATAAGGGGGTGTCAGAGGGGTGTCAGAGGAGCAGCCGATCGGCTCTCCTCTACTCGCGTCTGACAGACGCGAGTGAGGAAAAGCCGATGACCGGCTTTTCCTGTTTACATCGTGATCAGCCGTGATTGGACACGGCTGATCACGTGGTAAAGAGTCTCCATCGGAGACTCTTTACCTAGATCGGTGTTGCGGGGTGTCAGACTGACACCCTGCAACAGCGATCGCCGCGATGCGCGCCCCCAGGGGCGCGCAGCGGCTCAAAATCCTGAGGACGTCATATGACGTCCAGTCGGGATTTTGAAATCACTTTGCCGCCATCAATCCGCTATAGGGCGGGCGGCAAGTGGTTAAGCGGAAAAAGTTGTACGATATTCGGATCGTGTGTGCGGGCCATTACTCAAGATGGTCACTCACAACCAGAAATGCTGGTAATTTTCCAGCAAAATAAAGCAAGGCGACATGAATGGTTGGGTCGTTTGCTTTTAATATTAAAAATGAATGAAATAGCACATTTGGTTTGTGATGCTCAGATGCAGTATAGTGTAACAAAAATATTACGATCACATAATTTTCACTTTGCTACTTGCCACAATATTGGGGGTTAGACAGCTACGCGGCAGATGAGGCTCAAAATTAAGGAATTTAAAGTTAGGCCCTTGGGTGCCAAACATACATATGCAAACTACACATTAGGGAGTGCTTGCCTGAGAGACATGGTGACTGAAAAGAATCTGGGGTGCTTGTGCATCACAGCCTTAGCAATAGCCAAAATGCCAAGCCAAAGATAACAAAGGTAGCAAAATATTCTCATGCATTCTCATGCATTAAAAAACGCATACATTTATAATAATTTAATAATTTATAATAATTTATAATTCTACCTCTTTACAAATCCCTGGTTTGGCCTCGCCATGAATACGCAGTTCAGTTTTGGTCACCAATCTCGAGTAAAGACGTTGTTGAATTAGAAAGAGTTCAATGATTGGGAACAAAATTAATAAGGGGGATTGAGGACCTCAGATAGGAGGATCAATCACAGAGATTACAGATATTCACTCTGGAGAAGAGACACTTATAAGAGGGGATATAATTGCAATGTACAAATATATCAAATGTGACTTCAGAAACTTGTAAACCCTCTCCTATACCCAGTGAAGTGAACAGTGCTAAAAATCTTTTGTAACGAAGATGTAGGTGTAACAGACACACACGGAGAGTAGGAGCACCCAGAAAGATTTTTATTTAACGGTAGCAGGGTTCACACAGCCAGGTAGCGGCTATCACAGCTAGGCAAAGAAAGAGTCCGGAATACAGTATAAATGCACAGAGTCCGTGCTGGTCAAGGGTAATCTGCACCAGGCTGGCCAAACAAGAGACATACCAGAGTTCTGGCAAGTAGGGGTAGTCCGTGCCCAGTCTTGGATACATAAGAATAAAGTTCTCTCTACTCACAGCGTAAGTGATCACAGGGATAATCCACTCTCAAGATGGCACACAGCCAAGGGTAATCCACTCCCTGGATGGAGGCTGCAGGTCTGGCAAGACACACAACTGCCTTTCTTCCAGCACATGTTTCAACAGCACAAATCCCTCAGACACACTTCCCTCCCACCCTTGGAAAACAGGGCGGGTTAAACTGTCCAATGACAATAGCCACACAGGTCAGGAGTATTCAACTTATCAGAGGGGGGCTGCTGGAGGAGTCCCCCTCCTTCCACATGGACATCCATCCCGTAATATATATTTCTTCCAAGCAGACAACCACAAACAATGGACTACAACTACACCCAAAATGATCACAACAAAGAGTACATAACACAGCTGGGGACAGCTCTCTGGGGTGTAAGGGACAAGGAGGGGCAGAGACCGTGAAATCTTTCTTCCTGTTTCAGCAGCACATAGGGGTGGATGTGGAGTCTGGGATTACACTTTATGAGAGCTGATGGGAGGAAGGGCACACATCCCCTCTCCACATAGACAGAGGAACGAAGAAACATGCAGAGCTGTATAATGAATAGACAAGCTCTCTGCTTATCTACCTCTAAGCTCCCTCCCGGACACAAATTTTCAACTGCTTTTATCTCATGTGTTGGAGAACTTGTCAGAAGTGACTCTGCTGATAACAAAGGAACTGAGCAGCAGAACGACGGGGCACTTAGAGCTTTGGAGAGAGATACGTAGACACTACAGATATATGTGTTTAGGTCAAATTTCATGAATGGGGTTTTTCAACCACTTTAAGTTTAGAAGAAAGGAGGTTTAATCTTAGATTGCGGATAGGGCTCTTTACTGTTAGAGCAGTTAAAATGTAAAACTCCATACCCCAGGACGTGGTACTAACTGAGAAGCCCCGTACACACGATCGGATAACCTATGGATTTTCGTCCGATGGATTTGTCCATCGGAAATCCGATGAAACTGTTTTTCATCAGTCTTGGCCACACACCATCAGTCAAAAAACCGACCGTTCCAAACGCGGTGACGTAAAACACTCCGATGAGCCGAGAAAAATGAAGTTTAATGCTTCTGAGCATGCGTCGACTTGATTCTGAGCATGAGTGGGTTTTTTAACCGATGGACTTGCCCATAGACGATCGGAAATTCCCATCGGTTTTTTATACATCGGAAAATTTTAAAACAAGTTCTATTTTTTACAACCGATGGAAAAAAGACCGATGGGTACCATACACAATCGGTTGGTCTGATGAAAACCATCCATCGGACGGTTTTCATCAGTCAAACCGATCGTGTGTACAGGGCTAGAGTGTCAACAGCTTTAAAAACTTTTAGATGTCCTCCTCCTTTTAGGTGCTCCTCAAGAAGCAAAACATGCAGGACTATGGGAGTTGTTACAGAATAAATATCACATGCACATACATATCCATAGGTTGAACTATTTATTTCTTTGATTTTTGTCAAAGATTTATTGAACAAGCTGAAGTTAGAAACTGATTGGCTCCTATGCACAGCTGCACCAAATTTTGTACTCTGCAGTTTTAGAAAATCAACCCTACTGTAACAATAAAGACCGTAATAAAAATTAATACTGTTCATCAAAACAACAGAATGAGGATATTCCTCATCCTCACATACAGTGGGGGAACTACAAGAGAACATCTTTACCTATAGTGGGTATAAAGAGATCTGCACAATCCAATCCAGATGTTCATATATCATAAAGTGTTTACTGACTGCTTATTCCTTCAGCACCATGGTGGAATTAATGTTTTGCATTTGATGGGATTTCACTGGGAAAGTCCTTTATCACAAGCCGTTTTACACAATGCAGATGATTAACCCCTTAGGTTCCACAGTAAGTATAACAAGCATGCTTTTGTCACGTACCTGATGGTGACGAGCCCGGTTTAGCAGAGGGAGGCCCCCCTTACGGCTCCCACCAGCGGCCCCTGGTAAGGTAACAGCAGGCGCGGAGGTAGGAGGGGTACGAGTGCCTGGCAGGATCAACCAAGGTGAAGGTAGTTCCGCAGACTTGGTAGGCACACTGGGACACAGCAGGTAGAACTGGAATCAGGAACACTCAGCAAACTGGAATCGTTCAGCAGACTGGACCGGAACCAGGAGCACAGGAACTCAGCAAACTGGATCAGCTTAGCAGACTGGACCGGAACCAGGAACACAGGAACTCAGCAAACTGGATCAGCTTAGCAGACTGGACCGGAACCAGGAACACAGGAACTCAGCAAACTCGATCAGCTTATCAGACTGGGCCGGGACCAGGAACAGGGAGATTGGTCGGACAAGCCGGGTCGGTTAACTGGCTGGCAGCAAGGTACAGAGGGATCAGACAGAGGAGAGGTCACAACAAGCCAGGGGTCGGATGCAGGCAGAAAACTGGAGAAGTGACAGGCAGGCCGGGTCAAACACAGGTAAGTCTTCAGATCAGGTTTTCAGGTACTCAACGCTGTAGAGCAGACAGCAGGGACTGTTTGCGATTGACAGGTTTAAATAGCCCCTCTGGCGCCACCTGCAGGGCGCGCGCGCAACCGAGAATCAGGAAGACCGGGACGCCTGTTTCTGGCAGGATCTCCATGACATTGCCCCCCCCAAGGGGCAGCCTCCGGATGCCCATCCTGGTAAACTTTTCGGGGTGAGATCTCCTGAAAGCTTGTATCAGCCTCCTAGCATGAATGTTCTCCTCAGGTTCCCAAGAGTTCTCTTCGGGTCCGTAACCTTTCCATTTAACCAGAAATTGATTCTGGTTATTTCTCCTCCTAAAGTCCATAATAGCTTCCACCTCAAATTCCTGCTCCCCGTCTATGATGACGGGATCAGGGTGAGCCGGACTTCGACCAGGGAATGGGTTGGAGACTGAAGGCTTCAGCAGAGAGACATGAAAGATCGGATGGACTCTAAGGGAGTCGGGAAGCTCCAGCTCGTAGGCTACTTCATTAATCTTCCTTTTGACAGGAAATGGCCCTAAGAATTTGGGGCCCAATTTTTTGGAGGGGCATGCCATCGCCGGGAACAAGCACCAATTTACCCCGTCTCTTCCTGTCGTAGACCATCTTGTTGTGTTCCTGGGTCCTTGCCATGGTTTCACGCAGAAGTTGATTATTAGACGAGAAAAAGTTCAATCTTTCCTGGACTGCAGGCACCGAACAGTCAGGGAGGGAGTTGGGCAGAAATGTAGGGTGAAAACCGTAGTTTGCGAAAAATGGAGTCTGGCTGGTAGCAGAATGGATAGAGTTGTTATAGGCAAACTCGGCCAACGGAAGCAGGGAGAGCCAATCGTTCTGAGCAAAAGAGAAGAAGCAGCGCGGGTATTGCTCGAGGGTCTGATTTGTCCTCTCCGTCTGTCCGTTGGTCTGGGGATGGTAGGCAGAAGAAAACGATAACTCTATCTCCAGAGTCTTACAGAGGGATCTCCAGAATCGGGAGGTAAATTGTACCCCCCGATCAGAAACAATATTGGCGGGCACCCCGTGGAGTCTGATGACCTCTCTGATGAACACCTGTGCGGTTTCAGGGGCTGAGGGAGTCCCTTTCATGGGAACGAAATGTGCCATCCTGCAATTCTGACTCAGAGGAGGGTCTCTGCCCAGTGGTGGCTAGTCTGATCCGGGTAAGTAGATCTTCTTGAAGAAGAAGGAAATTCCCAGGGGCGAGGATGGTATTGGGAGAAGAGGTTTCCTTCGATTCATGGAACATCCGAGACAAGGCATTGGGTTTAGTGTTCTTGACACCAGGACGGTAAGTGACGTGAAAAGAGAACCGGGAAAAGAAAAGTGCCCATCTGGCTTGTCGCGGTTTCAGTCTCTTTGCTTCCTTCAGATATTCCAGATTCTTATGGTCAGTAAATATCAGAATCGGGTGGGCAGCTCCCTCAAGTAGATATCGCCATTCTTCCACCGCAGACTTGATCGCCAGTAGTTCCCGGTCCCCCACGTCGTAGTTCCTCTCTGCTGCAGATAGCTTGCGAGAAAAGAAGGCTACCGGGTGAAGCAAGGTCCTGGTTCCTTGTCTTTGAGACAGTATTGCTCCTACCGCGACTTTGGAGGCATCTACCTCAAGTACGAAAGGTAGCGATGAATCCGGGTGCTTCAGGATCGAGGCGGAGGTAAAGAGCCCTTTCAGGACCTCGAAGGCCTTTTGGGCTTCAGGGGACCAGTGGAAGTGGGTCCCTTGCTTGGTCAACTGGGTGATAGGTGCAATGATGGTCGAGAACCCCCGGATGAATTTGCGGTAAAAATTGGCGAATCCAACGAACCGTTGGATTCGCTTTTTATCCGCTGGCACTGGCCAGTCCAGGATTGCGGTAATCTTCTGTGGGTCCATCCTGAGGCTTTCGCTGGAGATGATTAACCCCAGGAATGCTATACTTTCCAGCTCGAACTCACATTTTTCGGCCTTCGCATACAGGCTATGCTGGCGAAGCCGACCCAACACACTTCTGACATGCCTGCGGTGAGAATCAAGGGAGGAAGAAAAGATTAGTATATCGTCCAGATAGACAATGACAAAAAGATCTAGGAAGTCCCGAAGAACATCATTAATAAAGTACTGGAAGGTGGCAGGGGCGTTGCACAACCCGAAGGGCATTACCAAGTACTCAAAGTGTCCGAATCGGGAACGGAAGGCAGTCTTCCATTCATCCCCCTCCTTGATGCGAACCAGGTTGTAGGCTCCGCGGAGATCAAGCTTGGTAAAAATGGTAGCAGCTCCCAATCTCTGAAATAGCTCTGGTACCAGGGGGAGAGGGTAGCGATTTTTAATTGTGATCTTATTCAGTTCACGGTAATCCACACAAGGTCGGAGGGTGTGGTCCTTCTTCTCTACGAAGAAGATGCCTGCGCCTGCTGGCGACGTAGAGGGGCGGATGAACCCCTTTTGTAAATTTTCATCAATATAGTTCTTTAATGCTCCCTGTTCCACCTCAGTTAGCGGGAAGATCCTGTCGAACGGAATCGCTGCTCCGGGAAGTAGGTCGATGGGGCAATCATAGGCCCGATGGGGTGGTAGTGTCTCGGCCCCTTGCTTGCTGAATACATCGAGGAAATCTGAGTAAATGTCAGGGATGGCCTGACGTATTCCAGCCTCAGTATCGGTACACATTAAGGTGGCCGGCCCAGGGAGCTCATGTGAGCCGCAGGACTGCTGACAATAGGGGGAAGGAAAGGTAACTACCCCCGTGGCCCAGTTGATGGTGGGATTGTGGGCCTGCAACCAGGGCATACCGAGGATCAGAGGGAACAAGGGAGAAGAGATAATGTCCAGACGGAGGTACTCTCGGTGAATCCCGGTAGTGGTAGAGACGGTAACGGGTATAGGGGCCGTCTCCTGAACCACGGGTCCAGACTTGATAATGGACCCGTCAGCCAGGTGAACACAAAGTCCTTGGGTCTTGGTAAGAAGGGGAATCAGATGTGTGCGGGCAAAGGTTGAGTCCATGAAGCAACTGCAAGCCCCGGAATCAATAATGGCGGACACTTGCAGAGTCCTTCCTGGGAGCTGTAAGGAGACAGGGCAAGGTGAGATGTAAACTTGGCCTGGGAGCTGGTTAAGTCAGGAGATACTGAGAAACACTTACGAAACTTCAGGGGACAGTTTCTGACGTAGTGTCCGGGTTCCCCACAGTACAGGCACAAGTTATGCGTTCGTCGACGCTGGCGTTCCTCCTGAGTGAGGGAAGGACGAAGGACTCCGAGCTGCATGGGCTCAGGTACATCAGGTGTGGGGGCCAGAGGTGCAGCAGGAGCTGGGTGCAGATGGCTGCGAGCCCGGGGGAGCATCCAGGTCGGACGGGAGAAGCCCGTGGCCCTCTCAGCCCTCCGTTCCCTCAAACGTCGGTCAATCTGAATAGTCAAATCAATTAATAGATTCAGAGTCTGTGGTATACCGACTCTAGCCAGCTCATCTTTCAGAGGATCAAAGAGTCCTATGCGGAACTGATGGCGGAGAGCGGCGTCATTCCAATTGGTATCCGCGCTCCATCGCCTAAATTCCGCTACATAGTCCTCTGCCGCTCTGCGTCTCTGCTGAAGGGTACACAAGGCGGTTTCTGCAGTAACTGAGAGCTGGCTGTCCTCATACAGCTGGGCCATGGCATCAAAGAATGCGGTAAGACTGTCCAAAGCCACATCCTTCCGTTCCAGCAGACGGTGGGCCCAGCTCTGAAGGTCTCCTGAGAGTAGGGAGATCACAAAACCCACCTTGGTGGCTTCCAAAGAGAAGGTGCGGGGCTGTAGGGCGAAGTACAATTCGCAGGAGTTGCGGAAGGCCCTGAACTTGCTCCGATCCCCGGATAATTTTTCGGGTGTAGGGACCCTGGGTTCAGGGGGAAGCATGACCACTGTGGGAGTGGACCCTGTCCCAGCTGAAGAGGTGGAGGCATAAGGACCCCCTTGGGCTCCAGAAGGGTTGGAGAGAGCCCACACTTGTCCTTCCAGGTGGGTGTAGCCTTGTTGAAGGTTCTTGACCGCTTCAGTCAATCCCGCCAGGTGCCGGCAAAGTTCCTCCATAGGTGAGGCTCCCTGCTCGGGCTCAGACATGGCTGTCTGCTACTGTCACGTACCTGACGGTGACGAGCCCGGTTTAGCAGAGGGAGGCCTCCCTTACGGCTCCCACCAGCGGCCCCTGGTAAGGTAACAGCAGGCGCGGAGGTAGGAGGGGTACGAGTGCCTGGCAGGATCAACCAAGGTGAAGGTAGTTCCGCAGACTTGGTAGGCACACTGGGACACAGCAGGTAGAACTGGAATCAGGAACACTCAGCAAACTGGAATCGTTCAGCAGACTGGACCGGAACCAGGAGCACAGGAACTCAGCAAACTGGATCAGCTTAGCAGACTGGACCGGAACCAGGAACACAGGAACTCAGCAAACTGGATCAGCTTAGCAGACTGGACCGAAACCAGGAACACAGGAACTCAGCAAACTGGATCAGCTTAGCAGACTGGGCCGGGACCAGGAACAGGGAGATTGGTCGGACAAGCCGGGTCGGTTAACTGGCTGGCAGCAAGGTACAGAGGGATCAGACAGAGGAGAGGTCACAACAAGCCAGGGGTCGGATGCTGGCAGAAAACTGGAGAAGTCACAGGCAGGCCGGGTCAAACACAGGTAAGTCTTCAGATCAGGTTTTCAGGTACTTAACGCTGTAGAGCAGACAGCAGGGACTGTCTGCGATTGACAGGTTTAAATAGCCCCTCTGGCGCCACCTGCAGGGCGTGCGCGCAACCGAGAATCAGGGAGACCGGGACCCCTGTTTCTGGCAGGATCTCCATGACAGCTTTGCTGCATATACAGACTGATTTTACTGTTGTAGGTTTAGTAACACTTTAAATACTAATTTACATTTGCACTCCTTGTGTCTGTGTGATGTCATCTTCACTTTCAATTAAATGAAAACTGACTGTTATTTTAAGGCGTAGATTACATCTATGATATAAGGATTTAAAATGTGTGTGAAAATTGCAGTCTTTCACAAGAAATCTGAGTCAGGGCTCAAGCCAGGGCATGGTATGTCATTAAATCTCTTATGATAATAATACAAAACTGTGGTTCACATATAACACTTGTTCTTGTGCATACATTAAATATTGACATATTGGGTACTAGGCTTCCACTTGTAAATGTTTGTGTTGTAATTACTCCTCATGGTGTGTCATCCACAACATTTGGGAAACAGAAAGACTAGGACAGGCAGATTTGTGTATGCAGTATGCCTGACAGATATACCGTATACTCGAGTATAAGCCGTGTTTTTCAGCACATTTTTTTGAGCTGAAAATGCCCCCCTCGGCTTATACTCGAGTCACCTTTTTGCACCTGATCTCCCGGAATTTGGGGACCCGGTACTGGCCGACCGTAGGTCCCCTGGACCCCAATCTTGGCACACGTGTAGCCCCACTCTTCCTCTACAAGTGTACAAAGTTTGTTGTCCAGGGGACCTACGGCCGGGGAGCAACGATTTTTCAAAGCCGGGAACCCCTCCCATAGACTCCCATGTTAAACAGTAATTTTTCCGGTGACTTTGGGGACCCGGTACCGGATGGTCGTAGGTCCCCTGGACCCAAAACCTTGCACACATGTTTCTCCTCTACAAGTGTGCAAAGTTTGTTGTCTGGGGGACCTACGGCCGGGGAGCACTGATTTTTCAAACACCCCTTCCATAGAATCCCATGTTAAATAGTCATTTCTCCGGTGACTTTGAGGATCCGGTACTGGCCGGCCGTAGGTCCCCTGGACCCGAAACTTGGCACACATATAGCGCTATATCTTCTCTATAATCGTACAAATATTTTTGTCTGGGGAACCTACGGCCGGGGAGCACTGATTTTTCAAATCCGGGCACCCCTTTCATAGACTCCCATGTTAAACGTCAGTCTAGTCATGGGCACAGTGAGGCATGGGCACAGTGAGGCATGGGCTCAGTGAGGCATTAACACAGTGAGGCATGCAGATGGACACCCTAGGCTTATACTCGAGTCAATACTTTTTCCCATTTTTTTGTGGTAAAATTAGGTGCCTCGGCTTATATTCGGGTCGGCTTAAACTCGAGTATATACAGTATTTTTTATAGGGAACTTGTCATTAAAAGGATAAGTTCACCTTTGTAACATGTTACATACGTATTTAGGGTGTAACATGTAACATGTTACAGTACAGCACCTGCGTGCACTCCCCCCCCACTCCCCCCAGGACAGGACCATCACAACACTCGCTCATCCATGTCTTTATTAGACATGTGCATTCGTTTTCATCCGAATGCATTTTCGTCCGAATTTCGGGTATTTTCGTTATCGTTTTAACAAACGAAAACGAACGTGCAGAATCCGAAATCCGAAAGATCCGACATAAAAAAATGCTTTATTTTCATTTTCGTTGCTACAACAGTTCGATATAGATAGGAGATTTGACATGACGCTGACAATAGCGATCTGTGTCTATCGAACCTGTGGTCGAATGTGCCTAACCTTAACTCTATTAGTCCAAGATTATTCTACATAGAGAGAGGAAAGATTCGACATTATAGAGACAGTGTTGGGGTAGACCATTCGACATAAACGATGAAGATTCAATGAAGCAGCGAAAAACATACAAACGTTGAATCTGTCATTGAAGACTTATGGTGTCTGTCGAAAGTTCTAGGAAGATTCGACAGGCAGCTAAACTGTACGACACCGCAATCGTACATTTCCGGTCAAATGCTCGGCCCATAGGCTATAGAAGAATTTGAATGTTGGTTGACTAGTAATAATAATTTATAAATATAATTATTACTAGTGTCATACAACATTAGAATTATTCTATAGCTTGTAGGCGGAACATTCGACTGGAAATGTACGATTACGGCGTCGTACAGTTTAGCTTCTCCGTCTAATCTTCTTTGGACATTGGACAGACACCATAAGCCTTCAATGACAGATTCTACCTTAATTAATTTGGATTTTCAGCCGAATGCATTTTTTAACTAAACAAAATAAATAAAAACGAGTTTCGGGAGTAACTAAATACATTTATTTTTCGGACGAAAACGAAATTCCGAAACAAAATATTTCAGTGTGCACATGTCTAGTCTTTATTGACCTTGCTTTGTGCACTGGTTGGAACAAGAAGGGACCATCCCCAAACTGTTCCCACAAAGTTGGGAACATGAAATTGTCCAAAATGTCTTGGTATGCTGACACCTTAAGAGTTCCCTTCACTGGAACTAAGGGGCCAAGCCCAACCCCTGAAACATAACCCCACACCATAACCCCCATCCACTAAATGATTTGGACCAGTGCACAAAGCAAGATTCATAAAGACATAGAAAGAGCGAGTCGGGGGCGTGGCTTGGCGAGCGAACAGGATGGCAGCACACTGAGAGAGCTCCGTAGCATATCCAGCCGTAATTAGCCCTACACCCGACCACCAGCTCACAGATGCCGGGCAGGAAACTCTATTCCACTCCCCGCTCTCGCACGCGCCGTGACTCAGCGCTTTACCAGGCGAACACTATCACGGATATCTTTAAAAGCAAGCGGACAGCCGGAGACAACATTGCGAGACCCAAGATGGCGCCGACTCCCCACGAGGAGGACTGCAGCGAGGACTCGCAGTCGGCTCCGGAGGACACGGGCAGGGGTAAGCAGAGATTGGACCACCCCTTAACCTATGCGGATATGTCCGTGATAGCTGCGGACATTAAAGCCACTTTTTCAGCGGCCATCACGGATCTAAAGACTAGCATGCTTGTAATTAATGGCAAGATGGCGGCGGCAGAAAACGCAGGCAGGCAAAGGGACAAGGCCATCCATAAATTAGAAATGTCTACATTGGCTCAATCCCAGCATTTCATTGACATGAATAGGCACATTGAGGACCTAGACAATAGGGGCAGAAGGTCCAATATTAGAATAAGGGGGATCCCCGAGTCTGTGGAACCGGAGCAGATTGTACCGGTGCTCAGGAGAGTGTTTAACAGTTTGCTGGAGAGGCAGGAGGACATGGAGATCGAATTTGTTAGAGCTCACAGAGCCCTTAGGCCTCGGGGCTCTGATTCTGCACCCCCCAGAGATATTGTATGTTGCCTTCAAAGCTTTGTTCTCAAGGAAGATATAATGCGCAAAGCCAGGAGAAGGGAACAGATTGTCTTCAATGGCACAACAATAATGCTGTTTCAGGATCTCTCACAGATCACCCTGAAAAACAGACGAGCACTGCGTCCCTTGCTGGAGAAGCTGAGGGAAAGGGACATCAAATATTCCTGGCGCTTCCCTTTTGCCATATCGGTCTCCTATAATGGTCACCAGCATGTGCTACGTACGCCAGCGGATCTACCGGAATTCTGTGATGCTTTAGACATGGAGCGGATGGATCTCCCTGAGTGGTATGCAGACTTTCTTCAAACCCCCCTAGTGAGAAGTCCTCCTGATTCTCCCTCCACGTCCCCCGACAAGAGGTCAGCAAAAAAATCAAAGCCTAACCGAGGTGGTAGCTCCAAGATGGACACCCCGAGGAGACAAGCCGAGTCTATGCGCGAACAGGACGAAGGCTGACTGCCTGCAGCGGTTGCATTTTTCTTCATTCCTTTAATTTTTACGTTTAGCCCTTTTTTTGCTATTTTTGCTGTGTGGCAATTCCTTCACGGGCAATGAGGCCCCACACTTGCCATCCTCTGCCCAGCCCTAACACCCATCTACATGTTACAGTGACCTATCCTGGTCATGACGGTCCATCAATTTGAGCTCTTAGCTACAGGGTAACCGCCATTCGCAGAAGAATATTTGTGGAATGGGTTGACCTAGTAAGCAGACTGGTATGGGTGTCCAGTTACTAGTTGAATATCGTTTTCTGGTTTAGATCTTCTAATATTGTTTTTTCACTCTTTCTACCGCCTCAGGTGCATTCAGAGACAATATATACTTGCTTAAAAACCTGCTTTTAGAGCTGGGAGGGTACAGACACTTATATTAGCTCATGTGGATGCTAGATGCGTTAGCATGTGAATATATGTCTCTGCGTGTCTATACAGGTATATATATATAATTTTTTTTTTTTTTTTTTTTTTCCCCTTGAACCTGCCTAGAAGTTCATCATACACCATGGTCGGGTGTATCTAACAGTGTTTATAATATGCAGCTTAGACGGCTGTTTATGCAATAGTTCGGTTGTTCTTTAAAGTTATCTCGGTTACCTGTTTATTTTTCTTACAAGTTTATACTCGTTACCGTTCTGACTGGTGGGCAGCCGCCTGGTCGTGGTCGCCTCCCGGTGACCCCACAAAGTGCTCCTTTGGGGATCCAAGGGAGCACTACATTAATCTGGTCAGCACCTTCTTCTGGGGAGACGTTTAGGTGTCTCAGAGGGAGGTTTGCTAATATACCATTCTCGTTCTACTTTTCTTTTCTCTAATAACTACCTCTTTTTCTTTATCTCTCTAATCTTTCTGATCTGTGTAAGGTGCCTGACACTTGTATTTTGTAGAGTATAGCCCGAACCTCAGATTATAATCGCTAACCTACGGCCTGTAGCTTTGTTTTCTGCAGCTGGGATTGCCGACCGCCTCCTCCTGGCCTACCTCCATGGCCTACAGCTCACTGGGGCGCTGCCCCTTAGTGATTTCACATAACGTCAGGGGATTAAACATACCTGAACGTCGCTCTACCCTATTAAGAGAGCTTAAAAAAGGTAAGCCGCATTTTGTATTTCTACAGGAGACTCATTTTAAGACACGTCACATTCCAAAAATTACAGACTCTCATTTCCCAAGGGCGTTCCATGCCACGACTCCCGATTCCAGATCAAAGGGGGTCTCCATACTGGTTGGCAGGGACGCCCCCTTCGAGCTGTCCGAACAACTGTGTGACCCTAAAGGCAGATTTGTGTTCCTGAAGGGGATGTATGGGGGTTCTCCAATAACATTGGCGAACGTATATTTTCCAAACAAAGCCCACGTTACATTTTGCCAACATGTAGTCAGAACGCTCCAGGGTTTTGCTGCCGGTTGCCTGATATTGGGTGGGGACCTTAACGTTCCCCTAAGCCCACTTTTAGATACCTCCAATAATAAGACCTGTGTTACATACAGAATTCTCAAAAGGATGAAGTCCCTTTTACAGTCCTTACACCTTGTGGATATATGGCGCTTTCTTAACCCAGACGGTAGAGATTATACGTATTACTCGGTGCCACACGCGAGATATGCTAGGTTGGACTACCTGTTTGTGTCACAGAGGGATCTGCATAAGGTCACGGGGGCGCACATAGGTATACAGACAATTTCGGACCATTCCCCAATCTCCCTTTCGCTTGACTTACTGAAGACCGCACATAGACAAACAACATGGAGACTCAATACTTCATTGCTGACTGATCCTGTCCTCCTGCCCACGATCACCAATAACCTGATAGAATATTTCAAAAGTAATGCCACTCCAGGGATAGACCCTTTGATTTTATGGGAAGCCCATAAATGTACTATTAGAGGGACGCTGATAGAATTGGGCTCCAGACGTAAAAAAGAACGAGAAGCTCACATAAAGAACCTGACGTTACAAATATACGCCCTGGAAACGTTGCACAAACAATCCTTATCGATTAATTCAGCCAAGCAACTTCTTGACGCTAGAAGATCCTTGCAGCAGTTATTCGACTTTAAAGCTAAACGCCTCCTGTTTTTCAAAAGACGTCTTTATTACGAATCGGGGGACAAGGCGGGCAGATTTTTAGCTAGAGCTCTGAGGGAGCATGCCTCCACCAACAATATTGCGGGCATCAGGAGTGATGCTGGCAAACTTGACGTGGCGTCAGAGGCGATAGCTGAACACTTCCATAAATTTTACAGTAAACTTTACAACTTACCCCCGCAACATAGACAACCACACATGGAAGGGGATAGAACACAAATTATTCAGGACTATCTTACTCGGAGTGGGCTTCCTTCCTTATCGGGCCATGACTCCGAATTACTAGAGACTCCGATCTCGTCAATTGAACTTAGACAGGCGATTAAGCAACTTAAAGCAGGTAAGAGTCCCGGTCCGGACGGGTTCTCGGCCCCGTATTACAAGACTTTTACTGACATTCTCATGGACCCGCTTGGAAGGGCCTTGAACTCCCTGTCCACACCTAGACAAGTGACGCCTGACTTTTTGTCAGCACACATTGCGGTTATCCCAAAGCAGGGTAAAGATCCAGGGGAATGCTCCAACTACAGACCCATATCATTATTAAACCTTGATGTAAAATTATTCGCCAAGATTATTGCCTTGCGACTGAGTCCACTCCTACCGAAACTGATCGGTTTGGAACAGGTGGGCTTCATGCCTGGCAGGGAGGCAAAAGATAACGTCACTAAAGCACTTCTTTTAATTCATGCAGCACAGATACGGAAAATTGAGGGCTTTCTCCTATCCACGGATGCGGAGAAGGCCTTCGATCGAGTAGCTTGGGATTTCATGATGGCTGTGTGTAGACGGGTGGGTTTGGGAGTACACATGCTTTCGTGGATAGCTGCACTCTATCAGAATCCATCAGCACATCTGAAAATTAACGGCACACTGTCTAATAAAGTTCACATTACTAATGGGACGAGGCAGGGCTGCCCGTTGTCGCCCCTCCTATTTATCCTCTCGTTAGAACCCTTTATTAGAATAATCCAAAACAACACCACGATACAGGGATTTCGGGTGCAGGACAGGGAGTTTAAGACAGCGGCTTATGCCGATGACCTTTTATTTTTTCTTACAAACCCGACTGTTACCCTACCCAACTTACTAAAGGAATTTGCTTACTTTGGGTATCTCTCAAACTTAAAGATAAATTACTCTAAATCCGAGGCTTTGAACATTTCACTTCCAGACAAACTACTTACTCTAACCAAAATTAATTCTACATTTAGGTGGGACCCTGGAGCACTTAAATACCTTGGGATCTGGTTGACCCCCCAGCTACAGTCTATCTTTGAAAAAAACTATCCACCACTTCTCAGGAGTTGTGAGAGGGATTTTAAGGATTGGCATGTGAGGTTTTTCTCCTGGTTTGGTCGTGCGGCAATCATACGGATGGTGACCCTGCCTAAGTTCCTATATGTGATGCGTACACTGCCGGTAAGGGTCCCACAGAGATTCTTCGGGGCATTGAACTCTGTCATCCTGAGGTTCCTATGGCACCACAGAAAACCTAGAATAAAACTTGTGACACTGATGAAATCTAAAGACATGGGTGGGATCGGCCTGCCAAATTTTAAAAATTATTACCAGGCATCACATATAGCTAGAGTAATAGACTGGCACTGTCATGCCCACATGAAAGATTGGGTGAGCCTAGAAGCATGCTTATGCCCGGTCCCTCTCACTCACTCCCCGTGGATTCCTTGGCACAGTCAAAAGTCTGACCTTTGTAAACACCCCATCACGAGCACGACACTTGAGATATTACACAATCTAAGCAAGCACGGGGATATCACCACATGTCCGAGCCCTCTGACTCCCCTGAAGGATAACCCTGGCTTTGCTCCAGGCGTACGGAATTCCTCGCTCAGGTCGGTGTCACGGAGCACTCCGTTACTGGCGGGTGGTTGTTTTGAGGGGGGAAAGATACGAGACTGGACTTCCCTCAAATTAGAGAACGATCTGCCTCACTTAAGACAGTGGACCTACTTTCAGATACGAAGTTACCTAGGTAAATTTGGTAGCCAGCAGGACATGAATAGACCCCTGACTGACCTAGAGTTGGTGTGTCGCGACAAAGCACCTTTAGATAGAGCCACGTCAATTGCGTATGCTTGGTTGCGGCGTTCCGGGGCCGGGGGGACGGGTGATCACTGGAGGAGGTGGTCGGAGGATTTGGGCGAGGAAATATCTGAATGTAGGTGGAGGTTTGCCTGTATTCTAGCGCATAAATGTTCGATTAGTACAAAACTGCAGGAAACAAATTACAAATTGCTGACACGATGGTACAACACCCCTGACAGACTCCACAAGTGGGATGGCCAAAAACCAGATATTTGTTGGAGATGCCAGTCGGATCGGGGCACTTTGATTCACATATGGTGGCATTGTGCCCGGATCACACCCTTCTGGTCTACAATTCGGTCATTTATCAAAAAAATTACTGAAACAAAGATAGAGTTGGATGCAGCCTGCTGCCTGTTGCATGTGACCAACTATTCCTTTAAGAGATATAAACACTCCCTGACAAAACACTTGCTAAACGCGGCCAAATCTCTGATTCCTCTTCATTGGAACTCGCCTCGGATTCCTTCCTTGGCAGATTGGCTGAATAAGGTAGGGGACCTGTACGAAATGGAGGATACATTGGCCCAAGATAAAGGTACAGGGGAGAAGTTCCGCGAAACTTGGCAGCCGTGGTTGCTATTCAAATACTCTCAGGATTATATAGCGGCCAAATCGGATCTCAACCTATGAGAACATTGTATTTAATGTCTCAATTTTAGGAGATCACTACAGCCAGAGCTGCTCATTGGAGGTCTTATTCGGAGCCCCTATGACACTTTTAGATGGGTTTCATGAAGTACTTATCTCATGTTAGGCGCCTTGTTCTTTACTCTTTTCTTCCTTTCTTTACTTTCTTTCTTTCCTTCTATTTTTTCTCCTACCCTTTCTTTTTCTAACCCTCTCTTGGTTCTGTTCTTAAAGTGCAATCAAAATTCAGATTAGCAGATGATGAATACAAGGTTTGGGATTCACATATCAATACTCTCCCCTCTTTCCTGGGTTATAACTAAACTCGTTTATGTTCATTCGATAGACACATGGTATTCTGCCTTGTAGTTACTCGCTCAACGAATAATATGTGAATTGTATAAGCCTGTAACCGCCTTCCTGGTATTTTCCGCCCGGTGAAACTAACCAAATTGTACACTTGTGTTAAGTCGTATCTCAAATGACTGTATTGATTGTTTTTGTGCAGTTGCATCTGCGTTATGCGAATTATGCGCACCGCTCCTTTTCAATTTTCAATAAACTTTTAAATGAAAAAAGAAAGAGCGAGTCTGGGGTGGAGGAACTTGACTGGCCTGCACAGAGTCCTGACCTCAACCTGATAGAACACCTTTGGGATGAATTAGAGCAGAGATTGCAAGCCAGACCTTTTTATACAACATCAGTGCCTGACCTCACAAATGCACTTCTGGTAGAATGGTCAAACATTCCCATAGACACACTCCTAAACCTTGTGGACAGCCTTCCCAGAAGAGTTGAAGCTGTTATAGCTGCAAAGGGTGGGCCAACTCAATATTGAACCCTACGGACTAAGACTGGGATACCATTAAAGTTCATGTGCGTGTAAAGTCAGGCATCCCAATACTTTTGACAAAATAGTGTATTATATATACACTACTTAGGCAAGTGTGAAAAAATTCTGTAAATTAAGAATGTTTTCAGAAGTAGAAGAGTTAGTTTATTTTTATCGATTAGCAAAATGGAAAGTAATTGAACAGTAGAGAAATCCAAATCAAATCAATTTTTGGTGTGGCCATTCTTTGCCTTCAAAACAGTATCAATTCTTCTAGGTATACTTTGTGAGGGGGCTAGCTCGGCAGCGGGTATGTGTGACCCCCGGGATGGGCTCCCCACCCAAAAACAGGCCCAGCAGACGGAGGTTGTGGTTTTCAAAATCAAAAAAAGGTGCGGTTTATTTTCTATTTACAGTGACAAAAACACAGCAAGGCAAAAAAAACAAACACAAAATAAATCCTGGTCAACTTGACCTCTGACTAAACTTACAGGTTTCCTAACTAACGACTGGGATCAGCCTAGTGCTGTCCTAGTCCCTGGTTTTAAATGTCCAAGCAAAATATAGCCACACAGGCTTTCTCTCACCGCACAGGGGTTCACTCTCCCTAGACAGTCCACACAGGTCTGCTTCCAGGCATGAGCTAACATCTAATGAATCTGGGCTTTCTTATAGAGGCCTAAAACCAGGGACAAGGTTCAGCTGGACTCATCAACTCCCTGTCTGCACGACGCCCAGCCCTCTCCCTAGAGGTATGAGTCATCAATGAGCCCACTAGTCTCAGCTGGGCTTATACAACTCTCCACCTAGCTGTATAAATCGGCGTAAAGCCTGAATCTGGGCGAAATATATCTACCCCCCTGGATGCAACCAGGTGACTTTACCTTCCTGCTGTCACATACCCCCCCCTCTTGTTTTAACCTCGGGGTTGGAACACCAGCAATCAGGCATTCATGTACTCGAGACAAAGCATCCACATTCCCCATTTGAACGCCAGGGCGATGCTTTACTGTGAAGTTGAATTCCTGGAGGGCCAGGAACCACCTATTCACTCTTCTATTTGTTTCCTTGTTTTGAGCCATCCACTTTAACGGAGCGTGATCCGTAACCATGTCAAAGTGCCTACCTAGCAGGTAGTACCGAAGGGAATCTAGAGCCCACTTCACCGCTAAACACTCCTTTTCAACGGTGGCGTAATTTACCTCATGGGACTTCAACTTCCTGCTGAGGTAAATGACTGGGTGCTCTTCCCCGTTCCAGACCTGGGACAATACTGCTCCTAACCCCACATCTGACGCATCACTTTGTACGACAAAGTCTTTAGAGAAGTCGGGTGAGTACAACACTGGCTGGCTACATAAGGCTTGTTTCAAGAATTGGAATGCTGCCTCAGCCTCGGGGGTCCATTTAATCATGACCGACCCTTTCCCCTTCGTCAGGTTGGTTAGGGGCACAGCCTTAGAAGCAAAGTGGGGAATGAATCGCCGATAATACCCAGCGATTCCCAGAAAGGCTCGTACCTGCTTCTTGCTGTTGGGACGTGGCCAACTCTGGATGGCCTCGACTTTGTTGAGTTGGGGTTTTATTACTCCCCTCCCAATGGTGTACCCAAGATATTTGGCCTCCTCCTGCCCAATGGTACACTTCTTGGGGTTAGCCGTAAACCCTGCTTCCCGAACAGAGTCCAGGACTGCTTGCACTTTTGGCAGATGTGAGGCCCAATCTGTGCTATGGACAATTACGTCATCCAGGTAAGCCGCAGCATACTTCCGATGGGGCCTCAGCATCTGGTCCATTTTCCGCTGGAATGTGGCCGGCGCATTCTGTAACCCGAACGGCATTCTTTTATATTGGAACGCCCCGTCTGGGGTTACAAATGCGGTTTTCTCTTTGGCTGACTTGGCCAGGGGGATTTGCCAATACCCTTTTGTGAGGTCAAGAGTCGTCATGTATCGGGCTGTTCCCAGCCGGTCGATCAACTCATCTATACGTGGCATGGGGTAGGTGTCAAATTTTGTAACTTTGTTCAACTGACGAAAATCGTTACAAAATCGCCAGCTCCCATCCGGTTTAGGCACCAACACAATGGGACTAGACCAATCACTTTGGGACTCCTCTATCACCCCTAAGTTCAGCATTTTCTGTACTTCCTCCCGTATTGCCTCCCGTCGGGCCTCTGGGATCCGATAGGGTTTTAACTTCACCCTTTCACCGGGCGGGGTAATAATGTCATGCTCTACCCCAGATGTTTGTCCCGGCAGCTCAGAGAATACCTCCTTGTTGCGAAGCACAAACTCCTTAACCTCCTGTTGTTGGGGTTGTGACAAGGTGGCTGCGATTCCAACCTCAGGAATCACGCAACCAGTTTGAGCTGGTGACCAAGTGTCTGCGACTAGGGACTCTCTATCCCTCCAGGCTTTCAACAGATTAACGTGATAGATCTGTTCGGGCTTTCGCCTTCCTGGTTGTCTGACCTTGTAATTCACTTCGCTCACTTTTTCCATTATCTCGTAGGGGCCTTGCCATTTGGCAAGGAATTTACTTTCAACCGTAGGGACAAGTACCAATATCCTATCCCCCGGGGAAAAGGTACGGGTCTTGGCTCCACGGTTGTACACTCTCTGCTGTGCCAACTGCGCTTGGGCCAAATGTTCCTTCACGATGGGCATTACCTGTGCAATTCGATCTTGCATCAGGGCGACATGCTCAATCACACTCCTGTGGGGAGAACTCTCACTTTCCCAAGTTTCCTTGGCAATATCCAACAGCCCTCTTGGGTGTCTCCCATACAGTAACTCAAAGGGGGAGAATCCCGTAGAGGATTGGGGCACCTCCCTAATAGCAAACATCAAATAAGGAAGTAGACAGTCCCAATCCTTTCCATCCCTATCCACCACTTTCTTCAACATTTGTTTTAGGGTTTTGTTGAATCTTTCAACCAGCCCATCGGTTTGGGGGTGATACACAGATGTACGTAATTGCGTCACTTTGAACAATTTACACAGCTCCTTCATAACCCGGGACATAAAGGGTGTACCTTGGTCCGTAAGCAGTTCTTTACAAATACCCACCCGGCTAAAAACAAGAGATAGCTCTTTGGCTATGGTTTTGGCCGAGGTATTTCTGAGAGGGATCGCTTCTGGATAACGGGTGGCATAGTCCATTATAACCAATATGTACTGGTGCCCCCTAGCGGACTTGATTATAGGACCTACCAAATCCATTGCGATTCTCTCAAACGGGACCTCAATGATGGGTAGAGGGACCAGCGGGCTACGGAAGTGTGGCATCGGGGCCGACCTCTGACACACAGGGCAGGAGGAACAATAATTTTCTATGTCCTTCATCACCCCAGGCCAATAGAATCTCTGTAATACCCTCTCTCGGGTTTTCTCTGTCCCCAGATGACCTCCAAGAATGTGCCCATGGGCCAACTCCAACACCAACTTCCTGTAAGGTTTGGGCACCACCAGCTGCTCAACGGTTTCTTCTGCCCTTTTTGCCACCCGATACAGTAGGTCCTTCTCTACGCTGAAGTATGGGTAAGTGCAGGTATTATCTGGGTTCACTAACTCGCCATCTATTTTCACTACGTTTTCCCGTGCCTTTATTAGGGCGGGGTCTTTCAACTGTTCTGTGGCAAAGTTTTCCCTGTGAACCTCAAGATCAGAAAACTCCACAGACGGTAGGTTTTCGTCTGAGGAGGTGGGCTCCTCTCCAGTTTCTTGAGTCTCCCCTGCCAATACTGACAAGGGAAATTCGGGAGAGTCCTCACCACTCTCAGAGGAGTTCTGGCTATCATATTCCTGGTACATAGGGGCACCAGTGGGGGGCTCATGATCATCCCACAGTTCCCAGAACTTCGGAAAATCCCTTCCCACAATGGCGTCATGCGGTAACTGAGACACTAAGCCCACTGGATGAGAAAGGGTACCTTTGGGGGTCTCGAAACACACTGTAGTCACTGGATACTCTCGGGTGTCCCCATGCACACAAATAACGGCTACCTTGCTATTCCCAGAGACCTCTGTTTTAACTAACTCAGCCTTTATCAGGGTCACAAGGCTACCTGAATCCAGCAATACCACAACATTTCTACCATTAATACACATTTTGCATAAATGTTTCTCAGTTCCCCGAATGGCAGTGCATGCGACTGTCGCACACAGCGACTGACGTCTGCCCGTCAGAAAGTCACACTGCATGGGTTCCTCCAAAACCGGGCAATTTGCTGCAATATGTCCCGCTTGCCGGCAGCGGTAGCAAATGATCCTTCTTGCCGCCTCTTGAGCCGCTGATTTCCCAGGCTGTTCTCGCCAAACTTGGGGTAGAGCTCCCACCCTCTCACTCTCTCCACCCTTACCCCTTGGAATCATCTTATCCGCCCCTGGGGATGGTCTGGTCTTAGGGTGGAAAGTCCGAGTGTCTCTGGAAGAGGCCGTCAGGTTCTCTGTAGCCAAGTATTTCTCCACACGATCCACAAGACCATCGGCCGTCTCTGGGTCTCCATGGCTTACCCACTTTTGGATGGCAGTAGGAAGAGCTCTCAAAAACCGATCCATTACAACACGTTCCACAATCTTTGGTGCGGACAAAGTCTCTGGCTGTAGCCACTTTCTGCTCAGGTGAATGAGATCATACATTTGAGACCTGGGGGGTTTTCCAAGCTGGAAAGTCCAGTTATGCACACGCTGAGCCCGGACAGCCAGGGTGACACCCAGCCTTGCCAATATTTCAGCTTTTAGCATCACATAGTCTTTTGCTTGGTCAGGCTCTAGGTCATAGTAAGCTTTCTGCGATTCACCCGTTAACAGAGGAGCCACCAGTCCAGCCCACTGCTCCTCAGGCCACTTTTCTCTTTCAGCGGTCCTTTCAAATGTGGTCAAAAATACCTCTGGATCATCCTCTCCAGTCATTTTTGTCAATAAACGACTCACCCCAAAGGACGCGGTATTAGTGGGACGGCTTTCCTCACCGGTCTGCGGACGTTGCTGCATTACTGCTTCCATCTGTTGTTGTAGTCTCTGCTCTTGCTTCTGCAACAGGTCTATGAAGCGGGCCTCAGATTGCTGTTGGGCTTGTTGCTGAGCCTCCAGACTCTGTTGTAAAGTTGCAAGGCTCTGTTGATGAGCTTGCTGCTGGGCTGCAAGGCTCCTTTGCAAACCTGCATTTGTCTGCTGTTGATTGGCATTTGCTAGAGCCAGCTGTTTCAGTATCTCCTCCATGCTGGCTTAAAAAAAAACTGCCACTGGTTCTCCACCAACTGTGAGGGGGCTAGCTCGGCAGCGGGTATGTGTGACCCCCGGGATGGGCTCCCCACCCAAAAACAGGCCCAGCAGACGGAGGTTGTGGTTTTCAAAATCAAAAAAAGGTGCGGTTTATTTTCTATTTACAGTGACAAAAACACAGCAAGGCAAAAAAAACAAACACAAAATAAATCCTGGTCAACTTGACCTCTGACTAAACTTACAGGTTTCCTAACTAACGACTGGGATCAGCCTAGTGCTGTCCTAGTCCCTGGTTTTAAATGTCCAAGCAAAATATAGCCACACAGGCTTTCTCTCACCGCACAGGGGTTCACTCTCCCTAGACAGTCCACACAGGTCTGCTTCCAGGCATGAGCTAACATCTAATGAATCTGGGCTTTCTTATAGAGGCCTAAATGAGCTGACAAGGTTCAGCTGGACTCATCAACTCCCTGTCTGCACGACGCCCAGCCCTCTCCCTAGAGGTATGAGTCATCAATGAGCCCACTAGTCTCAGCTGGGCTTATACAACTCTCCACCTAGCTGTATAAATCGGCGTAAAGCCTGAATCTGGGCGAAATATATCTACCCCCCTGGATGCAACCAGGTGACTTTACCTTCCTGCTGTCACAACTTGCACACAGTTTTTGAAGGAACTCAGCAGGTAGGTTGTTCCAAACATCTTGGAGAACTAACCACAGATCTTCTGTGGATGTAGACTGCCTCGAATCCTTCTGGCTCTTCATGTAATCCCAGACAGACACGATTGAGATCAAGGCTCTGTGGGGGCCAAACCATAACTTCCAGGCAGGGCTGGGACAAGGGGTGGGCAGAAAGGATGGCTGTCCTAGGCAAAGCATGTAATGTAGGGATGGGGGCACTGCAAGTTCTCTCTACTATAAGGCTGACAGGAATAGTGACTGTGGCATCACTACTTCTGTCAGCCCAGGATAGGAGGAAGAGCCAGGAAGGGTGCAGGATGTGCTCTCTCTCACCTCCCTCCTCATAAGCTCACACAGAATGGGGGGGGCGCAATTTGGCATCTCTGCCCTGGGCACTGGTTGATCTTGTCCTCGCTCTGTTTTCAGGGCTCCCTGTTCTTTACACTGAAGATAGTTCTTAATGACATTGACTGTATGTTTGCGGTCATTGTCCTGCTGCTTAGAAAAATTGGGGTCAATCACACATCTCCCTAATGGTATGACATGATGGATAAGTATCTGTCTGTATTTCTCAGCATTGAGGGCACCATTGATCCTGAACAGATCTCCAACTTCATTTGCAGAAATGCTGCCCCAAACTTGCAAGGAACCTTCACCATGCTTCACTGTTGCCTCAGACTCTCATGATTGTTCTACTCTCCAGCCCTTTGGTGAACAAACTGCGTCCTGCTACAGCCAAATATTTCAAATTTTGACTCATCAGTTCAGAGCACCTGCTGCCATTTTTCTGCACCCCCTGTTCCTATGTTTTTGTGCATACTGTAGATGAATTACTTAGCCTTTTTTCAACATCAGAGTTATCTTTTCTGGCCACAATTCTTCCATGAAGATTACTTCTGGCCAGACATCTCCAGACAGTAAATGGGTGTACTTGGTTTCCACTGGTTTCTGCCAGTTCTGTGCTGATAACACTGTTGAACGACATCTAATGTTGAAGGGAAGTAAGCATGATGTCTCTGTCATCTCCTGCATTCAATTTCCTTGGCCGACCACTGCGTCTACGGTCCTCAACATTGCCCATTTCTTTGTGCTTCTTAAAAAGAGCTTGAACAGCACATCTTGAAACCCCAGTCTGCTTTTGAAATCTTTGCCTGAGAAAGACCTTGCTGATGCAATATAACTGTCTTGTGACTTATTGCTGTGCTAAGTCTTGCCTGTGACATGAAACTGTCTTCCACAACCTCACCTTGATAGCAGAGTTTGGCTGTTCCTGTTTTGAGTGTCCTACACAGCTCTTTCTGTTTCAGCTAATGACTGTGTTTCAACACAGTGAAATTGATACATACAGTACATGTGAACTACATATGAAATTATACCAAGCAGGTGGTCATATCATTAATTGGTTAATCATACACCTAACTTTAATCGTAAAAAAATCCTGACTGTGTGCAAGTGTACAAATTGTGCAAGCATAAGAATTGATTCTGGTTTGAAGCCAAAGCGTAGTCATACCAAATATTGATTTGATTTACATTTTTCTTCTGTTCGCTCACTTTGCATTTTGTAAATTGATAAAAATAAACAAATAAAATATATATTTTTGAAAGCATTCTTACTCTACAGCATTTCTTCACACCGGCCTAAAACTTGTGCACAGTACTGTCACAAAAAAAAGGCAAAGAATCCACAGTATATTTTCTCCTACTAAAAGTTAAAAGTCCATATGCAATATTTTCTGAACTAGAAAAGAACTAGTCAGGGATAGCCAAAGCCATTCCTGTGGTCGACACTGAGCAATAAAGAATCTCTGTGTGCTGCATCCCCCATTGTGTTTTCCTATATACAGTACGTAGATGGGAACTCACCATATTTTGTACAAGAAAGACATGTTGGAACTCTCCATATTTTAATCAGATACTCCACCTAATCAAATAGATTACTGGGTTTTTGGGACAACAGAAGGCGAGAGAGCATGGAAAAGGAGGGGAAAGCTGGCAAGAGGTATGAGCCGTGGTCACTCCTCTAGATCTTCCCACTGGCTATTGAGGATGTGTGTGGCATGAGGGAAACAGACTGTACAGCCTACTACTGGACCAAAGGCCTATAGAAAAACTAGGCATGGGGGAGGCTGGAAGAAACACTGTCAACGTTATTAAAGTGTTGACACGGACCTCATGTTGAAACAATTAGCTGTTTGTTGTCTGCCTATTATACAGAAACCTGTTTGCCCATGTGTTGCATTTGTATTGTAGTAATAGCCTATTTATTTCCCACATATTGTAACAATTGCCGATGTATTGCCGATGTATTGTAATGAAGGCATATTTGTTGTCCATATATTGGCACAACTAAATCCGGGTTGTGCATGTCCTATCACTATTGCCCTTTTGCAGCCCATGTATTATAATGAGGATTGCAAGTTTTCTTTTTAAGCAGTGTTGAGTCAGGATTGTTGTTTGGATGATAATGTTATTATAATTTGATCCTTTGTAGACATCTCAATGTCAAACCATACCCCTATAAACTGCAATATTTTGGTTTTACCCCCCCCCCCTAAGCACATTACTATTAATTTGTTTAATTCACCATAGCATGGCAGCAATTATCCCCACAGATCACTGCAACACCCTTCTTTTCCACTTACATCACACTTTTGGGTTCGTCTTATAAATAGCAAATAATAATGTTTTCAGAAATCACTATGCTCAACATTTACCTAATGCCTCGTACACACGACCAGGTTTTCCGATGGGAAAACTGCGAAGAGAGCTTTTGGCCAGGAATCCCGGCCATGTCTATGCTCCCTCGCAGTTTTCCTGACTGGAAAACTGCCAAAAACCGCCGGCAAAAAAAAGAGAACCAGCTCTCTTTTTTCCCGTCGTGATTCCCGATGGACTTTTTCCCGTCGGAAATCCTGAGCGTGTGTACGAGGCATAACATTTTGATAATAACTAATCCTTGCTGTGGAGGACAGCTGGTGCACTCAAAACTATCCCAAAGACACATTGTAAGAACATACAGACTTTTCACAGGGTAGTGCCTTGGTCGCAATTAATGCAGGGCTGCAGACCTGCAAGGTAGCAGTGCTAGACCCTCATTGATATAATGATCTAACCACTTACTGTAGCTGTGGTGTTTGGCACAATTTGTATTAAAAACAAATTTGTGATATCTACATGATTGCCTTTGCAATGATCCTTGCTGTACTTGCTGCTTCTGCTCAAAAGTTGACAGAATTTACTAGAAACATACATTGGCACTCCTTAAATACACAACCATGTAATCCCCCTGTCATTGTAACCTACATTGCAAAACACAACATTTATATGAGATTAGTATATAATATAATGTGCAGCTCTGCAAAGGTGTGTAAGGTGAACTACAGAGGTCATAACAGTCATGTTCATTGCTCATTGAAAATATGAGCATTACCAAATCACTGATTAGTTCTGAATGGCTGATAACGCCTTGTCATTGTTCTCACATAAGTCAGACTTAATGACAAACTGTAGAACAAAATTAGCAAGGTGTGATGATATTGCTTCAGATTTCTGTAGAGACCCTCAGGTGTTAGCTGAACTGAACATTATGAAACTGTTAGTAGGTTCAATAGATAGCATAATTGAGATCATTGATGTAAACCAGTGTATAGGTGACAGGATAAAAATAAATGCGGTCATCCATGACACCAAATCACAATTTGTATGTTTTCATAAGATGAAAACGTAATGAAAGAAGCCTTCATGAAAGAAACATAATTCAGAGCTTATGTAAACTGGCTTTCGAACATGCTGGAGTTGCCTTTCAAACTGAATGCAAAAGCATCAAGAAGCTTTTTGTGCCTTTTTGCACATTTTTTATTTGTATTTGTTTTTAAAGTTGTTTTTGTTTTGCCGATATAAACAATTTTAATCAGTGACTTCATATGTAGTAGTCATCCTTGCATGTGTTTCCTGGTTTTTCTGTGTGGTGTTGTTGTGTCTTGCGCTATCGGAGCTCTTGAGCCTTGTCAGCTATGCGAGTTAAGAAACATAGAAACATTGAAGAGCGATGCCAGAAAAAAGGCCAAGGGGCCCATTGAGTCTTTCTTCTTTTTTTCATTTCCTTGCTTATAAAAGATTTCTTTTCAGGTCCTCTGCCGTTTGCCACTGTTCTTTTAATGGGCATCACTGGGGTCAAAAATGCTCTTGTGGGCCCTCACCAGATGGATGAAAGTCTTCACATTCAGCATTGACACACCTGAATCCTATTTTTTTTTTACAGATCTGATGGTGGTAGGAGAAAGAGTACAGTTTTCAGGCACAAAAATATGTGAAAAACGCACTAAAACGCTTGTGCCATGCCGTTTAAGGCACTCCCATTAAAGTGTAAGGGGCTAAAAGTGTATCATTATGCCTGAAAAGAGCTTCTGTACTTTTTTGCATGACAAACGACAGCAGGAGCCATTGAATATAATGGGAATCTCCATGTTGAGCATTGTTACTCTTCAGGAAACATGCAAAAAAGCATTTAGGTGTAAACAGGGGCTGAAGCAACTCCTTAAGCAACTGTAATGCCCTGTATACACGATCGGTTTTACCGATGAAAACAGTCCGATGGACTTTTTTCATCGGACAAACCGATCGTGCATGGGCCCCATCGGTCTTTTTTCCATCGGTGAGAAAAAATAGAACATGTTTTAAATTTATCCGATAGAAAAAAAAACAATAGCAAATTCCGATCGTCTGTGTGGAACTCCATCGGAGAAAAAACCCACGCATGCTCAAAATCAAGTCGACGCATGCTCAGAAGCATTGAACTTCATTTTTCTCGGCTTGTCGGAGTGTTTTACGTCACGGCGTTTGGGACAGTCGGATTTTTGACTGATGGTGTGTAGGCAAGACTGATAGAAGTCAGCTTCATTGGAATTCTGATGGAAAAATCCATCGGATTTGAATCCATAGGAAATCGGATCGTGTGTACAGGGCTTAAGGCAAATCAAAGCAACTCAAAGGCAGTTAAAAACAATACAGAAGCACCTGAAAGCATACTGCATTTCTATTGCTTTTAAACCTGATGTCTTTGTACATGATCCCAGACATGGAGCACATAGCCTACCAGCTGAGGCGCCATTATATTTATTGTAGTTAAATGTTAACCACTTAAGCCCCGGACCATTTCGGGCCATTAGGACCAAGCCTGTTTTTGGGATTCGGCACTGCGCTGCTTTAACTGTAAATTGTGCGGACATGCAATGTTGTACCCAAATGAAATTTGCGTCCTTTTCTTCCCACAAATAGAGCTTTCTTTTAATGGTATTTGATTGCCTCTGCGATTTTTATTTTTTGCGATATAAACAGAAAAAGACCGAAAATTTTGAAAAAAAATGATATTTTCTACTTTTTGTTATAAGAAAAATCGAATAAACTCAATTTTAATCATACATTTAGGCCAAAATGTATTCAGCCACATGTCTTTAGTAAAAAAAAATTCAATAAGCGTATATTTATTGGTTTGCGCAAAAGTTATAGCGTTTACAAACTAGGGTACATTTTCTGAAATTTACACAGCTTTAAATTTATGACTGCCTATCTCATTTCTTGAGGTGCTAAAATGGCAGGGCAGTACAAAACCCCCCCAAATGACCCCATTTTGGAAAGTAGACACCCCAAGGAAATTGCTGAGAGGCATGTTGAGCCCATTGAATATTTTTTTTTTGTCCCAAGTGATTGAATAATGACAAAAAAAAAAATTACAAAAAGTTGTCACTAAATGATATATTGCTCACACATGCCATGGTTATATGTGGAATTGCACCCCAAAATACATTCTGCTGCTTCTCCTGAGTACGGGGATACCACATGTGTGGGACTTTTTAGGAGCCTAGCCACGTACGGGACCCCGGAAACCAAGCACCGCCTTCAGGATTTCTAAGGGCGCAAATTTTTGATTTCACTCCTCACTACCTATCACAGTTTCGAAGGCCATAAAATGCCAAAATAGCACAAAACCCCCCCAAATGACCCCATTTTGGAAAGTAGACACCCCAAGCTATTTACTGAGAGGCATGTTCAGTCCATGGAATATTTTATATTTTGCCACAAGTTGCGGGAATATGACAAACTTTTTTTTTTTTGCACAAAGTTGTCACTAAATGATATATTGCTCACACATGCCATGGGCATATGTGAAATTACACCCCAAAATACATTCTGCTGCTTCTCCTGAGTACGGGGATACCACATGTGTGGGACTTTTTGGGAGCCTAGCCGCGTACGGGACCCCAAAAACCAAGCACCGCCTTCAAGGTTTCTAAGGGCATAAATTTTTGATTTCACTCCTCACTACCTATCACAGTTTTGAAGGCCATAAAATGCCAAGATGGCACAAAACCCCCCCAAATGACCCCATTTTGGAAAGTAGACACCCCAAGCTATTTGCTGAGAGGCATGTTGACCCCATTGAATATTTTTTTCTGTCCCAAATGATTGAATAATGACAAAAAGAAAAAAAAAAATGTACAAAAAGTTGTCACTAAATGATATATTGCTCACACATGCCATGGTTATATGTGGAATTGCACCCCAAAATACATTCTGCTGCTTTTCCTGAGTACGGGGATACCACATGTGTGGGACTTTTTGGGAGCCTAGCCGCGTACAGGGCCCCAAAAACCAAGCACCGCCTTCAGGATTTCTAAGGGCGTAAATTTTTGATTTCACTCCTCACTACCTATCACAGTTTCGAAGGCCATAAAATGCCAAAATAGCACAAAACCCCCCCAAATTACCCCATTTTGGAAAGTAGACACCCCAAGCTATTTACTGAGAGGCATGTTGAGTCCATGGAATATTTTATATTTTGCCACAGGTTGCGGGAATATGACAAACTGTTTTTTTTTTGCACAAAGTTGTCACTAAATGATATATTGCTCACACATGCCATGGGCATATGTGAAATTACACCCCAAAATACATTCTGCTGCTTCTCCTGAGTACGGGGATACCACATGTGTGGGACTTTTTGGGAGCCTAGCCGCGTACGGGACCCCAAAAACCAAGCACCGCCTTCAAGGTTTCTAAGGGCATAAATTTTTGATTTCGCTCCTCACTACCTATCACAGTTTTGAAGGCCATAAAATGCCAAGATGGCACAAAACCCCCCAAATGACCCCATTTTGGAAAGTAGACACCCCAAGCTATTTGCTGAGAGGCATGTTGAGCCCATTGAATATTTTTTTTTGTCCCAAATGATTGAATAATGACAAAAAGAAAAAAAAATGTACAAAAAGTTGTCACTAAATGATATATTGCTCACACATGCCATGGTTATATGTGAAATTACACCCCAAAATACATTCTGCTGCTTCTCCTGAGTACGGGGATACCACATGTGTGGGACTTTTTGGGAGCCTAGCCGCGTACGGGACCCCAAAAACCAAGCACCGCCTTCAAGGTTTCTAAGGGCATACATTTTTGATTTCACTCCTCACTACCTATCACAGTTTTGAAGGCCATAAAATGTCAAAATAGCCCAAAACCCCCACAAATGACCCCATTTTGGAAAGTAGACACCCCAAGCTATTTGCTGAGAGGCATGGTGAGTATTTTACAGCTCTCATTTGTTTTTGAAAATTAAGAAAGACATTTTTTTTTCTTTTTTTTTTTCTTTTTTTACATTTTCAAAACTTTGTGACAAAAAGCGAGATCTGCAAAATACTCAACATACCTCTCAGCAAATAGCTTGGGGTGTCTACTTTCCAAAATGGGGTCATTTGGGGGGGTTTTGTGCCATCTGGGCATTCCATGGCCTCCGAAACTGTGATAGGCAGTGAGGAGTGAAATCAAAAATTTACACCCATAGAAATCCTGAAGGCGGTGCTTGGTTTTTGGGGTCCCGTACGCGACTAGGCTCCCAAAAAGTCCCACACATGTGGTATCCCCATACTCAGGAGAAGCAACAGAATGTATTTTGGGGTGTAATTCCACATATGCCCATGGCATGTTTGAGCAATATATAATTTAGTGACAACTTTTTGTACATTTTTTTTTTTTTGGTCATTATTCAATCACTTGGGACAAAAAAAAAATATTCAATGGGCTCAACATGCCTCTCAGCAAATAGCTTGAGGTGTCTACTTTACAAAATGGGGTAATTTGGGGGGGTTTTGAACTGTCCTGGCATTTTATGCACAACATTAGGAAGCTTATGTCACACATCATCCACTCTTCTAACCACTTGAAGACAAAGCCCTTTCTGACACTTTTTGTTTACATGAAAAAATATTTTTTTTGCAAGAAAATTATGTTGAACCCCCAAACATTATATATTTTTTTAAAGCAAAGGCCCTACAGATTAAAATAGTGGGTGTTGCATTTTTTTTTTCCACACAGTATTTGCGCAGCGTTTTTTCAAACACATTTTTTGGGGGAAAAACACAGTTTTTTTATTTTTAATGCACTAAAAAACACTATATTGCCCAAATGTTTGATGAAATAAAAAAGATGATCATAGGCCGAGTACATGGATACCAAACACGACATGCTTTAAAATTGCGCACAAACGCGCAGCGGCGACAAACTACATTCATTTTTAAAAGCATTTAAAAGCCTTTACAGGTTACCACGTTAGATTTACAGAGGAGGTCTACTGCTAAAATGACTGCCCTCGATCTGACCTTCGCGGTGATACCTCACATGCATGATGCAATTGCTGTTTACATATGACGCTAGACCGACGCTTGCGTTCGCCTTTGCGCAATAGCAGGGGGGGACAGCGGTGCTTTTTTTTTTTTTTTTTTTTTTCTTTTATTATTTATTTGGCTTTTTTATTTTATTTTTAAACTGTGCCTTCCATATTTTATTTTTTTACCATTTTTATCGTTATCTCAGGGAATGTAAATATCCCCTATGATAGCAATAGGTAGTGACAGGTACTCTTTTTTTGAAAAAAATTGGGGGGGTTAGACCCTAGATCTTTCCTCTGCCCTCAAAGCATCTGACCACACCAAGATCGGTGTGATAAAATGCTTTCCCAATTTCCCAATGGCACTTTTTATATCCGGGGGGGGGACATTCCCTCCCACTGCTTGTAAAAGCAGTCTAGAGGCTAATTATCTGCTAGAATTCCTTTTACATGAAAGCCGGCTGCTGGCTGAAAAGAATGATACCAAGATGATACCTAAACCCGCAGGCATCATTCTGGTATAAACATTCAAAGTCCAGCAACATACCAGTACGTTGCTGGTCCTTGTTGGACATGTATTGTAATCTTTTTTTTCATACAGCCTATTGGCTGAACGAAAAAAAGAGATTGATTGGTGGGTATGCCCACCATTAGAATACCTCCCTTCATCCACCCACTTCTAATGATGGGCATATATGCCGAAGCATGGGGGCATCCTCCAGCAAAAAAGTTATGCCGCGTACACACGGTCAAGCCTTCGTCGGAATTTCGACCGTATGTACGCGGCATAAAAGGTTATGCCGCGTACACACGGTCTGACTTTTCCACGGATAAGCCTCCGTCGGAATTTCGACCGTATGTACGCGGCATTAGGAGCAAAATCGCTCCTCCGCCCCTGCTGCCCCCATGCTTCGGCATATATGCTCTTTTTTTTAACTGTGGTGGTGAAATCACCTCCTACAGCGTTGGAGTCACGGCTTTATGTATCGTGGGAGCAAACGCTGTTGCTGTCAAGATAAATAGATCCGCGCTGCAACTGAATGGCGTACCTGCTAAGCAAATGGTGGTTAACATTAAAACAAAGTAACATTACAGTACAACAGTAAGACCTTACCATGCCATACCTGCAAAGCAAATACCAAAACAAAACCTAGTAAAAAATAAAAAAATGTTTTAACGCAACCTGTGCCTAAAATATATATATGCCGAAGCATGGGGGCATCCTCCCGCAAAAAAGTTATGCCGCGTACACACGGTCGGAATTTCGACCGTATGTACGCGGCATTAGGAGCAAAATCGCTCCTCCGCCCCTGCTGCCCCCATGCTTCGGCATATATGCTCTTTTTTTTAACTGTGGTGGTGAAATCACCTCCTACAGCACTGGAGTCACGGCTTTATGTATCGTGGGAGCAAACGCTGTTGCTGTCAAGATAAATAATTCCGCGCTGCAGTTGAATGGCGCACCTGAAAACAAAAAATTACATACCTGAAAAGCAAGCATGATAAAACATTGCAGAATAGAATACAGTAAAAAAGAGCAGAACAATAGAGAGAAAATAGAGAGAGAGAGAACAATAAAACAACAACTATTTTTGGTTTTTTTATTTTATATTTTTTTTGTGTTTTGTTTTTTACGTTTTTTTTTCTTTTTTACACTTTTTTTTGTAACTTTACAACTGTAATGGTTCGGGTCTCTCAAAATGTAATGGCATCTTGGGAGACCCTGTGTAAGTGTGTCCTTGTCTGTGAAATGCTGTACCCTACGCTAAAACTTCACTTTTGAGTGGTAGCGTTCAAAACATTCACCTTGGCAAAGACCAGGCTTGTCAGGACAGAGTGGACAAAAACTACGGGTGTCACGCCTAAATCCGCGCTTGCTACAGACACGACATCTTTTTTGGGGGTGGCTTTGGGTAGGGGTACTCGGGAGGACATACGAATAATGCCTCTCATGCAGCCGGCTTACTGCATTTGGTTGGGGATGGTGAGGTGCAGAACCGCCTGGATACAGGAGTTCTGTGACTATCTCATTCTGGAATTTTAGAAGAGATAACGTCCCGCCTGAAGCTCTGTATAGCACATGAGCGTTCAGCAAAGCCAATTGGAATAATGATAGAGACACTTTTTTGTACCAGCGTCTCGCCTTACGGTCAATTAGATACGGCGCCATCAACTGGTCGTTGAGGTCCACCCCTCCCATATTTTGGTTATATTCGTGGACACAGAGGGGTTTCTCCACAACACCAGTCGCCGTACGAATTTGGACTGTCGTGTCTGCATGAAGGGAGGTAAGAAGGAAAACATTCTTATTGTCCCTCCACTTCATAGCGAGCAAGTTATTACACTTCAAGCAGGCTCTCTCCCCCAGCCTAAGACGGGCATCTACAAGCCGCTGGGGAAAGCCCCGGCGATTAGGTCGCACGGTGCCACATGCTCCAATCTTATGATCAAACAAGTGACTAAACAGTGGCACGCTCGTGTAATAATTGTCCACATACAAGTGGTACCCCTTTCCGAATAAGGGTGACACCAAGTTCCACACTATCTTGCCAGCGCTCCCTATGTAATCCGGGCAGTTGACCGACTCAATCTGACTGTCTTTTCCCTCATAAACCGTAAAGTTCACTACATAGCCTGTTGCCCTGTCACAGAACTTGTAGAGCTTGACCCCGTATCTGGCACGCTTGCTGGGAAGGTACTGCTTGAAAGACAAGCGGCCAGAAAATTTAATCAGGGACTCATCAACGCAGACAACTTGATCGGGAGTAAACAAGGCTGCAAAACGTTCGTTGAAGTGGTTTATGAGGGGCCGAATTTTATAGAGCCGGTCGTATTCAGGGTCCCCACGTGGACGACAAAGTTCATTGTCGTTGAAGTGCATGAACCGCAAAATCTGCTCGTATCGTGCCCTGGACATGGAGGCAGAGAACACGGGCATGTGGTCAATTGGGTGCGTGGACCAATAAGCACGCAATGACGGAAATTTATGTGTGCCCATGTTGAGGGAAAGGCCCAGAAATGTCTTAAATTCGGAAACCGTAATTGGTTTCCAATTTCTGGCAATTTTAGGCAACTGGAGGTTAGCGGCGATAAATTGACCAGCATATAAATTACTCTGGTCCACAATAGATCTATAGAGATCTTCCGTGAAAAACAGCGAATAAAAATCAATTGGAATAAAATCAGCTGTTTCCACCTGAATACCGGGTTGGGCAGTGAATGGGGGAAGTACGGGTTCTGCAGAAGTGGTGGGGACCCAATCAGGATAGGCGAATTCTGCAGGAAGGGCAGTATGGGCACGACGGGCCTGCCTTTGTCTTCTTGGTGGCAGCGGGACACTACTTGTGCTTGCCACCTCGCCAGCTTGAACTGCACTTATGGGACTCGCCACGTCATCAAGTGTTACTGCAGTGCTGGATGTACGTCCAGGCTGTACTAGGCCGCTGGTGCTTGCCAGTTCACCAGAAGGAATAGCGGCGCTAGTACTACTCTGCTCCATGATACGAGAGACCTGCGGTTCTTGCTCCTCAACAACCTCAGAAGATCGGGATCGGGTACGCCTGACCTTAGCAGGGACCTCAACTTCGTCGTCAGAGCTATCTGACGTGGGGCCGCTGACGTCACTGTCTTCTACGGGAAGATATTCTGAGCCTGAATCTGACAGATACGTGACCTCCTCTTCACTATCTGTCATGCTCAGAATCTCGTAGGCCTCTTTACTAGTGTACCTTCGTCTTGCCATTTTGGGCTCTAAATTTAGGGGTACACTAGTAAGATTCACAGGAAAAAAAGCACCTGACTGTCGTCAGCAAATATATCAAACGCTACAAAAAAACTGTTAGCGATCGCAGGGATCAGGCCTGTCTCTGCGAACGCTGCAGTTATGTGTGTTGTGTTTGGTAAGTGACAGTGATCGATCGATACTGCACTTGGGTGGGCTGGGCTGGGCTGGGCTGGGCGGAGGGGCTAAACGCAGGCGCTAGCAGGTATCTGGGCTGATCCCGCTAACACTGCGTTTTTGGGAACCCTAAACCGCTGGGGATGCTAGTATAGATCTGATCAGATACTATACCACTAAGGGGGGTGTATGCTTTGCGCGTGGGTGTTAGCGTTACTGGCACTAACCTAACACTGCCTGGGGCGACGCAGACCCTCTCTGGCGCTAAAACCTAATTGATCTCACCCGCCGGGCGATCAGGGGGGTTAAACCTTTATTGGGTTATATACGGCGGGTGCCCTGATGCTATAAAAAGCAAACTAATCAACCAGCGTCACCCGTAACCTTTATATGGTGATCACTGGTGAAAGGGTTAATTAGGGGCAATCAGGGGGTTAAAACCTTTATTAGGTTAAATATGGGGGTACCTGACACTATATAAAAACCTGACGGGTAACCTAAATAACTAAATAACTTACTGGCTAACCAGTGACACCAGTGACGCTTATACGGCGATCACTGGTGAAAGGGTTAACTCTAGGGGCAATCAGGGGGTTAAAATAATATATGGGGGTACCTGACACCAATAAAAACCTGCGGCGAACCTAAAAAAAAAATAACTGCCTATCTAAAACACCAGCGACACGAATACAGCGATCGGAAAAACAATCGCTTAGTGACGCTGAAGTTAGGGGGTGAAAGGGTTACCTGGGGGGTGATCAAGGGGTTAAACCTTTATTAGGGGGGTTAGGGGGCTACCCTGGACCTAAAGGGGCCTAATCCTAACTGCCCTGCAACTTTTTACAATCACAGATGACACTAAATGCAGTGATCAGTAAAATAAATGATCACTGCAATCAGTGACACTGTGATTGGGGGCTTTGGGGTGACCTGGGGGGTGATCTGGGGGTGACTGGGGGGTGATTTGTGTGCCTATGTGTACCTACGTGTCAGTGGACTGTTAGAGCACTAACCTCTGTCTTCACTCCTCGGCGCCGGGAACGAAAAGACCACGGCGAGGGAGATGACATCACTTCCTCCAGCCTGTGTTTACATCACATGGCGGAGGAAGCAATTTCATTGGCCGGGAGCGATCGCGAGGGGGGGGGCGGAATCGAGCGGCCGCCCCCTCATGCCTGATCGCTCCCGAACACTTAACGGCCGCTCACTGCAGTGAAGGGGGGTCCGGATGGACCCCCCAACTGCACAAAGGCGATCACGTAGATCTACGTGATTCTGCCTGTCCGTGCCATTCTGCCGACGTAAATCGGCGGTGGGCGGTCGTTAAGTGGTTAATGAGTCTCCATGGATCTGAGCCTGCAAAAATGAAAGGTCATTATGTTTACTGGTTTAAGATCTGACCTCACATGACATTGGGTATAATAATACAGATGAAGACCACTTGACAAAGGGAAATATTACCCCCAAATTTTGCAGCACATCACTGGTTCTTCCTCTATTCCATGGGTGTCATAAATAATAAGGAATGCTGCATGTTTGCTATGTAGTAATTTGAGGTTTGGTATAGGAGCTGTACTATATTATGTGCAAAAGTAATAGTTGCAGTATACATACAGGTAGCATTGGATGTATGGGTGTATATTAAATACTATGGGGTTGATTTATTAAAACTGGAGAGTGCAAAATCTGATGCAGCTCTACATAGAAACCAACCAGCTTCCAGTTTTTTCTTTTTTTGTTAAAGCTTAACCACTTGACAACTGGGCACTTAAACCCCCTTCGTACCCAGACCAATTTTCAGCTTTCAGCGCTGACGCACTTTGAATGACAATTGCGCGGTCATACAACGCTGTACCCTAATGATATTTTTATGATTTTTTTTCCCACAAATAGAGCTTTCCTTTGGTGGTATTTGATCACCTCTGCGGTTTTTATTTTTTGCGCTATAAACAAAAAAAGACAGAAAATTTTGAAAAAAAAACCACAATCTTTTTTTTACTTTTCGCTATAATAATATCCCAATTTCTTTTAAAAAACTATTTTTTTTCTCAGTTTAGGCCGTTACGTATTCTACTATATATTTTTGGTAAAAAAAATTGCAATAAGCGTATAGTGATTGGTTTGCGAAAAAGTTATAGCGCCTACAAAATAGGGGATAGAATTATGACATTTTTATTATATATATTTTTTTTTACTTGTAATGGCGGCGATCTGCGATTTTTGTCAGGCCTGCAATATTTTGGCGGACATATCGGACACTTTTGACACTATTTTGGGACCATTCACATTTATACAGCGAACAGTGCTATAAATATGCACTGATTACTGTATAAATGTGACTGGCAGGGAAGGGGTTAACACTAGGGGCGATCAAGGGGTTAAATATGTTCCCTATTAGTGATTCTTACTGTGTGGGGGAGGGGACTGACTGGGGGAGGAGACCGATCTGTGTCCCTATGTACAAGGGGCACAGCATCGGTCTCCTCTCCCTGACAGGACGTGGATCTCTGTGTTTACACACAGAGATCCACGTCCTGCCTCTGTGACAGCCGATCGCGTGTACCTGGCGGACATCGCGGCCGCCAGGCACGCGCATCGGCATCACGGGACCACGGCGGGCACAGCTGTTCCCCGCCGCGCGCCCTCGGCGGCGCGCAGGGGGAGTGAAACAGGCAGGACGTCCACTCAGCAATTGAGAGCCGCGCTGCAGACGTCTTTTGTCTATAGTGCGGGTCTCAAGTGGTTAATTGAACAAGCTGAGGTTATAAGCTGATTGGCTACCATGCACAGCTGCACCAGATTTTGCACTTTCCAGATTTAGTAAATCAACCCCTATGTACTTTGCATTGTGTAGTTGGTGAGACTGGTAAATGAATTACTTCATAAGGTATATTTGAAAGAGGATTGCATATAGAACATTTGTCCTGTATGGTGTGCAGGACTACCCACATTAACTATAGACCTACAACCAGTTGCAACCTGAAGTCCTTATCCTTTTTTACTTTTATTGAAACAAGAGTGTCAGTAGGTCAGCCAAGCAATTAGCATTTTTAAGATGAAGATGTTTCTCTCATGTTAGGTTTCCTTTCATTTTACAAATATAATAAATATACATTTTGCTCTGGCAAACAATAATTATCCATATTTATTAGGCATAGACCAGTGCACAGGGATCTAACTCTTCTGTGGTTTTTCTTTTTCGTACATCACGGGACACAGAGCGACTTAGTCATTACTAATGGGTTATATAGATTACCTTCAGGTGTTGGCACTGGCCAATTCCAAACCGGAAGTACCCTCCCCTATATAAGCCCCTCCCACCCGGGAGCACCTCAGTTTTTTGCCAGTGTCTAAGGTGTTGGCCAAAGAGTAACATGTGTTTTCACTGGGCTTGCGTACAGGTTCTTTTGGGCCTTAGTAAGCTGTTCCGGATCCCACCAAAAAAGCTTCATAGCTAAACGGTCGGTACCCGGGCCTTGCAGCAGAAGAGCAAGGTTTTGCCTGTAATGCTTCTCTTAGGAGGGCTGGACCCTGGGATCCAGAGCTCTGGTCATACCCACGACCAAGATGTTGTCTGTGCAGGGTGCTATACAGGTCCAGGGGAGTGGAATCCTTGGGAACCCGGTCCCTGAAGGTTTAATTACAATGCCTGCCGTGATAGGTGAAGTTTGGACTTCTGTGGACCAAACAAAGTCCTGCGGCGGGGATCAGGTAAGTGGGGGCCCCCAGGAACTTGGTTCTATTGGGGGACCCCCAAGCCTAATTTGTCTTTCTGTCTGTTACCTAACGGTATTCCCGCTAAATATCTGTGTTGCCTGTAACTACTGAAAATGTAAAATTTTAATAGTAGTCAAGAAAAAAAAAAAGGGGACCGCGGTACCTGTGTTAAACCACTAGAGGCCGCTGTAGTCCATTTTTCTTGTCATGTGGATCTTTGGTTTTCTCAAGTCAAAAGATCCAGGCAGCTGGTAAGTTTCTCTGTGGGAATCCACTTCCTCTGCCCTGTTGCTGCGCTCATCCACCGCACAGGCCCTCCGGCAAAAAGGGCCCTGGCTCCTAGTCCCCTGTTTGATTTCGAAAAGGGCGCCAATGGCGCACGGGCGCGCGCGCGGGCGCGTGCACGCGCCTCCTATGAAAAAAAGGGGCGGGGCGGGTGGATGACGCTCGATGCGCGCCGCGGCGCTTCTGCGCATGTGCGGGCGTCCCAGCATAGTTAAAAGACACAGTACAAGTGTCAGCTGGATGCAAACAGAGCTAGCAACAAACAGTGGCACACATTGGCGGTTGATGCAGGCATCCCCATAGAAAGGCACTTTAGTGGACACCAGCTGGTATATAGCAGCACCTGTGTTAGATTATTACCAGCAAAATTGGTGTATGACGACGGGAATACCTCAGCTTTGTGCTTAAAGGATATGTCGTCCAGACGCTCCGGAAATAGATCTTCCAGGAAGCCAAAGGGGTCTCCATCGGGCTCTGAGGATATTGGGCATGCTTGTACTGCACCAATCTCCCCTGAGAATTCAGAGGTCAGTAGCCGTAGAAAACCCGCAGGAATGCCTGGTGCTGCGGCTGTCCCCAGTCCACCTGCTCCTGTATATATAACAGAGGAGGTTTTTATCCTCAACTCTGGGAGGATTGGAAGAGAGATTAACAGCATTGATCGCTGCTTCCCTGTCTCAGGAAAAGCGCGTCCGATCTCCGTCTCCTCCTTCAGAGTGCCTGTTAGTGGAGGAACAGCCCCACACAGAGATCGACCTACCTGAAGGGGATCAGGATAAGGTTGATTCAGTTATGGAGGAATCAACAGTGGAAGAACCTTTCTCAGCATCTCAGGCTGAAAGATTATGGGTTCAGTCTCTGACTAATATGGTCCGATCAGCATTTAAAATGCCTCTGGCGGAACCACCATCCACTACGGTTTCCTCGCTGGGGTCGCTAAAAGCTCCCCAGGCTGTCTGTTCCTTCCCAATCCACCCTTTATTAGAAGGGCTTATTTACCAGGATTGGGAGCATCCTGATAAAATATTTGCTCCCCCCAAGAGATTTCCGGTGATCTATCCCATGGAGGATAAGTTCATAAAAAAATGGAGGGTCCCTACAGTGGACGCAGCCATCTCTTCTGTTAACAAATCACTGACATGTCCAGTAGATAATGTTCCAATGTTCAAAGACCCAATAGATAAAAAATTGGAGTCTTTACTAAAATCTGCTTTCTCTACAGCAAGCATGGTGACACAACCTGCGGTAGCAGCGATTGGAGTCTGCCAAGCAGTGAAAGATCAGTTGAAACAAGTCTTAAGGGACTTACCAGATCAGCAGGCTCTTGCCCTAGCTGACCTGCCTAGAGCCTTGTGTTTTGCGGTGGACGCCATAAAGGATACAATCCAACAGGCCTCCCGCTTTACGCTGTCTATAGTACATATGCGTAGGCTTCTGTGGCTCAAAAACTGGTCTGCTGAAGCTCCCTGTAAAAAACTGCTGGTTAGCTTCCCATTTCATGGAGAACGCTTATTTGGAGAAGATCTGGACAAATATATCCAGAAAATTTCTGCCGGTAAAAGTTCACTCTTACCGGTTAAGAACAAGGGTAGAAGTCCTTCTTTTAAGAGGCCTACTTCTCCAGTCCCTGGCACATCGGCTGTGAAACAGTTCCGACGGCCTCCGCGGTCAAATCCAGGGGGCAGAAATCAGGGACAATCACAGGGTATCAAGAAACCCTGGGTCAAGAGAGGTACAAAACCTCCCCCTAAGTCATGAAGGGTTGCCCCCACTCAGTCGGGTGAGGGGAAGACTTCAGTTGTTCACAGAGACCTGGCGGGACACCATCAGAGATGGGTGATCCCCGCAGTAAGTCTGGGATACAGGCTGGAGTTAAAAGACATTCCTCCTGCCCATTTTATAAGGTCAAACGTGCCAATCGATCCCCAGAAGAGTGGATCCCTCCTTCTGGCACTAGAGCAACTATTGCCCCAAGGGTAATCATGAAGGTTCCCTTGAAAGAAAACGGGTTCGGGTTTTACTCGAACCTTGTCACAGTCCCCAAACCAAATGGGGACATGAGGCCCATATTGAATATAAAAGGGCTAAACAAGTTCCTACACATCAGGACTTTTTTCGGATGGAGTCGATCCGATCGGTGGCCACCGCCCTACAAGGGCAGGAATGGTTAGCCTCGATCGACATAAGGGATGCTTATTTGCATATTCCCATCTGTCCGGCCCACCAGAAATTTCTACGCCTTGCAGTAGAAGGGCGCCATTTTCAGTTCAGAGCCTTACCTTTCGGTCTGGCCACGGCACCACGAGTGTTCACAAAAATTCTGGCCCTACGATTGGCCAAACTAGGAACACAAGGTGTAACGATAATGGCATATCTAGACGACTTGTTGCTGATAGACCACTCAGTGAAAAAAACTAGAAGTGGTCGTTCACAAGATAATCAAGTATCTGGAATCTCACGGTTGCATTATCAACCGAGACAAGTCAGCCCTAAAACCAGTCAAAAGCCTGGAATACTTGGGGGCTAAGACTGGATTCAAATCAGAGAAAGATTTTCTTACCTCCAGAGAAGGTGTCGTCTTTGAAAGATTTGACCCACTTAGTGGGTACAAAAAAGAAAAACCATCCATACGCCTGTGTATAAGGCTGCTGGGAAAAATGGTGGCTTCATTCGAAGCGGTACCCTACGGTCAATTCCATTCAAGGAACTTGCAGAGGGCCATACTGTCAGCCTGGAACAAAAAAGTTCAGGCTTTAGACTTACCAATGTCCCTGTCCCCTTCCGTTCGCAAGAGCCTCCATTGGTGGTTGGTGCCCCAGAATCTGGGAAGGGAAACCCTTCAGTCCGGTTTCTTGGAAGGTGGTCACTACAGTTGCCAGCCTCATAGGCTGGGGGGCAGTACTGGAGCAATGGTCTCTCCAGGGCAAGTGGTCAGAAGCAGAGAAGGCCCTGCCCACCAATCTCTTAGAGATACGAGCAGCCCGGTATGCCCTAGTAGCATGGACATCCAAACTCCAGGGGTCACCTGTCAGAATTCAATCAGACAATGCCACAGCAGTGGCATATATCAATCTCCAGGGTGGCACCAGGAGTCGTGCAGCCCAGAGGGAAGCGAAATGCATCCTGGAATGGGCAGAAAGGTATGTCACAGCCATATCCGCGGTTTTCATCCCAGGAGTGGAAAATTGGAGAGCGGACTTTTTTAAGTCGCCAGCAATTATGCCCGGGGGAATGGTCCCTTCACCCCGAGGTTTTCCAGGCAATATGCCAGCGGTGGGGAACACCGGATGTAGATCTGCTAGCATCCAGATTCAACGCAAAGGTGGACAGATTTGTGTCTCGCACAAAGGATCCCCTAGCTTGCGGTTCGGATGCCCTAGTGTTCCCTTGGGATCAGTTCAAGCTGATATATGCATTCCCACCGCGATTAATCCGCAGAATCAGGGTAGAAAAGAAACCAGTGATTCTGGTGGCTCCAGCGTGGCCCCGAAGGGCATGGTACGCGGAGATTGTAAAAATGTCAGCGGGAAGTCCTTGGACCCTCCCACATCGTCCGGACCTGCTTTCGCAAGGACCGATATACTACCCTTCCTTACCAGCCCTAGGTTTGACGGCCTGGCTATAGAAGCCCACATTCTAAAAAAGAGAGGGCTCTCTAATCCTGTGGTATCTACCATGATCAATGCCAGGAAGCCGGTATCCAGGCAGATCTATTATAGGATCTAGAAGGCGTACATCACGTGGGGTGAGGCCAGGAAATGGCATCCACGTAAGTACGTAATAGGTAGGATTCTGGACTTCCTACAGTGGGCTGTACATAGGAAGCTTGCCTTGAGTACTATCAAGGGTCAGACGGCCTTGTCAATATTTTTTTTTCAAAGGCCCTTGGCTTTGCATTCATTAATCAAAGCTTTCATACAAGGAGTGATGCGTATTAGCCCTCCGGTTAGTATTCCCATATGTCCATGGGACTTAAACCTGGTTCTGTCGGTTCTACAGAAACAACCATTTGAACCATTGCGGCACATTTTCTTGGTTCTTTTCACCAGGAAATTGATTTTCTTAGTAGCCATTTGTTCGGCTAAAAGAGTATCGGAATTAGCCGCCTTGTCCTGTAAGGAGCCATATCTGGTTATCCATAAGGACAGAGTAGTATTACGTCCTCATCCAGCCTTCTTCCTAAGGTGGTATCGAGGTTCCATTTGAACCAAGATGTGGTTCTTCCTTCCTTTTTCCCCAAACCTAGTTCGGTAGAGGAAAAGTTATTGCATTCTTTGGATGTAGTAAGAGCAGTTAAAGCTTATCTTAAAGCCACTGCTCAGATTCGTAGAACGGATACTTTGTTTGTTCTGCCGGAAGGCCCCAGAAAGGGTCAGGCAGCATCAAAAATCTACTTTAGCCAAGTGGATTCGACAGGTCATAATACAAGCCTATGGCTTGAAAAGGAGACCGCCTCCGTTCAAAGTTAGGGCGCACTCCACAAGAGCAGTTGGAACTTCATGGGCAGTGCATCACCAAGCCTCCCTGGCTCAAGTACTGTAAGGCCACAACATGGTCCTTAGTACACACGTTTACTAGATTCTACCAGGTAGACGTCAGAAGTCAGGAGTATGTTGCCTTTGGGCGCAGTGTGTTGCAGGCCGCAAAAGAGCCTCATGCCTGATGGCGCCCAGCTTATGTATCCCTCCCCTCATTTGGCATTGCTTTGGGACGTCCCATTAGTAATGACTAAGTCGCTCTGTGTCCCGTGATGTACGAAAAAGAAAAAGGGATTTTTATAACAGCTTACCTGTAAAATCCTTTTCTTGGAGTACATCACGGGACACAGAGCTCCCACCCCTCTTTTTGGGACACTTATTGCTTGGCTACAAAACTGAGGTGCTCCCGGGTGGGAGGGGCTTATATAGGGGAGGGTACTTCCGGTTTGGAATTGGCCAGTGCCAACACCTGAAGGTAATCTATATAACCCATTAGTAATGACTAAGTCGCTCTGTGTCCCGTGATGTACTCCAAGAAAAGGATTTTACAGGTAAGCTGTTATAAAAATCCCTTTTTTATGCAGTCATCTCCAAAGGTGTCAGAATTCTAAGTAAATGCATTAAAATCTGCTGTTATTTCACTTCTGATTATTGAGCAATGGCAACATGGCTTTTGAAAGTTGATGCAATTTCTTCATCATTTCTTTCAGCCTGTTATACAATGCAGTGCATTTGCCTTACATGTGACAGATTTGCTTTAATTGCTCAACAATGCTTGACAGCAAAAATTCTAAGTAATTATGGTGAAAGCAGCCACCCTGATTGTCAGACACTTCTGTCACAACTCATTTAGCCCCTGGCAGGAAAATGAAATCTTCCATAGATGAACAGCAGATGTTCTCATATGACGTCACCGGGACCTTACTGACCCACCTAGCAATATTATTTTCCTCTCATGCTTGGACCCGTTAAAGTAATGCAAAGAAAGAATCTTACAGGGCCATATTTCATTTTCTAGTTTAGGCAACTGTATTGTATAAAAGTAAACTATTGTACAGACTTCCACATACATTAAACACACCAGTTTAGGAACAGGTGTTCGATATAAATATTGGGGTTTGCTTGTTAAGTGTAGGGGATCACTAACAATTCCTGTTACAAATAAAGAGCGGCAGTTTTTAAAATGTGTAAACCTGGCCCAGTGAATAAACCAATTACATACGAAAGGGGTCAATGATCATAGAGAAGAAACTGGTTGATTGGCTTCTGTCTCAATTGGCCCTAGTATGTACAGTATATATATGAATGTGAGTTAAGGACCTTAGATTATAAGCTCCTTGAGGGCAGAGACTGATGGAGATTTGCTATATAAGCTATATAAGCTATATTAAAAGTGCTGCATAAATTATTGGCTCTAAATATACCTCAAATATATAAAATAAAATAGGCCCTTATGGGTGGCTGTAATCATAGGGAGGTTGCCAGATGTGGATGGATGCTCCAACTGCAAAATGATCAGTCTATTACACTGATTTACAGGCTTGTATTGATAACAAGAGCTAAAAAAAAAAAAAAAAATTGCTGAAAAGAGATGTTTAAATCTTATACAGCCATTACATTAATTGAGATGAATCGACCAGGAGTGTCTGCTGAGAGTTAAATATGACTGCAGAGAGGGGCAATACTACAAATGATGGGACGCCATAACTAATTTTGATGTGGCACACAATGGGGAAGGAAAGGGAGTAGCCATATAGGCTCCCCTTTCCTCATGGGGTCACTGTAACTGCAAGGTTAATACATAAGTTTCTAAGAAGGTTTAGCTACAGGGCTAGAGAGTCAATAGTTTAAAAAAAAAAAAAAAAAAAAAACCCCAGTCAGTAGATTTGATTAAGCTCAGGTGTGTTAGAGAGTTCTGGAAATCTGAGAATCAGTAAGGGATTGGTTAGTGAAATCAGGTGTTAGATCAGGAAAATTCTAGAAGCTGGTTTCTGGTCCATTTAAGGAGCAGTTCCAGGCAGGTTAGTGGTGCGATACCAGAAGATTCCAGCAGGAGGAGCTCACGTATCGTCATGGAAGCCCTGATTCGTCAACTGATCGAAAAAGCCGAGGCTGCGGGAGGGGAAGAATGGATTCGACAGTGTCTTGCCTCACCTTCATATCCTGATCCCGAAGCAAGCAGCACGGAGGACCGATCAGCTGGGCAAACGAACAGCGCGGCGGGACCACACCAACAGCCATGCCCTGGAGCGGAGGGAGCGGTCGCGGGATTCCCCCATCATACAGCGGCGGGGACGGATGACGCCGCAGAAGAAGAAGAGGAGGCTGGTCGGAGGTCAAGCAAGAGAAGACGCCCATTGAGGAGGAGCGCAAGCCCGGATCAACCCGCTTCTGCCCATGGCAGCCAAACTTTTTCTTCTCTCCCTTATAGGAGCCGGCGCACATGCGCAATGACAGAGCCCGGAGAGAGGGGACAAAGCACGCTGGGGACAACAACAGCAACAGGAGAAGTACGCCAGCAGCCCGCCCGTGGTCGGCAGGGGGCTCGCAAGGGCGGAAAGGGAGGACAGAGAGCTGCATGTGTGACCACACAGCCTGAAATCCAACAAGCCGACAGAATCCCTGTGCGGTGTGCATCGCCGGTGTCATCCCCTGGAGTGATCCCTGCTCAGGGGGCAGTTGGTGAGTCAAACACAGCACATCAATTATCTATATTAGCTAAATCCTTAGAACGATTGTTAACTGTAATGCAGGCACAGGCTACAAATCAGCAGGTTCCCAGAGATAACAGTGCAGGGGTTTGGCCAGCTTGTACAGCTGAGCCCATGTGTATATCTAAGTTAGCCAGTGCATCTAATAACAGTAATGTAGAAGCAGTAAGAGGGGTGCAAGTCACAGGGCAAAAAGAGTGCATGCCTTGTTTTCTGTCCCCGCTGGGGTTTCACTTAGCCTCTACAGTAAAGGAAAAGATTTGGAGGGGGGAATATATTGATCTCAGTTCAATTCCTCCCCCTTCAAAAGAACCATCCAGGTTTGATAAAAAAGATGATAGGACAGATGAGGAGCGTCGCAAAGCTCTCATTAAGTCCTTTTATGGGTGGTTACAATCATTTATAATATACGCTAGTGTGCTTTGTGAAAAATCCCCTGAATTAAGCCCCCTTTTATTTCAACACATTGATATCGTTTTAGAAGCCTACAGGAGTTTCAGTGGCTTGTCATGGTTGCTATACGATGAAGCATTTAGGCAGAAGCTAGCGGTGCAGCCATCTCTACAATGGGGTTCAAAGGATGTTGGCCTATGGCTCAATTTATTTCTGCCTCAAAAAAAACAATCAATTTTTCGCTCAGCTGCGGCTGCAGGGCCCCAGGTATCATCTAATGTAAATTATAAGAAGGGTGTGTGCTTTGCTTACAATGATGCGCATTGCAAATGGATGGCGTCTTGTAAATACAAGCACGAATGCGCTTTTTGTGCTGGGAATCACCCAGTTTCCAAATGTTTTCGGAAATTACAAGCAAATGCAAAGGAAGGTATTTCCAAAAGCAGCAACACCAGTGATGCTCTCAAGCATGCTGCCATGGCTGCTTCTCTATCCAAACCAGCAGATAGCTTCATTGCTAATTAGCGGGTTCACAGTGGGTTTCCAGTTACCTAGTTTTCAAGGTAAAGGTTGTACAGTAGTGGAAAATCTGAGATCTGTTAATGAGGCACCTTTATTAGTAAAAATAAAATTGCTAAAAGAGGTCGCATCAGGAAGGATGGAGGGTCCGTTTGACCATCCCCCCTTTTTGGATTTCAGGATTTCCCCTTTGGGTTTGGTACCTAAGAAAGAGCCAAATGAGTTTCGTTTGATACACCATTTATCATTTCCTTTTGGCAGTTCTTTGAATGATCAAATCAACACTGAGGCTATATCAGTGTCTTATTAATCTTTTGATTTAGCAATTGAGAAGATACGGTTGCTAGGGAAAAATGCTTTGATGGCAAAGGCAGATATTCGATCAGCCTTTCGGCTTCTTCCTTTGCACCCAGATTGTTTCAACTCACTCGGTATATGTTTTGACAATAAATTTTACTTTGATAAAGCATTGCCGATGGGCTGCTCAATTTCTTGTTTTTACTTTGAAGCTTTCTCAACATTTATAGAATGGGTGGTAAGTATGGTATCACATTCCACCTTTATTATTCATTATTTGGATGACTTTTTATTTTTAGGCCCGGAAGGTTCAGAGGACTGCGGTCAGCTATTATCTTCATTCAAATTAGTATGCCAACATTTTGGGATACCATTGGCGGAAGATAAAACTGTTTTTCCTACAACATGTATTGATTTTTTGGGTATAACACTGGATTCGGTCACCATGGAATTTCGGTTGCCTGGTGAAAAAATCGGCAAATTATCCCAATCTTTGCATTTTTTCTTGGGTAGAAAAAAGGTGACATTGAAAGAAATGCAGTCCCTTTTGGGGCAATTGGCATTTGCCACTAGGGTTCTTCCCATGGGTAGGGTTTTTTCCAAAAGATTGTATGCTGCCATTTCAGGATTAAAGAACCCGTTGGCCCATATCAGGCTATCTTTAGAGATCAAGCAGGACTTGATGGTCTGGTTGCAATTTCTGGAGCAATTTAATGGGAAAACCATGTGGCAGCATGATTTTGTGCTGGACAAGGATTTTCACCTTGAAACAGATGCAGCTGGCTCGGTTGGCTTTGGGGCGGTTTGGAGAAACCATTGGTGCGCTGCTGGGTGGCCTCACAGGTGGGTCATCAATGGGTTCTGCAGAAATATAGTATTATTAGAGCTATTCCCAGTGGTAGTGGCATTGGAAATATGGGGCAGTTTATTCGCCAATAGAAGGTTGCTGGTGAGCACTGACAACAAGGGAGTAGCCTTTGCAGTTAACAGTTTGTCATTTAAATCTCCTCCCGTGGTTTCTTATTTAAGATATTTGGTTTTTCTGTGTTTAAAATGGAACATCTGGTTAAAAGCGAAATACGTCCCAGGAAAGAATAACGTCGTTGCTGACGCTCTTTCTCGCCTGCAGATGGACCGGTTTTTCAAGCTGCTGCCAGAAGCGGATCCAGTGGGGGTAATCTTCCCTTCCCGTTTATGGGAGATAGCATAATTTTCCAAAACATCCAGGACTCTGTTGCGGCTTCTACCTGGAAGAGCTACAGTTCTTCATGGTTATTGTGGTCAATCTTTTTAGCATCGATGAGTCTGTCTTTATCTAATCATTCGGAGGACCTAGTACTTCTGTTTCTACAATCATTAATGTTGAAACAGTATTCTTGGTCTCACATTAGTAAGACATTATCAGGGGTGTCATTTTTTCTGCGCCTTTATAATCTGCCGGCTTGTCACAGTTTTTTCTCGGTGCGGCAGGTGCTAAAGGGATACAGGAAGAATAATTTTAGAAAGGATATGAGGTCCCCAATTACCCCGGCTATATTAGCACGGATTTGTGGGATAACTTCAGAAGTATGCTTTTCTGCTTATGAAGCTGTCCTTTTTAAATCTGTGTTTACGCTCGCATTCTTCGGTGCGTTTCGGATTTCTGAGATCCTTCCTGCATCAAAGAGAAGTAACATAGGCATGTTATTATCTAATTTGTTTATGGGTTCAGATAATATAAAGTTATTTATAGCTACAAGTAAGACGGATGTGGTTGGTGTTGGTAATTGGGTGGCTTTAAAGAGGTATAGTGTTGAGAATATCTGCTCAGTAAGGACCCTTCAGGCTTACATGGCAGTTCGCCCGCCCAGTTCAGGGTTTTTGTTCATTCACAAGGATGGTTTACCAGTAACAGTTTACCAGTTTTCATCAGTATTGAAGAAATGTTTAGCAAAACTTCAGTTGAGCAACACTAAAATAACGACTCACTCGTTTCGAATAGGAGCAGCCACAGAGGCTGCCAGGATTGGTCTAGAGGAGAGTACAATTAAGAAGATTGGTAGATGGAGGTCAGATTGTTACAAATTATACATTCGTCCATATTAATTAATTATTTTGTTTCAGGTCCCCTACATACAGTCTGGATTATAGGGCATTCTTTTATTTTTTGGGCACAGAAGAGAGCTGCTGATAGAATATATTCGGAGAATTTGGGCCTGGACCCTGCAGCCTTCCGGATTCATTGGTATGGTCGTAGGGGAATGATGTGGGAGGATTTGTTGTTTGAATTAAGTAGGCTATACGCTTTACATGAGGCTCCAGATATAATAATTATACATGTTATACATGTTGGTGGTAATGACATTGGGAAGTTAAAGACATTTGATCTGATTACCGATATGAAGGATACATTTAAGTTTTTACGTTTAGCCTCTCCAAATACGGTGTTTGGGTTCTCAGAGATAATTCCACGTCTGAGGTGGTTGGAATCCGCAGTTTTCAAGCCACTAGAGAAGGTCCGCAAGCGGATAAATAGAGCCATGGCGAAGTTTCTGAGCGATGGTATGGGTTTTTCATTTCGGCACCATGAGCTGGAGGGCGGTTTACAGGGTCTATATAGGGATGACGGGGTGCATCTATCGCCCATAGGTCTAGATATCTTAACCACTTCCTACCGGGTCATAGACATATGACGCCGGCAGGAACCCTCCCTCCCTCCGGGCGGACGTCATATGACGTCCTTTTTTCCCGGCCGTCTATGGGGCGCGGCAACGCTCGTGACCCGGTGAGTGTGTCCGGCGGTCGCGATGTCCGCTGGGCACCCGCGATTGCCCACGATCACGGCAGAAGTGTGGATCTGTGTGTGTAAACACACAGATCCACCTCCTGTCAGAGGTGAGGAGACCGATGTGTGTTCCCAGTACAGAGGAACACAGATCGGTCTCCTCCCCTTGTGAGTCCCCTCCCCCTACAGTTACAATCACTCAATAGGGAACATATTAACCCCTTGATCGCCCCCTAGTGTTAACCCTTTCCCTACCAGTCACATTTACACAGTAATTAGTGCAGTTTTATAGCACTAATCGCTGTATAAATGTGAATGGTCCCAAAAACGCGCCAATAGTGTCCGATGTGTCTGCCGCAATGTCACGGTCACAATAAAAATCGCAGATCGCCGCTATTACTAGTAAAAAAAATAAAAAAAATAAAAATGCCATAAATCTATCCCCTATTATGTAGACGCTATAACTTTTGCGCAAACCAATCAATATACGCTTATTGCAAAAAAAAATTACCAAAAATATGTAGAATACGTATCGGTCTAAACTTAGAAAAAAAATTGTTTTAAAAAAAAAAAATTGTGATATTTATTAAATCAAAAAGTAAAAAATATTGCATTTTTTTCAAATATGTCGCTCTTCTTTTGTTTATAGCACAAAAAATAAAAACCGCAGAGGTGATCAAATACCACCAAAAGAAAGCTCTATTTGTGGGGGAAAAAGGACGTCAATTTTGGTTAGGTTCAACGTCGCACGACCGCGCAATTGTCAGTTAAAGCGACGCAGTGCTGCATCGCAAAAAGTGCTCTGGTCAGGAAGGGGGTAAATTCTTCCAGGGCTGAAGTGGTTAAACACAAATTTGCAAACATGCATAGAGTTGGCCGCGGTTTGGGGGGTTGGGGACGGGAGGGGTGCTGCAAGCCCCCCTCCCGTCGGTTGGGAGAATTAAGGAAAGTCAAGTTCAAGTAATAATCAGCTCGAGTCTCAGTGGCTGGGTTGAGTACGGGTATTGATAAACACTTGGTTGGAAAGTATGTTTTAAAAGTTAAAATTGGTGGATTATGGATTTATGTTTTGAAAACCAGTGAATCAGGCCGTGGCCAATAATTATCCAAAAAAAAAATAAAAAAAATAATAATATATATAAAAATAAAAAATGTTACATGGAGATTAATAAAATTGGTTGTTTAAGTTATAACTTGCTCTGGTGTTTTTTGTGCTCTATGCATGTTTGCGGGGGTGTGCATGATGCATGTGATCCCATGGGGAAGGAAAGGGAGTAGCCATATAGGCTCCCCTTTCCTCATGGGGTCACTGTAACTGCAAGGTTAATACATAAGTTTCTAAGAAGGTTTAGCTACAGGGCTAGAGAGTCAATAGTTTAAAAAAAAAAAAAAAAAAAACCCCAGTCAGTAGATTTGATTAAGCTCAGGTGTGTTAGAGAGTTCTGGAAATCTGAGAATCAGTAAGGGATTGGTTAGTGAAATCAGGTGTTAGATCAGGAAAATTCTAGAAGCTGGTTTCTGGTCCATTTAAGGAGCAGTTCCAGGCAGGTTAGTGGTGCGATACCAGAAGATTCCAGCAGGAGGAGCTCCCCACCCTACCCCCCCCCCCCCCCCATCTTTTTCCCGTCGCGGCCAATTCATGTGGTAGGCTCCCTCTGGTGAATTGCCAGAGGGGAGAATTAAGGAAAGTCAAGTTCAAGTAATAATCAGCTCGAGTCTCAGTGGCTGGGTTGAGTACGGGTATTGATAAACACTTGGTTGGAAAGTATGTTTTAAAAGTTAAAATTGGTGGATTATGGATTTATGTTTTGAAAACCAGTGAATCAGGCCGTGGCCAATAATTATCCAAAAAAAAAAAAAAAATAATAATAATATATATAAAAATAAAAAATGTTACATGGAGATTAATAAAATTGGTTGTTTAAGTTATAACTTGCTCTGGTGTTTTTTGTGCTCTATGCATGTTTGCGGGGGTGTGCATGATGCATGTGATCCCATGGGGTTGATTTACTAAAGGAAAATCCACTTTGCACTTGAAAGTGCACATGGAAGTGCAGTCGCTGTAGATCGCTGTAAATCTGAGGGGAAGCTCTAAAATTAGGGGAAGCTCTGCTGATTTTATCATCCAATCATGTGCAAGCTAAAATGCTGTTTTTTATTTTCCTTGCATGTCCCCCTCAGATGTACAGCATCTGCACTTCCATGTGCACTTTCAGTGCACTTTCAAGTGCAAAGTGGATTTTCCTTTAGTAAATCAACCCCAATGAACTTTCTCTGTAACCAGTAGTGTATTTAGGTTTTGTGCTGCCCTAGGCCTGGCTAAACTTGTGCACCCCTAATTTAAATATGACCCACCCCTTCCTGTCAAGGCCACACCCCTTGCTGTTTAAGACCCGCCCTGAAATTTTTGAGTGGGGACACTATTTCTGAGGGCCGGGGGGGGGGGGGGGGAATGTATTCCCCTAATTTGCATAGATTTTCTCTCACTTCCTGTTTGGCTATAGGGCAGGAAGTGAGGGGAAATCTCTGCAATGGGACAGGGATGGTAAAAAAATAAACTGACAGGGGCTATAACCCTCCTTTACTCTATCCAAAGTGAAAACAAAAGTGTTGCCTATAGTTCTACTTTAAGCACAAATTTCTGATAATTTTATGGAGAGGACTAAGAAGATATAACCGTGCCAATGATGCAGCAGAAAACATATAGCACAGTAAGGAAGGTTCGTGGTCCAGGATGATAGGACAGTCAAAATTATAAGCGCCACCCCCCACAGTTGCGGAATGCCGACCGCCCACATACCGGAAGCAGTGCGGCCGCTAGACTAATTTGCCCCTCAGCCCAGTCCACCCCATAAGACTGGCGCTATACTAACAGTGTAGCGCAAGCCGGCGGGGACTCTTTCTGTGCTGCCCCCCTGCAAAGTGCTGCCCTAGGCCTGGACCTTGTTGGCCTAGGCCAGGATACAGCGTCAACTGTGACAATTCTGCCATTGACCTTAATAAAGATTTCCTAAATCAAGGACAGGTACCAGGATAGTTGTCAGCCTAATCAGTACACTACCATGGACGAGTGCTGGGGACAGAAGTCGTGAAAGACGGGTATAGCAGCAGTGCAGAAAATTTGATCTTAAACCTTAATTTTCTAGCTAACATCTGAGTTCTCAGTAGCTTGCCAGATATTTTTCAGAAAGCAAGTGATGAAGAGGCGATCTAGTGATCAGTAAAGTAAAATAAACTGTCTACCGTCTATCTAAGAGGCTTGAGGAGAACAGGATAATGCCGCGTCCACACGGTCAGAATTTCCGATGGAAAAAGTCAGATGGGAGCTTTTCATCCGATATTCCGACCGTGTGTATGCCCCATCTGACTTTTTCTATCGAAAATTCCGACGGCCTAAGATAGAGAACTTGTTCTCTATTTTTACCGATGGAAAAAATTCCTATCGGAAAATCTGTTCATCTGTATGGAATTCCGATTGGGAAAAAAAACAATCATGCTCGGAAACAATTCTACGCATGCTCGGAAGCATTGAACTTCATTTTTCTCGGCTCATCGTAGTGTTGTATGTCACCGCGTTCTTGACGGTCAGAATTTGGTGTGACCGTGTGTATGCAAGCCAAGCTTGAGCAGAATTCAGTTGGAAAAACCATCCGATTTTTTTCCAACGGAAAATCCGTTCGTGTGTACGCGGTATAAGAACTGGCAAGGAAGATCTTGATATGACAATACTGTTCCACAGATCTCTGGAGATAAATCCCTCTTATTGCAGCAGTGATATTGTACAATGAAATACAATTCCCCCTAATTAGGAATAAAGCTGCCCATACACCAGTAGAGTTTCTTTTGAAAAACCCTGTTTTTGGAACATTTGTTCAATAAAATTAGGGTAGGGTAAAATGAATGCTTGTTTTTACCATAATATCTGGAAAATTTAAAGAGACAGAATAGAAACTTTTTTTCGAACAAACTAATTCTAATGCCCCGTACACACGACCGAGTTTCTCGGCGGCGAAAACACCGCTGTGAAACCCGACGGGAAAAACGAGGACCAGCTTGGTCCCCTTTTCCCAGTCTACACACAGCCGTTTTTCACTACATGTTTTCTCTTGGTCGAGAAAACCGGCCGTGTGTAGGCTCCCTAGCAGTGTTTCCCTATGGGAAAACTGCTGAGGAAAAAAATGCCGCGATTCGCGGCGAGAAAAATTAGTGCATGTTCTAATTTTTCTCGTCGTGATTCTCGCCCGTTTTCTCGTCGGGAAAACTGCTGGAGAGCCTACACACGGCCATTTTTCTCGTCCAAGTGAAAAAATGACAGTTTTCACAACGAGAAAAATGGTCGTGTGTACACGGCATCATTGTAAATGTAGTTTTTGTTCTGAAAAGGTTGTAAATATTATAATGAAACTTGTTTAATACGTCTGAGATTCCATTCAAATAGCAGGTCTGGATGAAATTTCATAGGCTTTTGAACAAAATTAGACTCAAAGATGGCAATAAAGAATGTTCTGAATTTTTCTATATACTGAAAATCTATACATGGCCAGATTTTTTTTTCATGAACAGTGCTAAGTACATAGTGTCCCTGCTGTATGATCAGGAAAATATTATTAGGGGCCTATTAAAGTAGTATTAAAAGATAAGTCCACCATTGGGAGCATGTTACATGTTACACCCATATTTAGGGTGTAACATTCTCCAGCAGTCAACCCCCCAAAACCCCCATATCCTCCCCCTGTGACATGGGGTTCTTCTCCCCACACCTGCTGTCACAATTTAAAAATAGTGAGGCTGTGCGGGGTTCTGCCCACACAGCCACATCATTTATGAATGAGCTACAACTACCGTGTGTTATTGTGGCAGATGGCTTGTAGTTCTCAATGAACTGTGAGGGCGCTGGTGAGCACTCTTGTAGTTAATTGGTCTTTCTGCTCTTCAGTAACTGTCTACCCGTATGGGAGGTACGAGCAGACAGCTTTACTGAGAGTCTGCAGAAGCCTGACATTGCACCCGTGATCTATGGCTGCTGCAAGAAAAAATAATAAATGCACTTTTTTTAGCGGCTTAATATCACTTTAAGGAAACATACAGACAACCATCTTATGAAACAGTTGGCTGGATAAAATGTGCTGTGCAACTGTTCTGGGCTGCAACATGGAACTGTGAGCAATCTCAGGGGAGTGTTGAAATACGTTTGTTCACTAGTCAGAAAGGTATATACTAATAATTACAGTATATTTTTAAGGCTCAAGTGTTACAATCTGCAGTTGAAAAAGATTTTAAGTATATTTAGATATGTTTTTTAACCTCAGTGAGATGCCAATGGAAAGCAAGGTGTCATCACAATCTGATATAAACAATATCCACATTTAATTATTGAGACGCGGGACTTTTAAGGTGCCAAAGAATCACAACTTATCACATGGGATAAAATATATTCACAATTTTTATTTCATAACAAATTTGAAAGATAATAAAAGTTATCACATAAACATGCTATTCATACAATAATGCAGCCACTTATGCTCTACATGTTTCACCCAGAAGAGCTTCCTCAGGATTCTTAAGAGTGCTGCATATAGTTGATACTATAGATCAGGCATCACTTAATGGTGGACCGCGGGCCAAGTCCGGGCCACGGCAATACTCCATCCGGCCCTGCCTTGTTTGCGCCATTTAAGATCTGCTTTTTTGTCTTAAGCCGCCGCTGCCCGCTGGCTCTGTTGTCTTTACAGAGCTGACATCAGAAGAGCAGCACAGCGGCTGGATGGCCCAGTTAACTGATTTAAAGAATAAAAACAATGAATGGCGCCCTGTAAAATCAGTGAACAAACATAGTATAAGCTGCCCCTTTAAGAGTGAACAAGTCACTGAAATCTGCAAACAATATATTAAAGGTTGAGGCGCTAGTGTTGTTCAGTAAATCTTATATAATTTATTGCAAATAAACATTTATACATAGTATAGCAAGCTAGAAAGTCCATATGTGATGAATCCCAACACCAAAATGTGATGCTCAAAAAAAAAAAATTCTAGTTCTTCACCACGAGTGCTTAATAGATGGGTGGCCACTTACCAGAAAATTATGACCCCTTTTTACAGGAAGGTTAAACAGCCCTTCTGGAATACCAATTGATTCCACTGACAGCACAGTTCCACTCCACTGGCCCCTTGAGATGAAACTAGGATGGGAAAAATGATTTCACAAATGACTCCACAACAAATGGTGATTACACTCGCATGTTTCAGTGCTGATCCAGGCACCAGGTGTAATCAGCGTGTGCAAGTCTGCTAGTTCATGAAGGATTGTGTGTAGTTGGCATCTCTCCTAAGGGCAAAGCCTGAGTGGGATGTAATTTCAGGACCTTGAATGGCAGATCCTCTACTCCGACATATGTTTCGCCGGGTTGGCGCCTTTAGGAAGTCTTCCTGGGGCAGGTCCCGCCCTCCGACCATCCCTTTGCTGCACTTCCGATTTCAGCTGCTGTGCCTCCTACTGTGGAGGAGAAAATCTTATAGCACTGTCTACAAGCCTGCCTACCAAATAAAATAATGCCAAGGAGTTTTAAATTCTAAATAACACTAAATAATAAAAAATAAATAAAAAAATGCTTCTGTTAAGGCAATACTCAGGGAAACTGTTACAAAGGAATATAATCACTCCAAGATTTCCAAGTTCTACTGCATCACTTAATGAGACACTGACGCAGTGGCCTGGGCAGAAGGTTTATGCTGTCTTAGATCAAGGAGAGTTTATCGTGATAAGCAGCTAACTAATTATTCGGTAATAAAGCAAACTTCACTCTCTACTGATATCTATAAGACAAGTGAGAATGTTTCCCTAATGTTGACCTTTTTTGTCTCCTAAAACTTATAACACGCGGTGAACCTCAGGCTATCCTGATTAGTAACACGTCAGGACTTAAGATGAGAGGCTGAAAACAGAGTACGCCTTGGAAACAAAAGATGTAAGCTGTGTGCTCATACCAGAAGGGATGATGCTCCATTGTATTTAGTTCTTTGTGAAAGATCCTGGCAGGCCTCCAATGTGAGTCACCATCTCTCTCTCTGTTGGCTGACCTGTATGAGTCTTGGTGATGGCAAACGTCCACCATATACACAATGTATAAATAGGCTGCAGCATGTTACTAGGATTCATTGATGATCATTAGAATGTGAGAATAAATCCCTTATGTTTAACAGTAAAAGGCTGATCTATTGCAAATGTTCTAAGCTTCAGCATGAATTCCTCAAACAACATCTAGGTAAATAATTAGTATAGAACAGTTTAATACTGCTTTTTCAATTAATGCTTTGCAATGATAGGGTTGATTTACTAAAACTGGACAGTGTAAACTCTGGTGCAGCTGTGCATGGTAGCCAATCAGCTTCTAAATTCAGCTTGTTTAGGTAAAGTGGATGTAAACCCTCAGTACAGACCCCCCTCCCACAGTATAGAACCCACTCACTAAGTACAGACCCCCTCCCACAGTATAGACCCCTCTCAGGGCAGAACCCCCTCCATCAGTATAGACCCCTTTAGTGCAGACCCTCCTCCATCAGTATAGACCCCCCTCAGTGCAGACCCCCCTCCATCAGTATAGACACCATCAGTATAGACTCCCCTTAGTGCAGACCCCCCTCCATCAGTATAGACCCCCTCAGTGCAGACCCCTGCCCAGGACAACCCACCCCCCTCCTCTATCCATACAGACTCCCCCAGGACAACCCACCCCCTCCATCAGTACAGACCCCCCTCGCCTTGATTACCTGTCTGGGTGTCCCCTGCGAGCAGATGTCGCTGAACAGCTCTTTTTGCCACAATCTCTGTCAGTGTAAGGTGATGAGAGCCGATTACCGACACTTCCGCCCTTACATGTGACCTGCTGTGATTGAACACAGCCGATCACAGGGTTAAAGAGCCGCGTCATCAGCTCTTTACAGAGATCAGGGTCGTGCCGTGTCCTAGGAACATGGCACGGCCGTGATTGCCACGCAGATCATATGACGTCCACCCCGAACAAGAGCCGCACCGCTCTGTAATTTGGCGGTGGGCGGGCGGCAAGTGGTTAACCACTTCTTGACCGTCGCACGCTGATATACGCCGGCTGTTTGAAGAGGGATATCTTTGTTATGGCAGCAGCTAGCTGCCATAACCCCGCTACCTTCTTCTTCAGCAGGCGGTCCGGTTTCTGAAAATAGTGGTCTCTGCATCGGATTCGCTGCAAGATCACTTTTATCGGCGGCGGAAGAGGGCCTCCCGTGCCCTCCGCTGCTTACCGGAGCAATCAGCAGCGGCGGAGGCGATTGGGTCCTTCTGCTGGCTGGATATGGAGACGAGTGAGGGAAAGATGGCCCCCACCCGTCTCCATACCATCGCAGGGCTGAAGCGTAGTCAAAACGTCACTTCAGCCCATACCTCTTAAAAGGCCATTTTTCATAAAAAAATGTATTGCATTGTAGTGTAAATATGAGATCTAAGGTCTTTTTGACCCCAGATCTCATATTTAAGAGGTCCTGTCATGCTTTTTTTCTATTACAAGGGATGTTTACATTCCTTGTAATAGGAATAAAAGTGACACCATTTTTTTTTTAAAAGAACAGTGTAAAAAATGAAAATAAAAGGTTAAATAAATAAAAAAAAATTTAAAAAAATGTAAGCGCGCCCCATCCCACCGAGCACGCGTACAGAAGTGAACACATACGTGAGCAGCGCCTACATATGAAAACTGTGTTCAAACTACACATGAGGTATTGCCGCGATCGGTAGAGCAAGAGCAATCATTCTAGGCCTAGACCTCCTCTGTAACTGAAAGCATGCAACCTGTAGAGTTTTTTAAACGTCACCTATGGAGATTTTTAAGGGTAAAAGTTTGTCACCATTCCACGGGCGGGCGCAATTTTGAAGAGTGACATGTTGGGTATCAATTTACTCGGCGTAACATTATCTTTCACAATATAAAAAAAAAAAAAAATGGGCTTTACTGTTGTCTTATTTTTTAATTAAAAAAAGTGTATTTTTTCCAAAAAACGTGCGCTTGTAAGACCGCTGCACAAATACGGTGTGACATAAAGTATTGCAACAGCCGCTATTTTATTCTCAAGGGTGTTAGAAAAAAATTTATAATGTTTGGGGGTTCCAAGTAATTTTCTAGCAAAAAAAAATGTTTTTAACTTGTAAATAGAGTTGAGCGGACACCTGGATGTTTGGGTTCGACGGGTTCTTCGGAAAAAAGTTTGAGTTCGGGACCGAACTTGACCCGAACTTGACCCCGAACCCGAACCCCATTGAAGTCAATGGGGACCCGAACTTCTGAGGACTATTCGCGTATGTTTCCCGTGCTTAGAATTGTCCCTGCACAAAGTGTCATTTCTGAAGGAAAAAAAGTCATTTAAAACTCACTCGCGGCTATAATGAATTGTCGACTCCCGGCAATACATAGAAAAGTCATTGATAAAAAAAAAAAAAGTATGGGGGTCCCCCTAAATATCCATACCAGGCCCTTCAGGGCTGGTATGGATTTTAAGGGGAACTCCACCCCAAATTTAAAAAAAAATGGCGTGGAGTCCCCCTAAAAATCCACACCAGACCCTTTATCCGAGCACGCAACCTGGCAGGCCGCAGGAAAAGAGGGGGGGACAAGAGAGCGCCCCCCCTCCTGAACCGTACCAGGCCACATGCCCTCAACATTGGGAGGATGTCCCCATGTTGATGGGGACAAGGGCCTCATCCCCACAAACCTCGCCCAGTGGTTGTGGGGGTTTGCGGGCGGGGGGCTTATCGGAATCTGGAAGACCCCTTTAACAAAGGGGACCCCCAGATCCTGGCCCCCCCTATGTGAATTGGTATAGGGGTACATTGTGAAAAACCCCTCTAAGCCGTTGTTTACAAAATAAAGAAAGCTTGCAGGGAAAATTTCATTTTTTTGGCTTTAGAAATGTAATTATTGCTGCAGCAGGCTCGATACACGCTACAGATGTGCCCCTTTACAGGCAGACTAAAGGAACCCCCCTCCCAGGCACTATATTTAAAGGATTTTATTGTTATTTCTCATTTTTATGGTTTCAATTTAAGCATAATAAATCATTACAAATGTTTTTTTCATTGATACATGTCCCCCAGGACAGTACGTGGACCCCCATAACCATTGTATGTCCAATTACTTTTATAGAAGCCTTCACATTGAGCACTTTAAATTTTTCCAGTTTGGGTCCCATAGAACTTTTGCGATGTTTGGGGGTTATATGTGGCCCATGTCTATTCCCAACCAAGGATTAGCAGTGTAAAGGTGCTTTTCAGGTGGGGCTGAACTCAAAAATGTAACATTTGCCATTTTATAAGGGGCATATAGAAATGGTAATTGTACCTAAACAGCACGCCCTGGTATAAAAGTGTGTAAAGGGATGTCATAGGCAAGGAAAGGGGGGCTCAGGTGTAGTGGTGCCACAGCCTGCTTTTCTTTGATCTACTGTCCGGTGAATGCCAGCAAGTACTATGTCCTGGTGATCTCTCGGGACACAATTGCATGATTCCTGCAGTGGTCTGTGTACTAGGAGAAACCCTGCAGGGGACTGGCTTGCTCTTTTCACTGAGCTTCCAGTGGCTATCTTGGGGAAGTCAGTGGCTATGATTGGCACTAACTGTCCATGAGAGTTGGGAAACCATTTTGGTTGTCATATATTATGGACTGCATCATTCTGGGAGTTCTGTATAAGGAAAAGAAGGGGCAGCAGCATCATTACGTTAGTGGTAAGAAGACACACATGGCCACCCCCTGAAGAGGGTGGATGCTTCCCAAGAGAGTAAGGGGTTAATTTACTAAAGGCCAATAGACTGTGCACTTTGTAAAGTGCAGTTGCACTCTGCAAGTAAAGTTGCTCCAGAGCTTAGTAAATGAGGTAAAGCTTCACTTTACAAAGAACACCCAATCACATGTTACATAATCATAATTCCTGCACTCTGCACACTGTGTTGCATGCTACATAGCACTGACCCATGTACTGTAAGCATTGCGGTACTAGTTACATAGTTCTGAAGGATTCAATCTGTAAGATGGTCTGTACATTACATACTACTGACATACATATGTTACATACTACTGACTGGCAGGGTGCAAAGCATTATGAGGTTTAAAAAGAGAAAGAACATACAGTATCTAGTCAGAAGCATATTGGATCACTCACCTCTAATAGTATATTTAAATGTTAAGCCATTTATGTCCCTACCCAGGGCTCCATGAAAACTCAATGCCTTCTAATTAAACCTCATCACTTCTCATGATAAGATTGCAACGGAGATTGCTACCTATTGGAGGAACCATAATGACTGCCCTGATACAATAGGTGCCTAGGATGCATTTAAAGCCTTCTTGACACGCTGCGGTACACAACCAGTAGACTACTATAGCCTCACTACCTCCTCCCTATTTGACATATACGTCTCCCCCCCTTTCTGTTTTTGGGGTACGTCAGCTCACACGGCTTCCTCCCTTACTGAACTGGCACAGTACACAAGATCTCGCCGTGCACACAGCCCGCCAGCTCCCCCAGAGTGACTATACGCATTCAAGATAGACTGGCACTCCACCAACCTACGCTTTGCTAGTAGGATGTAAGTGACCAAAGCCTTACAATAACCATATAAAGCAGCCCAGATACCCACGGCTATAACTCTTGATTATCAGCACGAATACTTTGAACCCCCGTGGGAACAGTTCGTGCATGCAGACGAGAAAGAATACTCGCTCCGACCGATCTATCCACAACCTAACAAACTTTCTTCTAGAAGCCGAGAATAAATACCACATGATGTCTCAGAGCGGCACTGTCACCAACAAACAAGCGGCCTCGGGGAAGAAATTACTGGACCTCCCCCCCTCGGAACCAAACTGTGAGTACACTTTACCCCTCTCTAAAGCCGATTTAGATGCAAGTCTAACATCCATGTTTGACAAATTGGTTGATAAAATAGAAAGAGAAGTGCATAAGTCCACTACCGCTGTATCTCAGGAGATTGCTTGCATAGGCAACAGAACGGATCTATTAGAAACAAAACATGACAAACTTTCACTAGCCCATAATGATTTAAGAAAGGACTATGAAACACTGGCGGATAGTTTTGCGTTTATGCAGGCACAAGTGGAAGACCTTGATAATAGAAATCGTAGACAGAACATCAGAGTACGCGGAGTACCGGAATCGGTCACCGATCTTATGTCTGCTGTATCGAGGGTCTTTCATAATCTCCTTCCCGACAAACCCCTGTCAGCTTTCACCTGTGACAGAATCCATAGAGCCCTCCGCCCCAAACCTACACCTGATAAACCGCCTAGAGATATCATCATGTGTTTGAAGGATTTCCTCGTTAAGGAAGACATTATGCGGGCGGCCAGGAACTCTCCTAATATTGACCTAGATGGTAAAAGACTTCAAATATTCCCTGACATCTCCCCAGCCACATTGGACAGGAGACGAAGGATGAAGGAAGTTACCAAAGTTCTACAGGAAGCAAGGATTAGATACAGATGGGGCTTTCCTTTCAAACTCACCGTTCCACATAATGGCTCTACATATACGGTTTATAACGTAATAGAAGGAAAAGAACTACTGGTGAAATTGGGCCTGCTGGACCCGGAACCTCCTGGCCGACCGCCAGCAACCCCCAGTTCTTCCCCGATATGGTCCACACCATCTTCACGCCGCAACCAGAGAGACCAAAGAGATCAAAGACGCGGGAGGCAATCATACCAAGAATAGAACTTCCCATCTACGCTTTCACTCCAGTTCTCTATGTATTCGACGACCCCAGTGGGAATGATAAGAGAATCACACAACCCAAAACATTCTCTCCAAAGACTTTACATTCTACAATGATCCCGGGGATATTGCATTAATTACACAACTCCCTTCTCCACATAATTCCAGAGGTTCTGCGGATAGAAGAATCAGCAGAATATCTGAACAGTACTGTAATATACTCCTCAAAGAAGACCTAGGGGACTTAATTTCGTGGTTCTATTATCATCCTATTCAACTTTCCTAGCAGTCTGAAGTTTCTTAATAGGATAAGTTAAAAATAATATATATATATATTTTTTTTCTATCCCCCTTTTCATAGGTTATCTGGAGATCTGTCTTTTGGAGCAATGTGGTAGCTATACTGAACGTCTAAGTATTATCATTTACCTTTACCTCCGTAACTTCAGAAAAGTTTCTCCCCACTGCGGATTGCTTTTATTGTCTCCCTTACATAGCGAGCCTTTTATATGACGCAATACCTCTCTACCCCCCTATTGGTCGACACGCTCTTTACAAGTTTTTCTATGATGCCTGCTACATCCATTGTTGCTTAGTTTATTCCTCAGACCTGCCCTCCGGGATGGAACCACAGCTCTCATCTTTAGAGACGTGGTGCCCCTCCAGGTTTGCAGGATTTGGACTTATTTGTCCTAATGATGTTTATTCAAGTTTTCTTGACAGGTTTTATCCTGTCCCATTGTCATTTTTGTTTTTGTTTCTCATTTTTGAAATTTTAGCCCATAAGGCTTCTACTGTGTTCATTGTACAAAAAGGAAGTAATGTTAACTACATACAAAAAACGATGTTTGACATAGATTTCATAGCTCTAGACTACTCTGGTAACTGCATAAGATACAATGCCCATCTCCCTGCTTGTATACCAACCCCCGTTCTTTCAATACCTCTGATCATAATCTTAGCATCAGACTTAATCACTAACTCTATCCATAACGTATTGTATACTTCTGATCCCTGCCTATTTTTCCCCCATCACGACAATATTAACCCCTACACCCTAGACCCCACCAATGGGTATTAAAATAATATCGCACAATGTGCAGGGATTTAATTCCCCCCACAAACGTAAAAAAGCTTTTGAGCACTATAAGAGAATAGGGGCTGACATCATACTCATCCAGGAATCCCACTTTTGCGCATCCAACCACCCTAAATACTTCAATAAGACATACAACCAAGTATTCTATACCACATACAACAATAAGACAAGAGGGGTCGCAGTCTTCATACGCAATTCGATTATATTCGATGTACAAAGTATTTTCAGGGATACTGAAAGCCGATATATTATCTTAAAAGGCACTATTGACAATAGGGCCATAACAATAGTATCAGTATACGCTCCCAATGAATCTCAGTCCTCTTTTTTCATTAACTTTTTTGAGACTCTAGACCGATATGCCTCCCCCCACATTATCCTGGGAGGGGATTTCAATCTAACCTCACATCCGGCCCTGGACAGGAGCAGAGTCGCACCATCTTCGAAGGCATTCCCGAAGTCCCTGAACCGTTCCCTCAATCACTTTCAACTTATAGACTCATGGAGGGCCCACAATGTCGGCGTCAAAGCTTACACTCACTATTCACATCCCCATAATGTTTATGCCAGATTAGACTATATCTACTGCACCCCTATCCTGTTGGCGAACTCCTCTAAAGCGATCATTCACCCCTGTCCATGGTCAGATCATGATATTACATCTCTTGAGACGGCATATATTGGTCTTAAACCATCCCCCTTCAACTGGAGGCTAAACGACTCCTTACTCACTGATCCCACAATTGCTCAATCTGTCTCCACTCATATAGAGAACTATCTCAATGAAAATATTAATGACGAAACCCCTCCCTCCTCAGTCTGGGTTGCCCATAAAGCAGTCTTACGTGGGCATCTGATTTCTCTTGCTGCAAAGAGAAACAAAGACAGGCTCTCAGACATTAGATGTCTCACTAAGGACCTAAATAGACTGTACAATAAACTTCAACAAGCCCCTTCCCAGGCCTTAACTGATCAAATCAAATCCAAACACCTGGCCTTAGACCAAATTTTATCAGCCAACACTGAGAAATCCCTCAGATTTTCTAAGGCTAAATTCTTCCTCCATAGCAATTCCACCTCCGCTATGTTTGCCAGAAAACTAAATCAAGCTAATAACCCACCCCATGTCTATAAACTTAGAGATAATGCGGGGAACACTGTTACTCATCCACAAGAGGTGTTGAACATCTTCTCCTCCTTTTACAAAGACCTCCTTTCGGGGCCTCAACCCCAACCTAAACAGCCCTCCCAAATTTGGCTGGATGACATCCCATTACCCTCCCTCAACCCCCAACAGATAGAATCTCTTAGCGCACCATGTACAGATTTAGAAATAATAAACATAATTAAATCCCTGAAGACCTCTACAGCCCCAGGCCCGGACGGCTTCTCCTCTGCATACTATAAAAAATTTGCGTCTCTTTTAGCTCCCAACCTATCTAAACTCTTCAATTATGTGCTAGATGGTCATCAATTCCAAGAAGAAATGCTCCTAGCGAACTTATCGTTAATACCTAAGCCACTCAAGGACCACTCTCTTCCACAAAATTTCCGCCCCATTTCAGTTCTTAACAATGACTTAAAGATCTTTGGGAGACTTCTTGCTGATAGGTTAGCAGCAGTTATTACTAGTATAGTGCACATAGATCAAACAGGATTCATACCTGGACGCCAAATAACTGACAATATTAGGCTGGTAACCAATATCATATAGGATGCCAACATACACTCCAAAGAGCTATGCCTCCTCAGCCTGGATATTCATAAAGCTTTTGATAGTGTATCCTGGTCTTACCTCAATCACATCCTACCTAAATTTGGCATCCCTAATAAATTCATGTGCGGCTTTAATGCTCTATACCACTCCCCCAGACCCGTATAAAAATTCCAGGTCATAACTCGGAATTCTTTCCTCTAAGTAGGGGTACTAGACAAGGCTGCCCACTATCCCCACTAATGTTCGCTCTAGCAATGGAACCTCTTGCCCACAAAATTAGGAACAGCCCGGATATAAAGGGAGTTGTCAAAGGTGAAGATGAGTTTAAGATAAGCCTCTACGCAGATGACGCGTTAATTTTTCTCACCGAACCTCACGTTTCCATTCCCTCCCTTCTCAAGGAACTAAAACTGTTTCACGACATATCAGGTCTAAAAATTAACATGAACAAATGCTCGGCTCTACCCATCAATCTCCCCGATCACTTAAAGACCATGTTGAAAAATAATTTCCCATTTATATGGTGCTCTCAATCTTTTAAATATCTGGGCATCTCTATCACCCCATCACACAACCTACTTTTCAAAACCAATTATATTCCCTTATTCAAAAATATATCCGCACTCCTTAAGACCTGGTCAACCTTCCATATATCATTCCTAGGCAGAATTTGCGCTATTAAAATGACAATCCTCCCCAAACTGCTATACTACTTCCGTTCCCTCCCCATTAACATCCCCAAATCCAAACTAGCTTCGCTCCAAAGGGAAATCAACAAATTTATATGGTTTAACAAGAAACCCAGATGCAGCTATGCATATATGCATAGACCTCAATCCATGGGCGGGATGGGTCTCCCTAACCTATGGCATTATTTTCTGGCCGCCAGACTTGCCCAATTAGCACAATGGTTCACGCCCAATCAAAATATCCCATGGAAAAAATTTGAGGAGTCCTCAATTTCCCCTTTGAATTTGCAGGGGATCCTTTGGTCCAAAACAACCTCATACAGCAAACTCTCAAAATACAACATAATTGTGGCACACTTCTACCAATTGTGGCTCAAAGCACAACACACTTTTGAATTGTCTTCACTCACTCCTCCCCTTGCTTCCTTTCTAGGCGACCTGAGATTTACCCGTACTCACGGAGATTACCACTCCTTCACCTATTGGACCCATAATAAGCTCACTACACTTAAATCTTTACAAATACATGGGGAGTTCTCCTCATTCACCGCTCTGCAAGATAAATATAGTATCCCCACATCCGAACTTCAACACTATAACCAAATCAAAGCCTTTTATGCAGAACATTACTCTCTCACCACCAAGCCCCCTGTTACAGTATTTGAACGGATTTGCATCTCTTCTTCTAGAGATAAAGGTATCATATCCCGTCTATATAGCTATCTAAACACTTTTCATTCACTCGACAAGTCCGGTCAGATGCTCCATTGGGAATCCGACCTAAATAACACCTTCACAGTAGATGAATGGCATGGAATGTCGGATAATCTCCGGAGGAGTAACATAGCTATCTCTTCCAGAGTAACTCCCATTAAAATATACTCTAGATGGTATCTCACCCCTTCCAAGCTCAACACCTTTTATCCTTCTATTTCTCCATACTGTTTCAGGGGCTGTCCAGAACCAGGCACTATCCTACACACATTCTGGAGCTGCAAACACCTGCATCATACATGGCGCAATGCTGCAGACATTTTTGAAAATACCTTGAAACAGAAAATCCCAATCTCCCCACAGATCTGCCTTCTATATGCTGATATACCCAATGTTCCCATCCCTTGCAAAAGACTTTTCCATACATTATGTAGCTCCATCCAATGGATGATTGCCTCCAACTGATGATCAAACAATCTGCCTTGGGCGCAGGTGCTAGCTCGGATGGAGACGATAAAACTTTCGGAAAGAATCTTTCACACCCTTCAAGATACCTTCCAGGTTTATGTAAGGAAATGGTCATATTGGCCTACAACATAACTCATTAACTTAGAACCTGAATTTCCACCCACACACTCTAGCAAATTCATGCAATCTTGTCCTATAGTGCCTACCCTTTATATATGTAACATACACCCATGTAAGAAATTTTTGTAGCAGAAAACTTTTTATATAATCACTATCTTCATGTATGAGCTCGATTATCTCCTCTTCTTTTGAATTTTTTTTACTATTGATTACCTTTATAAACACTCTATGTAACTGCACATCTGAACTTCCTAATAAAAATTTTGTAAACAAAAAAATAAAGCCTTCTTGAGAGGGGTGTTCTTGGTCGAGGTCAATACCATTAAATGACAAACTAGGGCACAATCTGAACAGACTGCGCAGCTGGTGTGCCGCCTAAAGGCAGAGTTCATTGATAACCCATCGGATGCCACTAGAGAGTCCTGGATAGCTGCTCAGGTGATAGTTGATCGGCTGGCGGCATCCACGGCAGATAGGAAATGTTTCTTCAGCAAATTAGCCTTTTACAAGGAGGGAGAGCAGGCAGGTAGACTGCTGGCCAGAAGCGTACAATCAGACTAGACTTCTTATTCTATTGGGGCATTATGCACCCGGACGGGGAGGATGGCGAACACACTTATCTTATCTTATCATGCAGGAGTTAGTCGAGTTCTATTCTGATCTATATCGCTCTAAACAGGATTACTCGGCAGTAGGGTTGAGCGAACCCGAACTGTAAAGTTCGGGTTCGTACCGGACTTTTGGATATTTGGGTCCTGGACCCGAATCCGAACAATTGATTGTATGTTCGGGTTCGGGTCTGGTTTCGGCGATGTAATGGCACATTTCTAAAAGCTACAGGGCAGCCAATAAACTTTTGTTTAACTGGTGTGCCCTTAGAAGCCATCACAGCCATGCTTACTAATGGCATGGCTGGGATTGACCAGTGCAGCATGTGACCCAGCCTCTATATAAGCTAGAGTCACACAGCACAGCACGTCACTCTGCTTTAGACAGTATAGGGAAAGGATCCTGGCTGCTGTTGCTGTGAGGGAGAGAATGAAATGATAGGAGTTAGTCCTGATTCTGCAATCTACTGAGAGAAAAGATAGAGACAGTGTAGGGCAAGGTTCCTGTTGCTGCTTTCAGGGAGAGAGATTTATCTAGGAGTCCAGATTCAGAGATCTAATAACTCAGCGATCTGCATAGATTTACCTGGTTGGGTTGCAGTGCATAGTCTTTTTACACTGCCATGAGCCCAGTGCCAGAGAAAATCTAACTTATCTGCAAGCTCAGTGCACCAGCACTGCATATGTTACATTGAGATATACCCTGTACATACTGTGGGTGTATTTTGCTCTTCCAAAAACACCCATTTAGGGCAACAACAAAAAAATGTGCAGTTTTTTCTGCATATATGCAGGTGTGAGATAAACAATTGATATATTTTTCTTCTATTGTGCTATTCTAAAAAAATAATTTTAGGACAAAAACATTTTTTTTGAATAGCATTTTCTGCAGTTCTGTAGGTGTGAGATACACCGTTTACATACTGTGGGTGTATTCCGCTCTTCCAAAAACACCCATTTAGGGCCACAAAAAATATTTTGCAGTGGTTTCTGCATATCTGGAGGTGTGTGAGATAAACAATTTATATATTTTTCTTCTATTGTGCTACTCTAAAAAAAGAATTTTAGGACAAAAATTTTTTTTGAATAGCATTTTCTGCAGTTCTGTAGGTGTGAGATACACCGTTTACATACTGTGGGTGTATTCTGCTCTTCCAAAAACACCCATTTAGAAAAGAAAAAAAAAATTGCAGTGTTTTCTGCATATATGCAGGTGTGAGATTTACAATTTATATATTTTTCTTCTATTGTGCTATTCTAAAAAAAATTTTTTTAGGGCAAAAACATTTTTTTAGAATAGCATCTTCTGCAGTTCTGTAGGTGTGAGATACACCGTTTACATACTGTGGGTGTATTATGCTCTTCCAAAAACACCCATTTAGGGCAAGATCCTAAATTTGGAAAATATGAGGAGAAGGTCAAAGTGACGTGGCCCCGGTCGTGGTGCTGCTGGTGGAGCTCCTGTTGCAGGGAGAGGACGTGGTCAATCTGTGCCAGCTACACGCACAAGTGAAACACCTTCCTCAGGTGCGAGCAGGCGACACAGCCTGCAGCGGTATTTTGTCGCGCCTAATGAGGCTGTACGAATGTTGAGGCCAGGACAAGTACAGGCGATAGTAGATTGGGTTGCTGACAGTGCCTCCGGTTCCTTCACATTGTCTCCCACCCAGTCTTCTGATGAAAGATCAGAGTTGGCACCTGCAGCCGATGTCCATCAGTCTTTCACCTCACCCCCTTGAAAATCAGCCAAGCAGTCTGAGCCCCAAATCATGCAGCAGTCTCTTCTGCTTTTCGATGACTCTGTTCGCAGGATTTCTCAGGGCTATCCACCTATCCCTGCCCCAGAAGTGGAAGAGATTGAGTGCATCAATACCCAACCACTTATGTTTCATGATGAGTACATGGGAGGACCATCGCAGCACGTCTCGGATGATTTCGAAACACGGGTGCCAACTGCTGCTGCTTTCGCAATTGTGCAGACCGACAAGGAGGACAGGGGTGAAGACTGGGTGGAAGATGATGTGGAGGACGATGAGGTCCTCGACCCCACATGGAATCAACGTTATGCAGGTGACCAGTGTAGTTCAGAGGAAGAGGCGGTGGTCGCACAGAGCCACAAGCACAGCAGAAGAGGGAGCAGGGTGCAAAAGCGGAGCGTCCGTCCCCTAGACATTACGTCTGCTACTGCCCAACGCAGCAAGGGACCAAGCACACCAAAGCCAGGTCTAAGGAGTTCCCTAGCGTGGCAGTTCTTCAGACAATGTGCTGATGACAAGACACGAGTGGTTTGCACGCTGTGCAATCAGAGCCTGAAGCAAGGCATAAACGTTCTCAACCTGAGCACAACCTGCATGACCAGGCATCTAAGTGCAAAGCACGAGCTGCAGTGGAGTAGACACCTCAAAAACAAAGAAAGGTCTCTGGCTCCTCCTGCTTCCTCTTCTGCTGCAGTCTCGGCCTCTTTATCCACCTCTGTAGTGACAGTAGCACCTGCCAACCTGCAAACAGAGCATCTGCCAGCAACACTACCCCCTGGGTCACCAACCATCTCCACAATGTCCCATGGAAGTGTTCAGCTCTCTATCTCCCAAACACTGGAGCAGAAGTGGAAGTACCCCCCTAGCCACCCGCGATCCCTGGCCCTGAATGCCAGCATTTCAAAATTCCTGGCCTTTGAAATGCTGTCATTCCGTCTGGTGGAGACGCAGAGTTTTAAAAGCCTGATGGCATTGGCTGTCCCACAGTACGTCATGCCCAGCCACCACTAATTTTCCAGGCGAGCCATCCCTTCCCTGCACAACCAAATAGGGGACAAAATCAGGTGTGCACTGCGCAACGCCATCTGTACCAAGGTCCACCTAACTACGGATGCGTGGACCAGTAAGCATGGTCAGGGATGTTATATCTCCCTAACAGCACACTGGGTAAATGCAGTGGCGGCTGGGCCTGAGGCAGATAGCAGTTTGGCACATGTTCTTCAACCACTGAGGATTGCATGGCGCTTCAGTTTGCCTCCTATTGCTAACTCCTCCTACTCCACTTCCTCATCCTCTACCGCCTCCTCATCCGGTCAGCGTAAAACACCTTCATCACCAACTTCAGCACAGCCAGGGGTAAACGACAGCAGGCAGTTTTAAAACGTTCCTGTTTGGGGGAAAAACCCCACACCGCGCAGGAGTTGTGGAGGGACATGGAACAACAGACCGATGAGTTCCCCGTAATCGGCTATTAGGGAGGCAGGTCATCTATCCACCTCCTTCCCTTTATACAGGGGCACTCACCAGGGCTGCCTTCTGTCCCCCCCTGTTGTTTGCCATCGCAATAGAGTCAATGGATGCCATGATTCACTCTAACTCCTCCGAACATGGCTTTAAGTATGGCCAGATCCAGGAAAAAATGATGCTCTATGCAGACGATACAATTCTTATACTGGGGGACACCTATGATTCCCTGCGGGAAGCTATGTCGGTTATTCTCAAATATGGAGTATTCTCAGGCTTGGTAATTAACTGGAGTAAATCCTCGATTATGCCGTTAGACTCTCTTGTGGATAGCCAGGGCCCTACTCTGCAAAATATCCCAGTAGCATCCTCAATCAAATATCTGTGGGTGTATGTTACCCCTCAACTCCGTGACTATGCCTCTCTTAACCACTTAAGCCCCGGACCATTTTGTAGCTAAAGGACCAGAGCTGTTTTCAGAATTTTGCACTGCGCTGCTTTAACTGGAAATAGTGCGGACATGCAATGTTGTACCGAAACGAAATTTGCGTCCTTTTCTTCCCACAAATAGAGCTTTCTTTTAATGGTATTTGATTGCCTCTGCGATTTTTATTTTTTTGCGATATAAACGGAAAAAGACCGAAAATTTTGAAAAAAAATGATATTTTCTACTTTTTGTTATAAGAAAAATCGAATAAACTCAATTGTAGTCATACATTTAGGCCAAATGTATTCAGCCACATGTCTTTAGTAAAAAAAATGTCAATAAGCGTATATTTATTGGTTTGCGCAAAAGTTATAGCGTCTACAAACTAGGGTACATTTTCTGGAATTTACACAGCTTTTAATTTATGACTGCCTATCTCATTTCTTGAGGTGCTAAAATGGCAGGGCAGTACAAAACCCCCCCAAATTACCCAATTTTGGAAAGTAGACACCCCAAGGAAATTGCTGAGAGGCATGTTGAGCCCATTGAATATTTTTTTTTTTGTCGCAAGTGATTGAATAATGACAAAAAAAAAAAAAAAAAAAAATTACAAAAAGTTGTCACTAAATGATATATTGCTCACACATGCCATGGTTATATGTGGAATTGCACCCCAAAATACATTTTGCTGCTGCTCCTGAGTACGGAGACTTTTTGGGAGCCTAGCCGCGTACAGGCCCCCGAAAACCAAGCACCGCCTTCAGGATTTCTAAGGGCGCAAATTTTTGATTTCACTCCTCACTACCTATCACAGTTTCGAAGGCCATAAAATGCCAAAATAGCACAAACCCCCCCAAATGACCCCATTTTGGAAAGTAGACACCCCAAGCTATTTGCTGAGAAGCATGGTGAGTATTTTACAGCTCTTGTTTGTTTTTGAAAATGAAGAATTTTTTTTTTTTTTTTTTTTTTAATTTTCAAAACTTTGTGACAAAAAGCGAGATCTGCAAAATACTCACCATACCTCTCAGCAAATAGCTTGGGGTGTCTACTTTCCAAAATGGGGTCATTTGGGGGGGTTTGTGCCATCTGGGCATTCCATGGCCTCCGAAACTGTGATAGGCAGTGAGAAGTGAAATCAAAAATTTACACCCTTAGAAAGCCTGAAGGCGGTGCTTGGTTTTTGGGGTCCCGTACGCGGCTAGGCTCCCAAAAAGTCTCACACATGTGGTATCCCCGTACTCAGGAGAAGCAACAGAATGTATTTTGGGGTGTAATTCCACATATGCCCATGACATGTTTGAGCAATATATCATTTAGTGACAACTTTGTGCAAAAAATAAAAAATAAAAAAATAAATTGTCTATTTTCCGCAACTTGTGTCAACATATGAAATATTCCATGGACTCGACATGCCTCTCAAGTATATAGCTTGGGGTGTCTACTTTCCAAAATGGGGTCATTTGGGGGGTTTTGAACTGTTCTGGCATTTTATACACAACATTAGGAAGCTTACATCCACTCTTCTAACCACTTGAAGGCAAAGCCCTTTTTGACACTTTTTGTTTACATGAAATCATATTTTTTTTTTGCAAGAAAATTATGTTGAACCCCCAAACATTATATATATTTTTAAAGCAAAGGTCCTACAGATTAAAATGGTGGGTGTTGCAATTTTTTTTTCTACACAGTATTTGCGCAGCGATTTTTCAAACGCATTTTTTGGGGAAAAATACACTTTTTTTAAATTTTAATGCACTAAAACACACTATATTGCCCAAATGTTTGAAGAAATAAAAAAGATGATCTTAGGCCGAGTACATAGATACCAAACATGACAAGCTTTAAAATTTCGCACAAACGCGCATTGGCGACAAACTACATACATTTTTAAAAGCTTTTAAAAGCCTTTACAGGTTACCCCGTTAGATTTACAGAGGAGGTCTACTGCTAAAATTACTGCCCTTAATCTGACCTTCGCGGTGATACCTCACATGCATGGTGCAATTTCTGTTTACATATGACGCCAGACTGACACTTGCGTTCGCCATTGGGCAAGAGCAGGGCAGGACAGGGGTGCTTTTTATTTTTTTATTTTTTTATTATTAATTTTGATTTTTTATTTTATTTTTAAACTGTTGCTTCCATATTTTTTTTTTTTAATCATTTTTATTGTTATCTCAGGGAATGTAAATATCCCCTATGATAGCAATAGGTAGTGACAGGTACTCTTTTTTTGAAAAAACTGGGGTCTATTGGACCCTAGATCTTTCCTCTGCCCTCAAAGCATCTGACCACACCAAGATCGGTGTGATAAAATGCTTTCCCAATTTCCCAATGGCGCTTTTTATATCCGGGGGAGGACATTCCCTCCCACTGCTTGTAAAAGCAGTCCAGAGGCTAATTAGCCACTAGGATTGCTTTTACATGAAAGCCGGCCGCTGGCTGAAAAGAATGATACCAAGATGATACCTAAACCCACAGGCATCATTCTGGTATAAACATTCAAAGTCCAGCAACATACCAGTACGTTGCTGGTCTTTGTTGGACATGTATTGTAATCTTTTTTTTCATGCAGCCTGTTGGCTGAACGAAAAAAAAAGATTGATCGGTGGGTATGCCCATCATTAGAAAACCGCCCTTCATCCACCCACTTCTAATGATGGGCATACATGCACCATTTATATATGCCGAAGCATGGGGGCATCTTCCCGCAAAAGTTATGCCGCGTACACATGGTCAGACTTTTCCACGGGCAAGCCTCCGTCGGAATTTCGACCGTATGTACGCGGCATTAGGGGCAAAATCGCTCCTCCGCCCCTATGCTTTTTTTTTTTTTTAACTGTGGTGGTGAAATCACCTCCTACAGCACTGGAGTCTCAGGGATCAGGCCTGTCTCTGCGAACGCTGCAGTTATGTGTGTTGTGTTTTGTAAGTGACAGCGATCGATCGATACTGCACTTGGGTGCCCTGGGCTGGACGGAGGGGCAAAACGCAGGTGCTAGCAGGTATCTGGGCTGATCCCGCTAACACTGCGTTTTTGGGAACCCTAAACTGCTGGGGACGCTAGTATAGATCTGATCAGATCAGATATTGATCTGTTCAGATACTATACCACTAAGGGGGGTGTATGCTTAACGCGTGGTTGTTAGCGCTACTGGCACTAACCTGACGCTGCCTGGGGTGTGACGCAGACCCTCTCTGACGCTAAAACCTAATTGATATCACCGGGTGCCCTGACACTATAAAAAGCAAACTAACTAACCAGCGTCACCCGTAACACTTATATGGTGATTACTGGTGAAAGGGTTAACTAGGGGCAATTAGGGGGTTAAAACCTTTATTAGGTAATATATGGGGGTACCTGACGCTATATAAAAACCTGACGGCGAACCTAAAAAGAATTACTGGCTACCTATCGGCATCACCGACACTAAGACAACGATCATAAAAACGATCGCTTAGTGACAGTGGAGATAGGGGGTGAAAGGGTTACCTGGGGGGGCGATCAAGGGGGTTAAACCTTTATTAGGTAATATATTGGGGTACCTGACGCTATAAAAACCTGCGGCGAACCTAAAAAAAATTACTGGCTACCGATCTGCATCTCCGACGCTAAGACAGCGATCAGAAAAATGATCGCTTAGCGACAGTGGTGATAGGGGGTGAAAGGGTTACCTGGGGGCGATCACGGGGTTAAACCTTTATTCGATAATTTATGGGGGTACCTGACACTATAAAAACCTGCGGCGAACCTAAAAAAAATTACTGTCTACCGATCTGCATCACCGACGCTAAGACAGCGATCAGAAAAATGATCGCTTAGCGACGGCGGTGCTAGGGGGTGAAAGGGTTATCTGGGGGGTGATCAGGGGGTTAAACCTTTATTAGGGGGGGTTAGGGGGCTACACTGGACCTAAAACTAAATGTAGTGACACTTTTACAGTCACAAATGTCACTGATTGCAGTGATCACTAAATAAATGGTCACTGCAATCAGTGACACTGTGACTGGGGGCTGGGGGGTGATCTAGGGGGTGATCTGGGGGGGCCTGGGGGGGCGATTTATGTGCCTATGTGTCCTGGTGTCAGTGTAGTGTTTTGTGCACTAACCTGCATCTTCTCCTGTACGGCGCTCGGTATATGTGAGCGCCACAGGAGAGATGACATCACTTCCTCCTGCCTGTGTAAACAGTACACAGGCAGGGGAAGGATTCGATTCACTGGGAGCGATCGAGAGGGGGTGGCCGGAATCGAACGGCCGTCCCCTCATGCCCGATCACTCCCGAAGGGAAAACAGCCGCTCACTGTAAAGAAGGGGGGTCCGATCGGACCCCCCAACTATACAAAGGCAGTCACGTACATAAACGTGATTCTGCCTGTCGGTGCCATTCTGCCGACGTATATTTACAGTGGGCGGTCGTTAAGTGGTTAAATTATCACTGCTATTGGGCCGAATCCAAGACAAAACCAAAGTATGGACTAAATTAAAGATGCCCTTGGGTAGAGTGAACCTCATCAAAATGGTCTTTATGCCGCAACTTCTCTATATCCTGTACAACACCCCAATGGTTATTCCACTTAAGGTATTTTGGATCATCAACTCCATGTTTCGCTCTTTCATATGGTTGAATAAACCTCCAAGGGTTAAGCTGGAGCAACTGCAAAAACCTAAAGAGGCCAGGGGTTGGCTTTCCCTAACCTATGGCTTTACAATGAAGCGGCTCAGCTACAACAACTCTTCTGCATCATGTCACAGGGGGGCATAATGTAGCCATGGGCCTGGAAGCTCTGGCTTACACTAAATCTAATAAGCTTTTTCCCACATACAGTATACACACATACAGGGATTTTTTTCTCAGAAAATATGTGCAGGAACTCAACCATGACCCCTCAAAACCCCCTTGACACCCACACACACCCTTCAAACAGCATCAAATACTGGGTGTGGTCATGTTTCACTAACAGTGGGAGGGTCTTAAAGGGGCATTAAATACCAGGAGTGCATTATGTACAGAGTGCTGAGTTCAGGGGTGCGCTGCGTGCAGAGTTTGGGGGTGCACTGCATACAGATGCAGCTTTAAGGTGTGCACTACACACAGAGTGCAGAGTTCAGCCTTCTTCCACAGCTGTTTACCTCTGCATCCCCCATCCACATCTCACCTTCACCCCTCTTCCCAGCTGACTCTGGGACCTCCCCGCACACTGTAAACGCCTCTCTCACTTGCAGGGAGATTATCCAGTGGGGGTGTCGGCATCTGCACTGCACTCCAGGCACCCACATCTCCCTTGTCCCCATCCTGCACTCAGTGGGAGCCACTCAGGAGACAAAATTTGTGGAAGCTGCTGAAAGACAAGCTGTCACTTGTAAACACAGAAATCGGACTTCTGTGTTTACAAGTTATAGTATTGAGCAGGGAGCAGAGGGTATGAGCCAGAGGTGGTGGAAGTTCCAGCTGAAAAAAAAAGCCCTATATACAGTATATATACAATGGGTACGGAAAGTATTCAGACCCCCTTAAATTTTTCACTCTTTGTTATATTGCAGGCATTTGCTAAAATCATTTAATGTACACACAGCAACTCATATTGACAGAAAAACACAGAATTGTTGAAATTTTTGCAGATTTATTAAAAAATAAAAACTGAAATATCACATGGTCCTAAGTATTCAGACCCTTTGCTCAGTATTTAGTAGACATGTGCATTCGTTTTCGTCCGAATGCATTTTCGTCCGAATTTCAGGTATTTTTGTTATCGTTTTAACAAACGAAAACGAAAGCACAGAATCCGAAAACCGAAAGATCCGACAAAAACAAATGCTTTATTTTCGTTTTCGTTGCGCCAACATTTCGATATAGATAGGAGATTCAACGTGACGCTGACAATCTGTGACTATCGAACCTGTGGTCGAATGTGCCTAACCTTAACTCTATTAGTCCAAGATTATTCTACATAGAGAGAAAAGATTCGACATAGAGAGAAAAGATTTGACATTATAGAGAGAAAAGATTCGACATTATAGAGAGAAAAGATTCGACATAGAGAGAAAAGATTTGACATAGAGAGAAAAGATCGCTGCTGGAATTGTGTGGGGGAAGTAAAATAAAAATAATGATGATGATGAATGTTATTGGCTGATTGTAACCAAAGAGGAGGAGCAGTAAAATAGCTAGAACTAACTTGACAATTCAACATGAACGACGAAGATTCGACAAAGCATCGAAAAACATACAAACGTTGAATCTGTCATTGAAGGCTTATGGTGTCTGTTGAAAGTTAGAAGATTCGACGGTGCAGCTAAACTGTACGACGCTGCAATCGTACATTTCCGGTCAAATGCATCCGCCCATAAGCTATAGAAGAATTCTAACGTTGGTTGACTAGTAATAGTAATTAATAAATATAATTACTAGTCATACAACATTAGAATTCTACTATAGCTTGTAGGCGGAACATTCGACCGGAAATGTATGATTGCAGCGTCGTACAGTTTCGCTGCTCCGTCAAATCTTCTTTGAACATTCGACAGACACCATAAGCCTTCAATGACAGATACGACCTTAATTAATTCAGATTTTCAGACGAATGCAATTTCTAACGAAAAACAAAATAAATAAAAACGAATTTCGGGAGTAACTAAATAAATGTATTTTTCGGACGAAACAAAATATTTCAGTGTGCACATGTCTAGTATTTAGTAGAAGCACCCTTTTGATCTAATACAGCCATGAGTCTTTTTGGGAAAGATGCAACAAGTTTTTCACACCTGGATTTGGGGATCCTCTGCCATTCCTCCTTGCAGATCCTCTCCAGTTCTGTCAGGTTGGATGGTAAACGTTGGTGGACAGCCATTTTTAGGTCTCTCCAGAGATGCTCAATTGGGTTTAAGTCAGGGCTTTGGCTGGGCCATTCAAGAACAGTTGTTGTGAAGCCACTCCTTTGTTATTTTAGCTGTGTGCTTAGGGTCATTGTCTTGTTGGAATGTAAACCTTCGGCCCAGTCTGAGGTCCTAAGAACTCTGGAGAAGGTTTTCATCCAGGATATCCCTGTACTTGGCCACATTCATCTTTCACTCGATTGCAACCAGTCGTCCTGTCCCTGCAGCTGAAAAACACCCCCACAGCATGATGCTGCCACCACCATGCTTCACTGTTGGGACTGTATTGGACAGGTGATGAGCAGTGCCTGGTTTTCTCCACACATACCACTTAGAATTAGGGCCAAAAAGTTCTATCTTGGTCTCATCAGACCAGAGAATCTTATTTCTCCCCATCTTGGAGTACTTCAGGTGTTTTTTTAGCAAACTCCATGCAGGCTTTCATGTGTCTTGCACTGAGGAGAGGCTTCCGTCGAGCCACTCTGCCATAAAGCCCCGACTGGTGGAGGGCAGTGATGGTTGACTTTCTACAACTTTCTCCCATCTCCGACTGCATCTCTGGAGCTCAGCCACAGTGATCTTTGGGTTCTTCTTTACCTCTCTCACCAAGGCTCTTCTCCCCCAATAGCTCAGTTTGGCCGGAGGGCCAGCTCTAGGAAGGGTTCTGGTCATCCCAAACATCTTCTATTTAAGGATTACGGAGGCCATTGTGCTCTTAGGAACCTTGAGTGCAGCAGAATTTTTTTTTGTAACCTTGGCCAGATCTGTGCCTTGCCACAATTCTGTCTCTGAGCTCTTCAGGCAGTTCCTTTGACCTCATGATTCTCATTTGCTCTGACATGCACTGTGAGCTGTAAGGTCTTATATAGACAGGTGTGTGGCTTTCCTAATCAAGTCCAATCAGTATAATCAAACACAGCTGGACTCAAATGAAGGTGTAGAACCATCTCAAGGATGATCAGAAAAAATGGACAGCACCTGAGTTAAATATATGAGTGTCACAGCAAAGGGTCTGAATACTTAGGACCATGTGATATTTCAGTTTTTCTTTTTTAATAAATCTGCAAAAATGTCAACAATTCTGTGTTTTTCTGTCAATATGGGGTGCTATGTGTACATTAATGAGGAAAAAAATGAACTTAAATGATTTTAGCAAACGGCTGCAATATAACATAGAGTGAAAAATTTAAGGGGGTCTGAATACTTTCCGTATCCACTGTATATATATATATATATATATATATATATATATATATATATTGTGAAGGACTAGCATCAAATGTAGAACTTGAAGGACACCGCCACTCGCTGGGCTTTGTTTGCCCATTTTTATTAAAAGAAGTTCAAAACAAAATGAAAGGTTTCCCTCGCAGGGGTTTCAGCACTCCTATTCATCAACAAAATGTCATTTAGCCTCCTGGCTTATACATACAGCAGTGCTGCTCAGGCCTTCCACTTCAGGCTTTCTTCTGTCTCCTACAGACTATTCCCTTGGCAACACCGTCCATTTAGATAGCAGCCCCTCACTGCTCTGATCCTCAGACTTGGGTCCACTGCTCTGACCCTCAGACCTGGGTCTCTGGCTTCCAGTGTGCAGACAAGCACTCTCTGGCTTCTCCAGTGCACACCTGCACTCGTCGGGAGGGTGGAGCCCAGAATGCTGGTCCTGACTCTACTATCAGGTCCACACACACCTGAACAATCAGTGTGCAGTTGAGTCTCAAAACCCGGATCCAGGACTGGGGATTTCATCCCACCCGGATCTCTAAGAAATCCCCAAGCTCCAGGTCCCAAAGTGGACTTTAGTAAAACATGAGGAAATTGAAAAGCCAGTTTCCTCCAAAACAAGCAAATACCCTGGAGCCCCTCAACCTGCCTGGTTGAGAATCCTGTATTTATACACTGGTGGGGTACCACACTACCACAATATATATATATATATATATATATATATATATATATATATATATATATATATGCAAAACTACTATACATTCCTATTAAAGAGTTCCAATTACAAGAGCTGCATTCTAAAGTAGGATTCATATACTAATGACAGATCTAGGAAATAAAAAAAATAGAATTTTCCTTCCAAATTTCCCTGCATGCCTTGTGATTCATTATTGTACATGCATTAGATTTCGGCTTGCCATTTAAAACACATAGAAATGAGGAAGAAGCTGACCTTTCTTATAAAAGTGTCCCTGGGTATACCCAAGTATTAAAATGAATACTGATGGTAGCTTCTTGGTTTTGCAGGTCAGGCAGGCTTTAAGAAATTATGCAGAACTCAGAGTCATAATTTCCTTGTCAAATTTTTTTATTAAATTTTCAAAATTACAAGCATATATTGTCAATAAACATAGTCACTATAAATAGTAGCAGTTAAGGAGAACATCAGAGTCATAATTTCCATACAGAAGTGCAACATCAAGCACATTGTGAGGAGCCAGAATATACCTTGTGCTTACCATTTGGGATTGAAAAAAATCAGCAAAGCATTGAAGGCTGCCATCTATTTGTGCTATTCTCAGCATCTTTTTCTAATGTATGCCATTGCTGAAGAATTCTAGGGACAGCAAATATTCAAATGATTTCTCAGCCCTCTGAAGATGTGTCAGAAAGGGGGGGACAGGAGACGACTGACTCGGCCTGTCCCTTTCCTCCTTTTCTTCTTTACACACTCAATACTACAATGGGCACTATGCACGAGGGAAATGACTAGTACAGAATGTGTCGCCTCTCCTCCGGACATGTTTCCTGGCTCCTTGCTGCACTGCATTAGCTAACACTCACACAATGGGATTCATGTTTAAAGTTGTTTGGATTCTTGTATCCTGCCTTCCTGTCATCCTTTTCAGCATTTATTGAGCTTTAATCTGATGTAATTGTACCATTAATAACTGTTACTGGATGAAAGGAGCATAGGAGCTTGTACAGCAATCTATTAATTAAAAAATAAGTTGACAGTTTATTTAGACTGTCAGAAGACATTTTCCGAGCTCTATACTAAGACAGCACAACAGTAGAGTAAGCCTGTAACTCCTGCTGCTCCAGATAGCACCGCTGCTGTAAATTTTCCATTGCAGTACTTTGGAAGTTTATTTCACAGTAAAATGCAGACAGAGAGCAGCTAACTGAATTGCAGTGTCTTCAACTTATAACAACTCCCTTCTCGTTGACTTAAATAATTTGTTACTCTAAAAAAAGTGCTTGTGCTGTGTCATTTGGCCCCCTGTATAACCTAAAATACTTGGCTGATCCTGCCTGTTTCTGCCCTCCCCCCTGTAAACTGACCACGGTTTATCATAACCGCTGAACCCTGACACCGTAGTCAGTTTACGTGCCTCCGTCATCCGCAGCTCTCCTCTGTCCCCCCGTCTGTCAGCTCGTGACAGTGCCAATCACTCCCCTCCTGCTGCAATAATAACTATAGTATATTCATGCCACCCCCTCTGTTAAATAACAATTTGTGACCCAGTGTCTGTGCTATATAAAAAAATGCAGATTTCTACCTTATATCACAGCGTCTTCCGGGCACTCACTTGACTGCTTGTCTTTCTCCTCCTCTCCTCCCCTCCTCCCGGGAAGTCACGTGAGCGACAGGAGATGCTCTAATAGAAGGTAGAAATCTGCATTTTTTTTATATAGCACAGACATATATTGTTATTTAACAGAGGGGATGGCATGAATATACTATAGTGACTTAAAGCGGAGGTGCCGCGGGAAAAAAAATATTAAAAGCCAGCAGCTGCAAATACAGCAGCTGCTGACTTTTAATATATGGACACTTACCTGTCCTGGAGTCCAGCGACGTCCGCAGCAGAGGACGAGCAATCGCTCGTCACTCTGCTGCCCCCACCGCCATCCTCGGTGAGGGAACCAGGAAGTGAAGCCTTGCGGCTTCATGCCCGGTTCCCTACGGCGCATGCGCGAGTCGCGCTGCGCTGTTCTGAATGGTCCCCTGTGTCTCCCAGAACACAACGAGTATTCTGCGGGAAGTGACGTGCTTCCCGCAGATTTCCCGCAGAGAGGACTCCCGGAAGTGGGTGCAAATACCTGTCTTAGACAGGTATCTGCACCCCCCTCCCCCCTGAAAGGTGTCAATTGTGACACCGGAGGGGGGGAGGGTTCCGATAAGCGGAAGTTCCACTTTAGGGTGGAGCTCCGCTTTAATAACCACTTTAACTTTACATAGGCTATCAGCCCTTCAGTTTATCATAAATTTTACTGCATGCCTTACCAAGCATTCAGTGGCTGCCACCCCTCTCTGCCAATCCCTCCACTGGCTTCTGCTTGTCCCACAAATAAAATTTAAAATGCTAATGTAACACACTGTACTGAGAAAGAATGCAGAATTGTATTTATCCACAAGATGACAGCAGTCAGCAGCCTTGTTTGCCATAGCTTAATGCAGGTACCCAGAGACTTCTGGTAATTTTAGGCTGAAAGCAGAACTTTTTTCACAGTTATGCCTCGTACACACAACCGTTTTTTCCGACGGGATAAACTAAGACGGATTTTTCAGACGGAATTCCGCTTAAGCTGTCTTGCATACACACGGACACACCAAATTCCGACCGTCCAAAACGCGATGACATACAACACTATGACGAGCCGAGAAAAATTAAGTTCAATGCTTTCGAGCATGTGTCGAATTGTTTCCGAGCATGCATGGTTTTTTCTCCGTCGGAGTTCCATAAAGACGAACTGAATTTCCGTCGGAAAAAAAAGAACATGTTCTCTTTCTAAATCCGTTGGAATTTCTGAAGGAAAAAGTCAGATGGGGCATACACACGTTCGGAATATCTGATGAAAAAATTTGGTCTGACTTTTTCCATCGGAAATTCCGAACGTGTGTACGTGGCATTAAACTGAAATTAAACTACAGAGCCTATGAGCATTTACCAAGGGGTGGGAGGATATAAAAGAAATAGCCTGGGAAGACACTGGGGAGTTAGCAAGAGATAGAGGAAGAGGAAGGAGTGTTTGAGAGCTTGTGCCGAGCTGTACTGTTCTGGACCAGACTCGGTTGAACTGGAGAGCACAGTAGCTGGAGGAGAGGAAAAGACTGTTGAGCTGAACACTGTGCATAGAGAGCTGCTAAAAGGAGACCTTTCAGCTGCAGCAGTACCTGAGTCACATGCAGCACCACCGCATCTTCAGTTAACCACTTGACCTCCGGAAGATTTACCCCCCTTCATGACCAGACCACTTTTTGTGATACAGTTCTGCGTTACTTTAACTGACAATTGTGCGGTCATGCAACGCTGTACACAACAGGGGCAGCCCGTCCATTAAGGGCGCCGCCTCCCCTTTTCATTGCTGCCGCCACCTCCTATTCATGCATCAGGCCCCTTTCCGGATGTTCCCGGGCGCATGAATTACAGCAGCAGGGTTTTATTTTAAGCACCTGATTAGAGCCAGAGGCTCTAATAGCTTTCAAAATAGAGTGGGCTCAGGATGCAGAGCATTGCGCTCGGAGCCCACCCAGGTGTGTTAGAATAGCAAATGAATATTCGCTATTCTAACTCTGAAGTGCCGCTCCGCCAATCAGGAAGCGCGGGTGTGAGACGCGTTTCTCGATGGGCTGAAAAGATAAGCGTTCCGATTGGCCGCCGAGGAGGAGGGAGGAGACGGAAGTGCACTGACCGACCGACCCGACCCAGATGGGTGACGGGTGCACTGTTTGCCGCCCCCCCAAAAAAAATTACCACCAGCCACCACTGGTACCCAAATAAAATATATGTCCTTTTTTCCCACAAATAGGGTTCGCACCAAATTCGAGTGACGCGAACGGCCCACAATACACTGCGCCATCGCAGTGCAATCCCGGCGCTGTGATTGGCCAAGCATGCACTGTGACCCCGCATGCTTGGCCAATCACAGCGCCGGCAGCGAGGAGAGCCATAATTGGCCACAGGCAGGATGCCTGTGGCCAATTATAGCTCAGGGGGTTTTAGTACATGCCCCACACTATAAAGGGCCGCCAGCGCAGCGGCCTTGTGTAGTGTGTTCCGGTTCAGGAAGAGAGAAGGATAGGCAGGGACAGTGTTAGTGATATTTGTTCATTTACCTTGTGTGTAGGGAGAGAGAAGGATAGGCAGGGACAGTGTCAGTGATATTCTGCTAAACCTTGTGTGCAGGGAGAGAGAAGGATAGGCAGGGACAGTGTCAGTGATATTCTGCTAAACCTTGTGTGCAGGGAGAGAGAAAGATAGGCAGGGGACAGTGTCAGTGATATTTTTGCTAAGCCTCCTGCACAGTATACACCTGAAGTTAGCCCTTCTTGCTGTGTTTTCCTGTTGTGTAACACAGGCAGGCATCTGCAGCACTTAAAGCAGGCGTAGTGTGGTTCCTGCAAAATATACACCTGAAGCTAGCCCTTATTGCTGTGTTTTCCTGTTGTGTAACACAGGCAGGCATCTGCAGCACTTAAAGCAGGCGTAGTGTGATTCCTGAAAAAATATACACCTGAAGCTAGCCCTTATTGCTGTGTTTTCCTGTTGTGTAACACAGGCAGGCATCTGCAGCACTTAAAGCAGGCGTAGTGTGATTTCTGCAAAATATACACCTGAAGCTAGCCCTTATTGCTGTGTTTTCCTGTTGTGTAACACAGGCAGGCATCTGCAGCACTTACAGCGGGCGTAGTGTGCCTCCTGCACATTATACACCTGAAGCTACCCCTTATTGCTCGTAGTTTTTTTCTTTTGTGTTACACTAACAGGCATCTGCAGCACTTACAGAGGGCGTAGTGTGCTTCTTGCAAAATATACACCAGAAGCTAGGCCTTATTGCTGTGTTTTCCTGTTGTGTAACACAGGCAGGCATCTGCAGCACTTACAGCGGGCGTAGTGTGCTTCTTGCAAAATATACACCTGAAGCTACCCCTTATTGCTGGTTTTCCCATCTCCCCGCAGGCCTTTAGAATGTCTGGAAGGCAAACAAGGAGAGGCAGACAGTCAGGAGCCAATAAAAGAGGGCAAGTAGGCTCTGTGTCTAGAGACAAGAGTGCTGGTCGTGGACGCGGTGCATCGTCATCAGCACGTGGCCATGGGACACGCTTGTCCTTATTTTCGGCAGCTGGACGTGTTGAGCCGCATCATGCCGAAGACTTGGTAGATTGGATGACCAAGCCCTCCTCATCCTCCTCATCCTCTCTCACCCAGGCTCAGGGTACTGGCAAAGCAGCTGCCAAAGCGTCCTCAATGTCATCATCAGTCACTCCTTCCCTAGACCCACCGTGTCCTCCTCAGGAGTCCCCCGAACTGTTTGAGCACAGTGTTGGGTACATGCTCCAGGGGGATGCCCAGCGTTTCGAAGGGTCTGAAGAGCTAGAGGAAGGCAGTAGCGTGAGAGCAGAGAGAGGGGATGCTCAAGAAGGACACCAATCTGGCAGTCATGTTCCAGCAGCTGCAGCATACTGCCAGATTGGTTCCAGTGATGAGAAGGGAGGGGATGATGAGGTCACTGACTCCACGTGGGTGCCTGATAGGAGACAGGAGGAGGAGGAGGAGGATGAGGAGGAGGCACATCTCCAACGAGGCAGGATGCCCTCCGGGGGCCAGCGTAAGGGCAGCACACCGACTGAATCACACCGCAGAGCTCCGCCTGTGCAGGGCGCTGCCTCTGCCCGTTATTCCAAAAGTTCTTTGGTGTGGGCCTTTTTTGAGTCAAGTGCATCAGATCGCACCACTGCTGTTTGCAACATATGTCTCAAGCGTATCTCGCGTGGCCAAAACATCAGCCGCTTGGGCACCACATGCTTGACCAGACATATGTTGATCTGCCATGCAGCTCGTTGGCAAGCCTACCTTAAAGACCCACACCAAAGAACAAAGCGGACCTCTCCTTTCTCCGCATCAGCTGGGATCTCCAACCCCACTATACCTTCAGTCCTCTCTGAAACCTGCACTGAGAGGAATGAAGGTGTAGAATTAGGTGTGTCACAGCCAAGTACTTGCGGGCACTCTGCTAGCAGTACACCGATGTCCGATTCTAGCAGGCAAATTTCCCTGCCCCAGCTGCTGGACCGTCGAAAGAAGTTCACTCCCAGCCATCCACATGCCCAGCGGTTGAATGCTAGCTTGGCTAAATTGCTAGCACTTCAACTGCTGCCTTTTCAGTTGGTAGACTCGGCCCCCTTCCGTGAGTTTGTGCAATGTGCGGTTCCTCAGTGGCAGGTTCCCAAACGCCACTTTTTCTCACGGAAGGCGATTCCGGCTCTCTACCGCATTGTGGAAGGCAATGTCCATGCCTCGCTGGACAGGGCGGTCAGCGGTAAGGTGCATATTACCTCTGACTCATGGTCCAGCAGGCATGGACAGGGACGTTACCTTTCTTTCACGGCCCATTGGGTCACTCTTTTGGCAGCTAGGAAGGATGCAGGACAAGGTGCAGTAGTGTTGGAGGTTGTTCCGCTGCCACGCCTCCAAAATGCTACTACTGGTTGTTGTGACACACCTCTCTCCTCCACCCCCCCCTCTTCTTCTTCTTCCATGGCCTCTTCCTGTGCTTTGTCCTCGGAACCAGCGGTGCTCCGTAGGCATTCAAGGGGCTACACAAGTACGCAGGCAAAAAGATGCCATGCCGTGCTTGCGCTGGTGTGTTTGGGGGACAGGAGCCACACTGGGGCTGAGGTTCTGTCAGCTCTGCAGGGGCAGGCCGAGAGGTGGTTGACGCCACGCCAGCTTAAGCCAGGAATGGTGGTTTGCGACAATGGCACCAACCTCCTCTCCGCCCTCCGACAGGGACAACTGACCCATGTGCCCTGTGTGGTTCACTTCCTTAACCTGGTGGTGCAGCGGTTCTTGGGCAGGTACCTGGGCTTACAGGAAGTCCTGAGGCAGGCCAGGAAAGTTTGTGTGCATTTCGGTAGATCATATAATGCCAGTGCTCAGCTGGCTGAGCTGCAAAATGAGTTGAACCTGCCCAAGAACCGCCTTATATGTGACATGCCTACCAGGTGGAACTCAACGTTGGCCATGCTGCAGTGGCTGCACACGCAGCAGAGGGCCATCAATGAGTACCTGTGCGACTACGGCACCAGGACAGGGTCAGGGGAGCTCTGGTTTTTTTCACCACGCCAGTGGGGCATGATCAGGGATGCATGCACTGTCCTGGCACCATTTGAGGAGGCCACAAGGATGTTGAGCAGTGACAGTGCATGGACAGGGCAATTGAGGCAGAACAGAGGCAGGAAGAGGAGGACTTCCTTGCCTCTCAAGGCCCCCTTTACCCAGACAGTGTTCCTTCTGTCCCACCCATCCCACAGGAAGAGGACGAGGAGGAGGAGGAGGAGGAGGAGGAGAATTGTGTCAGCATGGAGGTGGAGCCTGGCACTCAGCTCAACAGCAGCAGTCTTTTAGGAATGATTTACAGTCCCAAGAAACACGTGGACTTGTACGTGGCTGGGAGGAGGTGGCTGTGGATCATGTCGTCCTTAGTGACCCAGAGGACTCTGGACCGAATACCTCAGCTAACCTACGCTGCATGGCCTCCCTGATCCTGCAAAGTCTGCGGAAGGATCCTCGTATTCTTTGGATCAAGGAGAGGGACCATTACTGGCTGGCCACTCTCCTTGATCCACGGTACAAGGCTAAGGTTGCGGACCTTATCTTACCATTGCAGAGGGAGCAGAGGATGAGACAACTCCGGGAGGCCTTGCAGAAAGGTCTGTGCAACGCGTTCCCAGAGACTGGGAGGTTACAAACTCCTGGTCCGGGACAACGAGTTGCTGAGGCTTCGGTCAGTCAAAGAAGGAGCGGTGGGGAAGGTGGCCGTCTGACCGATGCATTCAGACAATTCTTTAGTCCGCAGCCCCAAGGTATGTTCGGTTCCAGCAACCATCGCCAGCATCTGATATACATGGTGCAGGAATACCTAGGGGCAAGGTCAGATTTGGATACCTTTCCCACCGAAAATCCTCTGGCTTACTGGGTCTTGAGGATGGATCACTGGCCAGAGCTTGCACAGTATGCAATTGAGCTACTGGCCTGTCCTGCATCCAGCGTTCTTTCGGAACGCTTATTCAGTGCTGCTGGAGGATTTGTCCTGGATCACAGGGTGCGCCTGTCCACCGACTCGGTTGATCGACTGACCTTCATAAAGATGAACCAGTCTTGGATCACCACCAGCTACCAAGCACCTGAAGCTGATATAACAGAATAATTTATTTTCAAATGTCACATCCCTTCAAGACTGATGCTGATGCTGAGTGACTGTCCTGTTATGTTGACTGACTATCCTCCTCCTCCTCCTCCTCAATGATCCGATTTATGATGATATCTTGGAAAAACATTTTTGTTTCTGGGTGCCGCCACCAGTGGCTAAGGCCCAATTTTTCAGCCCCTGCTTAACAGGGGCATGTAATTACAATTTTTGATGCAATGCTTTTCAGCAGGGCTCATTCCTGCACTCCAACTAGAGTATCTGTGAGAGGTTGCAGTGTCGTGGCACCAGTGCCTAAGGCCCAAATTTTCAGCCCCTGTTTAACAGGGGCGTGTAATTACAATTTTTGATGCAATACTTTGCAACAGGGCTCATTGCTATGCTCCAAATACAGTATCTGTGAGGGGTTGCAGTATTGTGGCACCAGTGGCTAAGGCCCAATTTTTCAGCCCCTGTTCTACAGGGGCATGTAATTACAATTCTTAATATAATAGTTGACAGCAGGGCGTTCCAGCGCCCACCAAGAGTAACTGTGAGTGCTTACAGTGCTGTGCCAACACCTAAGGGGCCAATTTTTGCAGAGTATATACAGCAGGCCCCTACTTTCAAACATCCAACTTACAAACGACTCCTACTTGCAAACGGAAGGAGACAACAGGAAGTGAGAGGAAATCTACCCCTAGGAAGGGAAATTCTCTCCTGTAAGGGTTAATATGGGAAAAAGGTGTCTCCTCTCTACTGATGCTTTATCACCAATCCTTGTTTCAATAAAAACCCCACTTTTCAAAAACAGTTGTCATTGGGACGGAAAGTGAGGTGAAATGTTCTGAACAGGGGCACAGACAGCAAAACAAATGTTACAGGGGTGATAACCCTTCCCTATGTTTTCCAAAAAGCTTAAAAATAGATTTTCTGTCTGAAGCTACACTTAAACAATGTGCGTGTTCAAAATTACAAACAGATTCTACTTAAGAACAAACCTACAGTCCCTGTCTTGTTTGCACCGCCTGTATACTGCTGTTCAGAGTATATGGGGCCTTTTTTTAATTTTGGGTGCGGGGTTCCCCTTAATATCCATACAAGACCCAAAGGGGCTGGTAGTGGGGTGGGGGGTACCCATGACATTTTTCTCAAAGATTTTCATCCATATTACCGGGACCAGACATGACATTAAAGCCGCAAGCAGTTTTAAATGGCTTTTTTTCCTTTAGAAATGTCATTTTATGCAGGGACAGTTCTAAACATGGTAAACACGTGGCACTTCACAGGCATACTTTAGACACCCCCCAGGTACGATATTTAAAGGAATATTTTACTTTTTTTTTTCACTTTATGCATCATTAAAATGACTGCTGCCAAAAAACGGCCGTTTTTAAAACTTCGTTTTGTATTGATACATGTCCCCTGGGGCAGAACCCGGGTTCCCAAACCCTTTTTAGGACAATAACATGCATATTAGTCGTTATAATTAGCACTTTAGATTTCGAACGTTCGCATCCATTGTATTTAATAGGGTTCTAACGTTCGCGCAAACTTTCGGTCCGTTCGCAGGTTCTGGTGCAAACCGAACCCGGGGGTGTTCAGCTCATCCCTAGCGTTTGCAAACTATGGGATATTTTATTTACCGGTATTTAATTATTCATGTATTTTTACTAGTAATGGCGGAAATCAGCGACTTATAGTGAGACTGCGATATTACGATAGACAGTCTGACACTAACTGACACTTTTCACACTTTTTGGGGACCAGTGACACTAGTACAATGATCAGTGCTAAAAATATGCACTGTCACTGTATATATACGTGATCGCAGTAAAACTGCTATAGGGCGGACAGGAAGTGGGTAAAGGGGGCCCCCCCATTGCTTAACAGCCATCTCATCTCTGGATTGTCGCAGAACGACTGGTGAGAGGGTTGCCAACTCACGCATGGTTGTTATCATTTACACTTAATTGTTGTTGCAAGCCAGACCTGCTAAGGGATTAAACACTCTTCACTATTAGCCCACTATTAGTGACAGTTATATCGCTATCTTCTTTACTGTTTCAAACTGCTGTTCCTTGTTAGCCATGTGGTCACTGCAAGCAGGTTGTTGAACTGAGTTAACCCTTCACTCCCTGCTAGGCAGAAACTTTACTCTGCAGTCGCATCCACTTCTACTCATACCATTCAAAAAGAGTGCTTATGTCACTTAAGTTCCAACTCAACTTCATGCCTACTCTCCTACCCCCCTCCAATCACTTCAATACCAGGTACTTTTACCCCTGTCCTGCCCAGGCCAATTTTCAGCTTTCAGCACTGTCACACTTTCAATAACAATTGCGCGGTCATGCAACACTGTTCTCATATTAAATTTTTTCACGCAAATAGAGCTTTCTTTCGGTGGTATTTAATCACTACTGGGTTTTTATTTTTTGCAAAACAAATGAAAAAAAGACCAACAATTTTGAAAAAAATAAATAAATTTTTCTTTGTTTCTGTTATAACATTTTGCAAGTAAATAATCTTTCTTCATAGATTTAGGCAAACATGTATTCTGCTACATTTCTTTGGTGACAATAACCCAAATCAGTGTATATTACTTACTGGTAGTTTGTAGAGAAAATTAAGTACTGTCCGTGATACTTTTTTTATTTGCACTAACATAGAATTTTTCAGGACAAGCTTTCGGGGTATGTCCCCTTCTTCAAGGTCCAAGCAGTACCTTGAAGAAGGGGACATACCCCGAAAGCTTGTCCTGAAAAATTCTATGTTAGTGCAAATAAAAAAAGTATCACGGACAGTACTTAATTTTCTCTGTCATAATTGCACTAATACGGCTACAATTACGTCAGGTAGTTTGTAGGAAAGTTATAGAGTCCACAAACTATGGTATATACAGGTATATCTGAAAATCGATCAATCCTGATGTACCAACGGCTGATCTCGTTTTTTTAGGCATGAAAATGCCATTACAGTACAAATATCCCCCAAATGACCACTTTTTTGAAAGTAGGCAGTCCAAGGTATTTAGTAAGAGGCATGGCAAGTTTCTTTAAGTTGGAATTTGTCACAATTTTTTGGAAAATGAAGAATTCAAATAAATAAATAGTTTAATTTTTTTTTTTATATACTGTCAGTGCAGTATAGTGTCATCATATAACGTGTGTCAGTGATCAGGGACACTGACCGGTGACAGTATGTAAATAAAATAATAATAATACTTTTTTAAAAAAAAATTTATTATGATTTTTTTTACATTCTGTGACCAGAGCAATACAGTGTTACTATAGTAACACTGTACTGCTCTGGGAAGGTGATCAGGATTTTATTTTATATTTTTTTACACATGTAGCGGCCTCACCCCGTCCTCTTTAGCTAGGGGTATGTCACGCGACAGAGTGAGGTGCGCTACGGCCCATGTCCTCCCCATAACTGTGGGTGAGGTGAAGGCCAATACCTGATGTTTCCTCGGGCCGGTGTATCTTGGGCACGTACCGAGTCTGTTGTGCAGAAACCACCAAACCACCCTTTGCTCCCATTAACAGAGTCCATACACCGATCACAGTCCAACTGTTGGTTTATTTCGTATCTCCACATACAGGCAATGCGATGGCATGATACGGTGGGATGAGCAGGTCGAGGCACTATACTGATCTGGGTCCCTACACCCCCTGTGCTATGACCAAGGGTTGTAGGAGTCTTGACATGAATACCTCCGTTGCGTTGCAGCCCCTATCAGGGGAAGATGTCCTCCAAGGGAGTTACCGAAGGCCCATCCGTCACCGGGTTGACACTACACCGGGTCTTCGAACGGGTGACCTCCCCAGCCTCCTCACCTCAGATGCGGGTCCCCTCGCAAGGGGCGCCCTGGAACCACTTCACCCTTGCGGGACCCGGTCGAAGTCACCGGGCTCCAGGCCTCCTCAATAGTACCTCACCCCAGGCTGAAGGTGCCTGGGATGGAACCCCAACTTCATTCCGGCCAGGCCTAGGGCGCCTAGGCCGGGAACCTTGAATCGCCCGCACCCAGGCTGAAGGTGCCTGGGTGCGTGAAGAGATGATCCCCCAGGACAGACCTCGTGGCGAGGGCGTCTCCCCCTTTTATCTCCTCCCGTCGATACCACGGCGGGTTCCCCGCCCCAGCCGTACCATCTCCAGGAAGGGACAAAAAGGGTAGCACTGTGGTAGTGATTCTACCTCGAGCCTGTAGGTACCCCGCCACCCACAGGCCAAGGAGAATATTGCACCACCCAATCCTCCACGAATAACAAAAAGGGGTCTTAACCCTGACATAATTACACACCTGGGTCACACTACCCCCAGGTGTATCCCACTAAATCTGAAGACCCCGCTACACACACTATGGTTGCTTTTAACTGTACATTTTAGGGCCAGTTCACACCATAGAAACGCAATCCGGATGTGTTCCAGGTGCTTTTTTGTATGCGCGTTTTTGACACGTTTTTGATGCGTTCCAGTGCGTTTTTGATGCGTTTTTTAATGCAGTCCAGTGCTTTTTTTCACCCCTCTTTTTTATTAACCATAGATAAGGACAAGTGTGTTCCAGTGCGTTTTTGGTGCATTTAGGTGCGTTTCGGTGCGTTCCAGTGCGTTTTACAGCGTTCCAGTACAGTCCAGTGCAGGTAAAATGCAGCATGTTCTGCTTTTTTTTCTGTAACTGGAACGCACTGGAACTGCAAGCACTGGTGTGAACTATGCCATTGAAAACCATATAACCTATTTTCCATGCGTTTTTGATGCAGAAAAAAACGCACTGGACTGCATGTAGTATGAACTGGCCCTTAAAGTTATAAGCAAACATTTTTACCAATTGAAAACTATTCATTCAGCGTTTACTATTGTGATTACCTGTGATTGGCCAGAGTTAATCACATGGTACAGATGGGCTGTAAATTTGTCCCTGACCGTACCATGTGTTGACTGTGACCAATAACAGAGCTCATCACAATGGTACACAATTAAAGTCATGTAACAAAACCTTTCATTGTGTACAACTGTCATGTGACCTGCTGTGATTGGCCACAGCGGTCACATGGTACCGGCAGTGTGCTGGTACACTGATCTGTCATCGGCCATGTACGGTGGACACGGTGGGTGACAGATCGCCCCAGAGCGGAGCCATTTAAAGTGTGCGGGGAGATCATATGATGTCCTCCCAGAACAACAGTGCTCTCGACCCGGCCGACATTGTACAATAGGTTGAGTGGCAAGGTGTTAAAGTGACTACTGCCCATGACTAAATATCTTAAAGTGATCTTTCCCAACAAATTTGCATCTAAAAGTGAACTGTGCTAACTACTTTGCTCTTAAAGGAAATCACCCTACTTCTTCCACATCTTAAAGAGACTTGACCTTTCATTGTGCGCCAACATACAGTCCCTCAGTCCTGCAGGACACAGGTGGCCACACTTTAAAGGGCATTTGATTGTATTATATTGTTCTTGTTCCTGTTGATTAACCTTTTGAATGGTTGCATTGCTTTACTATTTTATTGCTACCAATACAACCTGGTCATTTTTATCACAGTTGGTGTGTATCTTTCCTGTGTGACTGCCGGGAGACCCCCCGGCCAAGGTATTTTTGTGGTGTCAGCAGGAGTGGGGCTCTGATTAGGGCCAAGGAAAGAGCAGAGGACCCAAATTTATCAGCGGCTCCTTCAGGAGTAGCTGTATACTAACAACATACAAAGTAATCCACAACTATTCCCAAGCTACTTTACCAACCTCATCTAAAATTTTCACCCGGTCTCTCCCGTCCTCTGGAAATCCCTACCCTGCCCTGTCCAGCTATCTCCTACTCTGTCCGCCTTTGGACAATCCCTGAAAACACAACTCTTCAGGGAGGCTTATTCCAACTCCACCTACAGAAATAAACTGTATTTCTACTTTCTCCACCAATTCATCCATCTCAGTTGTTACTTTTTGTATCACTTGGCCTTCACTTTTAGATTGTAAGCTTTCATGAGCAGGGTCCTCTAAACGCTCTTGTATTTCTTTTTTTTTTTTTTTCTCAATCAAGGTTTTTATTGAAAAGATAATTCAGGTGTACAATTGACATTATATATCATGCAAACATTAGTAACATAAAATAAGAGAGAATAATGTCAGCTTAATTAACAAAATAGCTGTAACAGATAGGGCTTAATGAATATAAATTGTAAATTACATAGTTATTGTCTATATTGTAATTACAGTAAGGAAGGGAGAGGGGCAGGGGGGGGGGGGAGGAAGGGATGTGGTGTAGACACGATGGGAGTTTGGGGTGGGGAGATTGGGGGTTAAAGTATTTACTTTTGAATTATACAGTTTAGACATAGCACAAAGTGAGTTTAATATATACATTTGCCAAGAGGCCGGAACAGAAAAAATAAAATAAAAAAATTCAGGGGGGGTATACTGATCTACTTCATGCAGTAAGGGAACGGTAGTCATCTGAGAAGGTGAACAGCAGCCAAGGTTGCCACAACTCGTTGAAGTTAGTGCTATTCTCCTTCTTCATTGCAAGAATTTCCTCCATTTTGTAAAGGTACTGAACCCTGTCTAACCAATCTCTGATCGTCGGGGTCTGTGTTGATTTCCAATGCAAGGGGATAAGTGTTTTAGCAGCTATCAAAAGGTGTTTGGTAAGCGATTTCTTGTATTTGCTTATCATGAGGTGGTTGATGTGAATCAAGCATGCTGCTGCGTCTAAGTCAATTGTCGTTTCATCTTGTATTTCTAACTGTACTGTCTTCCATCATATATTAAAGCTCTGCCTAAACTTTTGCCACTATATAAATCCTGTATTATAATAATAATAATAATAATAATAATGTGAATGTACAATATATATATGTAAAGTGCTGTGTTGATGTCCCTATATAGGTACCTGTAGTAATAAATAAAAGTGACATTGGCTAACAGGACTGTCTCTATGGATGCTGCATTTAATGACTGAACAGTGCTATTTCAAACACAAAAGTAATTTCCAAAAGTACAGGACAATTTTTTTATTTATTTATATACAAAAGAAACAAATGTGTGTGATGTGATATACTTAAAGCGGAGTTCCACCCAAATTTGGAACTTCCGCTTTATCCACTCCTCGCCCACTTACATGCCACATTTGGCATGTAATTTTTTTTGGGGGGGAGTGGGGGCTTCAGTAGGAGTGGGACTTCCTGTCCCACTTCCTCCTTCCGCCCTGGGATCGCCTAGGCGATACGTCATATCGCCTTGTGGTGGCCCCTCCCTGTAGGAGATCACCTGGGACATGGCAGGTCCCAGGCGATCGCCTGTCCATTCAGAGAGCGCTGCGCCGTTCGTGCATGCCCAGTGAGTGCCCGGCCGTGAAGCCGAAAGCTGTCACGGCCAGGTGCCCACACAATGAATGGAGGCGCCGGCGGAGAAGGGTGGGAGAGGAGCGGAGCTCCAGGCGTAGCGTCGCTGGACAGTGGAGCAGGTAAGTGTATGTTTATTAAAAGCCAGCAGCTACACTTTTTGTAGCTGCTGGAGTGGCTTTTAATAAACATAAAAAAAGGGTGGAAATCCCCTTTAAAGAATTCTATAGTCACAGCATACATGTTAATTTTATAACATCAGCATTGTAATAATACAAACAATGATTGTTATTTACAATTCAATATAAGCTTGTAGGCAGGTTGATTATTTCTGCATTAGTTAGTGGCTGGCCCAGGTTGGGGGGAGAAAAGGATTTTTGGATCCAGCCTACTTACCAGTGATATAAATATGGCAAAAGGCTGGGCTCTTGGCCACACTTGGCTGCATATCTGTCTGAGGCAGCAGGGATCTGGAGAAAAGCCAGCACCTGGAGGACACCAATATGGACTATTACCTTGCAGAGGTATGAATGGGCAGCCATTCAGTTATAGTTAGGGTTAGCAAATGGACTCTGTTCATATTGAACTGTATCGCTGAGGAAGTTTTAAGTAAAGTTGCATCAACTGTTCTAAGCCTGATCTGAAGTTTCTCAAAGGGGTGCATGTTGGTTCTGGTGTATTAAAAGAACCAGGGTCTGTAAAGCGAAAAGGGGTATGAAGCTTAGGTACTAGAAAAGTCGACAGTAGCAACCAGAACTGAACCCGCATCATGGAGATCCATGGCCTGGTCATAAGGTACGGGAAGAAAGGAGTTAACAAGTGCACGCATTAAGTCTGTGCTAAGTGCATGGCGAAACATCATTCTATTACTGGGAGTGAGGTAATGGAGTAGGATTGCCACCTCATCCCTTTAAACCCGAACACATATGAATTACACAGGTTCTGAGGCAAATTTTATGCCGATAAGGCACCAAGTGAGTTTAATTACCACCTTAATCAGCCACAGAACCTGTGTAATTAATATGTAGAGACAAACAAACAGGGCCCCCAATGCTCGGACCTAAGCAGCACTCAGTCCCCAATATACAGTACAAGAACAACCAAAACAACAGTTAGCTCAAGGGACTTTTTGAGTGGAGCTGAAGTAGAATAGTGCAACAAATGTATATATAAAAAAAATACAACATTTATTTCAGATTACATAAAAACACATATAGACATTCACATTGTTTGTGTAGACATAAAAAACACTGTTTCACCAATGTTCATTCCGGATGCCAAATTAATTATTAATTTGCAGGAGCTTATACTCTAGGCATTTCACGGGACAACACCCATTTCATCAGCAGACAGTTGGTTAGTATATGCATCTATGAAAAACCATGTCAGTATGCAAGTAAATTTGAATTTGTTCAGCAGGTCATAGTGAACAAAAATCTAGGTTATATAGGGCAGTACGTCAATTTCCATAGATAAGGTCCAATTATATACTCACATGAAAGTTACTTAGGGTGACATCAAAACCATATGGTGAAGATTAAAAAAGTGACATCTAGATCTCAAATGCTGCGAGAATCACAGCAGAGGTTCCCCCTGGGATCTCAGGGTAAATGGGTGACCAGGAGGTGGGGCAAAGAGGCAGGATCCCCTCTGCAGGATCCCTAAGGGAATAAGTTGAACAGTGAGTGAGATAATAAAAGTGAAAGTGCAAGCACAGATATAGGGAAAATAAAATAACATGCATGTGTGAAAAGGTGAATAGGGTGCTCCATATACCAATAAGTATTTACTGTACTTGCATACTGACATGGTTTTTCATAGATGCATATACTAACCAACTGTGGCTGTCTCCTGATGAAGTGGGCATTGTCCCGCGAAATGCCTAGGGATTAAAGCGGAGTTCCACCCAAAAGTGGAAGCACTCCTCGCCCCCTTACATGCCACATTTGGCATGTAATTTATTTTGGGGGGGAGTGGGGGCTTCGTTAGGAGTGGGACTTCCTGTCCCACTTCCTACTTCCACCTTGTGATTCCCTGGAACTCCTTCTCCTCCTTTTTCTCTGCTATCTCCCTTCTTTTTCTAGCTCTTGCTCGCTTTCTCCTTTGTTTTCTCTGTTTTCTTATCTCTTGATCAGTTACTAAGAATACCTGGCTGCCAGGCGTAGGTCTGGCTTTGATGGTTACGATAAGTACAATCTTTAGTTTTGGTATTGAAATAAGCCTTAAACATTGTATTTCAAAGTCTATGTATTTGTATCATGGGATAAACTGTTTAATACTGATGTTGCTAACTAGGGATGAGCTTCGAGTTTGAGTCGAACCCATGTTCCACTCGAACATCGTCTGTTCAGTCGTTTGCCGAATTTCGAACATTATGGGCCGTTCGCGCCAAATTCGAGTGGCACGTCACGGCCCATAATTCACTGCGGCATCGCAGTGCATTGCTGGCTGATGATTGGCCAAGCATGCACTATGACCCGCATGCTTTGGCCAATCACAGCGCAGAAAAAACGGAGAGCCATAATTGGCCAAAGCCAGGGTGGCTTTGACCAATTATGTCTCAGGGGGTTTAGTACACTCGCCACACTATATAAGGCCGCCTGTGTGGCCGCCTTGTGTAGTGTGTTGCGGCGGTGGTTAAAGACAGAGAGAGATAGAGAGATAGTGTAATTTAATTTGAGTTAGATAGAGCAGGCAGGCGAGTCAGTTAGCTTCAGTTACAATGTGTAGAGGATTTACAGTATATGCATCCTAGGTGTTGTATATATATTTATACACTGTATTCAGTTAAGCTATATCCGTTCCTGTTATTCTCTTCATAATATACTGACAGGCAGGCAGGTGATTGTGCTAGCTGCAGTATTTTCACTTAGTGTACTGTATCCTTTGCACAGTGTGCACCTAAAGCTTACCTGAATACAATTAATGGTGTTCTCATACAAATACAGGCAGGAAGCTGCAGTATTTTGTTTTAGTGTCCTTTGCACAGTGTGCACCTAAAGCTTACCTCAATAAAATTGCTGGTGTTCTCATACAAATACAGGCAGGGAGCTGCAGTATTTTGCTTTAGTGTCCTTTGCACAGTGTGCACCTAAAGCTTACCTCAATACAATTGCTGGTGTTCTGATACAAATACAAACAGGAAGCTGCAGTATTTTGTTTTAGTGTCCTTTGCACAGTGTGCACCTAAAGCTTACCTCAATACAATTGCTGGTGTTCTCATACAAATATAGTCAGGGAGCTGCAGTATTTTGTTTTAGTGTCCTTTGCACAGTGTGCACCTAAAGCTTACCTCAATACAATTGCTGGTGTTCTCATACAAATACAGGCAGGGAGCTGCAGTATTTTGTTTTAGTGTCCTTTGCACAGTGTGCACATAAAGCTTACCTCAATACAATTGCTGGTGTTCTCATACAAATACCACAGGCAGGGAGCTGCAGTATTTTCATTAGTGTACTGTGTCCTCTGCGCAGTGTGCAACTAAAGCTAACTGAAGACAATTGCTGGTGTTCTCATACTAATAATACTACAGGCAGGCAGTTGATTCTGCTAGCTGCAGTATAATCAGTATATATATACATCCCAGCTTTGTGCAGCTACATCTCCCTGCAGGCCATTAGTATGTCTAGAAGGACAACAAGGAGAGGCAGACAGTCACAAGCCAATAAAAGAGGACAAGCAGGCTCTGTGTCTTGAGGCAATAGTGCTGGTCATGGACACGGTGCATCCTCATCAGCACATGGCCGAGGGACACACTTGTCCTTTTTTTCGGCAGCTGGCCGCGTTGAGCCGCAACATGCCGAAGACTTGGTAGAGTGGATGACCAAGCCGTCCTCATCCTCCTCATCCTCTCTCACCCAGGCTCAGGGTACTTTGTCTGGAAAAGCAGCTGCCAAAGCGGCCTCTTCCCTCGGCTCAATGGCATCAGTCACTCCTTCCCTAGCCCCACCATGTCCTCCTGAGGAGTCCCACGAACTGTTTGACCACAGTGTTGGGTACATGCTCCAGGAGGATGCCCAGCGTTTTGAAGGCTCCGATGATGGTACCCAGCTAGAGGAAGGCAGTAACGTGAGCCCAGAGAGAGGGAGTGCCCAAGAAGGACAGCAATCTGGCAGTCATGTTCCCCCAGCTGCAGCATACTGCTAGGTTTGCTACAGTGATGAGGAGGAAGGGGATGATGAGGTCACGGACTCTATGTGGGTGCCTGATAAGAGAGAGGAGGAGGAGGAGGAGGAGGGGCAGGCGGAGGAGGAGGCACATCTCCAATGAGGCAGGATGCCCTCCAGGGGCCAGCTTAAAGGCAGCACACCGACAGCATCACAACGCAGAGCTCCACATAAGGCTGCTGCTGTCTCTGCGCGTTATTCCAAAAGTTATTTTGTGTTGGCCTTTTTTGAGATGAGTGCATCAGATCGCAGTGCTGCTATTTGCAACATATTTCTCAGGCGTATCTCGTGTGGCCAAAACATTACCCGCTTGGGCACCACATGCTTGATCAGACATATGTTGACCTGCCATGCAGTTCGTTGGCAAGCACACCTAAAAAACCCACACCAAAGAACAAAGCGGACCTCTTCTTGCTCCTTATCAGCTGGGGTCTCCAACCCCACTATACCTTCAGTCCTCTCTGAAACATGCACTGAGAGGAATGAAGGTGTAGAATTAGGTGTGTCACAGCCAATTACTTGCGGGCAATCTGCTATCAGTACACCGAAGTCAGATTGTACCAGGCAAATTTCCCTGCCCCAGCTGCTGCACTGCCAAAAGAAGTTCGCTCCCAGCCATCCACATGCCCAGCGGTTGAATGCTAGCTTAGCTAAATTGCTCGCACTTTAACTGCTGCTTTTTCAGTTGGTAGACTCTGCCCCCTTCCGTGAGTTTGTGGAATGTGCGGTTCCTCAGTGGCAGGTTCCCAAATGCCACTTTTTCTCACGGAAGGCGATTCCGGCTCTCTACCGGCATGTGGAAGGCAATGTCTTGGCCTCGCTGGACAGGGCGGTCAGCAGTAAGGTGCATATTACCGCTGACTCATGGTCCAGCAGGCATGGACAGGGACGTTACCTATCTTTCACGGCGCATTGGGTGACTCTGCTGGCAGCTGGGAAGGATGCAGGACAGTACAGTAGTGTTGGAGGTTGTTCCGCCGCCACGCCTCCAAAATTCTACTACTGGTGATTATGACACACCTCTCTCCTCCACCCCTCCTCTTCTTCTACCTCCATGGCCTCTTCCTGTGCTTTGTCCTCTGAACCAGCGGTGCTCCATAGGCGTTCATGAGGCTATGCAAGTACGCAGGCAAAGAGATGCCATGCAGTGCTTGAGCTGGTGTGCTTGGGGGACAGGAGCCACACTGGGGCAGAGATTCTGTCAGCTCTGCAGGGGCAGGCTCAGAGGTGGTTGACGCCACGCCAGCTTAAGCCAGGAATGGTGGTTTCCGACAATGGCACCAACCTCCTCTCCGCCCTCCGACAGGGACACCTGACCCATGTGCCCTGTTTGGCTCACGTCCTTAACTTGGTGGTGCAGCGGTTCTTGGGCAGGTACCCTGGCTTACAGGATGTCCTGAGGCAGTCCAGGAAAGTCTGTGTGCATTTCCGCTGGTCATATAATGCCAGTGCTCGGCTGGCTGACCTGCAAAAGGAATTTAACCTGCCCCAGAACCGCCTAATCTGTGACATGCCCACCAGGAGGAAAACTCAACGTTGGCCATGCTGCAGTGGCTGCACACGCAGCAGAGGGCCATCAATGAGTATCTGTGCCAATATGGCACCAGGACAGGGTCAGGGGAGCTTGGTATTTTTTGCCACACCAGTGGGTTATGATCAGGGATGCATGCATTGTCCTGGTACCATTTGAGGAGGCCACGAGGATCGTGAGCAGTGACAGTGCATGCATCAGTGACACTGTCCCTCTTGTCCACCTGTTGGAGCACACGCTGCATGGAATAATAGACAGGGCACTTGAGGCAGAACAGAGGGAGGAAGAGGAGGACTTCCTTACCTCTCAAGGCCCCCTTTATCCAGACAATGTTCCTGCTGGCCACACAGGAAGAGGAGGAGGAGGAGGATTGTGTCAGCATGGAGGTGGAGCCTAGCACTCAGCATCAGCAGCAGTCTTCAAGGGATCAATTACAGTCCCAAGACACCCATGGACTTGTACGTGGCTGGGAGGAGGTGGCTGCGGATCATGTCGTCCTGAGTGACCCAGAGGACTCCGGACCGAATGACTCAGCAAACCTACGCTGCATTGCCTCCCTGATGTCCCTGATCCTGCAAAGCCTGCGGAAGGATCCTCGTATTCGTGCTATCAAGAAGAGGGATCATTACTGGCTGGCAACCCTCCTTGATCCACGTTACAAGGGTAAGGTTGCGGATCTTATCTTGCCGTCACAGAGGGAGCAGAGGATGAAACATCTTCGGGAGGCCTTGCAGAAAGGTCTGTGCAACGCGTTCCCAGAGACTGGGAGGTTACAAATTCCTGGTCCTGGACAACGTGTTGCTGAGGTTTCGGTCAGTCAAAGAAGGAGCGGTGGAGAAGGTGGCCGTCTGACAGATGCATTCAGACAATTTTTTAGTCCGCAGCCCCAAGGTATGATCGGTTCCAGCAACCATCGCCAGCGTCTGGTTTACATGGTGCAGGAATACCTAGGGGCAAGATCAGACTTGGACACCTTTCCCACCGAAAATCACTCTGGGTTACTGGGTCTTGAAGATGGATCACTGGCCAGAGCTTGCACAGTATGCAATTGAGGTACTGGCCTGTCCTGCATCCAGCGTTCTTTCGGAACGCACATTCAGTGTTGCTGGAGGCTTTGTAACCGATCACAGGGTGCTCCTGTCTACCGACTCGGTCGATCGACTGACCTTCATAAAAATTAATCAGTCTTGGATCACCACCAGCTACCAAGCACCTGATGCTGATGTAACCGAATAATTTTTTTTGAAATGTCAGATCCCTTCAAGACTGCCTATGCTGATGCTGAGTGACTATCCTGTTATGCTAAGTGACTATCCTCTTCCTCCTCAATGATCATGCTGATAGCTTGTAAGAACATTTTTGGTTCTGGGCACCGCCACCAGTGGCTAAGGCCCAATTTTTCTGCTCCTGTTTAACAGGGGCGTGTAATTACAATTTTTGATGCAATACTTTGCAGCAGGGCTCATTCCTGCGCTCCAACTAGAGTATATGTGAGGGGTTGCAGTGTTGTGGCACCAGCACCAGTGCCTAAGGCCCAATTTTTCAGCCCCTGTTAAACAGGGGCGTGTAATTACAATTTTTGATGCAATACTTTGCAGCAGGACTCATTCCTGCGCTCCAACTAGAGTATCTGTGAGGGGTTGCAGTGTTGTGGCACCAGTGCCTAAGGCCCAATTTTTATGTCCCTGTTCAACAGGGGCATGTAATTACAATTCTTGATCTAATATTTCACAGCAGGGCCCATTCCTGCGCCCGCCAATAGTAACTGTGAGGGCTTACAGTGTTGTGACAACACCACCACCACCACCACCAAAGCCCCAATTTTTCTACCCCTGTTCAACAGGGGCATGTAATTACAATTCTTGATCTAATATTTCGCAGCTGGGCCCATTCTTGCGCCCACCAAGAGTAACTGTGAGGACTTACAGTGTTGTGGCACCAGCACCACCACCACCACCAAATGCCCAGTTTTTCCTACCACTGTTCAACAATGGCATGTAATTATAATTCTTGATATAATAGTTCACAGCAGGGCGTTCCACCGCCTCCAAAGCCGCGTACACGCGATCGGTTTTAACAAAGAAAACAGTCCGATGGATTTTTTTTCATCGGACAAACCGATTGTGTATGGGCCCCATCGGTCTTTTTTCCATCGGTGTCAAAAAATACAACATGTTTTTAATTTTTCCGATGGATAAAAAAACTATAGCAAATTTCGATCGTCTATGGGCAAGTCCATCGGTTAAAAAACCCACGCATGCTCAAAATCAAGTCGACGCATGCTCAGAAGCATTGAACTTAATTTTTCTCGGCTCATCGGAGTGTTTTACGTCACCGCGTTTGGAACGGTCGGTCTGTGTGGAACTCCGACTTAGAAAAAAAACACGCATGTTCAGAATCAAGTCGACGCATGCTCAGAAGCATTGAACTTAATTTTTCTCGTCTGAGTGTTTTACGTCATGGCGTTTGGGACGGTCAGATTTTTGACTGATGGTGTGTAGGCAAGACTGATGGAAGTCAGATTCATCGGTTTTCCGATGGAAAAATCCATCAGTTTAAAAACCATAGGAAATCTGATAGTGTGTACAGGGCTCAAGAGTAACTGTGAGGGCTTACAGGGTTGTGGCAACACCAACACCTAAGGGTCAAATTTCTGCAGAGTATATACGGCAGACCCCTACTTTCAAACATCCAACTTACAAACGACTCCTACTTGCAAACGGAAGGAGACAACAGGAAGTGAGAGGAAATCTACCCCTAGGTAGGGAAATTCTCCCCTTTAAGAGTTAATATGGGAAAAAAGTGTCTCCTCTCTACTGATGCTTTATCACCAATCCTTGTTTCACTAAAACCCCCAAATTTTGAAAAAACATTTGTCATTGGGACGGAGAGTGAGGTGAAATGTTCTGAACAGGTGCACAGACAGCAAAACAAATGTTACAGGGGAGATAACCCTTCCCTATGTTTTCCAAAAAGCTTAAAAATAGATTTTTTTGGCTGGAGCTACACTTTAAAAATGTACCAGTTCAAAATTACAAACAGATTCCACGTAACAACAAACCTACAGTCCCTGTCTTGTTTGCACCACCTGTATACTGCTGTTCAGAGTACCGTATATACTCGAGTATAAGCCGAGATTTTCAGCCCTTTTTTTGGGGCTGAAAGTCCCCCCCTCAGCTTATACTCGAGTCAGCGAATTTTTTCCATTGTAAATAGTACCTGTAAAGAAGTTGCGGCGGCTGCAGCGTCCATCGTTCGAATTCCGCGGTCTCTTCCTGTTCCTTCCGTGATAGGCGAATCTCAGCAGACACTCTCCGCCTATCACGATCATTCTCTCTTCCTCAGTTTTCCAGCAGACGTCTGTGATTGGCGGAACACCCAACACAGTGTCTGCTGGGAAAACTGAGGATGAGAGAATGATCGTGATAGGCGGAGAGTGTCTGCTGAGAATCGCCTATCAAGGAAGGAACAGGAAGAGACCGCGGAATTTGAACGATGGACGCCGCGGAATTTGAACGATGGACGCCGCAGCTTCTTTACAGGTACTATTTACAATGTAAAATAGGGAACAGCGAGCTAGGGAACAGTGGACAGTGAGGCATCGGCTTATACTCGAGTCAGTAAGGTTTCCCAGTTTTTTTGGCAACATTAGGTACCTCGGCTTATACTCGAGTCAGCTTATACTCGAGTATATACGGTATATAGGGCCTGGGGGCCCCACGCCTTTCCTTTTTTTAATTTGGGTGCGGGATTCCCCTTAATATACATACAAGACCCATAGGGGCTGGTAATGAGCTGGAGGGGGGGGGGTACCCATGCCATTTTTCTCAATGATTTTCATCCACATTGCCGGGACCAGACATTACATTAAAGCCGCAAGCAGTTTTAAATGACTTTTTTCCTTTAGAAAAGTCATTTTGTGCAGGGACAGTTCTAAACACGGGAAACACGTGCCACTTCACAGGCATACTATAGACACCCCCAGGTACGATATTTAAAGGAATATTATACTTTTTTTTTTCACTTTATGCATCATTAAAATCACTGCTCCCGAAAAAACTGTTGTTTTTAAAACTTCTTTTTGCATTAATACATGTCCCCTGGGGCAGGACCCGGATCCCCAAACCCTTTTTAGGACAATAACTTGCATATTAGCCTTTAAAATTAGCACTTTTGATTCCGAACGTTCGAGTCCCATAGACTTTAATGGGGTTCGATAGTTTGCGTGAACTTTCGGTCCGTTTGCAGGTTCTGGTGCAAACTGAACCGGGGGGTGTTCGGCTCATCTCTATTGCTAACATTTATGTTAACTTAAATTTTCTGTATTCTAAACTGTATGGTTCTGTATTTATACGTTTTATACTCTCATTCATTCATTGTTGAATGTAACTGAATTGTTGGCTCTGTCTATTTGATTGATTAACAATAAAAACCCCTTGTAAAGAAAATAAGATTGAACTACAGTAAATATAGTTCATTTAGGCTGAGCACTGTATTTCAGGAATGGAGCAGGAAATCCCCATACCACCGCCAGAACACAAAACTGATTTGGTCTGAGTGCTGCTTAACCATTCACAGGAAGCTTTGTATTTTTTGAATGAGTACAAGGCTTCCTCTGATTGACTGAGGGAGAGATTGTGACATCATCTCCTCTCCTCCCTACCTCTGCCAATCAGAAAAAGCTTTGTACTCATTCAAACAATACAAGGCTTCCTGTGAATGGCTGAGCACTGGCAGCACGACTAAATTTTGTTTTGGGAGTGGGAGCGGGAAGTCCCCATACTGCTGCCAGAACCCAGAGATGATGCTACATGCAGTTTATACAGAACTCCCAGCAGGCACGTCTGTTAGTGAAAGTAATTGGTTATTGGTCCAAACAAGTGACAGAAAGCTGGAGTTTGGCTTTAAAATACCTTGTGCTAGTAGCAGAGTTGGAGAGGAGAGATGGAACATTGCTTTCCTACACAAAGCTTATTCTCCATCAGTTCCACACTTCCCCCCCCCCCAACACACAGCCAGGCATGGGGTTAAGGCCAACTGCAGACAAAAGCGTAGTCAAACAGGAAAAGTGTTCAGGAGAGTGGTACAGTCCTGACACTAGTACACAGCGTACACTGAAGGATAGTGGGTTGCTCTCACTCCACCTCCTTCATTCACAAAATATTGTGCATGCTTTTTACAGAATACAAGGTGTTCTATGATTGGATGATGGGAGCAGCAGATAAACGTCACAGTCACCCATCCACCAATCACAGAACACTTTGTATTTTGTGAAAAGACTGCCTCAGTGTTTTGTGAATAAAGGCGCTAGAGTGTGAGTGACCCACCAATTCTTCACTATATGCATTGTACTGGAGTTGGGGCTGTAAGTTTCAGCACCAGACATTCTGGACAGTGTTGTCAGGTTGAATCAAAGTAAACGTTTTTAGTTAATCCACCAATGACACACATATCATTGGGGTAATAATTTTTACATAGGAAAAGTGCAAAATTGTTTATGCCCAGAGTTTAGCTTTAAATATTTCATTAGCATATAAATGAAGGGGAAAGAGGAATCAGGGAGAGCAAAAAATCAAAAAAAGTCACTGAAATGTATGTACCTACAGCAGTTAATGTAATGTCCCCACCACTGTCCCTGCCACAGTCACATCACTAGGACCTATTTTACAATTTTAGGTGCAAGCCAGTAAACCTACCGCTATGGTTTTGGTTGGTAGGAAGAAACTATGATATCCAAAGAAACTCCATGCAGATTGACTCTAAACAGCGTAACTTGGGGGTAATGCAAGAATGTTAACCCTGTAACTGCCAAGCTGTCCATTTTGACTTTAGACTGCATACAGTTAAATGGTATTTTAAGTAATGAGCTACATTTAGGTACACTATATATATATGTAGCGGGTGTTTGCTTTAAGGCCCAGAGACTACCATACCCAGGATGCATTTCCCCCGCGCAAGGACTGCTGGGGCGGGGTATTTAACAAGAAGGCGGGCCTGAGAACTGTCTCTTTGGACACTGCCCGGCCAGCAAGTGGACCTCCGTGCTGAGTCTGCTGATAATACAGGGCCTGAAGCCTAGGCCTGTGTTATTCCAAAGAGCCTTCCATACCCACCGAGGAGCCTGAGGGACGTCGCATCCTGCTGCTGTTCTGTTGCTGTCAGGAGGACCAAAGACCCGGGTGTCATGGAATCTGTGTACCAAGACACAGCAACGGAAGATACGGACATGGACTGTTCCGGTTGGGTGAGAGAGCACTTGCTCGTGAGGATAATATAGGAACTCTAGACCCAGTAACTGTTGTTCGGAACTAACTCTAGTGTTTGCAGTTGCACACCGGAGGGACAGTGCATTGAACAACACTAGTAGATTTGTTCTGGGTCACCAAGTTATCACTTTCCTTTATTCTTGTGGATTACAAATTGTTCCCGAAGTGCACCACCGTTTGCTAGTGATGATCTTTCTCTGCAGAACTTTCACATAGTACAGTCAGGCCTGACTTAGTAGTAGTAGTGACATTGCTGGGCACCATCTTGCCCACGAGGGAGAAGAGCTGCAGCGGGGTCCGTTAGCTTCTTGTTATAAAATTGTATATCTGTCTGTGTGCTAAAACACTCTTTCATTGCAGGGCTCTGCACATGTCTATGTATATTGTTTGCCTGCTTAACCATTATTTTCAGTAAAGTACCAGGGTTAAGTATATCAGTTGTTGGTGTAATTTACTGTGCAGGAGAAACAGTTAGTGATAGTTACACCATACTGTTGTGTGCTTTTATTGTGGGATTGTGCTGCCAAGAATCACAGGTTACACAATCCCATCATCCCCTACTGACTGTGCCAGGGAAGGGTAGGGCCAATTGCCGGGGGTTGACAGCGAGTGTTACAGGGCCCGAAACAAATCAAACCAGCGGCCCTCTTAGTTGGGGGTATCGCTACACGTGGGGGCTCGTCTGGGATTCCTGTACACCACAATCAAGCCTGCCAGAAGTACCGGCATGGATTGTTTAGGAGTGACCCGGTGGTGCGCATCAGTCGGCGCCACACCAGAGAGGGCTGTAGTTATTGAGCTTCCAGGGGAGGACTGGTTCGGAAGCGATGTAGAGGGGCTCATGGAGTTGTTGTCCCCGAGCCAGAAGGCATGGTTAGTTGATCTCAAACCAGATGGACAGATCTCTTTTACCTATGCACTGGTAGAATGGAGAGAAGAGATACCTGAGAATTTCAGAGGGCAGAGTGTGCAAGCCATAGATGGGAAGATATACCACTTGGCGCACGCAAAGGCCATAAAGAAGGAACCTCCGCAGTCACCCACAATTCCCAGAAGTTCCAAAGACATGACAGCTTCAGGGACACCTCTAACCACTATAGGTCCTGAACTTCTAAATGCATTAGGAGACTTAGTCACAAAGTGTCAGAAGAGTAATACGGTACATGTAGAAGCTGGATACAGGATGCTCAGGATTTTCTCAGGAAAACAACCTGTACCACTCGGAGAAGAGGATTTAGACACTTGGATGGAGCAGGCGATGCAAGATGTGGAAGGATGGGAAATACCGGAGGCCCAAAAGAAGCAGTGCATAAGAGAAAGTTTAAAGGGGGCTGCTGCTGAAGCCGTGAAGAACCTCAGGTTCAGTAATGCTGCTTGTACTGCCTTTGACTATTTAACTATTTTACAGGAAGAGTTCGGGCAATTGGAGAAAGTGGTCGATTTAGTCTACCAGTTTGAGCACACCCTTCAACTTCCAGGAGAAAGTCCTGAAAAGACTCAGTGATGAGGGACTCAAACTCTCCTGGGAAAAGTGTCAGTTCTACCAATCCTCAGTTCATTACCTGGGACACATAGTGTCTGAAGAAGGAGTGTCTACAGATCCTGACAAACTGGAGGCAGTTACCTCCTGGCCCTGGCCAACTACAGTGACTGAACTCAGATCCTTTCTGGGGTTCTGCTCCTACTACCGCAGGTTTGTGGAAGGATTTGCAAGAATTGCCAAACCTCTGAATGAGTTACTGAAGACAGAAGGAGAGGAAGATGACTCTGGCCCTAGGATGCCAGGAGAGTCAGTGGAAGATCAGTGGACTGAGAAGTGTGAAGAGGCCTTCACTAGGTTGAAGAGGAGTCTGACCACTGCCCCTGTCTTGGCCTATGCAGACGCAAAGAAGCCCTATGAATTGCATGTGGATGCCAGTCATGATGGTCTGGGAGGTGTGCTGTATCAGGAGTATGAAGAACAGCTAAGACCAGTTGCTTATGTGAGTAGGAGTTTAACCCCAGCTGAAAAGAATTACCCCACCCATAAATTGGAATTTTTGGCCTTAAAATGGGCTGTTGTGGACAAACTGAAGGACTATTTGTATGGAGCTGACTTTGTGGTGAAAACAGACAACAACCCACTCACTTACCTCTTTACCACAGCCAAGCTGGATGCCACTGGCCACTGTTGGTTGGCCGCCCTCTCTGGGTTCAACTTCAGTTTAAAGTATAGACCTGGAATTGGAAACCAAGATGTTGATGCTTTGTCCAGAAGATCTCATGCTCCCACCTGCAGTACAGAAGACTGGACTCAAGTGACCCCGGATGGGGTGCAGGCCTTGTGTCAGGGAGCAGAGCTCCAAGCTAGTGGCGGATCCAGAGCAGAAAAAATTGGAGTCTCGTGGTAGGAGTGCCCAAGTACTATTGTGCTGTGACCCAGATTGGCGAAGACGACTAGCCGAAACTGTCCAAGAAGGATATAAGACGGGACCAGTTAGAAGACCCTTGGGGAAGATTAGCCCTGGAAGCCCTGGAAGATCAGGATCCGGACAAGCTCTTGCATGATCCCTCAAAGGAGGCCCGTCTAATACGCAAGGAATGGGACAGATTACAGGTGCATCAATGAGTAGTCTACAGAAGGGGCCCCTCTGATGACCTGGAAGACAAGTGGCAACTATTCCTGCCAGAAAAACACCGGAAGACTGTTATGAATGCCCTACATGACAACTATGACCACCTTGGAGCCGAAAGAACCTTTCAGCTCATAAGGAACATATTCTATTGGCCCTGTATGCGGGCTGAAGTGGAGGAATACTGTCACTCATGTGTTCGCTGCATACAGAGGAAAACATTGCCTCATCAAGCTGCCCCAATGGGCCACCTGCAAAGCCAAGGACCTTTGGACTTGGTATGCATTGATTTTCTTTGTCTGGAACCTGACTTGGGGGGACATGGAAATGTTCTGGTGATAACCGACCATTTCACCCGTTACGCTCAGGCCTTTCCAACTAAAGACCAGAAGGCTTCCACTGTGGCCAAGATACTTGTAGAGAAGTACTTCGTACACTACGGATTACCTCAACGCCTCCATTCGGATCAAGGGAGGGACTTTGAAATTAGACTAATCCGGAAATTACTGGATTCCCTAGGGATAAAGAAGACCCGCACAACTCCCTATCATCCCCAAGAAGATGCCCACACGGAAAGGTTTAACAGGACTTTGATGAATATGCTGGGAACCCTGAGCAGTGAGGAAAAGCAGCATTGGAGCAAGCATATAGCTGCCATCGTGCATGCCTATAACAGCACAACTGGTGATGTCACCGGGTACTCCCCTTACAGATTAATGTTTGGCCGAGAAGCAAGACTACCTGTAGATCTGGCCTTTGGTACCTCAATAGACCACACATCGGCTGCTTCTCACAAGGGATATGTGGACTGGCTACGGAGAAGCTAACGACTGGCTTATGAGAAGGCACAAGCCACCTCTGACCAGAGAGGGGCCCGGAATAAACAGAATTTTGACCTCAGAGTTTGGATCCATGACTTGCAACCAGGAGACAGAGTGTTGTTGCGGAATCTTGGCGTTCCAGGGAAGCATAAGCTTGCTGATAGATGGAAATCACAGCCATACGTGATCTGTAGAAAATTGCCTGGCCTGCCAGTGTACCAGCTGAAACCTGAAGGCCAAGTGGGACCTCTGAAAACCTGGCACAGGAACCACTTTTCTTTTTCGTACATCACGGGACACAGAGCGACTTAGTCATTACTAATGGGTTATATAGATACCTTCAGGTGCTGGCACTGGCAACTTCCAAAACCGGAAGTACCCTCCCCTATATAAGCCCCTCCCATCCGGGAGCATCTCAGTTTTTTTTTGCCAGTGTCTAAGACTGGATTCAAATCAGAGAAAGATTTTCTTACCTCCAGAGAAGGTGTCGTCTTTGAAAGATTTGACCCACTTAGTGGGTACAAAAAAGAAAACCATCCATACGCCTGTGCATGAGGCTGCTGGGAAAATGGTGGCTTCATTCGAAGCAGTACCCTACGGTCAATTCCATTCAAGGAACTTGCAGAGGGCCATACTGTCAGCCTGGAACAAAAAAGTTCAGGCTTTAGACTTACCAATGTCCCTGTCCCCTTCCGTTCGCAAGAGCCTCCATTGGTGGTTGGTGCCCCAGAATCTGGAAAAAGGGAAACCCTTCAGTCCGGTTTCTTGGAAGGTGGTCACTACAGATGCCAGCCTCATAGGCTGGGGGGCCAGTACTGGAGCAATGGTCTCTCCAGGGCAAGTGGTCAGAAGCAGAGAAGGCCTTGCCCATCAATCTCTTAGAGATACGAGCAGCCCGGTATGCCCTAGTAGCATGGACATCCAAACTCCAAGGGTCCCCTGTCAGAATTCAATCAGACAATGCCACAGCAGTGGCATATATCAATCACCAGGGTGGCACCAGGAGTCGTGCAGCCCAGAGGGAAGCAAATTGCATCCTGGAATGGGCAGAAAGATATGTCCCAGCCATATCCGCGGTTTTCATCCCAGGAGTGGAAAATTGGAGAGCGGACTTTTTAAGTCGCCAGCAATTATGCCCGGGGGAATGGTGTCTTCACCCTGAGGTTTTCTAGGCATTATGCCAGCGGTGGGGAACACCGGATGTAGATCTGCTAGCATCCAGATTCAACGCAAAGGTGGACAGATTTGTGTCTCGCACAAGGGATCCCCTAGCTTGCGGTTCGGATGCCCGAGTGTTCCCTTGGGATCAGTTCAAGCTGATATATGCATTCCCACCGCGATTAATCCGCAGAATCAGGGTAGAAAAGAAACCAGTGATTCTGGTGGCTCCAGCGTGGCCCCGAAGGGTATGGTACGCGGAGATTGTAAAAATGTCAGTGGGAAGTCCTGGGACCCTCCCACATCGTCCGGACCTGCTTTCGCAAGGACCGATATACTACCCTTCCTTACTAGCCCTAGGTTTGACGGCCTGGCTATTGAAGCCCACATTCTAAAAAAGAGAGGGCTCTCTAATCCTGTGGTATCTACCATGATCAATGCCAGGAAGCCGGTATCCAGGCAGATCTATTATAGGATCTAGAAGGCGTACATCACGTGGTGTGAGGCCAAGAAATGGCATCCACGTAAGTACGTAATAGGTAGGATTCTGGACTTCCTACAGTGGGCTGTACATAGGAAGCTTGCCTTGAGTACTATCAAGGGTCAGACGGCCTTGTCAATATTTTTTCAAAGGCCCTTGGCTTTGCATTCATTAGTCAAAGCTTTCATACAAGGAGTGATGCGTATTAGCCCTCCGGTTAGTATTCCCATATGTCCATGGGACTTAAACCTGGTTCTGTCGGTTCTACAGAAACAACCATTTGAACCATTGCGGCACATTTCCTTGGTTCTTCTCACCAGGAAATTGATTTTTCTTAGTAGCCATTTGTTCGGCTAAAAGAGTATCGGAATTAGCCGCCTTGTCCTGTAAGGAGCCATATCTGGTTGTCCATAAGGACAGAGTAGTATTACGTCCTCATCCAGCCTTTCTTCCTAAGGTGGTATCGAGGTTCCATTTGAACCAAGATGTGGTTCTTCCTTCCTTTTTCCCCAAACCTAGCTCGGTAGAGGAAAAGTTATTGCATTCTTTGGATGTAGTAAGAGCAGTTAAAGCTTATCTAAAAGCCACTGCTCAGATTCGCAGAACGGATACTTTGTTTGTTCTGCCGGAAGGCCCCAGAAAGGGTCAGGCAGCATCAAAAATCTACTTTAGCCAAGTGGATTCGACAGGTCATAATACAAGCCTATGGCTTGAAAAGGAGACCGCCTCCGTTCAAAGTTAGGGCGCACTCCACAAGAGCAGTTGGAACTTCATGGGCAGTGCATCACCAAGCCTCCCTGGCTCAAGTCTGTAAGGCCACAACATGGTCCTTAGTACACACGTTTACTAGATTCTACCAGGTAGACGTTAGAAGTCAGGAGGATGTCGCCTTTGGGCGCAGTGTGTTGCAGGCCGCAAAAGAGCCTCATGCCTGATGGCGCCCAGCTTATGTATAGTGTATCCCTCCCCTCATTTGGCATTGCTTTGGGACGTCCCATTAGTAATGACTAAGTCGCTCTGTGTCCCGTGATGTACGAAAAAGAAAAAGGGATTTTTATAACAGCTTACCTGTAAAATCCTTTTCTTGGAGTACATCACGGGACACAGAGCTCCCACCCCTCTTTTTGGGACACTTATTGCTTTGCTACAAAACTGAGGTGCTCCCGGATGGGAGGGGCTTATATAGGGGAGGGTACTTCCGGTTTTGGAAGTTGCCAGTGCCAGCACCTGAAGGTATCTATATAACCCATTAGTAATGACTAAGTCGCTCTGTGTCCCGTGATGTACTCCAAGAAAAGGATTTTACAGGTAAGCTGTTATAAAAATCCCTTTATTGCCTCTCTCCAAAGCAGTCCGGATACCTTCTACTCCGGATTCTCCTGAATCACCTTCAACCTCCAATACTCCAAGACCCAACACCAGATCTCAGACCACTCAGTCAGGAGAGATGAATACCTCAAACCAGAGTGAAGATGAGGAAATGGAACTGAGCTGGCTGTGGCCCACTCCGACCACTGAACCCATGGCCGGGGATCCTGCACCCTGTGAAGTTACCATTGAAGGCACCTTGAATGCTGAAGCTGCTGAGTTCATTCCATCGTGTACTCTAACTGAAGAGTGGGAAGATGCCCTGGAGTCAATCCCAGCTAAAGATCTAAGAGATTCTTTGTATCTCTCTGCCCCAGAATTGGATGCCCCTGAAGCAGCAGTAACCATTACACCTGACCAAGAGGAAGGAAGAATGGAAGAGCTCAGTGTGCCTGATGCCTCAATTCCCAGAGAACAAAGAGTGAAGAGAGCTATTCGTCCTCCTCAGAAACTAACCTATACTCAGATGGGAGAATGTTCTGAGGATTCAGTTGTAACTGCAAGAAGGACAATAGAGAAACCTGGCCCCTCCACTGTGCATTTAGTGGAGGGCAACCCCAGCTCACTCTCTGGCACAGTTAGGCAGGTCACTTCCACTAGTATGACCTGTGGGCAGGATGATCTTCCTCACCAAGTTTGGTGGAAGGTTCCCCTGCCCAGTTCTTTTGCTACTGTAAATTGTATTGTTTGCAATTAATGTTCATATTATCTTTGGGGACCAAAGATTTTAAGTGGGGGGAGTGTGTAGCGGGTGTTTGCTTTAAGGCCCAGAGACTACCATACCCAGGATGCATTTCCCCGCGCAAGGACTGCTGGAGCGGGGTATTTAACAAGAGGGCGGGCCTGAGAACTGTCTCCTTGGACACCGCCCGGCCAGCAAGTGGACCTCCGTGCTGAGTCTGTTGATAAAACAGGGCCTGAAGCCTGGGTGTCGTGGAATCTGTGTACCAAGACACAGCAACGGAAGATACAGACACGGACTGTCCCGGTTGGGTGAGAGAGCACTTGCTCGTAAAGATAATATAGGATCTCTAGACCCAGTAACTGTTGTTCGGAACTAACTCTAGTGTTTGCAGTTGCACACCGGAGGGACAGTGCATTGAACAACACTAGTAGATTTGTTCTGGGTCACCAAGTTATCACTTTCCTTTATTCTTGTGGATTACAAATTGTTTCCGAAGTGCACCACCGTTTGCTAGCGAAGATCTTTCTCTGCAGAACTTTCACATAGTACAGTCAGGCCTGACTTAGTAGTAGTAGTGACATTTCTGGGCACCATCTTGCCCACGAGGGAGAAGAGCTGCAGCGGGGTCCGTTAGCTTCTTGTTATAAAATTGTATATCTGTCTGTGTGCTAAAACACTCTTTCATTGCAGGGCTCTGCACATGTCTATGTATATTGTTTGCCTGCTTAACCATTATTTTCAGTAAAGTACCAGGGTTAAGTATATCAGTTGTTGGTGTAATTTACTGTGCAGGAGAAACGGTTAGTAATAGTTACACCATACTGTTGTGTGCTTTTATTGTGGGATTGTGCTTCCAAGAATCACAGGTTACACAATCCCATCATCCCCTACTGACTGTGCCAGGGAAGGGTAGAGCCAATTGCCGGGGGTTGACAGTGAGTGTTACATGGTCCGAAACAAATCAAACCAGCGGCCCTCTTAGTTGGGGGTATCGCTACATATATAAAAAATAAAAATAAAATCACAGCGTGAAAGCAATGTAATAAAGCAGGCAATCCAGTCTCAGAGGCAGCATCTCTCCCTACTTAGTGTATCACTGTCCCTGCAGTATTCTAAATCCTATTATACTTAATGGGAAAAAATGTATTACAAGAAACTATTACAATCCATTTAAGCATGCATTCTTGAGCCAAGATTTATTTATCTGCCAATGGTGAAAACAAAACAGACCTGGAAATACAATTTTCCAGCAAGTGACTGCATCATTTTCACTGCTGTGCCAATTTAAAAAAAGATCCCAAACCAAAACGTTTATTTTTAAGGCATATAAGGATCTTTAAACAGGCCACATATGCCCTTCTGTCCTAGGAAGGTAATATAAAACTGCAAAGATGTAAGAACGTATTATTATTAGGGGCTGATTAATAACAGAGTGGATATTGCTATCTGATCGCTAACAAACATTGTAATATTTACCCCTCACTGCTTCTGTATTTAACCACTTGCTTACTGGGCACTTAAACCCCCCTCCTGCCCAGACCAATTTTCAGATTTCAGCGCTCTCACACCTTGAATGACAATTACTCAGTCATGCAACACTGTACCCAAATAATTCTTTTGTCCGTTTCTTCATACAAATAGAGCATTCTTTTGGTGGTATTTGATCACCTCTGGGTTTTAAATTTTTTGCACTATAAATGAAAATAGACGCATTTTCTTTGTTTCTGTGATGCAATTTAGCAAATTACCAGTAGTAATTTTTCTTCATAAATTTTGGCCACAATTTATACTGCTACATATCTTCGGTAAAAATAACCCAAATTAGTGGATATTATGTGGTCTGTGTGAAAGGTATAGAGTCTACAAGCTATGGTGCAAATCATAATAAATTGACAACATCTGATGTACTGATGTACTGATGACTAATGACTAATTTCTTGAGACCCCAACAAGCCAGAAAAGTACAAATGCCCCCCCCCCCAAATGACCCCTTTTTGGAAAGTAGACATTCCAAGGTATTTAGTAAGAGGCATGGTGAGTTTTTTGAAGTTGTCATTTTTTCCCACAATTCTTTGAAAAATTAAGATTTTTTCCCCCACAAAATTGTCAGTGTAATAGCTTATTTCTCTCACATGGCATGTGCATATCACAAATGACACCCCAAAATAAATTCTGCTACTCCTCCTGAGTATGACGATACTACATGTGTGGGACTTTTTCACTGCCTGGCCACATACATAGGCCCAACATGCAGTGAGCACCATCAGGTGTTCTAGGAGCATAAATTACACATCTAACTTGTTGACAGTTTTGAAGGTCCTGGAGCACCAGGACAATAGAAACGCCCACAAAATAACCCCATTTTGGAAAGCTAACACCCCAACGTATAATCTATGAGGCATAATGAGTCTTTTGAACGGTTAATTTTTTTTTCAGAAGTTTTTGGAAAATGTGAAAAAAAAATGAAAACATTTTTTTTTTTTTACACAAAGTTGTCAGTTTATAAGATATTTCCAACACATAGCATTTACATAGCAAAAATGACACCCCAAAATACATTTTGCCACTCCTTCTGAGTATGGCAATAACAAATGTGTGAGACTTACACAGCCTGGCCATATACAGAGATCCAACATGCAAGGAACACCGTGAGGTGTTCCAGGGACACATAGCATGCACATACCAAGAATTACACCCCAAAATACATTATGCTGAGCAAAGAGTAAATAAAAGATTACCTGTGGTTTTAGTAGCACAGTTGTCCACAGGAGGATAGCACTGGTCCAGGCAGCAGGCAAGGACTTGGTTAGCAACAGCAAACACAATTGTCCAGGAAGCAGGCAGGGATACTGTCCATATACAGTCCAGGGTCAGTGCAGGCAGAGATATTATCAGCAGTGCCAAAATATTGGTCCTGGTAGTAGGCAGGAACATATGGTGTGTTTAGTGCGACAGGCAGAGGCATGATGGCAGTAGGTTCTACAGTCAGCAGGCAGAAGTAGGGCCTCGTTCAGGACAGAATGGGGACAGGGGTAGAGGCTTCTCCAACCCAAATCTCTTTGTGTTTCAATCTTTTTATTCAAGTTTTGTCATACAAAATGTATAAAAGTCGCCACATAACATTGTACAGTCACAATCAACATTTGGGGTAACACAATGAAGATCACCAAGTGTAGGGGTCCTTGGAGTAGTCCGAAGCTCCGTAGAGCCGTTAACCCCTATTAGCATCGCAGATCATATCTGAACCGTCCACCCAGATGAGCCGCCCCCCCATCCATCTATCGGGGGGGGCGCAACTCAGCCGGCCATGTGGGCAGCCCAGAGGTCTGATCAGACTGACAATGGTCCCGTAGGAGCTGAGAAAACAGGGAGCAGCACAAACCTCTAAGGTCTGGATCTGACTCCAAAAATAAACAATAAACAAATTTCAAAAGAGAGGAAAGAGGACAGTGACAAAGAATAGAAGGAAGGAGACAGAGTAAGGAAAGGACAGTTGAGGAGGGGGGAATGGGGGGAGGGAGGGGGGGGAGGAGCCCCGATTCAGCATCCAGACATCTCATCCTAATCCCCTAGGCTATGCTGTAAACATCCCCGGGTCATTAGTTAGGTAACGAAGCCATGGGTCCCAAACTCCATGAAACAGTTTCATTTTATCTTGGGCCAGAGCGGTCAAGCGTTCGTTTAGCATCAACCAAGACAATTTGCCTTTAAGCTGATCGAATGGTAGAGCTGCCGATTTCCAGTTCCTAGCAATAGTGATTTTGGCTGAAATAAAAATAAATGTCAAGAGCCTCTTGCAGGACTTGGAGGCTTCCACATCTCCTCCCCCCAGTAGTGCTTGCTTAGCTGATTTAGTTAGGTTTAGTTGGGTAAGGGAGTAAACTAAATTATACACCCTGATCCAAAACCTCCGGACCTTTGGGCATGTCCACCAAATATGATAGGTGGTGCCCATCTGGCCACATCCTCTAAAGCACAACGGGGTAGCTCCTGAGACAAAAGTTGCCAGTCTGACCGGCACCATATACAACCTCAGTAGAACCTTATAATTGGCCTCAATTATTGAAGTATTGACGAGCGAACGAGATGCTGTCTCGGCTATCCTATGCCATTCGTCCAGATCCAGGGTTTCCTGCAAGTCGGTCTCCCATTGGACCATATAAGTCAGCTTTGTCGATACACTCAGCAATATCGAATATATAGCAGATAAATGTCCTTTAATTTTATCATAATTTTTGCATAGATGTTCCATGGGAGTTTGGGTTGCTAGGTTGCTCTTGCGAGCCAGGGTTTGTACATAATGTGAGATTTGGGCGAACCTATAACCCTCCGCTGGAGGCATTTGATGTCTGTCAGCCATAGTCCGTTCGGTCAGCATACCTCTATGATCGCACAAGTCAGCAATACACTTAAAACCCTTATTAGTCCACCATTCGAACGCTAGTGGAGTGAGACCCGGGGTGAATGCTTTATTTTGAAGCAGAGGTGTCAGTGGAGAATGAGGAGATTTGAATTTGTGAGATCTGGAGAGTCTGTCCCATAGTTCCAGTGACATGGATAAAGTAGGGCAAAGTATAGGAGGTCGCTCCTTGATAGGGAGCCATAAAATATAAGAAATAGGTTTGGGACGGCAGGAATAAGATTCTATAGCCATCCAAATGGCCTGTGCCTGTTGGGAGTGAAACCTTGTAAGTTGTGCTATCTGGGCAGCATAAAAATATTTTAATAAGTCTGGAAGACCAAGTCCTCCTCTCCGCTTCAACGTGTATAGAGTGCTCCTATTCACCCTGGGTCTCTTATCACCCCAAATAAACTGTAGTACTTTATTCTGGAATCGTTTAAGGTCATCACGGGCCAATGAAACTGGCAAGGTACGGAAGAAATACAATAATCGAGGTAGAACATTCATTTTAATTGAGTGAAGTCTGCCAAACCACGATGGCGGGTGAACCTGCCACTTAGCCATGTCAGCTGTTAGCCGTTTGAAAAGGGCTGGATAATTCTCTTTGTACAACTCACCAATAGATGAGGTCAGCTGTATGCCTAAATAAGGGAGAGCTGTGGATTCCCATCGGAATTGAAATGATTTTTCAAGTGTAGCCTGAGTGGAGCTTAGCAAAGATAAGTTCAGTGCTCTTGACTTACTATGATTAATTGCCAATCCGGAAATGTTGGAGAAAGGCTGCAAAATAGCATACAAGTTAGGTAGGGATGTGATCGGTGAGGTCAAGGTCAGCAACAAGTCGTCCGCAAAGAGTAAACATTTGTGTTCATAGTCTCCGCAATAAATGCCCTGTATATCTCTGCAGGCGCGAATTTTGAGCGCTAGTGGTTCAATCGCCAGGGCGAATAATAGTGGCGACAACGGGCAGCCCTGTCTAGTTCCTCTCCTGATAGGAAATGTTTGGGATGTATATCCTCTGAGCATTAGCGAGGCACTGGGGGAATCATATAATATGTGAAGGAGATCCAGAAAGCGTCTCCCAAATCCAAAGCGTGTGAGAACATCAAAAAGATAGTCCCAGGAGATAGAATCGAACGCCTTCTGGATATCCAATGAAAGTAACATTCCCCTCCTAGTCCCCTTTCCATCCCAATCAGACCGAACTGCCGAGATAAGGTTAATTATCCGGCGGGTTTGGTCCGATGCCTGTCTTGTCGGGACAAAACCTGCTTGGTCAGGATGGATATAACACTGAAGAAAAGTATTAAGTCTCTGGGCCAGTATTTTGGTTAGAATCTTAAGATCCGTATTGATCAGAGAAATTGGGCGATAATTGGAACAGTCTGTATGGTCCTTTCCTGGTTTCGGGATAACACTTATATAGGCTACATTTTCATGGCTGGGGAGCTTGCTGCCGCTTCTCAGGTCATTAAAGTAAGTACAGAGATGTGGGGCCAGAAGATCGTGATATTTCCTATAGTAGTGACCCGGGAATCCATCTGGCCCAGGGGCCTTGGTAGGGTGTAGGGTTTTGATTGCAGCCCTGACTTCAGGCTCTGTAAGAGCACCGTCCATCAGTTCCGCATGGGCTTGTGTCAATTTAGGCAGCTGTAAGTCGCGAAAGAATGTGCTCGCTTCAGATGAATCGAACTTGTCCTGCACTCCATACAGCTTAGCATAAAATTTGTGAAATTCTCCAATTATCCGTTCGGGGTTCTGGGAGGTTAGGCCCGTGGATAGTCGTAGTTTAGGCAAAGTCGGTGTGTACGGTCGAGGAACCAGTTTTCTAGCTAACATTGTGGTAGGTTTATCACCCATCGTATAGAACCTGTGCTTAGACCAACTAATATGTTTCTCCGCTTGAGTAGTCAAGCTAAGATTTAGTGCTAGTCGAGCCTCGTCAATTTTATGCCTTATATCTACCAGGGGATTTCTGTGCTGTTCACTAAGTAAGTTATCTAAGTTAGTTTCCAGAATCTTATTTGCCTGTTCCCTATTGCGTTTAATCCTGGCTGCCACTTGTAACAATATGCCCCTAATCGCTGCTTTATGAGCTACCCAGTTAATTGCGGGGGATGTGTCCGATGCCTTATTAAGTCTAAAGTATTCCTGTATTTCCTTTTGAATCTCTAAAAAGATTGTAGGGTCATTCAGCAAGCTCACATTAAGTCTCCACGGGGAGGGTCTAGATTTAGTCCATAGCCCTGAAGTAGAGAGTTTTATCGGGGAATGATCAGACCAAGGGGTAGATAAAATCTTAACCGACTTAATAAATGGTAGCAAAGGCGTACGTACTAGAACGTGGTCTATCCTCGAGTAAGTATGATGGGCTTGTGAAAAGTGTGTAAAGTCTCTGACCGTAGGGTTATTTTCTCGCCAGGCGTCGATGAGGTCATAGAAATGAAACAGACGTGCAACCTTGCTGCTTCCAGTCGGTGGGCGTTTCAATGTTGGTCTAGAGGAGTCCGATTTATCCATAATTCTGTCCAAGGGAATATTACTATCGCCTCCCATAATGACCTGACCCTGGACTTTGGGCATAAGAATCTTCAGCATTTTGCTAAAGAATTCCGGCTGTCCAGTATTCGGGGCATAGTATGATATAAAGGACACCTCCTGGTCATGGAGCCGCCCCACTGCCATAATATATCTACCCCTCTTGTCCTTAACGATAGCGATGGGGGTAAAGGGGGTCCGTTTCGAAAAGCAGATGGCTACACCGCCCTTCTTTTCCCGACCCCCTGCCAAGTAAAACTGTGGATACTTCCCATTGAGGTAACGGGGCGCTGAGACATTGGAGAAATGAGTTTCCTGCAATAGCAGGACTTCAGCCTTCTGTTTATGATAAAACTGGAAAGCCTTAGTTCTTTTAGTAGGGGAGTTAAATCCATGTACATTGTGGCTAACTATCGAATAGTCTGTGTTATATGTGGTGGCCATCGTGGTAGGGCAGAGCACTCTTACCTTGCATAATGAATGAAGCGAGAAGGGTCCCGATGATGATGACTGTTTGGCTATGTGACCTCTCAGACCATGACATAAGGGAAGGGCGCTGAACCGAGGCTCCGAAGAAAGAGGGGGAAGGGAGAGAAGGAAAAGGCATTAGAGAAGAAGAGAAACAAAAATAAAAGCAAAAAAACATATACATAGGCCTTAGGCCCAAACAACCAATATAACTCAATCCTAGCTGATGAATGAAGGAATGGGGAATAACCCCTGCCGGAGACAACATCCGGCAAATTAGGTGCAAGGGTACCATCCTTGTCGTAGGATAGGTAGTCTTGCAGTTGGGTGGCAAGCATGACCACCCCGACCCAAATATGATTACACTCTGTACGAGCAGGCTATTCGAGGTCATATCGGAAATGACAAAATCAATCAATACAGTTTTAACATAACAGGCTGTCTATAGGAACATGCATTCCCAAGGCCAGTGGCGCCGGGGCCGGAAGGGTCCCCATCGGTCGTTCCGGCCCCCGAGCCACAGCCCAACAGGGGAACACATTGCGGTCCGACTAAGGCCCCCAGACTGCTAAAAAGCAAAAAGCAAAATTTCTTCGACCAGGTTGGGCCCGTCGGGGTTGTAAAATATTCGGCTGGCAGCCAGTCCGAAGAACCAGGAACTCCAGTAACTTTGTAACCCGTGACTTTGTAACCTGTGAACTGTGAACGGTAACGATGGCCCCATCAGGCCCATAGTCCACCATGGGCCCAGGCCATATCCGTGCAATCAAGCACTAACAGTTCCCAAAAGGGGGCAAAAAAGCAAAAAGAGAGAAGAGCAATAATACTCAGGTATTCCGGCGAGCATTTCTGGCCTGTGAGCGTGTGCGATCCTGCCATATCGGGGAGAGGGGACGATGATCCAGACGAGGGGGAGATGAAATCGGAGTCGGAGAGTCCCGTGCAATGATGCCGAGACTAAGCAGTAGGTCTTCGCCTGCTTGGAACGTGGAAAAGGAGTGGGACTTTCCGTTGTAAGTGAATGATAACTTAAAAGGGAACGACCATCGATACTTAATCTGTTTGGCCATAAGTTTCTGGAGTAATGGCCGTAGGTTTCTGCGTTTCTGGACCGTTGATGGCGCCAAATCTGTAAAGAGCTGTATTGGTGTTCCAAATAGCGACAGGTCTGGCCTGTTGCGAGCCGCAAGCATCATCTTATCCTTAATGCGGTAGTGATGTGGCTTAACAATAATGTCTCATGGTAGGCCGTCGGCCCTTGGGGCTGTCAGTGCTCGGTGAACGCGATCAACTTCCATGTGGTGGTTGGCTATATCAGGGATAAGGGTTTTCATCAGGTCTTTTACAGCCCCCTCTAGATCTGTGTGAGTTTCAGGGAGGCCACGCACGCGGACATTGTACCTACGAGAACGATTCTCCAAATCTTCAATTTTTGTGAATGCCTCTTCTAATCTATCCTGGAGGTCTGTCACCATGGCTGAGTTCTGGTTGACCCTTTTGATGGCTCCATCCACTTTGGTTTCAATTAGCTCAAAACGCTCTCCCAAGCTATGGATGTCTTTTTTCAGGTCAGTGGTGATTAATGTGCAGGCCTTAGAGAGCTCCTGCTGCAGCATGGTGGAGAATCTGCCCAACAGTACAGCATCAGGGGAATAGTGTGAGAGCTGGGGAATTGGCATATCCTGGCTGGATTGGCTGGATTGGCTAATGAGGACTTCTGCTAAGTCTGCCATGTTCCTATCCATGGAGGAGGCAGGGGAGGCAGGGGAGTTTGGAGAGTCATGTCTATCAGCGTATATGGCTGGGGATGGGGGATGTGATAGTGACTCACCCCGCTGTCCGGTCTCCACCTCTCCCGAGGATTGTGAGGAGAATGGATCCCTAGTTGGCTCCAGATTTAGCTGCCTGTCTCCTCTCTGTGTAGCGCCGTCGGATCTGGCTGCTGCCGTGCTGCCTCGTGTGTCTGGCTTACCCGGCGCCATCTTGGATCGCGGCTGTGCTGTAGGGGAAGGCCCTGCTCTCTTCTGGGCTGTAGTTTGCGTATCGTGTCCTTTCCGCGGCTGCCCCTGTGCCCTACGGTTCATCGCCACTTCGGGGCTGGTGTGGGATCGGTCCTGGCTCACGGACCTCAGTGCCTGCGCTATCGTTAGCTCTGGTGGGCCGGGGTGCCGGGAGCTCGGTCAGCACACGTCCTTCTCCGAGTCCCCGCGCATGCGCACTCCCAAATCTCTTTGAAGCCTCAGAGTCTCCAGACCCTAATCTAGGAATGAGAAAAAAATAAATAAATCTTCATCCAGAAAAACAATTCTGGAGTGCCTCATATATGTGAGACTCCTGTGTTGCATCTCAGTCCAAGAGGCAAGCAAAAAACATGGCCAAACAGTTCAAGGTCAGTTCAAGATCAGGCAGAGGTATGTACAGAATCATTAGGCAGAAGCATGGTGGAATAACAGTCCAGAGTCAGTTCCAGATCAGGCAGAGGTATGTACAGAATAGGTAGGCAGAAGCATGGCCAAATACCAGTCCAGGGTCAGTTCCAGATCAGGCAGAGGTATGTACAGAATCAGCAGGCAGAAGCATTATCGAATAACAAGCCAGGGTCAGTTACAGAGCAGGCAGTGGCATAAGGGGTCTGAAGGTAAATAGCAGGAACTGAGGATTACATTTACCATACTTCACTAATTAATTTCCTAAAGTGTGGTAACAGCAGAAACAGTCACCTATGCAGAGGCCTGGTTGGGAAGGACACTGGGGACAATAATAAGATGTGTCTCTTCTGACTCCTCCACTAGTATACACCTTACATTTTTTTTACGTCTTTGGCCTGTTGGTTTGGGAGGGATTTTATCGGGAAAGTGGCGTTCGGAGAGTCGACTAAGAACATCTGATCGGATGTTTTCTGGTGGGCCATTTGGGAATATAAGGTAAGTGAAAATTTCCCCCTGGTGGCCAAGGAAGGGTTGGGGGTTTTGGGGGGAGTTGCGGTAAATTTTATAGGTGTTGTATATGGCCAAATGAGAAAAATAAATTGCTACTTTTTTATACCAATGGTATGTCCCTCTTGTGGCAAGGTAGGGTTTGAGTATTTGGTTGTTGAAGTCGACTCCCCCCATGAACAAATTGTAATCATGGACGCATGTTGACTTTTGGATGGGGCCATTCCTTCTGGGGATTTCCACAAACGTATTATTGTGGATCGAAGACAGCATGTAGACATCCCTTCTGTCCCTCGACTTCACTGCCAGAATCTCTTTGTTTCGCAGACTCGCCGTCTCTCCTCTTTTCAACTTCATATTGACAAGTCTTTGAGGAAAGCCCTTCTGGTTCTTTCTTATGGTGCCACATGCTAGCGTCTTCTTCCGGTGAAGGTTGTGGAACAGGGGCAGAATCATGTAGAAGTTGTCTACATACAAGTGGTAGCCTTTCTCTAGTAGGGGGTATATGAGGTCCCAAACAACTTTCCCGCTTGATCCCAAGTAGTCTGGGCAATTAGGGGAATGCAGCTGGGATGTCCTTCCCTTTGTACACTATGAAGGCATAGGTGTACCCTGTGGCTGGGTCCTATAATTTGTACACCTTCACCCAATAGCGTGCCCTTTTATATGTGTTGGTCCGGGCTAAACAACTGGGGGAATATTTCTGAAAAATAATTTAGTAGTGGGCAAATTTTGTAAAGCCTGTCATAATTTGGGTCAATTAAGGGAGGGTACTGGGTATTATCATTGAAATGTAGGAACCTCATGATCATGAGATATCTGGTTTTGGGCATTACCGTGGAGAAAATCGGCATGTGATGGATGGGGTGGGTTGACCAATAGGAACGCAATTCATTTTTTTGGTGAGTCCTATACAAAATGTGAGGCCCAAAAAAAAAACTTCAACTCCTCCACTGTTAGGTCACTCCACTCGTAGGGACGGGCATAATAGGATGTTGGATAATTCAAAAAAAATTGTTGTGCATACAGGTTGCACTGGGCCACAATTGATGTTAGCATGTCCTCCGTAAAAATTAAATCAAAGAAATTGATTAGGGAAAAATTCTCCATGTCCACCTGGACTTCTGACTGGGCAGTGAAAGGGGGAATGTTAGCTTCTCCTGAATTAGGAGGAAGCCACAAGGGGTTCTGAAGGGCATAGGAAAGGCTGGAAGGGGTCCTAACCCTTTGAGGCTGAGGTGAAACCCCACTGGTACTTGGCCTTTTTCGCCGAGGTACTGCGGTGCTGGTGGATGGCACTGCGGTGCTGGTGGATGCCACTGCCTCCTCACCAGAACGCCTTCGTTTGCTGGGAAGAATATCTTCCTCCTCTGAGTCTGTCAGAGTTCCACTACTTAGGACTGGCTCATAATTTACGTCAGACTCAGAATCCGAATTTAAAAGGGAATCCGAAAAAGAGAGCTCCCTGTTGCTCTCGTCGGCTGCGGAAAGTATTTGGTACGCCTCCTCAGCGGAAAAGCATCTTTTGGACATGGATGCTGGTGGTAATGAGACTGCACAGGTGTGTGCTAAGCCTGCACTGATGGGCAATGTCAACTCCTCTCCTCCTGTTCCTGTGTACATTGCTGCTGACGAGCGGCATTGGTTTGGAGCGGTGGGGGTGGGCCTGGCTTGTGGGGCGGAGCCAGAGTGGACATGGGTTAAGAAGCAGAGAGGAGCAGGTTTCCTGGCTGGAAGGCCCAGAGCACATCACATGACAACATAGCACATCACAAGTACCCGCTCATCTCCGACACCACCACAGCTGCAATATGGAATAAGAAGCTCATGTACCACTTTGCCAGATTGTGAATTCTATGTTCATAGTAAATCTAGGTAATGTGATTGGCAGGCTTAATTGGTTGCTCTATGTATGTTTACTCAGCTCAGGGCAAGTCCCTCCCACTTGCCGACCACGCTATAGCCGATTGACGGCTACAGCACGGCCGGCTAGTTCTGGGAGGCCTCCCAGTATCGCGCTTCTTGGAAGTGTCCGTGATGGCTGGGTCCGCAAGAGTGAAGGGGCCAATGACAGTGGCCGTTTACCAATTGATCACTCCGTCCAATAACAGAGTGATCACTTGTCATTAAACCAGCGTCACTGCCGGTTCAGCTCGCACTGCTGCGGTGTGAGGAGAGGAGAGGAGAGGAGAGAGAAACACTGCAGCAGCGTGAGCTGGCACGATCCTGTGTGCCATCAGTGCACCGACAGTGCAATCACAGTGCCCCATCATATAGACAAGGTGCTGTTGCATGTAAATCTGACTTCCTGATCAATTACATTTTAGTTTCAATTATCATGATATAAAATAATGGACGTGGGGCCAAAAATAATGTTTCATGCAGGAAAATCTTTGTAAATTTGTCTATTTCAGGTTCGGGGAATATCCCCAATATACAATGTTTTGGGTTCAGAGTCAGAGGTGATCCCATAGTATCATGGATAAAGTCAACAATTTGTTTCCAGAAACCCTGAATGTTTGTGCATGCCCAGAGTAAATGAAAGAGCGTGCCTGTTTCGCTCATGCACATCAGTCAAGAGTTGGGGTGATCCTTCTTAAATCTGAAGACTCGGAGAGGAGTGAGATATGCCCGATGCCGGAGCTCATCCTTAGTGTCATCCTCCTGGATGTGCAATGTGTCAGAGCTGTGCAAATCTCTGGACTAGATGGACAGAAATACACATCCTTTGGAGGAAAAACATCCCTCATATATGTATTTACCGTATTTTCCGGCGTATAAGACAACCAGAGTATAAGACGACCCCCCTAATTTTCCAATGAAAACATTGTTTTGGGCTATACTCGCCGTATAAGACTACCGCCTACCTCACACAGGGATGCAGTCTCGTAGCTCCGATCAAAGCCCAATGTCTGAAGGCAGCTCTGGAAGACTTAGATGCAGGTCCATCCTCTCTTCATGCTAGAGGTAAGCAGGCACCGCAGCAAATCCCCTTAGCTTCTCTCCTGATGGCTCTGGTCCCGGCAGGCTGAGAGCTCAGACCCCATCAATAGGTCTGCACTCTCCTCTCTCCTGGCTCAGTTTGCCCATAAAACAGTGACACTTCCTCCTCTAGGTGCAGCCACTTTTGGTATTAAAAAGTCCACAGTCTATTAGCCTCCATTGGCAAGTACAGTGCAGAAAAGGGTTACATTCATTGCAGTATGCACTGAGCCAATCCCGGTGATGTAAAAAAAGTCTCGACCTATGCAGGGTCTCGACCGCGTCACTTTCGGTGCAGCTACGTCAAAAACACAGCTGATGGCGGGCTCGACTGCGCGTGCGTGGCTTCACTGCACCTATACCGTGCATGCGCAGACGCTCGGTTTAGTCCGTGAAAATTCTAGACTCAAGCGGGCGGGCGGAGGCGTTGCGAATTGCTTAACATCGTCGCCAGCACCGCCTCCAGACCCGCCCCCAACACGCCCCTAGCTTGTATATCATTGGGACCGAGGTCGAGAGAAAATATAGAGCTGCACCGCCTCCAGCCCCGCCCCCGCCCCTAGCCTGCTCTCTGAAGGGGGGCGGGCCCCCGTGCATAGCACTGAGTCCAAGTACAGTACTGTGCATTGTTCTGCCATCAAATATGCTGCCTCACTGCACCCAGCAAACGCAACCACTGCACCCAGCAAATGCAACCACTGTGCCCGTCATACGCAGCCACTGCACCCAGCAAACGCAAACACTGTGCCCAGCAAACGCAAACACTGTGCCCAGCAAACGCAACCACTGTGCCCGTCATACACAACCACTGTGCCCAGCAAATGCAACCACTGTGCCCGTCATACGCAGCCACTGTGCCCAGCAAACGCAACCACTGTGCCCGTCATACGCAGCCACTGTGCCCGTCATACGCAGCCACTGTGCCCAGCAAACGCAACCACTGTGCCCGTCATATGCAACCACTGTGCCCAGCAAACGCAAACACTGTGCCCGTCATACGCAACCACTGTGCCCGTCATACGCAACCACTGTGCCCAGCAAACGCAAACACTGTGCCCATCATACGCAACCACTGTGCCCAGCAAACGCAACCACTGAGCCCGTCATACGCAGCCACTGCACCCAGCAAACGCAACCACTGTGCCCAGAAAACGCAACCACTGTGCCCAGCAAACGCAACCACTGTGCCCGTCAAACGCAACCACTGTGCCCATCATACGCAGCCACTGTGCCCAGCAAACGCAACCACTGCACCCAGCAAACGCAACCACTGCGCCCAGCAAACGCAACCTCTGTGCCCAGCAAACGCAGCCACTGCACCCATCAAACGCAGCCACTGTGCCTATCAACCGCTGCCACTGTGCCCATCAAACCCAGCCACTGTGCCCATCAAACGCACCCACTATTGACGCCACTGTGCCATCAAACGCAGCTACTGTACCCATCAATTGCTGTTAGTGTGCCCCATCAATTGCCGCTACTGTGCCCCATCAAATGCTGCCAGTGTGCCCATCAATTACCACTAATGTGCCCCATCAAATGCTGCCCGGCACTTACCTGTCTCGCAGCGGGTCAGCGGCGGTGTCCTGCACGTCCTCTTCCGTCCTCTCTCAGGCATCCAATCACAGCGCCTGACGTTTCAGCCAATCAGGGGACCGGTAACAGACTCAAGCACCTGATTGGCTAAGAGGCGGATTAGTGTTAGGAAAGCGAATTCCTTTGCTTTGCTAACACAACGCTGAGTGAACAGAGAACGCCCAGCATGGCGCCCGCTGTTCACCTTTTTGGGCGCCTATTAGAGCCTATGGCTCTAATCAGGTGCTTCCAAAAAACACCCCCGCCGATGTAATTCAGGTGCCCGGCGCCCGAAAAGGGGCCGGACACCTGAATAGGGGGTGTCAGCAGTGACCATAGATAGATTCATGCAATGCATGATTCTATCTATGGTGATAGAGTGGTGCCAGGAGAGAGGGGGCGGCACCCATGCTCCCCTTATGGAAGCACCGCCACTGCGTACTCTTTGATCTTTTGAAAAGTGTGATGTTAAGCCGTAGCTGTGCTCCTTCGGGATATGCTGCTCGCGCATTCGTGCTGCTGGAGGGAGCCCAGACCACCATAGACGAGGGACCTGCAAACTTGGTCATGGTGAGTGAGATCATCCCATATCCCACTCCATCTTGCCTGAGGACAGGGACCCCCCCCCCCCGAGGACAGGGACCCCCTCTGAGGACAGGGACCCTCTCCCCCCTCTGAGAACAGGGACCCCCCCCCCAGGACATGAAAACCTTCTCCCCCCTGAGAACAGGGACTCCCTTCTCTCCTGGGGACAGGGACTACCTTCTCTCCTGGGGACAGGGACCCCCATCTTCCCTGGGGATCGGGACCCCATCCCCCCCCCCCTAAGAACAGGGACCTGATCACCCTGTGTGTGCCAACCTCACTGCCCTGCCTGCCATGTGTCCTGTGTGAGGGCCCTCCTGTGACAGCTCTTATCAGAACTTCATCCCACTTTGTGATCCCCCTACATGACTGATCCCTCTGTGTGCACCCCTTACACGGGGAACCACTCTGTTTGCTACCCCTACATGTCTGCATACTCTGACCACAACCTGTACCATTTCCACATCCTCTGACTGCCTCCTATATCCTGTACACATGTTCTAACCACCTCCTGTATCCTGTCCGCAGCCTCTAACCATCTCTTGTATCCTGTCTGCAATCTCTGACTATCTCTTGTCTTTTATGGTGTCTGCAGTCTCTTAGGGAGAGTCTGGAGAGGAATCAAGAGTGAGAGCGTCGCCGGGATTGGGATTACGGGAGGAGTCAGACGTGTATGGACTGTGGAGAACAGACTATAGAATAAAACCAGAGCCACCAACCAGGAGCCATCTAACTGAGACCTGCACGCTGCACCGGAGAGGAGGTCAGTGACAGCGCCGTCAGGCCAGTCTGAGAGGGGGGGGGGTCACTGCTGTAAGGGGGGAGTGAATGCAATTATGTAAGGGGGCACTGATATAAAGGTTTTCCCTTATATCAGTAACACCCCCCCTTACCTTAGTGTATTCACTCTGCGGAAGGTGGTCTCTGGTCACCAGAGTCCCCCCCCACATCACATTTCCCGGCATTCCCCTTTACATCAGAGTCGGCAGGCTTCCCCCTTACAGTGCAAGGGAACTGCTGCAGAGCATAATCTAAGGAGGAACTCTGATGTAAGGGGTGCTCTGGTCACCAGAGACCACCTTATATCAGAGTCCACTGCATTCCTATTTACATCAGAGTTCCCACTTACATCAGGGTCTGCAGCATTGCCCTTTACATCAGTGTTCCCCTTTACATCAGGGTTGGCAGAGTTCCCCCTGTAAGATTAGAAGGGATGGAGGCCCGGAGACATGTCCAGAGAACACAGAGGATACATGGGATAGATTAGAAGGGATGGAGGCTCAGAGACATGTCCAGAGTACACAGAGGATACATGGGATAGATTAGAAGGGATGGAGGCCCAGAGACATGTCCAGAGAACACAGAGGATACATGGGATAGATTAGAAGGGATGGAGGCCTCCTCTGTTTTCCCTGGACATCCATCCCTTCTAATCTATCCCATGTATTCTCTGTGTTCTCTGGACATGTCTCCGGGCCTCCATCCCTTCTAATCTATCCCATGTATCCTCTGTGTACTCTGGACATGTCTCCGGGCCTCCATCCCTTCTAATCTATCCCATGTATCCTCTGTGTACTCTGGACATGTCTCCGGGCCTCCATCCTTTCTAATCTATCCCATGTATCCTCTGTGTACTCTGGACATGTCTCCGGGCCTCCATCCCTTCTAATCTATCCCATGTATCCTCTGTGTACTCTGGACATGTCTCCGGGCCTCCATCCTTTCTAATCTATCCCATGTATCCTCTGTGTACTCTGGACATGTCTCCGGCCTCCATCCCTTCTAATCTATCCCATGTATCCTCTGTGTTCTCTGGACATGTCTCCGGGCCTCCATCCCTTCTAATCTTACAGGGGGAACTCTGCGAACCCTGATGTAAATGGGAACACTGATGTAAAGGGCAATGCTGCAGACCCTGATGTAAGTGGGAACTCTGATGTAAATGGGAATGCAGTGGACTCTGATATAAGGTGGTCTCTGGTGACCAGAGCACCCCTTACATCAGAGTTTTTCCTTAGATTATGCTCTGCAGCATTTTCCTTTACATCTGAGTTCCCTTGCACTGTAAGGGGGAATCCTGCCGACTCTGATGTAAAGGGGAATGACGGAAAATGTGATGTGGGGGGGAGGGGGACTCTGGTGACCAGAGACCACCTTCCGCAGAGTGAATACACTAAGGTAAGGGGGGGGGGTGTTACTGATATAAGGGAAAACCTTTATATCAGTGCCCCCTTACATAATTGCATTCACTCCCCCCTTACATCAGTGACCCCCCCCCCTCAGACTGACCTGATGGCGCTGTCACTGACCTCCTCTCCGGTGCAACGTGCAGGTCTCAGTTAGATGGCTCCTGGTTGGTGGCTCTGGTTCTATTCTATAGTCTGTTCTCCACAGTCCATACACGTCTGACTCCTCCCGTAATCCCAATCCCGGCGACGCTCTCACTCTTGATTCCTCTCCAGACTCTCCCTAAGAGACTGCAGACACAATAAAAGACAATAGATAGTCAGAGATTGCAGACAGGTTAGAGGCTGCGGACAGGATACAGGAAGTGGTTAGAGTAAGGTGACCAGATTTTTAAAATGAAATCCGGGGACATTTTTTTTTTTTTTTACTAGTAATGGCGGCAATCAGCGACTCTCTGCCCATCGCCGCCCGCCTCACAGCCTCACAGCCTGTCAAGTCTTACTCTTCGGGCCCCGGCTACTACTGGGTGGGGAGCAGAGGAAGATCACTCCACCAGGGAAGGCAAGGAGATAAGCAGGCAGGCAGCTGGCCGGGACTTGAGCCAAGGCAGAAGAACATGCGAGCGAAGCTGAATGGGCATGCACCCGAAACTGAAGAAATATTCCCTCCTCTCCGACCAACACATGATCATCAGAAAGGGGCACAGATAATGGAAAGAAATAGACCCCCCTAAGGTAGTAGGAGCGGCGGAGCAGGGGGGTGTAATTCAGATTATTTATTACTTTTTAATTCTGCACTGACTGTCTTTGAAATTGAACCAGCACCTTTTCAAATGCAATCCGGGGACAAAACCGGGGACAGACTTGGTCCGGGGACAGTGTCCTCAATCCGGGGACTGTCCCCGGAAACCGGGGATGTCTGGTCACCCTAGGTTAGAGGCTGCAGTCAATAGGTGGTCAGAACATGTGCACAGGATAGAGGAGGTGGTCAGAGGATGGCGGACAGGATACAGGAGGCAGTCAGATGATCAGGTTCCTGTTCTTAGGGGAGGTGGGGTCCTGATCCCTAGGAAAGATGGGGTCCCTAGGTGAGATGAAGTTCCTGTTGCCAGGGGAGATGGAGTTCCTGCCCTCAGGTGAGATGGAGTTCCTGCCCCCAGGTGAGATAGGATCCCTGCCCCAGAGTGAGAAGGGGGTCCCTGTCCCCAGGAGAGAAGGGAGTCCCTGTCCCCAGAGGAGAAGGGAGTCCCTGTCCCCAGGAGAGAAGGGAGTCCCTGTCCCCAGGAGAGAAGGGAGTCCCTGTCCCCAGAGGAGAAGGGAGTCCCTGTCCCCAGAGGAGAAGGGAGTCCCTGTCCCCAGAGGAGAAGGGAGTCCCTGTCCCCAGGAGAGAAGGGAGTCCCTGTCCCCAGGAGAGAAGGGAGTCCCTGTCCCCAGGAGAGAAGGGAGTCCCTGTCCTCAGGGGGGAGAAGGGGGTCTCTGTCCTCAGGGGGGAGAAGGGGGTCTCTGTCTTGGGGGGGAGGTGGAGGTCCCTATCCTCGGGGAATATGGAGTGGGATATGGGATGGTCTCACTTACCATGACCAAGTCTGCAGGTCCCTCATTTATGGTGGTCTGGGCTCCCTCCAGCAGCACGGATGGGCAATCAGCTTATCCCCAGGGAGCACAGCTACGGCTTGACAATCTGACAGCAATTGATGGGCACAGTGGCTGCGTTTGACGGGCACAGTGGCTGCGTATGACGGGCACATTGGTTGCGTTTGCTGGGCACAGTGGCTGCGTATGACGGGCACAGTGGCTGCGTTTGCTGGGCACAGTGGTTGCGTTTGCTGGGCACAGTGGTTGCGTTTGCTGGGTGCAGTGGCTGCGTATGACGGGCACAGTGGTTGCGTTTGCTGGGCACAGTGGTTGCGTATGACGGGCACAGTGGTTGCGTATGACGGGCACAGTGTTTGCGTTTGCTGGGCACAGTGGTTGCGTATGACGGGCAAAGTGGTTGCGTTTGCTGGGCACAGTGGCTGTGTATGACGGGCACAGTGGTTGCGTATGACGGGCACAGTGGTTGCGTTTGCTGGGCACAGTGGCTGCGTATGACGGGCACAGTGGTTGCATTTTCTGGGCACAGTGGTTGCGTATGATGGGCACAGTGGTTGCGTTTGCTGGGCACAGTGGCTGCGTATGACGGCCACAGTGGTTGCGTTTGACGGGCACAGTGGTTGCGTATGACGGGCACAGTGGTTGGGTTTGCTGGGCACAGTGGTTGCGTATGACGGGCACAGTGGTTGCGTTTGCTGGGCACAGTGGTTGCGTATGACGGGCACAGTGTTTGCGTTTGCTGGGTGCAGTGGCTGCGTATGACGGGCACAGTGGTTGCGTTTGCTGGGTGCAGTGGCTGCGTATGACGGGCACAGTGGTTGCGTTTGCTGGGCACAGTGGTTGCGTTTGCTGGGTGCAGTGGCTGCGTATGACGGGCACAGTGGTTGCGTTTGCTGGGCACAGTGGTTGCGTATGACGGGCACAGTGGTTGCGTATGACGGGCACAGTGTTTGCGTTTGCTGGGCACAGTGGTTGCGTATGACGGGCACAGTGGTTGCGTTTGCTGGGCACAGTGGCTGCGTATGACGGGCACAGTGGTTGCGTTTGCTGGGCACAGTGGCTGCGTATGACGGGCACAGTGGTTGCGTTTGCTGGGCACAGTGGTGCGTATGACGGGCACAGTGGTTGCGTTTGCTGGGCACAGTGTTTGCGTTTGCTGGGTGCAGTGGCTGCGTATGACGGGCACAGTGGTTGCGTTTGCTGGGTGCAGTGGCTGCGTATGACGGGCACAGTGGTTGCGTTTGCTGGGTGCAGTGGTTGCGTTTGCTGGGTGCAGTGAGGCAGCTGCATATTTGATGGCAGAACAATGCACAGTACTGTACTTGGACTCAGTGCTATGCACGGGGGCCCGCCCCCCTTCAGTAGAGCAGGCTAGGGGCGGGGGCGGGGCTGGAGGCGGTGCAGCTCTATATTTTCTCTCGACCTCGGTCCCAATGATATACAAGCTAGGGGCGTGTTGAGGGCGGGTCTGGAGGCGGTGCTGGCGACGATGTTAAGCAATTCGCAACGCCTCCGCCCGCCCGCTCGAGTCTAGAATTTTCACGGACTAAACCGAGCGTCTGCGCATGCGCGGTATAGGTGCGGTGAAGCCGCGCACGCGCAGTCAAGCCCGCCATCAGCTGTGTTTTTGACGTAGCTGCACCGGAAGTGACGCGGTCGAGACCCTGCATAGGTCGAGACTTTTTTTACATCACCGGCGGGCGATGCACTCTGTTGCTGAATACAGAGCTTGTTAAGCCTGCTCGGATTGGCAGAGGCTTGTGACATCATCAGCCCGCGCCGCTCCAATCCGAGCAGGCTTAACAAGCTCTGTATTCAGCAACAGAGTGCATCGCCCGCCGGGATTGGCTGAGCGGCGCATACTGTATTTAACAGTATACCGAGCACCCGGCAGGCTTCACATCCATCTGGCAGCCTCTGCACCCAGCGTATAAGACGACCCCCGCTCTTTAGCAGTGTAATTAAGGTGTAAAAGGTTGTCTTATACGCCGGAAAATACGGTAGATGTTTGCACGGAATTTAGTTTTAACAGTCTTGCCGGTGGTGGCTACTTTCAGTACTGTTCTCATACTTAAAGGCATCCATGTTCTCCGTTCAAACAAAAAACAGTTATTACAGCTCATGGGTTGTTCTTCCATCCTGACTATCCAGCATGCAACAGAGCCCTTGTTCTGTATGTAAATACTGTGGTCTTTATGCAGAGGTTTTATGTGCCCCCTGTTGTGTCAAACCTATGTAGCGGTGGTCATATTTAAGGGAGGCATCTGAGTGGTATCAGGCTCAGATGCGATCATTGTTAGGATTCAAGGACCAATTTATGTCAGTGGAGGATATCAATGGTGTCTAGTTTCCTGCGGCCTATAGGTGGCACTGTTGCCATAGGCTTGGGTTGAACCACCATTGGAGGGCTGTGCCCTTTGTGTCCTCTCACGGCAGTAGTACAGCGGGGTGGGGAACCCGCTATGCATGCTGGGAGAGGGTATGAAGGGGGTAGACATCTTCCGCACGAGGTCTGCGCCCAGGCACCTTCAGCCTGGGTGCATGTACATGGAGTCTCCGGGTGCCCTAGGCCCGGGGATGAAGTTGCGGTTCCACCCCAGACACCTTTAGTCTGGGGTGAGGTACTCTCTGGAGGCCTGGAGCCCAGTACCTTTGACTGGGTCCCGCAAGGGATCGAGGGCTTCTAGGGTGTCCTCCGGTGTTGGACACCTGAATCTGGGACGAGGAGGCCAGTGAGGTGACCCTTCCGAAGACCCAGTGCAGCATTTGCTGGTGACGGCGGGGCCTCTGGTAACTGTCCGGATGGATGTCCTCTCTCTGACCGGGGCCATTTCCTATAGAAGGTAGTCCACGTTCTCATGGTCTGTGCCAGGGACCCATCGTGAATCAGGTCGGTGGCAGAGACCTAACAATCAGGTCTGTGGCAGAGGCCTTATTCATCTGGTCTGTGGCAGAGACCCCCTCACGATCGGTGGCAGCGACTGTGCACCAAGCCTGTTCGCGCTATAATGGAACAGGAGAAAACCCAAGTTTAGGTTTGTGCCTGGACCTCCTCTTCCACTGTGTTCTGTTCTATGTCTAACCAGTCACTCTTAAAGGACTATTTATTGCTCTGAAGAATAAATAAGCGTTGGACTTTCAGTGGTGTGGAACTTGACTTTCTAGGAGTTAAAGGGTCATTCTCAAGGGAAGTTTTGGCTCTGGACAGGGGCACAGGCCCAAAGGTAAAAGGTTATAGCTCACACCTCTGCACATAAGAGGATACGAGCTGGTGGTGTGCCACACTCTCCTCCCTGGTCCCCTAGACAAGAGCCATTGATCGAGAAGAGAAGAGGGAGGCAGAGGTGAGGTTGCTACACCTAGAACTCTTCAGTCAGCAGTGAACGTGAACTTTGCTGATTACAGAGCTATAGGTCTGACATAACAGGAGTGCATCAGACCTCTGCAGAGAGACCCCTGCTTTCCACACAGAGAACAGGGTTCATTCTCTACAGCAAACTGACAAAGGTCTACTTGGGTTTCTGCTCCAGTTGTGGTGGCTTTCTAAAGAAAACAAACTTTAAAGCTTTGCACACCTTTTGTTTTAACGCCCCTGAAATGTATTAAGCCAAATTTAATGTAGCGGGTGTTCCCCTTTAATGCAGAGAGACAGGACCTTCCGGGTGAGAGGTGACTCAGGAGGAAAGAGAGAAGAGACTTTACTGTAAGTGAAAGCAGAAGAGAGAGAGACTACGTTACCATAGTTGCCAACATTGCAAAAAAAACATCTGGGACACTTTTTTTGTATTGAGGCGGAGCCTTGCTATAATCAGGGGGCGGGGCATTCGTTTGTAGGCATGTCATGTCGGAGTGAAAAATGCGGCGTGGTTTACGCACGATAGCGGGTGTGGTTTAAATGGGCGTGGTTCAAAGGGGTGTGGCTAGAGTCCGAGGTGAGAGAAAGAGAGAGAAAGAAATAGAAAGAAAGAAGCCAGATCCTACACCACAATAGTAATGTGTAACAAAATTGGCAGATAAGGATACTCCAAAACACCTGTTGGCGCTTCAATCATCCTGGCACCATGGTTGTTACGGTGTCAGGATGATTGAAGTGCATTATTTCTATTTTTACATTGTAATATAAAATGAAATCATTCAACTCACCATAATGCCGAATCAGTGGAAGCCCTGAGCGTGTTACCTGCCACGTCGCCTGCCACCAGATGGCCTCCCCAGCAGTCCATCCTTGCATCAGGTGCCTCCCCAGCAGTCCGTCCTTGCATCAGGCGTCCCCAGCGGAGTCCCTCCTTACATCAGGCGTCCCCAGAGGAGTCCCTCCTTACATCAGGCGTCCCCAGAGGAGTCCCTCCTTACCTCAGGCGTACCCAGCGGAGTCCTTCCTTACATCAGGTGTACCCAGAGGAGTCCCCCTTGCATCAGGCGTCCCCAGCAGAGTCCCCCCTTACATCAGGCGTCCCCAGCGGAGTCCCCCCTTACATCAGGCGTCCCCAGCGGAGTCCCCCTTACATCAGGCGTCCCCAGCGGAGTCCCCCCTTACATCAGGCGTCCCCAGCGGAGTCCCCCCTTACATCAGGCGTCCCCAGTGGAGTCCCCCTTACATCAAGTGTCCCCAGCGGAGTCCCCCCTTACCTCAGGCGTCCCCAGCGGAGTCCCCCCTTACCTCAGGCGTCCCCAGCGGAGTCCCCCCTTACCTCAGGTGTCCCCAGCGGAGTCCCCCCTTACATCAGGCGTCCCCAGCGGAGTCCCCCCTTACTTCAGGCGTCCCCAGCGGAGTCCCCCCTTACATCAGGCGTCCCCATCGGAGTCCCCCTTACATCAAGTGTCCCCAGCGGAGTCCCCCCTTACATCAGGCGTCCCCAGCGGAGTCCCCCCTTACATCAGGCGTCCCCAGCGGAGTCCCCCCTTACCTCAGCCGTCCCCAGCGGAGTCCTCCCTTACCACAGGCGTTCCCAGCGGTGTCCCCCCTTACCACAGGCATCCCCAGCGGAGTCCCCCCTTAACCACAGGCGTCTCCTGTCTCGGCCGCCATTATTGTTTCCCCTTCCCCGAAGGGGAACAAAATAGAGGCGGAGCCGACAGTGTGGCTGAAAAAAAAAAAAAATTAAGCTGTGGCGCTGCCGACCCCCGCCCCTTTCCATTACAGACAGACCTGCAGCGGGGCGGGGCGGGGCGGGGGGGTGGCCTGCCGGCCAGCCAAAACACAGATGTAGTACAATAGAAGATAAAGCTGCTGCGGCGCCGCCCACCCCCGGGGAGGTGCGGGGTGTGGGCGGCGCTGCAGCGGCTTTATTTTCTATTGTACTACATCCGTGTTTTGGTCTTCTTGAACATGGCGGCCGGCCGAGACATTGTCTCCGCCAGCCGTGGACCTCTAGCAGCGGCGGCCTGCGGCGTCCAAATTCGGGGAAAACGGGAAAAATCGGATTGGCCGGGACATTGGCCGGGACAAAATAAATCCGGGAAAAGGGTTTGAATCCCGGGAACGTCCCGGCCAATCCGTGACTGTTGGCAACTATGCGTTACCCAGAACCCCGTTGGCAGTCAGGGTGCAAAGTTTCCACCGCAGAGACTCATGGGAGGGTCTATTTAAGGAAGAGGGAGGCGGAGCTCGGCCTCTTTGGACACTGCACTGCAAGCAACCAGTCTTTCCTGTGCGGATCTGCTGCGGTGCAAGGCCTGAAGCCTGAGGCCTTGCGTGACGTCTGAAGAGCCTTCCACCATCCTGCGGAGCCTGGGTGGATCCTGGACCGTCGGTGTAGGACGCCAGTTGGATCGGGGACCCGATCGGTTGCAGACGCTGTGTGCGACACACACACGCGGTGGAAGTCCCAGGCTGGGATCGCGCCTGGAGTGGTGAGCGGGCACATGCCCATATCCATAGACTGAGTTATATCCGGGCCTATAGACTGCCTAGGCCCTCTGTTCTCTCACCTGTGTTTCATTGGGGGTCCGGTAGCGGGACAGAGTTTGAAGTACCTACCTTCCCCATTTTTGCCTATTGTTTCAAGTGACCACTTATATGGATTACAAATGGTAATTTCTTCAAGTGCACCAACGAAAGCTGGCTGGTGAAGAAGCCATCCTCCCTTAGGGAAAGAGACTTAGTCCATCCCATGTCAGGCCTGATTTAGGTGGGGAGTTAGAAAGTTATTCTACTGTGCCATAGGGCGCGCACGCCATAATAGCTCCGCGTGGTGGATATTGCGCGGCGCCATATTATTGTGTTGCACTGATTACCTTGATTAATGCAGGGCTCTGCAGGCCCAGTTATATGTTGAATGTTATACTCTGTGTCATTCTTTACCAGTAAAACCTTAAAGATATATATACTTTTGCCTCAGCGTGTTGACTGACTGCTTGGAGATTATCAGGTACAATATACCTGAAGGTAACAAAAGGTTAACCCTAGACTAACTGTGCCAGAGTGGGTCGAGTAAGATTGCCGGGGGTTGGCGGTACTGTATACAGGGCCCGAAAATAAACCAGCGGCTCTCTTAACTGGGGGTAGCGCTACATTAAATTTAAAGTGATACTAAAGCTAAACATTTATTTTTTATGTAGCGGGGTGTTCCCCTTTAATGCAGAGAGACAAGAAGTTCCAGGTGAGAGGTGAGTCGGGAGGAAGTAAAGAGACATTATGGAAGTGAAAGCAGAGGAGAGAGAGACTACATCTCCCAGTACATCTTGCAGCACCCAGGGTGCATTGCTCCAGAACAGAGACTGCTGGGGCAGACTTTATAAAGGGGAGGCGGAGTTTTGGTCGGTCTCTTTGGACACCCCTCTCCTAGCAAGAGGATGTCTGTGCTGAACTGCTGTGTGCACAAGGCCTGAAGCCTGGGCCGTGTGCTCCTTTCCAAAGAGCCCTCTGCCAGCATAGCAGAGCCTTAGAGACATCTAATCCTCCTTGCTGCAGTACACCAGAAGGATTGAAGACTTGGATGTCGGTGGATTCCTGTTCCTAGACGAATCGATGGAGGAAACGGACTTGGACTTGTCCAGGTGGTGAGAGCTGTTTAAAGACAGATACTTTATCTTTACTATTCGTTGGGATTACAAAGTTGTTCTTCAAGTGCACCACCGAGAGATTGCTAGCAAATATTGTTTCACTGAACTTCCATTTAGATCAGTCAGGCCTGACTGCATAGGTAGACATTGCTGGGTGTTAGTCTACCTATGAGGGGAAGTAGCTGTAAAAGGGCAGCGCTAGAGTTGCATAGCAATACTTTATTATTCTGATTACTCTGTTTATCTTTATTACTGTTTATTGCAGGGATCTGCAACTTGTTATACTGTTGTTTATTACTTGCCCATTAGCCTCAGTAAAATATCTGGGTAAAGTACATTTGGTGTCAGTTCCGCTTACTTTAATAGGAGTTTTAAAGTATATTCTGTGTATGTTTGTTATAGGACTGCGTCACCAACAGTTGCGGTCACGCGGTCCTATCCCTCTATCACCAGCTGTGCCACGGGAGGTTAGAGCCGATTGCCAGGGGTTGACAGCAGTGCACTACAGGGCCCAAATCAATATCAGCGGCTCTCTTAACTGGGGGTAGCGCTACACGTGGGGGCTCGAGTCCAGGATCCTTGTACGTTGCACGCTGCAATCAAGCCAGTCAGAAGTACCAGCATGGACCCCATCAAAGTAGTCCAATGGTGCGAAGCAGAAGGGACACGCTCAGAAGCGAGCGTGGCCATTGAACTTCCAGGGAGTGACTGGAGAGAGAAACAAATTAAAGAGGTGGTACAAATATTGTCCCCGGATAGAAAGGCCTACGTGGTCGCAATAAGACCAGACTCAAGGACCAACTGCACCTATGCACTGATAGAGTGGGGACAGGATGTCCCTGAAAACTTCCACGGTGCCAGTATAAAATTGTCCGAAAAGACTGAATTCCACCTGACACATCCTAGTCAGAAGCAGTTAGAACCCTTGGACAGGAAAGCAGGGGCTGCTGTTAAATCGCAGGCAGAGCAACAGCTGATTGATCTGAAACGACAGTACTGTGACATACAAGAGAGGTTTCAGGAGACTTCCAGTATGATAGCTGAACACAGTAAGGAGTTACGTGTCGCTCCTGAGGATCAGAAAGATGGTCAGATAAAGCCCAAACCTGGGAAGGTACCGAAGAAACGAGCTCAGGGTCGCCTGCAGGAAGTAACCATCCGGAAGGATTTCCGCATTGATGGCCAGATAGGAGAAAGAGGGCAGAAGGACAAACTGTCCTACACCAACCTTCTACACCAAATAGAGTTGGGGTTACAGAAAGGATATCAGGAATAGTGATGAGCCGAACACCCCCGGGTTCGGTTCGCACCAGAACCCGCGAACGGACCGGAAGTTCGAACGAACATTAGAACCCTATTAAATACAATGGATGCGAACGTTCGAATTCTAAAGTGCTAATTATAACAACTATTATGCATGTTATTGTCCTAAAAAGGGTTTGGGAACCCGGGTTCTGCACCAGGGGACATGTATCAATGCAAAAAGAAGTTTTAAAAACGGTCGTTTTTCGGGAGCAGTCATTTTAATGATGCATAAAGTGAAAAAAAAAAGTCAAATATTCCTTTAAATATCGTACCTGGGGGGTGTCTAAAGTATGCCTGTGAAGTGCCACGTGTTTCCCGTGTTTAGAACTGTCCCTGCACAAAATGACACTTCTAAAGGAAAAAAAAGCCATTTAAAACTGCTTGCGGCTTTAATGTAATGTCTGGTCCCGGTAATATGGATGAAATTCTTTAAGAAAAATGGCATAGCTACCCCATGACCCCCCCCCCCTACCCCAGCCCATTACCAGCCCCTTTGGGTCTTGTATGGATATTAAGGGGAACCCCGCACATAAAATAAAAAAGGCCCTATATACTCTGAACAGCCGTATACAGGCGGTGCATACAAGACAGGGACTGTAGGTTTGTTCTTATGTAGAATCTGTTTGTAATTTTGAACAGGTACATTGTTGAAGTGTAGCTCCAGCCCAAAAATCTATTTTTAAACTTTTTGGAAAACATAGGTAAGGGTTATCACCCCTGTAACATTTGTTTTGCTGTCTGTGCCCCTGTTCAGAACATTTCACCTCACTTTCCGTCCCAATGACAACTGTTTTTGAAATGTGGTGTTTTTCTTGAAACAAGGATTGCTGATAAAGCATCAGTACAGAGGAGACACCTTTCTCCCATATTTATTCTTACAGGAGAGAATTTTCCTTCCTAGTGGTAGATTTCCTCTCACTTCCTGTTGTCTTCTTGCGTTTGCAAGTAGGAGTCGTTTGTAAGTTGGATGTTTGAAAGTAGGGACCTGCCGTATATACTCTGCAGAAATAGGCCCCTTAGTTGTTGGTGTTGGCACAACACTGTAAGCACTCACAGTTACTCTTGGTTGGTGCTGGAACGCCCTGCTGTCAACTATTATATCAGGAATTTTAATTACATATAATTGTTGAACAGTGGTAGTAAAAATTGGGCCTTTGATGGTGGTGCTGGTGCCACAACACTGTAAGCCCTGACAGTTACTCTTGGTGGGTGCAGCAATGGGCCCTGCTGTGAATTATTAGATCAAGAATTGTAATTACATGCCCCTGTTGAACAGGGGCTGAAAAATTGGGCCTTAGGCACTGGTGGCACAACACTGCAACCCCTCACAGATACTGTACTTGGAGCACAGCAATGAGCCCTGTTGCAAAGTATTGCTTCAAAAATTGTAATGACACGCCCCTGTTAAACAGGGGCTGAAAAATTGGGCCTTAGGCACTGGTGGCACAACACTGCAACTCCTCACAGATACTGTACTTGGAGCACAGCAATGAGCCCTGTTGCAAAGTATTGCTTCAAAAATTGTAATTACACGCCCCTGTTAAACAGGGGCTGAAAAATTGGGCGTTAGGCACTGGTGGCGGCACCCATAAACAAAAATGATCTTCCAAGCTATCATCATCAATCGTATCATTGAGGACTCGGAGGAGGAGGATAGCCAGTCAACATAACAGCACAGGCACTCAGCATCAGCATCAGTCTTGAAGGGATGTGACATTTTAAAATCAATTAGTCTGTTATATCAGCATCAGGTGTGTGGTAGCTGGTGGTGATCCAAGACTGGTTCATCTTGATGAAAGTCAGTCGATCAACCGAGTCGGTGGACAGGCGCACCCTGTGATCCGTGACAAATCCTCCAGCAGCACTGAATGTGCGTTCCGAAAGAACGCTGGATGCAGGACAGGCCAGTAGCTCAATTGCATACTGTGCAAGCTCTGGCCAGTGATCCATCCTCAAGACCCAGTAAGCCAGAGGATTTTCGGTGGGGAAGGTGTCCAAGTCTGACCTTGCCCCTAGATATTCCTGCACCATGTTTATCAGACGCTGGCGATGGTTGCTGGAACCAATCATACTTTGGGGCTGCGGACTAAAGAATTGTCTGAACGCATCGGTCAGACGGCCACCTTCCCCACCGCTCCTTCTTTGACTGGCCGAAGCCTCAGCAACTCGTTGTCCAGGACCAGGAGTTTGCAACCTCCCAGTCTCTGGGAACGCGTTGCACAGACCTTTCTGCAAGGCCTCCCGGAGTTGTCTCATCCTCTGCTCCCTCTGCGACGGTAACATAAGGTCCGCAACCTTACCCTTGTACCGTGGATCAAGGAGAGTGGCCAGCCAGTAATGGTCCCTCTCCTTGATCCGAAGAATACGAGGATCCTTCCGCAGACTTTGCAGGATCAGGGAGGCCATGCAGCGTAGGTTTGCTGAGGCATTCGCTCCGGAGTCCTCTGGGTCACTAAGGACGACATGATCCGCAGCCACCTCCTCCCAGCCACGTACAAGTCCACTGGTTTCTTGGGACTGTAAATCATCCCTAAAAGACTGCTGCTGATGATGCTGAGTGCCAGCCTCCACCTCCATGCTGACACAATCCTCCTCCTCCTCCTCCTCCTCCTCCTCTTCCTGTGCGATGGGTGGGACAGAAGGAACACTGTCTGGGTAAAGGGGGCCTTGAGAGGCAAGGAAGTCCTCCTCTTCCTGCCTCTGTTCTGCCTCAAGTGCCCTGTCCATTATTCCACGCAGCGTGTGCTCCAACAGGTGGACAAGAGGTACAGTGTCACTGATGCATGCACTGTCACTGCTCACCATCCTCGTGGCCTCCTCAAATGGTGCCAGGACAGTGCATGCATCCCTGATCATGCCCCACTGGCGTGGAGAAAAAAAACCAAGCTCCCCTGACCCTGTCCTGGTGCCGTAGTCGCACAGGTACTCATTGATGGCCCTCTGCTGCGTGTGCAGCCGCTGCAGCATGGCCAACGTTGAGTTCCACCTGGTGGGCATGTCACATATAAGGCGGTTCTTGGGCAGGTTCAACTCCTTTTGCAGCTCAGCCAGGCGAGCACTGGCATTATAAGATCTGCGGAAATGCACACAGACTTTCCTGGCCTGCCTCAGGACATCCTGTAAGCCCGGGTACCTGCCCAAGAACCGCTGCACCACCAGGTTAAGGACGTGAGCCACACAGGGCACATGGGTCAGTTGTCCCTGTCGGAGGGCGGAGAGGAGGTTGGTGCCATTGTCGCAAACCACCATTCCTGGCTTAAGCTGGCGTGGCGTCAACCACCTCTCGGCCTGGCCCTGCAGAGCAGACAGGACCTCTGCCCCAGTGTGGCTTCTGTCCCCCAAACACACCAGCGCAAGCACGGCATGGCATCTTTTTGCCTGCGTACTTGCGTAGCCCCGTGAACGGCTACGGAGCACCGCTGGTTCATAGGACAAACCACAGGAAGAGGCCATGGAGGAAGAAGAAGAGGAGGGGGTGGAGGAGAGAGGTGTGTCACAACCAGTAGTAGCATTTTGGAGGCGTGGCGGTGGGACAACCTCCAACACTACTGCACCTTGTCCTGAATCCTTCCCAGCTGCCAAAAGAGTGACCCAATGGGCCGTGAAAGAAAGGTAACGTCCCTGTCCATGCCTGCTGGACCATGAGTCAGCGGTAATATGCACCTTACCGCTGACCGCCCTGTCCAGCGAGGCCAAGACATTGCCTTCCACATGCCGGTAGAGAGCCGGAATAGCCTTCCGTGAGAAAAAGTGGCGTTTGGGAACCTGCCACTGAGGAACCGCACATTGCACAAACTCACGGAAGGGGGCCGAGTCTACCAACTGAAAAGGCAGCAGTTGAAGCGCTAGCAATTTAGCCAAGCTAGCATTCAACCGCTGGGCATGTGGATGGCTGGGAGTGAACTTCTTTCGACGGTCCAGCAGCTGGGGCAGGGAAATTTGCCTGCTAGAATCGGACGTCGGTGTACTGCTAGCAGAGTGGGCGCAAGTACTTGGCTGTGACACACCTAATTCTACACCTTCATTCCTCTCAGTGCATGTTTCAGAGAGGACTGAAGTTATAGTGGGGTTGGAGATCCCAGCTGATGCGGTGCAAGGAGAGGTCCGCTTTGTTCTTTGGTGTGGGTCTTTGAGGTAGGCTTGCCAACGAGCTGCATGGCAGGTCAACATATGTCTGGTCAGGCATGTGGTACCCAAGCGGCTGATGTTTTGGCCACGCGATATACGCTTGAGACATATGTTGCAAACAGCAGCTGTGCGATCTGATGCACTAGCCTCAAAAAAGGCCCACACCAAAGAACTTTTTGAATGACGGGCAGAGGCAGCGCCCTGCACAGGCGGAGCTCTGCGGTGTGATTCCGTCGGTGTACTGCCCTTACGCTGGCCACCAAAGGGCATCCTGCCTCGTTGGAGATGTGCCTCCTCCTCATCCTCCTCCTCCTCCTCTCTCCTATTAGGCACCCACGTGGAGTCATTGACCTCATCATCCCCTCCCTCCTCATCACTGGAGCCAATCTGGCAGTATGCTGCAGCTGCTGGAACATGACTGCCAGATTGGTGTCCTTCTTGAGCATCCCCTCTGTCTGCTCTCACGCTACTGCCTTCCTCTAGCTGGGTTTCATCATCAGACCCTTCGAAACGCTGGGCATCCTCCTGGAGCATGTACCCAACACTGTGCTGAAACAGTTCGGGGGACTCCTCAGGAGGAGGACATGGTGGGTCTAGGGAAGGAGTGACTGATGATTTGTCTGACATTGATACCAGGGAAGACGACGCTTTGGCAGCTGCTTTTCCAGTACCCTGAGCCTGGGTGAGAGAGGATGAGGAGGAGGAGGAGGGCTTGGTCATCCACTCTACCAAGTCTTCGGCATGATGTGGCTCAACATGTCCAGCTGCCGAAAAGAAGGACAAGCGTGTCCCATGGCCATGTGCTGATGACAATGCACCGCGTCCACGACCAGCACTGTTGCCCCCAGACACAGAGCCTGCTTGCCCTCTTTTATTGCCTCCTGACTGTCTGCCTCTCCTTGTTTGCCTTCCAGACATTCTAATAGATGGCCTGCAGGGAGATGGGAAAAAAGCAATAAGGGCTACCTTCAGGTGTCCTTCTCTGTCCCTGGAAACAAGGACTTGCAGAGTGAAAGAAAAAAAACACTCTCCCTACCTACAGTTTTCTGTCCCTAGAAAAAATGTTTTTTTTAATCACAATATAGCACAAGGAAAATTAACTCACTGTCCTTACAGGTCCCTGGAAACAAGGACTTGCAGAGTGAAAGAAAAAAAACACTCTCCCTACCTACAGTTTTCTGTCCCTAGAAAAAAATGTTTTTTTTAATCACAATATAGCAAAAGGACAATTCACTCACTGTCCTTCCAGGTCCCTGGAAACAAGGACTTGCAGAGTGAAAGAAACTGACACTGTCCCTACCTAGAGTTTTCTGTCCCTGGAATAAATGTTTTTTTCAGCACAATATAGCACAAGGACAATTAACTCACTGTCCTTACAGGTCCCTGGAAACAAGGACTTGCAGAGTGAAAGAAAAAAAATACTCTCCCTACCTACAGTTTTCTGTCCCTAGAAAAAAATGTTTTTTTTAATCACAATATAGCAAAAGGACAATTCACTCACTGTCCTTCCAGGTCCCTGGAAACAAGGACTTGCAGAGTGAAAGAAACTGACACTGTCCCTACCTAGTGTTTTCTGTCCCTAGAATAAATGTTTTTTTTAATCACAATATAGCACAAGGAAAATTAACTCACTGTCCTTACAGGTCCCTGGAAACAAGGACTTGCAGAGTGAAAGAAAAAAAACACTCTCCCTACCTACAGTTTTCTGTCCCTAGAAAAAAATGTTTTTTTTAATCACAATATAGCAAAAGGACAATTCACTCACTGTCCTTCCAGGTCCCTGGAAACAAGGACTTGCAGAGTGAAAGAAACTGACACTGTCCCTACCTAGAGTTTTCTGTCCCTGGAATAAATGTTTTTTTCAGCACAATATAGCACAAGGACAATTAACTCACTGTCCTTACAGGTCCCTGGAAACAAGGACTTGCAGAGTGAAAGAAAAAAAATACTCTCCCTACCTACAGTTTTCTGTCCCTAGAAAAAAATGTTTTTTTTAATCACAATATAGCAAAAGGACAATTCACTCACTGTCCTTCCAGGTCCCTGGAAACAAGGACTTGCAGAGTGAAAGAAACTGACACTGTCCCTACCTAGTGTTTTCTGTCCCTAGAATAAATGTTTTTTTTAATCACAATATAGCACAAGGAAAATTAACTCACTGTCCTTACAGGTCCCTGGAAACAAGGACTTGCAGAGTGAAAGAAAAAAAACACTCTCCCTACCTACAGTTTTCTGTCCCTAGAAAAAAATGTTTTTTTTAATCACAATATAGCAAAAGGACAATTCACTCACTGTCCTTCCAGGTCCCTGGAAACAAGGACTTGCAGAGTGAAAGAAACTGACACTGTCCCTACCTAGAGTTTTCTGTCCCTGGAATAAATGTTTTTTTCAGCACAATATAGCACAAGGACAATTAACTCACTGTCCTTACAGGTCCCTGGAAACAAGGACTTGCAGAGTGAAAGAAAAAAAATACTCTCCCTACCTACAGTTTTCTGTCCCTAGAAAAAAATGTTTTTTTTAATCACAATATAGCAAAAGGACAATTCACTCACTGTCCTTCCAGGTCCCTGGAAACAAGGACTTGCAGAGTGAAAGAAACTGACACTGTCCCTACCTAGAGTTTTCTGTCCCTAGAATAAATGTTTTTTTTAATCACAATATAGCAAAAGGACAATTCACTCACTGTCCTTCCAGGTCCCTGGAAACAAGGACTTGCAGAGTGAAAGAAACTGACACTGTCCCTACCTAGAGTTTTCTGTCCCTAGAATAAATGTTTTTTTTAATCACAATATAGCAAAAGGACAATTCACTCACTGTCCTTCCAGGTCCCTGGAAACAAGGACTTGCAGAGTGAAAGAAACTGACACTGTCCCTACCTAGAGTTTTCTGTCCCTAGAATAAATGTTTTTTTTAATCACAATATAGCAAAAGGACAATTCACTCACTGTCCTTCCAGGTCCCTGGAAACAAGGACTTGCAGAGTGAAAGAAACTGACACTGTCCCTACCTAGAGTTTTCTGTCCCTAGAATAAATGTTTTTTTTAATCACAATATAGCAAAAGGACAATTCACTCACTGTCCTTCCAGGTCCCTGGAAACAAGGACTTGCAGAGTGAAAGAAACTGACACTGTCCCTACCTAGAGTTTTCTGTCCCTAGAATAAATGTTTTTTTTAATCACAATATAGCACAAGGAAAATTAACTCACTGTCCTTACAGGTCCCTGGAAACAAGGACTTGCAGAGTGAAAGAAAAAAAACACTCTCCCTACCTACAGTTTTCTGTCCCTAGAAAAAAATGTTTTTTTTAATCACAATATAGCAAAAGGACAATTCACTCACTGTCCTTCCAGGTCCCTGGAAACAAGGACTTGCAGAGTGAAAGAAACTGACACTGTCCCTACCTAGAGTTTTCTGTCCCTGGAATAAATGTTTTTTTCAGCACAATATAGCACAAGGACAATTAACTCACTGTCCTTACAGGTCCCTGGAAACAAGGACTTGCAGAGTGAAAGAAAAAAAATACTCTCCCTACCTACAGTTTTCTGTCCCTAGAAAAAAATGTTTTTTTTAATCACAATATAGCAAAAGGACAATTCACTCACTGTCCTTCCAGGTCCCTGGAAACAAGGACTTGCAGAGTGAAAGAAACTGACACTGTCCCTACCTAGAGTTTTCTGTCCCTAGAATAAATGTTTTTTTTAATCACAATATAGCAAAAGGACAATTCACTCACTGTCCTTCCAGGTCCCTGGAAACAAGGACTTGCAGAGTGAAAGAAACTGACACTGTCCCTACCTAGAGTTTTCTGTCCCTAGAATAAATGTTTTTTTTAATCACAATATAGCAAAAGGACAATTCACTCACTGTCCTTCCAGGTCCCTGGAAACAAGGACTTGCAGAGTGAAAGAAACTGACACTGTCCCTACCTAGAGTTTTCTGTCCCTAGAATAAATGTTTTTTTTAATCACAATATAGCAAAAGGACAATTCACTCACTGTCCTTCCAGGTCCCTGGAAACAAGGACTTGCAGAGTGAAAGAAACTGACACTGTCCCTACCTAGAGTTTTCTGTCCCTAGAATAAATGTTTTTTTTAATCACAATATAGCAAAAGGACAATTCACTCACTGTCCTTCCAGGTCCCTGGAAACAAGGACTTGCAGAGTGAAAGAAACTGACACTGTCCCTACCTAGAGTTTTCTGTCCCTAGAATAAATGTTTTTTTTAATCACAATATAGCACAAGGAAAATTAACTCACTGTCCTTACAGGTCCCTGGAAACAAGGACTTGCAGAGTGAAAGAAAAAAAACACTCTCCCTACCTACAGTTTTCTGTCCCTAGAAAAAAATGTTTTTTTTAATCACAATATAGCAAAAGGACAATTCACTCACTGTCCTTCCAGGTCCCTGGAAACAAGGACTTGCAGAGTGAAAGAAACTGACACTGTCCCTACCTAGAGTTTTCTGTCCCTGGAATAAATGTTTTTTTCAGCACAATATAGCACAAGGACAATTAACTCACTGTCCTTACAGGTCCCTGGAAACAAGGACTTGCAGAGTGAAAGAAAAAAAATACTCTCCCTACCTACAGTTTTCTGTCCCTAGAAAAAAATGTTTTTTTTAATCACAATATAGCAAAAGGACAATTCACTCACTGTCCTTCCAGGTCCCTGGAAACAAGGACTTGCAGAGTGAAAGAAACTGACACTGTCCCTACCTAGAGTTTTCTGTCCCTAGAATAAATGTTTTTTTAAATCACAATATAGCAAAAGGACAATTCACTCACTGTCCTTCCAGGTCCCTGGAAACAAGGACTTGCAGAGTGAAAGAAACTGACACTGTCCCTACCTAGAGTTTTCTGTCCCTAGAATAAATGTTTTTTTTAATCACAATATAGCAAAAGGACAATTCACTCACTGTCCTTCCAGGTCCCTGGAAACAAGGACTTGCAGAGTGAAAGAAACTGACACTGTCCCTACCTAGAGTTTTCTGTCCCTAGAATAAATGTTTTTTTTAATCACAATATAGCAAAAGGACAATTCACTCACTGTCCTTCCAGGTCCCTGGAAACAAGGACTTGCAGAGTGAAAGAAACTGACACTGTCCCTACCTAGAGTTTTCTGTCCCTAGAATAAATGTTTTTTTTAAGCACACTATAGCAGAAGCACAAAACACACTGACACTCTCCCTACCTATCCTTCTCTTTCCCTAAACTAAAGGAATCCAGGTTAAGCAAGAAAGAAATAACAGTCACTGTCCCTGCCTATGCTACTCTATCCCTGCTCCGGAACACACTACACTAGGCCGCCGTGCTGGCGGCCTTTTATAGTGTGGGGCGTGTACTAAACACCCTCAGCAATAATTGGCCACAGGCATCCTGCCTGTGGCCAATCATTGCTCTCCTCGCTGCCGGCGCTGTGATTGGCCAAGCATGCGGGGTCACAGTGCATGCTTGGCCAATCACAGCGCCTGGATGACACTGCGATGGCGTAGTGCATTGTGGGCCGTTCGCGTCACTCGAATTTGGCGCGAACGGCCCAAATCGTTCGATCTTCGTCGAACGATCGAACAGCCAATGTTCGAGTCGAACGTATGTTCGACTCGAACACGAAGCTCATCCCTAATCAGGAATCTGAAATTAGAGAGGCTGTAATCCATGCCATCAGCCCAGGTTCAAGTATTAGGGGCATGTTGGAGAGGAAGAGTGGGTTGACCCTGAACCAGCTAAAGAGGATACTGAAAAGCTACTATGAGGAGGAAGATGCCGCTGAGTTATTTCATCGACTGATAAATATAACCCAGGATAGTAGAGAGACTCCTCAGAACTTCCTATTCCGGGCCATTGAGCTCAAGGACCGCCTGTTGTCCACATCCGAGGAAGGAGGGACTGGGGAGCATTTTGGAGCCGAGCTAGTCCAAAAGAAATTCCAGAGATCTGTGACTACGGGATTGAGGAGTGACTATATCAAGCTACAACTGAAGCAGCATTTGGAAGACCCCTCAACTCCGGATGAGATCCTCATTGAGAAAGTGAATGAAGCAGATAAGATGGAGATTGAGAGGGACCAAAAACAGAGGAAACTTCAACCTCCTAGCACCACAAGTGCCAAAGTACAGCACATAGATGTCCCCTCAGACACTCGGGAACTCAGTGTGCTGGTGGCAAGCACAACTGACAGAGATTCGGAGTTTGGGGTTCTGAAGACTCAGATGTCCAAAATAATGGAGATGGTGACCGGGTCACTGGATGTCAAGTCTGAGATAGACACACTGAAGGTGCAAGTGTCCCAGCTGGTGGAGATGATGAACAAATTGATGGCGGAAAGTACTGGATTGTCCGCCCAAAAGCCCACGAAGCAAGACATCTGTAGAAACTGTGGAGGTGTAGGCCACTACCAGCGAGAATGTCCAAGCCCAAGAATGGAGAGAAGATCCGGACCTTCAAAAGTAACTTTCTCTGAACCTACAAGGGAACGGTGGAGGACACCTGCAGTTTATGCCGTCTCAGTGAACAACGCCTATCAGCCTTCCAAACAAAGCCAGAAACGGCATTCCCAGCGCCGGAAGCTGAAGAGATCACAAGTTCGAGTATGCCAGCCTGCTGTTACAGGTGTTTCCAAAAGGACTGCTACCCAATTGGTAGGTCCTCTGCCTGTAGTGCCTGTTCTGGTCGAAGGGATCTACACCAGAGCCATCCTTGATACAGGTGCTCAGGTTACCCTAATGACCAGAGACTTTTACAAGAAGTACCTATCATACCTGCCCCTGGAAGAGATGGGAGACACCAAGATTAAGGGTATCCAAGCAGAAGAGTACTCTTGTGATGGATGTGTGCGGATCAAGTTGTCGTGTGATTCATTGAGGGCTGGGGAGCCCCAGGACTTTGAGACACTGGCCATTGTCTGCCCCTGGCTGTCAGGGCCCTCCAGAAGCTCTCTCATTGTTGGGACCAATACCGATCTGGTGAAACGGCTTTTAGCCCCTGCTGTCCCCAGATGTGATCCCTTACCCTCACTGCCAGAAGAAGGATCCATAGCAGTAGTGGAAGAAACCAATCTGCAGGAGGCAGAAGTACTCAAAGAGGCTAGTGAGCCTACCATGTCTGAGCCAGTGGAACAAAGGGCTCGAAGAGTCATAAGGCCTCCCAAAAAGTTGACCTACCCACAAATGGGGAAGAGCTCAGAAGATTCTGTGGTCACTGCCAGGAGGAATGCAGAGAATCCGAATCCCTCCACTGTTCATTTGGTGGAGGGCAACCCCAGCTCACTCTCTGGCACAGTTAGACAGGTCGCCCCCACTGAAGCGACCTGTAGACAGGACAGCTCCCCATCCTATGATGATTGGTGGGAGGCTCCTCTGTCAATCCTATGCAACCGCATTGAAGCTAAAATGTTTTGCAGATCTAAAAATGTTAGATGTCTTTGGGGACCAAAGAGTTCAAGTGGGGGGAGTGTGTAGCGGGGTGTTCCCCTTTAATGCAGAGAGACAAGAAGTTCCAGGTGAGAGGTGAGTCGGGAGGAAGTAAAGAGACATTATGGAAGTGAAAGCAGAGGAGAGAGAGACTACATCTCCCAGTACATCTTGCAGCACCCAGGGTGCATTGCTCCAGAACAGAGACTGCTGGGGCAGACTTTATAAAGGGGAGGGGGAGTTTTGGTCGGTCTCTTTGGACACCCCTCTCCTAGCAAGAGGATGTCTGTGCTGAACTGCTGTGTGCACAAGGCCTGAAGCCTGGGCCGTGTGCTCCTTTCTAAAGAGCCCTCTGCCAGCATAGCAGAGCCTTAGAGACATCTAATCCTCCTTGCTGCAGTACACCAGAAGGATTGAAGACTTGGATGTCGGTGGATTCCTGTTCCTAGACGAATCGATGGAGGAAAGGGACTTGGACTTGTCCAGGTGGTGAGAGCTGTTTAAAGACAGATACTTTATCTTTACTATTCGTTGGGATTACAAAGTTGTTCTTCAAGTGCACCACCGAGAGATTGCTAGCAAATATTGTTTCACTGAACTTCCATTTAGATCAGTCAGGCCTGACTGCATAGGTAGACATTGCTGGGTGTTAGTCTACCCATGAGGGGAAGTAGCTGTAAAAGGGCAGCGCTAGAGTTGCATAGCAATACTTTATTATTCTGATTACTCTGTTTATCTTTATTACTGTTTATTGCAGGGATCTGCAACTTGTTATACTGTTGTTTATTACTTGCCCATTAGCCTCAGTAAAATATCTGGGTAAAGTACATTTGGTGTCAGTTCCGCTTACTTTAATAGGAGTTTTAAAGTATATTCTGTGTATGTTTGTTATAGGACTGCGTCACCAACAGTTGCGGTCACGCGGTCCTATCCCTCTATCACCAGCTGTGCCACGGGAGGTTAGAGCCGATTGCCAGGGGTTGACAGCAGTGCACTACGGGGCCCAAATCAATATCAGCGGCTCTCTTAACTGGGGGTAGCGCTACATTTATTTTTAAATTTTTTATTTTACTGCATTCTTTGTCTTAAGGTAAAAAACATTTTCTATCTCTCAGCACCCCAAGACCTTCTATATGTGAAGGGGAAGAGAGGGGAGAATAAATCCAGCACTATGCAAGGCTGCATCTCTTCTCCCCTCTCTTCCTCTTCTTACAGCACTCAAGCAGCAGCATTGGGCCCTGTTGCTGTCAATCAAATGCAGTGAGAAGTAAGTGGGGGGCAGGGCTAAGTCCCGCTGTGTAAGTCTATGGAGCACGACTGTGTGTCTCCATATCAAACCTCTTGCTATGGGGACACACAAAAAAAAAAGAGGGTTGGGGACACTCTGTGTTATACCACTGCACAGAGCAGGTGAGTATAACATGTTTGTTATTTTAATAAAAAAATATTTTTTTACTTTAGTAACACTTTAAAGTTCATCTATGTTTTAAAGCAAAAAGACAGGCATGACAGCCAGGCAACACACATTTTCAGACTCAGGAGTTGTATTTCTGTAATGACAGACTTCCTTTAACACAGCAATGGCTACAGGCAAAATTACTCCAGACGGCAACCTGCAGCAACAACTGTGAGTCAACTTAAAGGGTAACACTTCTTTTGCGGGGGGGAGAAAAAGCAAATAAAGAAAAAATTATATAGTGTATAGGGATGAGCCGAACACCCCCCGGTTCGGTTCGCACCAAGACCTGCGAACGGACCGAAAGTTCGCGCAAACTTTCGAACCCTATTAAAGTCTATGGGACTCGAACGTTCGAAATCAAAAGTGCTAATTATGAAGGCTAATATGTAAGTTATTGTCCTAAAAAGGGTTTGGGGACCCGGGTCCTGCCCCAGGGGACATGTATCAATGCAAAAATAAGTTTTAAAAACTGATGTTTTTCCGGAAGCAGTGGCTTTAATGATGCTTAAAGTGAAAAAAAAAAAGTGAAATATTCCTTTAAATATCGTACCTGGGGGTGTCTATAGTATGCCTGTGAAGTGGCACGTATTTCCCATGTTTAGAACTGTCCCTGCACAAAATGACATTTCTAAAGGAAAAAAAGTCATTTAAAACTGCTTGCGGCTTTAATGTAATGTCTGGTCCCATCAATATGGATGAAAATCATTGAGAAAAATGGCATGGGTACCCCCCCCCCCCTCCCAGCCCATTACCAGCCCCTTTGGGTCTTGTATGGATATTAGGGGAACCCTGCACCCAAATTAAAAAAAGAAAAGGCGTGGGGCCCCCAGGCGCTATATACTCTGAACAGCAGTATACAGGCGGTGCAAACAAGACAGGGACTGTAGGTTTGTTCTTAAAGCGGAGTTCCACCCAAAAATGAAACTTCCGCTTTTCGGAACCCTCCCCCCCTCCGATGTCACATTTGGCACCTTTCAGGGGGGAGGGGGTGCAGATACCTGTCTAAGACAGATATTTGCACCACTTCCGGGTATTGACTCCCACGGGAGTCACGCCCCTTCGCGTCACCCCCCGCTGTCTTCTGGGAAACACACTGTTCCCAAGAGAGAGCGGGGACCAGTGACGGTGCGCCGCGCTACACACGCATGCGAAGTAGGGAACTGGGCAGTGAAACCGCAAGGCTTCACTTCCTGATTCCCTCACTGAGAATGGCGGCGGCAGCATGCGAGGATCGAGCGACTGCTCGACCTCATCTGCCGACATCGCGGGCGCGCTGGACAGGTAAGTGTTCATTTTTTAAAATTCAGCAGCTGCAATTTTGACAGAACCTCCGCTTTAAGTAGAATCTGTGTACTTAAAGTGTAAGCTTTTTGGAAAACATAGGGAAGGGCTATCACCCCTGTAACATTTGTTTTGCTGTCTTACAGTGTTGTGGCAACACCAACACCTAAGGGCCAAATTTCTGCAGAGTATATACGGCAGGCCCCTACTTTCAAACATCCAACTTACAAACCTGTTCAGAACATTTCACCTCACTTTCTGTCCCAATGACAAATGTTTTTTGAAAATTTGAGGTTTTTATTGAAACAAGGATTGGTGATAAAGCATCAGTGGAGAGGAGACACCTTTTTCCCATATTAACTCTTACAGGAGAGAATTTCCGTTACTAGGGGTAGATTTCATCTCACTTCCTGTTGTGTCCTTCCGTTTGCAAGTAGGAGTCGTTTGTAAGTTGGATGTTTGAAAGTAGGGGCCTGCCGTATATACTCTGCAGAAATTTGGCCCTCAGGTGTTGGTGTTGCCACAACACTGTCAGCCCTCACAGTTACTCTTGGTGGGCGCTGGAATGCCCTGCTGTGAACTATTATGTCAAGCATTATAGAGAATAACAGGAACAGAGCTAGCTAAACTGAATACAGTGTGTAAATATATATACAACACCTAGGATTAGGATGACCACGTGTCCCGGATTGCCCGGGACAGTCCCGCATTCTGCAGGTCTGTCCCGGGCCCCTTTACTCTGGGACAATACAGTGTCCCGGAATGAAACTGACACAGGTCCCAGCATGAACCAATGAAATCTATGGGGTCACACCCTTAGATCCCAGGGGTTCATGCTGGGTGTTGTAGTCCTTCAAATTTGGGGGGGGTCACATCTTTAGATATTAGGAGTTCATGCTGGGACTTGTAGTCCTTCACTTTTGGGGGGATGTGACCCACAAAAGTGAAGGACTAAAGGTCCCACCACGAACCCCTAAGAGCTGAAGATGTGACCCCCCCAACCAGTGAAGAACTACAGGTCCCAGGATGAACCAGTGAAATCTGTGGGGGTCACAAAAAAAAGGTATAAAAAATTATCTTTTTTTTTGGAGGGGGGGGGGGGGGGTGTCCCTGAATGGCAGTTTGGAAATGTGGTCACCCTACCTAGGATGCATATATATCCTCTACACACTGTAACTGCAGCTAACTGACTCGCCTGCCTGCTCTAACTCAAAATAAATGACACTATCTCTCTCTGTCTTTAACCTCTCTCTTTAACCACCGCAACACACTACACGGAGGCAGCCTTATATAGTGTGGGGTGTGTACTAAACCCCCTGAGACATAATTGGCCAAAGCCACCCGTTTTTTTGCGCGCTGTGATTGGCCAAAGCATGCGTGTCATAGTGCATGCTTGGCCAATCATCAGTCAGCAATGCACTGCGATGCCGCAGTGAATTATGGGCCGTGACGCGAACGGCCCATAATGTTCGAAATTCGCCGAACAGGCGATGTTCGAGTCGAACATGGGTTCGACTCGAACTCGAAGCTCCTCTCTAATAGTGTATACAATTGTGACACAAGTCATATTGTAATTGTTATTAAAAATTACCTTTCCTTTTCAATCTACAGCTCTATAATTTTCTGAAAATGCAATGCAATATTGCTACTTGGAGGTGTTCTGTACAAAGAATGTGTACAGTACGCACACAGAAACATAATTTCCTGCTTGTGTGATTGGCTCACCAATTTTCCAAGAAGTCTGCAATAAGATACAAGTCAGATTTCAGGCATCCTCTGCAACAAAAATGACATTTTTGGTGAGATACTCCTATTAGGAAATCATGTCTAAAGGGATGCAGGCCCAGCAGATTTCCTCATTAGAGTCCTGCATGTGCACAGCTGATTGATAATTATGAAACCACTCCCATTAGACTCACTTTCCCACATGGCTACAGACAAACAGGGATTTCTTCAGAATAACAAAAGGTAGGAATCCTGCAACAAAGTTTGTTAAAATCCCTGCAATGTATATGGATCACCCAACAAAAGTTACACTTTAATATATTCAGATGGCTGAATAGCAGCGGATAATTTGCTGTGTTCAGTGGATGCAGCAATACTTTGTGATATGGCCGCATAAAAACTGGTCAAATTAGTGACTAATTTGTGTGTGGCCGGAACACTGCAGAAACGCTGACCCTGTCTGCATCCAGGGTTGGTTGAAGGCTCTATTCACATGTAATCGCTCAGATGGCTAATTCTTACTGGCAGCCTTCCTTTTCCCCTGCTATGTAGCCATCTGAATGTAGCCTAATGCCTTGTACACACGATCGGAATTTTCGATGGAAAAAGTCAGACGGAATTTTTTCATTGGATATTCCGACCGTGTGTGTGCCCCATCGGACTTTTTTCCGTCTGAATTTCCATTCGTCCGTGTGAAACTCCGACGCAGAAAAAAGCCACGCATGCTCAGAATCAAGTCGACGCATGCTCGGAAGCATTGAACTTAATTTTTCTCGGCTCGACGTATTGTTGTACTTCACTGCGTTCTTGACGGTCGGAATTTGGTGTGACAGTGTGTATGCAAAACAGCTTGAATGGAATTCCATTGGGAAAAATCCGTCGGCGTTTATCCCGATGGAAAATCCGATTGTGTGTACAAGGCATTACTGATACTGCCTGAAGAGTACTAGAGAGGGTCTATCACTTTGCACTGGATATTAACCACTTGCCGACAGGCTCATGCACATTTAAGTTGGCAAAGTGGTTTGTTATCAAAAAACAATGTACCGGTTGGCCCCTTTAAGAGCCATAAGAGGGCACATGCGCGCCTGCTGCACGGCGGGGGATCCAATGTGCGTGGGCGCGATCACCACCGGCCACCCGCGATCGCGGGCATAAGAGCCAGAATGGGGATTTGTGTGTGTAAACATACAAATCCCTTTTCTAACAGGGGAGAAGAGACACATCTGCTGTTTGTAGTAATTACAAACAGCGATATGTCTCCTCCCCCAGTCAGTCCCATCCTCCCACAGTAAGAAACACTCATGAGGGAACACATTAAACCCCTTGATCGCCCCCTAATGTTAACTCTTTCCCTGCCAGTGACATTTACACAGTAATCAGTGCATTTTTATAGCACTGATCGCTGTATAAATGTCAATGGTCCCAAAAACGTGTCAAAAGTGTCCGATCTGTCTGCTGCAATGTCGCAGTACCGCTAAAAATCGCGGGTCACTGCCATTACTAGTAAAAAAAATTAAAAAAATAAAAATGCCATAAATCTTTTCCATAGTTTGTAGGCGCTATAACTTTTGCGCAAACCAATCAATATATGCTTATTGCGATTTTTTACCAAAGATATGTAAAAGAATACATATTGGCCTAAACTGATGAAGAAATTTGTTTTTTAAAAACATTTTGGGGATAATTATTATAGCAAAAAGTTAAAAATCGTTTTGTTTTTTTCAAAATTGTCACTTTTTTTTGTTTATAGTGCAAAAAATAAAAACCGCAGAGATGATCAAACACCACCAAAAGAAAGTTCTATTTGTGGGGAAAAAAGGACTTCAATTTTGTTTGGGTACAGCGTTGCACGACCGCGCAATTGTCAGTTAAAATGACGCAGTGAGGTATCGCAAAAAATGGCCCGATCATTAAGGGGGAAAATCTTCTGGTCTGTAAGTGGTTAAGTTCATTTTTTATGTAGCCATTTACAAATGAAAGTACTATTCCTCATTTCCCAAAATGTGATTAACTTAAAGGCAAACCTTACTCTTTCATTCAGCATTAACTTTTTTAATCCTTATAATGCTAGCCTTAGTAAATAGATAAGAAGGTACATATTATTAAGGATGAGCCGAACACCCCCCTGTTCGGTTCACACCAGAACCTGCGAACAGACCTAAAGTTCGGTGAACTTTAGAACCCTATTAAATACAAATCAAAAGTGCGAATTATAAAGGCTAATATGCAAGTTATTGTCCTAAAAAGGGTTTGGGGACCTGGGTCCTGCCCCAGGGGACATGTATCAATGCAAAAAAAAAGTTCTAAAAACTAACCTTTTTTCGGGAGCAGTGATTTTAATAAAAATTTTGTACCTGGGGGGGGGTGTATAGTATGCCTGTAAAGTAGCGCTTGTTTCCCTTGCTTAGAACTGTCCCTGCACAAAATGTCATTTCTGAAGGAAAAAAAGTAATTTAAAAGCACTCGCGGCTATAATGAATTCTCGGCTCCCGGCAATTCAGAGAAAAGTCATTGATAAAAAAAAAAAATGCATGGGGGTCCCCCCAAATTCAATTACCAGGCCATTCAGGTCTGGTATGGATATTAAGGGGAACCCTGCGTCAAATTAAAAAAAAAATGACGTGGGGTTCCCCCCAAATATCCATACTAGACCCTTCAGGTCTGGTATGGATTTTAAGGGGAACTCCACCCCAAATTTAAAAAAAAAATTGCGTGCAGTTCCCCCAAAAATCCATACCAGACCCTTTATCCGAGCAAGCAACCTGGCAGGCCGCAGGAAAAGAGGGGGGGACGAGAGAGCGCCCCCCTCCTCAACCGTACCAGGCCACATGCCCTAAACATGGGGATGATGTCCCCATGTTGATGGGGACAAGGGCCTCATCCCCACAACCCTTGCCCAGTGGTTGTGGGGGTCTGTGAGCAGGGGGCTTATCGGAATCTGGAAGACCCCTTTAACAAAGGGGACCCCCAGATCCCGGCCCCCCCATGTGAATGACGTAGGTGTAAGGCTGAGCGGACCTGATGGGAAACGTGAGAAGGGGCAGGTCTATAAATTTTTTTGCACTGCGGAGGAAGTTCCCCATCAAGTCCGCTCAGCCAATGACGTAGGCGGGGTCTAAGATATGAGGGCGCCCCTGCCCCCTCATACGTCAGACCCCGCCTACGTCATTGGCTGAGCGGACCTGATGGGGAACTTCCTCCGCAGTGTAGGTCCGCTCAGCCAATGACGTTTCGTGTGGAGTGGAGACTGCAGCGCTGGACATCGGATCGACGCAGGACACTGGATTATATCGCTGGAATGGGTTTTTTATTTATTTTTTATTTTTAATAAAGGATTTTTACAAGGTGTCTGTGTGTTTTTTTAATTTTTTTACACTTTCTTCGTGAAATGGTAGGGGTATAATGTACCCCTTACCAATTCACATAGGGGGGGTCTGGGATCTGGGGGTCCCCTTTGTTAAAGGGGTCTTCCAGATTCCTATAAGCCCCCTGACCGCAGACCCCCACAACCAGGGCCGATCCTAGACGGGGTGCGAGGGGTGCAGTTCACCCAGGCGCCACAGAAGTGGGGATGCTCAAGCGCCAGAGTGCTCCCCTCCCTCCTCCTTGCTGGTATTCAGAGGCCGCTGTCTCCGCCGCTCACCGCCGCCGCTATTTCATCCTGCCCAAGCCCGTCCCCCATCCATCCTCCCGTCAGAGGAGATCGGAGATCTGAGCGGCTGCAGCAGTGCCACGGCTGCCCGATCTGCTCCCTCCCCCTGCATCCTCATTGGTAGGGAGGAGAGCGACTTCAGGAAGGGCTCCACCAGCGGGGGGGGGGACAAGCCTCCCATTATCTCTGTAATCATGAAAAAACAGACTGATTTCTCCCGTCCCTAGGACAGGAGAATCAGTCTGTAAATTCTGAGACGACTGGTGGCTGCAGCTCTGTAAAGTGTCCGTGACAGCGACACTTACACAGCCCAGCAAACACACCACCTCCCCCCCCCTCACTGACGGGAGATCAGTGAGGAATACAGCTCCTCCCACCTTTGCTCCTCCAGTGACTTCCCGCCCCGCCCACATTATCCGGCGTGCAGCTGTATCTTGAGAGAGGATGTGTGGGCGGGAAACATGAAAACAGCAGCTGCAGATTCCTCTGTGAGACTGAATGATTTCTGCTTCCAACCTGGAAATGTGAGTGAGTGTGTACACTGCAGACAGTACACTGTGATCATTGAACTGTCCTTATCTTCACACCCCTCCCTTCTCTCCCCATCTGTCACCCCCCCCTCCTGTTCTTTCAAGACATTCACTAACTTTCACTTTCAGTTAGGCTGGTAATAGACAGTACAAATTTCTTTCCAGCAACCACAGATTGCAGGAAAGAAACTTGCATGATTCCCCCATGCAGTCTCTGACCATCTCCTGTACTATGTCTGCAGTCTCTGACCATCTCCTGTATTATATCTGCAGTCTCTGACCGTCTTCTGTACTATGTCTGCAGTCTCTGACCATCTCCTGTACTATGTCTGCAGTCTCTGACCGTCTCCTTTACCATGTTTGCAGTCTCTGACCGTCTCCTGTATTATATCTGCAGTCTCCGACCGTCTTCTGTATTATGTCTGCAGTCTCTGACCATCTCCTGTAGTATGTCTGCACTCTCTGACCATCTCCTGTAATATGTCTGCACTCTCTGACCGTCTCCTGTAATATGTCTGCAGTCTCTGACCATCTCCTGTAATATGTCTGCACTCTCTGACCATCTCCTGTAATATGTCTGCACTCTCTGACTGTCTCCTGTAATATGTCTGCACTCTCTGACCGACTCAAGTAATATGTCTGCACTCTCTGACCATCTCCTTTAATATATCTGCACTCTCTGATCATCTCCTGCATTATATCTGCAGTCTCTGACTATCTCATGAGCTATGTCTGCAGTCTCTGACCATCTCCTGTAATATGTCTGCACTCTCTGACCGTCTCTTGGATCATGTCTGCACTCTCTGACCTTAATCTGTAATATGTCTGCACTCTCTGTCTCCTGTAATATGTCTGCACTCTCTGACCGTCTCTTGTACTATGTCTGGGGGCTCTTCCTAACAGACTCTCTAACAGAAGCCCTCTCTGTGTGCATCAGAGAGACTCTCCTCCAGGTCTCATTAGTGTACACTCTTCCTGTATTTTCTTTATTGTTAAAGGATCATGGGAGGATCCCAGGGTAACAACGACTTCTTAGGGGAGCATCTCTGTGTTTGAGTCGTTGCCATAGAAACATGTGTAAAGGGGAGGAGTTTGTAAGATGACCACGTCCACGTGGGGGCGCCAGAAATATTTCTGCACCCAGACCCTGCCCACAACCACCGGGCAAGGGTTGTGGGGATGAGGCCATTGTCCCCATCAACATGGGGACATCCTCCCCATGTTGAGGGCATGTGGCCTGGTACGGTTCAGGAGGGGGGGCGCTCTCTCGTCCCACCCTCTTTTCTTGCGGCCTGCCAGGTTGCATGCTCCGATAAAGGGTTCTGGTATGGATTTTTGGGGGAACTCCACGCCATTTTTTTTTATTTGGGGTGAAGTTCCCCTTAAAATCCATACCAGACCTGAAGGGTCTAGTATGGATATTTGGGGGGAACCCCACGTCATTTTTTTTTTTATTTGACGCAGGGTTTACCTTAATAGCCATACCAGACCTGAAGGGCCTGGTAATTGAATTTGGGGGAACCCCCACGCATTTTTTTTTTATCAATGACTTTTCTCTGTATTGCCGGGAGCCGACAATTCATTAATAGCCACGAGTGCTTTTAAATGACTTTTTTTCCTTCAGAAATGACATTTTGTGCAGGGACAGTTCTAAGCACGGGAAACATGCGCTGCTTTACAGGCATACTATACACCCCCCCAGGTACGAAATTTAAAGTAATATTTCACTTTTATTGTTTCACTTTAAGCATTATGAAAATCACTGCTCCCGAAAAAACGTTGGTTTTTAAAACTTTTTTTTGCATTGATACATGTCCCCTGGGGCAGGACCGGGGTCCCCAAAAACTTTTTATGACAATAACTTGCATATAAACCTTTAAAATTAGCACTTTAGATTTCTCCCATAGACTTTTACAGGGTGTTCTGCGGCTTTTCGAATTTGCCGCTAACACCCCAAATTGTTCGCTGTTCGGCGAAGGTGCGAACAGGCAATGTTCGACTCGAACTCGAAGCTCATCCCTACATATTATATTTATTAGTTTTAAAAAAAATGTTTACATTTCTTTAGTTGCTTTTAAGTTTCCAGCCTAGGCCAAAATGACGACATGCATCCCAAGAGTCTTCATGGGCATTTTTGTTTCTTTCTTTTAGTGGAGGGGAGGCGGGGCCTTCTCATCTAAGCACACCCTCTTGCCTGCATACCTGAGGCAAGGGCAGATGGATTCCAGGAAGTAAATGCTACATTAATCATATGCCCTTACTCAATGTGGCCATGGCTAGAAATGCTAGGGGGTGTTTATCAAAGTGATTTCTCAGCAAAATAAAACACGAAAACATGGATGGATGGGTGCGTTTCCTTTTGAATATTAAAAATTAATTAAATAGCATTTTGGGTTTGTGGTACTCAGATACAGTTTACTTCCACTTTAAATATCTGAGAGTCAGTCAAATACATTGTACTTAAAAAAATACAAAACCAGTTGTGTTTTGCTATTCAGTTTTTCATGATAAAAAGACCATTTCCAAACTGCTTTGTTCATTTTTAATTTTTCCTTCAATAAACTTGACCATGAAGTAAGCTAATACCTAGCCAAATAGGTGCAGCAAATAAATGTCACTTTCATGCCAGCAAGTTATTCTATTACAGTTGTTTTGCCAAGTGTAATAGTACTATCAGCATTTCCCACCTACACAACAGAGAGCTTGCATGCCTCTTGAAGACAATACATACTTATTGAATTACCCATTTGAAAATTGAAATGTTTGTTGTTAATGGGATGGATTTGGGATTGTCCACAATAGAAATATTGCTGGGTGGAATTACACAACTCTTATCTCAAGCACCCTTAGGGCCGTCTTTACTGCATTCTCTTGTGTGAAACACAAGTGGAATTACCAGTTCAATTACCCAAATGACGTGATATGACCTTATGAGGGCTCTTGAAGACGTGGAGGGGAAACTACAATGCAACAATACAGAGGCAGGATTCAGTGATTCATAGTGTATTATTAATTTACTAAAAACTATTATATATACAGTATCTACAAAAGTGAGTACACCCCTAACATTTTTGTAAATATTTTATTATAAGTTTTCATGTGACAACTCTGAAGAAATGACACTTTGTTACAATGTAAAGTAGTGAGTGTACAGCTTGTATAACAGTGTAAATTTGTTGTACCCTCAAAATAACTCAACACACAGCCATTAGGGCTCTTTCACACGGGACGGATCCGTGCAGATCCGCCCCGTGAAGCTCCGCTTGCTCAGCGGGGATCGCTCCGTTGATCCCCGCTGAGCCGACGGATGACTGGGCGGTCCCCGCACACTGTGCAGGGACCGCCCTGTCAGAGCGCCGCTCTCCCCTATGGGGAATCGGATGACGACGGACCGTAGAGTCCGTTGTCATCCGATCCGCTCCGCCGACGGAAGGAAAAATAGGGTTTTCCTCCGTCACACTTTGGCGGAGCGGATGTCAGCGGACATGTCTCCGCTGACATCCGTGCCTCCATAGGGGTACATGGAGGATCCGTTTCAGGTCCGCCTAAAAAACTGACAGGCGGACCTGAACGGACCTCCGTGTGAAAGGGGCCTTAATGTCTAAACCGCTGGCAACAAAAGTGAGTACACCCCTAAGTGAAAATGTCCAAATTAGGCCCAATTAGACATTTTCCCTCCCCGGTGTCATGTGACTCGTTAATGTTACAAGGTCTCAGGTGTGAATGGGGAGCAGGTGTGTTAAATTTGATGTTATCGCTCTCATACTGTTCACTGTAAGTTCAACTTGGCACCTCATGGCAAAAAACTCTCTGAGGATCTGAAAAAAAGAATTATTGCTTTACATAAAGATGGCCTAGGCTATAAGAAGAGTGCCAAGACCCTGAAACTGAGCTGCAGCACTGTGGCCAACACCATACAGCCGTTTAACAGGACAGGTTCCACTCAGATCACGCCTCGCCATGGTCGGCCAAAGAAGTTGAGTGCACGTGCTCAGCATCATATGCAGAGGTTGTCTTTGGGAAATAGACATGCAGCGGGGTATTCCCCTTTAATCCCTCAGAGACTACGTTACCCAGTAGACAATGGGACACCCAGGGTGCTTTGCTCCGCACAGAGACTCCTTGGGTGGGGTTTATAAGGGAGAGGCGGAGCCCACTCTTTCTCTTTGGTACACCGCCCTGCTTGCAAGAGAATCCCTGTGTGAACCTGCTGCTGGTGCAAGGCCTGAAGCCTGGGCCTTGCACATCTCCAAAGAGCCCTCCGCCAGCCTAGCGGAACCTGAGGGACATCTTTTCATCCTTGCTGTACTGTACCAGGAGGACCGAAGACCCGGATGTCGATGGATCCATGTGCCTAGACGCATCGGCGGAGGAGACAGACTTGGACTGGTCCGGTTGGTGAGAGAGCACTTGCTCACAGACAAAATACTGTATCTCTACTACCCTGCTGGTTTACAAAGTTTTGTTCATCAAGTGCACCACCGAGTTTTGCTAGCGAAGATTCCTTTGCAGAACTTCCATTTAGTTCAGTCAGGCCTGACTGCATAGGTAGACATTGCTGGGTGTCAGTCTGCCCATGAGGGGACGTAGCTGAAAAAGGGCATCGCTAGAGTTGCATAGCAATGCATGTCTATTCTGCTTGTTTGAATACTGATTATTGCAGGGAGCTGCAAATAGCTATATATATATATATTTATATATATATATATATATATATATATATATATATAGCTATTTTTTTTTTGTTTAACAGTCTTGAAAACCTTACAGTATCGCCAAGTGTTACATCATTGCAGGGCTCTGCATGTGTTATTGTATGCTGTGCCTTTATCATACCTTTATTTACAGTAAAAGCCTTATAGTTAAGTATATTGGTTCTCTGTGTCAATTACTGTGCTGCTTTATCACTGTGTGCCTTATTGTGGTAGTGTGTCATAGAGAATTACAGAGATACTGTGATTTCATCATCCCCTAGACTAACTGTGCCACGAGATACTAGAGTAGATTGCCGGGGGTTGACAGTGGTGCACTATAGGGCCCAAGAAATCAATACCAGCAGCCCTCTTAACTGGGGGTACCACTATAGACATATGAGTGCTGCCAGCATTGCTGCAGAGGTTGAAGGGGTGGGGGGTTTGCCTGTCAGTGCTCAGACCATACGCCGCACACTGCATCAAATTGGTCTGCATGGCTGTCATCCCAGAAGGAAGCCTCTTCTAAAGATGATGCACAAGGAAGCCCACAAACAGTTTGCTGAAGATAAGCAGACTAAGGACAATGGATTACTGGAACCATGTCCTGTGGTCTGATGAGACCAAGATAAACTTATTTGGCTCAGATTGTGTCAAGTGTGTGTGGCGGCAACCAGGTGAGGAGTACAAAGACAAGTGTGTCTTGCCTACAGTCAAGCATGGTGGTGGGAAATGGTCTGGGGCTGCATTAGTGCTGCCGGTTCATAGTTCATTGAGGGAACTATGAATGCCAACATGTAATGTGACATACTGAAGCAGAGTATGATCCCCTCCCTTCAAAGACTGGGCTGCAGGGCAGTATTCCAACATGATAACGACCCCAAACACACCTCCAAGACAACCACTGCCTTGCTGAGGGTAAAGGTGATGGACTGGTCAAGCATGTCTCCAGACGTAAACCCTATTGAGCATCTGTGGGGCATCCTGAAATGGAAGCTGGAGGAGCGCAAGGTCTCCAACATCCACCAGCTCTGTGATGTCATAGTGGAAGAGGGCTCCAGTGGCAACCTGTGAAGCTCTGGTGAACTCCATGCCCAAGAGGGTTAAGGCAGTGCAGGAAAATAATGGTGGCCACACAAAATATTGACACTTTGGGTCCAATTTGGACATTTTCACTTAGGGGTGCTTTTGTTGCCAGCGGTTTAGACATTAATGGCTGTATGTTGAGTTATTTCGAGGGGACAGCAAATTGACACTGTTATACAAGCTGTACACTCACTACTTTACATTGTAGCAAAGTGTAATTTCTTCAGTGTTGTCACATGAAAAGATATAATAATTTTTTTACAAAAATGTGACGGGTGTACTTTAGAAAAATTAAATAAAGAAATTACCACCAATAAAACAACCCCCCCCCCCCCTCCCCCCAAGAAAAAATAAAAAATAAAAACTACACAGGGTTGTCAACTAGCAAACAATGGACAATTGTTGCTGAAAAATGTCTGTGAAGGTTCTTATCTTTTTTGGTCATAGTTTAGCTAGGTGTATTTACTCACTCAGGGTACCCCTCTCAGGAACGCTTGGGGCTGTATGCATAGTGTGCACACAAATACATAAATTTCTTTGTGTTAAGATAACACTGCTGAGCCCTGATTACTGTGGTCAGGTTACGTGTCTCTGTCATCCACTGATCACCTCTGACAGTCTCTCCCCTCTCCCCCTCCCTCCCTGTCATCATGAAAACGAATCTTCTGCCGCCCCTCCCGCTGCTGTTCAGCTGCATAATGTAGCTAATGTACAAGTAATCCCTCTGGGCATGCTGCCATTCACTACAGTGGGTTTGTTTTTTACAAATGAAAAGGCTAAATACCCTTCGCCACACCGCAGCTGTGCGGTCACGTGATCCCCTGTAAAGTCAGACGGCCAGCACAGGAGAATCTGGGCCCCTCCCGCTTATCTCCATAGATCGGGATTGGCTAGCACAGGGGATCACGTGACCACACAGCTGCAGTGTGACAAAAGGTGTTTAGCCTTTTCATTTGTAAAAAACCAACCCACTGTAGTGAATGGTAGCATGCCCAGAGGGGATATATGTAAAGTCACATAGTGACTTTACAATCACTTTAATGCATAGAATGCCTTTACAGTCACTTTAAGTCACAGAGGTGTGAGTTTCAGCAGTTGTGGCAGAACAGAGAACCCATTAAACCAAGCGGCTCCTGCGGGGGTAGTGCTACATATATGTACTGTATATATAATATTTGCAAGCCTAGAATTACACAGATAACAGATTGTTGCAAGGTCAATAGCTTATTAAAAACAAGACACCCTTCATAAGAACTGAAGCCTCGTTCACACGACCGAGTTTCTCGTCAAAAAACGACAAGAAACTTGCTGGCAGAGCTTTCTTGCCGAGTAAATCGGTCGTGTGAACGCGGCTATCAGGTTTCTCGTCAAGAAAACCGACAAGAATCTCGACGAGAAAAATAGAGAACCTGCTCTCTATTTTCTCGTCAGGATTCTCAATTTTCTCGTCGAGATTCTCGTCAGCATGTTTCTCGACGAGAAAAATGTGTGTGTGTACACTTACCTGTCACTGTGGAAACCCGCGCATGCTCGAAATGACTTTGACGCATGCGCGGTAGCTTCCTAGGCATAGGTAGGGTGTAGCAAGATGGCGGCGACGGCATCGAATGTGACGAGCGCACGCTCGTCGTAGCCGATTACGTCACTGCGTTCGCTCCATTCAAAGAACCGCGGGTTCTTTGAATCGAGCGTGTGTACACTCGGCCGGGACAAGTTTCTTGTCCAAGAATCTCGTCAAGAAAAACGAGTTTTTTCCTGATGAGATTCTCGGCCGTGTGTACGAGGCTTTAACCACTTGCCGCCCGCCCTATAGCGGATTGACGGCGGCAAAGTGGTTTCAAAATCCTGACTGGACGTCATATGATCTGGGCAGGAAGCTGTATAAGTGCCCAGTAAGGAAGTGGTTAATCAAGCATGCTCTTGGTTCCACTCCCAACATATCCCTATTCAGATGCCAGAAAAGTTTCTTATTGTCTCAGATTGATAATAGGTTGTTTTAGTGGGTAAAACTCACCCTTCTTTCTATCACTCCTACTCACTGTTTACATGTGTATGTCTACCAGTGATAGAATAGAATCGAAAAATGGGTCATGTGATTGTTCTTATGTATTCTCCCCACTATTCACATATTAAGATTACATTTCTGCCAGGTAAAAATACAATATTCTGGATCTACAGTGATTAAAGGTATAATAGCTTGTAAAATAAGATACTGCACACATTAATTATGTTTGTTATAGATTTATTAGTCGCTACCGTGTAGTCACTGCACTACATTTACAGCTACAGTACATGTGCAATTTATAGTGGCAATGGCAATGAAAGGGGTGTAAAATTAAGGTTTTTTATTTATACAAAAGGATAAAAGCAAGATATCTAGACACAAGGAGAGGCATCAATTGCAATTAATAAAGATGTAATAAAATACAGTCTGTCTATAACTGTGTTTCACAAGAAAAAGTCAAGACAGTGGCACTGCCAACACATCCCTATGGCAGACATGAGGGACAGATACAGGTATATGTGTTGATGCTGTGTAGCAAATATAAATGTAGCGGCCTCACTCTCTCTCCATCTTTATCGGTTACACACCAACTCATGTCTAGGGGTTCCTGGGTTGTGAGAGTGAGATGCGCCACGGCCCATGTCCTCCCCATTGTAGTAGGGAGGTGAAGGCCACTTACTGATGTTTCCTCGGGCCGGTGTGTTCTGTGAATGCACTGAGTCTGTAATTGCAAGCTCACCAGCCTCCCCTTTGCTTCCAGTAACTGGAGTTCACACACCGGAAAAAGGTCCAACACTTGTTTATTTGACACTCCAATACGCAAAGCACAATAAACAGTTCTTTTGCAGCAAACTGGTTGGGACCTATAACCTTGCCAACGGTGGGGCGAGCAGATCGAGGCACTTCCTAAAGTTTAAGTTCTATGCCACTGTACTATGACCAGCGGCGCCTAAGCCAATCCGGCTGTTACAGAACAGGAAAGATGGGGTCTCTTCCAGCAACCCCTATGAACAGCAATGGAGCCCTCTTCGATGCGCTGTGGCCCCTATCAGGGGGATGTGTCCTCCCAAGAGAGTTCCCAGAGGCCCACTGTCACCGGGTTGGTGCTGCTCCGGGTCTCCAGTGGGTAACCTCTCTGGCCTCCTCACCTCATATACGAGTCCCTCCGCTCAGGGACCCTCGGACAGTCCACCCTAGCGGGACCCAGTCGAAGGTACTGGGCCCCAGGCCTCCTCGATAGTACCTCACCCCAGGCTAAAGGTGCCTGGGATGGACACCAACATGACTCCGGACCAGGCCATGGGCACCTGGACCAGACTCCTGGATCTCCAGCACCCAGGCCTGAGGGGCCTGGGTGCGGACCGCAACCCTCCTCCTCCGAGGACCTCCTTCTCCGCAAGACCTCGTGGTAAGGGCGTCTCCCCCTTTTATCTCCTCCCATCAACGGCCCGGCGGGTTCCCCGCCCCAGCCATACCATCTCCGGGAAGGGACAAAACAGGGAGCACTGCAGGAGATGATTCTACCTGAAGCCTGTGGGTACCCCGCCACCCACAGGCAAAGGAGAATACTACATCCTCCAATCCTCCACGAAACAAAAAGGGGTCTGAACCCTAACACAATTATACACCTGGGTCACACTATTCCCCAGGTGTATCCCACCAATTTGAGGACCCCGCTACACATTCCCCCCTGTGATTGGACGCTGGTCCCCAGCGTCAGGTGCACACCCATGCCTCCCATAAAGTGGTGACATGGAGTGAAACCCCTGAGGCAGTTCCTCTAAATTTTTCCCAAGTGCCAAGACCTGCTCAGGGAATGGGGAACATATAAAACAACTTATGTCATAAAACACTTTAAACATCTGCATAATCACAACCCCTCTCCCACACTGTCTAAGAGCCACCCACTCTCAATGATCTTGATTGACGATCCTCCTGCAGGGGAAAGAAAAAAAAACAACATCCTAACATAATTTCGTGTCATTTGGCATGAGTGGGCCCGTCAGCCGAGAGACCCACTCACTCCAACAAGCAAGGTGATGTGTGTGTGAAACATTTTCAAACATTTGTTGCGCAACACTGCCACCTGGTGACAACGCCGCGGTCATGACACTCAACGAGTCTTCGTTCTTCCAGCTTTTCCCTACTCTGCCACTATTCCCAAATGTCCTTGCCTTTGGCACATGAAGAAAAGGGGAAACACAAAAAAAACACAACAGCCCCAAGTCTCCAATGAGAAAAAGAAAAGCCCAAATAAAAACAAAAGCAGGGCACAGTCCTGGGTGTCTGGGAATGGCTCTTCCAGAAAGTTCAAGTGCACAAAGGAAATAAACAGGAGTTCTTTTCTCCTATAAGTAAAACTTTGGATCCGGCAGATACAGGGGTTTCAGGTGTTTGTCAAATGCCTCTATCGATACTCGACATCTTCTCCGCAGTCAGACAGCGACTCTAGGTCGGAGGTGTCATACATCTCCGCAGGCAGATATCTTCCGGTGGACACAGAATCATCCTCCCTGGGGGCTCCACCTCCAATGGGCCCCCGACACCTCCAACCACCACCACAGTCCCAGCCCCTGGCTCACCTGACCCTTGTAGAGGACTGGGATGTCCGGGACTTCCTTCTCGACCGGCGCCATCCAGGCCAGGCAAGCAGCGGGGTGAAGCTCGACCACGTCCATAGGATGCCTGTACTAGGCCAACTTTCCTCTTCGGGGGTGGGAGCAGAGAACTTGTGGCGACCGAGGCAGCATCCTCTGATTTTTCTCTGTTGGGCAGTCCATCGCCCTGGTCAGCGCGCACGGGAACCTCGACAAAGGCCTTGATCTCCCCTTCCGGAGTAGCGGTACCCGTGAGGTAGTTGAGGCGAAGGGCCCGGGGCCTTGCTGTGGACGACTCGACCTCAAAAAGGAATTCTCTGCACTCCTCACATCGCCCGAATGGCTTCAGGGTGACCACCAGTCCCGAGCAGCCGGGACAGATCACACCGAGGGCCTCCGTGTCTCTGCAAGTGTACAGAGCCAACCGCCCTCGGGGCCTAAGTCTTATCCCCGTGTCTGTGATGGGGGCAGCAAAGGAAGTCATTCTCGTGGGGTGAGAAACCATAATCCACGGGGCACTTGAGGTCATCCCGACTATCTGCTGCTCCATCATGAAACTGACCCCGCGCCGGAGTCTCCACGTGTATCCCCACACTTGGCCAGACTCCTCCCATGAGCTGTACATTTTCGCGGGCTTCCTCTTGACTCCGCCCACGAACGATGTCGCCATGGGGTGCCTCGTGGCGCAGTGCGTTAACAGTCCCCACGTGCAGTACGTCACACGGCTGGACCTCTCCCTTTTTCCGCTCCTCCGCATGGGCCTTTCCCGTGTTAGGGTCATTTCCACAACTCCGAGCAGGGACGCACTTTGGCCAGTAATATGGCCGATCTGCTCGGAACTCCTCTGGGCAGCAAAGTTCAAATGTAGACATTCTCAAGTCCATCTCTAGAACACACTCTATCCCGGACTCACGAGCCCCCACGTGTAGCGGCCTCACTCTCTCTCCATCTTTATCGGTTACACACCAACTCATGTCTAGGGGTTCCTGGGTTGTGAGAGTGAGATGCGCCACGGCCCATGTCCTCCCCATTGTAGTAGGGAGGTGAAGGCCACTTACTGATGTTTCCTCGGGCCGGTGTGTTCTGTGAATGCACTGAGTCTGTAATTGCAAGCTCACCAGCCTCCCCTTTGCTTCCAGTAACTGGAGTTCACACACCGGAGAAAGGTCCAACACTTGTTTATTTGACACTCCAATACGCAAAGCACAATAAACAGTTCTTTTGCAGCAAACTGGTTGGGACCTATAACCTTGCCAACGGTGGGGCGAGCAGATCGAGGCACTTCCTAAAGTTTAAGTTCTATGCCACTGTACTATGACCAGCGGCGCCTAAGCCAATCCGGCTGTTACAGAACAGGAAAGATGGGGTCTCTTCCAGCAACCCCTATGAACAGCAATGGAGCCCTCTTCGATGCGCTGTGGCCCCTATCAGGGGGATGTGTCCTCCCAAGAGAGTTCCCAGAGGCCCACTGTCACCGGGTTGGTGCTGCTCCGGGTCTCCAGTGGGTAACCTCTCTGGCCTCCTCACCTCAGATACGAGTCCCTCCGCTCAGGGACCCTCGGACAGTCCACCCTAGCGGGACCCAGTCGAAGGTACTGGGCCCCAGGCCTCCTCGATAGTACCTCACCCCAGGCTAAAGGTGCCTGGGATGGACGCCAACATGACTCCGGACCAGGCCATGGGCACCTGGACCAGACTCCTGGATCTCCAGCACCCAGGCCTGAGGGGCCTGGGTGCGGACCGCAACCCTCCTCCTCCGAGGACCTCCTTCTCCGCAAGACCTCGTGGTAAGGGCGTCTCCCCCTTTTATCTCCTCCCATCAACGGCCCGGCGGGTTCCCCGCCCCAGCCATACCATCTCCGGGAAGGGACAAAACAGGGAGCACTGCAGGAGATGATTCTACCTGAAGCCTGTGGGTACCCCGCCACCCACAGGCAAAGGAGAATACTACATCCTCCAATCCTCCACGAAACAAAAAGGGGTCTGAACCCTAACACAATTATACACCTGGGTCACACTATTCCCCAGGTGTATCCCATCAATTTGAGGACCCCGCTACACAAAGAAAACAAAAATATATATATATATATATATATATCGTTTATGAATACATGTATAGGGGGAAATGGGAGGGGGGAAAGAAGCGGGGAGAAAGAGGGGGAGGGAAAGAGGGGGAAAGGGGAGTGAAAAATAAATTATTTGGACTAGCGCACAAAGTAAGGTCCATAAAGACATGGATGAGCGAGTTTGGGGTGGAGTAACTTGACTGGCCTGCACAGAGTCCTGACCTCAACCCGATAGAACACCTTTGGGATGAATTAGAGCGGAGACTGCGAGCCAGGCCTTCTCGGCTAACATCAGTGCCTGACCTCACAAATGTGCTTCTGGAAGAATGGTCAAACATTCCCAAAGACACACTCCTAAACCTTGTGGACAGCCTTCCCAGAAGATTTGAAGCTGTTACAGCTGAAAAGGGTGAGCCAACTCAATATTGAACCCTACGGACTTAGACTGGGATGCCATTAATGTTCATGTGCGTGTAAAGGCAGGCATCCCAATACTTTTGGCAATATAGTGTATATATCGTGCTTCAAAGCAGAACTGCAGCATGGAAGCATGGAGAACTTTGGCAAATATGCATAGCATACTTGGACATTGTAGCAAACTTACTTCTGGGTTTGCCCTCCTCCAAAGTGAGCCAATGTCGCTGCTGCTGCTGTCATCTTCTTGTCATTTTCTTTCACATCTTATATCCATTGGCTCCCGGGGCTGTCAATCTAATCCTGTGATGAGGCAAAAGTGGCAGGGCCGAGCCAGACTGTGTATGTCACACAGCTTGGCTCGGTAGCGATCCCACACGTGCTCCCCCCTAGGAATCATCTTTCTGTGGTGGCTCGCCTAGAAGAGGAGGAGCCTGGAGTGCTGGTGGGGAGGATCCCAGAAAGAAGATTTAGGTACACTGTGCAATTACGCTGTACAGAGAAGATAAGTATAACATGTTGTTACTGCACAACTTGTGCTTCAGCCTGATGTGCAGAGGGAGGCCTCTCGTACAGCCCCTACTCGAGAACCACAGATGTTGCAAAACTGGTCACAGGCATGCAGTGAAGTACAGGTGCCCGTGTGTATTCTCTCTGCTGGATGAAGAGGTGAGTTGTAGGTGTCACCAGAACCGGAATGATAAGCTGGAACTGAAGACAGCAGACAGTGGATCCCTGTGTGCTTGTGCCAGGTTTCCAACGTGAAGTGTAAATATTAGAGGAATGGGAGTCTCCTGATGAAGTCACGTGACCGAGACACCAGAGGCACCGGAGGTGATGTGTGCGAGCTCGCTGCTCGTTTTTATATGCCGATTTTTATGTGTAGCGGCCTCCTCTCTCTCTCTCTCCACTGCTGGCTGGTTTCTGCTTGTCTAGGGGTACCTTGGAGGAGAGAGTGCGGGGTCACCACGCCAAGCCTCCACCACAGATGTTTGTGTGGTGTAAGCAAAGTTCCTTTACCTTCGGGTCGGTGTTCTGAGTTTGGAGCCTCTGCCTCTTCTGTGGAACTGTGTCTGCCAGTAAATGAGCCCCACACCAACAAAAGTCCAACACTCCTTTATTCTTCAATGTCAGGATGAAACACAATCAGTTGGACTCCCTCAAATGAACAGACAGGGGGTGTGGATAGGAGTAGGCCTAGGTACAATGAACTCTCCTATTCCTCTATCAGCGAATAGGTTTGGCACATGGTCTATGCCACCTGTTGAGAATCTTGGTCGCTGCCACCGACCGGATGAACGGTGAACCTTCCTCCTGACTTGACTCTGCCCCTGTTTGGGAAGATACCCCTCCGGGCAGTCTCCTGAGGCTCACCCGGCACCGGCAATCTGCTGCACCAGGTCTTCGGGTGAGTAGCTCCTCCGGTCCCTTACGCCTCTGCATTCGGGTACCCCACTCCCGAGGTCCCCTAGGATATCCTTCCCTCGCGGAGCCCAGCGGAGGACACTGGGCTCCAGGCCTCCAACTGAGTACCTCACCCCAGGCTGAAGGTGCCCGAGGTGGAACACGAACTCCCGGTGTCCAGGCCTAGGCCGCCTGGACACCGACCACGAACCACAGCCCTCAGGCTGAAGGTGCCTGGGACTCGACGACCCCGTGACCAAAATGGCCGACCCCTTTATACCCTCCCCCAACAAGCCCAGCGGAGCCCCCGGCCCGCTGTACTCATGCTGCGAGAGGCCAAAAAGGGTATGCCACTGCAATGATGGCTCAACCCCGGGCCTAAAGTGACAGCACCACCCGCTGGGCCCCAGGGAACCACACATCACAGATCCCCCACCAAATTCAAACGTGACAGAAAAGCATATACCCGCTACATATGCATCCTATGTGAGTACCCTTATTTGTGCTTTTTTTGCCAATAAACATTTTTAAACATACTACACTATTGGCGCATTCATCTCCCTTCTGTGAGGGTCACTGCTGTTACACTAGACGGGGCTCCCTAGGGAGATTCTGTTTTCAGACAGAGGTCCGACATTACTAGGAGACGCCATACCGGGAAACGGCCGAAGTATACGCCGGATTTACACAGAGAGATCTTTATACGCTTTTACAGCAGTAAGGTAAGGGGACACCCTCATCATCAATCACATGGGAAACAGGAATCCTCTCCCCTTCCTCTAATTTACACTTCACGTTGGAAACCTGGCACAAGCACCAGCACTTACCTTTATATTGCTCCAACCAGCTACTTATGATGTTTGCACATGAACACTGATCAACGTTTTATTTTATTTTTTGTATACTATATTTATACATCTTGTATTATTGAAGGCATTTTGTATATTGAAGCAACGATTTTTGAGGATTTCTGTCAGCAGTGCATGTTTGCACTCCATCACAGCTGGCACTTAGCACTTTATTCTTTTGGAAAAGTTTTATTCACTTTGGATTTTATTCACTTTGGAGTTTCATTCACTTTTAGAGTTTATTCTAGTTTATTTATTCTAGTCCTTTTTATATTAGGATTCACTGATTTTGCATATGTTTACCTTTTATTTTGGTTGACCGACCACTACCTCATATTCTACAAGGTGCATTTAGCTATTTTTACCCATTTCCACTATATACAGCGCAGCATTATTTTCTTTTACGTCATATACCATGGGTACTGAGATCACCTTCAGTGCTGCAGCAGTATTCCCCTTTCCCTTACTTCTTTGGTAGCGCAGAAATACTACACTTACACAAGGATACAGGAACAGCTGCAGATCAGATAGCAAAGGGCTAGTGCAGCTACTGCACTTATATAGGCCACTGGGACCCATGTAAATGGCTACCACGCGCACATGCGTATATCTGGACGCGAACACGTGTGCGCGCTTCTGCACGCGCATATGCGAATTGGCGCACGTCTATTTACAGCTGGATGGGTACCAGCAAGTCTGCGCCTGCGCACTTCTGTGTGTCTTGTGGTCATTGCAGTATCGTGACCAAAACGTTCCTAACAGTTACCTGCAGGACTCTGCAATCACTATAGCTGGTCTCCCAGAGTACAGAGAACATGGAAATGCAATTATTTTAGTAAATATAAATACCTGCTAAATACCTTTTTTCATCAACAGTATATAGCAGTCTTGTGACATCTATCTGAGCACTGGTTAAATCTTACAGGAGTTTTCATTCTCCTCTGACTGTCCTATGAGGCTGCATGAACCCTGACTTTCTGTCTGGACAGTGCTGATTGGCCCGGTGCTGATCACATGAACCCTCCAAAAAAAAATAACTCTCTAGCAATACACACCAAACTAAGCATGTGCAGAGTGCCTCCCAGGGCTCTGTTCTATCAGCAGATGGATTGGGGGCAGTAAAAAAAAGGGGAGGATCAGAGAAGACCGGGTCAGACAGCCCTTTTACACAATGCAGAGGATAACCCCTTAGGTTCCACTGTGAGTGTAACAAGTAGTGATGAGCCGAACACCCCCGGGTTCGGTTCGCACCAGAACCCGCGAACGGACCGAAAGTTCGCACGAACTTTAGAACCCTATTAAATACAATGGATGCGAACTTTCGAAATCTAAAGTGCTAATTATAACGACTATTATGCATGTTATTGTCCTAAAAAGGGTTTGGGAACCCGGGTTCTGCACCAGGGCACATGTATCAATCCAAAAAAAAGTTTTAATAACAGCCGTTTTTCGGGAGCAGTCATTTTAATGATGCATAAAGTGAAAAAAAAAAGTCAAATATTCCTTTAAATATCGTACCTGGGGGGTGTCTAAAGTATGCCTGTGAAGTGCCACGTGTTTCCCGTGTTTAGAACTGTCCCTGCACAAAATTACATTTCTGAAGGAAAAAAAGCCATTTAAAACTGCTTGCGGCTTTAATGTAATGTCTGGTCCCGGTAATATGGATGAAAATCTTTAAGAAAAATGGCATAGCTACCCCATCACCCCTCCCCCCCCCCCTACCCCAGCCCATTACCAGCCCCTTTGGGTCTTGTATGGATATTAAGGGGAACCCCGCACACAAAATAAAAAAGGCCCTATATACTCTGAACAGCCGTATACAGGCGGTGCATACAAGACAGGGACTGTAGGTTTGTGTAGAATCTGTTTGTAATTTTGAACAGGTACATTGTTTAAGTGTAGCTCCAGCCAAGAAATCTATTTTTAAGCTTTTTGGAAAACATAGGGAAGGGTTATCACCCCTGTAACATTTGTTTTGCTGTCTGTGCAGTGTGCACCTGTTCAGAACAGTTCACCTCACTTTCCATCCTAATGACAAATGTTTTTTGAAAATTTGGGGTTTTTATTGAAACAAGAATTGGTGATAAAGCATCAGTGGAGAGGAGACACTTTTTTTCCCATATTAACTCTTACAGGAGAGAATTTGCCTTCCTAGGGGTAGATTTCCTCTCACTTCCTGTTGTATCCTTCCGTTTGCAAGGAAGAGTCATTTGTAAGTTGGATGTTTGAAAGTAGGGGCCTGCCGTATATACTCAGCTGAAATTTGCCCCTTACATGTTGGTGTTGCCACAACACTGTGAGCCCTCACAGTTACTCTTGGTGGGCGCATGAATGGGCCCTGCTGTGAATTATTAGATCAAGAATTGTAATTGCATGCCCCTGTTGAACAGGGGCTGAAAAATTGGGCCTTTGGTGGTGGTGGTGGTGGTGTTGACACAACACTGTAAGACCTCACAGTTATTCTTGGTGGGCGCAGGAATGGGCCCTGCTGTGAATTATTAGTTTAAGAATTGTAATTGCATGCCCCTGTTGAACAGGGGCTGAAAAATTGGGCCTTTGGTGGTGGTGGTGGTGGTGTTGACACAACACTGTAAGGCCTCACAGTTACTCTTGGTGGGCGCAGGAATGGGCCCTGCTGTGAATTATTAGATCAAGAATTGTAATTGCATGCCCCTGTTGAACAGGGGCTGAAAAATTGGGCCTTTGGTGGTGGTGGTGGTGGTGTTGACACAACACTGTAAGGCCTCACAGTTACTCTTGGTGGGCGCAGGAATGGGCCCTGCTGTGAATTATTAGATCAAGAATTGTAATTACATGCCCCTGTTAAACAGGGGCAGAAAAATTGGGCCTTAGGCACTGGTGCCACAACACTGCAACCCCTCACAGATACTGTACTTGGAGCACAGCAATGAGCCCTGTTGCAAAGTATTGCATCAAAAATTGTAATTACATGCCCCTGTTAAACAAGGGCTGAAAAATTGGGCCTTAGCCACTGGTGGCGGCACCGAGAAACAAAAATGTTCTTCCAAGCTATCATCATCAATCGGATCATTGAGGAGGAGGAGGATAGTCAGTCAACATAACAGGACAGTCTCTCAGCATCAGCATCAGTCTTGAAGGGATGTGACATTTGAAAATAAATTAGTCTGTTATATCAGCTTCAGGTGTTTGGTAGCTGGTGGTGATCCAAGACTGGTTCATCTTTATGAAGGTCAGTCGATTAACAGAGTCGGTGGACAGGCGCACCCTGTGATCCGTGACAAATCCTCCAGCAGCACTGAATGTGCGTTCTGAAAGAACGCTGGATGCAGGACAAGCCAGTAGCTCAATTGCATACTGTGCAAGCTCTGGATAGTGATCCATCCTCAAGACCCAGTAAGCCAGAGGATTTTCGGTGGGGAAGGTGTCCAAGTCTGACCTTGCTCCTAGGTATTCCTGCACCATGTATATCAGACGCTGGTGATGGTTGCTGGAACCGATCATACCTTGGGGCTGCGGACTAAAGAATTGTCTGAACGCATCGGTCAGACGGCCACCTTCCCCACCGCTCCTTCTTTGACTGACCGAAGCCTCAGCAATTCGTTGTCCAGGACCAGGAGTTTGTAACCTCCCAGTCTCTGGGAACGCGTTGCACAGACCTTTCTGCAAGGCCTCCCGCAGTTGTCTCATCCTCTGCTCCCTCTGCGACGGTAAGATAAGGTCCGCAACCTTACCCTTGTACCGTGGATCAAGGAGAGTGGCCAGCCAGTAATGGTCCCTCTCCTTGATCCGAAGAATACGAGGATCCTTCCGCAGACTTTGCAGGATCAGGGAGGCCATGCAGCGTAGGTTAGCTGAGGCATTCGGTCCGGAGTCCTCTCGGTCACTAAGGACGACATGATCCGCAGCCACCTCCTCCCAGCCACGTACAAGTCCACTGGTTTCTTGGGACTGTAAATCATCCCTAAAAGACTGCTGCTGATGATGCTGAGGGCCAGGCTCCACCTCCATGCTGACACAATCCTCCTCCTCCTCCTCCTCTTCTTCCTGTGCGATGGGTGGGACAGAAGGAACACTGTCTGGGTAAAGGGGGCCTTGAGAGGCAAGGAAGTCCTTCTCTTCCTGCCTCTGTTCTGCCTCAAGTGCCCTGTCCATTATTCCACGCAGCGTATGTTCCAACAGGTGGACAAGAGGTACAGTGTCACTGATGCATGCACTGTCACTGCTCACCATCCTCGTGCCTCCTCAAATGGTGCCAGGACAGTGCATGCATCCCTGATCATGCCCCACTGGCGTGGTGAAAAAAACCTGAGCTCCCCTGACCCTGTCCTGGTGCCGTAGTCGCACAGGTACTCATTGATGGCCCTCTGCTGCGTGTGCAGCCGCTGCAGCATGGCCAACGTTGAGTTCCACCTGGTGGGCATGTCACATATAAGGCGGTTCTTGGGCAGGTTCAACTCCTTTTGCAGCTCAGCCAGGCGAGCACTGGCATTATAAGATCTGCGGAAATGCACACAGACTTTCCTGGCCTGCCTCAGGACATCCTGTAAGCCTGGGTACCTGCCCAAGAACCGCTGCACCACCAGGTTAAGGATGTGAACCACACAGGGCACATGGGTCAGTTGTCCCTGTCGGAGAGCGGAGAGGAGGTTGGTGCCATTGTCGCAAACTACCATTCCTGGCTTAAGCTGGCGTGGCGTCAACCACCTCTCGGCCTGCCCCTGCAGAGCAGACAGAACCTCTGCCCCAGTGTGGCTCCTGTCCCCCAAACACACCAGCGCAAGCACGGCATGGCATCTTTTTGCCTGCGTAATTGCGTAGCCCCTTGAATGCCTACGGAGCACCGCTGGTTCCGAGGACAAAGCACAGGAAGAGGCCATGGAGGAAGAAGAAGAGGAGGGGGTGGAGGACAGAGGTGTGTCACAACCAGTAGTAGCATTTTGGAGGCGTGGTGGTGGAACAACCTCCAACACTACTGCACCTTGTCCTGCATCCTTCCCAGCTGCCAAAAGAGTGACCCAATGGGCCGTGAAAGAAAGGTAATGTCCCTGTCCATGCCTGCTGGACCATGAGTCAGCGGTAATATGCACCCTACCGCTGACCGCCCTGTCCAGCGAGGCCAAGACATTGCCTTCCACATGCCGGTAGAGAGCCGGAATCGCCTTCCGTGAGAAAAAGTGGCGTTTGGGAACCTGCCACTGAAGAACTGCACATTGCACAAACTCACGGAAGGGGGCCAAGTCTACCAACTGAAAAGGCAGCAGTTGAAGCGCTAGCAATTTAGCCAAGCTAGCATTCAACCGCTGGGCATGTGGATGGCTGGGAGTGAACTTTTCGACGGTCCAGCAGCTGGTACTTGGCTGTGACACACCTAATTCTACACCTTCATTCCTCTCAGTGCAGGTTTCAGAGAGGACTGAAGGTAAAGTGGGGTTGGAGATCCCAGCTGATGCGGAGCAAGAAGAGGTCCGCTTTGTTCTTTGGTGTGGGTCTTTAAGGTAAGCTTGCCAACGAGCTGCATGGCAGGTCAACATATGTCTGGTCAATTGGAAAAAAATATATAGAAGAAACTGCGCTTAAAGTGTACGAATCAAGCTAATGGATTGCCTGAAAAAAGAAAATATTATAGGAGAAGCAGCAACTAGTCTGAAAACAATCATCAGTGGGTACAAATAAGAAAAAAATATGTAGTCGCGCTAACTTATGAGTTTGAACATAAGCCCATCACTGGGTAACTGAAAAAATCCAAATATCAACAGTGATAACATATAAAAAGCTAAGTGAAAAGCAATATATATTCTATGTGAACAGATAATAAACAGAAAATTAACTGTGAATAAAAAATTGGTTATTGTCCAAAAATACTATAGAGCGGAAAAAACCCCTCAAAGTTCATAATCAAAAATCCATAATGCAAAAAACCATGATGAAAAAAACACTCGTGAGGCGATAACCAAAATTAATAAAGAAATGAAGAAGGAAAGGATTCCGATCTTCTTAGACTTAAATTTGTGACTTTCACCACCACCAGTAGAAGTTACTGCTTACCGAACAGCGATGGTCCCCTATGACGGAGGACCTCAAACAGCCTTAAGTAATACTCAGTTAAGCCTCCAGAGTGTAGCCAGTGATAAACCTGAGTTGTTTTAATAGCCCGACAGCTCATATAGCATCATACAGGTATTCAACGTGGACCATGAAAAAAAAGGGGGGGGGACACTAGATAGTGTAAAATCTTTGGTGAACATTTATTAAAATAATGAAAACATACTCACAAGAGCAGTTAAAAAGACAGCTTAAAAGTATCACAGCGCCGACCGGTCAATTGGCGCTGGCACACACACGTCAGTGGAAGTCGAGCAATGGAGGGTGACGTCAGCACAAAGCTCGTATCCTGCCCTACGCGTTTCGTGGAAAATCACGTCGTCTCGGGGCACGGGCGATGAGCTGCGTCACCCCCTCTAAATAGGGGACACACCGGAAGGAGGATCCGACCCGAAAGAGGACGCGCGCGTGCACGCATCACGTCAGGAGTCAACAATGCCTAGCTAATACGGCCGCTGTACCAGCGTAGCCGATCTAGCGGCAGATGCGCACGCACATCTCCCCACGAGGAAACCAAGCCTCGTTCGTGAGGCCGCTCAGTGCACGTCATCACGCTAAGCGGAATGACGAAAGCACTCGGGAAGAGCGTACCTTATGTCTACGTGACCATGACAACAAGGATCACGGCGCGTCATCACGAAAGAACGGAATGACGGAAGCCCTCGGGATGAGCATACCATACGTTTTGCGTGACCATGATAGCAAAAATCACAACAGCGTTACGTACGTCCTCTAAGGGGAGGGACCCTCCGGGTGTGTCGCAAGAAACAGTAGAACCCGCAACCGCCACCGCAACCAATGGGTGCAGAGGACGCATTGGGACACTAAACTGCTCCAATTGTTAGATATTAATATCACACATAAACAGTAATAAATTGATGCTGGAATTTGGGAACATCTAAGTTCATACCAATGAATGGACATTCTTGGAGAACCTGACAGGATACTACCGATGTAAGAAATGCCAAGTGTGTAGCCTGAATAGTTGCAGAGATAGGAAGATTAGCCAATTTTTGTCAACAAGCACTGGCCGATCCTATGAAATCGAACCTTTCATAACATGCTCATCTTTGGGGGTGGCCTACCTGATTCAGTGCCCTTGCGGTCTTCAGTATGTGGGGAGGACCAAAAGGGCATTGAGGGTGAGACTTAACGAACACATAGCAAATATCCGCAAAGGTTTCGATAAGCACTCTGTATCCAAGCACTATGACCAGGTCCATAAGAGAGACCCGTCTGGCACGTTATTCATTGCCATTGATAAATCTAGACCACATTGGAGAGGCAGCTTGCTTGTGAGAGAAATCTCCAAGCAAGAAATGGCATGGGTGTACAGGTTGAGGACTTATGTTCCATTTGGACTCAACGTTGACACCGATGTCAATGCCTTTATCAACAATTCCTAGCAACAACTGGCAATGATGTTGTGATGGGAGTCCATTGAGGCCCGATCATTGACACCCATCGTAACATGTACCCTGTCGACCACTAGTGTGTTGTAGTTTAATTTTATGCGGATTCACCGCTACTTATACTCTAAATAACATGAGGTCATTCTGTTTTTCTGTTAAATTTATTTTTTGTACGGTTCTGGACATTGGTATGAACTTAGATGTTCCCAAATTCCAGCATCAATTTATTACTGTTTATGTGTGATATTAATATCTAACAATTGGAGCAGTTTAGTGTCCCAATGCGTCCTCTGCACCCATTGGTTGCGGTGGAGGTTGCGGGTTCTACTGTTTCTTGCGACACACCCGGAGGGTCCCTCCCCTTAGAGGACGTACGTAACGCTGTTGTGATTTTTGCTATCATGGTCACGCAAAACGTATGGTATGCTCATCCCGAGGGCTTCCGTCATTCCGTTCTTTCGTGATGACGCGCCGTGATCCTTGTTGTCATGGTCACGTAGACGTAAGGTGCGCTCTTCCCGAGTGCTTTCGTCATTCCGCTTAGCGTGATGACGTGCACTGAGCGGCCTCACGAACGAGGCTTGGTTTCCTCGTGGGGAGATGTGCGTGCGCATCTGCCGCTAGATCGGCTACGCTGGTACAGCGGCCGTATTAGCTAGGCATTGTTGACTCCTGACGTGATGCGTGCACGCGCGCGTCCTCTTTCGGGTCGGATCCTCCTTCCGGTGTGTCCCCTATTTAGAGGGGGTGACGCAGCTCATCGACCATGCCCCGAGACGACGTGATTTTTCACGAAACGCGTAGGGCAGGATACGAGCTTTGTGCTGACGTCACCCTCCATTGCTCGACTTCCACGGACGTGTGTGTGCCAGCGCCAATTGACCGGTCGGCGCTGTGATACTTTTAAGCTGTCTTTTTAACTGCTCTTGTGAGTATGTTTTCATTATTTTAATAAATGTTCACCAAAGATTTTACACTATCTAGTGTCCCCCCCCCCTTTTTTTTCATGGTCCACGTTGAATACCTGTATGATGCTATATGAGCTGTCGGGCTATTAAAACAACTGAGGTTTATCACTGGCTACACTCTGGAGGCTTAACTGAGTATTACTTAAGGCTGTTTGAGGTCCTCCGTCATAGGGGACCATCGCTGTTCGGTAAGCAGTAACTTCTACTGGTGGTGGTGAAAGTCACGAATTTAAGTCTAAGAAGATCGGAATCCTTTCCTTCTTCATTTCTTTATTAATTTTGGTTATCGCCTCACGGGTGTTTTTTTCATCATGTTTTTTTGCATTATGGATTTTTGATTATGAGCTTTGAGGGGTTTTTTCCGCTCTACAGTATTTTTGGACAATAACCAATTTTTTATTCACAGTTAATTTTCTGTTTATTATCTGTTCACATAGAATATATATTGCTTTTCACTTAGCTTTTTATATGTTATCACTGTTGATATTTGGATTTTTTCAGTTACCCAGTGATGGGCTTATGTTCAAACTCATAAGTTAGCGCGACTACATATTTTTTTCTTATTTGTACCCACTGATGATTGTTTTCAGACTAGTTGCTGCTTCTCCTATAATATTTTCTTTTTTCAGGCAATCCATTAGCTTGATTCGTACACTTTAAGCGCAGTTTCTTCTATATATTTTTTTCCAATTTTCACACAAACTACTATTAATTGCTGCTTGGTGATTGGTCGACCTTTGACCGAGATGGATATTTTTGACTTCCGAGCTAAACGGATAGTCAATACGACTGGGGTATTTGACTCTACCCCGGCCTCGGTAGGCTCTGATGTCAGTGGTCTCTTTTTGAGACTTAAAAACATTATGACAACTGAGATACACACTCAGTGGGACATAGCGTTTCTGGAGAATTACATCAGAAATGCTATGGTCCCAAGAAGCCTTCGCTGGGAGGTGAGCCCACAAAAGGGTGAACCTGACTTGGAGGCTTGGGCCAAGTACTTTAATGATGCCGGAGTCTCTTTTTTGCGTTTTTTGGCTCAAGGGAAGAGCCAGAAACTACAAAGACTTGACACCGAGATCAAAACGGTTAGGGACCTGTTAGCCTCCTTTAAAAATGGAGAGGAATACAGGGAGTGTTCCAACTCTCTTCAAAAAACCTTAGAGAGGGAAGAAAAGGACCAAAAAGCGAAAAAGAAGAAAAAGTACCTTAGAGATTTTGAGGATTATCAGTCCGGTTTTGTTTTTTTGTGGCAGAGAAAAATGACCGTAGAGGAGACAAACGAGGCTGCAATGGACACTGCACCTCAGGGTGTAGTGCCACCTGGCTCGGCTGTTAACCCTCCTAGGACTAGTCGGGTTTTAAACCCTCCCACACCGGTTATAGCTCAACGTAATAATAAGGTTAAGACCAAGAATGGGCCTAATCAAGGTAATCTTTCATCTAAAACGCCAAAAAAAACGAAAACTCATAGATCTGACGTACAGGTTCAACCCTTTCGGGATGAATCCTTGGGGGATTGGGAGTACCCTTCATCTAGATCCACCCAACATGATATGGGATATAACCAAGGATATATGAGACCCAGTTTTGAGACCAGTGGTATGCGGGACTATAACATTCCCACCCAAAATCGTTTTTTCCCTTTATCATATTCATTAGGGCCGCAAGGCCGTGGATCTATGGAAAGACGATTTGGATTTGACAATCAGGATAGAAATAGTCAGTTCTCTCAGTCTAGTCAATATGACAGGGGTTATGATTATTCTAGGCCTCCCTACCCCCCAGGTCCATATGACTTTAGACCTAACTCAAGTTGGGGTTTTCCCATGGGCCAACAAGGTCGATTTGGCCCATCGGAAAGAAGAGAGGGGTTAGAGGTGGGAGGAGGGCCCAGTTGCTCAAAAAGAAAAAGAATATAGGTGCGGGCATCTTTAATTTGAGCCAACAGCCTTTGTCAGAATCTGAGCAATGCCTCTTAGATAAGGGTTTGAAATTTGCTCCGCCTAGGAGCTTGAGCAAGTTCCAAACCTTTATGGATGTTCACAAGTTTGCGAGAAAGCTTAACATCAAAAGGCACTTTTTGTCTAATCCTATAACGGTTGGACTGAATTCTCCACCTGAGTACAAACATACTGGCTTAGCCAATGCATCACTGTTCAACCCCCCTGGTTCACTGGCTCCGAGTATTAAAGTATTTAGGGATGTGGTACTCAAGGACCTTGAAATGATTAAGGTGAAAAAGGTTAAGATGCAGAGGAATTTGGAGAGTGGTCTTGAGTCTCTGTGTTCTAACAAATCCCTAGTTATTAGACCCGCTGATAAGGGGGGAGGGATAGTTATCCTTGATAGGTGTGACTATCTAAAAGAGTTGCACAGGATCGTTGATGACATCGAAACCTATACCCCCCTTAGTAGGGATCCTGTCATTAGGTATAAGAGGGAACTGGAAGGTATTGTGGATGAGGGACATCGGGTAGATATCCTTAGTGATAGGGAGAGATTATTTTTGATACCTTGTGCCCCCCGAACTCCCGTTATCTATTATCTCCCGAAGATCCACAAAAGCCTCACCTCCCCCCCGGGATGACCCATTGTAAGTGGGATAGTTTCAATCACATCCCGGGTGGGGAAGTATATTGATTTTTTTCTGCAACCTCTGGTTCAGCAGATCCCCTCATGTGTAAGAGACACCAAGTACGTTATTAACTTACTCAAAGACCTCGTTCCCACAAATGGTATATGGATGGTCACGGCGGACGTGACCTCACTTTATACCATTATTCCACACGAGCGTGGTTTTGAGGCTGTGGAGTTGTACTTGGTGAGAGGATCAGATCTGCCACCCCGGCAAATTGATTTTATTATGACTCTGCTGAAATATGCAGCAAGTCATAATTATTTTTGGTGTGATAATCAATTTTTCCGCCAAGACCGAGGTGTGGCGATGGGGGCGAAGTATGCCCCCAGCTTGGCCAATCTTTTTATGGCCAAGTGGGAGGAGGACGTCGTCGATGTTTGCCGGAGACCAGAGGTTGTACTCTGGGCAAGGTACATCGAAGACGTCCTCCTCCTGTGGGACGGTAGTGAACCCGCTCTGCGTGATTACATGCTGTCCCTGAACGATAACGATAGAGGTATCAGATTTTCCTTTGAGGCAAGCCAGGAATCAGTACACTATTTGGATTTGGAAATCTCAGTTGTCGATAATAAGTTTGTTACCACCACTTATTTTAAACCAACTGATAGGAACTCATACATCCCGCTTGATAGTTGCCATTATGCCCCCTGGCTCAAGGCTGTTCCTTATGGTCAACTCACTAGATTAAGACGTAACTGCACAGATCTAGAGGCCTTTAAAGGCCAAGCTGAGATTCTCTCTAAAAGATTTGTAGATAAAGGTTACCAACAGAGTGATATGTCTCAATTGATACAATCTGTTAGTGAGATTGACCGAGGATCACTTCTGGCTAATAAGGAAAAGGTGGCAGGGGATGGTAAGTTTTCTCTTCCATTTATTACCACCTTCTCTATGCAGCACCAGACCATCAAACGTTTGATACGTAAGCATTGGCACGTGCTAATCAGTGACCAGGTGCTGGATCCCTCCCTTCCAGAAAGACCATCTATTGTATTTAGAGGGGCTTCGACACTTTCCAATAGAGTGGCTCCAAGCGTCCAGGACCCCCTACGGGCTAATAGGACATTCTTGGAGAACCTGACAGGATACTACCGATGTAAGAAATGCCAAGTGTGTAGCCTGAATAGTTGCAGAGATAGGAAGATTAGCCAATTTTTGTCAACAAGCACTGGCCGATCCTATGAAATCGAACCTTTCATAACATGCTCATCTTTGGGGGTGGTCTACCTGATTCAGTGCCCTTGCGGTCTTCAGTATGTGGGGAGGACCAAAAGGGCATTGAGGGTGAGACTTAACGAACACATAGCAAATATCCGCAAAGGTTTCAATAAGCACTCTGTATCCAAGCACTATGACCAGGTCCATAAGAGAGACCCGTCTGGCACGTTATTCATTGCCATTGATAAATATAGACCACATTGGAGAGGCAGCTTGCTTGTGAGAGAAATCTCCAAGCAAGAAATGGCATGGGTGTACAGGTTGAGGACTTATGTTCCATTTGGACTCAACGTTGACACCGATGTCAATGCCTTTATCAACAATTCCTAGCAACAACTGGCAATGATGTTGTGATGGGAGTCCATTGAGGCCCGATCATTGACACCCATCGTAACATGTACCCTGTCGACCACTAGTGTGTTGTAGTTTAATTTTATGCGGATTCACCGCTACTTATACTCTAAATAACATGAGGTCATTCTGTTTTTCTGTTAAATTTATTTTTTGTACGGTTCTGGACATTGGTATGAACTTAGATGTTCCCAAATTCCAGCATCAATTTATTACTGTTTATGTGTGATATTAATATCTAACAATTGGAGCAGTTTAGTGTCCCAATGCGTCCTCTGCACCCATTGGTTGCGGTGGAGGTTGCGGGTTCTACTGTTTCTTGCGACACACCCGGAGGGTCCCTCCCCTTAGAGGACGTACGTAACGCTGTTGTGATTTTTGCTATCATGGTCACGCAAAACGTATGGTATGCTCATCCCGAGGGCTTCCGTCATTCCGTTCTTTCGTGATGATGCGCCGTGATCCTTGTTGTCATGGTCACGTAGACGTAAGGTACGCTCTTCCTGAGTGCTTTCGTCATTCCGCTTAGCGTGATGACGTGCACTGAGCGGCCTCACGAACGAGGCTTGGTTTCCTCGTGGGGAGATGTGCGTGCGCATCTGCCGCTAGATCGGCTACGCTGGTACAGCGGCCGTATTAGCTAGGCATTGTTGACTCCTGACGTGATGCGTGCACGCGTGCGTCCTCTTTCGGGTCGGATCCTCCTTCCATTGTGTCCCCTATTTAGAGGGGGTGACGCAGCTCATCGCCCGTGCCCCGAGACGACGTGATTTTTCACGAAACGCGTAGGGCAGGATACGAGCTTTGTGCTGACGTCACCCTCCATTGCTCGACTTCCACGGACGTGTGTGTGCCAGCGCCAATTGACCGGTCGGCGCTGTGATACTTTTAAGCTGTCTTTTTAACTGCTCTTGTGAGTATGTTTTCATTATTTTAATAAATGTTCACCAAAGATTTTACACTATCTAGTGTCCCCCCCCTTTTTTTTTCATGGTCCACGTTGAATACCTGTATGATGCTATATGAGCTGTCGGGCTATTAAAACAACTGAGGTTTATCACTGGCTACACTCTGGAGGATTAACTGAGTATTACTTAACCACTTAACAACCACCTGCCGACAAATAACGTCGACAAGGTGGTTGCTTAACTCTGGGGCGCGCACACGGGAAACTCCGTGACCGCCGGGTCCAGAGGACCCGGCGGATCACGAATCGCGGTAAATCGCCGCTGATAGCGGCCGTTTACCACGTGATCGCTCCGTCAAATGACGGAGCAATCACTTGTAAACAGACCGGCGTCATTTGATGACGCCGGTTCCTCCCTCCCCTCTCTGTACCGATCGGTACAGTGTGAGAGGGGAGGGGGAGGGAGCGGATGGCAGCAGCAGCACTGTGGGCTGGATCTGTGACAATTGCAGTCACAGATCCAGCCATCCATCCATCCCTGCTCAGCCATCCCTGGTGCAATACCCTGCCAATACTCTGCAATACACCCTGCCAATACTCTGCAAAATACCCTGCCAATACTCTGCAAAATACCCTGCCAATACCCTGGTGCAATACTCTGCAATACCCTGGTGCAATACTCTGCAATACCCTGGTGCAATACTCTGCAATACCCTGCAAAATACTCTGCAATACCCTGCAAAATACTCTGCAATACCCTGCGCAATACCCTGCAAAATACTCTGCAATACCCTGGTGCAATACTCTGCAATACTCTGGTGCAATACTCTGCAATACTCTGGTGCAATACTCTGCAATACCCTGCGCAATACTCTGCAATACCCTGCGCAATACTCTGCAATACCCTGCGCAATATTCTGCAAAATACTCTGCAATACCCTGCACAATACTCTGCAATACCCTCCACAATACTCTGCAATACCCTCCACAATACCCTGTGCAATACCCGTGCAATACCCTGCCATACACCGCAATACCCTGCCATAGTCCGCAATACTCCGCAATGCCCTGCAATACTCCGCAATGCCCAGCAATACTCCGCAATGCCCAGCAATACTCCGCAATGCCCAGCAATACTCCGCAATGCCCGGCAATACTCCGCAATGCCCGGCAATACTCTGCAATAACCACTTCCCGCCCTCCGGCGTCATATGACGTCCTTGACTTTGTGCGGGGATATCTGAATAATGGGAGCAGCTACAGGCATCATTCAGATATTAGCTTTTTCAGCCGGCGATTCCCTACACCATAAGAACAATCATAGCAGCTGTTCCGCCGCTTGATCATTCTTACGGGAGGCGAGAGGTGATGTCCCCCCCCCCGCCGCCCTCCGGTGCTTCTACCGACTCACCGCTACGATCAAAGCCAGGATTGTTGTTTTTTTTTTTGTATTTTTTTCAGGCTTCCCAGCCTAGAGGTGAGATGTGGGGTCTTATTGACCCCCCCCCCCATATCTCACTGTAAAGAGGACCTGTCATGCCATATTCCTATTACAAGGGATGTTTACGTTCCTTGTAATAGGTATAAAAGTGATCAAAAAAATGTTTAGGGCGGAAAAACATGTCAAACTAAAATAAATAAAGTAAAATGAAGAATACATTTTTTATTTTTTTTTAAAGCGCCCCTGTCCCCGTGAGCTCGCATACAGAAGCGAACGCATACGTAAGTCCCGCCCACATATGAAAACGGTTTTCAAACCACACATGTGAGGTATCTCTGCGAACGTTAGAGCGAGAGCAATCATTTTGGCCCTAGACCTCCTCTGTAACTCAAAACATGTAACCAGTAAAAATATTTAAAGCGTCGCCTATGGGGATTTTTTAAGTAGCGAAGTTTGGCACCATTCCACGAGTGTGTGCAATTTTTAAGGGCGACATGTTAGGTATCTATTTACTCGGCGTAACTTCATCTTTCACATTATGCAAAAACATTGGGCTAATTTTACTGTTTTTTTTTTTTTTTTTAAGCACAAAACATTTTTTTTCCGTAAAAAACGCGTTAAAAAAATTGCTGCGCAAATATCGTGCGAGATAAAAAGTTGCAACAACCACCATTATATTCTCTAAGGTCTTTGCTAAAAAAACATATATATAATGTTTTGGGGTTCTATGTAATTTTCTAGCAAACAAATGATGATTTTTACATGTAGGAGAGAAATGTCAGAATTGGCCTGGGTGCTCCAGAACGCCTGAAGGTGCTCCCTGCATGTTGGGCCTCTGTATGTGGCCACGCTGTGTAAAAGTCTCACACATGTGGTATCGCCATACTCGGGAGTAATAGCAGAATGTGTTTTGGGGTGTAATTTGTGGAATGCATATGCTGTGTGTGAGAAATAACCTGCTAATATGACAATTTTGTGAAAAAAAAAAAAGAGAAAAAAAAAATCTTGATTTTGCAAAGAATTGTGGGAAAAAATGACAACTTCAAAAAACTCACAATGCCTCTTTCTGAATACCTTGGAATGTCTTCTTTCCAAAAAGGGGTCATTTGGGGGGTATTTGTACTTTTCTGGCATGTTAGGGTCTCAAGAATTGAGATAGGCCGTCAGTATTTCAGGTGTGATCAATTTTCAGATATTGGCACCATAGCTTGTGGACTCTATAACTTTCACAAAGACCAAATAATATACACCAATTTTTACTTATTTTTACCAAAGATATGTAGCAGTATAAATTTTGGCCAAAATTTATGAAGAAAAAATAGTAATTTGCAAAATTTTATAACAGAAACGAAAAAAAAAACATTTTTTTACAAAATTTTCAGTCTTTTTTCTCTTATAGCGCAAAAAATAAAAAACCCAACAGTGATTAAATACCACCAAAAGAAAGCTCTATTTGTGTGAAAAAAAGGACAAAAATTTCATATGGGTACAGTGTTGTATGACTGAGTAATTGTCATTCAAAATGTGAGAGCACCGAAAGCTGAAAATTGGTCTGGTTATTAAGGGGGTTTAAGTGCCCAGTGGTCAAGTGGTTAAGGCTGTTTGAGGTCCTCCGTCATAGGGGACCATCGCTGTTCGGTAAGCAGTAACTTCTACTGGTGGTGGTGAAAGTCACGAATTTAAGTCTAAGAAGATCGGAATCCTTTCCTTCTTCATTTCTTTATTAATTTTGGTTATCGCCTCACGGGTGTTTTTTTCATCATGGTTTTTTTGCATTATGGATTTTTGATTATGAACTTTGAGGGGTTTTTTCCGCTCTACAGTATTTTTGGACAATAACCAATTTTTTATTCACAGTTAATTTTCTGTTTATTATCTGTTCACATAGAATATATATTGCTTTTCACTTAGCTTTTTATATGTTATCACTGTTGATATTTGGATTTTTTCAGTTACCCAGTGATGGGCTTATGTTCAAACTCATAAGTTAGCGCGACTACATATTTTTTTTCTTATATGTCTGGTCAAGCATGTGGTGCCCAAGCGGGTGATGTTTTGGCCACGCGATATACGCTTGAGACATATGTTGCAAACAGCAGCTGTGCGATCTGATGCACTCGACTCAAAAAAGGCCCACACCAAAGAACTTTTTGAATAACGGGCAGAGGCAGCGCCCTGCACAGGTGGAGCTCTGCGGTGTGATTCCGTCGGTGTGCTGCCCTTACGCTGGCCCCCCGAGGGCATCCTGCCTCGTTGGAGATGTGCCTCCTCCTCATCCTCCTCCTCCTCCTCCTCCTCTCTCCTATTAGGCACCCACGTGGAGTCAGTGACCTCATCATCCCCTCCCTCCTCATCACTGGAGCCAATCTGGCAGTATGCTGCAGCTGCTGGAACATGACTGCCAGATTGGTGTCCTTCTTGAGCATCCCCTCTCTCTGCTCTCACGCAACTGCTTTCCTCTAGCTGGGTATCATCATCAGACCCTTCGAAACGCTGGGCATCCTCCTGGAGCATGTACCCAACACTGTGCTCAAACAGTTCGGGGGACTCCTCAGGAGGACATGGTTGGTCTAGGGAAGGAGTGACTGATGATGACATTGATACCAGGGAAGAGGACGCTTTGGCAGCTGCTTTGCCAGTACCCTGAGCCTGGGTGAGAGAGGATGAGGAGGATGAGGAGGGCTTGGTCACCCACTCTACCAAGTCTTCGGCGTGATGCGGCTCAACACGTCCAGTTGCCGAAAAGAAGGACAAGCGTGTCCCATGGCCACGTACTGATGGCGATGCACCGCGTCCACGACCAGCACTGTTGTCTCTAGACACAGAGCCTGCTTGCCCTCTTTTATTGGCTCCTGACTGTCTGCCTCTCCTTGCTTGCCTTCCAGACATTCTAATGGCCTGCAGGGAAATGGGAAAACCAGCAATAAGGCCTATCTTCAGGAATCACACTATGCCTGCTGTAGGTGCTGCAAATGCCTGTTGGTGTAACACACCAGGAAAAAGCAGCAATACAGGCTAACTTCAGGTGTAATATGATCAGGAGGCACACTCCGCCCGCTGTAAGTGCCGCAAATGCCTGTTGGTGTAACACACCAGGAAAAAGCAGCAATACAGGCTAACTTCAGGTGTAATATGATCAGGAGGCACACTCCGCCCGCTGTAAGTGCCGCAAATGCCTGTTGGTGTAACACACCAGGAAAAAGCAGCAATACAGGCTAACTTCAGGTGTAATATGATCAGGAGGCACACTCCGCCCGCTGTAAGTGCCGCAAATGCCTGTTGGTGTAACACACCAGGAAAAAGCAGCAATACAGGCTAACTTCAGGTGTAATATGATCAGGAGGCACACTCCGCCCGCTGTAAGTGCCGCAAATGCCTGTTGGTGTAACACACCAGGAAAAAGCAGCAATACAGGCTAACGTCAGGTGTAATATGATCAGGAGGCACACTCCGCCCGCTGTAAGTGCCCCAAATGCCTGTTGGTGTAACACACCAGGAAAAAGCAGCAATACAGGCTAACTTCAGGTGTAATATGATCAGGAGGCACACTCCGCCCGCTGTAAGTGCCGCAAATGCCTGTTGGTGTAACACACCAGGAAAAAGCAGCAATACAGGCTAACTTCAGGTGTAATATGATCAGGAGGCACACTCCGCCCGCTGTAAGTGCCGCAAATGCCTGTTGGTGTAACACACCAGGAAAAAGCAGCAATACAGGCTAACTTCAGGTGTAATATGATCAGGAGGCACACTCCGTCCGCTGTAAGTGCCGCAAATGCCTGTTGGTGTAACACACCAGGAAAAAGCAGCAATACAGGCTAACTTCAGGTGTATAATGTGCAGGAGGCTTAGCAACAATGACACTGACACTGTCCCCTGCCTACCCTTCTCTCTCCCTGCACACAAGGTTTATCAAAGTATATGACACTGACACTCTCCCTGCCTATCCTTCTCTCTCCCTACACACAAGGTTTAGCAAAGAATATGACACTGACACTCTCCCTGCCTATCCTTCTCTGTCCCTACACACAAGGTTTAGCAAAGAATATGACACTGACACTGTCCCCTGCCTATCCTTCTCTTTCCCTGCACACAAGGTTTATCAAAGTATATGACACTGACACTCTCCCTGCCTATCCTTCTCTCTCCCTACACACAAGGTTTAGCAAAGAATATGACACTGACACTCTCCCTGCCTATCCTTCTCTGTCCCTACACACAAGGTTTAGCAAAGAATAGATTTGACACTGTCCCTGCCTATCCTTCACTTTCCCTGCTCCGGAACACACTACACGAGGCCGCCGCGCTGGCGGCCTTTTATAGTGTGGGGCGTGTACTAAACCCCCTCAGCTATAATTGGCCACAGGCATCCTGCCTGTGGCCAATCATTGCTCTCCTCGCTGCCGGCGCTGTGATTGGCCAAGCATGCAGGGTCACAGTGCATGCTTGGCCAATCACAGCGCCGGGATTACACTGCGATGGCGCAGTGTATTGTGGGCCATTCGCGTCACTCGAATTTGGCGCGAACGGCCCAAATCGTTCATTGTTCGCCGAACACACGAACAGCCGATGTTCGAGTCGAACTTATGTTCGACTCGAACACCAAGCTCATCCCTAGTAACAAGCATGCTTTACTGCATATACAGACTGATTTTACTGTTGTGGGTTTAGTAACACTTTAAGAAATACGTTGATTAAATAGGAGTTTGGACAACTATCTGTCAGATGAGGTTCCATATTTAGAACTGTAAAGTCATGCACTTGGGTGCCAAAAATACACATGCAAAATATACATTAGGAGGGGCTCCCCTGTGAAAAGGAAATCTGTGAGCACTTATAATCAGGGCCGATCCGCCCTATAGGCTTGCTAGGCAAGCTGCATAGGGCCCCGAGTAATTACTAGGGGCCCCCGAATCTTCGCCGCCGCCGCCACTAGAGGTCCGCAGGCCGGGCGGAGACAATTTTCATTTTCTTGTAGACCAAGAGGAGGGTCAGGGTGGCTGCCAATAGGAATTGAGCTGCGGCACCGCCCACCTCCCGCCCCGCTAATGTCTGTCTGTGTGTGAGTGAAATGTGGGAAGGGGCGGGGGTGGGCGGCGGCGCCGCAGCTTAATTCCTATTGCCAGCCACCTGGCCGGCTCCTCACTGTCCCCTCTGCGTAATGGCGGCGGAGAGAGTCTCTGCTGCTGGGGCATCACACCTGGTGTAAGGGGGGCCTCTGCTGGGAATGCCTGGTGTAAGGGGGGCCTCCGCTGGGAATGCCTGGTGTAAGGGGGGCCTACCCTGGTGTAAGGCCTCCGCTGGGAATGCCTGGTGTAAGGCAGGTCTCCACTGGGAATGCCTGGTGTAAGGGGGGCCTCCGCTGGGGAGGCCTGGTGTATAGGGGGCCTCCGCTGGGAATGCCTGGTGTAAGGGGGGTCTCCGCCTGGGAGGCCTGGTGTAAGGGGGGCCTCCGCTGGGAATGCCTGGTGTAAGGGGGGCCTCCGCTGGGAATGCCTGGTGTAAGGGGGGCCTCCGCTGGGGAGGCCTGGTGTAAGGGGGGCCTCCGCTGGGAATGCCTGGTGTAAGGGGGGCCTCCGCTGGGGAGGCCTGGTGTAAGGGGGGCCTCCGCTGGGAATGCCTGGTGTAAGGGGGGCCTCCGCTGGGGAGGCCTGGTGTAAGGGGGGCCTCCGCTGGGAATGCCTGGTGTGAGGGGGCCTCCGCTGGGAATGCCTGGTGTAAGGGGGCCTCCGCTGGGGAGGCCTGGTGTAAGGGGGGGACTCCGCTGGGAATGCCTGGTGTAAGGGGGGACTCCGCTGGGAATGCCTGGTGTAAGGGGGGCCTCCGCTGGGGAGGCCTGGTGTAAGGGGGGCCTCCGCTGGGGAGGCCTGGTGTAAGGCGGGACTCGCTGGGAATGCCTGGTGTAAGGGGGGCCTTCGCTGGGAATGCCTGGTGTAAGGGGGGCCTCCGCTGCGGAGGCCTGGTGTAAGGCGGGCCTCCGCTGGGGAGGCCTGGTGTAAGGGGGGCCTCCGCTGGGAATGCCTGGTGTAAGGGGGACTCCGCTGGGAATGCCTGGTGTAAGGAGGGACTCTACTGGGAATGCCTGGTGTAAGGAGGGACTCTACTGGGAATGCCTGGTGTAAGGAGGGACTCTACTGGGAATGCCTGGTGTAAGGAGGGACTCTACTGGGAATGCCTGATATAAGGAGGAACTCTACTGGGAATGCCTGGTGTAAGGGGGACTCCGCTGGGAATGCCTGGTGTAAGGAGGGACTCGGGGCTTCCACTAATTCTGCATTATGGTGAGTTGAATAATTTCATTCTATATTACAATGTAATAATAGAAATAATGCGCTTCAGTCATCCTGACACCATAACAACCATGGTGCCGGGATGATTGAAGCGCTAACACCAGGTGTTTGGAGTATCTTTATCTGCTGATTTGTTAAACTTTCTGGAATACACATATTTCTATTGTGGTGTAGGATCTGGGCCTGCTGTCCCTCCACCCCTCTTTCTTTCTATCTCTCCCTCTTTCTTTCTCTCTTTCTTCCTCCATCCCTCATTCATCTCCGACTCTAACCACACCCCTCCGAGCCACGCCCACGTAAGCCACGCCCACAATTCCGCGTAAACCACACCCATTTTTTGCCACCATAAAGGGCCCCTTAGCAGAATTTTGCTTAGGGCCCCAGGGAGGTCAGGATCGGCACTGCTTATAATTGTATGTACTGCCAAGCTGTAATTAGCAAAGCCCACAAAATACTATTGTACATTAAAAAGAGCATTCAGGGGCATTCAAGATGTTAGAAATTCTCTATATAGCCCTACAGAACAGACAGTGCACAGTCCACATGGGCTTTGCTGCCTAACTGCAGACAGGAAAATAAAACTTTATTCAGGAAGAAGAAATAGAGTATAGTCATAGATGCAGCTAAAAAATTATAAACACTGCCATCTACTGGCTGAAGAATATATGTGTAGTTGTAGTACAAAAATATATGAACAATGTATTGCAACACAGTTAAATCATTATTTCTACCCCCTTTACAAAACACTGGTTTGGCCTCATCTTAAGTATGTAGTTCAGTTTTGATCAGAAGTCCTCAGGAAGGACATTGCTGACTCAGAAAGAATTGAACGAAGGGCAACAAAATTATTAAGAAGGCTAGAGGACCTCAGCTTTGAGGATCAATTACATAGATTATAGTAATTCACTCTGGAGATGAGGCACTTAAGAAAGGATATGATTACAATAAACAAATATATTACAGGTGACTTTAGTAACTGTGATAAACTGTTTAGAAAAGAACTCCAGCTTTTCCTCACCAAAAGAACAGATTGTGCATGTAAATTAATCACAACCCCACCGTCAGTTTATCCCAGATAGCAAGCAATTGTGCTGCAAGTTTGAAAATGACTTGCTAAGCTCTTGCTAGACTTGCCAGGCTTCACGGGTTTGTTGCACAATTGCACAAGTCCGCATTGCATGACTCCAGATCAATTTTTTTGCAAACAATCTGCAAATCTGCTGCAAGTTCTGGTTCAGTTATGTTGCACAATAGTCATCCCACCACAGGGGTCACCGTGGCTGAATTTTCATACTGTAGACTTGCAGAGCTCTTGCTGTAGACTCACCACTGCAACTTGCTAGAGACTTGCCATGCAAATTTGCCACAAATTGGAAAAGTGTCAACTAGATCTTGTGCTTTAAGTGCTCTGCAAGTATACAACTTGCCAGTGAAAATGGGAAGCACGTTAACAGACTTACAATTCAACACTGCCATACATTTTTGGCAAGTTATCCTTGCTATCTGGGATGTGTAATGTAACTCCTTTAGCTGTATAATAGCAGGTTTCTGTGTCTATGATGTCACTCCTCCTGATGTCACTCCTTCCGTTTACAGTCCTGATACTACATGTCCATACCTCCCAACTTTGTAAAGTCCCTTCCCATTCTGATGTCCCCTCTCCCCTGCCAACCAGAGTTGTTGAGCGGGGGGGGCATACTAGTGCGCCGATCGCGGGGGGGGCCTCTTACCTGCTGCTGCTGCTCCTCTTCTTCTGTTCATGTTTCCTGCTGTGCGGGAAACATGATAGTCTCGCGGGAGTGCAGGAAGGAGGAGCCTCTGCGGGTAAAACCCGCACAATCCGTGCCAGTTGGGAGGTATGCATGTCCCATGATCTTTTTGAGCCTCTGTCGTTTCAGGGCGGGCTATAGGATAAGGTGACCAGATTTTTAAAATGATATCCGAGGACATATTTTTTTTTTACTAGTAAAGGCGGTAATCAGTGACTCTCTGCCCCTTGCCGCTGCCTCCCGCCTCACAGCCTGTCAAGTCTTACTTACCAGGCCCCGGCTACTACTGGGTGGGGAGCGGAGGAAGATCACTCCGCCAGGGAAGGCAAGGAGTTAAGCAGGCAGGTGGCTGGCCGGGACTTGAGCCAAGGCTGAGGAACATGCAAGCGGAGCTTAATTCAAATGCGCCCGAAACTGAAGAAATATTCCCTCCGCTCCGACCAGCACATGATCATCAGAAAGGGGCACAGATAATGAAAAAAAATACACCCCCCTAAGCTAGTAGGAGCGGCAGGGGTGTGTAATTCAATTTTTTTTTAATTCTGCACTGACTGTCTTTGAAATTGCCCCAGCCCCTGTTCAAATCCAATCCGGGGACAAAACCGGGGACAGACTTGGTCCGGGGACAGTGTCCTCAATCCGGGGACTGTCCCCTGAAACCAAGGATGTCTGGTCACCCTGCTATAGGAGTCACTTGTACCAGTTATGGGAGTTGATGTGTGTGGATTCTTGGGTCATTGTGGGAGTTTCTGGGCCTTCATGTGGGTGGTGAAAGGTGTAAATGTGTCATACCTCTTCCTGTGTCATTTCTGTCATGCCAAAGAATTATGGCATACTGCAAGACTACAATGGAAGGGCTTTGCAAAGTTATTGTGAAGGCGTTTCCTTCATACAGTATGCAAATTATTTAACTTCACAGAGAGCAGGGCTCTGGGAGGGCGGGATCTGAGGGGCGGGACATTTCCTGTTCACAATGGTTGGCACATTTAACTGGACAGGATTGAATTCTAATTGTGATCCATTCAATTCTACCCAGCAGCAGCACAGCTAGCCTTTAGAGCAAGCTGTGTATGTGTGTATATGAAGGAATGTCCTTCTTGAATAATGCTGTGATCTGTGAGGTGGGACTTGGAAGGATTGGACTCTTCCTGTAGGTGTGACTGGGCGGAATTGAATGCTAACTAGGATGTATTCAGTCTCACCCGCCATCAGAGCTATGAAGGAAGTTACAAAATTTGAGGAGTCCGACTACAAAAGGGAGTGTTATAGACTCTGGTCACTGTAGAAGGTGGCTGTGGAAGGGACAGAGTATATCAACAGGATATACAGAGTGTCACATGATACATAGCCACAACTAAACCCAGAACATCAGGAGATCTGCAGACAACAGAGCAACGTGGTACAGAGGTCTGATCTGTGCTGGGATTGATCATTACATTCAGTTCAGTGTTGCCAACCATCAGTATTTTTACTGGCAGCCAGTAAAAAATGGTCACTTTTCTCCTGACAGTAAATGCCAGTAAGAGGAAAAGGTTGCCAGTAAAAAACATGGCGGTGACTTTTTTGTTTGTGCGGTGTCTGCGGGGGGTGTGTCTAGTGGAGGCAGTGTCTCAGCATGTTGTGTGATGTCATGGTACAAGGGAGTGGCCGGAGCCTCGTGTGCAGGTCTGCAGGACGGGATTAAGGCAAGCCGGGAGTGCGACTGACAGTGCTGTTTGGACTGGGGGACTGGGGGGAGTGAACCGACCACCTGGCATGGAAAGAGATTGTCACTGTGACTCAGGAGGGGGCGTGTCATGTCCGTGATCTGTGCTGCTACACACTGCTGTCAGTATCACTGTGAGAGTCAATTGTTATGTGTGCATCACCCATTCTAATGTATCGCCCTCCAGAGTCCTGTCCCTGAGCTACTTACTTACTATATTGAAAATAAAATAAGAAATATGCTTTTTGCCTTAATATCTACCTTAAATCACATTGCTAATTGCATATTGTACGTATTTGTAGCCTAAATGCTGGAATTTGCACTTAAAATTTGCAATTATGTAACTTTTAGAAATGTCAGTAAAAACTTGGTTGTGCCAGTAAATATTGGGTGTTGTGTCAGTAAATTTCAATCTGGTAGGTTGGCAACACTGATTCAGTTCTAGTGAAAAGAAAGTTCATCTTTAAGGTCCCCGAAGAGGACACATGGCAACGATTTGAGGTTAAAATAAAGGAGGTTTAACCTTAGATTGAGGGCGGGGTTCTTTACAATTAGGCTACTTTCACATACACGGTAAAGTGTCGATTATTTTAGCTGCGCTTTACCGTTGTTCAAGTGGCGCTTTTCGGACGCTAGTGGGGCGCTTTTAACCCCAAAGAAGGGGTTAAAAATGCCTGTGTTGCGGCGCTTCCAAAGTGCTTTTCAGGCTCTTTGGAATCGCTGCCCATTCATTTCAATGAGCAGGGCGTTTGAGGAGCACTAAATACAGTGCTGCCAAACCGCCCCAAAGATGCTGCAAGCGCACCTCCACAGTGTAAAAAGACACACTGAAATGAATGGGAGGCGGTTTTCAGGCACTATTTAGAGCAGTGGTTCTCAACCTGGGGATCGGGACCCCCTCGGGGGTCGAATGATGATTTGCCAGGGGTCACTGAATCCTGGGCTGTCCCTGAAGCCCGCACTGCTCTCCCAGCCTTTTTGTGGCCGCCCAGCAGGGCTGTCCCTGGAGCCTGTGGCCGCCCAGCCAGGCTGCTCCTGGAGCCTGCGGCCACCCGCTCAGCCTCTTCACAGCTGCCCATTCAGTTTGCGGCATGGCTGGAGGGCAGAGACTAGAGGTCAGCTCACTGGTGAGGAATGTGAAGTGGGAGGGACTGTAGGAGACCCTATCTCCTGATTTCGGCTAAGGTGTCACTGCTACGAGACACCACAAAGTCAGAGACACAGTGAAGCCGGAGACACAGTGAGTAACACTACCTGTTATTATAGTTGTCATTAAAAGTCCCCACTACAGTTCTCAGATCAGCAGATGACCTTGATCAAGAGCACCTAATTTGGCCGATCAGAACCCCCCCCCAGTATTGCCACTCATCCCAACTTGCTGCCAGCACTGCCACTCATCCCATTCCCTTCCCACCATGGAGAAGGAATAAAAATAGAGAATACGTGGAAGGGAAAGGAAAAGAGGGGGAGGAACAAAGAAAAAGGGAGAGAAAGAATAAGAGAACAAGAAAGACGACTAGAGAGGGGGATGGGGGAAAAAAACCCCAAGAAATTAGGATAGAGAGAGATAAAATGGAAAGAAAGGAGATCAAAGAGAAAGAGTGGTACATCCTAAAATGTACCATAAGGGGTTTTAATACTGTACGAGTGGAAGGGACTCAGGGAGCACTAAATGTCCGTGGGTTAGGGGTGAAAATTACTTGTCTTGCCTTGGGTGCCGACAACACACACTACAAAAATAATTTTACTGTTAGGGGTCCCCTCACCTTGGGAAATTTTATCAAGGGGTCACGGCACTAGAAAGGTTGAGAACCACTGATTTAGAGGCTATTTCTAGCGCTAAAACGCCTGTAAACCGCCTCAGTGAGAAAGGGGTCTTAGAGCAGCAACAATGTGGGACTTCTTCCCCCAGGAGGTGGTGCTAGCTAAGGCCCCTTTCACACTGGGGCGGGAGGTGCGATGGCTGTATAGCGCCGCTATTTTTAGCGATGCTATACCGTCAGAATTGCATCAGGATTGCAGCGGTATTCGGCCGCTAGCGGTGCAGTTTTAACCCCCGCTAGCGGCCGAAAAAGGGTTAAAACCGCCTGCAAACCGCTGCTACAGCAGCGGTTTGCGGGTGATATAGCCGCGCTGTCCCATTGATTTCAATGGGCAGCAGCGGTAAAGGAGCCGTATACACACCGCTCCTTTACCGCCTCAAAGATGCGGCTAGCAGGACTTTTTTTCTCGTCCTGCCAGGGCATCGCCTCAGTGTGAAAGCACTCTGGCTTTCGCATTGAGACTGCAGAGCAAGAGTTTTTCAGGCGTTATTTAGGCGCTATTTTTAGCGCTAAAACGCCTGAAAAACTCCTCAGTGTGAAAGGGGTCTAAAGCCTACACACGGCCAAGAATCTCGTCGTTAAAAACATGTCGTTTTTTACGACGAGATCCTTGGACAAGAAACTTGTCCCGGCCGAGTGTACACACGCTCATTTCAAAGAACCCGCGGTTCTTTGAATGGAGCGTACGCGGTGACGTCATCGAATACGACGAGCATGCGCTCGTCACATTCGATGCCGTCGCCGCCATCTTGGTTCACCCTACCTATGCCTAGGATGCTACCGCGCATGCGTCAAAGTCATTTTAAGCATGCGCGGGCTTCCCGGCGAACAGGTAAGTGTACACACACTCAATTTTCTCGTCGAGAAACAGGCTGACGAGAATCTCGACGAGAAAATAGAGAGCAGGTTCTCTATTTTCTCGTCGAGATTCTTGTCGCTTTTCTTGACGAGAAACCATACACACGAACGAATTTCTCTGCAAGAAATCTCTGCCAGCAAGTTTCTTGCTGGTTCTTGCCGAGAAACTCGGTCGTGTGTACGAGGCTTAAGAGTGTTGACAACTACAAAAATACCTCAGGAAGCAGAATAAACTTCTGGCTTATGGGCTTATGGGAATTTTTAGACAATAAAAATCACACACATTGGTTGAACTAGATAGACTTGTGTCTTTTTTTAACCTTAAAAATATAACTATGTAATATGCATGTAGGCAGGTTAATAACAATATGGGATCATTGTTTTAGTTAATTCCAGTCTGCCCAGGTGGGGAGAAGGTTAAACAGGGATCTGCCAGTTTCCCAGGCTTTTTGTGTTCTGCCCTCCTCCCCAGGTATATGTAGCAATACCCCCAGTTAAGAGGGCTGCTGGTATTATTTTCGGGCCTGCAACACTCTGCCGTCAACCCCCAGTAACTGACTCTACCCTCCCCTGCCACAGCTAGTGAGACTAAAGGATTGTGAGACCCGTAGGCTATGGGTATCACAATACTGCGGACAACATGTACAGTAATCACACAACACAGAATGTCTGCTTAATCATTAATGCGTTTACTGAGTAAAATAAAAGATTAGATCAAGCAGTGGTACATCTATTAATGCAGAGCCCTGCAATAAGATTTAGTCAGCATATAAAACAGGTAGACAATCCCGCTATCTTATGCGCATCAATTAATAAACCCTGCTTGCAAGCTTCCCCCTCGTGGGCAAGATGGCGCCCAGAAATGTCACTATTCTAGACAGTCAGGCCTGACTACTTAGTTCACAATGTTTTTGTAGAGAAGGATCTTCGCTAGCAATGGTGGTGCACTTTGTAGGTTATTTGTAATCCACAGGGTGTAAAACAATTAGCTGCTGAATATGCGGCAAAGGATTCAACTAAGGCTGCACGGCACAATGTCCCTCTGATGAGCAGCTCAAACTTGATAACTATGGGCCCTAAACAAAAGACACTGGGCCTAAAGAGTAACTTAAGAAATCTTTGAGCAAGTGCTCTCTCACCCAACCGAACCAGTCTGTGCGGCCGACTTACACCTCTGTGTGTCCCACACACAGTCTCACGATGCCCGGGGTCTCCGATTCTTCCGACGAGTATTGGAAGGTAGATACTTGAGACGTCTCAGGGATTCTTCCGTGAGAGGTAGAAGGCTCTTTGGATCCACAGGGCCTGGCTCTCGGGCCTAGTCCGGAACAGCAGACACAGCACAGAGTTCCACTTGCTAGGCGGGCAATGTCCAAAGAGACCCCCGTCCTGCTTCGCCCCTCCTTATATAGTCCAACCCCAGCAGACCTTGCGCTGGGCCCAAAGGAACTGTGGGTATCCCATTGCATACTGTGTAAGGTAGTCTCTGAGGCTATTTACAGCAACACCCCGCTACATATATATGTGGAGGGGGGAGGCTGGGCTCAGAGAAAGTTGAGAACCGCGTGGGAAGCAAAATTCAGGTATGGGAGAGCTGAAGGAGTTAAGGGAGTGCATGTATGAGGTCTGGGTTAGGTGCACAGTGGGATGCCATTCTGTCACTGGGAATGAGGAGGCAGAGGTACGCTGGACTGGAGGAGAGGGCATTGGCTCAGCAGTTTCCCTCATAACATACAACAAGGAAGGTGTATAATTACATGCGATGGAATGCTTCACAGAGGAACTTTGTATATTTCTCAGCTGCACACAGTGTCTGGATGATCTCTAAGCCGGGGTTTCTCCTTAATGTTGACTTGCACATGAACAAGGCCTTATCTGGTCCCGGGCATTGGTGAGCGCATACATGTATAGAAAGGAGTAGGCCCACATATGTACAATGTACAAACAGCCATAAATGCAGAATCTGCCAGCAAGATCCTGCGTTTTACATTGTGAAATAGTTATGCTCATCTGAATAAGTCCATATGTAGGCAGGTGCAATCTATTTTCTCCACTGCAGATGGCATTCAACCACAGCAGCATTGAAGATGGAGAATAAGTTTAGAGGAACATGGTTTCTCTATGGTTTCCTGGGTCCCAGAGACAGTGATCCAGTTGGATGCTGGCAGCCCATGTGATTCGGGCAGCCATCTTAGGTCAGGCAGAGTCTACTTAATGCCCTGGCTCCTGGGATTGGCCCACATTCTTGTGACTGAACAGGTTAGGGACAGATCTCCCATCTGTCAGGGAAAGTGGCTAGTAGTAGGGAGAGGTTGCTGGTTAGAAGGGAAAGGCTAGAGACACGCTTTCCTTTTTTGAATCCTCCCACTTGGGTGCAGACCGGCCAGGCTGCATTCTGTCCCCTGGGATACACACTGTCAGCACGCCACTCAAGAACTGCACAATTCTACTTTAGCCATACATACTCTGAGTGTTCACAGTTACGTGCCTTCCCACAAGAATGTTTGTATCGTTGAACTTTCTTTTCAATACAAGTTCTGTTTGTAGCGGCCTCACCCCATCTCCTTTGTCTAGGGGTATGTCAAACGACAGGGTGAAATGCGCTACGGCCCATGTCCTCCCCATAGCTGTGGGTGAGGTGAAGGCCAGTATCAGATATTTCCTCGGGCCTATGTGCTTTTGTCTAGAATCAAGTCCCGCTGTGCCAACACTTCCCTCTGCTCCCATTAACCAGAGTTCCACACACCGATCACAGTCCAACTCTTGTTTTATTGTATATCTCACAATAAACAGTGCTTCAGTAGCCAACTGGTTGCGACTTGATAACATTTTGATACGGGGAATGAGCAGGTCGAGGCACTATCCTGGTTGTCAGCTAAACCACTGCGATCTCGCCAGCGGTTACTATAGCCTTAGCTAGAAAGGACTTAGAACTTGAGAGTCTCTACCAGCGACTCAAGAGAACATAGATAGGAGTACCTTCGCTGCGTTGCGCCCCCTGTCAGGGGAAGATGTCCCTCCAAGGGAGTTGCCAGAGGCCCATCCGTCACTGGGTTGATGCTGCTCCAGACTCTCCAAATGGGTAACCTCCCCGGCCTCCTCACCTCAGACATGGGCCCCATCCACTTCAGGGACCCTCGGACTTCTCCACCCTCGCGGGACTCAGTCGAAGTCACTGGGCCCCAGGCCTCCTGGTTTAGTACCTCATCCCAGGCTGAAGGTGCCTGGGATGGACTCCAACTCCATTCCGGTCAGGCCTAGGGCGCCTGGGCCGGAATCCGGGAACCGCCCGCACCCAGGCCTAAGGTGCCTGGGCGCGTGAAGAAGATCCTCCGGAAGACCTTGTGGTTAGGGCGTCTCCCCCTTTTATCTCCTCCCATCGACACCACGGCAGGTTCCCCGCCCTCGCCGTACCATCTCCGGAAAGGGACAAAAAGGGTAGCACTGTGACGGCCAATCTACCTTGAGCCTACGGGTACCCCGCCACCCAGAGGCCAAGGAGATTATTACACCGTCCAATCCTCCACGAACACAAATGGTCCATTATTCCCAAACTTACACACCTGAGTGTCCTACCTAAATTTAGAGACCCCGCTACATGTTTATTGCAAACAAACTCTGTGTCTTGCCTGCTGCTGCATTACGCTGCACTCACACACATATATATTTTATAATTTCTGTGCATATATTTACATTCAGTATATACTAAATCTACTTAGCGTTCTAATAAAATAAAAAGGGAAATGTAAGCTCATCTTATATTCTGTGTGCAGGCTGTTAGACTTGAATTAAAACATACATTTATCTTGAAAATAGAACTGATAGCAAAAAAAAAAAACATTGTGCAAGGTTAATAGAAAAGGAGGTAACTTAGCCTTTGAAGCCATATCAGTATGTAAACCTTTCCAAGTAGATTAGCTGTTTAAACCTTGTCACTGAATTGTTCTCTTATGAATTCAGTAGCATGAGATGAAATACTGTTATATAATGAGGAAGGCAGGCCATAGAGTAGATGATACAGTTTTCTTTCATGCAACCGCAGAGCTATTGTGTTCTCCTGAGGGGGGGCGCAGGGAGCTCTCCAGGTCAGGAGAACACAACAGAGTTGATTTACTAAACAGGAAGCGTTCAAAGCTGGTGCAGCTTAGATTCAATTGGATTCCAGGTTTATTGCCAAAGAATAATTGAACAAGCTGAAGTTTGAAGCTGATTAGCTACCATGCACAGCTGCACCAGGTTTTGCACTCTCCAGTTTTAGTAAATCAACCCCATTGATTATTGCTAGCAGCTACCGGCTATAGCCACATCCTAAAAATCCGTCCATGGGCCGGCTTAACTCTACATTTTCCTAAAGTCCATTATCAAAGTTGCAGAAATATTCAATCTATTGACCATGCCTGGAAGAATAGTATTATTTTATGCTAGGCAGATGCGTACACTATATTGTCAAGAATTGGGAAGCCTGCCTTTACTTCCACATGAACTTTAACCACTTCAGCCCCGACCATTTGGCTGGCCAAAGACCAGGCCACTTTTTCGGCACTGCGTCGCTTTAACTAACAATTGTGCGACGTGGCTCCCAAACAAAATTTACATCCTTTTTTTTCCACAAATAGAGCTTTCTTTTGGTGGTATTTGATCACCTCTGCGTTTTTTTTTTTTTTTTGCGCAATAAACAAAAATAGAGCGCCAATTTTGAAAAAAATGCAATATCTTTTACTTTTTGCTATAATAAATATCCCCAAAAAATATATAAAAAAAATGTTTTTACTCAGTTTAGACCGATACGTATTCTTCTACATATTTTTGGTAAAAAAAAATTGCAATAAGCATTCATTGATTGGTTTGCGCAAAAGTTATAGCGTCTACAAAATAGGGGGTAGTTTTATGGCATTTTTATTAATATATTTATTTTTTACTAGTAATGGCGGCGATCAGTGATTTTTATTGTGACTGCGACATTATGGCGGACACATCGGACACTTTTGACAATATTTTGGGACCATTGTCATTTTTACAGCGATCAGTGCTATAAAAATGCACTGATTACTGTAAAAATTACACTGGCACTGAAGGGGTTAACCTGTAGGGGGCGCTGAAGGGGTTAAGTGTGACCTAGGGAGTGCTTCTAACTGTTAGGGGGCGTGGCTTGCCGTGACACATCACTGATCGCTGTTGCCGATGACAGGGAACAGACGATCAGTGACATGTCACTAGGCAGAACGGGGAGATGTGTTTACACTAACATCTCCCCGTTCTTCCGCTCTGTGACCCGATCACGGGACACCGGCGGACATCGAGTTTGCGGGTCCTGCTGGCGCAGAGCTCGCGATAGGGTCGCGAGCGTGGCGCACGCGCGACCACACGGCCCACAAATTAAAGGAGACGTATATATACGCCCATTTGCGCAGCCGTGCCATTCTGTCAACGTATATCCTCGTGCGGCGGTCGGCAAGCGGTTAATGGGATCCCAGTCTTAGTCCGTAGGGTTCAGTAGTTAGTTGGCCCACCCTTTGCAGCTATAACAGTTTCAACTCTTCTGGGAAGTCTGTCCACAAGGTTTAGGAGTGTGTCTATGGGAATGTTTGGCCATTCTTCCAGAAGGGCATTTGTGAGGTCAGGCACGAGAAGGCCTGACTTGCAGGCTCCATTCTAATTCACCACAAAGATGTTTTATCGGGTTGAAGTCAGGACTCTGTGCAGGCCAGTCAAGTTCCTCCACACCAAACTCACTCATCCATGTCTTTATGGACCTTGCTTTGTGCACTGGTCCAAATCATTTGGTGGAAGGGGGATTATGGTGTGGGGTTGTTTTTCAGGGATTGGGCTTGGCTCCTTAGTTCCAGTGAGGGGAACTCTTGAGGCATTAGCGCACCAAGACATTTTGGACAATTTCATGCTCCCAAACAGTTTGGGGATGGCCCCTTCCTGTTCCAACATGACTGCGCACCAGTGCACAAAGCAAGGTCCATAAAGACATGGATGAGTCCTGACCTCAAATTTTCACTGCAGCTTGTCACTGCCTGTGACAAACTGTGAAAGTCATACAAAAATTAGGAAGTGGTTGTCACCTAGGCAGGAAGACACAGAAAGTAATATTAACGTGATATTAAACCCTCACATTGTTTTTTTTCTCTATTTCTGTTTCTTAACAATAGTTATGCATACATTTATTTATTTAATAGTTATCCATTTTCGCTTCTATATTTTGTTGTTTTTTTGGTTCGTTTCCCCATTTCCTGTTGTCTTCTTTGATGGGTGCCCCCTTTGCAGCACTGATCCCATGGGGGCACCCCCCATGCACAGTGACCCCGACTATGGAGGACGTTGTAGCTCCGCCTTCCATGTTCTTTGATTAAAGTAAAATAACAAAGTGCAGTGCTATAACTTTAAAAGATGGAAAGAAAATGATTAATACATGCTCCCACCTCAAAGGTGTGAAAAGGTGCCTAAAAAAATCAAGTAAAATACATGAGGTAAGTCCATATGATTGAGTCCATGAAGGTGGTGCTAAAAGGGGAAACATAGATTGAGAAAGTCTTCCACCGTCACCAGCACTCTAAAAACAAAGCCTCTTACCGTAAGGATTTGACCACCTCAAAGAATGGTCAAATAGCGCAGTTATAAGACCTCCAGATAAGAGTCATCATCGGTTCCCAGCACATACACCAATCCTGGATCTAGTATTAAAGCAGCCAAATCTCTCTCAAATCAACATAGGTTAAAAAAGAGAACAAGGCCACCTCATAGTGTAGTAAGATCCACAAAGGAATAATTCAATAAAAGTGTTACACTTACAAACATCGGTAAACAAACAGCATATCCAATGAGAGTTTCAAGCCATCAAGATGGCTAAGGGCAATAACGCCACACACCGTGATGCTACCCTATGCGTTTCGTCACCAACGAACATCATCAGGGGCGTGGCTAGCAGCCCGCATCACGCTAATTATATACAGACCGGATGGACACTCCTACCTTATGACAACAAAAGCACATCACATAGGTCAGAAACATACTAATCTACCGAGGCTAATCATGTCCAAAAAGTGGCAACTGCGATCCAGCCACCAGACATGCGCCTCAGGCTATGAGTAAGCACTACAATAGTGTGAAACGCGTTAGCCAGATGTGATCAGTTTGCTGTGTCGTGCAGTGTGTTTTGTTTCCTGAACCTTTTGGAATAAAGGCTTTTTAATCGGAGTGCTGCTTCCAGAAGTCACTTTCTTCTCTTTTTGATGCGCCTCAGGCAGAGATAGATCTCGCAAACCATACAAGAAAAAAATATATATATTTATAAAAAATATAAAAAAAACGGTTTCAAGTAATTATTTTTATTCATAACTCCCTTAAAAGTAGAACAAATAACCCCCAAACGGGGAGACAAATTAATCCCATAAAAACAATTGCACCTTAAGCCGATGGATTTTTTTCATTGGACAAACCGATCGTGTATGGGCCCCACCGGTCTTTTTTCCATCGGTGTCAAAAAATAGAACATGTTTTAAATTTTTCCGATGGATAAAAAACAGATAGCAAATTCCGATCGTCTATGGGCAAGTCCATCGGTTAAAAAAAACACGCATGCTCAGACTGAATTATGAGACGGGAGCGCTCGTTCTGGTAAAACTAGCGTTCCTAATGGAGAGAGCACATTCGTCATTCTGCTAATTATTGCCTCGTTTAATGCAGCGCATTCTTTTCTTCTTTATAATGGTCTTTAAAATGTTTTTTTGCTGCAGATCTTTATCCCGAGTTCTGACAAACCTATTTCTTTATAGTTTCTTGTCATCTCTAGAATAATTTTATCTATTTTTAAAGCCAGATCTCAGTAATTTAAATTGTTATTTAGAATCAAGATATACCATATTTTTTTTTTTTTTTAGATTTTGGTTCTTGTGGGCTAATTTTTTTGGGTGTCAAGTTCTCACAACAACATAATTTTTTTTCAATTATTTCCTCAAGGAGGTTGGTGTCCCTTGTTGATTACACATTGTATTTATGACATCTTATTGCTACTCCCAATAAAAAAACATAGGCAAGTATTTTTCCCTAAATCAAAAATCCATTTATTCTGGCAAAAAATTAATAAACAGGAAGGGCAACAATTGTTAAATTAGTGGAATTTATGAAGACTTTGGATCCCAAAGGCAGACATTACTATGATGAACAATAAAATAAACAATATGAGGAAATCAGGAGCAGCAGCCGAAGACATACATCATCCCAAGCTGTGGTACTCTTACAAACTGCAACTTCTGGAAGAGCAGCTTGAAGCCAGGGAATCACTTTCTGCTCTTCTTGGTAGCCTTCCTTGCACTGCTCCCTGCAGTGTTCCCTCCACGCTTCCCTCCAGCATTTGTTCCACGGCCCCGTCCACGCACCCTTCCAGGCTGTGGCTCTGTCGGTGGTAATGTGGCAGGAGGAGGAGGAGAAGGATGGGGCAGATGGCAGAGATGAGTGGCCTCTGTCAACTGCTCCATCCCCGCCATGTGAATGACCGTACACACCAGGTGCTCACAGAGGGCACGTTGTCTCTCCTCCAGGTTCAGAAGTTTTGATGAAAGATATGTACTAAAGGCCTCAACTGGGTTTAAGGGGGGCCCTCATTATGGCAGCAGCGTCCCTGATCATCTTAAGTGACTCCTCTTCCACCTTTGTCATCCAATGATTTTTTGGGGGTCTAACGTGGAGGGGAGCCACTTGGGACTGTGTGCTGCCACTAGGCCTGGGGACCTGTTGAGTGCCACTTGGCCCGGCCTCCTCCTGGCTGCCACTCACCCCTGCCTCCTCCTGCCTGCCACATTCCGGAGCCTCTTCCTCCTGGCTGAGCTCATCCTGTGTAGAAAAAAGGGACATACCGTATTTTTCGCTCTATAAGACGCACCTGACCATAAGACGCACCTAGAATTTAGAGGAGGAAAACAAGAAAAAAAATATTCTGAACCAAATGGTCTACTAAAATATTTACCAGTGCCCATGAAATGCAGCCTGACCATTGCCATTATTGCAGCCCGACCTGTGCCAACAATGCGGCCTGACCTGTGGCACTACAAGTCCCAGCAGAGCAGGTTGCCATATTTCAGCCCCCCCACAGAGACACTACAAGTCCCAGCAGAGCAGGTTGCCATATTTCAGCCCCCCCCCTTAGAGGCACTACAAGTCCCAGCAGAGCAGGTTGCCATATTTCAGCCCCCCCACAGAGGCACTACAAGTCCCAGCAGAGCAGGTTGCCATATTTCAGCCCCCCCACAGAGGCACTACAAGTCCCAGCAGAGCAGGTTGCCATATTTCAGCCCCCCACAGAGGCACTACAAGTCCCAGCAGAGCAGGTTGCCATATTTCAGCCCCCCCCCCCCCACAGAGGCACTACAAGTCCCAGCAGAGCAGGTTGCCATATTTTAGCCCCCCCACAGAGGCACTACAAGTCCCAGCAGAGCAGGCTGTCATCTCTCCTCCAAACACAGCATTAGGAGACTGCAGAGCCTTCCATCCACTCCTCCCCACTCTCCCCTTACAATAGTTTCCTACCTGAGTCTGGGCGGCATGTCGCGCTGCATTGTGGGGCAGTGGACATGATTTCCCCTTCTCTCAAGACATGTCCCGACTCCCAGACCCCGGTGTTCTGTATACCGTAATTCTCCTACCCGCAGCACACAAGGCTGCAGATCACTGGCCAGGCAGTCACCTCCGTGGCTGCAGCGGCGGCTGAAGCAATAAGCTGGGCATTAGGGATGAGCTTCGTGTTCGAGTCGAACATACGTTCGACTCGAACATCGGCTGTTCGATCGTTCGACGAAGATCGAACGATTTGGGCCGTTCGCGCCAAATTCGAGTGACGCGAACGGCCCACAATGCACTACGCCATCGCAGTGTCATCCAGGCGCTGTGATTGGCCAAGCATGCACTGTGACCCTGCATGCTTGGCCAATCACAGCGCCGGCAGCGAGGAGAGCAATGATTGGCCACAGGCAGGATGCCTGTGGCCAATTATTGCTGAGGGGGTTTAGTACACACCCCACACTATAAAAGGCCGCCAGCGCGGCGGCCTTGTGTAGTGTGTTCCGGAGCAGGGAAAGAGAAGCATAGGCAGGGACAGTGTCATTATTTTTCCTTTACTAATCCTGGATTCCTTGTGTTTAGGGACAAATAAGGATAGGTAGGGAGAGTGTCAGTGACAGTGTGCTATTCTGTGCTAATCCTTGTTTGTAGGGACAGAGAGGTACAGTGAGGGAAAGTGTCAGTGTGCTATTCTGTTCTAAACCAATCTTGCTGAACCATATTTTCAATCCTTGAGTTTAGGGACAGAGAGGTACAGTGAGTGAAACTGACAGTGTGCTATTCTGTGCTAAATCTTGTTTGTAGGGAGGGACAGAGTAGGACAGTGAGGGAAAGTGTCAGTGTGCTATTCTGTTCTAAAACTATTTTGCTGAACCATATTTTCAATCCTTGAGTTTAGGGACAGAGAGGTACAGTGAGTGAAACTGACAGTGTGCTATTCTGTTCTAAACCAATTTTGCTGTTTCATATTTTCAATCCTTGAGTTTAGGGACAGAGAAGGACACTCGTAGAAATTATCAGTGTGCTATTCTGTGCTAAATCTTGTTTGTAGGGAGGGACAGAGTAGGACAGTGAGGGAAAGTGTCAGTGTGCTATTCTGTTCTAAAACTATTTTGCTGAACCATATTTTCAATCCTTGAGTTTAGGGACAGAGAGGTACAGTGAGTGAAACTGACAGTGTGCTATTCTCTTCTAAACCAATTTTGCTGTTCCATATTTTCAATCCTTGAGTTTAGGGACAGAGAAGGACACTCGTAGAAATTATCAGTGTGCTATTCTGTGCTAAATCTTGTTTGTAGGGAGGGACAGAGTAGGACAGTGAGGGAAAGTGTCAGTGTGCTATTCTGTTCTAAAACTATTTTGCTGAACCATATTTTCAATCCTTGAGTTTAGGGACAGAGAGGTACAGTGAGTGAAACTGACAGTGTGCTATTCTCTTCTAAACCAATTTTGCTGTTCCATATTTTCAATCCTTGAGTTTAGGGACAGAGAAGGACACTCGTAGAAATTATCAGTGTGCTATTCTGTGCTAAATCTTGTTTGTAGGGAGGGACAGAGTAGGACAGTGAGGGAAAGTGTCAGTGTGCTATTCTGTTCTAAAACTATTTTGCTGAACCATATTTTCAATCCTTGAGTTTAGGGACAGAGAGGTACAGTGAGTGAAACTGACAGTGTGCTATTCTGTTCTAAACCAATTTTGCTGTTTCATATTTTCAATCCTTGAGTTTAGGGACAGAGAAGGACACTCGTAGAAATTATCAGTGTGCTATTCTGTGCTAAATCTTGTTTGTAGGGAGGGACAGAGTAGGACAGTGAGGGAAAGTGTCAGTGTGCTATTCTGTTCTAAAACTATTTTGCTGAACCATATTTTCAATCCTTGAGTTTAGGGACAGAGAGGTACAGTGAGTGAAACTGACAGTGTGCTATTCTCTTCTAAACCAATTTTGCTGTTCCATATTTTCAATCCTTGAGTTTAGGGACAGAGAAGGACACTCGTAGAAATTATCAGTGTGCTATTCTGTGCTAAATCTTGTTTGTAGGGAGGGACAGAGTAGGACAGTGAGGGAAAGTGTCAGTGTGCTATTCTGTTCTAAAACTATTTTGCTGAACCATATTTTCAATCCTTGAGTTTAGGGACAGAGAGGTACAGTGAGTGAAACTGACAGTGTGCTATTCTCTTCTAAACCAATTTTGCTGTTCCATATTTTCAATCCTTGAGTTTAGGGACAGAGAAGGACACTCGTAGAAATTATCAGTGTGCTATTCTGTGCTAAATCTTGTTTGTAGGGAGGGACAGAGTAGGACAGTGAGGGAAAGTGTCAGTGTGCTATTCTGTTCTAAAACTATTTTGCTGAACCATATTTTCAATCCTTGTGTTTAGGGACAGAGAAGGATAGGCAGGGGACAGTGTCAGTGTCATTGTTGCTAAGCCTCCTGCACAGTATACACCTGAAGGTAGCCCTTATTGCTCTTTTTCCCATCTCCCTGCAGGCCATCCATTAAAATGTCTGGAAGGCAACCAAGGAGAGGCAGACAGTCAGGAGGCAAAAAAAGAGGGCAAGCAGGCTCTGTGTCTGGGGGCAACAGTGCTGGTCGTGGACGCGGTGCATTGTCATCAGCACATGGCCATGGGACACGCTTGTCCTTCTTTTCGGCAGCTGGACATGTTGAGCCACATCATGCCGAAGACTTGGTAGAGTGGATGACCAAGCCCACCTCATCCTCCTCATCCTCTCTCACCCAGGCTCAGGGTACTGGCAAAGCAGCTGCCAAAGCGTCCTCTTCTCTGGTATCATTATCTTCATTAGTCAATCCTTCCCTAGACCCACCATGTCCTCCTCCTGAGGAGTCCCCCGAACTGTTTGAGCACAGTGTTGGGTACATGCTCCAGGAGGATGCCCAGCGTTTGGAAGGATCTGATGATGATACCCAGCTAGAGGAAGGCAGCAGCGTGAGAGCAGAGAGAGGGAATGCTCAAGAAGGACACCAATCTGGCAGTCATGCTCCAGCAGCAGCAGCATACTGCCAGATTGGCTCCAGTGATGAGGAGGGAGGGGATGATGAGGTCACTGACTCCACGTGGGTGCCTAATAGGAGAGAGGAGGAGGAGGAGGATGAGGAGGAGGCACATCTCCAACGAGGCAGGATGCCCTTGAGTGGCCAGCGTATGGGCAGCACACCGACGGAATCACACCGCAGAGCTCCGCCTGTGCAGGGCGCTGCCTCTGCCCGTCATTCAAAAAGTTCTTTGGTGTGGGCCTTTTTTGAGGCGAGTGCATCAGATCGCACAGCTGCTGTTTGCAACATATGTCTCAAGCATATATCGCGTGGCCAAAACATCAGCCGCTTGGGCACCACATGCTTGATCAGACATATGTTGACCTGCCATGCAGCTCGTTGGCAAGCCTACCTTAAAGACCCACACCAAAGAACAAAGCTGACCTCTTCTTGCACCGCATCAGCTGGGATCTCCAACCCCACTATACCTTCACTCCTCTCTGAAACCTGCTCTGAGAGGAATTAAGGTGTAGAATTAGGTGTGTCACAGGCAAGTACTTGCGGGCACTCTGCTAGCAGTACACCAACGTCCGATTCTAGCAGGCAAATTTCCCTGCCCCAGCTGCTGGACCGTCGAAAGAAGTTCACTCCCAGCCATCCACATGCCCAGCGGTTGAATGCTAGCTTGGCTAAATTGCTAGCGCTTCAAATGCTGCCTTTTCAGTTGGTAGACTCGGCCCCCTTCCGTGAGTTTGTGCAATGTGCGGTTCCTCAGTGGCAGGTTCCCAAACGCCACTTTTTCGCACGGAAGGCGATTCCGGCTCTCTACAGGCATGTGGAAGGCAATGTCTTGGCCTCGCTGGACAGGGCGGTCAGCGGTAAGGTGCATATTACCGCTGACTCATGGTCCAGCAGGCATGGACAGGGACGTTACCTTTCTTTCACGGCCCATTGGGTCACTCTTTTGGCAGCTGGGAAGGATGCAGGACAAGGTGCAGTAGTGTTGGAGGTTGTTCCACCGCCACGCCTCCAAAATGCTACTACTGGTTGTGACACACCTCTCTCCTCCACCCCCTCCTCTTCTTCTTCCTCCATGGCCTCTTCCTGTGGTTTGTCCTCGGAACCAGCGGTGCTCCGTAGGCGTTCAAGGGGCTACGCAAGTACGCAGGCAAAAAGATGCCATGCCGTGCTTGCGCTGGTGTGTTTGGGGGACAGGAGCCACACTGGGGCAGAGGTCCTGTCTGCTCTGCAGGGGCAGGCCGAGACGTGGTTGACGCCACGCCAGCTTAAGCCAGGAATGGTGGTTTGCGACAATGGCACCAACCTCCTCTCCGCCCTCCGACAGGGACAACTGACCCATGTGCCCTGTATGGCTCACGTCCTTAACCTGGTGGTACAGCGGTTCTTGGGCAGGTACCCGGGCTTACAGGATGTCCTGAGGCAGGCCAGGAAAGTCTGTGTGCATTTCCGCAGATCTTATAATGCCAGTGCTCGCCTGGCTGAGCTTCAAAAGGAGTTGAACCTGCCCAAGAACCGCCTTATATGTGACATGCCCACCAGGTGGAACTCAACGTTGGCCATGCTGCAGCAGCTGCACACGCAGCAGAGGGCCATCAATGAGTACCTGTGCGACTACGGCACCAGGACAGGGTCAGGGGAGCTCGGGTTTTTTTCACCACGCCAGTGGGGCATGATCAGGGATGCATGCACTGTCCTGGCACCATTTGAGGAGGCCACGAGGATGGTGAGCAGTGACAGTGCATGCATCAGTGACACTGTACCTCTTGTCCACCTGTTGGAGCACACGCTGCGTGGAATAATGGACAGGGCACTTGAGGCAGAACAGAGGCAGGAAGAGGAGGACTTCCTTGCCTCTCAAGGCCCCCTTTACCCAGACAGTGTTCCTTCTGTCCCACCCATCGCACAGGAAGAGGAGGAGGAGGAGGAGGAGGATTGTGTCAGCATGGAGGTGGAGGCTGGCACTCAGCATCATCAGCAGCAGTCTTTTAGGGATGATTTACAGTCCCAAGAAACCAGTGGACTTGTACGTGGCTGGGAGGAGGTGGCTGCGGATCATGTCGTCCTTAGTGACCCAGAGGACTCCGGACTGAATGCCTCAGCTAACCTACGCTGCATGGCCTCCCTGATCCTGCAAAGTCTGCGGAAGGATCCTCGTATTCTTCGGATCAAGGAGAGGGACCATTACTGGCTGGCCACTCTCCTTGATCCACGGTACAAGGGTAAGGTTGCGGACCTTATCGTACCGTCGCAGAGGGAGCAGAGGATGAGACAACTCCGGGAGGCCTTGCAGAAAGGTCTGTGCAACGCGTTCCCAGAGACTGGGAGGTTACAAACTCCTGGTCCTGGACAACGAGTTGCTGAGGCTTCGGGCAATCAAAGAAGGAGCGGTGGGGAAGGTGGCCGTCTGACCGATGCGTTCAGACAATTCTTTAGTCCGCAGCCCCAAAGTATGATCGGTTCCAGCAACCATCGCCAGCGTCTGATATACATGGTCCAGGAATACCTAGGGGCAAGGTCAGACTTGGACACCTTCCCCACCGAAAATCCTCTGGCTTACTGGGTCTTGAGGATGGATCACTGGCCCGAGCTTGCACAGTATGCAATTGAGCTACTGGCCTGTCCTGCATCCAGCGTTCTTTCAGAACGCACATTCAGTGCTGCTGGAGGATTTGTCACGGATCACAGGGTGCGCCTGTCCACCGACTCGGTTGATCGACTGACTTTCATCAAGATGAACCAGTCTTGGATCACCACCAGCTACCACACACCAGATGCTGATATAACAGACTAATTGATTTTAAAATGTCACATCCCTTCAAGACTGATGCTGATGCTGAGTGCCTGTGCTGTTATGTTGACTGGCTATCCTCCTCCTCCTCCTCAATGATACGATTAACGATGATAGCTTGGAAGATCATTTTGGTTTATGGGTGACGCCACCAGTGGCTAAGGCCCAATTTTTCAGCCCCTGTTTAACAGGGGCGTGTAATTAAAATTTTTGATGCAATACTTTGCAACAGGCCTCATTGCTGTGCTCCAAGTACAGTATCTGTGAGGGGTTGCAGTGTTGTGCCACCAGTGCCTAAGGCCCAATTTTTCAGCCCCTGTTCAACAGGGGCATGCAATTATAATTATTGATCTAATAATTCACAGCAGGGCCCATTGCTGCGCCCACCAACAGTAACTGTCAGGCCTTACAGTGTTGTGGCACCAGCACCACCATCACCACCACCACCACCACCAAAGGCCCAATTTTTAAGCCCCTGTTCAACAGGGGCATGCAATTATAATTATTGATCTAATAATTCACAGCAGGGCCCATTGCTGCGCCCACCAAGAGTAACTGTCAGGCCTTACAGTGTTGTGGCACCAGCACCACCATCACCACCACCACCACCACCAAAGGCCCAATTTTTCAGCCCCTGTTCAACAGGGGCATGCAATTATAATTATTGATCTAATAATTCACAGCAGGGAGCATTGCTGCGCCCACCAAGAGTAACTGTCAGGCCTTACAGTGTTGTGGCACCAGCACCACCATCACCACCACCACCACCACCAAAGGCCCAATTTTTCAGCCCCTGTTCAACAGGGGCATGCAATTATGATTATTGATCTAATAATTCACAGCAGGGACCATTGCTGCGCCCACCAAGAGTAACTGTCAGGCCTTACAGTGTTGTGGCACCAGCACCACCATCAAAGGCCCAATTTTTACTACCACTGATCAACAATTATATGTTATTACAATTCCTGATATTATAGTTGACAGCAGGGCGTTCCAGCACCCACCAAGAATAACTGTGAGTGCTTTCAGTGTTGTGCCAACACCAACACCTAAGGGGCCAATTTCTGCAGAGTATATACGGAAGGTCCCTACTTTCAAACATCCAACTTACAAACTACTACTACTTGCAAACGGAAGAAGACAACAGGAAGTGAGAGGAAATCTACCCCTTGGAAGGAAAATTCTCTCCTGTAAGAATTAATATGGGAGAAAGGTGTCTCCTCTCTACTGATGCTTTATCACCAATCCTTGTTTCAATAAAAACACCACATTTCAAAAACAGTTGTCATTGGGACGCAAAGTGAGGTGAAATGTTCTGAACAGGGGCACAGACAGCAAAAAAAATGTGACAGGGGTGATAACCGTTCCCTATGTTTTACAAAAAGCTAAAAAAAAGGAATTTGGCATGGAGCTCCACTTAAACAATGCAGCTGTTCAAAATTACAAACAGATTCTACATAAGAACAAACCTACAGTCCCTGTCTTGTATGCACCGCCTGTATACGGCTGTTCAGAGTATATAGGTCCTTTTTTATTTTGTGTGCGGGGTTCCCCTTAATATCCATACAAGACCCAAAGGGGCTGGTAATGGGCTGGGGTAGGGGGGGGGGGGTTGATGGGGTAGCTATGCCATTTTTCCTAAAGATTTTCATCCATATTACCGGGACCAGACATTGCATTAAAGCCGCAAGCAGTTTTAAATGGCTTTTTTCCCTTTAGAAATGTTATTTTGTGCAGGGACAGTTCTAAACACGGGAAACACGTGGCACTTCACAGGCATACTTTAGACACCCCCCAGGTACAATATTTAAAGGAATATTTGACTTTTTTTTTCTTCACTTTATGCATCATTAAAATGACTGCTCCCGGAAAACGTCCGTTTTTAAAACTTATTTTTGCATTGATACATGTCCCCTGGTGCAGAAGCCGGGTTCCCAAACTCTGTTTCGGACAATAACATGGATAATAGTCGTTATAATTAGCACTTTAGAATCCGAACATTCGCATCCATTGTATTTAATAGGGTTCTAATGTTCGTGCGAACTTTCGGTCCGTTCGCGGGTTCTGGTGCGAACCGAACCCGGGGGTGTTCGGCTCATCACTACTGGGCATCTGTGCAGGAGGAGGCCGTGGGAACCAGGACTCCGGAGTACAGGTCAGGGGGGGTTTGTGTGGGGGGCGGCTTTTTTTTGCCGGCAGTGGCGAGGGGCGTTGACAGCGGCGGCTGGGGGCGGAGCCTGATGTACATTCGGACCATAAGACGCAGAGACATTTCTCCTCATAATTTTGGGGGAAAAAAGTGCGTCTTATGGTCCGAAAAATACGGTAATTTTATTTTTTGTTGAATCAATCACACACAATTTTCATCTCATGACTGTTGCAGTTTGAATCTTAATAAATATAAAAGACTCTCATTGTGACCCCTGCTTTTTTATATACTGTACCAATCATTAATATTTTGTTTTTTTTAAATATTTTTTTTAAACATTTAAATTTTGTCATTTGTGAATACTAACATCTAGTTCTCAGAAATCAATTAAGGACAATAAATATCTTTGAAAATAATATACCTGGCTGAAGATGCGCAGATCCGGCTCTTCAAGCTCAGGTTGCTCCTCCTCCCCCTCTGCAGGGGTGGAGGGAAGGGTGGAAGGAACGCTGGAGGGAAGGGTGGAAGGAACGCTGGAGGGAAGGGTGGGAGGAAGGGTTGAGGGAAGGGTGGAAAGCGATTCCCTGGGCACAATCTGGTCATCCAGAAATTGCAGATGCTTGTAGTACCACAGCTTGGGCTTAACTACTTTGTCTGCTGCTGCTCCTGATCTCATAGAAGCACACACTTCTTTATAGCGTTTTTTGTACGCATTCCTCATGTTGTTTATTTTACTATTCATCATAGTATAGTCTGCCTCTGGGATCCAGGTCCTCATATATTCCGCTAATTTAACAATTGTTGCCTTGCGTACTTGGCTATTATGGTAGGAGATATTTTTTAGCTCCCAGAGGTTGCGCATTTCCTTATACTTTTCTATAAAAATTAACATCACGTCTGGCTCACGCAATTTATGCATAGTTCTTTCTACAAGATAAAACACAAGACAAAAACAGGAGGTCAGCTTCAATTGTCCTAATCATAGCCCAATATAGGCCTTTACAATCATGAACCAGTATAGGCCACTGATGCCCCAAGTTAATTTCTTACCTTAGTAGGATTCGTTCGGCACTTCCGGTCGTCCTTACTCCGCGCAACCACAACCTCGTTTACCCTTTATATAGCCTGCGCATGCGTGAAACTCCGGCCGCGTCGCCCGCCCATGACGGTCTTTTTCTGAATTTCCCCGCCCCTTCTCGTTCGGCGCACATTGGGCAATGACGACATGGCGGTGACACAGGCGCGTGCTTTATTATTAATTACCGACGAGGAAAGCCCGGAGGCGGGAACGTCCCGATCCAGGAATAAAAGATTCAAAGTGACTAATATGTCATTTGCTGAGATGGCGGAGATGGTGGACATCCTGCGGAGGAAGGATTACGATGGGAAGCATGGGCCATACAACACCTCTAATCTCAGGAAGTCTAAAATAATGGACAAAGTGGCGAGGAGTCTCTATAATAAATTTGGGGTCAAGAGATCCAAGGAGCAGCTCCGTAAAATGTGGTCTGACCTGAAGCTGAGGGAGCCGGACCAGTATAGGAAGCTTAAGAAATTCCTGGACAAAAGTAAGCTTTTATTTTTACTGTCTTTAATCAAATTGGAATATGTATTCTTGCATGTTTTGCTCCATGTGCTTGGATTGCCTGGTTTCATATTGTAGAATGGCAACTTTCATGTGAAGTTGAGTGGACTCATTTTTGGTAATGTTTCCTAGTAAACAGTGATCGCGTAAAAAATAACATGTTTTGCACATATACACGTAAACCACATGTGGTCATGCCTATTTGGCGTTAAACAACGTTTATATATACTGTGACAGCAGGAAGGTAAAGTCACCTGGTTGCATCCAGGGGGGTAGATATATTTCTCCCAGATTCAGGCTTTATGCCGACTTATACAACTAGGGAGTTGATGAAGCCCAGCTGAGGCTAGTGGGCTCATGAATGACTCATACCTCTAGGGAGAGGGCTGGGCGTCGTACAGACAGGGAGTTGATGAGACCAGCTGAAGCTTGTCAGCTCATTTAGGCCTCTATAAGAACTCCCAGCTTCATTAGGTGTTTGCTCATGCCTGGAACCAGACCTGTGTGGACTGTCTAGGGAGAGTGAACCCCTGTGCGGTGAGGCAAAGCCTGTGTGGCTATTTGTTTGGACTTTTACTAAACCAGGGACTTAGGGACTAGGACAGCACCAGGCTGATCCCAGTTGTTAGTTTAGGAAACCTGCATGTTTAGTCAGAGGTCAAACTGACCAGGATTTATTTTGTTTGTTTCTTCTTGGCTTTGCTGTGTTTTTGTCACTGTACATAGAGAAATAAACCGCACCTTTTGATTTTGAAAACCACAACCTCCGTCTGCTGGCCCTGTTTTTGTGTGGGGAGCCCAACCAGGGGGTCACACACACCCGCTACCGAGTTAACCCCCTCACAGTTGGTGGAGAACCAGTGGCAGTTTTTTTTAAGCCAGCATGGAGGAGATACTGAAACAGCTGGCTCTAGCAAATGCCAATCAACAGCAGACAAATGCAGGTTTGCAAAGGAGCCTTGCAGCCCAGCAGCAAGCTCATCAACAAGCCCAGCAGCAATCTGAGGCCCGCTTCATAGACCTGTTACAGAAGCAAGAGCAGAGACTACAACAAATGGAAGCAGTAATGCAGCAACGTCCGCAGACCAGTGAGGAAAGCCGTCCCACTAATACCGCGTCCTTTGGGGTGAGTCGTTTATTGACAAAAATGACTGGAGAGGATGATCCAGAGGTATTTTTGACCACATTTGAAAGGACTGCTGAAAGAGAAAAGTGGCCTGAGGAGCAGTGGGCTGGACTGGTGGCTCCTCTGTTAACTGGTGAATCGCAGAAGGCTTACTATGACCTAGAGCCTGACCAAGCAAAAGACTATGTGATGCTAAAAGCTGAAATATTGGCAAGGCTGGGTGTCACCCTGGCTGTCCGGGCTCAGCGTGTGCATAACTGGACTTTCCAGCTTGGAAAACCCCCCAGGTCTCAAATGTATGATCTCATTCACCTGAGCAGGAAGTGGCTACAGCCAGAGACTTTGTCCGCACCAGAGATTGTGGAACGTGTTGTAATGGATCGGTTTTTGAGAGCTCTTCCTACTGCCATCCAAAAGTGGGTAAGCCATGGAGACCCAGAGACGGCCGGTGGTCTTGTGGATCGTGTAGAGAAATACTTGGCTACAGAGAACCTGACGGCCTCTTCCAGAGACACTCGGACTTTCCACCCTAAGACCAGACCATCCCCAGGGGCGGATAAGAGGATTCCAAGGGGTGAGGGTGGAGAGAGTGAGAGGGTGGGAGCTCTACCCCAAGTTTGGCGAGAACAGCCTGGGAAATCAGCGGCTCAAGAGGCCGCAAGAAGGATCGTTTGCTACCGCTGCCGGCAAGCGGGACATATTGCAGCCAATTGCCCGGTTGTGGAGGAACCCATGCAGTGTGACTTTCTGACGGGCAGACGTCAGTCGCTGTGTGCGACAGTCGCATGCACTGCCATTCGAGGAACTGAGAAACATTTATGCAAAATGTGTATTAATGGTAGAAATGTTGTGGTATTACTGGATTCAGGTAGCCTTGTGACCCTGATAAAGGCTGAATTAGTTAAAACAGAGGTCTCTGGGAATAGCAAGGTAGCTGTTATTTGTGTGCATGGGGACACCCGAGAGTATCCAGTGACTACAGTGTGTTTCGAGACCCCCAAAGGTACCCTCTCTCATCCAGTGGGCTTAGTATCTCAGTTACCGCATGACGCCATTGTGGGAAGGGATTTTCCGAAGTTCTGGGAACTGTGGGATGATCCTGAGCCCCCCACTGGTGCCCCTATGTACCAGGAATGTGATAGCCAGAACTCCTCTGAGAGTGGTGAGGACTCTCCAGAATTTCCCTTGTCAGTATTTGCAGGGGAGACTCAAGAAACTGGAGAGGAGCCCACCTCCTCAGACGAAAACCTACCGTCTGTGGAGTTTTCTGATCTGGAGGTTCACAGGGAAAATTTTGCCACAGAACAGTTAAAAGACCCCGCCCTAATAAAGGCACGGGAAAACGTAGTGGAAATAGATGGCGAGTTAGTGAACCCAGATAATACCTGCACTTACCCATACTTCAGCGTAGAGAAGGACCTACTGTATCGGGTGGCAAAAAGGGCAGAAGAAACCGTTGAGCAGCTGGTGGTGCCCAAACCTTACAGGAAGTTGGTGTTGGAGTTGGCCCATGGGCACATTCTTGGAGGTCATCTGGGGACAGAGAAAACCCGAGAGAGGGTATTACAGAGATTCTATTGGCCTGGGGTGATGAAGGACATAGAAAATTATTGTTCCTCCTGCCCTGTGTGTCAGAGGTCGGCCCCGATGCCACATTTCCGTAGCCCGCTGGTCCCTCTACCCATCATTGAGGTCCCGTTTGAGAGAATCGCAATGGATTTGGTAGGTCCTATAATCAAGTCCGCTAGGGGGCACCAGTACATATTGGTTATAATGGACTATGCCACCCGTTATCCAGAAGCGATCCCTCTCAGAAATACCTCGGCCAAAACCATAGCCAAAGAGCTATCTCCTGTTTTTAGCCGGGTGGGTATTTGTAAAGAACTGCTTACGGACCAAGGTACACCCTTTATGTCCCGGGTTATGAAAGAGCTGTGTAAATTGCTCAAAAGTGACGCAATTGCGTACATCTGTGTATCACCCCCAAACCGATGGGCTGGTTGAAAGATTCAACAAAACCCTAAAACAAATGTTGAAGAAAGTGGTGGATAGAGATGGAAAGGATTGGGACTGTCTACTTCCTTATTTGATGTTTGCTATTAGGGAGGTGCCCCAATCCTCTACGGGATTCTCCCCCTTTGAGTTACTGTATGGGAGACACCCAAGAGGGCTGTTGGATATTGCCAAGGAAACTTGGGAAAGTGAGAGTTCTCCCCACAGGAGTGTGATTGAGCATGTCGCCCTGATGCAAGATCGAATTGCACAGGTAATGCCCATCGTGAAGGAACATTTGGCCCAAGCGCAGTTGGCACAGCAGAGAGTGTACAACCGTGGAGCAAAGACCCGTACCTTTTCCCCGGGGGATAGGATATTGGTACTTGTCCCTACGGTTGAAAGTAAATTCCTTGCCAAATGGCAAGGCCCCTACGAGATAATGGAAAAAGTGAGCAAAGTGAATTACAAGGTCAGACAACCAGGAAGGCGAAAGCCCGAACAGATATATCACGTTAATCTGTTGAAAGCCTGGAGGGATAGAGAGTCCCTAGTCGCAGAAACTTGGTCACCAGCTCAAACTGGTTGCGTGATTCCGGAGGTTGGAATAGCAGCCACCTTGTCACAACCCCAACAACAGGAGGTTAAGGAGTTTGTGCTTCGCAACAAGGAGGTGTTCTCTGAGCTGCCGGGACAAACATCTGGGGTAGAGCATGATATTATTACCCCGCCCGGTGAAAGGGTGAAGTTAAAACCCTATCGGATCCCAGAGGCCCGACGGGAGGCAATACGGGAGGAAGTACAGAAAATGCTGAACTTAGGGGTGATAGAGGAGTCCCAAAGTGATTGGTCTAGTCCCATTGTGTTGGTGCCTAAACCGGATGGGAGCTGGCGATTTTGTAACGATTTTCGTCAGTTGAACAAAGTTACAAAATTTGACACCTACCCCATGCCACGTATAGATGAGTTGATCGACCGGCTGGGAACAGCCCGATACATGACGACTCTTGACCTCACAAAAGGGTATTGGCAAATTCCCCTGGCCAAGTCGGCCAAAGAGAAAACCGCATTTGTAACCCCAGACGGGGCGTTCCAATATAAGAGAATGCCGTTCGGGTTACAGAATGCGCCGGCCACATTCCAGCGGAAAATGGACCAGATACTGAGGCCCCATCGGAAGTATGCTGCGGCTTACCTGGATGACGTAATTGTCCATAGCACAGATTGGGCATCACATCTGCCAAAAGTGCAAGCAGTCCTAGACTCTATCCGGGAAGCGGGGTTTACGGCTAACCCCAAGAAGTGTACCATTGGGCAGGAGGAGGCCAAATATCTTGGGTACACCATTGGCAGGGGAGTAATAAAACCCCAACTCAACAAAGTCGAGGCCATCCAGAGTTGGCCACGTCCCAACAGCAAGAAGCAGGTACGAGCCTTTCTGGGAATCGCGGGTTATTATCGGCGCTTCATTCCCCACTTTGCTTCTAAGGCTGTGCCCCTAACCAACCTGACGAAAGGGAAAGGGTCGGTCATGATTAAATGGACCCCCGAGGCTGAGGCAGCATTCCAATTCTTGAAACAAGCCTTATGTAGCCAGCCAGTGTTGTACTCACCCGACTTCTCTAAAGACTTTGTCGTACAAAGTGATGCGTCAGATGTGGGGTTAGGAGCAGTATTGTCCCAGGTCTGGAACGGGGAAGAGCACCCAGTCATTTACCTCAGCAGGAAGTTGAAGTCCCATGAGGTAAATTACGCCACGGTTGAAAAGGAGTGTTTAGCGGTGAAGTGGGCTCTAGATTCCCTTCGGTACTATCTGCTAGGTAGGCACTTTGACATGGTTACGGATCACGCTCCGTTAAAGTGGATGGCTCAAAACAAGGAGACAAATAGAAGAGTGAATAGGTGGTTCCTGGCCCTACAGGAATTCAACTTCACAGTAAAGCATCGCCCTGGCGTTCAAATGGGGAATGTGGATGCTTTGTCTCGAGTACATGAATGCCTGATTGCTGGTGTTCCAACCCCAAGGTTAAAACAAGAGGGGGGGGTATGTGACAGCAGGAAGGTAAAGTCACCTGGTTGCATCCAGGGGGGTAGATATATTTCTCCCAGATTCAGGCTTTATGCCAACTTATACAACTAGGGAGTTGATGAAGCCCAGCTGAGGCTAGTGGGCTCATGAATGACTCATACCTCTAGGGAGAGGGCTGGGCGTCGTACAGACAGGGAGTTGATGAGACCAGCTGAAGCTTGTCAGCTCATTTAGGCCTCTATAAGAACTCCCAGCTTCATTAGGTGTTTGCTCATGCCTGGAACCAGACCTGTGTGGACTGTCTAGGGAGAGTGAACCCCTGTGCGGTGAGGCAAAGCCTGTGTGGCTATTTGTTTGGACTTTTACTAAACCAGGGACTTAGGGACTAGGACAGCACCAGGCTGATCCCAGTTGTTAGTTTAGGAAACCTGCATGTTTAGTCAGAGGTCAAACTGACCAGGATTTATTTTGTTTGTTTCTTCTTGGCTTTGCTGTGTTTTTGTCACTGTACATAGAGAAATAAACCGCACCTTTTGATTTTGAAAACCACAACCTCCGTCTGCTGGCCCTGTTTTTGTGTGGGGAGCCCAACCAGGGGGTCACACACACCCGCTACCGAGTTAACCCCCTCACAATACATTGTTGTCTAGATGATGTGTTGTAAGTAAGTAGAATGTTAAATGGTAAACTAGATTCTGTGTAAAGGAGAGGACACTCAAGCAGCTGGTTACACATCTTGACTCAGGAGCACTATAGTGTGGGCTACCAGAACAACCTTTTTAGGGTGTCACACACAGATGCTCCAGTGGATACCTTGGGGTGTCTCCTTTTTATTTTTGAGGACCAAGAATGAAAGTATTCTTGCTTTTTTGAATTAGCAAAATCTCATATGTTCATCTTGGAACTCTGGCAAAACCAACAATTGTACCCCACTTCCAGGCAAAGTTATAAAATTATGCCCTCAAATCTCTGTATGCTAAAGGATACCTTTTGATTGTTTCATTCTCATAGGGGAGAGTAGACTGGGAGGACACCAATGTGAGGAGCCTAGGAAGCACAGACCACATAAAGAAACCCAAGATCCAAAAGAACCCCCAAGATCAGCATGTGGAGGAAGCAGAGGTGGAGGAAGCAGAGGTGGAGGAAGCAGAGGTGGAGGAAGCAGAGGTGGAGGAAGCAGAGGTGGAGGAAGCAGAGGTGGAGGAAGCAGAGGTGGAGGAAGCAGAGGTGGAGGAAGCAGAGGTGGAGGAAGCAGAGGTGGAGGAAGGAGAGGTGGAGTTTATCACCACAACAGGTCAGTGTCTGTCACCACAGCTTCTGGTAAAAAGAGATGTAGGCCTGCATATTTCTAATACCTTTATATTTTTAGGGGATGAACATGGTGGTGTGTCAGAAACTCCTACTACTCAATTCTCAAGTGCTAGTGCCCAAATCGTCATTCAAGAAATAATGGAATGTAGTAGCGAAATGGACATTATGAGGAAAAGGATGAATGTGATTGAGCAAAAATATAAAAACATCATTGATATTATGGGGCGAATAGTGTGAACCACCCCCCCCTTTTTTAGTTTTCTTATGTACGCAAAAATTGGCATTTGTTTTAACACAAGCCCAAATTTCACGATGCACACAGTTTGTCAACATGTGCTATCTGCCGTCACAGGATATCAATGTCCCTGTTTTGGGGGTGCAACCTTTTGCTCGCTACTCAAGTAGGTGAGAGGAAGGGTTTGCACCCCCAAAACACGTCCATTGATCCCTCATGATCGCAGATAGCACATGTTGACTTTCGCCATGGGATCAGGATGAAAAAAAACATTTTGCACATCAAAAACTGTGTACATCTTCTAATTTTGGATGGTTCAGGGGTGACATCACCCCATCTCATGTTTATATTTTTAAGGTTGAACTTTGTAAGTTCCTTTTTTTTTTTTTTTGACCCATGCATGTTTCTGCAAACACAAAAAAAAATAAAACATTTTTTTACCGCACATGTGCACAGAGTAAAAAAATATTTTGGACACTCAACAATGTGTGGCTTGTTCTTTCTATGCTCAATAGCAGTTATCTAAAATGGGAAAGGTCAGGTTTTTAAGTGTGACAATTGTGGCTCTTTACTAAAGACAAATACACTTGGCACTACTACAAAGTGTACTATGATAACCTGGGAGACACATAATAATAAAAAATAAATTATGACAAAACAAGGTTTTCCAAAAAATATATTTTTTTATTTTTTTTAAAAAGGTTTCAAATATGGTCTGGCATTGCGATGGCCCCCCTACCCTTTGGGGGGCCAAGTCAGTACGGCCAGTGTCCAAGCCAGTAAGATTGTGCATGTCTGATACACTGTCCTCTGGCCCAACAGTAGATAGATATGAAGAAGAGTGTTGTCTCATAAAATTATGCAATATGCAGCAGGTTAAGATGATGTGATTGAGTTTGTATTCCGCCATGTGTATGGCTGTCAGAAACAGGCGGAACCGGCTGGCCATTATGCCGAAGGCATTCTCCATAACCCTCCAGGCTCTGGCCAGCCGGTAATTAAAAACCCTCCTCTCCGGGGTGAGGGTCCTCTGTGGGAATGGCCGCATCAGGTGTGGTCCCAGTCCAAAGGCTTTATCCGCTATAAACACAAAAGGGAAGTCCATCCACGTTGTCTGCATCTGGAGGCAGTGCCAGGCCCCCAGACTGCAGATGGTGAGCGAACTCCGTCTGCGCAAAACACTCCGCCATCGGACATCCGGCCGTTCTTCCCCACGTCCACATACAGGAACTCATAGCGTGCCGACACCACCGCCATTAACACTATACTATTAAAACCTTTATAGTTATAATAGTAAGACCCCGAACGGGGTGGCGGCACTATGTGGACGTGCTTCCCATCAATTGCCCCTCCGCAGTTGGGGAAGTCCCACCGCTGGGCATATTGGGAGGCCATTCCTGTGGCGATGAAGGGAACTGTGGAGTCAAACAAAAAGAAGAAATTATTCATTTTGCACATTACATTGCAAGCAGATTACCCAAATACATTCTTGGCCAACGTCAGTATAACATTTATTAGGAGTATTTAAACACAAAAATAGAAGGCCCACTTATCAGATGACTCACCCCCGCTGATGGGCCATTGGAACAAATTATAAGGGGGGGGGATGTTGTTTAAGCAGATTTGGTGCCCCGCAACAAAAGGCTCTACCACTCTGCTGACCTTGAATGTGCAAAAAAACTTTATGACACATTTTAGGGGGGGGGGGGGGTTCAAAACTACAATGGCGCAGGCAAAAACATCATTAAAGAACAGACTAGGCTAGGTGTATATGGGCCCAGGATAGCATGCAGGAGAGGTTAGTGAAGGGAAATAGGCATGTAGGCCAAAAATATAAAAATATAAAAGAAAAAACATGTATGGGGAGAAAGGGGACATTCCCAGAATCTTACAATCATGGCAATTTGGGAAGGATGAAAGAAATACAATACTTTAGCAAACAATCAAAACATATAATGTGATGTTAAAGGATAAAAATGACCATAATATAGTCCTTTCTGCATGACTTGTATGATGGCAGAACATGTTTCTGGGATAATGATCCCAAGAGCCTGGGGGGAGATGCCTGTTGAGAACTTGAGGTCCTGCAAGCTTCTCCCAGTCGCCAGGTATCTCAACGTGGCAATAAGCCTCTGCTCGGCAGTGATCGCCTGGGGCATCACAGTGTCCTGCCTCGTGATATAGGGGGACAGCAAATCCAACAGACGCTGAAAAACGGGGTCCGTCATCCGGAGATAATTCCTGAAATCATCAGGATTATTCTCATGGATTTCCCGCAGCAGAGGCATATGAGAGCATTGGTCCCGCTGGAGCAACCAATTCTTGGTCCATGAACTCCTCCTCATCCTGTTCATGGACTGAATTCGGGTTACAGTGTTAACCGCAACACCAAGTCCATAGCCAGCACGAGCTCTATGACGAGAACGTACTTCAAACATGGCTTTAAACCGGTCGGCTGGTCGGAACGAACTTAAACAGAATGCAACGAGGAACAGCAAGGCCTGAGAATGACCTGAAAAACAGTAACGAATGGCCGAGAAGGCACTGCAAAACAGTAACCGACCTGACTGCACGCACTGAATGACAAATACGAACCCACAAGCACAAACTGAACAACAGAAAACGATCTGAAAAGCACGGAGACTGAAAAGCGCGAATCGGCTCTCACCAAACTTTTACTAACACGCAGTAACACGAAATCAGCAAAAGCAGCCCAAAGGGTGGCGCCATTAGATTTGAACTTCCCCTTTATAGTGCCGTTGTACGTGGTGTACGTCACGTCGTTTTGGTGCGGTCGGTTTTTTGACTGATGGTGTGTGGGCAAGACTGATGGAAGACAGTTTCATCTAAAAAATCCATCAGATTAGAATCCATAGGATATCCGATCGTGTGTACAGGGCTTAAGGGACAGTGCCATCTTGTGGTATGTTGACAAAAATATACCATAACAAATAATTAATTATTCAACAGAAAACACAAAAATCACAATTTATAATAAAAAATTAAAATAACACATACATACAATGGTGAAATTTTATGCAGCCCTCAAATTACATTTAATCACAAAAAAACCTTTTAGCTGTTATTGATAAAAGCATTCACGTCCCATTCTATATTGAGACCATATGGAACATACGTTCTCAATAAATAAGTCCACCTAGTTTCTAGTTTAAATATTTCTCGTCTGATATGATTCTCCCTCAAATTTGGGGTAAACTTATCTATACCTAGAAGTGTTTTGACACACTATGGTTGGGGAACCCTTTGCGTATATTCGCAATATGTTTATTAAGTCTAATTTGCAACATGTGTACAGTGCGCTTGACGTACTGAAAGTGATTGTAAACCCTTTACAACCACTTTATGCTACAGGTAAGCCTGTAGCATAAAGCCTGTAGCTACCCAGGATATCTCCTAAACCTGCACGGTTTAGGAGATATCCCCTGCATGTGCCGATGTCATCGGCACATGCGCACTAAAGCAAACTGAAGCAATGGCAGTTGCTTCAGTCCGTGTGCCGTTACTGGTGGCTCCCGCGCGCAATCACAGCGCCGGAGCCGCGATACCCGGAAGTAACCCCTGGGAGAGATGTCACCGCCGGAGGGGGGGAGTGATGAGGACCGCTACAGGAGCTTCGATCTAAGGTAAGTAATTCATAATGAGCTAGTAATGAGCTCATTATGCCTTTATCTTGCAGTTTTTTTTATTTTTTATTGGGTATACAACCACTTGAAGGCCGCACGGCATTAGATCAAGTATACTACATTCTGTTAGGTACATGTAATGAAAGGTGTAATTTGATAAGACCTGGAAGTACATCTGTGTTGGCAGGTATTACATTTTCTACATTTTTGGACAAGCAGGCTTCACATTTCTTGCATGGATAATATCCACTCCTGAAAAAATACTGTTTCCTTGGTGGCGGCTGGTGCTCAAATTTTTTGTTGGGGGGGGCGCAAACAAACTGAAAAATTAAACTGTTAGTAATGCAGAACTGTAAATAGCCATTTATCAGGTGATTATGAATCATTACTGCTAGATAAAACTGTGCCCATAAAATGCAGCCTCACTGTGCCCATCAATTGCAGCCTCACTGTGCCAAACAATTTCAACCTCACTGTGCCCATCATATGCAGCCTCACTGTGCCCGTCACAGTAGGCCAATCACATCCACATTTCAAGGACAAATAAATAAAACCACTTTAAAAAGCCATCTTTTACATCAGATGTCCCAATCAGAGTCCCCCTTTACAGCAGGTGCCCCCTATACATCAGGTGTCCTCATCAGAGTCCCCCTATACATCAGGTGTCCCAATCAGAGTGCCCCTTTACAGCAGGTGCCCCCCTTTACATCAGGTGTCCCCATCAGCATCCCTCTATACGCCAGGTGTCCTCATCAGAGTCCTCCTATAAATCAGGTGTCCCAATCAGAATCCCCCTTTACAGCAGGTGCCCCCCTTTACACCAGATGTCCCAATCAGAGTGTCCCTTTACAACAGGTGTCCCCATTAGCATCCCCCTATAAATCAGTAGTCCTCATCAGAGTCCCCCTTTACATCAGGTGTCCCCATCAGAGTCCTCCTTTACATCAGATGTCCCCATTAGGATCCCCCTTTGTCATCTGTTGTCAAGCTGTCGTCACTAAGGGACCATCCAGCTTGTTACCAGGGACCACCGTGAGTAGCTAAGGCAAGTACCAGAGCAGTATTCGCACCAACTGGGGACGGTGAAGGATTGGAAAACTTCAGCAGGTGTCAAGCCAGGTATCCAGCCAGCGGAGGTGACGCATGCAGAGCAGGCTTGTGTGCCAAGCCAGGGACCGAGCAGGCTAGTGGGGTGACGCTTGAGGACTATCTGTGAGTGCCAAGCTTTGGACCCAGCAGGGACATAGGGGTGATGCTTAACCACTTCAGCCCGGACCATTTCGCTGGTCAAAGACCAGGCCACTTTTTGCGATTTGGCACTGCGTCGATTTAACTGACAATTGCGCGGTCGTGCGACGTGGTTTCCAAACAAAATTGACGTCCTTTTTTCCCACAAATAGAGCTTTCTTTTGGGGGCATTTTATCACCTCTGCGGTTTTTATGTTTTGCGCTATAAACAAAAATAGAGCGACAATTTTGAAAAAAATGCAATATTTTTAACTTTTTGCTATGATAAATATCCCCCAAAAATATCTAAAAAACATTTTTCTTCCTCAGTTTAGGCCGATACGTATTCTTCTAGATATTTTTGTTACTAGTAATGGCGGCGATCAGCGATTTTTATCGTGACTGCGACATTATGGTGGACACTTTTGACCCATTTTTGGGACCATTGTCATGTTTACAGCGATCAGTGCTATAAAAATGCACTGATTACTGTGAAAATGACAAGGGGTTAACCACTAGGTGGTGCTGTAGGGGTTAAGTGTGCCCTAGGGAGTGATTCTTATTGTTAGGCTACACGTGACATGTCACTGATGACCGTTCCCGATCACGGGGGGAACAGTCATCAGTGACAGTGTCACTAGGCAGAATAGGGGAATGCCTTGTTTACAAAGGCATCCCCCTGTTCTGCCTTTGCCGACCGCAATCGCGGGCCGCCCGGAAACATCGAGTTCCCGGGACCCGCGAACCCGCTCACGAGGCAAACGCCCGCTGGGCGGCAAATTTAAAGGGACGTACAGGTACACCCATTTGCCTGCCCGTGCCATTCTGTCAATGTATATCGTCGTGTGGCAGTCCTTAAGCGGTTAAGGAAGATACTCAGTGAGAAGATTGGAAGATCCAGTGGCAGTGGATCAGCGGGTCTAAGTGATAGACTGGGAGCTCAGTTGAGTGAAGATCTAAAAAAGAGATTGTGGAGGAAGTGAAAGAGTTCATTACAACCTGTGTTAGAAACTGTTCAAGATTGTTACCGTAGGAGACATCGTGTCTACACATGCATATGTGGTGTCCAGCCTAGTGCCTTTCCCTGCATGGCTGTCTACCTATAGAAGTCTCGGAGTCTGCTAATTAACATTACAACTACTAAACAGTGTCCTGGCCCTAACCCTCTCTCCCACAGTTCTGTTTAAGAGAAAAAAAACTCTTTGCATTTAAGAAGTGTCTGGCGCCCATTAATCTACCTTACATTGTACCCACCATACCTCGTAACCCACTCTACACAGAAGGATGTCAGCTGTCCCTAACTCTGGAGGCCACCATTAGGCCTGGAGAGGCTCGGGACTTGGTTACAATAGTAATGAGTAATAATAATTACATTTCAGTAAAATTCTTACACATTGCTGTGTCCTATAAAGAAAATGTTGAAACGTTCCAGCCATATCTAAGAATTATTAATACTTTGTTTTGGCAGTCATAGTGATACAGTGAAGGTCGAAATCCATGAGGGAGTCAACTGCTTTGACTTCGAATATCAATGAAAAGAAATGATTCATTAAAACATTGCCAGCACAAACCTAGTAGTTGGACGTCACAAAAATAAACACTCGTGCTTAAAGGTGAAATCAAAGATATTCCCATCTGAATTCTAAAAGGACATACTGTCAATGAGTTTTCTCACAGTTTATGGCAAGAGCAGGCAGTCTACAAAATCCCATGCTATGCAATCAATATCTTTACCAAATCCCTAGTAAATAAATGGCAAAAACTACACACTACAAAGCAATTATTTAACAATGCATGTGATCATTAGGACAACTAAATTTATCGGGATGGAGCTTTGAACATAAATAGCTAATGAGGGCAATGAAAATATACACATATATTATATAAGGTAAAGCCCACTCATTTTTGAACACTTACTTTATTTGCAAGTTCCAGATGAGTCAATTCTTTCACTTACTGCATTTTCAAGTTCCAGATGAATCTTTTCTCTCCATAAAACATTGTATTAGGTCAGGGGTGCCCAACCTTTTGAAGAGCGAGGGCCATTTAAGCGACTTGGTAACTGGTCGTGGGCCACAATCAGTGGAGTGGGCGGATGACATGCATACTGCAGAGCGGACACGGACGCAGCCCACTCTACTCTATGGGCCCTCCGTTCTGATCTGCCCAGACGGAAGGGGACGGGTCCCCTTCTATTTTTTTTTAACAGATCGAGTTGGAGATAGGCGGGTGTAAATGAACACAAGTCCGGTTTCATCTGCCGCTCCATAGAGGTGAATGGAGGGTCCAATTGGGTCGGACTGATCCTGTGAAAGGGGCCTAAGGCTGCTTTCACACTGATGTGCTGCAGTTTACCCACACTGTGGGTGCAGTGCAGTGCACCTGTGGGTTAGCTGCACTTTTCTATAGATTTCTATTATATCCTGCAGGTGTGGTGCACTTTCAGAAAGCAAACCAAACCTGCAGGTAATTACAGAAGTCTATGGCTCAGTGCAGGTAACCCGCAGGCACACTGCGTTACACCTGCGGATCAGTTTAAAAGCAGCTCAGTGACCAATGCAGAAGATATGCCCATATATACACTGTGATTTTAGTAATGAACTGGCCTATAATAACCGAAAATAAGTCAGGCAGAGCACATTTGGTATCACTCTGCCTGTGACAGGAGCCGGTGCTATACAGGAAGCATCGGCTTATGCGTCTCTGCTCCGCAGCCCCTTGCTTCCTCTACTGTTCGTTTCATTCACAACACTGATGCTCTAGGATAAAGGGTTGGGAACCCAAGATCTGGGCTGGCCAACCCACCATTACAGAGCAGGAGGTCGCGGGCCACATCTGAGGGCTCCACGGGCCACATGTGGCCCCCGGGCCACTGGTTGGGCACACCTGTATTAGGAGATAAAACAAGGTTAGATTGTGGCTTGAACCAGTAAGTAACTTGCCATGTTGCTTGCAGCTTTTTATATCTGTGAGTGATGTTTCTTCCAGTTGATGCAAATATCAGAGGTTTCCTTTACCACTTGTAGAGATTTTTCTATATGTTCAGATTTCTTTTGTGGCATTGATATTAATAAGGGATTTGCCCACTTATGGTCACCTTAAGAGGATTGCATGTCCTGTACTGTAAATGATAGAACTCATGGGAAATAATTTAATCTGAACTCCAAGGCAACGAGTGGCCTATACTGTGACTTAATTACCCTAATTGCGTTGCCCAATTCAGAGCATTTCAAATCACATTATGTTTAGTAACTTTACAGAAGGTACTTGTTATTTACATATAATTATCCCCAGCCCCCACACACGATGACATCAATACCTTTGTAAGTCTGAAGAACATTTTAGTAAATACTGTAGGTCCATTTCACTTTAATATCAGGGATTCCACACGCCAATTTAATGCTGACTATACTCTCCTTTATTGTCAATAGGAGTTCATGGGGGTCTTCTTTTATTTTTCTGTAGATGGCACTGGATATTATATTTACAAACTCTCCAGTACTGCAGCCCTTGAATGGTTTTGGCAACCTGCAGGATGTGTGGCCACTGTTCTCTTTTTCGATATCATTAATATATATGTAGCGGGTATGTACTTTCCCGGGTGTAAATTTTAACTTGGCAGAGACATCAGTGATGTGTAATTCCCTGCAGCCCAGCAGGTGGCGCTGTCGCCCTGGGCTGGGGTTGAATCATTGCTGTGTGCCGGGCTTCCTTTTTGTCCTCCCTCGGCAGCGGTATGGTGGGGCGGGGAACCCGCCGTGCTTGCTGGGAGAGCGTATAAAGGGGCTGGCCATCTTTGTCACGGGGTCGAGTCCCAGGCACCTTCAGCCTGTGGGCGGTGGTTCGTGTCAGTCCTCTAGGCGGCCTAGGCCTAGAGGACAGCCGGAGGTCGTGTTCCATCCCAGGCACCTTTAGCCTGGGCTGAGGTACTCGGATGGAGGTCTGGAGCTCAGTGCCCAACACTGTGTTCCGCGAGGGAAGGAGATCCTAGAGTACCCAGGTAATGAGTACCCGAATCCGGAAGGCGTAATGGACCGGGGGGAGCTCCTTACTCGAAGACCTGGACCAGCATATTGCCAGTGACGGGTGAGTCTCTCATCGGAGACCGCCTGGAGGGAAATCCCCCCTCGCTCGGGGACCGCAACTCACTTTCAGGGAGGAAAGTGGGGAACACATTGTGTCTGGGCCTACTCGCATCCACACCTCCTTTTCTGTTATGTTTCTACCAAGGGAGTTCAACTGATTGTGTTCATTCGAGAAGAATAAAGGGGTGTTGAACTTTAATGGTGTGGGGCTCATTTCCTGACAGACATTGTTCAAGGTAACTCTCGGTGGAGGCTCCAGGTGCACAACACTGACCCGAAGGTAAAAGAACTTTGCTTACACCACTCTGACACCTGTGGTGAAGGCTAGGCGTGGTGTCCCCGCTCCCTTCCCCTCTGGAGGTACCCCTAGACAAGAGGGGAGTGAGGGGGCTGCTACACGTGGGGGCTCGGGTCCAGCATAGTGTTTGCACCACAGTATTGAACGTGTCTGCTGGAAGAGTTACGCGAGTAGGCAGGCCTTCATTGGCCGAAGTGCATCCCTGCTCGAAGTCGTGGACATGACCCAATGAAGGGAAAGGCCCACGCAGAAGAGTGGAAAAAGGGGGAAGCTCAGCCGTGTGAAGTAGTACACGTAGGGGCTTCTATTGCACTGCGCCACCAGGCACACCCCCATCGCTTAGTTCGTGGGCGTGACTCAGAAACAGAAAAGAAGAAAAGTCCGCGAACTGGAGCAAAGAGGAGGAGTCCAATACGTGTGAAGGACTACACGTGGGACGTTGGCGCAAAAACTTTGCAGTGTGCGATGGATCAGCAACGGGTCGCCATGTTCGGACATACATCGTGGATTCCAGTTCACCCTTCCACCACGACATTGACTGCTGCTGCTCCGGTAACAGATATGGGGATCCGGCTAAAGCCAAGGGGTCGATTCGCCCTGTATTCGTGCATGGACATTGAGGCCCTGGGTGTGATTTGTCCCGGCTGTTCGGGACTGGTGTGCCAACTGAATCCATTCGGGCGATGTGAGGCCTGTGGGGAGTTCCTGTTCGAAGTGGATCCGGCGGTTGAGAAGCCGAGAACCATCTACCCTGGCCGTGCTACGGGCAACACCACTCAGAGAGGAGGAATCACTGCTGTGACAGCCATCCCTGCGCACACTGCAGCGACCGCGGAGGAGGTCGTAAAAACTCAACGGGAGAAATCCGAGGATGCTGACTCGGTCACCACTGTCTCGCAGCGTCCACCACCGAAGAGAAAGACCGGCATGGTAGCCCCGACCAGCGGTTGTGGTGGACCGTCTCGCCCGCTTACGCCCGGCCCGGATGGATCCGTTGACAAGAGTTCCGGACGTCCCATTTCTAGTAAAGGCCGAGGTAAGCCTGGCAGAGAGATTTGGTGTGTGGGAAGAGGTGAAAGCTCGGTCTCCACTACAGGGTACCTGCCTGTGGAGGAGTGTGACACCTCTGACCTAGAGTCGCTCTTGGACATGGGAGACGATGTTACAATAGATGAACTGTTTGCAGAAAAGGGCTGGGACAAAGTACCTCTCGCTTCATCCCGGAGGACCAGGGATCCACCCATGTCTACAGGGGAAAGTACATCCCGGGTGGAGGCACCAGCGCCTGAAGAGAGGTCCTGTCCTCAGCCTGCCTCTACATCTCCAGTGCCATCTGTACCGAAGACCGGAGAAAAGAGACTGTTACTGCGGGCACCAATGCCCAGATCAGATGTGCTCAAGGTCCCTCATCACCCGGACTCAATCGTTTTGCCTGGCGAAGAGGACAAAGCTACCATGCCTCCTTTGGCGAGACTACAACGCCTATTTGGCCAGAAGATTGCTGCAGAATACGGATGGGAATATCCGTACTTGTCGAAGGAACTGCTCTATGAGGTGGAAGTGTGCCGGGAGCGCTGGTACAATGAATTTGTGTGGACCCACCTTCAGGTTCCGCACGCCCGCAGGTACCTGGCATGCTCTCCCAAGGCTTCTCAACGTTTTAAAGACTGCAAGGCAGAGTGGATGTTGGGACGGCACATCCATGCAGACAAGGTGTTGATCCGGCGCAAGATGTGGAGTATCATCTGGAGACCATGGATCAACACTTGAAGCCACTTGTTCTGCCGCATCCCCGTTTTTACCTTTAGGAGAGAAGAGACTCAGTTTTTGTTATGCTGCTGAACCTTCTGGAACCCGTTGCTTTTGTGCCCAGAGAAATGAAGGACTGTTCCTGTTGTTCTTCACCTTTCCTACAAGAGATCATAGACTCTGGGTAGATAGGGCCAAAGAGAAGAGGAAAGTTCCACGAGTGCAGTTACCGCGGTGCTGTCACCAGGTGGCAGTGTTGCGCAACGTTAAACACTTTTCACGCACTCACTCTTTGGAGAAAAGGGATTTCTTCCCGGAGAAGTTTCTTTTCTCTCACACGAATACATGTGTCAGGGTTATGTGTGTTGATTTCTTTCTTTTCCCTCTGCAGGAGAACATCCCATCAAGACCACTGAGTATGGGGTGGGTCTTAGTCAGGATGGGTGGGAAAAGTAAAATGTGAATATGTGATTCTAAGTTGTGGTTTAATGCTGTTGTTTCTCTTCTTTCTTTCTTCCCTTTTTATTACAGGGCTCAGACACAGTGTTTTAGTTGGGTAGTTTTTTCTAAAAGTTTTATTTTTGTGCATTTGTTAGTTGGTTTCTGGATTGGATTATGTCAGCCGTTGAGGGCATGATTTACTCCAGACACTGGGGACCAGTGTCAAACCACCAGGGGGAGAGTGTAGCGGGTATGTACTTTCCCGGGTGTAAATTTGAACTTGGCAGAGACATCAGTGATGTGTAATTCCCTGCAGCCCAGCAGGTGGCGCTGTCGCCCTGGGCTGGGGTTGAATCATTGCTGTGTGCCGGGCTTCCTTTTTGTCCTCCCTCGGCAGCGGTATGGTGGGGCGGGGAACCCGCCGTGCTTGCTGGGAGAGGGTATAAAGGGGCCGGCCATCTTTGTCATGGGGTCGAGTCCCAGGCACCTTCAGCCTGTGGGCGGTGGTTCGTGTCGGTCCTCTAGGCGGCCTAGGCCTAGAGAACAGCCAGAGGTCGTGTTCCATCCCAGGCACCTTTAGCCTGGGGTGAGGTACTCGGATGGAGGTCTGGAGCTCAGTGCCCAACACTGAGTTCCGCGAGGGAAGGAGATCCTAGGGTACCCAGGGATTGGGTACCCGAATCCGGAAGGCGTAATGGACCGGGGGGAGCTCCTCACTCGAAGACCTGGTGCAGCATATTGCCAGTGACGGGTGAGTCTCTCATCGGAGACCGCCTGGAGGGAAATCCCCCTTCGCTCGGGGACCGCAACTCACTTTCAGGGAGGAAAGTGGGGAACACATTGTGTCTGGGCCTACTCGCATCCACACCTCCTTTTCTGTTCTGTTTGGCCCCTTTCACACTGGCACGTTTTTCAGGCGGTTTAGCGCTAATATTAACGCTGTTATACCGCCTGAAAAATCGTGCCCTGTATTCTTCAATGTGAAAGCCTGAAAGCTTTCACACTGAAGCGGTGCGCTAGCAGGACCGCTCCAAAAGTCCTGCTAGCCGCATCTTTACAGCGGTGAAGGAGCGGTGTGTTCACCGCTCCTTTACTGCGGCTGCCCATTGAAATCAATGGGACACCGCGGTAATACCGCCCGCAAACCGCGGCAATAGCCGCGGTTTGCGGGTGGTATTAACCCTTTTTCGCCCGCTAGCGGGGGTTAAATTCACCCCACTAGCGGCCGCATACCGCGGTGATAACGACGATATAGCAGCGCTGAAAATCACGCCGCTATACCGCCACCGCACCTGCCCGCCCCAGTGTTAAAGTGGCTATTCTACCAAGGGAGTTCAACTGATTGTGTTCATTCGAGAAGAATAAAGGAGTGTTGAACTTTAATGGTGTGGGGCTCATTTCCTGACAGACATTGTTCAAGGTAACTCTCGGTGGAGGCTCCAGGTGCACAACACTGACCCAAAGGTAAAAGAACTTTGCTTACACCACTCTGACACCTGTGGTGAAGGCTAGGCATGGTATCCCCGCTCCCTTCCCCTCTGGAGGTACCCCTAGACAAGAGACAGACGAGCTGAGAGAGAAGAAAGAGGGGAGTGAGGGGGCCGCTACATATATTTTCCTAATAGTGTGTATGGGGTCTAAAACTAGCCACCCATGACTTCAGCAGGAACCATTAGAGTGGATGAGAACCTGAGGAGCAGAAGATATCTCTTAGGCCCCTTTCACACTGGCACGTTTTTCAGGCGGTTTAGCGCTAATATTAGCGCTGTTATACCGCCTGAAAAAATCGTGCCCTGTATTCTTCAATGTGAAAGCCCAAAGGCTTTCACACTGAAGCGGTGCGCTAGCAGGACCGCTCCAAAAGTCCTGCTAGCCGCATCTTTACAGCGGTGAAGGAGCGGTGTGTTCAACGTTGAAATCAATGGGACACCGCGGTAATACCGCCCGCAAACCGCGGCAATAGCCGCGGTTTGCGGGCGGTATTAACCCTTTTTCGGCCGCTAGCGGGGGTTAAATTCACCCCGCTAGCGGCCGCATACCGCGGTGATAACGACGGTATAGCGGCGCTGAAAATCGCGCCGCTATACCGCCACCGCACTTGCCCGCCCCAGTGTGAAAGGGGCCTAATTGACATAGATTAGTCCTGAGATGGAACAAATTGCACCACCTGGAATGGTTACTGTTTTTACATAAACAAAAGATGCAATCAATTAAACTTTGGCAGTAAACGACAACCGCATGTGACATATCACTGCTTCCATAATTAAAGACTGCATGGAAACATGTTCTGTTTCCAAGCATTTGTGTCATCTGCATATTACACATAACAGTGTCATTACCATACAGAAACGTATTTAGGCTAATTAGTTTGATTCCTGATAAATTATTATAAGTTATTAAAATTCGTTGCATCTCTGAAATAAAATGAGTCATGTTCATGCAAAACTACTTTGAATAAATTAAAAAATATGTATATTAAACTGTACAACGTATTTTATTGTTCACAGAAAGAAATTATAGAGAAAACATATCCATTTAGACAGTATATTACCCATCATGTTGTAACTTTATAGATACAAGGCTTTTAGAAGTAAAAAATAAAATAAAAATGTAACTATGTGCATAATATTAGATTGTGTGGATTTTGTGTTAATCATTTTTTAATATAAGCAGCAGCACCCACGGTGAAAGTTGCAATCAGTTCTCAGCAGTTGAGCTGGCTTCCCATGAAGGCTTTCAGTGGATGTGCATGTTTGGACGGGTTGTCCATTAGATTGATTTGCAATGTATTAAGACTACTTGCACGGAAGCAGCACATTGTCACTGACAAATTCTGCTACATAAAAGAAGTTTTTGGAACATTTGTTTTTTTCTTACACACCCTGAATGGAAATGCCTCGATCAGATGCAGGAAATTAACCAATCCCAGAAAATAAATTATGACTGAAGGCTGCAAAAAATATTGCGCTTATGAGTTATCCTACCTGGGGTTCTGTTAGGGCTCTGGTATGATCTTGAGACTAATGCCTCGTACACACGACCGTTTTTCATGATGAGAAAACTGCCAATTTTTAGATTGGTCGTGAAAACCGGTCGTGTGTATGCTCCATAGCAGTTTTCTCGACAAGAAAACTGCCCGCAAAAAAATTAGAACCTGCTCTATTTTTTCTCGTCGTTTTTCCCGTCATTCTTCAATGGGCGTGTGTATGCTTTTCCGAGGGGGAAAAAAAACGCACATGCTCAGAATCAAGTATGAGACGGGAGCGCTCGTTCTGATAAAATGAACGTGTGTATGCAAGGCAGGCTTGGGAGGAATCACAAGGAATCACATTGAGAAAAACTTTGTTTTTTTGCATGACAGGAAAAACAATGGTATGTACGCGGCATAAGATGGACTAACTCATGTGCTTTAACTACTTGAGGCCCGCGCTATAGCCAAATGACGGCTTCAGAGCGGACCTGAAAGTCCGGGAGGCCTTCAATAGACGGCCTCCCCTTCGTGCGCTCCACGCACGCTGCGATCACCCGAGTCACTGAGACGATCCGATCCCGACCCCTTACCACGTGATCAGCTGTCAGCCAATGACTTCAAATGTAGACAGATGACTGGTAAATCGCAATCCTTCCTTGCCGACCCCCAGTACCTGGACAGGAGGGTCGGCGGTGGTGGAATTTAGTATTTTCCTCCTGCAGCAGCTGAAAGTAGACTTCTCCTCCTCTCCCTCTCGCCAACATTCAGCTGTCACAAGAGGAAAATACAGGGGATTGGTACCAATATGTCACCCCTGCCACCATGGAGAGCAGGGAGAAGGCCGGTAAATTTGTCACACATGCATATGTGTTGGAAATTTGAGGTGTACACCCTAATGCAGTAGGCTGAGTACACCAATGGCTGCAATATATCATATTTTTGGTTTTGGGTTCAATACCACTTTAAACAATGGCAGCCCACATATTTATTTTTGGATAGGTGAGGGAGGTGAGAAGTTATTTCCCTGCATGCCCTCATTTCTCATGTCTTCCTCTCTAATATCCCTCTAAAACCTTTCGAGACACAAAAGTAGAGAAAAGATTGCCGCTCTCAAAGCCCTGAACCTTCTAAAAGCCCCTGCCCTATTGTGAACTCACAGGTGCTGGCTCTGCACAAGCTTGTAGAAAAGGAGACATCCTGGACGGCCGCACACTGTTGAAGGCATCTTTATTGATGAAATAAAAATCCAGTACAGTCATATCATGTGTGGAAATGCAGGGAACAAACAGCCTTCACACCGTATGGTGCTTAGTCATAGCTAAATGATCAGGATTTGAGCATGTGTGTGTATAAGAGGAAAATTGAAAAATGAACGACCAATCAAAAAATTCTAAAAATTCAGATTTATCGTAAAGGTACCTCCCACACAATCCTAAAAATCCCAGAATAGAGCACACCCAGAGAGGAAAAGCAAAGAGCAAACCAGGATGGCAAGAGTCTAACGAGACTGGAGCCAAAAATGTGTGTGTGTATAAAAAAAAACATTAAGACCCCTTTCACACTGAGGCGTATTTCAGGCGTTTTAGCGCTAAAACTAGCGCATAAAAAATACCTGAATACTCCTGCCCCAGCATTCTCAATGTGAAAGCCTAAGGGCTTTCACACTGAGGCAATGCACTGGCAGGAGAAAAAAAAATCTCCTGCAAGCCGCATCTTTGGAACGGTGTGTATACCGCTCCTTTACCGCTCCTTCCCATTGAAATCAATGGGGCACCGCAGTAATACCACCTGCAAACTGCGGCTATACCTGCGGTTTGCGGGCGGTATTAACCCTTTTTCGGCCGTTAGCGGGGGTTAAAACCGCACCGCTAGCGGCCGAATATCGCGGTAATTACGATGGTATAGCGGCGCTATACCGCCACAGCACATGCCCACCCCAGTGTGAAAGGGGCCTAATGGTTGCTGTCTGTGCAAAGTATCCACTGCAGGGTGTACTCGTACAAATTGGATAAAAATAATGAAACAAAACACATCAAAGTGTAACCAAATGCTGATTCAAATATGCAAATATTTATGCTATAACTGTCAACATTGTCATTTAAATCCTGATTGGTGCTACCAATGAAATATTCACAAATAATAACAATGCACATGAGAACTGAACCTAATCACAGCTATATAAAAGTATGATATTATATTAAAACATCTATGGGAAGATGTTATTGTTCCAAAGATTGCGTTTCACAGTGTAAATGCAAATATCAATAGGATGTATCATAAAAGTGTGATATGTATATCTATTGATCCTCAAAAAAGAGAGAAAAATCACATCCAAAGAGAAGTTGCATAAAACAGTGAATGCAAAAAAATATAAAAAGAGGGACCCTAGCTGATCTTGAGAGATGGTGTAGTTGGAATTAGAATATATTAAAACTAGAGCCAAAAAAGAGGAATCCAATAAACTAGGTGGAAGAACTATAAGTGATGCAAGTGGCTTCATATAGCTTAACAGCATGTTTCTTGATCAAGTGTATGGTGAGAGACCGTAGTCTCACCTCACTTGCTACAAAAAGGAAAGAAAACCGTATTATATTCAAATGTTTACAGAGGGCAAAGAGAGGTGAAAATATGATGTTCAAGGATGGTTTAAACATTAATTAACTACAGATGCACAACAAAGGGGGGGAGGGGGTTTATTTTAAAATGTATATTAAATACAGGGCCGCCATCAGGAATTTTGGGGCCCCTTACACAGCTTCAGGCATGGCCCCCTGGAGCAGAGGTGAACCGGGGGGGGGGGGGGTGCTGCCGCCGCGAATTGAGGAGCGGGGGGGCTGCCGCAAATTAATTGACAAATTGAGAAGCGGGGGGGGGGGGGGGGTGTGCCACGAATTGAGAAGCGGGGGGTGAAATAAGTAAATAAAAATTAAATAAAAAAGGGGGGTTGACATTCAGGGCCCTGGGGACCACTGGGCCCCTTACGGAAAAAAAAAAGGTGGACGCCATCCGGGCCCCTTACAGGTGTACTGCATGTACCCCCCTGATGGCGGCCATATGTATATGCATACAAGAGAACCCCTACTTTGGAACACATGAGAGACACTACCTATGGCAATATGCAAACATGACTAGTGTTGAGCGGACCCGAACTGTAAAGTTCGGGTCCGTACCGAATTTTGGCGTTTTCCCGACCCCAGACCCGGACCCGGATTTTGCGCTAAAGTCCGGGTTCGGGTTCGGATTCGGGAATTTAATGGCGCAGTTAGAAATGCTTCAGGGGCCAGCCAATCACCATTTGATTAGCTGGTGTGCCCTTAGAAGCCATCATAGCCATGCCTACTAATGGCATGGCTGTAATTGGTCAGTGCAACATGTGACCCAGCATGTGACCAGCTTCTATATAAGAAAGAGGCACACAGCACAGATCGTCACTCTGCTTTTAGACAGTGTAGGGAAAGGATCCTGGCTGCTGTTGCTGTGAGGGAGAGAATAGGAGTTAGTCCTGATTCTGCAATCTACTGATATAAAAGATAGGGAGACAGTGTAGTGTAGTGTAGTGTAGGGGCAGGATCCTGTTTGTGCTTTCAGGGAGAGAGATTTAGATAGGAGTCCAGATTGAGAGATATAATAGCTCAGCGATCTGCATAGGTTTATCTGTTTGTGTTGCAAGCTCAGTGCACCAGCACTGCATTACGTTGAGTGATACACCTATTCCATACTGTGGCTGTATTGTGCTCTTGCTAAAAGACCTATTTTGGTCATAAAAAAAAAAAAAAGGCACTTTATTGTGCTTTTGCTAAAAAGACCCATTTTTGGGCCCCCCCCCAAAAAAAAGGCACTTTATTGTGCTGTTGCAAAAAAAAAAAGGCACTTTGTTGTGCGCAAAAAAGACCTATTTTTGGGCAAAAAAAATATTTTGCAGTGTATATCTCTAGTTGTGTGAAATAACCAATTTCTATATATTTTTCTTGTACTATGCTATACTAAAAAAAAACAAAAAACTTTTTTTTGAATAGCATTCTCTGCAGCTGTGCGATTCAGCGGTTATATACTGTGGTTGTGTTGTGCTCTTTCAAAAAACGCCATTTAGGGCCACAGAAAATATTTTGCAGTGTGAAATACACATGTGGAGGTGTGTAAAATAAACAATTTCTATATATTGTACAGTGCTATACTAAAAAAAACAACATTTTTTTTGAATAGCATTCTCTGCACTTCTATAGCTGTGCGATTCAGTGGTTAAATACTGTGGTTGTGTTGTGCTCTTTCAAAAAACGCCATTTAGGGCCACAGAAAATATTTTGCAGTGTGAAATACACATGTGGAGGTGTGTAAAATAAACAATTTCTATATATTGTACAGTGCTATACTAAAAAAAAACAACATTTTTTTTGAATAGCATTCTCTGCACTTCTATAGCTGTGCGATTCAGTGGTTAAATACTGTGGTTGTGTTGTGCTCTTTCAAAAAACGCCATTTAGGGCCACAGAAAATATTTTGCAGTGTATATCTCTAGTTGTGTGAAATAACCAATTTCTATATATTTTTCTTGTACTATGCTATACTAAAAAAAAAAAAAAAAACTTTTTTTTGAATAGCATTCTCTGCAGCTGTGCGATTCAGCGGTTATATACTGTGGTTGTGTTGTGCTCTTTCAAAAAACGCCATTTAGGGCCACAGAAAATATTTTGCAGTGTGAAATACACATGTGGAGGTGTGTAAAATAAACAATTTCTATATATTTTCCTTGTACTGTGCTATACTAAAAAAACAACCTTTTTTTTTGAATAGCATTTTCTGTAGCTGTGCGATTCAGCGGTTACGTGCTGTGGGTGTGTTGTGGTCTGGCAAAAAACGCCATTTAGGGCCACAGAAAATATTTTGCAGTGTGAAATACACATCTGGAGGTGTGTGTAAAAAAACAATTTATATCTATTTTCCTTGTACTGTGCTATACTAAAAAAAACAACCTTTTTTTTTTGAATAGCATTTTCTGCAGTTCTGTAGCTGTGCGTTTCAGCCATTACGTACTGTGGGTGTGTTGTGGTCTTCCAAAAAACGCCATTTAGGGCAAGATCCTAAATTTGGAAAATATGAGGGGAAGGTCAAAGGGACGTGGTGGCCCCGGTCGTGGTGCTGCTGGTGGAGCTCCTGTTGCAGGGAGAGGACGTGGTGGATCTGTGCCAGCTACACGCACAAGTGAAACACCTTCCTCAGGTGCGAGTAGGCGACCGAGCCTGCGGCGGTATTTTGTCACGCCTAATGAGGCTGTACCAATGTTTAGGCCAGGACAAGTACAGGCAATAGTAGATTGGGTTGCTGACAGTGCCTCGGGTTCCTTCACATTGTCTCCCACCCACTCTTCTGCTGAAAGATCAGAGTTGGCACCTGAAGCCCATGTCCATCAGTCTTTCACCTCACCCCCTTGCAAATCAGCCAAGCAGTCTGAGCCCCAAATCATGCAGCAGTCTCTTCTGCTTTTCGATGACTCTGTTAGCAGGGTTTCCCAGGGCCATCCACCTAGCCCTGCCCCAGAAGTGGAAGAGATTGAGTGCACCGATGCCCAACCACTTATGTTTCATGATGGGTACATGGGAGGACCATCGCAGCACGTCTCGGATGATGACGAAACACAGGTGCCAACTGCTGCTGCTTTCGCAATTGTGCAGACAGACATGGAGGGCAGGGGTGAAGACTGGGTGGAAGATGATGTGGAGGACGATGAGGTCCTCGACCCCACATGGAATCAACGTTATGCAGGTGACCAGTGTAGTTCGGAGGAAGAGGCGGTGGTCGCACAGAGCCACCAGCACAGCAGAAGAGGGAGCAGGGTGCAAAAACGGAGCATTCGTCCCCTAGACAGTACATCTGCTACTGCCCAACGCAGCAAGGGACCGAGCACACCAAAGCCAGGTCCAAGGACTTCCCTAGCGTGGCAGTTCTTCACACAGTGTGTTGATGACAAGACACGAGTGGTTTGCACGCTGTGCAATCAGAGCCTGAAGCGAGGCATAAACGTTCTCAACCTGAGCACAAGCTGCATGACCAGGCATCTAAGTGCAAAGCACGAGCTGCAGTGGAGTAGACACCTCAGAAACCAAGAAAGGTCTCTGGCTCCTCCTGCTTCCTCTTCTGCTGCAGTCTCGGCCTCTTCATCCACCTCTGTAGTGACAGTGGCACCTGTCACCCCGCAAACAGAGGATCTGCCAGCAACACTACCACCTGGGTCACCGACCATCTCCACAATGTCCCATGGAAGCGTTCAGCTCTCTATCTCCCAAACATTGGAGCGGAAGAGGAAGTACCCCCCTAGCCACCCGCGATCCCTGGCCCTGAATGCCAGCATTTCAAAATTCCTGGCCTTTGAAATGCTGTCATTCCGTCTGGTGGAGACGCAGAGTTTTAAAAGCCTGATGGCATTGGCTGTCCCGCAGTACGTCGTGCCCAGCCGCCACTACTTTTCCAGGCGAGCCATCCCTTCCCTGCACAACCAGGTGGGGGACAAAATCAGGTGTGCACTGCGCAACGCCATCTGTGGCAAGGTCCACCTAACTACGGATGCGTGGACCAGTAAGCACGGTCAGGGACGTTATATCTCCCTAACAGCACACTGGGTAAATGCAGTGGCTGCTGGGCCTGAGGCAGATAGCGGTTTGGCGCATGTCCTTCCACCACCGAGGATTGCAGGGCGCTTCAGTTTGCCTCCTGTTGCTAACTCCTCCTTCTCCGCTTCCTCATCCTCTACCGCCTCCTCATCCATTCAGCGTAACACCTTCACCACCAACTTCAGCACAGCCAGGGGTAAACGACAGCAGGCAGTTTTAAAACTTTCCTGTTTGGGGGAAAATCCCCACACCGCGCAGGAGTTGTGGAGGGACATGGAACAACAGACCGATGAGTGGTTGCTGTCAGTGAGCCTCAAGCCCGGCCTGGTGGTGTGCGATAATGGGCGAAATCTCGTAGCAGCTCTGGGTCTAGCCGGTTTGACGCACATCCCTTGCCTGGCGCATGTGCTGAACTTGGTGGTCCAGAGGTTCCTTAAAAATTACCCCAATATGCCAGAGCTGCTGCAGAAAGTGCGGGCTGTGTGTGCGCACTTTCGGCGTTCTCACCCTGCTGCTGCTCGCCTGTCAGCGCTGCAGCGTAATTTCGGCCTTCCAGCTCACCGCCTCATATGTGACGTGCCCACAAGGTGGAACTCCACCTTGCACATGCTGGCCAGACTGTGCGAGCAGCAGCAGGCAATAGTGGAGTTTCAGCTGCAGCAATCACGCGTGAGTCGCTCTGCGGAACAGCACCACTTCACCACCAATAACTGGGCCTCCATGCGAGACCTGTGTGCCTTGTTGCGCTGTTTCGAGTACTCCACCAACATGGCCAGTGCCAATGACGCCGTTCTCAGCGTTACTATCCCAGTTCTATGCCTCCTTGAAAAAACGCTTCGTGCGATGATGGAAGAGGATGTGGCACAGGAGGATGAGGAGGAGGAGGAGGAAGCGGGATCATTTCAAAGGCTTTCAGGGCAGTCTTTCACAAGTGGCTACGAGGGTGGGTTCCTGCACCAACAAACGCCAGGTACACAATTGTCCGGCAGAAAGGGCACAGTTCTGGAGGATGACGAGGTGGAGGAGGAGATGGAGGAGGAGGAGGAGGAGGAGGAGGAGGAGGAGCCATGTTCACAGCAGGGTGGCACTCAGACCAGCTCGTGGCCATTACTGGTGCGTGGCTGGGGGGATACAGAGGACACAGATGATACACCTCCCACAGAGGACAGCTTTTCTTTGCCTCTGGGCAGCCTGGCACACATGAGCGATTACATGCTGCAGTGTTTCCGCAACGACAGCCGAGTTGCCCACATTTTAACTGGTGCTGATTACTGGGTGGCCACCCTGCTGGATCCCCGTTACAAGGACAACGTACCGTCCTTAATTCCCTCACTGGAGCGGGATCGTAAGATGCGCGAGTACAAGCGCACGCTGGTAGACACGCTGCTGGTGGCATTCCCACCTGACAGCGGGCGTACGGTGGAAGCACAAGGCGAAGGCAGAGGAGGAGGAAGAGGTCGCCAACGCAGCCGGGGCACCGGCAGCACCTCAGAAGGCAGGGTTAGCATGGCCGAAATGTGGAAAAGCTTTGTCAGCACGCCACAACAACCAGCACCACCAGCTGAGATGGAACGTCTTAGCAGGAGGCAGCATTTCACCAACATGGTTGAGCAGTATGTGTCCACAGGCCTACACGTACTGGATGACGGGTCTGCCCCCTTTAACTTCTGGGTCTCCAAATTGGGCACATGGCCTGAGCTTGCCGTTTATGCCTTGGAGGTGCTGGCCTGCCCTGCAGCCAGTGTATTATCTAAACGTGTATTTAGCACGGCAGGGGGCGTTATCACAGACAAGCGCAGCCGCCTGTCCAGAGCCAATGTGGACAAGCTCACGTTCATTAAAATGAACCAGGCATGGATCCCACAGGACTTGTCCGTACCTTGTGCAGAATAGACATGTATACCGGTGTTGTGACAAAAACTGTCCGGCCATCGGATTGTGCCCGGCCCGTACTGCGCAGGCGCAGCGCTTGCGCAGTACAGAGGACAAGGAGATTCACAAAATCTCCGAAGATGAACGGCGCCTGCGCTGTGAGTGCAGGTTCAAGCCCCACCATCCAAGAGGACATACGGTAGCACATAGTAACAGGGCCCCTCACGGGCTCGCTTCGATCGCGGCCTTGCTTGGCTCGGCTTGAACCACGGATGGTGTGGCCTTCACCTGAACTCAACACGCAGGCGCCGTTAGTCTTGGGAGATTTTTGAAATCCCCTTGTCCTACATACTCAGCAAGCGCAGTACAGGGCGGACACTATTCGACAGGGGACAGAATTCGACACATCTCCGGCCTTACCCAGCCATTGTTGTATTTTTGAACCAGTGTTGGCTACCTCGTCCTCCTCCACCGCCGCTTCCACCTACACAGCCACATCCACCGCCACCTCAACCTCCTACTCCATATGGACCTCGTCCTGCTAGGCCAAGATTAAAATTTTTATTTTATTTTTTTGTAGCGCACAGATCCTTTCCCCCTTACCTGCCTTTATGTTGTTGGCTCTTCGCAGGAGGGAGAAAGGCACACCGCACTACCAGCCCGTATCATCCTATATAAAGAGGTTGAGCGGTGTACTTGACGGGCCGTGTCCACAGCCGGAGTCAAAACTCCTCCAGAGGATGATTCTCACCTCTACTGTAGGTAGAGGCAAGTCCTTTAATTGCCAGTAAAGTCAATGTCCACACCAGCTGAAACTCCAACTCTTATTCTCTCATGGCAAAATAAACTGTACTCAGATAGAAAAGGTTAGAGCAAAGAAACAGGACAGCTTAAGGTGTGGAGGAGGTCCAGGCACAAACGTAGCACATTCACTTCACTGCTTAGGTTTCTCAAACAGTTTTTGGCGCACGGTCTCTGCCACAGACATTGAGGTTGGTCTCTGCCACAGACCGGGTGTACAAGGCCCCTGCCACGGGCCTGGAGAACTTTGGTCTCAGCCACAGACCAGGGTGTATAAGGCCCCTGCCACGGGCCGGTTGAATAAGGCCTCTGATACAGTCAAGGTGACCTTGAGCTTCTCCTTCTACGAACCTAGCCCATATCAAGGGGAAGACATCTCTCCAGGGAGTCAACAGACCATTCCTTCACCGTGACTCCCGCATCGGTCCATCAGAATGATCCTCCCTTCCCTGGAACAGGGTCCCCTACACGAGGCGGCTTTGGACTCCAGGCTTTACTCCCGCCCCTAGGCCTCCATACCCAGGGCAGCAAGAACTCCAGGATAGTACCTCACCCCGGGCTAAAGGTGCCCGAGATGGAACAGGAACACATGCACCCAGGCCGAAGGCACCTGGGCGCGGACCCCACTGGACATCAGCCCCCAGGCCAAAGGTCTGCCCCTTTTATATGCTCTCCCGGCATGCACAGCAGGTTCCCCGCCCCGCTGTACTACTGCCAAGAGGGGACACAAAAGGCGCCACCTGTAGGCCGCAGGGAACTGCACACCAATACTGTCCCCCGAGGACAAAATGGTCCATGAATCCTACAGAATTAGGGTATTTGAGCCTATTTACCACTCAAACACTTTCCTTAAATTTGGCACCCCGCTACATTTTTATTTCAAAGTATTTTATTTTCCCACTAGCTTATCCATTAAATTAAATAATTTATTCCAGAAAGGGCGTATTCTGGGGCATTCCCACCATATGTGTGGCATTGTGCCGTTGAGTTTCTGAGGTTCTTAATGACTTCCTGTACCTCTTCTGCTGAAAAGGGGGCCTCCAGCATATTTTTTTATTTTTTTATTTTTTTTATGTTCTTTTAAGTTATTTCTTATCCACATTTGTTTGCAGAGCACTTGCCATGTTCTTAACAACATTTTGCTGCCATTTGCAGCCCTCTAGCCCTTTCCATTACTTTTTTAGAGCCTTTTTAGTCGTCAGAAGTCCGGGTCCCCATTGACTTCAATGGGGTCCGGGTCCGGGTTCGGGTTAAAGTTCGGTCCCGAATCCGAACTTTTTTCCGAAGTTCGGCCGAACCCGCCGGACCCGAATATCCAGCTACCCGCTCAACTCTAAACATGACGCAAGCACATTTAGCACAGCATGAGCATGTGGGAGAGCGATGCATAATGTAGATATGATAGAAACGGACCTGAGACAGGCATCGCACATGCCTGAATAGACTATAGTGAAAAAAACTCAAAAAGAACATCAAAAAACATAAGAGTAGCATCCATATGTTCAGAAAATGTAAAGTGAAAGAAGATTGAAATGGTTGGATTGACAGAAAGTTAAATCTCTAGATCACAGGTGTCAAACACAAGGCCCGCGGGCCGAATCCGGCCCTCCAGGCCATTTCATGTGGCCCTTGCACCTCTCCTGAAGCTGCAGGAGAGCTCCAGCCCTCCCCTGGTCCCCTGGTCCTCCTTCAGACCCTTACTTTCTGCTTTCAAGCAATGCATCCAGCTTCTTCCCAGCAGCAGCATAAGGAAAGGGGGGTACACTGTGATGTAAGGGGAACTCAACTTCTGATGGTGGGGTGGCTCTTGACATCTAATGTAAGGGGAGGGGATGCGCTGGACATCTAATCTTACAGATACAACCAGCCCTTTTGAGGGCAATCATAATGCTGATGCGGCCCACGATGAAATTGAGTTTGACACCCCTGCTCTAGATAGAAGTGAGATGTCTGTGTTGCTCACATGTTTAGTCAGGTAAAGTGAAAAGGAGAAATGATGACCTGACTAAACATGTGAACAACACAGACATCTCACTTCTATCTAGAGGTTTAAATTTCTGTCCCTCCAACCATTTCAATCTTTTCGGCACAATTCTAGATGTTAATAGACTGGCACGAACTCTGATGTTACAGAAAAATTATTTCACCTATCCAGAAGACTGTCAATCGGCTATGCTAATAGAACAACCGTCAGCTGGTGAGTTGATTCCCTCTCCTAAACTTTTTTCTGATGTATGTGCATTAACAGATCTTATTGATCTAGCTATAGAATCTGATGTGAATATGGACAGTGATCACACTAATCACACCCCAATATCATTTAAAATGAAATCAGATTTTTACCCACTAAGTTCTAGAGGTAGAGATATGGATATGTACCAAAAACTAGTAGAGAGAGATCTGACTTATTTAGCAAAGAACATCTCCAAAAATAAACATGAAGATCTCACTGCCAGTGAGAAATTGTCCCTCGATAGCATGCACAAGGACATTACTATAGTTATTAAGAGTGCAGACAAGGGAGGGTCGTGGTTGTTCAGGATGCGTCCACATACAGAGAAGAAGCCTTACGACAACTATCGGACACAGCCACTTACCACAAACTTAGGGGTGACCCCACCGATTCTTTCAAAGCGAACTTTCTTCTCTTATGAATAGAGCCCTCTCAATGGGAATGTTTACATCCAAAGACAAAGAAATGCTCATTCCTGCTTTCCCAGTAATGCCAATTTTCCACCATCTTCCAAAATTACACAAGGGACGCACAGCCCTCACTGGCAGGCCCATTGTGGCGGGGATAGATTTGATCAATGAATGATTGGGACAGTGGGTGGATCAACAATTGCAACCGTTAGTTGTGGATCTGCCAGGATATCTTCGTGAAACTAAACAATTACTATCCAAGTTAGATGGTTTATCATGGAATAATGACTATTGATGGATTATATGTGATGTTTCTAATTTGTACTCCTCAATCCCACATGCTTTAGGCTTACAGGTGGTTTCATTTTTCCTCAATAGATCAGGAAAATGTTCTTTGGTCTCACAAGAGTTCATTATCATGTGTTTAGAGTATTTACTAACACATAAATTCTTCATGTTCGACGGGGACTATTATTTCCATAAGTGCAGAGCCTCTATGGGCTCCAAATTCTCACCATCCCTGGCAAATTTGTACATGGGGTGGTGGGAGAGGTTCCGCATTTTTGGACATGATAGTCCCAGTCAAAAAGATACCATATTCTACTGTAGGTACATTAATGACCTCTCATTTATAGTCTCAGGACAACACACTAAATTAGAAGAATGGTTGGAGTACATGAATGACAATATGTTAATTTTGATATTTACTGGACAAATTGATGCAAGGTCCATAAAATTTTTAGATGTGAAATTGACAGGAGATAACAATGAAATCACCTCTAATTTGTATAGAAAGCCCAGTGCAGGCAATACACTTTTGCGTGCCAACTCCAGCCATCCGGGACACGCAATCAATAGTATCCCGGTTGGCCAATTCCTCAGACTCAAAAGACTATGCAGCAGACAGTCAGATTTTGAGGACTATCAATTGCCAATGAGGTACCCCGACATAAACTGCTCATAGACAAACCCATTAATCCATCAAGACATGGCAGGACACATAAATCAAATTTTATTCCCACTTTTTCCACCTCTTATAGTGCCAAATTTCATAAAATACAGAAGATTGTCACCAAATACCTCCCGGTGCTGTCCAATGATCCCATTTTTTCCCAGACTTTGGATAAAGGTATACTCACCATCGCTTAGTCGGCTATTATCACCCAGCCTTTTTTCCAGTAAGAAAACCCCTACCCACTGGCTTTCTTTTAAGGGCACCTTTAAGTGTGGGGGACGGGGTTGTGCATATTGTTCTTGCATCAAAAGAGGTGACACCATTACTTCCACATCTACAGGTAAATCATATAAGATACACTCCTTCATTAACTTCAACACACGTTACATTGTATACGTTATTACTCGTACAATATGCTCTGTTCAATATGTCGGCAGAACTACACGCAGGCTTAAAGATCGTCTTTATGACCATCTTTATGACATAGAGAAGGACCATGCCACTAATGTTTCACATCATTAAAAACTCTATCACACATAGTATCGCATAATGCCCTACTTCCTTTTTTGGACCTTTCCTCCAATTTCAATCTGCCTGACCACTACCTCTTTAGATATTGTCAGCTGTCCAATGCATTTGAGGCACAATTCCCGCACTCCTCCTGTATCGTGGCCCAGTCGGAGCTGGAGAGAACACTGCGGTCTAACTGTGCGGAAAAGCCCACATCACATTTGTACTCATATCTGCTCCGTGTGTCTCTCCCGCCCCTTGACAGGCTGTGGTCCAGCTGGATGAGGGACATCCCCACTCTAGACACTGATGACTGGGATGATGTCTGGGATCTACCTTTTAGATCCCTGGTATCCATCCGTGATAGGGTGGTACAGTACAAGATTGTACATAGGGCATATTTCACCCCACATAGACTCAATAAAATGGACCCTGCGCACTGGTCGGAGTGTTGGAGATGCAGCGCCTCCCCAGGCGACTTCTCCCACATCTTCTGGCAGTGCCCCGGGATCCAACAATACTGGATCATGGTATTAGACCTAATTAATAGGGTGGCCTCGACCTCCATTCCGCTGAAGATGGAGGTCTGTCTCTTGGGAATCATTGAACCTGTTGTCCCGTCATCTACCGGACGTATTCTGGTCAGCCTCCTGCTCTTTTATGCTCGCAAAAATATTGCCATGCATTGGAAAAAATCATGCAGCAGTCTCTTCTGCTTTTCGATGACTCTGTTAGCAGGGTTTCCCAGGGCCATCCACCTAGCCCTGCCCCAGAAGTGGAAGAGATTGAGTGCACCGATGCCCAACCACTTATGTTTCATGATGGGTACATGGGAGGACCATCGCAGCACGTCTCGGATGATGACGAAACACAGGTGCCAACTGCTGCTGCTTTCGCAATTGTGCAGACAGACATGGAGGGCAGGGGTGAAGACTGGGTGGAAGATGATGTGGAGGACGATGAGGTCCTCGACCCCACATGGAATCAACGTTATGCAGGTGACCAGTGTAGTTCGGAGGAAGAGGCGGTGGTCGCACAGAGCCACCAGCACAGCAGAAGAGGGAGCAGGGTGCAAAAACGGAGCATTCGTCCCCTAGACAGTACATCTGCTACTGCCCAAATCAGCAAGGGACCGAGCACACCAAAGCCAGGTCCAAGGACTTCCCTAGCGTGGCAGTTCTTCACACAGTGTGTTGATGACAAGACACGAGTGGTTTGCACGCTGTGCAATCAGAGCCTGAAGCGAGGCATAAACGTTCTCAACCTGAGCACAAGCTGCATGACCAGGCATCTAAGTGCAAAGCACGAGCTGCAGTGGAGTAGACACCTCAGAAACCAAGAAAGGTCTCTGGCTCCTCCTGCTTCCTCTTCTGCTGCAGTCTCGGCCTCTTCATCCACCTCTGTAGTGACAGTGGCACCTGTCACCCCGCAAACAGAGGATCTGCCAGCAACACTACCACCTGGGTCACCGACCATCTCCACAATGTCCCATGGAAGCGTTCAGCTCTCTATCTCCCAAACATTGGAGCGGAAGAGGAAGTACCCCCCTAGCCACCCGCGATCCCTGGCCCTGAATGCCAGCATTTCAAAATTCCTGGCCTTTGAAATGTTGTCATTCCGTCTGGTGGAGACGCAGAGTTTTAAAAGCCTGATGGCATTGGCTGTCCCGCAGTACGTCGTGCCCAGCCGCCACTACTTTTCCAGGCGAGCCATCCCTTCCCTGCACAACCAGGTGGGGGACAAAATCAGGTGTGCACTGCGCAACGCCATCTGTGGCAAGGTCCACCTAACTACGGATGCATGGACCAGTAAGATAGCAGATAGCGGCAGAAGAGGCAGATAGCGGTTTGGCGCATGTCCTTCCACCACCGAGGATTGCAGGGCGCTTCAGTTTGCCTCCTGTTGCTAACTCCTCCTTCTCCGCTTCCTCATCCTCTACCGCCTCCTCATCCATTCAGCGTAACACCTTCACCACCAACTTCAGCACAGCCAGGGGTAAACGACAGCAGGCAGTTTTAAAACTTTCCTGTTTGGGGGAAAATCCCCACACCGCGCAGGAGTTGTGGAGGGACATGGAACAACAGACCGATGAGTGGTTGCTGTCAGTGAGCCTCAAGCCCGGCCTGGTGGTGTGCGATAATGGGCGAAATCTCGTAGCAGCTCTGGGTCTAGCCGGTTTGACGCACATCCCTTGCCTGGCGCATGTGCTGAACTTGGTGGTCCAGAGGTTCCTTAAAAATTACCCCAATATGCCAGAGCTGCTGCAGAAAGTGCGGGCTGTGTGTGCGCACTTTCGGCGTTCTCACCCTGCTGCTGCTCGCCTGTCAGCGCTGCAGCGTAACTTCGGCCTTCCAGCTCACCGCCTCATATGTGACGTGCCCACAAGGTGGAACTCCACCTTGCACATGCTGGCCAGACTGTGCGAGCAGCAGCAGGCAATAGTGGAGTTTCAGCTGCAGCAATCACGCGTGAGTCGCTCTGCGGAACAGCACCACTTCACCACCAATAACTGGGCCTCCATGCGAGACCTGTGTGCCTTGTTGCGCTGTTTCGAGTACTCCACCAACATGGCCAGTGCCAATGACGCCGTTCTCAGCGTTACTATCCCAGTTCTATGCCTCCTTGAAAAAACGCTTCGTGCGATGATGGAAGAGGATGTGGCACAGGAGGATGAGGAGGAGGAGGAGGAAGCGGGATCATTTCAAAGGCTTTCAGGGCAGTCTTTCACAAGTGGCTACGAGGGTGGGTTCCTGCACCAACAAACGCCAGGTACACAATTGTCCGGCAGAAAGGGCACAGTTCTGGAGGATGACGAGGTGGAGGAGGAGATGGAGGAGGAGGAGGAGGAGGAGGAGGAGGAGCCATGTTCACAGCAGGGTGGCACTCAGACCAGCTCGTGGCCATTACTGGTGCATGGCTGGGGGGATACAGAGGACACAGATGATACACCTCCCACAGAGGACAGCTTTTCTTTGCCTCTGGGCAGCCTGGCACACATGAGCGATTACATGCTGCAGTGTTTCCGCAACGACAGCCGAGTTGCCCACATTTTAACTGGTGCTGATTACTGGGTGGCCACCCTGCTGGATCCCCGTTACAAGGACAACGTACCGTCCTTAATTCCCTCACTGGAGCGGGATCGTAAGATGCGCGAGTACAAGCGCACGCTGGTAGACGCGCTGCTGGTGGCATTCCCACCTGACAGCGGGCGTACGGTGGAAGCACAAGGCGAAGGCAGAGGAGGAGGAAGAGGTCGCCAACGCAGCCGGGGCACCGGCAGCACCTCAGAAGGCAGGGTTAGCATGGCCGAAATGTGGAAAAGCTTTGTCAGCACGCCACAACAACCAGCACCACCAGCTGAGATGGAACGTCTTAGCAGGAGGCAGCATTTCACCAACATGGTTGAGCAGTATGTGTCCACAGGCCTACACGTACTGGATGATGGGTCTGCCCCCTTTAACTTCTGGGTCTCCAAATTGGGCACATGGCCTGAGCTTGTCGTTTATGCCTTGGAGGTGCTGGCCTGCCCTGCAGCCAGTGTATTATCTGAACGTGTATTTAGCACGGCAGGGGGCGTTATCACAGACAAGCGCAGCCGCCTGTCCAGAGCCAATGTGGACAAGCTCACGTTCATTAAAATGAACCAGGCATGGATCCCACAGGACTTGTCCGTACCTTGTGCAGAATAGACATGTATACCGGTGTTGTGACAAAAACTGTCCGGCCATCGGATTGTGCCCGGCCCGTACTGCGCAGGCGCAGCACTTGCGCAGTACAGAGGACAAGGAGATTCACAAAATCTCCGAAGATGAACGGCGCCTGCGCTGTGAGTGCAGGTTCAAGCCCCACCATCCAAGAGGACATACGGTAGCACATAGTAACAGGGCCCCTCACGGGCTCGCTTTGATCGCGGCCTTGCTTGGCTCGGCTTGAACCACGGATGGTGTGGCCTTCACCTGAACTCAACACGCAGGCGCCGTTAGTCTTGGGAGATTTTTGAAATCCCCTTGTCCTACATACTCAGCAAGCGCAGTACAGGGCGGACACTATTCGACAGGGGACAGAATTCGACACATCACCGGCCTTACCCAGCCATTGTTGTATTTTTGAACCAGTGTTGGCTACCTCGTCCTCCTCCACCGCCGCTTCCACCTACACAGCCACATCCACCGCCACCTCAACCTCCTACTCCATATGGACCTCGTCCTGCTAGGCCAAGATTAAAATTTTTATTTTATTTTTTTGTAGCGCACAGATCCTTTCCCCCTTACCTGCCTTTATGTTGTTGGCTCTTCGCAGGAGGGAGAAAGGCACACCGCACTACCAGCCCGTATCATCCTATATAAAGAGGTTGAGCGGTGTACTTGACGGGCCGTGTCCACAGCCGGAGTCAAAACTCCTCCAGAGGATGATTCTCACCTCTACTGTAGGTAGAGGCAAGTCCTTTAATTGCCAGTAAAGTCAATGTCCACACCAGCTGAAACTCCAACTCTTATTCTCTCATGGCAAAATAAACTGTACTCAGATAGAAAAGGTTAGAGCAAAGAAACAGGACAGCTTAAGGTGTGGAGGAGGTCCAGGCACAAACGTAGCACATTCACTTCACTGCTTAGTTTTCTCAAACAGTTTTTGGCGCACGGTCTCTGCCACAGACATTGAGGTTGGTCTCTGCCACAGACCGGGTGTACAAGGCCCCTGCCACGGGCCTGGAGAACTTTGGTCTCAGCCATAGACCAGGGTGTATAAGGCCCCTGCCACGGGCCGGTTGAATAAGGCCTCTGATACAGTCAAGGTGACCTTGAGCTTCTCCTTCTACGAACCTAGCCCATATCAAGGGGAAGACATCTCTCCAGGGAGTCAACAGACCATTCCTTCACCGTGACTCCCGCATCGGTCCATCAGAATGATCCTCCCTTCCCTGGAACAGGGTCCCCTACACGAGGCGGCTCTGGACTCCAGGCTTTACTCCCGCCCCTAGGCCTCCATACCCAGGGCAGCAAGAACTCCAGGATAGTACCTCACCCCGGGCTAAAGGTGCCCGAGATGGAACAGGAACACATGCACCCAGGCCAAAGGCACCTGGGCGCGGACCCCACTGGACATCAGCCCCCAGGCCAAAGGTCTGCCCCTTTTATATGCTCTCCCGGCATGCACAGCAGGTTCCCCGCCCCGCTGTACTACTGCCAAGAGGGGACACAAAAGGCGCCACCTGTAGGCCGCAGGGAACTGCACACCAATACTGTCCCCCGAGGACAAAATGGTCCATGAATCCTACAGAATTAGGGTATTTGAGCCTATTTACCACTCAAACACTTTCCTTAAATTTAGCACCCCGCTACATTTTTATTTCAAAGTATTTTATTTTCCCACTAGCTTATCCATTAAATTAAATAATTTATTCCAGAAAGGGTGTATTCTGGGGCATTCCCACCATATGTGTGGCATTGTGCCGTTGAGTTTCTGAGGTTCTTAATGACTTCCTGTACCTCTTCTGCTGAAAAGGGGGCCTCCAGCATATTTTTTTATTTTTTTATTTTTTTTATGTTCTTTTAAGTTATTTCCTATCCACATTTGTTTGCAGAGCACTTGCCATGTTCTTAACAACATTTTGCTGCCATTTGCAGCCCTCTAGCCCTTTCCATTACTTTTTTAGAGCCTTTTTAGTCGTCAGAAGTCCGGGTCCCCATTGACTTCAATGGGGTCCGGGTCCGGGTCCGGGTTCGGGTTAAAGTTCGGTCCCGAATCCGAACTTTTTTCCGAAGTTCGGCCGAACCCGCCGGACCCGAATATCCAGCTACCCGCTCAACTCTAAACATGACGCAAGCACATTTAGCACAGCATGAGCATGTGGGAGAGCGATGCATAATGTAGATATGATAGAAACGGACCTGAGACAGGCATCGCACATGCCTGAATAGACTATAGTGAAAAAAACTCAAAAAGAACATCAAAAAACATAAGAGTAGCATCCATATGTTCAGAAAATGTAAAGTGAAAGAAGATTGAAATGGTTGGATTGACAGAAAGTTAAATCTCTAGATCACAGGTGTCAAACACAAGGCCCGCGGGCCGAATCCGGCCCTCCAGGCCATTTCATGTGGCCCTTGCACCTCTCCTGAAGCTGCAGGAGAGCTCCAGCCCTCCCCTGGTCCCCTGGTCCTCCTTCAGACCCTTACTTTCTGCTTTCAAGCAATGCATCCAGCTTCTTCCCAGCAGCAGCATAAGGAAAGGGGGGTACACTGTGATGTAAGGGGAACTCAACTTCTGATGGTGGGGTGGCTCTTGACATCTAATGTAAGGGGAGGGGATGCGCTGGACATCTAATCTTACAGATACAACCAGCCCTTTTGAGGGCAATCATAATGCTGATGCGGCCCACGATGAAATTGAGTTTGACACCCCTGCTCTAGATAGAAGTGAGATGTCTGTGTTGCTCACATGTTTAGTCAGGTAAAGTGAAAAGGAGAAATGATGACCTGACTAAACATGTGAGCAACACAGACATCTCACTTCTATCTAGAGGTTTAAATTTCTGTCCCTCCAACCATTTCAATCTTTTCGGCACAATTCTAGATGTTAATAGACTGGCACGAACTCTGACGTTACAGAAAAATTATTTCACCTATCCAGAAGACTGTCAATCGGCTATGCTAATAGAACAACCGTCAGCTGGTGAGTTGATTCCCTCTCCTAAACTTTTTTCTGATGTATGTGCATTAACAGATCTTATTGATCTAGCTATAGAATCTGATGTGAATATGGACAGTGATCACACTAATCACACCCCAATATCATTTAAAATGAAATCAGATTTTTACCCACTAAGTTCTAGAGGTAGAGATATGGATATGTACCAAAAACTAGTAGAGAGAGATCTGACTTATTTAGCAAAGAACATCTCCAAAAATAAACCTGAAAATCTCACTGCCAGTAAGAAATTGTCCCTCGATAGCATGCACAAGGACATTACTATAGTTATTAAGAGTGCAGACAAGGGAGGGTCGTGGTTGTTCAGGATGCGTCCACATACAGAGAAGAAGCCTTACGACAACTATCGGACACAGCCACTTACCACAAACTTAGGGGTGACCCCACCGATTCTTTCAAAGGGGAACTTTCTTCTCTTATGAATAGAGCCCTCTCAATGGGAATGTTTACATCCAAAGACAAAGAAATGCTCATTCCTGCTTTCCCAGTAATGCCAATTTTCCACCATCTTCCAAAATTACACAAGGGACGCACAGCCCTCACTGGCAGGCCCATTGTGGCGGGGATAGATTTGATCAATGAATGATTGGGACAGTGGGTGGATCAACAATTGCAACCGTTAGTTGTGGATCTGCCAGGATATCTTCGTGAAACTAAACAATTACTATCCAAGTTAGATGGTTTATCATGGAATAATGACTATTGATGGATTATATGTGATGTTTCTAATTTGTACTCCTCAATCCCACATGCTTTAGGCTTACAGGTGGTTTCATTTTTCCTCAATAGATCAGGAAAATGTTCTTTGGTCTCACAAGAGTTCATTATCATGTGTTTAGAGTATTTACTAACACATAAATTCTTCATGTTCGACGGGGACTATTATTTCCATAAGTGCAGAGCCTCTATGGGCTCCAAATTCTCACCATCCCTGGCAAATTTGTACATGGGGTGGTGGGAGAGGTTCCGCATTTTTGGACATGATAGTCCCAGTCAAAAAGATACCATATTCTACTGTAGGTACATTAATGACCTCTCATTTATAGTCTCAGGACAACACACTAAATTAGAAGAATGGTTGGAGTACATGAATGACAATATGTTAATTTTGAGATTTACTGGACAAATTGATGCAAGGTCCATAAAATTTTTAGATGTGAAATTGACAGGAGATAACAATGAAATCACCTCTAATTTGTATAGAAAGCCCAGTGCAGGCAATACACTTTTGCGTGCCAACTCCAGCCATCCGGGACACACAATCAATAGTATCCCGGTTGGCCAATTCCTCAGACTCAAAAGACTATGCAGCAGACAGTCAGATTTTGAACGGGAAGCTGCACATATGTCTGTTAGATTTGAGGAAAGGGGATACCCGAAATCTGTCATCAACAGAGGACTATCAATTGCCAATGAGGTACCCCGACATAAACTGCTCATAGACAAACCCATTAATCCATCAAGACATGGCAGGACACATAAATCAAATTTTATTCCCACTTTTTCCACCTCTTATAGTGCCAAATTTCATAAAATACAGAAGATTGTCACCAAATACCTCCCGGTGCTGTCCAATGATCCCATTTTTTCCCAGACTTTGGATAAAGGTATACTCACCATCGCTTAGTCGGCTATTATCACCCAGCCTTTTTTCCAGTAAGAAAACCCCTACCCACTGGCTTTCTTTTAAGGGCACCTTTAAGTGTGGGGGACGGGGTTGTGCATATTGTTCTTGCATCAAAAGAGGTGACACCATTACTTCCACATCTACAGGTAAATCATATAAGATACACTCCTTCATTAACTTCAACACACGTTACATTGTATACGTTATTACTCGTACAATATGCTCTGTTCAATATGTCGGCAGAACTACACGCAGGCTTAAAGATCGTCTTTATGACCATCTTTATGACATAGAGAAGGACCATGCCACTAATGTTTCACATCATTAAAAACTCTATCACACATAGTATCGCATAATGCCCTACTTCCTTTTTTGGACCTTTCCTCCAATTTCAATCTGCCTGACCACTACCTCTTTAGATATTGTCAGCTGTCCCATGCATTTGAGGCACAATTCCCGCACTCCTCCTGTATCGTGGCCCAGTCGGAGCTGGAGAGAACACTGCGGTCTAACTGTGCGGAAAAGCCCACATCACATTTGTACTCATATCTGCTCCGTGTGTCTCTCCCGCCCCTTGACAGGCTGTGGTCCAGCTGGATGAGGGACATCCCCACTCTAGACACTGATGACTGGGATGATGTCTGGGATCTACCTTTTAGATCCCTGGTATCCATCCGTGATAAGGTGGTACAGTACAAGATTGTACATAGGGCATATTTCACCCCACATAGACTCAATAAAATGGACCCTGCGCACTGGTCGGAGTGTTGGAGATGCAGCGCCTCCCCAGGCGACTTCTCCCACATCTTCTGGCAGTGCCCCGGGATCCAACAATACTGGATCATGGTATTAGACCTAATTAATAGGGTGGCCTCGACCTCCATTCCGCTGAAGATGGAGGTCTGTCTCTTGGGAATCATTGAACCTGTTGTCCCGTCATCTACCGGACGTATTCTGGTCAGCCTCCTGCTCTTTTATGCTCGCAAAAATATTGCCATGCATTGGAAAAAGCCCACCCCCCGTCAGTGTTACAGTGGAAACGCTTGGTGAATGCCAGCCTTCCCCTTTATAAAGACACGTATGCCAACAGAGGGTGTTTTCTGAAATATGATAGGGTATAGCGCACATGGTTGGCAGAACCGGAAACTGCTGGCTGATATGTGCTGCATGATATGCATAGTCGTTTTTTTTGAGACGTAGTGGACGTACATTTGCTATGCTATATACTGTGAGCCCTGTCTGTATTGGCATGATATACTGTATGCACCTGTTCTATGAGGACGTTGTACGTGCCTGAGCAATGTTTTTTCTTTGTTTTGTTTTTCTCTTCTTTTTTATTTTCTTTTTATATATATATATATATATATATATATATTGTGAGGGGGTTAGCTCGGCAGCGGGTGTGTGTGACCCCCGGGATGGGCTCCCCACACAAAACAGGCCCAGCAAACGGAGGTTGTGGTTTTCAAAATCAAAAAAGGTGCGGTTTATTTTCTATTTACAGTGACAAAACACAGCAAAGCAAAAGAAACATAACCAAAATAAATCCTGGTCAAGTTGACCTCTGACTAAACATACAGGTTTCCTAACTAACAACTGGGATCAGCCTAGTGCTGTCCTAGTCCCTAAGTCCCTGGTTTAGTAAAAGTCCAAACAAATAGCCACACAGGCTTTGCCTCACCGCACAGGGGTTCACTCTCCCTAGACAGTCCACACAGGTCTGGTTCCAGGCATGAGCTAACATCTAATGAAGCTGGGAGTTCTTATAGAGGCCTAAATGAGCTGACAAGGTTCAGCTGGTCTCCTCATCTCTGTCTGCACGACGCCCCACACTCTCCCTAGAGGTATGAGTCATCCATGAGCCCACTAGCCTTATACAACTCTCCACCTAGTTGTATAAGTCGGCGTAAAGCCTGAATCTGGGCGAAATATATCTACCCCCCTGGATGCAACCAGGTGACTTTACCTTCCTGCTGTCACATACCCCCCCCTCTTGTTTTAACCTCGGGGTTGGAACACCAGCAATCAGGCATTCATGTACTCGAGACAAAGCATCCACATTCCCCATTTGAACGCCAGGGCGATGCTTTACTGTGAAGTTGAATTCCTGGAGGGCCAGGAACCACCTATTCACTCTTCTATTTGTTTCCTTGTTTTGAGCCATCCACTTTAACGGAGCGTGATCCGTAACCATGTCAAAGTGCCTACCTAGCAGGTAGTACCGAAGGGAATCTAGAGCCCACTTCACCGCTAAACACTCCTTTTCAACGGTGGCGTAATTTACCTCATGGGACTTCAACTTCCTGCTGAGGTAAATGACTGGGTGCTCTTCCCCGTTCCAGACCTGGGACAATACTGCTCCTAACCCCACATCTGACGCATCACTTTGTACGACAAAGTCTTTAGAGAAGTCGGGTGAGTACAACACTGGCTGGCTACATAAGGCTTGTTTCAAGAATTGGAATGCTGCCTCAGCCTCGGGGGTCCATTTAATCATGACCGACCCTTTCCCCTTCGTCAGGTTGGTTAGGGGCACAGCCTTAGAAGCAAAGTGGGGAATGAATCGCCGATAATACCCAGCGATTCCCAGAAAGGCTCGTACCTGCTTCTTGCTGTTGGGACGTGGCCAACTCTGGATGGCCTCGACTTTGTTGAGTTGGGGTTTTATTACTCCCCTCCCAATGGTGTACCCAAGATATTTGGCCTCCTCCTGCCCAATGGTACACTTCTTGGGGTTAGCCGTAAACCCCGCTTCCCGAACAGAGTCCAGGACTGCTTGCACTTTTGGCAGATGTGAGGCCCAATCTGTGCTATGGACAATTACGTCATCCAGGTAAGCCGCAGCATACTTCCGATGGGGCCTCAGCATCTGGTCCATTTTCCGCTGGAATGTGGCCGGCGCATTCTGTAACCCGAACGGCATTCTTTTATATTGGAACGCCCCGTCTGGGGTTACAAATGCGGTTTTCTCTTTGGCCGACTTGGCCAGGGGGATTTGCCAATACCCTTTTGTGAGGTCAAGAGTCGTCATGTATCGGGCTGTTCCCAGCCGGTCGATCAACTCATCTATACGTGGCATGGGGTAGGTGTCAAATTTTGTAACTTTGTTCAACTGACGAAAATCGTTACAAAATCGCCAGCTCCCATCCGGTTTAGGCACCAACACGATGGGACTAGACCAATCACTTTGGGACTCCTCTATCACCCCTAAGTTCAGCATTTTCTGTACTTCCTCCCGTATTGCCTCCCGTCGAGCCTCTGGGATCCGATAGGGTTTTAACTTCACCCTTTCACCGGGCGGGGTAATGATGTCATGCTCTACCCCAGATGTTTGTCCCGGCAGCTCAGAGAATACCTCCTTGTTGCGAAGCACAAACTCCTTAACCTCCTGTTGTTGGGGTTGTGACAAGGTGGCTGCTATTCCAACCTCAGGAATCACGCAACCAGTTTGAGCTGGTGACCAAGTGTCTGAGACTAGGGACTCTCTATCCCTCCAGGCTTTCAACAGATTAACGTGATAGATCTGTTCGGGCTTTCGCCTTCCTGGTTGTCTGACCTTGTAATTCACTTCGCTCACTTTTTCCATTATCTCGTAGGGGCCTTGCCATTTGGCAAGGAATTTACTTTCAACCGTAGGGACAGGTACCAATATCCTATCCCCCGGGGAAAAGGTACGGGTCTTGGCTCCACGGTTGTACACTCTCTGCTGTGCCAACTGCGCTTGGGCCAAATGTTCCTTCACGATGGGCATTACCTGTGCAATTCGATCTTGCATCAGGGCGACATGCTCAATCACACTCCTGTGGGGAGAACTCTCACTTTCCCAAGTTTCCTTGGCAATATCCAACAGCCCTCTTGGGTTTCTCCCATACAGTAACTCAAAGGGGGAGAATCCCGTAGAGGATTGGGGCACCTCCCTAATAGCAAACATCAAATAAGGAAGTAAACAGTCCCAATCCTTTCCATCTCTATCCACCACTTTCTTCAACATTTGTTTTAGGGTTTTGTTGAATCTTTCAACCAGCCCATCGGTTTGGGGGTGATACACAGACGTACGCAATTGCGTCACTTTGAACAATTTACACAGCTCTTTCATAACCCGGGACATAAAGGGTGTACCTTGGTCCGTAAGCAGTTCTTTACAAATACCCACCCGGCTAAAAACAAGAGATAGCTCTTTGGCTATGGTTTTGGCCGAGGTATTTCGGAGAGGGATCGCTTCTGGATAACGGGTGGCATAGTCCATTATAACTAATATGTACTGGTGCCCCCTAGCGGACTTGATTATAGGACCTACCAAATCCATGGCGATCCTCTCAAACGGGACCTCAATGATGGGTAGAGGGACCAGCGGGCTACGGAAATGTGGCATCGGGGCCAACCTCTGACACACAGGGCAGGAGGAACAATAATTTTCTACGTCCTTCATCACCCCCGGCCAATAGAATCTCTGTAATACCCTCTCTCGGGTTTTCTCTGTCCCCAGATGACCTCCAAGAATGTGCCCATGGGCCAACTCCAACACCAACTTCCTGTAAGGTTTGGGCACCACAAGCTGCTCAACGGTTTCTTCTGCCCTTTTTGCCACCCGATACAGTAGGTCCTTCTCTACGCTGAAGTATGGGTAAGTGCAGGTATTATCTGGGTTCACTAACTCACCATCTATTTTCACTACGTTTTCCCGTGCCTTTATTAGGGCGGGGTCTTTCAACTGTTCTGTGGCAAAGTTTTCCCTGTGAACCTCAAGATCAGAAAACTCCACAGACGGTAGGTTTTCGTCTGAGGAGGTGGGCTCCTCTCCAGTTTCTTGAGTCTCCCCTGCCAATACTGATAAGGGAAATTCTGGAGAGTCCTCACCACTCTCAGGGGAGTTCTGGCTATCACATTCCTGGTACATAGGGGCACCAGTGAGGGGCTCAGGATCATCCCACAGTTCCCAGAACTTCGGAAAATCCCTTCCCACAATGGCGTCATGCGGTAACTGAGATACTAAGCCCACTGGATGAGAGAGGGTACCTTTGGGGGTCTCGAAACACACTGTAGTCACTGGATACTCTCGGGTGTCCCCATGCACACAAATAACAGCTACCTTGCTATTCCCAGAGACCTCTGTTTTAACTAACTCAGCCTTTATCAGGGTCACAAGGCTACCTGAATCCAGCAATACCACAACATTTCTACCATTAACACACATTTTGCATAAATGTTTCTCAGTTCCTCGAATGGCAGTGCATGCGACTGTCGCACACAGCGACTGACGTCTGCCCGTCAGAAAGTCACACTGCATGGGTTCCTCCACAACCGGGCAATTGGCTGCAATATGTCCCGCTTGCCGGCAGCGGTAGCAAACGATCCTTCTTGCCGCCTCTTGAGCCGCTGATTTCCCAGGCTGTTCTCGCCAAACTTGGGGTAGAGCTCCCACCCTCTCACTCTCTCCACCCTCACCCCTTGGAATCCTCTTATCCGCCCCTGGGGATGGTCTGGTCTTAGGGTGGAAAGTCCGAGTGTCTCTGGAAGAGGCCGTCAGGTTCTCTGTAGCCAAGTATTTCTCCACACGATCCACAAGACCATCGGCCGTCTCTGGGTCTCCATGGCTTACCCACTTTTGGATGGCAGTAGGAAGAGCTCTCAAAAACCGATCCATTACAACACGTTCCACAATCTTTGGTGCGGACAAAGTCTCTGGCTGTAGCCACTTTCTGCTCAGGTGAATGAGATCATACATTTGAGACCTGGGGGGTTTTCCAAGCTGGAAAGTCCAGTTATGCACACGCTGAGCCCGGACAGCCTGGGTGACACCCAGCCTTGCCAATATTTCAGCTTTTAGCATCACATAGTCTTTTGCTTGGTTAGGCTCTAGGTCATAGTAAGCTTTCTGCGATTCACCAGTTAACAGAGGAGCCACCAGTCCAGCCCACTGCTCCTCAGGCCACTTTTCTCTTTCAGCGGTCCTTTCAAATGTGGTCAAAAATACCTCTGGATCATCCTCTCCAGTCATTTTTGTCAATAAACGACTCACCCCAAAGGACGCGGTATTAGTGGGACGGCTTTCCTCACTGGTCTGCGGACGTTGCTGCATTACTGCTTCCATCTGTTGTTGTAGTCTCTGCTCTTGCTTCTGCAACAGGTCTATGAAGCGGGCCTCAGATTGCTGCTGGGCTCGTTGCTGAGCCTCCAGACTCTGTTGCAAAGTTGCGTTTGTCTGCTGCTGGGCTGCAAGGCTCTTTTGCAAACCTGCATTTGTCTGCTGTTGATTGGCATTTGCTAGAGCCAGCTGCTTCAGTATCTCCTCCATGCTGGCTTAAAAAAAACTGCCACTGGTTCTCCACCAACTGTGAGGGGGTTAGCTCGGCAGCGGGTGTGTGTGACCCCCGGGATGGGCTCCCCACACAAAACAGGCCCAGCAAACGGAGGTTGTGGTTTTCAAAATCAAAAAAGGTGCGGTTTATTTTCTATTTACAGTGACAAAACACAGCAAAGCAAAAGAAACATAACCAAAATAAATCCTGGTCAAGTTGACCTCTGACTAAACATACAGGTTTCCTAACTAACAACTGGGATCAGCCTAGTGCTGTCCTAGTCCCTAAGTCCCTGGTTTAGTAAAAGTCCAAACAAATAGCCACACAGGCTTTGCCTCACCGCACAGGGGTTCACTCTCCCTAGACAGTCCACACAGGTCTGGTTCCAGGCATGAGCTAACATCTAATGAAGCTGGGAGTTCTTATAGAGGCCTAAATGAGCTGACAAGGTTCAGCTGGTCTCCTCATCTCTGTCTGCACGACGCCCCACACTCTCCCTAGAGGTATGAGTCATCCATGAGCCCACTAGCCTTATACAACTCTCCACCTAGTTGTATAAGTCGGCGTAAAGCCTGAATCTGGGCGAAATATATCTACCCCCCTGGATGCAACCAGGTGACTTTACCTTCCTGCTGTCACAATATATATATATATATATATATATATATATATATATAATTTTTATTTCTGTATGTCTTTGTATTTGAAAATCTCCAATAAAAAAAAAAAAAAAAAAAAAAATGTTTCACGTCATTGGAACAAATTTCATCAGAAAGACACATCCAGCCTCTTCATTCAAGGTATTGATAAAATTGTGAGACTGCCCAGAGGCGGGGACAAGTTTGGCATTTTATGCAAACAGGAAGTCCGGTGGATATTCCTTTTGAACACCAGACGCCCCTCGGGTCTCAACTTCGAATGGGATGTGTCCCACTTTTATCAATAAAACCATTTTAAGATAACTGATCCACACTATTCTTTCCACAGTATTGCAGTTTGCTACACAGCAATAGTTTATAGGAGTTTCTGCTAACATCTGGCATGGGTATTTTTTCCACCATAGAACACCTTCTTTAGTGAGCAATTTTGCTCACATGTTTAGTCAGGTCATTATTTCTCCATTTCACTTTACATTTTCTAAACATATGGAAGCTAATCTTATGTTTTTTGATGTTCTTTTTGAGGTTTTTCACTATAGTCTATTCAGGCGTGTGCGATGCCTGTCTCAGATCCGTTTCTATCATGTCTACATTATGCATAGCTCTCCCACATGCTCATGCTGTGCTAAATGTGCTTGTGTCATGTTCGCATATTGCCTTAGGTAGTGTCTTTCATGTGTTCCAAAGTAGGGGTTCTCTTGTACGCATATACATATATATATATAATATATATTTTAAAATAAGCCCCCTCCCCCTTGTTATGCATCTGTAGTTGATTAATGTTTAAACCATCCTTGAACATCATATTTTCACCTCTCTTTGTCCTCTGTAAACATTAGAATATATTACGGTTTTCTTTACTTTTTGCAGCAAGTGAGGTGAGACTACGGTCTCTCACCATACACTTGCTCAAGAAACATGCTGTTAAGCTATATGAAGCCACTTGCATCGCTTATAGTTCGTCCACCTAGTTTATTGGATTCCTCTTTTTTGGCTCTAGTTGAAATGTATTCTTATTCCAACTACACCATCTCTCAAGATCAGCTGGGGTCCCTCTTTTTATCTTTTTTTTGCGTTCACGGTTTTATGCAACTTCTCTAGGATCAATAGATATACATATCACACTTTTATGATACATCCTATTGATTTTTGCATTTACACTGTGAAACGCAATCTTTGGAACAATGACATCTTCCCATAGATTTTTTTTATATAATATCATACTTTTATATACCTGTGATTAGGTTCAGTTCTCATGTGCATTGTTATTATTTATGAATATTTCATTGGTAGCACCAATCATGATTTAAATGACAATGTTTACAGTTATTGCATAAATATTTGCATATTTGCACATTTGAATCGACATTTGGTAAAAATTTGATGTGTTTTGTTTCATTATTTTTATCCTATTTGTACGAGTACACCCTGCAGTGGATACTTTGCACAGACAGCAACCATTAATGTTTTTTTTTTTTATACACACACATTTTTTGGCTCCAGTCTCGTTAGCTCTCCCTCTTGCCATGCTGGTTTGCTCTCTGCTTTTCCTCTCCAGGTGTGCTCTATTCTGGGATTTCAGGATCTGATCGTGTGGGAGGTATCTTTACGATAAATCTGAATTTTTTGATTGGTCGTTCATTTTTCAATTTTCCTCTTATACACACACACGCTCAAATCCCTATCATTTAGCTATGACTAAGCACCATACGGTGTGAAAGCTGTTTGTTCCCTGCATTTCCACACATGATATGACTGTACTGGATTTTTATTTCATCAATAAAGATGCCTTCAACAGTGTGCGGCCATCCAGGATGTCTCCTTTTCTATGAGACACAAAAGTATACATGAATCTTTTCAAAATACAGGTGGAAAAATCTGCAAAGTCACAGAGGGGTGAATATTACACCTTAAGCCCGGGCCCATTTTTTTATATGTTGGACATAGAGTGAAGAGATTATCTGTCAATTCTTGAACTGATGATATCCTAAATGTCCTCAGAAAAGAAAGTATGGAGAAATCAGTAGAGACAAATAAGAACAAGTGATTGAAACCCTTCCCAAACCCAGTTACCTAGTTAAACTTGAGCAGTGGAACAAATTTGGTGTATATATACAGATAAAAAAAAAACTGTACAGTTACATAAATACACTTGTTTTGGTTACATATTGTAAAACCAAAGTTTGGTTCTAATTTCCAACTCTAAGGCCCTCAAAATCATAATTGTGAGAAATGGAATTAACTGACCTCCAAAAATGTTTTACGTTAACATCTTCGTTTAATAGGTGAAGCTATAAAACAGATTGTTGAAAACTTTGCAAACAAAGCATCAACATATCAATTAAGGTCTAGTGAGCACAACTACTGCGACAGAACATATCCAGTGATCCCTGTTCTCTGTGGTCTATTCGTAGAAACAGAAAAACAAAGCGTCTCTATTCAAGTCTGGCCAACTATGAAATATTGCAAAATGGGAGTGAACAGAGAAGTTGGCAAAGTACAACTGATAAAGTAACAAGGATCCAACTGACAAAGTGTATCACACCAACCTTGCTAACTTCCTGGTGTTATTGGTTGACTGTCTCGAATAGTTTTGAAAAATCTGTAACAATACACTTGTCATGCAACAAGGAGCCACCATCTACTTTCTCATGTCACCTAACATTATTGTCCAATAAAGGAAATTGATATCAAATCAAATTCAGCTAATTATGGAAGATATTGTAAAAATAAATTTTAGATACCGTATATACTCGAGTATAAGCCAAGTTTTTTAGCACATTTTATTGTGCTGAAAATGCCTCCCTCGGCTTATACTCGAGTCACCTTTTTGCCCTGATCCCTATACCGGCCAACCATAGGTCCCCTGGACCGCAAGCTTGGTACACATGTATCCCCACTCTTCCTCTACAAGTTTGCAAAGTTTGTTGTCCGGGGGACCTACGGCCGGGGAGCACCGATTTTTCAAATCCGGGAACCCCTTCCATAGACTCCCATGTTAAACGTCAGTCTAGTCATGGACACAGTGAGGCATGGGCACAGTGAGGCATGCACATGGGCAAAGTGAGGCACAGTGAGGCATGCAGATGGACACCCTAGGCTTATACTCGAGTCAATACGTTTTTCCATTTTTTTGTGGTAAAATTAGGTGCCTCTGCTTATATATGATATGAATCAATAGCAGAAATAGTTGGCGTTTTTGGATTCTGTCTAGACTCTAGACTTCATCCACTAACAGAAAGTAATTTTACTTTCCATAGATCTTCCAATTTTCTGTATTACTGCTGTCATTCACCTTTACAACTTGCAAATTCAACTCAAAGCTGTTTTATTTTTACTGGTCAAAATGTAAATTCATATATTTGTAAGCTATATTTGTGCAGATCCCCACACATTTACTTCCTTGCATTCTGTGACCCATGTTCACTATGCCCTGTGAACAGGCACTGCTGTGTCACACATTTTACAGAGCATGGCTTCTGACCTACAGAGGTGCTGAAAGGAGGTGGTTCACGATGTGGAGTCAGTACAGGAATTACTGTTTGCAGGCAGCAAGGTACCATGGAATATGCAGTCCTTAGCAATTGAAAGTAAACAGAAGAGGAGAAGCTGCAAAGCATTTAGGGAATCCAGAAAGTTGCAGAAAGAGATGGTCAGCTGTCACAGACCAGGTAGGAGGCTGGAGTGCTGAGAGGGCTCCCTTTGCCGCCGAAGTGCAGAGCACCCCTGAAAGTGGTAACAGGAGATGTTACGCTCAAAGACCCAGGGGTTGCCAGCTGCATTAGGCAAGAGTGCTGAAGAGATGTTCACTGGATGATGGCCGGACGAGCAGGATGCACTGCAGAGCAGGAGTCCCTCAGAAGTACCAGGCGATACCTGGCAGTAGGAAGAGAGCCAGGCCAGTAGTCATGCATGGGAGTTTAGCCAGAAGCAGAAGCAAGCAGCAGAATCAGGAGAGCAGGCCAAGGTCATACACTGGGCAACCAGGCAAAGCAGAGTCAGTAGAACAAGCCATGGGTCAAATCCAGGGATGGAGACAAGACAGGTCAAGGACAAGCTGGTCGGTAACGGGGAATCCAATAATAGCATAAGCAGTAACACAGGAACACACAGGGGGGCTGATAATTATCCAGAAAATTGTGGATAAGCCTGCTGACTATAAGTAGGCCCCTGGGCACTAGGATCTGTCACGCATTGCGTGCACGAATATGCACCAATGTTCACAGCCCTTTGCGGCTGTGCGCATTCACACAGACACACGCCTAAGTTCCCACAAACATCGTGTGTGGCCCTGTTGAGTGTTGGCAGAGGTGCCAGTTCTTCTGTGAACCATCGTCTGACATCAGCAAACAAGCAGCACTCGCAACATGAAAGGAGAGTTTTCACGTAAGCTTATGTAGCGGGTATACACTTTCTGTGTATTTAAAACTGGCAGAGACACCAGTGATGTGTAGTTCCCTGCAGCCCAGCGGGTGGCGCTGTCGCCTTGGGCTGGGGTTGAACAATTGCTGTGTGCCGTGCTCCCTTTTTGTCCTCCCTCGGCAGCGGTATGGTGGGGCGGGGAACCCGCCGTGCTTGCTGGGAGAGGGTATAAAGGGGCCGGCCATCTTGGTCACGGGGTCGAGTCCCGGGCACCTTCAGCCTGTGGGCGGTGGTTCGTGTCGGTCCTCTAGGCGGCCTAGGCCTAGAGGACGTTCGGAGGTCGTGTTCCATCCCAGGCACCTTTAACCTGGGGTGAGGTACTCGGATGGAGGTCTGGAGCTCAGTGCCCAACACTGAGTTCCGCGAGGGAAGGAGATCCTAGGGGACCCCGGGAGTGGGTACCCGAATCCGGAGGGCGTAATGGACCGGTGGGAGATACTTGCTTGAAGACCTGGTGCAGCATATTGCCAGTGACAGGTGAGCCTTCCATCGGAGACCGCCTGGAAGGAAATCCCCCCTCGCTCGGAGACCGCAACCCACTTTCAGGGAGGAAAGTGGAGAGTTCATTGTGCCTGGGCCTACTCGCATCCACACCCCCCCCCCCTGTCTGTTCTGTTCGTTGAGGGAGTCCAACTGTCTGTGCATTACTCTGTTATCGGAAGAATAAAGGAGTGTTGGACTTTAGTGGTGTGGGGCTCATTTACTGGCAGACACTGTTCGAGAAAACCAGGAGGAGGTCTCCAGATGCAGAACACCGACCCAAAGGTAAAAGAGGATTGTCTCTCACTGCACATACTCTGCAGGGGGACTTGGCGTGGTGACCCCGCACTCTCTCCTTCAGAGTACCCCTAGACAAAAGCCAGTGCAAGAAGAATAGAGAGGAGAGAGTGGAGGCCGCTACACTTATATTGTATTGCCAGATACTCTTGTTTGTATTGTTATTACTATGCTGATGTTATAAAATGAAACAATGCTGTGGCCATAGATTTTCTTTAGAATTTTTTATTTTATGAACCTGTGCCTTTTATTGTGACCTAAAGTGAACTTTGTTTTACCATTTAGAGCAAGGCAACAGTTTGCCTGCCCTTCACCTCCCCTACTTTGTGTCATGTTTGTAAGCAGGAGCAAAGAGCGTTATCCCTTAATTTGAGGCATAGGAAATAATTTGGGTCACTCCCCTTCCTCCCATGTGACAGAGCCAGTGCTGCCAATTGGCTAGTCAGGATCTCATGGGGGTGGAGAGAGAGTCCTCAGTCCTGTGTAAGCTCTGACTTAGACACACTTACCTTTCACAGGGTTTTTCCTCCTACCTACTGTCAGTAACTGGAGTGTCAAGGACAGCAAATGAAGTATAAACTATTCTTTTTCTATCATATCAGGGATGGAGGCATGTTTTTAGGCATATGTGGTTTCCAACAGGTCACTTTCTCTTTCAAAAATGTTTACCAGAGTGGAAGACACTCATTTCCCTTGGTGACCTGCTGGACCCTATTTTCTTTATGTATCATTCATTCTTAGCCAACGATCTATAAGACTATATACATGTTGGCATCCCTTTTTTTATCGTTCTCTACTTTTTTTGATCCCATTATTGTTTTATTCATTTTTTTCTTAATTTTTTCCCATGATATTAGGTGATTATTGTCAAATTTTTATGTCTCCAATTCCCATTTTTTAGATACAACAGTGACTGTGCTTTTTAGATTTGCCATACACACCCTAGCCTGCCCAACCCATGCAAACCGTGGATCCTTTTTGTTAGTTTGGTCTCTCTTCCCCGGGGTTGCGATGCGTCCAGTTCCTCCTCCCCCGCCCGTCCCCCCTCGGCGACGGGGGCGGAGCTGGACCTTGACGCATCGGCGTCATGCCAGCACGCCGCACATGCGGCGTCTCCCAGACGCCGGCGTGTGCATCGCGGCTTCCTCCATCCCGCGCGGCTTGGTGGCTAGGTCCAGCTTCCGCTGGGGTCTCTTGTACCTCGGGCGGATGTTCGGTCCCTTGCCTCCTATTGCCCAACGCGATGACACATGATGTTGGCGGGAACACGCCCCAGGACGTGGGTACTTAAAGCCAGGACAGCCTTCACAGGTCCACTTCACACTTTTCCTTCTGAGGATGGGCTCCATATGTTTTCCATCCACACCTATCAGGTAATCCAAGGGTATTCTTTTCAGGACTCACATCACAGCCATGCTCTCATGCTTCCTTCCTTTCAGCACATACATCCTTCCCACATATCCCAGTTTTTTCCCCCACACATTTCCATCATTTCTGCAGTAACATTTGTGGTCTTCAACCACTCTTACACTCAGCCCCATTTCCATCCTGGCCCAACTCCCTTATTCACTTGCTCACAGATATTCACCTTGCCCCCCTTTTCATTCCTTCCCTTTCCCCCTCTCCACACCACTCACCTTCCCCCCCCCTTTCTCTTTTTCATATATTTTTTTACATTTTCATACACATCTTTTGTTGGGTTCATATTCATTTAGCATTTTTTGATTCATTTTTTATTCTTTTTCTCCAGTACCTGAATTTGTGTCTCATGTGCACCCACCTCACCTTTGGGCACTGTGTTGTGGCTGTCCAGGTATTCTCCCTGGCTGATGTCCCACGCCATCCTCTCCCTGGCTCTCCCCATGGTTGGGGAGTCTTTGGAGTTTGGAGGGCCCATTCCCGCCTCAACCCCGGGGGAGACAGTTCATCCAGGACCACCATCTCATTCCATTTGTTGGAATGCTTGGGTTACCGTTTTGGGCGTCGCCATGGGTAATGTATCAAACCATCTGACTTAGCTGTTCTGTAATCATGACCTAACCATTGAGACTCCGTTGACTTACCTATATATATTTTTATCCCCTCCCCCCCTTTCTTTTTAGCTACAATATACGCACCCCACTCCTGATGACTGGCTTTAAACGCCAAGAAACGCGTCGAGTCCATGCTCAGGGATGCCAAGCCAAATTTGCCCAATCATGTCATTTTATTTTATTTTAATGTATTCTTTATTGTAATTTAATTGGATAATCATGTCTATTGTATCTGTATGCCCATCTATTGTGATTGCTTTTATTAATCCTGTCCTAGATATTGAATCATCAAATATGTCAATGTGACTACTATTATATGTATTATGCCTTTGCCTGCATGATCTGTGTATTATATATTATGATACATCATTACATTATGAATTTTCCAATTGACTCCTTGAGTTTATTATCATTTATGGATAGATTATTTAGCAATTCTTTATGGCCACAGAGACTTCCCTGACGGGACTGTGACAGATACACATATCTTTTGATATCCTATACATACCTATACGCCGATACATGCTTCATATAAAGTCCCATAGCCCATTTCTTCTTTTTCTATAAACTATGGGGGTTCACTTTAAAATGCTTCTTGGTCCTGCATAGCCAAAGCTCAGGTTCACAAAAAAGTGCCAAGTAAGTTGCTTCTTTTTGTCAGTTCTATTATTTTTTGGTAAAAATGTTAAAATAATTATCTAGTTTTTCTTTTATGTATGTAATCTTCATGCGGCCAGCCATTATAGGAAGATGAATACACAAATTACAAAATAGGTGCCTTTTATATAAAAAGCACAATGGAAAGAAAAACATGAGTTTTTTCCAACTTCCAGAAAGCAGTTCTGTCTAATAGTCTGAAATTCCACCAGTTTCTTAACTCATGTGCAGCAAGACAGAATTAATATTTCCCAATCAAAAGCCTTTGAAGTGCTATAATATCCATAGGACTTGTTTGGGAGGAAAAACAAGACCACACAGTGACCACAGCGGGCGCTGCCGTTGCTCATTTATGACCTGCTGATGTTATGTTCTCAGCACAAAAGCTCCACGATGTTCCTAAACAAGACTTCTGTTGAAGAACATAAAAATAGTCAACTGATTTAAATTGATTTGAACCTATTTTAATAAAAAAAAAAAAAAAAAAAATCTATTGAGGTTTAAAATTTAGATATGCAGACATTCACCAATATACAGAATTTTCACTCAGTCAGTGCTTAGGTTACAAAGTAATATGAAATGTATTTAGGGCCACGTCAAATCCTTCTCCGCAGCATCCAGGCAGAGAGAGATATTGCCTTTGTTTACTTGTGTATTACCAATTTAAAATGAACAAAACATCAGATATAGTTTTCATCTTAAGCTCATGGAACTTAATTAACGTGTAAATGTAACACTTATGCCCTGTACACATGATCGGTTTTACCGATGAAAACAGTCCGATGGACTTTTCTCAATGGACAAACCGATCGTGTATGGGCCCCATCGGTCTTTTTTCCATCGGTGAGAAAAAGTAGAACATGTTTTAAATTTATCCGATGGGAAATAAAACAGATAGCAAATTCCGATCGTCTGTGTGGAACTCCATTGGACAAAAAACCCACGCATGCTCAGAATCAAGTTGACGCATGCTCAGAAGCATTGAACTTAATTTTTCTCGGCTTGTCGGAGTGTTTTACGTCACAACGTTTGGGACGGTCTGATTTTTGACTGATGGTGTGTAGGCAAGACTGATGGAAGTCAGCTTCATCGGATTTCCGATGGAAAAATCCATCGGTTTAAAATCCATAGGAAATCCGATCGTGTGTACAGGGCTTGAGGGATTATTCGCATGGGTGCCCCATACAGCACAACAAGACATTTGGTTATCTTTCTGTATCATCACTGAACTGCATGCAGGTAGCCTATATACATGAATGGATATGCATCAGCTGTACAGATTCACATAGACAGGATTGACAGGTATGCAGGGAAGGGTATGGGTCCCTAGATACACTGTCTCTGCTTTGCTTAAAGTACCTTTCAACTTCAATGTGCCCCTGTACCTTTAAGGAGGGATGGGCTCCCTCCAGTCCATCTGCCTTCATTTTTCTTATCAGAATGCATGTGCTTTCACTGTGGAGCCTCTTATAAGTTAGAGGTAGGGTCTACAGATCACAGGGGGCCTTGTCGGGGCCTGTAGATTACGCATGTATTTGCAAATTTGTGCAACTAAACCCCTGTTTTTAAATTTGGTTGGTCGCAGGCTGGTTGGTAAGTAGAGCTTGGATTTTTTTCCAAGGATTTTTCCTTGGCTTTTGTTTGATGTGCGTTGCCTTCCAATGCTCCTTGCTGCAAAGGCTAGTTATATGTGAGGGCAGTGACACTTTGTTTACCTGTCAAACTTTGCTGTGCAGCTTAGTCCGTAAACCTGTTGCGCATTCATTCACTTAGATAGGCTGCCCAAATGCAGCTCAGCGCTTGCTAATGTGTGGCTGTGTGAATGAGCAGGTATTTATTACTGCTCCCAGAGATCACAGTACTTAACCTGACTTTAGACTTAACCTTTGCTTTTCTTCCCAGAAGGCCATTTTTGTTTAGGCTCAAAAGATCTAGTTACAAGGTGTTGGGCACTGGGCTATTAAAGTCTGATATTACATAACTACTGTAGGGATGAGCTCCGCGTTCAAGTCGAACATCGTGTGTTCGATGAAGATCGAACGTTTTGGGTCTTTCGCGCCAAATTCGAGTGACGCGAACGGCCCAAAATCCTGGCGCTGTGATTGGCCAAGCATGCACTGTGACCCCGCATGCTTGGCCAATCACAGCGCCGGCAGCCAGGAGAGCCATAATTGGCCACAGGCAGGATGCCTGTGGGCAATTATAGCTCAGGGGGGTTTAGTACACGCCCCACACTATAAAAGGCCGCCAGCGCGGCGGCCTTGTGTAGTGTGTTGGCGTGCAGGGAAAGACGTACATAGGCAGGGACAGTGTTAGAGAAATTGTGTGTAGGGAGAGAGAAGGATAGGTAGGGACAGTGTCAGTGATATTGTGTGTAGGGAGAGAGAAGGATAGGTAGGGACAGTGTCAGTGATATTGTGTGTAGGGAGAGAGAAGGATAGGTAGGGACAGTGTCAGTGATATTCTGCTAAACCTTGTGTGCAGGGAGAGAGAAGGATAGGTAGGGACAGTGTCAGTGATATTTTTGCTAAGCCTCCTGCACAGTATACAACCGAAGCTAGCCCTTAGTGCTGTGATTTCCTGTTGTGTAACACAGGCAGGCATCTGCAGCACTTAAAGCAGGCGTAGTATGATTCCTGCAAAATATACACCTGAAGCTAGCCCTTATTGCTCGTAGTTTTTTTTCTTTTGTGTTACACTAAGGGCTCTTTCACACAGGACGGATCAGTAATGATCCGCCCCGTGAAGCTCTGCTTGCTCAGCGGGGATCGCTCCATTGATCCCCGCTGAGCCGGCGGATGACTGGGCGGTTCCCGCACACTGTGCAGGGACCGCCCTGTCAGAGCGCCGCTCTCCCCTATGGGGGGATCGGATGATGACGGACCGTAGAGTCCGTTGTCATCCGATCCGCAGACGGAAGGAAAAATATGGTTTTCCTCCGTCACACTTTTGCGGATCGGAGCGGGTCGGATGTCAGCGGACATGTCACCGCTGACATCTGTGGCTCCATAGGAGGACATGTAGCATCCGTTCAGGTCCGCCTAAAAAACTGACAGGCGGACCTGAACGGACCCTCCGTGTGAAAGAGCCCTAACAGGCATCTGCAGCGCTTAAAGCAGGTGTAGTGTGATTCCTGAAAAATATACACCTGAAGCTAGCCCTTATTGCTCGTAGTTTTTTTTCTTTTGTGTTACACTAACAGGCATCTGCAGCACTTAAAGCAGGCGTAGTGTGATTCCTGAAAAATATACACCTGAAGCTAGCCCTTATTGCTCGTAGTTTTTTTTCTTTTGTGTTACACTAACAGGCATCTGCAGGGGCATATAAAAAATATATAATGTGGCACTGTGAGAGAAGTAGTAAAAAACCCTACTTTATGTATAGCACAATGGTGCACATATAGCACAATGGTGCCCATACCAATTATTTCACTGTTAGTATTCACTTACATTTTTATCACATTCATTTGTGTACACCTATTGTGTACAAACGTTTTGTTTGACACCATATTTTTATGTGCACCATTGTGCTATACATGAAGTAGGGTTTTTTACTACTTCTCTCACAGCGCCACATTATATATTTTTTATACGTTCTATATATCCTGTCTGATTTTATGTTTGGCTGCTTCATTTAGTATTTAGAGTTGGCGCAGTATTATTATTACCGTATTTAATCTGCAGGGGCATGTAATTACAATTATTGATCTAATAATTCACAGCAGGGTCCATTCCTGCGCTCACCAAGAGTAACTGTGAGGGCTTAAAGTGTTGTGGCAACACCACCACCACCACCACCACCAAAGGCCCAATTTTTCAGCCCCTGTTCAACAAGGGCGTGCAATTACAATTCTTGATCTAATAATTCACAGCAGGGCCCATTCATGCGCCCACCAAGAGTAACTGTGAGGGCTCACAGTGTTGTGGCAACACCAACATGTAAGGGGCAAATTTCAGCAGAGTATATACGGCAGGCCCCTACTTTCAAACATCCAACTTACAAACGACTCCTACTTGCAAACGGAAGGAGACAACAGGAAGTGAGAGGAAATCTACCCCTAGGAAGGGAAATTTTCTCCTGTAAGAGTTAATATGGGAAAAAGGTCTACTGATGCTTTATCACCAATCCTTGTTTCAATAAAAACCCCACTTTTCAAAAACAGTTGTCATTGGGACGCAAAGTGAGGTGAAATGTTCTGAACAGGTGCACAGACAGCAAAACAAATGTTACAGGGGTGATAACCCTTCCCTATGTTTTCCAAAAAGCTTAAAAATAGATTTTTGGGCTGGAGCTACACTTAAACAATGTACCTGTTCAAAATTACAAACAGATTCTACATAAGAACAAACCTACAGTCCCTGTCTTGTTTGCACCGCCTGTATACGGCTGTTCAGAGTATATAGGGCCTTTTTTATTTTGTGTGCGGGGTTCCCCTTAATATCCATACAAGACCCAAAGGGGCTGGTAATGGGCTGGGGTAGGGGGGGGTGATGGGGTAGCTATGCCATTTTTCTCAAAGATTTCCATCCATATTACCGGGACCAGACATTACATTAAAGCCGCAAGCAGTTTTAAATGGCTTTTTTTTTCCTTTAGAAATGTCATCTTGTGCAGGGACAGTTCTAAACACGGGAAACACATGGCACTTCACAGGCATACTTTAGACACCCCCCAGGTACGATAATTAAAGGAATATTTGACTATTTTTTTTTTCACTTTAAGCATCATTAAAATGACTGCTCCCGAAAAACAGCCGTTTTTAAAACTTCGTTTTGCATTGATACATGTCCCCTGGGGCAGAACCCGGGTCCCCAAACCCTTTTTAGGACAATAACATGCATATTAGTCGTTATAATTAGCACTTTAGATTTCGAATGTTTGCATCCATTGTATTTAATAGGGTTCTAACGTTCGTGCGAACTTTCGGTCTGTTCGCGGGTTCTGGTGCGAACCGAACCCGGGGGTGTTCGGCTCATCCCTAAACTACTGTAAATCCAGTTAGTAAAGCTCAATCGTTCTGCTTAGACCCCTTAACAAGACACAAGGTAGAATCCTTTATTTAGAGTCCGAAATACAAGTCCTTCAATTCATAAACAAGATGGCATCTAGGCATTTGGAGGGTTAAGGATATGTAGGAGGGCTGTACAATTCACATACAGTATTTGTGATACAGATCAGCCCTCTGTTGCAGCCCTTCACCTTGTGACTTGGTATGAAAATGCATCATTGGGGAAAATAAGACTGGGAAAATGCTTCCTTCTTGCTGCAGCTAAATTACTATTACTGTTCTGTTCATCTTAGTTAACATTAGCAACAAATTATTTCAAAATATTCCCCCAGCAGGCTTCCTGCAAGATGACTCCAGTCTCCTGCAATTATTAATGTATCCATACACAATGAGATTACCATATGACTGTCCTTAAATTGTCAAAATCATACAGCAATTATCTCAGCCTGAGTACAGCTAGCTTAAAGCCTATCTCAGGGGTGTCCAAACTTTTTTCAAAGAGGGCCAGATTTGATGAAGTGAACATGCATGAGGGCCGACCATTTTGCCTGACATTCTTTGAACCATTAAAATTCGGTCTAAGTGTGTTCCTCCGAGCACTAATAGACTGCCCAACAAGAATTCTCATGCCTTTGTGGCTGTGTGTGGTGAAGAGATGAGCTTGGGCATATTATTTGGCTATACCGTATTTATTGGCGTATAACACACGCCTTCACTTTAAGAGCGAAGTTTCAGGAAAAAAATAAATACAATTTAATAAAGAACTGTGAAGCAAAATAAGGGTCAGTGCCCATCTGCAGCCTCACAAGTGCCCATCTGCAGACCCACCATTGCCATGAATGTAGCCTCACCATTGCCAGGAATGCAGCACCATTGCCAGGAATGCACCCGCCATTGCCAGGAATGCACCCGCAATTGCCAGGAATGCACTCACCATTGCCAGGAATGCACTCACCATTGCCATTAATGCACTCACCATTGCCAGAAATGCAGCACAAATTGAGAGGAATGCAGCACGATTTGTCAGGAATGCAGCACCATATTTACCAGGAATGCAGCACCATATTTTCCAGGAATGCAGCACGATTTGCCAGGAATGCAGCACCATATTTGCCAGGAATGCAGCACCATATTTGCCAGGAATGCAGCACCATATTTGCCAGGAATGCACTCACGAGCGCCAAAAATTTATTACAGGAGAATCTCCTGTTTACACAGCGGCCTCTTTAATAGAAAGTCCCACCTCCTTTGATGGACAGAACAGTCGTCCAATGGCAGCGCGGGACTTCCTATTACAGAGGCCGCCCGTAAACAGGAAATTCTCCTGTGTGTGTACAGTGGCAGCGCTCGTCCTGCCTCCTCCCTGTCCCGTTCCAAGGCATGTACATCTTTTGTGGCCCCGGCGCTGGGAGATCGTCGGGGGCCACAAAAGATATACATGTCTAAATAAGCCGGCGGGCCATCCAAAACTGGAACGCGGGCCACGATTGGCCCGCGGGCCAGACTTCGGACATGCCTGGCCTATCTAAACCCCAAAACAGAAAAATAATACATTGCAGCTGCCCAGTTCTTAGACGTAGTGTCTGCTTTTATTTTATCTTTTCATGCTTTTTTTCCTTTATTTTCACCTAATAATTCAGTGAATAACACGCTTCCTGTCCCTTCGTGTCTACACTTATCTCTCCATTGTAAATATTCCGGCAGCCATGGTTGTCACACAGACTCGACTTTAAATACAGTATGTCTGTCTTTGTTTACCTCAATTACATGGTAGAATAATAGGCGAAGATTATTGGTGCCTTTTGTTTAGTTTACAGGGTCTAACAAGTATTGTTGTTAGCTTGAAAAATTAAAACGAATGTAGCCACCACATCTAAGAACTGGTAAACTGCAATACATTATATTTTTGGGCTTGGATACGCTTTAAAGGAAATTTGTCCTGAAAGAAATATGGATGTTGTCTTTGCTGACCTCCTTATAAATACTAATAAATACAAATTTCCTGTCTAGCTTTAGTACCCTGAGTCACTGGAACAAGGGTACAAGTGCCCAACCAAATTAAATCAAAGTGAAGTCCTGATGTGCATTCTTGTATCGAGTCAGTGACTAAGAAAGTGCTATGTCGATACTCTTTTAGACTCAAAAGTTGAAAATTTTCCATAGGTGAAAAACAAAAATGACATCAGATACCAAGCGTTACAATGCAATTAATTGCACAAATGGTACCTGGCACAAACAGAAACCCCCCGGTCGGTCGGATCGTCAACACCCCCCCCCTCGGTCGGTCAGATCAATTAGCTTAAATTTCTAGTGCTTCTCACAGAGGCGTGCACATGTAAAGCTAGCACAGCTATTAGTTTCACCTGAAGTATCGTCACACTTTGCAGAGCCAACCGGCCGGCTATTTTTTTATTCATTGACCGGGATAGACAGGTGGCTGATTGGCTGGGGCAGAAAGGCCGGATTCGCTGGGTTTGCAGGGTGGGAGGGCTCGGGGCACTGTGCTCTGCGTCCGAGGACAACATAAAACTGGCCGATTGGGGCCTCAGGCTGTGGTCATGTGCCTGTGAGGGGGTGACAGACCAGGTAGCAACCTGTTGGTCCGGTGCCCCGCACAGTGCATGGCCACAGAGATTGTGCAGACTCGGGGGGCGGTGCCATGGGCTGGGGGCGGCCCCTGCACCCTTGTGGACCAGCCTTCACTGATCTAAATTCAACTAACACTTTGATGTTTCATGCCGGGAGATTTAATCAGGCACATGACTCAAATACATTGTAGATATATCCAATTTACTTGTCCTCTTATACAGTTTGGAACAACATTTTCAAAACCATCTCCTAAAATCTTGAAGAGGAAAGTAATAGTTAAAGTGGAAGTAACCCCTCCTATCATTTTCAGGAAGCTGCCATCTTGGCCTCTGTTTAATCTTCAACTGCCATGATGCTGCACATGTGATCAGTTATGACACCAGCCATTGGATGGTTTGACAGTTTGGTTGAGAGCACAACCAATGTGACAGTTGGCATTCCCGGCATGCTGGGAATGTACAGTAACTGCTTTTTGAAACTGTTAAATCGATGGGTTTACTTCCGCTTTAAGAGAACTGAATTTTTCCTATGCTTACTTAATCCTAATTTAAAGCGGTTGTATACCGCAAAACTTTTTTTTTTTTTTTTTCAGAACCTGCAAGGCAAAGTCATCATGAGCTAGTATGACTAGCATACTAGCTCATTATCAATCACTTACCTTAGATCAAAGCCCCCGCAGCGGTCCTCGGACACGTCCTCCGTCGCATCCATGATACCCGGAGTGACTTCCGGGTATCACCGCTCCGGCGCTGTGATTGGCCAGAGCGGCGATGACGTCACTCCCGCGCATGAACGGCACGATCCCCGCACATGCACGAATTCCGGCAGTGTCCGGCAGATTGCCATTCAAAGAGCCTCCGCGCTCAGTGCGCCTGCGCCGTTATCTATGGCGCGCATGCGCCGTAGATAGCGGTGCACTCTTTTTTGCAAATATCTCCGAGACCGTGTAGGTCTCGGAGATATTGCAAGCACCTACAGGTAAGCCTTAATGTAGGCTTACCTGTAGGTGCATTTCATATTTGTGGGTATACAACCACTTTAAACATGGTAAAATAAAATAATAAATTCAGTTATGATACTGCTAAGTCAATAATTCCTAAATATCGGTGCCACAAGGAATATTGGTTACCAACTTTTCTTATTATATTCAAGTTGAAAAATGCTTTTTTATGCAACAAAAAAAAAAAACATAACCCCCCCCCCTCCCAAAAAAAAACATAACCTGTTTTAATATGATATAAAGCCCTGTGTTGAAATACATAAAAAAAATTATAATTTAGAAATGTTTTGCCAAGTAAATATTATCCCTATCAATAGTTGAACAATTTCTATGATATTTCTTTATTGTATATTTCTAACTGAAAATATAGTTGCAGAATTTTCAGTATGGTTTTTAAAAAATCTGTTTTATACATTTACTTGATCTAATAATAAGAGTTATCTATAACAGGGGTCTCCAAACTTTCTAGACAAAGGGCCAGTTTATTGTCCTTCAGACTTTAGGGGGGCCAGTGGTAGCGGAAATTTGCCTGGCATCAGTAGGAGTAAACGTCGCCACATTTGGTATTAGGGGGAGGAGCAGTGCCCTATCATTTGGAAGAATAGTGCCCCATTATTGGTGTCAGTGGGAGACAGTGCACTTCATTGTTGGTGTCGGTTGGCGGAAAAGGGCCTCAAATCAGTGTGAGGAGTAGTATCCCAAGGGCCGGATAAAGGCAGGCAAAGGGCCGCAGTTTGGAGACCACTGATCTATAACATTGAATTATCTAAAACATATTGAGAACAGGAAATATCTCTCTGCAATGTGAAGACCAATGGTTGCTACAAGTAACCATTTCTAAAGTAGACTGTTATAAATCAGAAAGTATGTGTGTATCTGACTGTAGAAAGCCTTCTATTTTAATTGCAGCAAATACACAGCCTCTTATACTGATTGTCTGCAAAATAAATTATAAATTACTCAGCTATTTCCACTCATCATCTAATCATGCTGCAGTGAACCTTGCAGACTGTTTGTTTTGGAGGGATGTTGATATCTCATTTTGGTTTGATAGCTCTTCATATTCAATGCTGCCGGAGCCAGCAGACCAGAAATGCTGCTGATAGCAGTTTATAAGCACACAGCGTTTTCTTTCATACATTTATTCAATTTTTAGTGTGAAAAGAAGCTTAAAGAGTCGGTTCTTCAAGGCTAATAATTCAGTTCTGAATACAGGCTAATGGAATAAATTGTCAACTGCGTGAATTCCCACATCTGTCCAACTGCAGTGACCATTAAGCCCCATACACACGGTCGGACTTCCATCTGACTTTTCCCTGGATTTTTGTCCGAACGGAGTTGGTCGGGAACACCCAGAGCATACACACCACAGGACTTTTCTGCAAACTTTCCCAAAACTTTTTGCAACATCACGTGGTTTTTCTGCTCTTTACCGCCACCCTTTGGTCAACTTCTGCTATTGTTGGTTGATTTTAACATTAGTTGTTTTGTCCATCGGACAAAAGTCCTATGGTTTTCTGTACACGCGGTCGGACTTTGTTCAATCGGACTTTTGTTGGCCAAAAGTTTGTCCGTTTGCAGACCCAACTTTTGTCCGATGAAAACAAAAAAAACAAAAAAAAAAAGTTTGTCCAATGGAGCGTACACACGATCGGATTGTTGGTCCAACTTGCTAAAAATGAAGTTTGTTGGCCAAAAGTCCGACCGTGTGTATGGGGCTTTATAAGTAACTTTCATCTTCCTGTTGCACTTTCTTATTATTTTACTTATTACTTATTATGCTGAGTATGCAGCATGAGATCAGAGTTTTAGGCTTTTGCCGCGTACACACGACCGTGTCATTGAAAAAAAACTGCATTTTTCTCAACGTGATTTTTCGTGTTTCCTCTCAATCCTGCCTTGCCTACACACTATCATGGAAAAAAATGTTTGAGTAAAGCGCGGTGACGTACAACACGTACAATGGCACTATAAAAGGGGAAGTTCCATTCGGATGGCACCACCCTTCATGTTAGTAAAGTTTGTTGAGTGACGATTCGCGCTTTTCAGCCTCGTGCTTTTCAGTCCGTTACAGCATGACGAATGTGCTATCTCCATTACGAACGCTAGTTTTACCAGAAGGAGCGCTCCCGTCTCATACTTGATTCTGAGCATGCGCATTTTTTTTCACGTCGTTAAAGCCTACACACGGCCGTTTTTCATGACGAGAAAAAAAACAACGTGAAAAATTAGAGCATGTTCCAATTTTTCTCGTCATGATTCTCAGCGTTTTTCTCGTCGGGAAAACTGCTGGAAAGCCCACACACGATAATTTTTAATGACTATTTTAAAAAATTTAATTTTTCTCGTCATTAAAAACGGTCGTGTGTACGCGGCATTAGTTTAGGGGCTAGATCACCTTTCTTCTCAGTGTATTGGTTTGATTTATATTCCTTTCACATTGATGCAGTGCATTAATTCATTGGTTTTGAATAGGCTGTCAAAATATTGCAATGCACCTAAAAACACACCTGCACAAATTGTTTCAATGCAATGCAACAAGGCACAGCCATGCAATGCTGTCTGCTGTAGCTGTCTGCTGTAGCGCAGGTCCTTTAAGAACTACTATATATGTGCAATAAGGGGCCATTTAGAATGTCACCACAGTGCAACACGCATGTACTTGTGCATTATGACAATACACATGTGTACACTTAGCATCTGGAGATGCAATTGGCTCACTGTAGGGGTTAAGTGTTGGAGGGTGTGAAAAAATGTTAAGGGCCCACTTAAAGCGGACCTTCGGTCATTTTTTCAACTTTCCATCTATTAAATCTTCTGCCCTTGTTTTTTTTAACTTTGGATAGTAAAACATTTTTTTCTGCCAGTAAATACCTTATACAGCCCACTTCCTGTTTCTTGTCTGGTCATTAGCCTAGGCTTATGATATCATGCATAGCTCTCGCGCTCACTCTTGTGAGATATCGCCAGGAAGGGAGGGGGATGAGTCATAAGAGGGCCAATGAAAGCTGCAGAGCTGGAGGCGTGCCTCTCTGTGTGTCTGTATAAATCCAGGAAGTGAACAGGCAACAGCTTCAGATGCCCACAGTTAAAATAGCTGCAGAAATACTTAGTGGAGGGGTATTTCTGCAGCATATTTGGCAAGTACAGAATCACAGTATATATAAAATAATATGCAAAGTGGTTGGAGGGAAGCTTCAGAATGGCAAATATGTTTTTATTACACATTATGTGAGCAGACTGCAGTTCCTCTTTAAGGAGTTTTGTGTTTGGGGAGGGTAAATGTTAAGAGCTTGTTTTAGTGTTTTGATTAAGTGTTAAGGAAAGTAGGGGGAACTAACTGTAAAAGGCTAATTTTAAGGGTAGTTTTAATTGATAGGATTGAGAGGAATACGTGATAAGGATTGGCTTTTAGGAGTTAGTGTTGGGAAGAGATTAAAGCCAGGGTGAAAGTTTTTTAGATTTTGACAAGCCATCAGCTTTTAGGTCCTGTTTACATCTCTGCAGCATTGTAACCACAAGGGCTCATTATGAATGGCACCCTAATGCATCCTCTCTCTCAAATAAATGGGCTGCCCTAATGCCATGGTAACCATTGCAGGTTCATATTTATGCACTTAATGCATGGTTTAACTGCTTGCCGACCGCCGCACGCCGATGTAAGTTGGCAGAATGGCACGGCTGGGCATATTGGCGTACAGGTACCTCCCCTTTAATATGCACAGCCGTGGGTCGCGCGCGTGCCGCCAGCGGCGCGCTCACGACCCGGTCGGGTACTCCGTGACCGCGCCCGCGGGACCCGCGGACCCGATCGCCACCGGTGTCCCGCGATCGGGTCACAGAGCTGAAGAACAGGGAGAGGTAAGTGTAAACAAACCTCTCCCCATGCTTCCTAGTGAGCCTGTCACTGATCGTCTGTTCCCTGTCATAGGGAACGACGATCAGTGACGTCACACGCCAAGCCACGCCCACCTACAGTGAGAATCACACATTAGGTCACACTTAACCCCTTTAGCGCCCCCTACAGGTTAACCCCTAAACTGCCAGTGTCATTTTCACAGTAATCTGCATTTTTATAGCATTGATCGCTGTAAAAATGACAATGGACCCAAAATAGTGTCAAAAGTGTCCGATGTGTCCGCCATAATGTCGCAGGCACGATAAAAATCACTGATCGCCGCCATTACTAGTAAAAAAAAATTATTAATAAAAATGCCATAAAACTATCCCCTATTTTGTAGACGCTATAACTTTTGCGCAAACCAATCAATAAATGCTTATTGCGATTTTTTTTTTACCAAAAATATGTAGAAGAGAGCGTATCGGCCTAAACTGAGGGAAAAAAATGTTTTATATATTTTTTGGGGATATTTATTATAGCAAAAAGTAAAAAATATTGAATTTTTTTCAAAATTGTCGCTCTATTTTTGTTTATAGCGCAAAAAATAAAAACCGCAGAGGGGATTAAATACCACCAAAAGAAAGCTCTATTTGTGGGAAAAGAAGGACATCAATTTTGTTTGGGAGCCACGTCGCACGACTGCGCAATTGTCAGTTAAATCGACGTAGTGCCGAATCGCAAAAAGGGGCCTGGTCCTTTAGCAACAAAATGGTCTGGGGCTTAAGTGGTTAAAGTGGATGTAAACCCTCACATATACCCAGTGAATTGAACAGCCTCAGATGATACACAGAGATGAAAAAAATCTCCCAATATAAGTTTTACATGTATATCTGCTGTCTTCATCTGTATCCTTTAGAAAGTGCTTTTCGTGTTAAAGTTTTTCTCTTCCTGGTGTTGTGGAAAAATGTATTAATGTATGTTGTCAGATGTCCCCCCAATGTCAATTTTGCTGTAATGCGCTCATCTGAGCGTATTTGCACACACAGACGTTGGTGGAAGATCGGTGGTGGGAAAATCTTCCTATGGAAACAGCGATGTTTGCTCCATTTAGAGATGTTGTTTTACGCCTCGTCAGGGGACTGGCCACTTCCTGATGGGGGCGTTAAATGACTCCGAGCGCACAGATCTGTGTCCACAAGAACAGTAGCATAGCTATACGACAATTGTGGTCCATTGAGGCATAATTGTCATGTAGTTCCCGTCATTGGTAGCAGTGAGTTTGGTTTGCACACGGCTTTGTACAAAGCCATGCTTTCTACTGTTCCTTTGTCTCACAGAAAGCATGACCCCTGTACACAGCCGTTTGCACACATCACAGCTAGCATTTTATTTGAATTTAAACATGTCTGTGATTGGTTCTTTTGAAAATATACAAAATGGCTGAATGGCTGTCTTGTGAAGTCAACACCTTCTTTTGTTACTCATGTTGATTATAAATAAAGGAAGCTGAAGATCCCAGGGACACTCTGCTCTGGGATGGCCTGATGATAAGACCTATGTGTGAGGCTTGCTTCTTGGAATGAATGATGGGATGAACGGTGAGTGGAACTTAGCCTAAAGATAGCATTATTGCAAAAAGATGGAATCTAAAGTGTGTGCTTACTTAGCACAGGAAATATAGGCTGTATGCTCTGCATGGAACCTGTATTTCCATGACACTGGTTAGCACAGAGAGTGGATTATTGGCATACAGTCAAGACAGCTGATTGGAGGAAAGTCACCCACCCCCATTCCTCTTAGGCAAAGGAAGAAATTAATGTGCATAGCTCTGCTCTCAGATGGCAAGCTGACTGCTAATCTATTTATAGCCACCCCCCACTCACATCTATCTCCCGTTTCGGAGAACGTGTGAGAACTTATGAGGCTGATAACAGAGCTACTGAGCAAGAGACAGCTACGGGACTCTTGGAGTGCTTTGGAGAGGGATAAGAAAACACTACAGATATATGTGCCCAGCTCAAATTTCAACCACTTTAAGTTGAATGTTGGGAGAAATGTTCTGCGTAAAAGACTAATTTTAGGTGATGGCTAGAGTAAACCATTCCTAAAAGGTCCACCTTCTGAAAATGCTATTTGCCAACTGTTGCCCACTTGGTGATGCACAACTTCATCTTTAAACCTATCCAATCCTGGTTTTGCTCTTTACACACGTGTGCCACAATCTCTATTCATAACTTTTTTTTGTATTACGTTCAAAATTAAAAAATATATTTTTTAGACATGACTGTAAAAACATAATAAAATATGTATATCACCAGTTCTGCAAGAAATCCAAGTATATGGAAAGGAAAATAAGAATATGGACAGCCGCACTCCAAAAAACCTTGACAGTCGCCTTTATTGTAAAGGATGGGATAAAATACACCAAAAAATCACAGCATAACCGGGGTAACAGCTGACATGTTTTGCACTGCAAACTAGTGCTTACTCATACTTAGAAATCCAAGTACTCATACGCCTCTTTACCTTTCTCATGTACTTGCATAGCATGTTTTACGTCAAAAACCTTATGGACCAATGCCACTGTTGGAATGGCATCAGTGAGCTTAAAGCCACCCCTGCCCAAAACCTTTTTTTTTTTTTTTTTTGATAGAATGGGTAAGCCTTAAACCATTTTTCTCAATGGGAAATGCAAAGAGACATAAAAATGTATGTCATGGGAATTTATTTTATGCAGCGTTGGCATTCCTTTGAAAGATTTAATTTATTTGGCCAAACTCAAGATCATGTTATTCTTAGTTTTTGAAACAATGGCCCAACAGTTCACAGAAGTCCTTTTTTAACTATATTAACCCCTTTATTCCCACATATACAGTGGTTTACACTGACTCATTATTGCTCTTCCTACGTACGTGTTTATTCACAGACAAGAATGGATTGTTGTTGTTGTTAGTGGTCTAAACATTATTTAAGCTTGTGCACATTCCTAAGCTAAAGTTGCCAATTCATAAGAATCTCTATTCTGTTCGTTCTTGTGAATTTTTAATCATAAAAAACAATGCTTTCCCAATTAATAATGGAGAACTAATGCCTACGTTGACACGCCTACAAAACCACATGATCTCTCTACATGTTTTACACCGGATGAATACAAGGCAGTGTTATTTCATTCATAAAATCTAATCTATGGCACTATTAGGCTTTTTATTAAGTTGCAAAATGTATTATTCCATAGCTCTTATCCCTTTAGATTTTAAACCCGTAAGGCTGATGCCTATTTTTGGAACAAATACTCTCTTTCCTAAAAATACATTGGTTACAAATTGTGTTTTTTAGCAGCCAAACGTATAAAATACTCTCTAGGTTGCAGCCCAAGACCTGTGAGGCTCACCCACAAAACGAGGTATCATATTGATATTGAATCAGAAAATGTGTTATATTGGCCAACACACCTTATGTTGAAATATTACAGATATCAGATTGTATGTATCAATCCACATTGCCTACAGCAAAGCTAGATTAAAATCCAAATGTGTATGTTGAAATATACATCTCAAGATATCCCAAAATTTGAGAGTTAGTTAATTTTCACACAGACAATATTTGCCCCAAATGTGATGGTTTTATGAATTAACAACCTTCCTAATCTTAGAATCTTACAATGACTTTTTCTCATTGTTGCTGAAAGGGTGCAAACTGAATTTTAGATGTTACAAAAATTACAGCTGGAATAACTTTCTGCTTTCCTTTTAGCCAGTTATGTCATTCCCGTTGTCAATACTGATTAAAGTAACAATCCTACTATAACATTACTTTTTGCATTGAAAAGGGAATGTTCAGAACCCGAGTCATGTTTTTATTGCAGTCTCTGTCCTCACTGGGAAAACTTTACTTCACTTCTAGTTATGTCCCCTAGGACAGAAATTGAGAAGAATCTTGGTAATGGGAGCACAGCCAGCAATGAATAAACTTTTACTAGTACAGTTGGGAACCTGTCTAAGGTGTAGGTTTGTCTGAAGGATTTCCTCTGACTGTGTTGTGTCACCAGGAATGGGGGGGAAATCTCCCCAACAGGGACCGTGACATAGGCTCTAACGCTTTCACATTCCATGCAAAAATGGTAATGGCTAGAGCAGCCCTCAAAAATGCCACTCGCCTGCTCGCATTTTGCGAGTGGATTTTGAGGGCTGGGCGAGTGTGGGCTGCCTGGGAGCAGGGAGGGGCGATCGTGGGGGAAGAGAGAGGAGAAGAGAGGTGAGCTGCTGCTGCTGCTGCTGCTAATGCCTCTGCTGCCACCGCCACGTTGAACATCGCGCGGGGGAACATAACAGCTTTCATTTCAATAGCTGTGTGTTCCCTGTCGCGTGTCGTCATAGATAGCCCCTCCCCCTTGTCCGGTCACTTTGATAGACAGATCACCCGCCCCAGGATTGGACAGGTGATCTGTCTATCAAAGTGCCCGGACAAGGGGGAGGGTCTATATATGACGGCGTGCGACGGGGAACACACAGCTATTGAAATGAAAGCTGTTATGTTCCCCGCGCGCTGATCAACCAGACGGCGGTGGCGTGGCAGGGGGGGCTCTCTCTTTCCCTACACAGGTAGGCAACTGGGGACCTACACATAGCTGCATTTGGGGACACAAGGCTGCATTTGGGGACAATATGGCTGCATTTGGGGACACAATTGGGGACACAGGGCTGCATTTGGGGACACAAGGCTACACGTGGCTGCATTGGGGACATATGGCTGCATTTGGGAACACATGGCTGCATTGGGGACACAAGGCTGCATTTGGGGACACAAGGCTGCATTTTGGGACACAAGGCTACACAAGGCTACATTTGGGGACACAAGGCTGCCTTTGGGGACACATGGCTGCATTGGCGGTCACAGGCTGCATTGGGGACACAGGCTGCACTGGCGGACACATGCTGTATTGGTGGACACGGACAAGCTGCATTGGCAGACACGGGCAGGCTGCAGTTTTGGACATAAAGTTGTTGTTAATATTTTTAAAACTTAATTCTGCATAAACAATTTAAGTGTCATTTCATGAGATAATTTGAGTGCATGTTTAGGGGCGGGATCAGGGGCGGGGCATGGTAGGGGTTGGGCCCGGCAACTGGTGGCGAGTAACCCTTGAGGTCTGGCTAGTAGCTCAGGATTTGAAATTTTGAGCCCTGGGCTAGAGTTTAAAGTAGAACTATAGACAAAACATATTTTTTTCATCTCGGGTAGAGCAAGAGAGGGTCATAACCCCTGTAGGATTTTTTTTTCACCATCTGTGTCCCATTGTGGAGATTTCCGTTCACTTCCTGTCCCATAGCCCATTCTTTTCTGGGGACAACCCAGATTTTCATTTACTTTCACTTTCAAGGAGAACGGTAAACAGGACACATAGAGAGAGTGAATCTACTTAACGGGGGGGGGGGGGGGGGGAGAGAGACAGGAGGCGATAAAAACTGATATGTGTTCTGATCCCTCTCCACTCTATCAAAAACTTAAAAAAAAGTTTAGTTATACTTTAGGTTTTACTCATAACTCTCCATTATATTTGCCATTTGCTTTGCTAAGCTTATATACAGTGGGGAAAATAATTATTTGATTTGATTTGAAAAATGAAGGGTCTATGATTGTTATCATAGGTGTATTTTAAATGATAGAGTCAGAATATCAACCAGAAATCCAGAAAAAAAAACACACAATACAAATGTTATAAATTGAGTTGCAGTTCAGTAAGTAAAATAAGTATTTGATCCCCTACCAACCAATAATAATTCTGGCTCCCACAAATTGCCTACAGTATGTGCTCATGTGGTACACAGATTAGTCCTGTCAATTTAAGAAGGTGCTCCTAACCACAACTCGGTACGTGTATAAAAGACACCTGTCCACGGAATATGTTTCTTCCATTTAAACATCACCATCATGGGCAAGACTAAAGAGCTGTCAAAGGAGAATGTCAGGGACAAGATTGTAGACCTGCACAAGGCTGGAATGGGCTACAAGACCATCAGCAAGAAGCTTAGTGAGAAGGAGACAAATGTTGGAGCGATTACTCGCAAATGGAAGAAATACAAAAAAAAAAAACATCGCACTCGGTCTGGAGCTCCATGAAAGATTTTGCCTCATGAGGTAAGGATGATCATGAGAAAAGTGAGGGATCTGCCCGGAACTACCAGGGCAGAGCTTGTGAATGATCTCAAGGCAGTTGGCACCGCACCCATCAAACAAACAATTGGTAACACAATAGGCCACCTTGTATTAAAATCCTGCAGTGCCCGCAAGAAGGCCCGTTGGAAGTTTGCCAATGAACATCTAAATGATTCAGAGAAGGATTGGAAGAAAGTGATGTTTTTTAGATGAGACCAAAATTAAGCTCTTTGTCATTAACTCGGCTCGCTGTGTTTGGAGGAAGAAAAATGCTGACTATGACCCTAAGGACACCACCCCTACAGTCAAGCATGGAGGTGGATACATTATGCTTTGGGGCTGTTTTTTTACTAAAGGTGCAAGCTGACTTTTCTGCATTGAGAAGCTAAGAGAAGGGGCCATGTATTTTAAATCTTGGATGAGAACCTTCTTCCCTCAGCCAGAACACTGAAGATGGGTCTTCCAGCATGACAATATACCACCAAGGCAACAAAAGTGTGGCTCAAGAAGAAGCACATTAAGGTCATGGCGGCCAGACCTTAATCCTATAGAAAATTTATGGAGGGAGCTGAAACTTTGATTTGCCAAGCGACAGCCAAGAAACCTTAAAGATTTAGAGAAGATCTGTAAAGAAGAATGGACCTCCTGAGATGTGTGCAAACCTGGTAACCAACTACAAGAAAAGTCTTACCTCTGTGCCTGCCAACAAGGGTTTCTAAACCAAGTTCTAAGTCATGTTTTGCTTGGGGATCAAATACTTATTTTACTCACTGAACTGCAACTCAGTTTATGACGTTTGTATTAAGTGTTTTTTTCTGGATTTTTGGTTGATATTCTGTCTCTATCATTTAAAATACACCTATGATAAAAATGATAGACTTTGGTTTCTTTGTAAGTAGGCAAATTTAGAAAATCTGCTGGGGGTCAAATAATAATTTTCCCCACTGTAAATGTCATGAAAAAATGAACAGTGTAGTACATTCTGCAGATACAGTTTATTTTTTATTTGCTAAAGGAGTTGTATTTGCTGAATGCTTAGCACATGTGATGGTCTGTCAACAATCAACATCTGTCTTTGACTTTTCACAAAGTATTTCCTATTCCACAGTTATCTGTTTAAGGTTTGTATAGTACAACGGGTGAGGGTGGCACCATACTATGTACATACAGTTTTTAGATTCAGAATAGTTATTCCAGAGATGTCAGTCTGGAAGAAGACCATATCAAGTAATATTGACACAATAAACTGGCTTGTTCAAAATGAGCACAGTAAAAAAAAAAATATATATATTTTTTGAGCAAATTTTGGCAGTGGCTAGGTAATGTAATGTGACGGGGGTGGAAAATATGTATGATGGATTTCTCCCCAAGTATAAAGCTACCTATGTACATTTCTCACACAAATATTTGGACTTTTTCTAGTTTTATTGGTAACACACCAGGGGTAGTTATGACAGAGCCAAATCATTTTCTGGTATACTGAATTATACATTATTATTTTGTTTATACTGGATGGAAATATACAGAATTAAATATGTTGCAGTTATTTCCTTAAAGTGGTTGTAAACCTCAAACTTAAAAACTAAACAAAGCACATCCCTCTATGGTGTGTACTAGCCTGAATCCACAACACTAAGTTTGGTTCCTCTTTGACCTCTCCTTTCTCTGCTATCTGCATGAATCAATGAAAATAATTTAAGCTGACACACAACAGCCTCCTGTGAGATGGCCCGATACCTCCAGCACACAGCGGGTGATTCATAGCCGCAGCTCTGTATGTTTTACTGTGAGCCTTAGGCCTCATGCCCACTGACGTTTTTACAGCTGCATTTTTTACAGCTTAAAAACGCCTGTGCATGTAATTGTATATATTTTTTTTTTTTTAAAAAGAAAAAAAAAACGCAGAGCTGAAAAACGCGTTTTTGCGCGCTAGTGCGCGTTTCTGTGCGTTTTTGCGCGTTTTTTGACGCTCGCGTTTTTTTCTGCCTAATTTTGACGCTGAGGAACGCACTGGTCCTGGGTTTTTTTTACAGCTTAAAAACGTCTATGCTATTTGCAGCTCAAAAACGTCTAGGTGGGCATGAAGCTATAGACTAACATGGACAGGCGTTTTTAAGCTGCAAAAAACGCTCAAAAACGCAGCTGTAAAAACGTCCGTGGGCATGAGGCCTTAAAGCGGAAGTAAACCCATCGATTTAACAGTATCAAAAAGCAGTTACATTCCCGGCATGCGGGAATGCCAACTGCCACATTGGTTGTGCTCTCAACCAAACTGTCAAACCATCCAATGGCTGGTGTCAAAACTGATCACATGTGCAGCATCATGGCAGTTGAAGCTTAAACAGAGGCCAAGATGGCAGCTTCCTTGCCTGAAAATGATAGGAGGGTTTACTTCCACTTTAAGAAGGCAGGGGGTGGGGGGATGTCCCTTCCCTCTGCTCAGATACCATGAAACTCTAGTGCTCTAGTTCTGCAATGTGTGTGGCATCAGATCTCCGCCCCCTTCTTTCTAGAGCTGGGAAAAGCTGTGTAAAATGTGTGTTTTAGAAGGCTATAGAGAAGCGAGGGCTGCAGATAAACAGGTACTTATGTAGGAGGATTTCATCTCTGTGTATCACCTGAGGCTAGTCACTTCATTGGGTATATGTATGGGTTCTATCCAAATGGACATCTGGGAGGAAAAGGCCAAAGGTAGCTGATAATGCAGTGGAGGTATGGCAAAGGAGACTTGACACTGTCTAGCACTGTCATACACCATGCTGATTGGCTGGGAACCCCATAACGCCTCCATTACTTTAGATCTCCCAAGAATTCATGATAATTGCAGACCTTGCATCTGTCAATCTCAAGCTACTTGCTATCAATATCTGTTAAAGTCTAATTTCAACTGTGTTTTAAGGCAGAATTCCACAAAAAATTGATAAAAAGAATATATCACATTAGAAGTTAAAATAAAAAGCATATTTTCTGGTAATATCTTAATTTTGAAGTTATCCCCTGCAGAACTTTTTCCACCACTAGATGTCAATCTTGACAACATCAAATCCTAGGCTAATATGGACACCTCATCCCCATGGCTCCCCCCAGCCTGTGACTGCACAGTGAAGGAGAAGTAGCACACCGATAAGCTCATTTATCGGTCACTCTGATTTCTCCTCCTATTAGCATTCTCTTTGTCAGCATTCTCTCAGCTATCTCCCTGTGCCTCTTTCTTCCTCTGCCACAGTCTCTGCAAGAGTCAAATTCAGGTACTTATACTGCTTGCACTAAAAAAAAAATATGTTTAGTCATATATTATTGAATAAAGAAGTGCATTGATTTCTGTATTTTATATCTGCCTGCAGTAACTTCAGCTTTACATATTAACTTACGGATCACTTTGCAAACCAGCGCTAAATTAACTTAGATACGCAAAGGAATTGAGTTCCATGAATAACAAGTTAGATTAAATACAATTACGTATTTATAGGATAAAAATAATCCTTGGGCTTTGGTGATTTCACTGTGTGAATCAGCACCATGTACATTGTCAGCTAATATAGTAACACAATAATACAAATGAACCAAAGCTTCAGCTCTGTAATTAAAGCAACTCTGCTGAGACTATGCTTCAAAATACAAGTCCACACATGTACATGTAAATAAACCATACACAGGGGAAATAGTCCCTGGAAAATCTCATCTTTTGCATGAACTAATATCTCCTTGGATCCTGCAGTCCACGAGACAAATTAAAGAGTTTTCAAAGCTATAGCAGAACTTTATCTATGCCACCTATAATCCTTATGTTTATAATGGAAATAGAGTCTCTATGAGCTGAACACTCTATTTGCACTTTAGCAGCTATACAGTATCTTTGAGCTGTACTTATAATAAATCAATGTATCATCCATTTTTTGCAGGTATTCCAGAGTAATTATGCCATGCAAATTTTACTTCCTTATAGATATAGCATATGATCCCATAGCACACGTATAAACAAAATGCTCACTATAACCCCACAGTACTGAACTAGGGTTACCACCTGTCCGGGATTCACCCGGACAGTTCGGGCTTTGAATCTTGCGTCCGGGTTTCAGTCCACCTGAAACCCAGACACATTATTCAGACAGGAATGCGGCTCAGAACAGAGCTTGACAGGAGGGTGAGGGGGCACTGTGTGTGCCGCATTACTGTTCTCTTTTGAGTGCCCAAAGATGTCCCAGGTTTGTTACAATCCTATAGTGTACTGTGACAGGAGTGATCAAACAGATCCAGGCCCGCCGTCAATGCTTCCTCTGTTCAGAACCAGCACTTATCCAAGATTCTCCAGCCATCCCAGTCATCAGACACAACACCTCAGGGTAGAGTGGCAAAACAAACTGCTTTATTTTCACACATGGACACACAGATATCTCTCCTCAAAACACATCCCTCCCACCCTTGGACAACAGGGCGTTTCAAACTGTCCAATGACAATGCCCACACAGGTCAGGTGTGATCAAACTTCTCAATACACAGTCTTATCAGTAGGGGGGTTGGAGGAACCCCCCCTCCCTTTTTCCTCACAGCAAACACACTTACACATCCCATAATAGGTTAGGCAGACAGCCACAATAGAATAGTCACACCCCAAAACATCACAGCAAATAGTCCAACAGCATGGCATGGCACACATTATATATACATATATACAGCATACATTATGTACATTTTACAAAGTTCTAGTGTGGCTGCAAAGAGAGTCTGACTAGCACAGATCATAGTGGGAGTTCTCATTCACCCTGTGCCCCTATTATAGACACAGGGTGATCTACACATAAGAGGGCCTGGGGAAGCAGGGCAAGGAGCCTCTAGAACTCTCCAGGGCAAGCTGAGCCGCACAAACCCCCGACCCAAAGTCACTCCTGTCACATGTACATTGAAAAAATAATTCAGATACAGTAGTGTATTTAGGTTTTGTGCTGCCCTAGGCCTGACTAAACTTGTGCACCCCCCAATTTAAATATGACCCACCCATTCCTGTCAATGCCACACCCCTTTCTGTTTAAGACCCACCCTGAAATTTTCAAATGGGGACACTAGTTCTTAGGGCCGGGGGGGGGCAATGGATTCCTTAATTTGCATATATTTCCTCTCACTTCCTGTTTGACTATGGGGTAGGAAGTGAAGGGAAATCTTTGCAATGGGACAGGGATGGTAAAAAATAAACTGACAGGGGCTATAACCCTCAATTACTCTAACCCAAATGAAAAAAAAAAGTGTTGCCTATAGTTCTACATTAAGCACAAATTTCTGATAATTTTATGGAGAGGACTAAGAAGATATAACCATGCCAATGGTGCAGCAGAAAACATAGCACAGTGAGGAAGGTTTGTGGTACAGGCTGATAGGACAGCCAAAATTAGAAGCAGCTTGCCTTACACTAACAGTGCAGCACAAGCCAGCAGGGACTCTTTCCGTGCTGCCCAACTGCAAAGTGCTGCCCTAGGCCTGGGCCTTGTAGGCCTAGGCCAGGACACAGCGTTGTTCAGATAGATGACCAGTTCACCCCCATGTGAGCAACAATTGTGATCTAGAGGCCCAATTATTTAATTGAAGGAATGTAACCCTGAACACCAGTCACTGCAATGGAAGGCCTGTAAGCCTGATCTCCAGTCACTTTAATGGATGGGCTGTATGAGGTGTGTGATAATTTAATTCCCAGAATGAACTGTAAAAAAAAATGTGCTGGAGCCATGTTGTGGTGGAGAATCCATTTGTCAGGCTAGAGTTCCGGTCTTTGCCTCTGAACAGATTCCCGTAACCTTTTCAGAATTTCCAAGTAACAATGTTGGTTGACCGTGTTCTATGAACTTGTAGTGAATTATTCCCTTTTGATCAAAAAAACACACCAGCATGAGCATATGAGGCTTCGCACTCACTCACATTTTCATCTATCCTTTGTGTTTTTTGCTGTCCACTTCTTGTGTCATCGTGGACATCTTTATGCTCCTCCTTAAACAGCCTATGCCATTCAAAAACCCTTGCTTTCTTAATAGAATGTTCACCATAAGCATGTTGTAACACAGCTAAAGTTTCACTCACAGGTTTGCCAATTTTCATCACCAATTTGATGTTAATCTGCTGCTCCAGATTCCTATCACTCATTTTCTGCCAACAGCACAACACACAGATGTGTTGTTTCTTCTACTACTCTATAAAGACTGAGTCAACTGGTCTGCGACCCAGGCGAGGGCAAGTTAGAACATGTCAGAACACGTTTGAGTGCGAATGGCTGTGTGACTTACCAACATAGAGCTATGTCACTCCTCGTAAGCCTGATGGTAGGCCTGTGAGGGTGAACTTCAGTCACCTCAATGGAAGGCCGGTAAGTCTAAAGGAAGGCCTGTGAGCCTGAAATCCAGTCAATTCAATAGAAGGCCTATGAGCTTGAACTCCAGTCACTTCAATTGAAGGCCTAAGAGCCTGAATAGACAAAGGAGATAGCAGCACTTCTAACACTTCCAACATTAAAACTCCATGTTCATTGAAAAATAGTTAAAAACAAGGATGAGACATGCACAAACAGCTCTAGGAACAACAGCCAACGCGTTTCATAATGCCTGAGAGCCTTAAGAAAGGCATGTGATCGTGAACTCCAGTCTCTTCAGTGGAAGTCCTATGAGCCTGAACACCAGTCACTTCACTGGAAGGCCTGTAAGTCTGATGGAAGGCCTGTAAACCTGAACTCAAGTCACTTCAATGGAAGTTCTATAAACCTGATGAAAGGCCTATAAGCTTGAACTCTAGTCAATTCAGGGAAGGCTAGTGATCCTGTACTCCAGTCACCTCAATGGAAGGCCTGTGAGCCTGATGGAAGGCCTGTGAACCTAAAATCCAGTAACTTCTTTTGTACATAGATTTACAAACAGACGACATACTGCCTAACTCTACAGATTTTTGGAGAAAATTATTATGTGGCTCTGGCCAGGCTGTACAGTGAAAATTTATGGAGAAGTGTCACAGCTGTGTTGATCATTTATACCAGTAAATGCAAATGGCATGACTTCAGTTAGACTTAAGGCTGCATTCACACCTCAGCGTTTTGAATCGTGGGCAAATTTGCACATTTGAGATGCCATTCACGTCTAAAATCATTGTGCGGTTCTGCTGCGATTGTTGCACAATAAATCACGCTGCAATCATGGTAACTGTCAAGTCTCTGATGTGAGGTCGAGTAGCAGAGAGGGCGCCCCTTGCGGCCGAGTGCAGCACAGCCCTGAAGATGACACAGGGGATGTGGTGCCCACAGAAGCACGGGTTGCCTGGTAGGTAGTGCTGGTTGCCAGGAACTTGGTAGGACAGGCAGACTGCAGGACAGCAGGCGTGCTTAGGAGGTCCAAAGGGTAAGGACCAATGGAATGTTCCGATAACAGGGTCAAAGCCAGGCCAGAGGGTCAAACACAGCAAGACAGTCTGAGAACACAGCAGAGCTGAGTCTTAGCACAGAAGACAAGGTAAGCGGAGTCCGTTAGCCAGGCCGGGGTCAGGTATACGCTAGGAAGTCAACAGGAGCAGGTCAGGCAAGCCGGGTTTGGTACACAGGAGATCAGACAGGCAGGAGATGCAAGACACAGGAACACAGGAGAAGCTGACGATAATCCAGCAAATGCAGACACTAGCAGACTTCCTTATATAGGCCCATGTGACCTGCTTGTAGAGATACTGGGTCCTAGAGCCCTTCTCCTGCCAGAGATGCTGGGTCCTAAAGTCCTTCGCCTGCTGTTGGTTCCCTGACAGTGCCCCCCCCCAAGGGGCAGCCTCCGGATGCCCACCCGGGCCCATCTTTCAGGGTATCTGGCACGGAATCTCTGGAGAAGTCTAGGAGCATGTATGTTGCCTGCAGGTTCCCAAGAATTCTCTTCTGCTGGATAACCCTTCCATTTAATAAGAAATTGAATAGTCCTACCTCTTTTGCGACAGTCCAGGATGGATTCTACCTCGAATTCGGCTTCATCTCCCACTGAGACTGGAGGCGGAGGGTCTTCTTCTCTTCCTGGAAAAGGACTAGAGACAACAGATTTAAGAAGAGAAACGTGAAACACAGGATGCACTTTATACGAACTTGGTAGTAACAGTTCAAAAGCTACTGGGTTAATTTTTCGTTTAATTTCGAATGGACCGATAAATCTTGGACCCAATTTCCGGGAGGGGCAAGGGAGCCTGAGATTTGCTGAAGAGAGCCAGACCTTATCTCCAACCTCAAAGCTAGGACTCTCTCCTCTCCTCTTGTCATATTGTTTCTTGTAGTCCTCTTGCGCTTTCTGCATGGTTAGCCGGAGGGTTTGATAATTAGCCTGAATGGAGCTTATCCTGTCTTGAACTGCTGGAACTGAGGCTTCCGGAATGACATTAGGTAGAAATGAAGGATGGAAACCGTAGTTGGCCCAAAACGGAGATTGATTGGTGGTTGAGTGTACTGCATTGTTGTAAGCAAACTCCGCACAAGGGAGTAGAGAGATCCAGTCGTCCTGGGAGAAGGAGCAGAAGCAACGCAAATATTGTTCTAAGGTCTGGTTGGTCCTTTCAGTTTCACCGTTGCTTTGGGGGTGATAGGCTGAGGACAGGCACACCTTGATTGATAGTGCTTTGCAGAGCTCTCTCCAGAACCGGGAGGTGAATTGTACCCCTCTATCAGACACAATGCTGTCAGGAAGGCCATGGAGCCTGACTATCTCCCTTATGAAAATTTTTGCTGTTTCTGCAGCAGAAGGAGTTCCTGCCATGGGCAAGAAGTGCGCCATTTTGGATAGACGGTCCACAACTACCAGGATTGTTGTAGATTCTTCGGATGGGGGCAACTCTACTATAAAGTCCATAGATATATTTCTCCATGGTAGTTCTGGCACTGGCAGAGGACGTAACAGACCCCACGACTTGACATTGGACCCTTTATTTCGCTGGCAGGTAGTGCAGGAGCTAACAAACTCCCTGCAATCAGATTTCAAGGTAGGCCACCAGAAGGATCGTTGGATAAGATCCGTAGTTTTCCGCACTCCGAAGTGGCCAGCGAGTTGGTGGTCATGCAAGGTCTTCAGTACCTGTATTCGGGTTTGTTGCGGAACGAAGATCTTGTCCTGATGCCAGAGGTACCCTTCCTGGTTTCTTAGAGAGGATGCTTCTGGTTCCTGGCATTGGAGGGAAGCCTGTTCAAGAGAAGATCTTAGATCGGGTTGGATCAGAAGAAAGTTCTGAGGTGACAGGATTGTACTAGATATTGTCTCCTCCGGAGTATCGGGAAACATTCGGGATAAAGCATCGGCCTTTCCGTTCTTGGAGCCGGGACGGTAGGTGATGTGAAAGTTGAACCTTGAAAAGAACAGAGCCCAGCGGGCTTGACGGGGTCTCAGACGTTTGGCAGTACGGAGGTATTCGAGGTTCCGATGATCTGTAAATATCATTATGGGGTGAGCAGACCCCTCAAGAAGGTATCTCCACTCCTCTAAGGCTGTTTTAATGGCCAAGAGTTCGCGGTCTCCTACATCATAGTTCCTCTCGGGCTGGCTCATTTTCCACGAGGAGAAGGCCACGGGGTGAAGCAAGGACTTGGGTCCCTGGCGTTGTGAAAGGACTGCCCCTGTAGCTACTTCTGAGGCATCGACCTCCAAGATGTATGGCAGGGCAGGCTCAGGGTGTTGAAGGATTGGTGCAGAGGTAAACAATAACTTTAGTCTCTCGAAAGCAGTTTGGGCTTCGGAGGACCACTGGAAACGGGTATGTAAGCGGGTCAACTGGGTAATGGGTGAGATGATGGAGGAGAAGTTTCTTATAAACCTCCTATAGAAGTTCGCAAAGCCCACAAACCTTTGCACCCCTTTCTTATCTGATGGAGTTGGCCAATCCAGGATTGCCTGCACTTTCTGTGGATCCATAGCTACACCGCCCGTGGAGATGATCAGTCCTAGGAATTGTATTGATTTCTTCTCGAAGTCACACTTTTCCGCTTTCACATAAAGTCCATGTTTTCTTAGTGTGAGCAGCACTGTCTTTACATGGGTCCGGTGGAGCTCCAGAGTAGCCGAAAATATGAGAATGTCATCCAGATAGATGATGACGAAGTAGTCAAGATATTCCCGGAAAATATCGTTGACGAAGTGCTGAAACGTCGCCGGGGCATTACAGAGCCCAAAGGGCATTACAAGATACTCGAAGTGTCCGAACCTCGTTCTGAATGCTGTCTTCCATTCATCGCCCTCACGGATCCGAACAAGGTTATAGGCACCCCGGAGGTCGAGCTTGGTAAATACTTGGGCCGTACGGAATCTCTGGAAAAGTTCAGGAACTAATGGCAGTGGGTAGCGGTTCTTTATTGTGATTTTATTGAGCTCCCTATAATCCACGCATGGTCTTAAAGACTTGTCTTTCTTCTCGACAAAAAAGATTCCGGCACCGGCAGGAGAGGAGGAAGCTCGGATGAAGCCCTTAGCCAAATTTTCATCGATATATTGTCGCAGAGTTCCCAATTCCATTTCAGAGAGAGGGAATATTCGTCCAAATGGAATCTCGGCCCCTGGAAGTAATTCTATTGGACAGTCATATGGCCGATGTGGTGGTAGAACGTCAGCTTTTTTCTTATCAAAGACATCCAGGAATTCTTGGTATGCCTGGGGTATATTCTGGTTAGTGGTAGATACAGGGTGGACTGTCAAGCAACTGGTAATGTCTCTGGGTTCAGGAATAAAGCAATGCTGCTGGCAATAGGGAGAGGTGAACAGGACCTCCTTCTTGATCCAATTGATCTGAGGGTTGTGGGCTTGGAGCCATGGAATTCCTAGGATAACTGGAGACATAGGCGAGCTTAGAGCGTCAAAGCGTATGAATTCCTGATGGCCATCAGGAGTGGTGATAAGCAGAGGGACAGTCTCCTGGGTAACAGGGCCAGAACTAGGCAATGTGTCATCGGCCAGGCGGACTTCAAGTCCCTGTTTCTTTTGGAGGAGGGGCAGCTTCAGGTTTCTCACCAGGTTCAAGTCCACAAAGCAGCTGCATGCTCCAGAATCAATAATGGCCTGCAGCCGGATCTTTTCTTTTCCAAATTGCAGCGTAATGGGTAGCACTAGGTGTGAAGGAGAAGCTCCGGAAACCTGGAAATACACCGGAGGGTAGGAAGGTGGCTTCTTGGGCCTTCTGGGGCAGTTATACAAGAAATGTCCGCTTCCTCCACAATAGAGGCAGAGCCTTGATTGTATACGATGACGCCTTTCATCAGGGGATAATGCGGAACGTAGCAGGCCGATTTGTCTAGGAACTGGGATAGAAGTACCAGTGGGAGAAGGCACTGATGAAGTGGAAACCTTAGGCGGCATCATGGCGGGCCTGGAGGACTGAGCTCGTTCGGACTGTCTCTCACGTAAACGTCGATCCAGCTGGATGGATGACTGGATGAGATCCTCAAGTGTAGTGGGGACCCCAATCCTGGCCAGCTCATCTTTGAGAGACTCAGAAAGTCCTAAGCGGAACTGGTGCTTGAGGGCAGCCTCGTTCCAGCCTGTGTCTGCAGACCACCGACGGAAGTCCACGGTATAGTCCTCCACTGGTTGACTACCCTGCTGTAGTGAATGCAGAGCGGCTTCGGCGGTGGCTGTACGCTGGGGGTCCTCGTAGAGTTGTGACATGGCTGCCAGGAATGTGTCCACTGTGTTAATGACTGGGCTTCTTTGTTCCCATAAACTGTGGGCCCAGGTCTGGGGTTCATTAGATAGCAGGGAGATGAGGAACCCGACCTTAACAGTTTCTAAAGCAAAAGTCCGGGGCTGCAAGGATAGGTACAATAGGCAGGCATTCCTGAAGGATCTAAACTTTCTTCGATCCCCGGAAAACCGTTCAGGGACAGGAACACGGGGTTCTGGAGGAGGGAACACCATCGTAGGAGCCACAGAGGAACGTACGTGGGTGGAACTGGGAGAAGCTGGGACCGGGTCCGCAGAAGCAGATGACTCTGACAGGTGTTGCAATCTCTCCTCTAGCTGGAGGTATCCTTCTTGCAGTGTCTGGATTGCTTGGGTCAGAGTAGCGGCCTGTTGACATAATGCCTCTAACGGGGACGCACCTCTGCCGGCCTCAGACATGGCTGGATTATACTGTCAAGTCTCTGATGTGAGGTCGAGTAGCAGAGAGGGCGCCCCTTGCGGCCGAGTGCAGCACAGCCCTGAAGATGACACAGGGGATGTGGTGCCCACAGAAGCACGGGTTGCCTGGTAGGTAGTGCTGGTTGCCAGGAACTTGGTAGGACAGGCAGACTGCAGGACAGCAGGCGTGCTTAGGAGGTCCAAAGGGTAAGGACCAATGGAATGTTCCGATAACAGGGTCAAAGCCAGGCCAGAGGGTCAAACACAGCAAGACAGTCCGAGAACACAGCAGAGCTGAGTCTTAGCACAGAAGACAAGGTAAGCGGAGTCCGTTAGCCAGGCCGGGGTCAGGTATACGCTAGGAAGTCAACAGGAGCAGGTCAGGCAAGCCGGGTTTGGTACACAGGAGATCAGACAGGCAGGAGATGCAAGACACAGGAACACAGGAGAAGCTGACGATAATCCAGCAAATGCAGACACTAGCAGACTTCCTTATATAGGCCCATGTGACCTGCTTGTAGAGATACTGGGTCCTAGAGCCCTTCTCCTGCCAGAGATGCTGGGTCCTAAAGTCCTTCGCCTGCTGTTGGTTCCCTGACAGTAACCCACATTGCGTGAAGCATGTTGCCCAAAAGTAGCTCCTGAACTTTTTTGGGGGCGACAAGCCTTTACGCAACACGGGTTGTCGCGATTACAGCGCGATTTATCACACGAAAATTGCTGCAGAACTGCCCCGCGATTTTAGGTGGCATTCAAATAAATGGCACCTCAAATGTGCATTCTGCAATTTGTCATTCACACCTCGGCACTTTGAAATCGCGGGCAGAATCGCAACAAATCTGCCCGCAATTCAAAACACTGAGATGTGAATGCAGCCTAATGCCTAGTACACACGACCGGGATTCCCGGCGGTAAAATGTCTGCCGGGAATCCCAGGGGGAATACCGAGAACCTGCTCGGTCACTTTTTCCCCCTACACACGGCCGGGTTTCCCGACAGGAAAACTGCCATTGAGAGCTTTGGTCGGGAATCCCGGCCGTGTGTAGGCTCCTTCGGCACTGCCCCGCAGTGTTTAACATTGAACACTGCCGGAAAAAAAAACCCCCTGGGAATCCCGGCAGGAAAATACAGAACATGTTCTCTATTTTCCTGCCAGGATTCCCAGTGGTTTTCCTACCGGGAAAACTGAGATTTAGCATACATACGGCCGTTTTTCCTGGCGAAAAACTGTCATGACAGTTTTCCTGCCGGGAAAACCGGTCGTGTGTACGAGGCATAAGAGTATATTGTTTTCCAACTTGTCAGGTTGCCAGGTCTGACAGACAAACATAAACAATAATTTTACAGTGGTAGCAGTCATTTATATCAAGCTCATCACATTCACTTATAAATGTGTCTAAAAAAAGTTATTTGCTCATTACAAAGGTTATTGTTGACGTCCAGGGGCTCGGGTGCTGGAAGGATCCTGCTATACCAAACAGGAGGAAGCCCTTCCTGGAGGCGCGGGAGCAAGAGAGAGGACAGCATAAGTAAATCAGCACTGAAAGCGCAACCAATATGCAGGGTGAGGGACAGCCAGCTGTTAAGCTTAAAAACTATTTTGTGTTTTTGAAATATTGGAATTCAAATTCAGAATATGTAACATCAAGCCCTGCCCACTTTGCACCCAATGTTATTAAAATTTAAAAACAAAGATAGCATTCGTTTGCACTGCATCTGTGCCGATTTTCTGCAAAAACAAACAGAATGTGCTGGTTTGGTTTCAGAGATATTGCACATTATAGTTGATGAAACCACTTTGCACCACATGTTATTACATTTTAAAAACAATTATACAATACATCGTTTTTGTTGCGTTTGTGCTGATTTGTACCACAAAAACAAACTTTCTGTTTGTTCAGTTTTTGAGATATTGGACATTCGTTAGACTATTTAACCTATAGCCCCACCCACTTTGCACTATGTTATTACATTTAAAAAACAAATATAACATATTTATTTATGCTGCATTGGCAGGAAAAACAAGCATATTGGTATAGTGTATTTTTTCATATAGCACTCTCATTTTGTATCAGAAATAATGATTATGGAACTCATTTACTGTATGCTTTTAGCCTGAGCTACCCTGAAAACCTAAAATATACCTTTGAAGTTTTTCAGAAGATCTTTTTAGAGCCAGATGTGGGGAATCTATCTTCAAAAGTTCACACTTTAAAATGCAAATTACTTTCCTAAAAGAGTTTTAAAAAAAATGTTCTTAACAGATATACCGTATGTTACATGTGTGTGTTTCAGTTTGATTTGTTAGATGAGAAAGAGGCCTTTTTTTTTTCTTTTTTTTTTTTACATGTTTACATTTATATTTGATGCTGTTTTAATAATATTACATTTGTAACACTTTATAAATAATAAATGTTAATTTGTTTTGAATGCCTGTTTCATGAGACTATTCCTTTTTTAAAAAAAAAAACATATTGTTGTATTATTTTTATATAAAAACCTTCAAATTTATATATAATATATTTGGAAAATAAGTTTTACCAACTTAAAAAAATTGAGTAAGTTACAAGTTAATATCACTTAAAACTAAGTAACTAAGTAATAGGGCAGCACAGTGGTATAGTGGTTAGCACTTTCACCTAGCAGCAAAAGGGTTGCTTGTTCAAATCCCAACCACAACATTATCTGCCTGGAGTTTGCATATTCCCCCTGTGCCTGCATCGGTTTCCTCCCACACTTCAAAGACATAGAGTGATTGGCTCCTGTGTAACTTGGCCCTAGTATGTGTGTGTATGAATGTGAGTTAGGGGTCTTATGCTGCCCATACACTATACGAAAAATCGTCCGAACAAATGTTTGGCCGTGAGCGCAAACGATAGTGCCATCATGTAATGACCGATAAATCGTTCAGTGGAAATAAATAGAAAAAAATTGTTTTGGTTTTTTTTACATATACCTAGTGCAGAAAGTTCGGACGGGAAACACATTAACCTTTCAATTTATCGTTCGTTCGGCAGAAAATTTCCAAACTTGTCCTTCGTTTTTTCGGCTCAAAAACATCCCAACGATTATCGATTTTGTGCCCATTAACTGTTCGAAAAACAAACAAACTGTCTGAACGACCGATTTTCGGCCGATTTTTCATATAGTGTATAGCCAGCATTAGACTGAAAGCTCCTTAAACTTTTCTAGAAACTGAAAAAATTGAGCTGGCTTTAGTTGAACCTATGGTCTATAAACTGGAAACATTGAGTTGGCTTTACTTGAACCTATGGTGTCTATAAACTGGAAAAATTAAGTTGGCTTTACTTAAACCTATGGTCTATAAACTGGAAAAATTGAGCTGGCTTTACTTAAAACGATTGTTTCAGACAAGTTAAGGTACGTATTCCTAACTTAAAACACTATGGTATATAAACTGAAAAAAACTGAGTTGGCTTTACTTTAAACAATAAAGTTGAAAACATGAAGAGTCTAATGAGTCAGACAAAAATAAGTTTAGTTGACAGTACTTAAAAAGCTGATGCAAATAGTTGCCTCAATTTTTTGGGGTAGACCCAGCACAATATTTTTTTCAGTGTAGAGAGGTTTGGATCCAGGAAATATTTGATTGCTTCCTGGGGGATCAGAAAGGAATATATTTCCCTTGCTGGAGAAAATTGGGCCATGCTTTACGGGTTGTTTTTTTTACTTCCTCTGGTCAATGGTGGAAAGGAATGTCTTGCCTTAAAGTGGGCAAATGCCTCTTTTATGTATTATCTTTTGGGCAGAAGTTCACAATGAATATAGACCATTTTTCACTACAGAGGATGGCTTTTAGCAATTGTTTTCTGCCTCTACAAGACATTAAATTTTAAGTAGAACAGGTATCTAGCAAGGACATTCTGACTGGCTGCGTCCACTGTATGTTGGCAAAATTTGCTTTTTCTATAGGTCTAAGCAAAGGGAAAGGGTATGTGAGGTCCTAGTTGGCAGGATTGTGGATAGTATGTTTTTGTCATCTATATTTCTCACATACACATGGTACTGAGCTAAGTAAGCAGTTGGGATGAGGGTTTGGGGTGGACATATTAGTTTATTGAAAAAAACTGTTGTCCTTTAGAGCCGGTTCACACAGGGGCGACTCGTCAGGCGACCTAGCTGCCTGACAAGTCGCGCTCCGCTCTGTACAATGGAACCGTTCTAAGTCGGAGCGACTCAAGTCGCTCCGACTTAGAAAAAGGTTCCTGTACTACTTTGGGACAACTTCAGGGCGACTTGCATTGACTTCAATACAGAAGTCATTTTGCAAGTCACCTCTGAAGTCGCGTGGAGATCGCCCGGCAGAGTCGCGGGACAAGTCGTGCCGCCCCAGTGTGAACCGGGTCTAAACCACTTGAATGACGTTTTGAATGACAATTACTCAGTCATACAACACTGTACCCAAATTAAATTTTTGTCCTTTTTTTCACACAAATAGTGCTTTCTTTTGGTGGTATTTAATCACCGTTGGGTTTTTTATTTTTTGCACTATAAAAGAAAAAAAGACTGAAATTCTGTAAAAAAAGAATAATTTTTCTTTGTTTCTGTTATAAAATTTAGCAAATTAGTAATTTTTCTTCATAAATTTTGCCCAAAATTTATACTGCTACATATCTTTGGTAAAAATAAGTACAAATTGGTGTATATTATTTGGTCTTTGTGAAAGTTATAGAGTCCACAAGCTATGGTGCCAATATCTGAAAATTGATCACACCTGAAGTACTGGCGGCCTATCTCATTTCTTGAGACCCTAACATGCCAGAAAAGCACAAATACCCCCCAAATGACCCCTTTTTGGAAAGAAGACATACCAAGGTATTTAGAAAGAGGCATGGTGAGTTTTTTGAAGTTGTCATTTTTTCCCACAATTCTTTGCAATATCAAGATCTTTTTTATTTATTTTTTATTTCACAAAATTGTCATATTAGCAGGTTATTTCCCACACACAGCATGTGCATTGCACAAATTACACCCCAAAACACATTCTGCTATTACTCCCGAGTATGGCGATACCACATGTGTGAGACTTTTACACAGCGTGGCCACATACAGAGGCCCAACATGCAGGGAGCACCTTCAGGCGTTCTGGAGCACCCAGGCCAATTCTGACATTTCTCTCCTACAAGTAAAAATCATCATTTATTTGCTAGAAAATTACATAGAACCCCAAAACATTTTCCTGGTGCCTTCATGGCAGCATACTAAGGGTTAATGGCTCCGCCCTGATTAACTCACAGGACCACGTAACTCTATAAAAGAAAGAGTTACTCCCCCCTCAGGTATTTTTTTTCCTGTCCTCATCCAAAACTGCAGGATCACAGATCAGCCCTGCCTCACCGTCATATGATGTAACCATTGCAGGTTCATGCTCTCCTGCAGGATGGAGTCCCATCACTTGGATTGCTAAATGCATCACATAAGTATGGGAGCCTGTTTTTCTGTGGATCTTTTTGGGTCTAAAACATCCAGGAGCACCTCCTTCTCCTCTGTGGCTTTTGGCTGACTATTCCAGGGCAAGACAGCACAAGGCACCTTTTAGAGCACTTCAGTGGCGTTCTTTTTTTTCCTCATGTGTACCTGACACTGCATTCATGCGTGACACTGCATTCATGTGCAACTATCTCCATGTGCACCTAAACACTGCAGCCATGTGTACCTAGAGCTGCCTCCATGTGCACCTAACATTGCATACTTGTGCACCTTGGTGATGCCTCCATGTGCACCTAATACTGAGTTCATGTGGACCTGGTGGTGCCTCCATGTGCACCTAACATTGCATGCTTGTGCACCTGCCGATGCCTCTATGTGCACCTAACACTGCATCTATGTGTGCCTGGTGCTGCCTCCATGTGCACCTCACACTGCATATATGTGCACCTGGTGATGCCTCAATGTGCACCTAAAACTGAGTCTATGTGTACTTGGTGATGCCTCCATGTGCACCTAACTCTGCACTCATGAATTTCTGGCCTAACATTGCATCCATATGTGCCTGGCGCTGCCTCCCATATGTACCTGGCGCTGCCTCCATGTGCACCTTTCACTGCCTCCATGTGTACACGGTGCTGTGGCGCTAGACGCTATACTCATAGGCGCTGCCTCCAGGGGCGGTCCTCTCCTGAAGATTCCTTCCATTGGTGGGAGCCGTGAGTGGCCTGATAATACCGCCGGGTGCGCCGCCATCCCCCCCCCTCCCTGTGGGTGCGGGCGCTTCGCGCGCGTCTCCTTGCACAGTCTCATCATCTCAGGGGCGGAGTCACAGCGGAACGTCACAGCGCATGCGCAGTAGCCTTCTGAGGCCGAGCAGCGGCCATCTTGGTACACCCTGTAGATTGTATGATTTTTGGCAAATTTAAAGCTCGCCAAAGTAAAAATAAGACATCCCCTATTCTCTGCTCCCTCCATTACATTTTCATATAGCCTGACCAGTAGTATTAATGGTACATGTGTGTGTGTGTGTATGTATGTATGTATGTATGTATGTATATATATATATATGTATATGTATATGTGTGCATGTGTGTATATGCATGCGCATGCGCACATGTATATGTGTATATCGATGTGTAGGTACATCGGTATATTGGTAAATAATTAATAGTAGTATTAATTAGTAACCCCTTCCTATACCTTTACGTATTTAGATTTAATCTTAGCCCTAGCCGCTCTAATATTACAATGCCGCATCAATAAAGATCCTCAACATACTGCTGGGTAAGGGCTGCAACTAACAGGTAAGTTCCTTCATTCAAAGAGCACAGGGCATATGGAAATATTCTCTGTTTATTCCCGCAAGCCCGCACCGAGAGCCACCCGCAGGTGTTCTCTCGAGGGAAATACCTCCCGCAGTGACGGAGGTCACCCCAGCATACCCCAACCAGGCATGACTCCCAGCGCAATTTTGCACGTCCAGGGGAAAAGCCTGTTGAGTTTGTGGGAACAAGCCCTACTGGGAAAATTGGCATATGGCCAAGGACCGTCTAAGGAGGAAATAGCAATAAAACGCGCTATTTTCTCTCCAGATTGGTTTAGAAGCTGATTCAGAAGGCGAGTCGATTGCAGCCAAAAAGAACATATCAACATTTTGATGTCAGTTTAGTAAAATCGCATCACATTGTTATCATGTTATTGCGTTTAAAGATGCGATTCAGTGGGAGGAAGATCCGGTATCCTCTGTCCAAACGGGAGTATATATAGTTTTTTCCCTCACCTGACAAAGAAAACTTCAAACGTTACCTTTACGAGGTCATGAGAACGAGGGGCGAAAGCACATTGCCTACAATGTCTCAGAAGCAGATGCTCAGCTCCTTGGTTCAGATCCGACTTTGAGCGCGTCGGTCATGAGGCTAGCCAAGAATGCAGCCATCGATGTCCTGGGGTGCTCCCCCAGAGCCATGCTATACTTCATCATGACCAGAAGGGCATTTCGGCTAAAGCCATGGTCAGTGGATCCATCTGCAATGCAATCCTGATGTCGCATATGATGGAAGGACCAATTTGGCGATATAAAAATATATATATATTTTTTCCCCCAGATAGGAGAAGAGATTTCGCCTCACGGTCAGTTACCAAACAAAGATCAAGAGAGAAGAGGCTGGGAAGGCTCACGAGCCACCTTTCCCAAATTGGACAATTCTTAAGACCGCGTCTTCGTCGGTTGAGAGCCAGAAGTCCTTCTGACCCCCCTGATCCACAGGTCTGGCAGTAACATCAGGCCTTTCGTCTAGGTCTGAGTGGGAAAACTGCAATGGTCCATGCAGCCTCCAAGATCCTTCAGGGGCTTATTCTTTTTTGGAAGTTCAATCCATCCTCCACCCCCCTTCTCTCCGACCCACCAAATTCTGATCTCCAAGGGCAAGAAGGAAGCTCTCTTTCAGTGTATTCAAATACTTCTACACCAACAGGCAGTATTTCCAGTACCAAACTTGGAGAAACACCCGGGGCTCTACTCCCCAGTCCTTTCTTTTAGTTCCCAGCAAATCAGGGGCTGGAGACTCGTGTTGAATCCAGGGAGGTTGACGGATACGTTCAGGTAGAACATGTCATTCGGTATCCCTAGACACCGTAATTCTGTCAGTACAGCCAGATATTTGGATGGTCTCTATAAGTCTCCAGGATTTCTTTCCTTCACATTCTCATCCATCATCTTTCCAATCTTTTTCCCGGGTTGAAAGTAGGCGATCTGCGCCTCCACTTCCAATATCTTCCCTTAGGGATTTCATCAATCCCCAAAACCTCCACCAAGGTCTTAGCAACCACCCTGGCTTCCTTCTGGGAAAGGAGGTCAGGGTCCTGCATTTCTTCCAGTTTGAGTGACTTATCTGCTCAGTCAATTGATGCCTACGGGCGCAGCTGCAAACTTAGTCAACATCCCGGTGAAGGCGGTGTCACTGCCATCAGAGGATCCCTGAATTGGTACAGAAGGTGGAGGAAGTGAACAGTTGGTGTTTACAATCTCTGTTTGGACTTTCGGGCACAACGAAGAAAGAGGCACCGAAGACAAATGAGAGTTATCGGTGGAAACAAGCCTTGGGGGTGGGCATGGCCTCCCAACCTCCTAGTTCACGGCTCCCTTGACCCATTCTTGCATCTGAAGCAAGTCAACTGGACTGGGGGGTGACACATCACCAAAAGAACCAGTTAGTACAAGGAAGATGGTGTTTCAACTTGGAGAGTATGATTTCCGATATCCTAGAGCTAAGAGTGGCATGGACGGCGCATCTAGTCCCTCTTCTTGGGAGCAAGTCCATACTGGTTCAGATAGATGACAAGGCGGCAGTGGCCTATGTTCAAAGCCTAGACGGGACGCACAGCAGGTCTCTGTCCAGCGACGTGGCCCCAATTAGTTCATGGGCGGAGGACAATTTGGTCAATCTTCAGGCGACCTACATCCCAGCCCCTGAGAATCAGCTAACCGATCGCCTTTCAAGATCTTTCAACAGCAACAAAGAATAGTCACTAGGCCCGTGGATTGTCCGGTGGATATACCAACAGCGGGGTACTCCCCATTGAGAGCTTTGAGCTTCCCACTCAAAGCGAAACTCCTCTGCTTTTTATGAGATTCCCTCAAGATTACTCTGATACTGAGTTTCCTCCAGCTTCTATTGTCGGAGAAGGTCACTATCCTGGCAACCATGCCATACTGGGAAAGGAGACAATGGTTTCCACTCTCAGTCAAAATGGCTCAGTGCAGCCCACTTCCGATTCCACACAGGGTTTCCACTATTAGTCAAATAGCTCAGTACAGCTTCCACACACGGTCAACCTCCTATATCAAGACGACTTCTTTCTCCCACGTCCGGGGATCCTGGACTTGAAGCCCTGAAAGCTGAGCAGAGCAGACTGGGTGACCTAGGGTGATCGCATGGTGTCACCCAAACATTATTAAAACCAGGGCCGGCCCTACCATGGGACCCAATGGTACTACGGTCCCAGGTGGCACTTTCAGGGGAGTGGCAAATCAATGTTCAAACTGCTGCCTAAAAATCTCTCTGTGTTTGAGCCAAGCTCAGCAATGGGCAGCGGCGGGTGTCCTGTGATTGGCCGAGCAGGTTATGTGGGAGGATCGGACGGCAGACATGAGGCTTGTGATTCGCCTGGAGGAGCGGAGGAGCTGGACTGTGGGTAATCGCGCCAGCCCTGCATGCTCCCGGAGTCCTAACTAGCCCTGTGTGTCACAGGAGACCTGAGGTCTGTCTCTCTCATCTCCCTGTCAGCTGCCCGCGGCCCCCCTCTCTCTATCAGCTGCCCCCCCTCCTGAGGTCTGTCTCTCAGTCATCTCCCTGTCAGCTGCCCGCGGCCCCCTCTCTCTATCAGCCGCCCCCCCTCCTTAGGTCTGTCTCTCATCTCCCTGTCAGCTGCCCGCGGCCCCCCCTCTCTCTATCAGCCGCCCCCCCTCCTGAGGTCTGTCTCTCTCATCTCCCTGTCAGCTGCCCATGGCCCCCCCTCTCTCTATCAGCCCCCCCTCCTGAGATCTGTCTCTCTCATCTCCCTGTCAGCTGCCCATGGCCCCCCCTCTCTCTATCAGCTGCCCCCCCTCCTGAGGTCTGTCTCTCTCATCTCCCTGTCAGCTGCCCGCGGCCCCCCTCTCTCTATCAGCCGCCCCCCCCCCCTCCTTAGGTCTGTCTCTCATCTCCCTGTCAGCTGCCCGCGGCCCCCCCTCTCTCTATCAGCCGCCCCCCCTCCTTAGGTCTGTCTCTCATCTCCCTGTCAGCTGCCCGCGGCCCCCCCTCTCTCTATCAGCCGCCCCCCCCTCCTGAGGTCTGTCTCTCTCATCTCCCTGTCAGCTGCCCCCGGCCCCCCTCTCTCTATCAGCCGCCCCCCCCCTCCTGAGGTCTGTCTCTCTCATCTCCCTGTCAGCTGCCCGCGGCCCCCCCCTCTCTCTATCAGCCGCCCCCCCTCCTTAGGTCTGTCTCTCATCTCCCTGTCAGCTGCCTGCGGCCCCCCTCTCTCTATCAGCCACCCCCCCTCCTGAGGTCTGTCTCTCTCATCTCCCTGTCAGCTGCCCACGGCCCCCCTCTCTCTATCAGCCGCCCCCCCTCCTGAGGTCTGTCTCTCTCATCTGCCCTGTCAGCCGCCCGCGGCCCCCCTCTCTCTATCAGCCGCCCCCCCCTCCTGAGGTCTGTCTCTCTCATCTGCCCTGTCAGCTGCCTGCGGCCCCCCCTCTCTCTATCAGCCGCCCGCGGCCCCCCCTCTATCAGCCCCCCCCTCTTGAGGTCTGTCTCTCTCATCTGCCCTGTCAGCTGCCCGCGGCCCCCCCTCTCTCTATCAGCCGCCCCCCCTTTTGAGGTCTGTCTCTCTCATCTGCCTGTCAGCTGCCCGCGGCCCCCCTCTCTCTATCAGCCGCCCCCCCTCCTGAGGTCTGTCTCTCTCATCTCCCTGTCAGCTGCCCGCGGCCCCCCTCTCTCTATCAGCTGCCCCCCCCTCCTGAGGTCTGTCTCTCTCATCTCCCTGTCAGCTGCCCATGGCCCCCCCTCTCTCTATCAGCCCCCCCTCCTGAGATCTGTCTCTCTCATCTGCCTGTCAGCTGCCCGCGGCCCCCCCTCTCTCTATCAGCCGCCCCCCCTCCTTAGGTCTGTCTCTCATCTCCCTGTCAGCTGCCCGTGGCCCCCCTCTCTCTATCAGCTGCCCCCCCCTCCTTAGGTCTGTCTCTCATCTCCCTGTCAGCTGCCCGCGGCCCCCCCTCTCTCTATCAGCCGCCCCCCCTCCTGAGGTCTGTCTCTCAGTCATCTCCCTGTCAGCTTCCCGCGGCCCCCCTCTCTCTATCAGCCGCCCCCCCTCCTTAGGTCTGTCTCTCTCATCTCCCTGTCAGCTGCCCGTGGCCCCCCTCTCTCTATCAGCCCCCCCCCTCCTGAGGTCAGTCTCTCTCATCTCCCTGTCAGCTGCCCATGGCCCCCCTCTCTCTATCAGCCGCCCCCCCCCCTCCTGAGGTCTGTCTCTCTCATCTCCCTGTCAGCTGCCCGCGGCCCCCCTCTCTCTATCAGCCGCCCCCCCTCCTGAGGTCTGTCTCTCTCATCTGCCCTGTCAGCCGCCCGCGGCCCCCCTCTTTCTATCAGCCGCCCCCCCTCCTGAGGTCTGTCTCTCTCATCTGCCCTGTCAGCTGCCCGCGGCCCCCCTCTCTCTATCAGCCGCCCGCGGCCCCCCCCTCTATCAGCCCCCCCTCTTGAGGTCTGTCTCTCTCATCTGTCCTGTCAGCTGCCCGCGGCCCCCCCTCTCTCTATCAGCCACCCCCCCTTTTGAGGTCTGTCTCTCTCATCTGCCTGTCAGCTGCCCGCGGCCCCCCCTCTCTCTATCAGCCGCCCCCCCTCCTGAGGTCTGTCTCTCTCATCTCCCGGTCAGCTGCCCGCGGCCCCCCTCTCTCTATCAGCTGCCCCCCCCTCCTGAGGTCTGTCTCTCTCATCTCCCTGTCAGCTGCCCGCGGCCCCCCCTCTCTCTATCAGCCGCCCCCCCCTCCTTAGGTCTGTCTCTCATCTCCCTGTAAGCTGCCTGCGGCCCCCCCTCTCTCTATCAGCCGCCCCCCCTTAGGTCTGTCTCTCATCTCCCTGTCAGCTGCCCGCGGCCCCCCCCTCTCTATCAGCCGCCCCCCCTCCTGAGGTCTGTCTCTCAGTCATCTCCCTGTCAGCTGCCCGCGGCCCCCCTCTCTCTATCAGCCGCCCCCCCCCTCCTTAGGTCTGTCTCTCTCATCTCCCTGTCAGCTGCCCGCGGCCCCCCCTCTCTCTATCAGCCGCCCCCTCTCCTGAGGTCTGTCTCTCTCATCTCCCTGTCAGCTGCCCATGGCCCCCCTCTCTCTATCAGCCGCCCCCCCTCCTGAGGTCTGTCTCTCTCATCTCCCTGTCAGCTGCCCGCGGCCCCCCTCTCTCTATCAGCTGCCCCCCCCTCCTGAGGTCTGTCTCTCTCATCTCCCTGTCAGCTGCCCACGGCCCCCCCTCTCTATCAGCTGCCCCCCCTCCTGAGGTCTGTCTCTCTCATCTGCCCTGTCAGCCGCCCGCGGCCCCCCTCTCTCTATCAGCCGCCCCCCCCCCTCCTGAGGTCTGTCTCTCTCATCTGCCCTGTCAGCTGCCCGCGGCCCCCCCTCTCTCTATCAGCCGCCCGCGGCCCCCCTCTATCAGCCCCCCCCTCTTGAGGTCTGTCTCTCTCATCTGCCCCCCTTCCTCTCTATCAGCCACCCCCCCTCCTCTCTATCAGCCGCCCCCCTCCTGAGGTCCGTCTCTCTCATCTGCCCTGTCAGCCACCCGCGGCCCCCCTCCTCTCTATCAGCCACCCCCCTCCTCGCCCCCCCTCCTGAGGTCCGTCTCTCTCATCTGCTCTGTCAGCCGCCCCCCCCTCCTCTCTATCAGCCCCCTTTCCTCTCTATCAGCCGCCCCTCCTCTCTATCTGCCGCCGCCCCCCTCTTCCTCTCTATCAGCCGCCCCCCTCTTCCTCTCTATCAGCCGCCACCCCCCTCCTCCTCTCTGTCAGACCCCCCTCCTCCTCTCTGTCAGACCCCCCTCCTCCTCTCTGTCAGACCACCCTCCTCCTCTCTGTCAGACCCCCCTCCTCCTCTCTGTCAGACCCCCTCCTCTCTGTCAGACGTGTGGCAGGTGACGTCATGGCAAGGGACAATCCGCCACGTGTGGCAGGTGAAGTGGCAAGTGACAATCCACTACGTGTGGCAGGTGACGTTGTGGCAAGTGACAATCCGCTACGTGTGACAGGTGATGTCATGGCAAATGACAATCTGCAATGTGTGGCAAGTGACAATCTGCAATGTGTGGCATCGTGGCAAGTGACCATCCGCAATTTGTGGCAGATGGCATTGTGGCAAGTGACAATTCGCAACAAGTGACAATCTGCATCTGGTGGCAGGTGACGCGGCAAGTGACACACTCAGGGCTCCCACTGATTCTGCATTATGGTGAGTTGAACTATTTTATTTTATATAACAATAGAAATAATGCACTTCAATCATTTTTTCGCGATTCGGCACTGCATCGATTTAACTGACAATTGCGCGGTCGTGTGACGTTGTACCTAAACAAATAGAGCTTTCTTTTGGTGGTATTTGATAACTTCTGCGGTTTTTATTTTTTGTGCTATAAACAAAAATAGCGACAACTTTGAAAATTGTTTTTTATTTTAACTTTTGCTATAATAAACATCCAAAAAAATAAAAATTTCTTCATCAGTTTAGGTCGATATGTATTCTTCTACATATGTTTGGTATAAAAAAAAAAACGCAATAAGTGTATATTGATTAGTTTGCACAAAAGTTATTGCGTCTACCAAATAGAGGATAGATTTATGCCATTTTTATTATTATTATATATTTTTTTACTAGTAATGGCGGTGATCTGCGATTTTTAGCGAAACTGTGACATTGCGGTGGACAGATTGGACACTTGACACTTTTTTGGGACCAGTGACACTTATACAGCGATCTGTGCTAAAAAATGCACTGATTACTGTGTAAATGTCACTGTCAGGAAAGGGGTTAAATGTGTTCCCTGGGAGGTGTTTCTAACTGGAGGGATGGGGACTGACTGGAGGAGGAGAGAGATCTCTGTTCCTAATCACTAGGAACAGCAGATCTGTCTCTCCTCCCCTGTCAGAATGGGGATCTGTCTGTTTACATTGACAGATCCCCGTTCTGGCTCTATGGAGCGATCGCGGGTGGCCAGCTGACATCGCGGCCAACGGCCACGCACAGGTCCTTTTATACTCCTATATACATGTATAGAGCCATGACAGGTCCATTTTGGTTATCATGATATAAAATAATGAATATGGGGGCATTTTGGTGGGCGTGATTTTTCTTTGGGGGGAGGGGCAGCATTTCATTCTTGGTACCAGGCAGCACAATGTCTTGGGCCAGCACTGATTACAACCAAGAGTCATCCACCTATGCCACCTTATATTGGGTTTCAAAGGGGATTCACAGAACTGGCAGAATCCAACCATTTCAATCCACTAGGCCCTGGGCTCCAAAGATTCTACTCTTTCTACTAACTGGTCTGGACTTAGGCTGAAATCTAAAGCACTCTGAAGGTTCAGCCTGTAGCCTTGTCAGCTTTGACGGGCGCACGCTGGGCACTGAATCTCCTCGTAGAACGTTTCCTGAAAATAGTCAAAGTCCACGTCCTCCCGGGAAGACTGATACCCCATATGGGTGTCGGACAGATGTCTTAGCAGACCCTTCCTTTGCACCTACTAAAGAGTGTGCATTGGGAGACATTACATTGGAAACCTACCTTGCTGATTGCCATCATATCAGGTCGTAAGGCGTCAGAAACACAACCTCTAGGGGCACAGGAACCCTACGTCACCTTTTTCCCAGGCAGGGTAGCCCTACAGCCTATTCACCAGCATGTCTCTAAAGTGTCTGCACTCTACATTCTCAGCCGGGTATGGCTTCTCCTGACTTTCGGAGAAGATCCAATCTCCTCAAATTACACGGTTTGGATATAGCCAAATCCCTGAGGCGTAACTTAGAACTAACACAACAGTTTCGCAAAGATCAATGTTCATTCGTTATTGCCAAGGGCGCAAAGAAAGCAATGACGCCCTCCAAGCTAGTCCAAGGATGTATCGGGCTAGTGGTCTCCCAGTCCGAAGTGCGCCGAATGCGCACTCATCACGAGGAAGGTCCTCTGCCTCGGCAACGTTTGGGCTAGGGTCTCTCCGGAGACAATTTGCAGGACGGCTAGTTAGTCATCCTTCTTCACCTTCATGTCGCACTATACCCTAGACGCGGCAATCCTTATCTCCCGAGATTTGGGAGGAGGTCTCTTGGAACTATCAGTTCTGTAAACTCATTTAAATTGTATTATTGCAGTACCCTCCCTGTAAGCGAGTTAATAACCCTTAGTATGCTGCCATGAAGGCACCAGGAAAACGGAAAATTGTATACTTACCTTTCCGTAATTTTCCTTTCCTGGTGCCTACCATGGCAGCATACACCCTCCCTTCTATAATCCTTAAAGTTCTGAAGACTAGTTACAAGAATACCTGAGGGGGGAGTAACTCTTTCTTTTATAGAGTTACGTGGTCCTGTGAGTTAATCGGGGCGGAGCCATTAACCCTTAGTATGCTGCCATGGTAGGCACCAGGAAAGGAAAATTACGGAAAGGTAAGTATACAATTTTCCGTTATATATGTTTTTTTAGCAAAGACCCTAGAGAATACAATGGTGGTCGTTGCAACTTTTTATCTCACACGGTATTTGCGCAACAATTTTTCAAACGCGTTTTTTTGGGAAAATAAACTGTTTTGTGCTTCAAAAAAAAACAGTAAAGTTAGCACAATATTTTTGCATAATGTGAAAGATGATGTTACACCGAGTAAATAGATACCTAACATGTCCCCCTTCAAAATTTCACACGCTTGTGGAATGGCGCCAAACTTCGCTACTTAAAAATCCCCATAGGCGACTCTTTAAAAATGTTTTACTGGTTACATGTTTTGAGTTACAGAGGAGGTCTAGGGCCAAAATTATTGCTCTCGCTCTAACATTCGCAGCGATACCTCACATGTGTGGTTTGAACACCGTTTTCATATGTGGGCGCTTTAAAAAAAATATATATGTTTTTTTATTGTTCATTTTACTTTATTTATTTTAGTTTGACATGTTTTTCCCCAAAAATAAATGTTTTGATCACTTTTATTTCTATTACAAGGAATGTAAACATCCCTTGTAATAGGAATATGGCATGACAGGTCCTCTTTACAGTGAGATATGGGGTCAATAAAACCCCATATCTCACCTCTAGGCTGGGAAGCCTGAAATAAAAAAATAAAAAAACGATCCTGGCTTTGATCGTAGCGGTGAGTCGGTAGAAGCACCGGAGGGCGGCGGTAGGAGGGGTTGTCCACTCTCACCTCCCGTAAGAATGATCAAGTGGCGGAACAGCCGCTATGATCATTCTTATGGTGTAGGTAATCGCCAGCTGAAAAAGCTGATATCTGAATGATGCCTGTAGCTGCACCCATCATTCAGATATCCCCGCACAAAGTCATGGACGTCATATGATGGCCTGCGGGCGGGAAGTGGTTAAAAGTGATTTTTTTTTTAACACAAAGTTGTCCATTTATACAATATTTCTAACACATAGCATGTATATACCAAAAATTACACCCCAAAATAGATTCTCCTACTCCTCCTGAGTACGGCAATACCACATGTGTGAGACTTCCACAGCCTGGCCACATACAGAGGTTGAGTACAGCCGAGCATGGCCGGGTATGGCTGGGTATGGCAGGGTATTGCAGAGTGTTGCAGGGTTTTGCAGAGTGTTGCAGGGTATTGTATGGTATTGCAGGGTATTGCGGGGTATTGCAGAGTATTGCAGAGTGTTGCAGAGTGTTGCAGGGTATTGCAGAGTGTTGCAGGGTATTGCAGAGTGTTGCAGGATATTGCAGGGTATTGCAGAGTCTTGCAGGGTATTTCAGAGTTTTTGAGGGTATTGCAGGGTATTGCAGAGTATTGCAGGGTATTGCAGAGTGTTGCAGGGTATTTCAGAGTGTTGCAGGGTATTGCAGGGTATTGCAGAGTATTGCAGAGTGTTGCAGGTTATTGCAGAGTGTTGCAGGGTATTGCAGAGTGTTGCAGGGTATTGCAGAGTGTTGCAGGGTATTGCAGGGTATTGCAGGGTTTTTCAGAGTGTTGCAGGGTATTGAACGGTATTGCAGGGTATTGATCGGTATTGCAGAGTACTGAACGGTATTGCAGAGTATTGAACAGTATGGCAGGAATGGCTGAGCATGGAGGGATGGATGGCTGGATCTGTGACTGCAATTGTCACAGATCCAGCCCACAGCGCTGCTGCCATCCGCTCTCTCCCCCTCTCACACTGTACATATCGGTACAGAGAGGGGAGAGAGGAACCGGTATCATGACATGACGCTGGTTTGCTTACAAGTGATCGCTCCGTCATTTGATGGAGCGATCACGTGGTAAACGGCCGCGATCAGCGGCCATTTACCGTGATCCGTGATGCGCCGGGTCCTCTGGACCCAGCGATCACGGACACTCCCATGTGCGTGCCCCAGGGGATGCGCGGGAGCGTGATTCTGGGAGGACGTCTATGTACGCCCTCCCAGAGTAAACAAACCGCCCTGTAGACGTCTTTTGTCTATGGGTGGGTCGTTAAGTGGTTAAAGAAGAAGCAAACAAATGGCCACTGCCCCACCTATAATTGGCCTTTGCAGCAAGAAACAAATGGAAGGGTGGCGCATGTCAAACAAAGCCAAAGAAAAATCCCAGCTCAACTTACCGATCAGCCTGCAACCAACCAAATTATGCTCTCTAACCGTATGCGTTAAAAACAGGGATTTAGTTTGCACACATCTGCAAATATATGCGTAAGTTGCAGAGCCACTTCGCAGCACCCAAGAATTATCTGCAGTCTTAACTATAAATTTTGAGAGCCTCCATAGTAGAAGCACATGTATTATAATGGATAAGCAGAGGGCAGGTGAGTCTGGAGGAAGCCCACCCCTCCTAGCAGTATGCGTTAAAAATAGGGGTTTAAAGAAGAACCTACACAAATTTAGACAGTGCCAATTCTGAAAATATTTGAACAGCTTTCATCAGGGTGACCACTGAATAGAATTTTGGTCACACGATCAGCATTAGAAGGATCCTGGAGGAACACTTTTTGCCCTTCTTTTACTCTTTATTATCAATACCAGCTCGACTGTTAACATAGCTCCATGATAACACAGTATAAGCCTGCTTTCACTGGTTCAAACAAGCATATCTACAGAAAAATGAGTAAATGACATCTGAAAGGAAGAAACATGGCTGAAGGGCTGCTATTCACATGTTGTATAACCATAAAGAACTTTGAATGTCACCTCCATGGCTCATGTACCTAAACAGTGGCAGCAATACAATATATGCAGTGTCTGGGGTGGCTAATAAAAGATTGTGCATTCATTGAAGATTGCCAGCGGCACTTCATATTATAATAAAATGCATTGTGCTAAATACTGTGCTTCATTTGTTGGGGTATTGGCTCCAATTGAACATTTAGGACTCAATAATCTCATTGGCACAGTAGCACTGACTATTTGGACATAGCAAATGACTGCAAAACTAGCCAAGCCAAACAAAATACATCCAGAAAAAATGTGTGTTGGATAAAATCTGCATTTAAGTTGTTTTAGCAAAATAAACATAATGAAATTAAGATTTGAAGCGAAACTTAAGTGAAGATATACTGTATGTCTAATCAAATAATAGCAATATTTAGAGATCATCTGAACATCTAATTGTTACTTTTTTATTTCTTTAAATTTCAACTTTATGGTATAAAATGAAATATGTAAATAAAATACAAGAGGAAAGGGGCAATTTATCATAACAGGAACTAACAGCCTCAGATGCTTTCAGTCTAGAAGCTGGGTGAGGTTATTATAAATCACAGAAGTTAGTTCACAGCTGCAATTTAGAAAGACTTCTTTATATGTTTAATGCTGAATTTTTCTAAATGGTTTTCTGCATATATTATTTAGAGAAGTCCACTAAACACTTATCTTATCATATTGCATCAGAAACATTTTGTAAGAATTATCTTGTCTTCATAAATAGTACACTTAAAGTGATTCTAAAGGCGCAAGGTTTTCTTACCTTAATACCAGAGGCGGCTGGTGCTCAAAATTTTTGGGGGGGGCGCAAACAAACTGAAAAAAAAAAATCATCAATTGCTGCCACTGTGCCCATTAAAACACAGCCACTGTGCCCAAACACCACCAGTTTGCCCCCTCAAAGGAAGCCAGTTTCCCCCCAAATGCAGCCAGTTTGTCCTCAAAATACAGTCAGTTTCCCCATCAAATGCAGCCAGTTTGTCCCTAAATGCAGCCAGTTTTTCCCCAAATGCAGCCAGTTTTTCCCCAAATGCAGCCTGTTTCCCCCTAAATGCAGCCTGTTTCCCCCCAAATGCAGCCAGTTTGCAGCCAGTTTGTCCCCAAATGCAGCCAGTTTGTCCCCAAATACAGCCAGTTTGTCCCCCCCAAATACAGACAGTTTGTCCCCCCCAAATACAGCCAGTTTGTCCCCAAATACAGCCAGTTTGTTCCCCTCAAATACAGCCAGTTTGTCCCCCCCCCCAAATACAGCCAGTTTGTCCCCCCAGCCCTGCACTTACCTTCCTCGGGTCAGCGCCGTCCTTCTTCCGTCCTCGATGTCTTCTCCCGCCCTCGATGTTGCTTCAGCCAATCAGGTTACCGGTAACCAGACCCGGTGAACCTGATTGGCTGAAACGCCTGTCAGTTTTAACCAAGGAATGCACCCCGGTGCGTCCTCTGGTTAACTATTTGGAAACCGATTACAGCCCTCAGGCTGTAATCGGGAAGCCTATCAGAGCCGCTGGCTCTGATAGGCACTTCCAAACACCAACCAGCCGCTGTTATTCAGATGGCCGGCGCTCAACAGGGGGCCGGCCATCTGAATAGTGAGCGGCAGCGGCGACGACAATACATAGGTTCATGCAATGCATGAACCTATGTATTGTTATTGTGAGTGGGCGCAGGAGCGAGATGGGGCAGCGCTCCTCTGCCCACTATGAACGCACCGCCACTGCTTAATACATTGTATGCATTAAGGTAAAAAAAACTTCTGGGTGCAGCTCCCCCCAGCCCCCCTTATACTTACCTGTGCCCCATCTCGATCCAGCGATGTGCATGAGAGTAGATGCTCTCTGGGGTCTCTTTCTCCTCATTGGTTAACACAACAGAGGGAGACATTGGCTCCTGCTGCTGTCAAGCACAGCCAGTGAGGCAATGAGGAGAGAGGGGGCGGGGCCAAGCCATGCTCCGAGTGTTAATGGACAATGTCCATTCACAGGGCGTGGTGCAGGAGCGAGCTTGCTCAAGTGCCTCCATAGCAAGAGGCTTGCTATGGAGGCACTTAGCAGGGGTAGGAGCCAGTACTGCCAGCGGGGGACCCAAAAGAAAAGGATCGCGGCTGCCCTGTGCAAATTATAATTTTATAATTCAGCTTACTAGTCCTTGGATGCTATGACTACCTTCGTTTTTCAGACATTTTTTACTGTGTCTTTACCTGTGATTAACCACTTCAGCCCCGGACCATTTCGCTGGTCAAAGACCAGGCCACTTTTTGCGATTCGGCACTGCGTTGCTTTAACTGACAATTGCGCGGTTGTGCAGCGTGGCTCCCAAACAAAATTGATGTCCTTTTTTTTTCCCACAATTAGTGCTTTCTTTTGGTGGTATTTGATCACCTCTGCGTTTTTTATTTTTTTGCGCTATAAACAGAAATAGAGCGACAATTTTGAAAAAAATGCAATATTTTTTACTTTTTGCTATAATAAATATCCCCAGTTCCTCAGTTTAGGCCGATACGTTTTCTTCTACAGTAGGTGCCGCCGATATTGTGTCAATCTCGCCGCTTCTAGCGGCGATATTGACACCCTATGAGCTCCGTCGCGAGAGCCAGCACCGAGCTGTCTCGTCATCGGGAAAGGAAAAAATGTTCCTTTCACGATGAGCGACACGCATTGCCGATAGGCGGGGATCCGACGTGGATTCCCGCCAATACCAGGCACTGCGTTTGGTATGAATCCTGAGCGGGAACTCCACGCCAATTTTTAAAGAAAAAAACGGTGTGGGTTCCCCCTCCAGGAGCATACCAGGCCCTTGGGTCTGGTCTGGATTTGAAAGGGAACCCTACGCCGAAAAAACGGCGTGGGGGTCCCCCTCAAGATCCAAACCAGACCCTTATCCGAGCACGCAACCTGGCAGGCCGCAGGGGAAGAGGGGGGGACGAGAGCGGCCCCCCTCCCTCCTAAACCGTACCAGGCCACATGCCCTCAACATGGGGGTCTCCGGTGTCGTCGCCGCGCTCTCCGGTTCTTTTTTCTGCCGGGCCACCGCTATCTTCTTCCAACTCTTTTGCTAGCGGGGCCCGGTCTTCTCCGTCGCCTTCTCCCCTCTTCTTCTCTCCGGTTCTTTCTTTCTTCCGCCAGGCCTCCGCTAACTTCTTTTTAGCTCTTTTGCTAGTGGAGGCCCGGTCTTCTCCGTCGCCTTCTTCTTCTCCCGCTCTCCGGTTCTTCTCCCGCTCTCCGGTTCTTTCTTCCGCCGGGCCTCCGCTAACTTCTTTTTAGCTCTTTTGCTAGCGGAGGCCCGGTTTTCTCTGTCGTCTTGTCCGGCTCTCCGTTGTCCTTCTGCCGGCCCCTCCACTAACTTCTTGGTAGCTCTTTTGCTAGTGGAGGAGCCGGTCTTCCCGTCCTCGCCGTCGGCGTCTTCTTCCCTCTTCTCCTCCTCGATGTTGACTCGACGCTTCCTCTCGCAGTAATGCTAAATCTTCGGTCCGCAGAGATTAATATAGGCTTCTCATGACGTTACAGTCACATGACGCGATAGATATACAATATCGGCGGCACCTACTGCACATATTTTTGGTAAAAAAAATCGCAATAAGCGTTTATTGATTGGTTTGCGCAAAAGTTATAGCGTCTACAAAATAGGGGATAGTTTTATTGCATTTTTATTAATATTTTTTTTTTACTAGTAATGGCGGCGATCAGCAATTTTTATCGTGACTGCGACATTATGGCGGACACATCGGACACTTTCGACACCATTTTGGGACCATTGTCATTTTTACAGCGATCAGTGCTATAAAAATGCACTGATTACTGTAAAAATGACACTGACAGTTAACCTGTAGGGGTTAAGTGTGCCCTAGGAAGTGCTTCTTACTGTTAGGGGGCGTGGCTTGGCGTGACATGTCACTGATCGCTGTTCTCGATGACAGGGAACAGACGATCACTGACAGTGTCACTAGGAAGAACGGGGAGATGTTTGTTTACACTTACCTGTCCCCGTTCTTCAGCTCTGTGACCTGATCGCGGGAGACTGGCTGCGATCGGGTCGCGGAGCTCCCGAGCGGTAGCGAGCGCACCACCGCCGGCACGCGTGCGACCCATGGCTCGCATCTTAAAGGGGACGTACCTGTACGCCCATATGCCCAGCCGTGCCATTCTGTCAACGTATATCGTTGTGAGGTGATCGACAAGTGGTTACAACACTCCCTTTACTAGAGTGGCTACGCTCACCCCTCCGCTGTATCTATGAAGGGAGCCATGAATGTCATCCAAGCCACTCTTTTGATTTGGACTACAAACATATGTTGTTCTCTTCATCTCTGTTACATGGGGGTCAGGGCAATTTGTACTTTTTCATAAGATAGCGTAAAATGTGCTGATCTACAGCCACCAATGAGGAGTTAGAATCCACAGGAGATAATAAAAACAGAGCTTTTCACTGGACATACAGCATAGGCTGAAGCAGTCTCTGGGGAAAGTTCAGGGGTTGCTAGAAAATGTGTACCCATTTCATGTGGTCCGTCATTAAATGATGTGTTCCCATATACACTATATTGCCAAGCGTATGCGGATGCCTGCCTTTACAGGCACATGAACTTTAATGGCATCCTAGTCCTAATCAGTAGGGTTTAGAATGGTCAAATATTCCCAAAGACTTCCCATAAACCTTGTGGACAGCCTTCCCAGAAGAGTTGAAGCTTTTATAGCTGCAAAGGGTGGGCCAACTTACTACTGAACCCTACGGACTAAGACTGGGATGCCATTAAAGTTAATGTGTGTGTAAATGCAGGCAATCCAATACTTTTGACAATATAGTGTATTTTTCCTGAGCATTATGTCACTTCTGGTGTGGTGTAAAGTAAAGTGAGCATATTTTTATAAGAACAACGTGCATTAAGTATTATAGATGCATGTTGGGCAAAATCCACAGAAGCCACATTTCTTCTTTGATTGGCTTCATTTCACGTTACAGGATGACATCTTGATAGAAAGTAAACCTGCATTCACACCTGAGCAGAATGTAATTCTAGGTGATTTTGAACACATTTTTCAGGCATTTTACAAGCTTTATGCAAGTGTTTTTGCACATGTATCAAGTTTCGGGTGCTTGTTTTCTGGGCAAGGAGAGAAGAGCAATTCTAGAGAAGGAATTGTTCAAGCATGAAAACGTACATATTATGTGTTTACAGGCACGTCTATTGAGGCCTTTTGGGCCAGCTGAACACTCTTCTACTTTTTTGATCATAGGACAGGGTGACTGGGTGGCAAATATGGACAGGGACAATCAGAAACAATGGGATTCTGTGTTGTCCAGTCAGGGGTGCTAAAACAAGCTGAAAAAAATCGATTCAAATCTGTCCCTGCAAAAGAAGAACGTAAATGCTCACCCTGTCCTGTAGTGACACCACTGCACACTGCCGGGAACACAGAAGTTCTACACTCCCGGGGGTGTCTTATTTTCTGCCTCACAGGAAGATTTGGCATGATCAGAGCAGTGTTTGACCATGTGTGTGGCAGGATAGGTGAGTATTTACGTTCTTCGTTTGCTAAAATTGCTTTGTGTAAATTTTTTGGACTTGACAGGATCTCATTAAATGCAGAATAAATACAAATACAAAGAGAAGACACAGGAAACCAGGTAAACAGTCCTTTATTTTATAGCCTTATGCACACAGGCAGAAAAAAACACTGATATTTTTTTTGATTGTTTATTTTAATGCCTCTGAATGCAGCTCTATTGCATAGTGAGAAAAAAATCCTGCGCTAGTGGACCAATCATATGAGTAAAATTAAGTCAAATAGATCAAAGTGAGGGCAGCAGCAATCAAAAATACTGCACGTAACAATATAAATTAAACAGTTAAGCCCTGTACACATGATCGGATATCCTATGGATTCTAATCTGATGGTTTTTTCCATCGAAAATCCGACGAAACTGTCTTCCATCAGTCTTGCCCACACACCATCAGTCAAAAAACCGACCGTTTCAAACGTGGTGACGTAAAACACTCCGATGAGCCGAGAAAAATGAAGTTCAATGCTTCTGAGCATGCATCAACTTGATTCTGAGCATGCGTGGGTTTTTTATCCGATGGATTTCCACACAGACGATTGGATTTTGCTATCGTTTTTTTTCCCATCGGATAAATTTAAAACATATTCTATTTTTTCACACCGATGGAAAAAAGACCGATGGGGCCCATACACGATTGGTTCGTCCGATGAAAACAGTCCATCGGACTGTTTTCATCGGTAAAACCGATCGTGTGTACACGGCTTAAGGCTCCATGCACACTGAAGCTCATAAACGGCCGTTTATGGGAGTTTGGGTGTTTTTTTTTAACAGCCCATAAACTCCCCTCTATGTTATCCTATGTGTCCATGCACACATGGATGTTTTTGGACATTTATCAGCAGTGGAGTTTATGGGCTGTTTTTTGAACGCCCTAAAATCGCGTTCAGGAGTCGTTTTTCTCACCGCAAAAAACACTAATAAATGCCAAACGCACATAAACGCTGATTATGCCCCGTACACACGATCGTTTTTCATGCCGTTAAAACTGCCATTTTAAAAAATGGCCATTAAAAATGATCGTGTGTAGGCTCCAGAGCATTTTTAACAACGTGAAAAACGGCCATTAAAAATTCCGGACATGCTCTCTTTTTTCACATCGTTTTTCATGTCGTTTTTTTTAACGACGTGAAAAACGATAGTGTGTATGCTTTCACGACGTGAAAAAAAAACGCGCATGCTCAGAAGCAACTATGAGACGGGAGCGCTCGTTTTGGTAAAGCTAATGTTGGAAATGGAGATGGCACATTCGTCACGGTGGAATTAATAGCATCGTTTTAATGCTGCGCATTCCGTTCTTCTTTTGATAATGCTTTAAAATTACCCTCTTTTGATAATGACATTGAGAGTTATGCCAAACTTGTTTCTAAAGTAATTCCAAATTGCTCTAATGATTGTAAAATATTATTTATAAGCCACACCTCCCTCCTAACTAATACTAATAATAATAAAATAATGTAATTCTCCTTTTTTCTTTAAATTATATTTTACTATTGTGTTTTTTTTTTTTTGTGGCCTTTTTTTTATTATTTTGGCTTAAATTATTCTTGTGTAAAGTTACCACAACAACCTTCCAAATGTGTCTCATTTGGCCTCAGGGAGGTTTGTGTCCCCTGATAATAACAATAATATAATTTGAGATGTCCCTGCCTGCTCCCTAGCAAGCTCTCTTTTGAAATACAAATCACATAGTCAAGTTTTTTAAGGGCACTAAATTTTTTTTAATTTCAGAACATTAACAAATTAAAGTGGAAGGCAGCACTGGAGAGCCTGCTTGCATTTGTGCATCCCTTTGACCCCACAACAACCATCCAAGATGTCCAAACCAAAATAGAGATTAGATCCCCAAAAAAAAGGAGCCCAATCTTGTCTTGAGCTCCCAGAGGTCAGGAGCCACAGCAGATAAGTCCTATATGTCCCCAGTCTGTGGTACTACAGCAGGCATTATTTTCTCCTCTTCCTTGTAGCCTTCTCTCCAGCCTTCTCTGCAGCCTTGGTTGGTTTCTTCCTTGGAGGCTGGGGATCAGGAGGAGAGGTTGTGGCAGGAGGAGTAGTAGGAGGAGGAGGAGGAGGTGGAGGAGTAGGGACAACCTCCGTTATGTCCGTGTACCTAGTGAGTTCACCCAGCACGCCCTTATTGATGACTTTCAATAGCAGGGTCTCACTGTAAATTTTTTGCTGCAACTCCATTTGCCCTAGTTTGTGGGCGAGGACTGCGGCAAATCCCTCATCAACAGAGGGTGCCTCTCTGAGGGCCGCTGTTGCCTCTCTGAGGAAGGCCCTGGTTTCCTCCTCCACCTGCCTACCTCTCCTTGGCCCTCGTGGTTTAACTACCAGGGGAGGCATCTGGGCTCTTGTGCTGGGCCAAGCCTCCTCCTGGGTGCCACTGGGCCCAGCCTCCTCCTGGGTGCCACTGGGCCCAGCCTCCTCCTGGGTGCCACTGGGCCCTGCCTCCTCCTGATCCCCAACATCACCCTCTTCCTGGCTCTGCTCTGGCTGTAAAAAAAGAAAGGGACATTATTTATTTTGCCACATCATCATTCACAGACATTGTTCACCTCTAGACATTGTTGAAATCAATGCCAAAAGTTATGTCATTTTCATTGATTCCGCATGCTGGTTTTGTTGTCTTATGCACATAAAATTAGGCCACTACTGTATCTTGCTCTTCACAAACTTTATTGGTAGAAGTGTACATACCTTTAACAATACTAACATCTATTTAAATTCTACAATTTTGTAAGATATAAATATAGATATCAATACTTTACCTGGCTCCATATCTCCAAATCTGCCTCCTCAAGGCCCTGATCTTGATCCTCAGAGGAAGCCAGAGCAGGGTTGACAGGAAGGCTGGAGGACTGGCTGCAGGGAAGGCTGGAGGGTTGGGTACAAGGAAGGCTGGATTGACCTCTGGGGGGAAGGGTGGAGAGAGATTCCCGCACTTCCAGCTGGTCATCCAGAAAAGCAAGCTTACTGTAGTACCACAGACTGGGTTTATAAACCTTATCTGCTGGTGCACCTGACCTCTGGGACCTCAGGACCATAGTCCTCTGGGTCCTGTATGTCCCTCTGATGGTCGCAATTTTGTTTTTGACATCTTGGAGAGTTGTTGTGGGTATCTTTGTTTGCACAAATGCAAGCAGGCTCTCCAGTGCTGCTTTCCTGGCGTCTTTATTTTTATTAGCGCCACTTTTTGTTTGCCATAATATAGGGAGCTCTTGCCATTTGTCGATGAACTCCCCCATGAAGTCTGGGTTTTTAAAAGTATTCATGATATCTGTAAAAGCGAGAAACCAAAAAAAATATATATTTCAGGCAACATTCCTCAACTGTGCATTGTCTACATATTTTGAGCACACAAATCTCCTCGTCTGATGAACCTCAAAAAGTAAAATTGTTAGGTACCTTCGTCACGACGTTCGTTGCTAACTCCCTCTCCCGACAAATGAACGTATTTCCCAGACATGGATCTTCACTTGATATACACAGCGCATGCGTGAAACTCCGCACGCTTTCCCCGCCCCTGACGTTCGATATTGTACTTTCCCCGCCCCTTCTCGCTCGTAGTGCTGAACAAAACATGGCGGAGACACAGGTGGCTGAGATTACCTCTACAGAGGATGAAATTCCAGAGGAGCCCAAATCAAGACCCAGGAGATATAAGGCATCCAACATGTCATTCGAGGAAATGGTGGAGATGGTCGCCATTTTAAAGAAGGAGGATTATGATGCCAAGCATGGTCCGTATAAAAGGCCTAATCTGGTCAAGTCCAGAATTATGGGCAAAGTGGTCAAAAGTCTTCACAAAAAATTCGGGGTGTGCAGAACGAAGGAACAGCTCAGAAAACGATGGTCAGATCTGAAGTTGCGGGAGGCCGACCAATATAAAAGAATCAAGAAAGTTATAGTAAAAAGTAAGTAATTTTTTTTTAGTTTCCATGGTACATATTATTTTCTTGTATTCTGTCGTGTATTTTTAACTTTCATATAGTACACTGAAAGATACCATCTTTCAGGTTCGTCCGCACAGTAAACGGACGTATTAAACCTCTTTCTCCGTACAGTTCCTCAAACAATGTTTTAGGATCATCCAGTGTGAACACCCATGTATTTTGGTTTATTTGGGGGAGTAAATTTGGGCCTCACTTATTTTTTGGGTGCTAATCCAAAGGACATTTGTTCGTTAGAAAAAACGATATGCATGGTAATGTTAAGGGAGTGAATGCTCAGCAGCTGATGAAACATCTGAACGCAGTAGTACAAGTGTGGGCCTAAAGCCAAAAAGCTTGAGGGTGTCACACACAGGTGATCCTGTGTAGATACTTTGGGGTGTTACAATGTGTCAAATTTGTGTTCAAAATGTATATGCTCTGGTTTTGGCTATGTATCCAATCATTTGTCCCGGTTGGCACAGGGGGTAAAATTTAAAATGGAGCATGCTTCAAAAGAATGATTACAAAGTATTTTTTCATGTTTTCTTATTTTAGCAAAATTGAGTCGCTACTAGTGAAACTATTCCTTTTATTTCAATCTCCCTAGGGATTCGAAAAGACGATAATTGCAACACCTACAACAATAGCCCCAGAACCCCAGGATGGAGAGGAATGTGATGTTGTGGAAGTGGAAAGTGGCACCACCACAGGTCAGAGAGAAACCAGACACATGCATGTTAAATAGATGTAGGCCTACATATTCTATCCTACATATTTATTTTTACATTTAGGTGCAGTTCTGGCCGAAGACCCCAATAAGTTGACACATCACAGTGCCCAGATCCTGATCCAATACCTGATGGTCTGCTGTCGTGACCTCGAAAAAATTAAGGGAGACTTGCTAGAGATCAGGGCAAATACAAAGCGGGTGGAGGAAAGGCTCCAAAATATCATGGCTGTGCTTGGGCGTGTCTAATGTTTTTACACCAAATAACGTTTTACTTGCAGAGTTTTATAAGTATTTTTGTTATTTTACCCTTTAATGACTAGCACATGTTTAGCTTTTTCAAAATTTTGACGAATATAGTTTGTTTATGCATGGCTGGTCATGCGTTTTAATACACCCGAAATTAAGGGAACATCCACATTTATAAGGAAGTTTCCCACCTAAAAAAAGAAATAAAGGTATTTTTACATAACAAATAATTGTGGCTTCATTATGTAAATGTGGTGCTGAGTGAACTAATCAATGTTTGGTGTTTACACTGACAATGAAGGCTAATTAAGATTGTTTAATCCACATGGCAAAACAAGTGCACTAGGTAAACCTACCAGAAACATCAAACATTATACAATAAAAAATCCAAACCAATCTTTACTCAAGAAAAAGTTTTATTTTTTTGGTATAAAATTATTAAAGATTGTCTGGCATTTCAATGGCCCCCCTACCCATAAAATAGTCCACATATTGGTTACGGACCTCACGTCCGGTTGGGGGGGCCAAGCCAGGACGGCCAGGTTCCAGGGCCACCAAAGGTTCTGCATTGATTAAAGAGGCCTCAGGCCCACTCAAAGATATATAACTCATTGAATGCACCCTTAGGAAATTATGCAGCACACAGCACGTCATAACCACATGGTTCCATTTGTATGGGGCAAGGTGGATGGAGGTAAGGAAGAGGCGAAATCGGCTGGCCATGATCCCAAACACATTTTCCACCACCCTTCTGGCTCTGGCCAGCCGATAATTGAACACCCTCCTCTCAGGGGTGAGGGTGCGTTGCGGGAATGGCCTCATCAAATGGGGTCCCAGGCCAAACGCCTCATCCGCCACAAAGACAAAAGGTAGTCCCTCCACATTCTGCTCCGCTGGTGGCAAGGCCAGCAGATCCAAAAGGAGCCGTTCTCCAAACTCCGTCTGGGCAAAAACTCCTCCATCAGACATCCTGCCATTCTTGCCAACGTCCACATAGAGGAACTCGTAGGTGGCCGACACCACTGCCATCATCACGACGCTGTGGAACCCCTTATAATTATAATAAAAGGATCCCGAATGGGGTGGTGGGACGACCCGAACATGTTTGCCGTCGATGGCTCCTCCACAGTTCGGAAAGTTCCATCGCTGGGCAAACTCGGAAGCCACATTCTGCCATTCATGTGGCGAAGAAGGGAACTGTGGAATTAAAGAAATAATAAATTAATACTTGGAGCCAGAAACATTGAAAGCTGATTTCATACACACATTCATGGGCAACATTGGTAGAAACTGTTCAAAACATAAAAAATTGGAAGCAACAAAAAACAAACAAACCAAAAAATTATGGGGGGGGGGGGTTGAAGATGAGTTGGGAATATCACACATGAAGGCTGTAGCACTCTGTATTGAAGTTAACAAAAATGAAACATTCCTAGGCAAAATTTAGGGTGCGTTTTGGGTAAAGCACTACGATGGAACATAGAATAAAAAACATGGAAATGACTAGGCAAGGTAGGTATGGCCCCAGGATAGCATGCTGGAGAGGTTAGGTAAGCCAAATTTACAGGTAGGCCTCAAACCCCAAACTTAAAATAATAAAACATGGGGAGAAAGGGGACATTCCCTGCAGCTAAGAATCATGTGAATTAGGGACTGCAAATAAAGCAAATTAAAAATATCCAAAAATAAAAACCATACAATGTGAATTTTTGAAGAAGAACACTTACCTTAATATAGTCCTCCTGCAAAACTTGAAGGATGGCAGAACAAGTCTCTGGTATAATGATCCCCAGAGCCTGGGGGGATATGCCTGTGGAGAACTTAAGGTCCTGCAGGCTTCTCCCAGTAGCCAGGTATCGCAACGTGGCGATGAACCTCTGCTCAGCACTGATGGCTTCCCGCATAACGGTGTCCTGCCTGGTAATATAGGGGGACACCAAAGCCAACAGCTGCTGAAATACGGGGTCAGACATCCTGAGAAAATTCCTGAAATCATCAGGATTATTCTCCCTGATCTCCCGCAACAAAGGCATGTGACAGAATTGGTGCCGCTGGAGCAACCTATTCTTGGTCCATGAACTCCTCCTGACCCTGCTCATGGCATGGAGTCGGGATACAGCATGAACCCCTGCACCAACTACAGCACGAACTCTACGACGAGTACGTAGCCGCAACATGGCTAGATAACGGTCGGCTGAACAGAACGAACTAGAAGAACGCACGGAAGAACAGCAAGGCCTATGAAGAACAAGCTGAAAAACAGGAACGTGCAGAGCAGGCCGCACTGAATAAACAGATACGAACTGACTACAAGCAGTGCTAAACAGATACGAACCCACAGGTGCAAACTGAACTCCCGAAAACGATCTTCAAAGCACGAAGACTGAAAAGCGCGAATCGTCTCTCACCAAACTTTTACTAACACGCGGTAACACGGAATTAGCAAAAGCGTCCCAAAGGGTGGCGTCATTCGAACGGAACTTCCCCTTTATAGTGCCGTCGTTTGTGTTGAACGTCACTGCGCTTTGCTTGATCGTTTTTTTTAATGATGGTGTGTACGCAAGGCAGGCTTGAGAGGAAACATGAAAAAAAACGAGGAGAAAAACGTCGGTTTAAAAAATGACATTAAAAACGATTGTGTGTACGGGGCATAAGTGTCGATAAATGCTCAAAAACGTGGCTCACCAATGGTTTTTTTTCACGTTTTTGATCCATTGAAAAAAAAAAAACTAAAAAAAAACTGGCGTTTTTATAATGTTTTTTTAACGTCCAGTGTGCATGGAGCCTAAGTAAAAATTTGATGCGCTATCCATAAATCATAACGTGAATATTACATCAGCTAATCACTATAAACCATGAAGTGCAATAGTGCAATAAAGTGCAAACATAATTCATAACATTTTTTTCTCATAACATAAAAGTATATTGTGCAAAGAGTCCTGTAAGGAAAAAGTTCTTATATATAGTCAGGGCCGGATAAACATAGGGGCTATTGGAGCTGCAACTCCAGGCCCCTTCCTCAAGATAGGCCCATTTGCCAAAAAATATAGCACTTGTAAAAAAAAGTGTCCCTGAAAATATTTTTGAAATGTTGGCAACTATGCACTTAGGCACTGCCCAAGGGCCACCGGGTCAGTTAAGCCCTGTACACACGATAGGTTTTACTGATGAAAACAGTAATGGACTTTTTTCATCGGACAAACCGATCGTGTATGGGCCCCATCGGTCTTTTTTCCATTGGTGTTTAAAAATAGAACATGTTTTAAATTTATCCGATGGTTAAAAAACCGATAGCAAATTACTATCGTCTGTGTGGAACTCCATCGGATAAAAAACCCACGCATGCTCAGAATCAAGTCAACGCATGCTCAGAAGCATTGAACTTAATTTTTCTCGGCTCATCGGAGTGTTTTACGTAGCCGCGTTTGGAACGGTCGGTTTTTTGACTGATGGTGTGTAGGCAAGACTGATGGAAGTCAGCTTCATCAGTTTTCCGATGGAAAAATCCATCGGTTTAATAACCATAGGAAATCCGATCGTGTGTACAGGGCTTAAGGGGCCCCATGAGAGGCTCCTGGGATCCTGTGATATTAAAGCGGTAGTAAACTTTGCTAACATTACTCCTTTTTAGAGGCCCTGAGGTAGGTTATGCCACAATGTACAAGTATGCACAGCATATTAGAACATTAGGGTACACTTAAATTGTCAGACTGAGCCATCCAGTGCTGCGCTGTGATTAATCCGGCGGGGCCCGGGCCAGGGTTGCCAACTTTCAGTAAATTTTCAAACAGTTTGTAAAATCCATAATTGTTGCATCTGTCCATGAATGTCAGTTACGGACATGCAGCCTACATGTCTGTAATGGACATTCAAGAACAGATGCAAAAAGTACAGATTTTACAAACCGTTCGTAAATTTACTGAAAGTTGGCAACCCTGGCCCGGGCGCTTCCATCTTCACCTGGTCCTTCTTCTGGGTTCTATGCCTTCGGTCACTTGCCTTGGCCAAGCTGCGTTGATGTCATTCCCACGCATGCTCATGCGCACCCTCTCTCTCTCATCCCCCCTTTCTCTCTCATCTCCCTTACCCCTCAACCCTCTCTCATCCCCCCTCTCTCTCTCTCTCCCTCTCTCATCCTCCCTCTCTCTCTTTAATTAAATTTGTTATAACAAAAAATGTTTGCATTTTTATTTATTATTTATAAAAGGCTTCACCAAAATCCTGAGCACCAGGCCCATGATGTTCTTAATCTGGCCCTAATATAGTATATATGTGAGTCTGTATAAATGTAGAAATAAATTGTGCAAAGTCCCATGAAAATATATAGCGTGATTAGGAAAATCCCAACAACAAATTGTTTATAAGGTGTACTGTTTGCCTTACCCCCCCCCCCCCCCAAAAAAAAAATGAACACTGGCCGCCAGTGTTGAAAACGACATTTTCATCCCAAAAAAAAAAACTGAAACAAAATTAAATTGTTTACAGAATTTTTCTCAATATGCAAATGTAGTTGAATGAGTATAACAACCTGCACAAGGAGTGAAAGGTCCTTTCAGTAGCACACAGTACTGAATCTGTAACATATAAATAATCACTTTGCCAACCAATAATTCCCAATATTATATGTAGTTTATTAGCATCAAGATAGATATAGATAACAATTTCACTGACTCATTTCTGAAAATTAACCATAAATCTATTTATCTATTGAGTTTATAGCTGTCTTTATGACTCTTTATCAGTCTAGTTGGATCACCTCTGTATATTGATTGAATGACCATGTCTGTTATGGCAGATTGTAGATAAGTCACCTGCAGAGCACAATTCAGGCAGAGTACATGACTTGAACAATAACCAGAAATAATTAATGGTAGCACACTATCTCTCTTCTTTCTGCTGTCACTGTACAACAGATAAGCTCAATAATTTAAGACTGGGGTCAGTTCTCCCTGACTCACATTTTATGAAGACATCTGCTGTTAGAGGCATTAAATGACATGACTCCTGTGAATTTCTAATTAAACAAAGCAGAGGCAAAATTAAAGACCGACTAAAGCGAGTAGCAAGAAACATATTTTCGGTACCGGAGGCAGACTGCTGAGTTTTCTCCAACAGTTATTTTTATTTGCATGGCCTAAACTTTAAATCAAGGGCTAATTAGGGTTAGTGAGGCTAAGCAAGTAATCAGATCAGGGATTCTCCACACCACTGTCAAGGACATGACAACAAAACAAATGAGAGATTTAATAAGGCGGTTTTATTTATAAGGCACCGTGGCCTACTTAATACAGAGCAAACTGAAAGTGTAGACACGACTTCTAGAACATTGTTTCAGTACATCGTCTGTAAACAGTTTCGTTTTTTTGTAGGGCTGTTACTGATTAAAAATTTTGTGTTCGATTAATGTTTTTTTTTTTTAAATCGATTAATCGACTAATTTCGAGTAATTATAACGCACATACAGATCCAACTAATTTTAGCTGATCTCCTTGCAGGCCGATTTCCAGTGCAGCTACCAACCACTAGAAAAATGGATAGCAGGATACAAAAAACACACAAAGGCAGCGCTCGATGGGAATAGCATTAAAACTTTTATAGTCTTCAAGTAGGTAACAAAATAAATATTGCACTGGAGATAAAATCAATGTAGCTACATAAACTGTAAAAATGGTGCGAGTAATACCAAACGGTAGCAAAAGCAGTCATAAAAACATGTAGCTAAGTATGATACTGGTATAAAAATGTGTACAACGATACAACTGCTGAATCCAGATGAGGAGGGGTTAACATCAGTCCGCCGGCATGTAGATGTCCCGTGAAGGGAACTATCACAACTCCCAGTGGATGGCTGTAGAATCCCAGGTTGATAGAGGGAAGTGATAGAGGGAAGTGTAACAGCCCTTGCGTGTGGCAGATAGTAAGGTCCTGCCAGCATGCAGATATGAAGGCACAGCAAAGGAGCCCTTCAGATGGACACGGCAAGCCCCGCCGGTGTCCGTGACGTCACCGGATCTCCGACGGAACTCCCCGAAGACCCGGAAGCCGGCGGAGAGGTGAGTACCGATCAAAAGAATTTTGATCGATCAAAAACATTAATCGATTAATCGAGGAATTAATAGTTAATTTCCACAGCCCTAGTTTTTTTTAGTGATGAAGATTTTCCTGTTCTGATAACAGGCACAGGTAGAATAAATTCCCATAGATGGATGAGTTATATTATTTGTAGACAGTAGCGGTCACTCCATTAGGGGCGCCGCCCCCCTAATCCATGCGCCCGACTCCTAATGCACATGCAGGCACCAGACGCATGGATTTCAATGTTTTTTTTTTTTGAAGCACGTGATTAGAGCCCCAGGCTATAATTGGCTTAAAAAAAGGGTAGGCTGAGCCCACCCAGATGTGTGACAACAGCAAATTAATATTCGCTATTGTCTTCCTGCTTCTCTTTAGGAAACGATTGGCTGAGAGGAGAAGCGACCATATTGGCTGGGAGAGGGGGGGTGCCAAAGAGGAGACGTAGGGGGAAGCCCCTGAAGATGCCCGCAACCTGGATGGGGTAAGTGCAGGGCTGATGGGTGGATGGGTTAGCAGCGGAAAGGGGGCCACCGATTGACAAAGCGACGTTGGGGGTTTGACCGGTTGACCAAATTAGGTGGGTCGGGTGGTTTGTTTGCTGCCCCCAGAGCACCAGCCGACACTGTTTGCAGATTAGCTACTAGAGTGAGCAAACACCAAACCAATTTTTTTTATATATAGCAGCTTACCAGTTATTAGATGTGGTGGCTATATTCGTTTTCTTTTTAGGCTTTTTTCCCCCTCTGTTTTCACCTGGTGATATGACCAGCAAAACACACCTCCTGTATTAGAGTGCCTATACTCTAGATGAATTAGCACAGGGGCCACCTTTGGACAGCAGCATTGTTATTAATGGTGGGGGGAGTGTTAGATGTACTAGCAGATTTAAATTCACTAACACATTGAAGCCATACTCCAGCTAATACATTGGAAGTAACTGTTTTTTTCTTGTGGGATAAAAGTTTTACATGAATAAATAAAAGTTGATCATTGTAAGCACCCTTTCCAGTGTTAAATGGTTTGTCTTATCTCTATAACTGCTACAGTCTTCAAGAGATCTTATTCTTTTAAAAAACAACAGATGTATTGGCTGGATCACCAGGTCAAAATAGAAGTAATAAAGCCTAAAAAAATAAATCTATTGCAGCCACCACATCAACAAGAATTGTTAAGCTGCTATATAATAAATGTTTAAGTTTGAGTTGGCTTTAATATTACTTTAATGTATTGATATTGGTGTAAATAATTTGCTTCCCAGGCAGGGGGCTTCTACACCCCAGAGGATCTCCATGGTCTTCTTGGCTTATAATGCCATGTAACAAAATAGAAATTGAAGTGCCAAACCACTGCTAAGTGGTCCAGTTCATTTCTAGTCTATTCACCTTGTTTCCAATCAAGCCCTGATGAAGTGAGTGTTTTTGGACCCCCAAAACATGTTGGCTTTTTTTTTAGATTGATCTTAGGAATAAAATTGTCTCTGGACCTGTTAGCAGTGGTGTGGCACTTCAGTTTCCATTTTCATTTTTGCGGTATATATCTCTTCTGAAAGTAGCCGTGTTGCTAGGGTAAAAAGTTTAAGAGCAAAGAAATGTATAAAAGAGGAAAATAAATACAGCACTCAACTGTCTACCAGACAACTCGTCAAGTCTTTTTTTCGATTGCAGAGCTAAAGTTGCCATTTTTATCTGACAGTGCCAAGTGTGTCAGATAGTGTGTCCCCCAGACAAGTTTTGGTGTAGCAGCCAGCAGGAGGAAAGGTGGAACCTGAAAATCACAGCAGGGACTATCTGACAGACCCAGAAGTGTTGGATAGCAGCAAGGATGACATCTCTACAACAAAGGGAAGATTTGACTTTGGTACTTGTTCAACTTCTTGAACAGGATGCTTCCCTTTCAGACTACTTTTTATCCTATGTTTGGGAAAACGTTTTTTTCCCAAGCAGTGGGGCTGTGCCCGTACTGCACAGGTCAATTGCTCGTTTTGTTTAGGGGTGAGCGGAAAGCTTATAATCACCCAATTCTTCAGTCCTCCAGAAAATAATGCTCCCCCACGGTCCAGCGGTGGTCTGTTCCTGGTCTATGGAGCCTGCTCTGGGTGCGAAGATGTCAGGAACAGTCCACCACACAAGACCACTAGAACGAGGGGGCAGGAGCCACAGGGACCGGTCTTGCGCTTGGAGGATCAGGTAAGTATATCTCTGCTCTCCCCTACCCTAGATAAAATGAGCAGTTAACCCATACGGTGTAGGCACAGCCCCACTACATGGAAAAAAAAATTGCCCGGGGTTGGGCTTTAACATCTGTCGAGCTAAGGCACCCGCCAGGTTGGGGGTGCCATGTATTCAGTGAGTTGGCCAGCTCATAGGCTTGAATTGTGAGTAAAAGTAGTGAAGTCAAACAAATGTGAAACACTGAAAATCTGCCCACAGATCATGCATATGTAATGATCAAATATGACACTAGCAGTGTCAGATAATTAGGCATTACCATTCTGCACACTGCTGTCAATCAATAACGGTAGGCTTGATCACAGGAGGAGAGAGCACAGTGTTAAAGTGGTGCTAAAGTTTTTTGCATGAATGCACTCTACCCAACCAGAGAAACACTCTCCAGATCATTATTTAAAGCATTTTTGTTTGCAAATACCTAATATTTGTATCCCTCAATGCCTCAAAGCACCAGATTGCACAGTGCAGTTTCCGCCACACTTCCGTATTAGGAAGCGCTTACTGTAGAGTCAGGTGATCTCACCTTCCTTTTGTCTCTGCACATACATGCCTCATACATCAGTACTAAATGTCCTATGATCACTTGCACCAGCTAAGTCAGCTGGTAGATCAGTGACGGTGCGTCCATAGAGGGCTCAGGAGCGCCGCCCCTCTCCACTGCACCGCTCTATCAGCAAAAGATAGATTCATGCATTGCACGAATCTATCTATTGTCGCCGCTGCTGCCCCCTATTCAGGTGTCTGGCCCCTTGTCAGGCACCGGGCATCTGAATTACAGTGGCGTGGGTGTTTTTGAAAGCGCCTGATTAGAGCCGTCAGCTCTAATAGGCTTCCTGATTAGAGCCATAGGCTCTAATAGGCTTCCAAAATGATAAACAGCGGGCGCAATGCTGTGCGTTCGCTGTTTACACAGTGTTGTGTTAGAGAAGCGAATAAATTGCTTCCCTAACACTGACCCGCCTCTCAGCCACTCAGGCGCACCGGGTCTGGTTACCCTGTCTCCTGATTGGCTGAAGCGACAGGCGCTGTGATTGGATGCCTATCAGGCGTCCAATCATAGCAGAGATGACAGGAAAAGGACGGGAGAAGACATGGAGGACTCGGAGCGTGGAGAACAGCACCAAGACAGGTAAGTACCGGGCTGGGGGGCACAATGCCAGCATTTGATGGGGCACAGTAGCAGCAATTGATGGGGCACACATGCGGGAATTGATGGGGCACCCTGGCGCCAATTGATGGGCACACTGGCAGCAATTGATGGGGCATACTGGCGGCAAATGATGGGGCACACTGGCGGGAATTGATGGGGCACCCTGGCGCCAATTGATGGGCACACTGGCGCCAATTGATGGGCACACTGGCGGCAATTGATGGGGCATACTGGTGGCAATTGATGGGGCACACTGGCGGCAATTGATGGGGCACACTGGCGGCAATTGATGGGGCACACTGGCGGCAATTGATGGGCACACTGCCAGCAATTGATGGGCACACTGCCAGCAATTGATGGGCACACTGGCAGCAATTGATGGGGCACACTGGCAGCAATTGATTGGGCACAGTGGTGGCAATTGATGGGCACAGTGGCGGCAAATGATGGGCACACTGGCAGCAATTAATGGGTACAGTGGTGGCAATTTATGGGGCACACTGGCAGCAATTGATTGGGCACAGTGGTGGCAATTGATGGGCACAGTGGCGGCAATTGATGGGCACACTGGCATCAATTAATGGGTACAGTAACTGCATTTGATGGCACAGTGGTGGCAATTTATGGGTACAGTGGCTGCGTTTTATGGGCACAGTGGCTGCGCTTAATGGGCACAGTGGCTGCGCTTAATGAGCACAGTGACTGCGCTTGATGGTTTTTTTTTTCAGTTTGTTTGTGCCCCCCCAAAAATTTTGAGCACCAGCCGCCACTGTGGTAGATGAAGTTGCTCCCTGGTGCTCCAATCCAGATTCCAGCTTCAGCTGGTATAATAACCTGAATTTAGGCAAAAACCAACCTGTACAAGGCAGAACTATTAATTCAGGCTGAGGCTGACTACAGCCCAGCAACATTAAATTTAGAACAGGAACACTACTGCTTATGGCAGGGTCCTTACAGATGTGCACAGATTTTACTTCACTACAGAAAGCAAGGAACAACTGGTCATAGTTGTTCATATTTGCCGATCCAAACATTTATCCATACAAACACATACTACTACCTAGTTACTCAGCTAGATTAGTGCCTTGAATGATTCGCAGGCCTGCAGAGGATCTGGGCGTGCTGTCAAGTAATACACTTGGTTACATTATTAATATTCAAGTAGTTTGAAAAATTATACCAGCAGGCCAAAAAAAAGCTACTTTGTTGTTATTAGGGAACATTGCCCCAGCAAACAGTAGTGTAATCGATACCCATTAGCAGAGATAACAGCTCAGTAAACAGCTATAAAACAAACTGATTTTCTGATATAATGTGTCAATGCCAGAATAAAAGTCTGCATTCAGATCAAAGTGAGAATAAACAAGGCCTGCGCTTTTGGACGATGAATAGACTTATTTACATTGGCCATTCATAGAGCATTGGAACTTCTTTGAGGCACCCCGAAGGCAGAGCTTTGAAAAATTCATGAACAAAGCAATGACACAACTTTTTTTTTTGTCTTTTTAGTCAACTTGCTTTTTTCTTTAATTATTTGTGATTGTACAAAATGATCCTTTAACATTTTTATTACATAAAATTAATACAAACATGCGGCTTTTTTGGTGCATTTGAAATGTAAAAAAGCATTATCTTCTCCAGAAATAAATCCTTGCCACAATTTAAAGGTCTAGTTTTTATCCTCATTTGCTACTGGCAGTACGTCAACAGCACCAAGTCTGCAACCACTGGTTGTTTGTAGGGAGCAGTTCCCCTCGTACTTATGGCAGTTCAGGTAGTCAGGGCCAGGGCAGAGGCAGAAGAAGCAACTGACTTGTTGCCATAAAATAGGGGCACAGCTGGGACGGTAGGCTCTTCTGTCTCTGCATTGTCCACCTGTCGCCTGCACTGAGATTGCAACTTTCATTTATAAATTACCTTTATATGCGTAAATAAAAAATAAATAAAAAAATAACAAATCATTTAAAAAACAACATTTTTAGCCTCTCATTAACTCTTATGCCGCGTACACACGACCGCTTTTCTCGACGAGAAAAACTGCATTTTTTTTTCCCCGAGAAAAACGATCGTCTGTGGGCTTTATGTAGTTTTTCTCGTCGAGAAAAACGGCATAAAAAACGACGAGAAAAATTAGAACATGTTCTAAATTTTCTCATCGTTTTTTCCATCATTTTTTTCCGCGGCAGTTTTCCCATAGGGAGACACTGCCGCGGAGCCCACAGACGGTCGTTTTTCTCGTCAAGAGAAAAAATGATGGAAAAACGACCGTGTGTAGGGAACCCTTGGAACCGAAGCGGTTCCCTTGTTTTTCCTGTCATTATTCACGGCGGTTTTTTAACCGCCGTGAATAATGATCGTGTGTACACGGCATTAGTGAACCCTAATTTGTATCAACTATTTCATGCCCCTTTCCCTTAGCATTTTTAGCTGATTTTTGCTATTTGTCATTTGTATATAATCATTATACATTTGTATTACTCATTTTGTGTTTGTTGTGCCAAATTTAAAAATTGCTTACAAATCATGATTCTAATGCCTTTACAAAATACACTTTATAGTTGAGCAAAAAATGTGTATTTAAAATTTTAGTTAACCCTATTTTTTTTTAACTCCTTTTTTCTTTTTTTTTGTATATAAGCATCTTAAACTGGTGTTAGTTCATTTTGTTGACATACCATGCAAAATGATAATGCCTAGCAGCAGTCTAAAGGACTTTTAGATGTCTACACAAGGGAGGCTTTTACAGGTAAATAATATACTGTATGTTAAAGGTACATAAAATCTTATGAAAGAGATTTGTTAAAATGAATGCTCTCGCGACTGGGTTTCTTTAACCACTTACCCCCTTCCGGACCAGGCCTATTTTTGCGATACGGCACTGCGTCTAACTGACAACTGCACGTGCGACGCTGTACCCAAAATGTCCTTTTTTTCCAACAAACAGAGCTTTCTTTTGGTGGCACTTGATCACCTCTGCGGTTTTTATTCTTTGAGCTATAAACAAAAAATACCCCAACAATTTTGGGGAAAAAAAAACAATATTTTTTACTTTCTGTTAAAAAACATTCCCAATACATTTAAAAAAAATCGAATTTCTTCATCAATTTAGGCCAATATGTATTCTGCTATATATTTTTGGTAAAAAATTCCAATAAGTAAATATTGATTGGCTTGCACAAAAGTTATACTATACAAACTACGGGATAGATTTATAGATTTTTAGCGGGACTGCGACATTGCAGCAGACAAATTTGACACTTTTTATGTACCAGTGACACCAATACAGTCATCAGTGCTTAAAAAAAATGCATTGCCGCTGTATAAATTACACTGGCAGGGAAGGGGTTGACACCAGGGGTGATCAAGGGGTTAAGTGTGCTCTAGGGAATGCTTTCTAACTGTGGGAGGAGTGGATGCACTGGAGTAAAAGAGAGATCCATGTTTCAGCTTAGCTGACAGAACAGCGGGCCCCAGCGGCCATCGCAGTCGCCAGACTCGTTGATTGGCTCCCGCTGTGTCCAATCACAGTGGAAGTGGCGCTTGCACAAAATCACGTACAGGTACGGGATCTTGCACAGCCGGGCTGCCCTGCTGCAGTATATATGCAATGGGAGGTCTGGAAGTGGATAAGGAGAACAAGCCATGACTGGGCTTTTTCATTAATATAAATAGTTATTCTTAAGTTACTATAATTGTAATTTTGCCCTCTTATTTAGCTCAAACCAATTCTAATAACACAAGCTTTTTCCCAGCTCCTGAATGTGCATAATAGTAACTAAGAGAAATGTCCAAAATACTTTGATGCTCTGGGCAACCTATATGGACATCTAACGAGTAAAAATTAATGAGGCAGTTTGGACTAAGCCATGAGTCAAACATGGCAGCCCCAGAGCTTGGAACTTAGTTTCTTAAGCCCTGTACACACGGCTGGGAATCCCATCTATTAGAAAACCGTCGGTTTTCCTGATGGGATTCCTGGCAAGCTTGCCTTGCAAAGCCGTGTACACACATGGCCACTCAGAAGACAGGCCGTTCTTTTGAATGGCAAGAACGCGGTGACGTCAACGACTACGACGAGCCAGCGTCTCGTCACATTAGGCTCCCCATCACAGATTGTTCCGGAAGTGTCGTTCCGTCGCCGCCATCTTGCTACACCCTACACTAACGTTGTATGCTACCGCGCATGCGTCGAAGTGTTATCAAGCATGCACGTTTTTTCTCCCCTGCAGGTAAGCATACTGTACAGACGACCGGTTTTCTTGGCAAGAAACACTCTGCCGGGAATCCCGACAGGAAAATAGAGAGCAGGTTTTCTATTTTTCCCGGGCAGTTTTTCTGTTGGGAAAACTGCTAGGGAGCATACACATGGCCGGGATTCCCGGCCAAAAGCTCTCCTGGCAGTTTACCTGCCGGGAAAACTGGTCGTGTGTATGCGGCTTGACTTATTTATTTATTTTATTGTATTATTTTTTCTACTTCTTTGGATCTTTGGCATATTTCTGGCCAGACTCTTTAGCCTCGTACACACGACCGAGTTTCTCGTCCAAAACCGGCAAGAAAAGTGGCGCAAGAGCTTTTTCCTCGAGAAAACCGTTCGTGTGTATGGTTTTACGACGAGAAAATTGCCGTGAATCTCGATGAGAAAATAGAGAACCTGCTCTCTATTTTCTCGTCAGGATTCCAGATTTCCTCGTCGTGTTTCTCGTCGGCCTGTTTTGTGACGAGAAAATGGTTCGTGTGTATGCTTTTACGACTCTTCAAAAAGTGCGTATGCTCAGAAGCAAGTATGAGACGGGAGCGCATCTTCTGGTAAAACAAGCCTTCGTAATGGAGATAGCACATTCGTCACGCTCGAAATTATTGCATCGTTTAAATGTTGTGCATTGAAATCTTCTTTAGAATGTTACATTAATCCAAACGAATGAACTTCTTTTGCTGCTGATATTCACACAGAGTTATGACTATCTTTTTTTAACCTTTTTCATGCTGCTCTTAAGAAGATTTATGTGTATTATATCGTGCAAGATCTTCTGAATATTTTACATTTTTAAATTTTTCAAACTGATGTTAATTGTAATTTGGCAATGTTTTGATAGTGATCTCCCATTGAATATTTTAATATATATTTGTTAAATTTTACACCCTATTTTTTTAAATAAGATTGTTATTCTTTTTTTGGGGTTGTTATCTGTCCCTTTTTTTGGCTGTCAAATGTCTCTGCTTACTCCAAAGCTAAATTTAATTTTTTTTAAAAATACACATAGTCAAGTTTGAACTTAAACAAAAATAACATTTATTCATGTTTGAAATAAAATAAAGAGAAGGCAGCGCTGGAGAACCTGCTGCCATTTGTGCATCCCAGGGACCCCAGCGCACACATCAACCCCTTTGTGGACACTAAAATTGGGAGCTTGAGAGAAGGCCAACATTTCTGAGCACAATCTGATGCTGGCCTCCCAGAGGTGTGTGGTACTACAACAGGCTGCCTTCTGTCCGACCACAATGAAGCAAGGCCATCACTTCCTCGTCTTCCTGGCAACCTTCCCTGCAACCTTCCCTGAAGCCTTCCCTGCAGCCTTCCTTCTTCGTTTGGCTGGAGGCTGGGCCACTGGAGGGGTACTCCTGTCAGGAGGAGGAGGAGGTGGAGGAGAAGGGGGTGGGGCAGAAGAACAAGGTGGAGGTGGAGGGGAAGGGGGTGGGGCAGAAGAACAAGGTGGAGGTGGAGGAGAAGGGGGTGGGGCAGAAGAACAAGGTGGAGGAGAAGGGGGTGGCGCAGAAGAACAAGGTGGAGGTGGAGGAGAAGGGGGTGGGGCAGAAGAAGAAGGTGGAGGAGAAGGGGGTGGGGCAGAAGAAGAAGGTGGAGGTGGAGGAGGAGGTTGAGGTTGGGACAGTTGTGCCACCTCACAAATAGCGGTATTGGGGATAATTTTTTCTATCACCCCCTTGTTCAGCAAGGTGATGAGCAGGGGCTCGCATAGGAGGCGTTGCTCCATGCTCATCACCTTGAACTTTGCCTCCACTAGGCCGGCAATGGCCTCTTCAGGGGATGTGGGCTCCTTGAGGGTGGCATGGGCCTCTCGAATAAGGGCCATTGCTGCCTCACTGGTGGTCCTGTCCCTCCTGCTTCTTTTGGGAAGTCGGATGGGAGGCACCTGTGATCTGGTGCTTCTCCTTTGCCCTGCCACCTCCTGGCTGCCACTGGGCCCTGCCACCTCCTGGCTGCCACTGGGCCCTGCCACCTCCTGCCTGCCACTGGTCCCTGCCTCCTCCTGCCTGACAGTTTCCAGACCCTCCTCCTGGCTGATTTCATCCTGTGTATGAAAAAGGGACATAGTTTAATATGTTGGTTTAATCTTTGCATCCAAAATTCAGATCATGATTGAAGCAATTCGAATGTAAATCCAGAAATCATTTTGACCAATTTACAACTACATCAGATTGACTATTTAGCACCCAATTTAGGCCAGACTAATGTCTCGAGATCTTGATTTCACTTGTGGAACCCAAAATAGTTTATGTTTGTCATCTTGACATATTTGTCAAACATTAATTTTATCCCAATACATTTACAATAAATACTATACCTGGCTCCAGATGGCCAAATCAGGTTCATCCAGGATGGCTGCCTCCTCTTGCTCCAGAGAAGGCTCAGGTTGGCTGCAGGGAAGTCTGGGGGGAAGAGTGGAGAGTGATGGCCTTGTCTCAATGTGGCCATCCAGAAAGGACATCCTGCTGTAGTACCACAAATTGGGGACATACACATCATCTGCTGCTGCTCCTGACCTCTGAGAAGCCAGGACCTTAGAGCGTTCATACCTGTATGTGCCTCTCAAGCTCCCAATTTTAGTGTCCACCTGTTTTGCTGTGGCTGTGGGCACCTTGGTATGCACAAATGGGAGCAGGGTCTCCAGCGCTGCTTTTCTCACTCCTTTTTTTTTGTGTATGGGGTTTTTGGTCTCCCACAGAGCGGGCAGCTCCCTTACCCGGTCTATAAATTCCGCCAGGAATTCTTTGTCGCTAATAAAGACATTCATATTGTATCTGCAAGTAAAATAAATAATATATAACTAATGTGAGGCACACAGTCTAACCTCCTTAAAATCGTAGTCACCATATATATCCTACAACATTCTCCAGACAGTATAGGCCAACAATTTGTCAAAGTCACAAAATCACATACCTTCGTTCGCACGTCCGTCACTTGAACTCCTCTCTCCGCACAACGAACGTAGTATAGTCACATGTGTGTTTGCTATATATACACCACGCATGCGTCAAACTACGCACACGTCGCTCCGCACACGTCGCCCGCCCATGACGTTCTAAATAACATCTTTTCCCCGCCCCTTCTCTTTCGGCGCACAGACAGATATGGCGGATTTACAGCAGGTGTCTGATAATTCCTCAAAAAACGAGGAGGAGACAAGCCCAGAGACTGAGGAAACGTCACGATCAAGGAGGAGATTCAAGGCATCTAATATGTCTTTTGCGGAGATGGCGGAGATGGTGGACATATTGCTCAAGTCGGATTATGACGCAAAGCATGGGCCGTATAGCAAACCTAATAGAAGGAAGGCCAAAATCCTGAAGAAAGTCGTGAAGAGTCTGAAGAATAATTTTGGGGTGAAACGCTCAAATGAGCAGCTCAGAAAGAGGTGGTCAGACCTCAAACTGAGGGAGCCAGAGCAGTTAAGGAGCATTAAGAGAATGCTATCAAAAAGTAAGTAAAATGTACACTTTTCTGCTATTAAGGTTTTTCTCAAATTACATGTTGCTCCTTTTTTTTAATTTTCATATTGGACTCCCTTCCAAAATTTCCTAATTTGAACTTGGTTTGGCACAGTAATCGTTCGGTACGTTACAGACACTTCGTTCGGCCACTATCCGCTGTTTTGGCTTATTTTACAGCCACAAAAGAAAATAGACATCTGCCTGTTTTTTACAAATTGTTGTTCCTCAATTTTCGCCTAGATGATGTGTTTGTAAAGAGAATGAAATGCAAACTTTAATCAGTGTAAAGGAGAGGACACTCAGCAGCTGGTACCACATCTGTACTTTGGAGCACTATAGTGTGGGCCAACAGAACCGCCTTTTTTGGGTGTCCCACACAGGTGCATTAGTGATTTTTTGTGGTGCCTCCATGTCTAAAAATTTACATCCAAAAGGTGAATACTAAACATATTTTTGTTTCCAAATAATGCATTCATCTTTAAAATCCGCACAAACACACACTTGTACCCCACTTCCAAACAATTTAGCCTGTTTTTATTTTTCCTCGAGAATTTCAGTGTGATAAATAGACCTTTTGTTTGATTCTCATAGGGAAGAGAAGACTGGGAGGAGAACACTCCAGGGAGCACAGGAACCCCACAGCTTCACAACAACCCCAACCTCACAAAGACCCACAACCGAAGGATGTTGAGGAAGTTGAGGTGGAGGAAGGAGAAGTGCAGGAAGGAGAGGTGGATGACGTTGTGGAACTGGTCACCACAACAGGTCAGTATCTGTCACCACAGCTTCAGGTAAGAGATGTAGGCCTGCAGAGTTATAATACCTTTTGTATTTTGTTTTTAGGGGATGTAAATGTTGTGGTGAAGGATAGTACACGTTTCTCTGCTGACAGTGCCCTCCGAATAATACAGCAAGTGATGGAATGTAGCACGGAACTGGACAGAATAAAACAAAGAATTCATGTGATGGATCAAACATTTAAAGACATTCTAGATGTATTGGGGAGAATCGAATAAGTCAACCAAACCCCCATTTTTGTTTCAGGAATGACTGTTCTTCCAACTTTTAAACTGTTTTTGACAATCAAACCAGCCAAAAATTGAATATGCACACAGTGTGTCAACATGTGCTATCTGCCATCAGGGGATATCCATGTACGTCTTTTGGGTGTGCAACCCCTTCCTCGGATCTAAAGTAGGTGAACTGAGGAAGGGGTTGCACCCCCAAAACACGTCCATTGATCACCCCTGAGGGCAGATAGCACATGTTGACAATAGGGATCAGGAGTCTAAAATCCCTATTGGAAATTACTACAAAATGTGGGCATATTCAATTTTTGGCTGGGCAAGGGGTGGCAAGACCCCATATTAGGACGGGCACATAGAGACATAGTTTGTGTAAGTGAATGTCTCAGATTGCTCAGAGATATCCAAAGTTGTACTTTTTGGAATGCAACTGTTGTTTTTGTATTTTCCTAAGAAAATAATTGGCGGTTTGTGGCCAGGACAAATTTTTTTTTTTAAAAAGTAAACATGTGTGTGAATGTGCACAGAGTAAAATGTTTGAACACAAACAACGTGTAGCTTCTTTTTTCAATACGCTCTAACCTTATTTGTGTTTTTTTTTAAGGTTACATAGTGAAATGGTTGTTATTTACTAAAGGAAAATACACTTGGCACTACAAATGCACTAAGACAAACTAGGAGACAGGAAACAAACAAAAGTTAAAATTTGAAATCAGATTTTTATTTAGCTCATTCTCCATGAATCTTTAGGCATAGCCTGGCATAGAAATTGCCCCCCTACCCGTGAAATATTGCATATATTTCTCCCGAACCTCACAGGCATTTTGGGGGGGCAAGCCAGGACGGGCAGATTCGAGGCCCGGCAGGGGATTTGCAGATGAAAGTCCAGCCTCAGGCAATACTGTGGCCATATAAGAAGTGGATTTTCTGCTGAGAAAGTTGTGTAGCACACAGCAGCATAAAACTACATAGTTTATTTTGTAGTCCGCCAAGTGGATGGAAGTCATAAAAATGCGGAACCGGCTGGCCATTATGCCGAAGGCATTTTCAACGACTCTTCGGCCCCTGGCCAGCCGGTAATTGAACACCCTCTTCTCTGGGGTCAGGGTCCTCTGAGGAAATGGCCTCATAAGATGCGGTCCGAGCCCGAAGGCTTCATCAGCCAAAAAAACAAAGGGGAGTCCTTCAACATTCCCTGCATCCGGTTGCAATGCAAGGTCGTCACTCTGGAGACGGAGGGCAAACTCCGTCTGGATGAAGGATCCCCCATCGGACATCCGGCCATTCTTCCCTACATCAACATAGAGGAATTCATACCGTGCTGACACCACCGCCATCAGCACGATGCTATGAAACCCCTTGTAATTGAAGTAGTAGGACCCAGAACGGGGTGGCGGCACAATGCGGACGTGCTTCTTGTCTATGGCACCACCGCAGTTGGGGAAGTCCCACCACGTGGCAAACTCCGATGCCACAGTCTGCCATTCCTGTGGCGTGGAAGGAAACTGGGGAGTCAAACAAGATGAAAGAAAATTAGAATTTTAAAATATTACATTACAAGGAGATTATAATAAAAAACATTAGAGGCCAACATCAATCAAATTCTCCATTTATTAATCTAAAATTACCTTTATATGCGTAAATTAAAAAAAAAAAAAAAAAAAATAACAAATCATTTAAAAAACAACATTTTTAGCCTCTCATTAACTCTTATGCCGCATACACACGACCGCTTTTCTCGACGAGAAAAACGGCATTTTTTTTTTCCCCCGAGAAAAACGATCGTCTGTGGGCTTTATGTCGTTTTTCTCGTCGAGAAAAACGGCATAAAAAACGACGAGAAAAATTAGAACATGTTCTAAATTTTCTCATCGTTTTTCCATCATTTTTTTCCGCGGCAGTTTTCCCATAGGGAGACACTGCCGCGGAGCCCACAGACGGTCGTTTTTCTCGTCAAGAGAAAAAATGACGGAAAAACGACCGTGTGTAGGGAACCCTTGAAACCGAAGCGGTTCCCTTGTTTTTCCTGTCATTAAAAACCGCCGTGAATAATGATCGTGTGTACGCGGCATTAGTGAACCCTAATTTGTATCAACTATTTCATGCCCCTTTCCCTTAGCATTTTTAGCTGATTTTTGCTATTTGTCATTTGTATATAATCATTATACATTTGTATTACTCATTTTGTGTTTGTTGTGCCAAATTTAAAAATTGCTTACAAATCATGATTCTAATGCCTTTACAAAATACACTTTATAGTTGTGCAAAAAATGTGTATTTAAAATTTTAGTTAACCCTATTTTTTTTTAACTCCTTTTTTCTTTTTTTTTGTATATAAGCATCTTAAACTGGTGTTAGTTCATTTTGTTGACATACCATGCAAAATGATAATGCCTAGCAGCAGTCTAAAGGACTTTTAGATGTCTACACAAGGGAGGCTTTTACAGGTAAATAATATACTGTATGTTAAAGGTACATAAAATCTTATGAAAGAGATTTGTTAAAATGAATGCTCTCGCGACTGGGTTTCTTTAACCACTTACCCCCTTCCGGACCAGGCCTATTTTTGTGATACGGCACTGCGTCTAACTGACAACTGCACGTGCGACGCTGTACCCAAAATGTCCTTTTTTTCCCATAAACAGAGCTTTCTTTTGGTGACACTTGATCACCTCTGCGGTTTTTATTCTTTGAGCTATAAACAAAAAATACCCCAACAATTTTGGGGAAAAAAAACAATATTTTTTACTTTCTGCTAAAAAACATTACCAATACATTTTAAAAAAATCGAATTTCTTCATCAATTTAGGCCAATATGTATTCTGCTATATATTTTTGGTAAAAAATTCCAATAAGTAAATATTGATTGGCTTGCACAAAAGTTATACTATACAAACTACGGGATAGATTTATAGATTTTTAGCGGGACTGCGACATTGCAGCAGACAAATTTGACACTTTTTATGTACCAGTGACACCAATACAGTCATCAGTGCTTAAAAAAAATTCATTGCCGCTGTATAAATTACACTGGCAGGGAAGGGGTTGACACCAGGGGTGATCAAGGGGTTAAGTGTGCTCTAGGGAATGCTTTCTAACTGTGGGAGGAGTGGATGCACTGGAGTAAAAGAGAGATCCATGTTTCAGCTTAGCTGACAGAACAGCGGGCCCCAGCGGCCATCGCAGTCGCCAGACTCGTTGATTGGCTCCCGCTGTGTCCAATCACAGTGGAAGTGGCGCTTGCACAAAATCACGTACAGGTACGGGATCTTGCACAGCCAGGCTGCCCTGCTGCAGTATATATGCAATGGGAGGTCTGGAAGTGGATAAGGAGAACAAGCCATGACTGGGCTTTTTCATTAATATAAATAGTTATTCTTAAGTTACTATAATTGTAATTTTGCCCTCTTATTTAGCTCAAACCAATTCTAATAACACAAGCTTTTTCCCAGCTCCTGAATGTGCATAATAGTAACTAAGAGAAATGTCCAAAATACTTTGATGCTCTGGGCAACCTATATGGACATCTAATGAGTAAAAATTAATGAGGCAGTTTGGACTAAGCCATGAGTCAAACATGGCAGCCCCAGAGCTTGGAACTTAGTTTCTTAAGCCCTGTACACACGGCTGGGAATCCCATCTATTAGAAAACCGTCGGTTTTCCTGACGGGATTCCTGGCAAGCTTGCCTTGCAAAGCCGTGTACACACATGGCCACTCAGAAGACAGGCCGTTCTTTTGAATGGCAAGAACGCGGTGACGTCAACGACTACGACGAGCCAGCGTCTCGTCACATTAGGCTCCCCATCACAGATTGTTCCGGAAGTGTCGTTCCGTCGCCGCCATCTTGCTACACCCTACACTAACGTTGTATGCTACCGCGCATGCGTCGAAGTGTTATCAAGCATGCACGTTTTCTCTCCCCTGCAGGTAAGCATACTGTACAGACGACCGGTTTTCTCGGCAAGAAACACGAGAAAATTGCCGTGAATCTCAACGAGAAAATAGAGAACCTGCTCTCTATTTTCTCGTCAGGATTCCAGATTTCCTCGTCGTGTTTCTCGTCGGCCTGTTTTGTGACGAGAAAATGGTTCGTGTGTATGCTTTTACGACTCTTCAAAAAGTGCGTATGCTCAGAAGCAAGTATGAGACGGGAGCGCATCTTCTGGTAAAACAAGCCTTCGTAATGGAGATAGCACATTCGTCACGCTCGAAATTATTGCATCGTTTAAATGTTGTGCATTGAAATCTTCTTTAGAATGTTACATTAAACCAAACGAATGAACTTCTTTTGCTGCTGATATTCACACAGAGTTATGACTATCTTTTTTAACCTTTTTCATGCTGCTCTTAAGAAGATTTATGTGTATTATATCGTGCAAGATCTTCTGAATATTTTACATTTTTAAATTTTTCAAACTGATGTTAATTGTAATTTGGCAATGTTTTGATAGTGATCTCCCATTGAATATTTTAATATATATTTGTTAAATTTTACACCCTATTTTTTTAAATAAGATTGTTATTCTTTTTTTGGGGTTGTTATCTGTCCCTTTTTTTGGCTGTCAAATGTCTCTGCTTACTCCAAAGCTAAATTTAATTTTTTTAAAAATACACATAGTCAAGTTTGAACTTAAACAAAAATAACATTTATTCATGTTTGAAATAAAATAAAGAGAAGGCAGCGCTGGAGAACCTGCTGCCATTTGTGCATCCCAGGGACCCCAGAGCACACATCAACCCCTTTGTGGACACTAAAATTGGGAGCTTGAGAGAAGGCCAACATTTCTGAGCACAACCTGATGCTGGCCTCCCAGAGGTGTGTGGTACTACAACAGGCTGCCTTCTGTCCGACCACAATGAAGCAAGGCCATCACTTCCTCGTCTTCCTGGCAACCTTCCCTGCAACCTTCCCTGAAGCCTTCCCTGCAGCCTTCCTTCTTCGTTTGGCTGGAGGCTGGGCCACTGGAGGGGTACTCCTGTCAGGAGGAGGAGGAGGTGGAGGAGAAGGGGGTGGGGCAGAAGAACAAGGTGGAGGTGGAGGAGAAGGGGGTGGGGCAGAAGAACAAGGTGGAGGTGGAGGAGAAGGGGGTGGGGCAGAAGAACAAGGTGGAGGAGAAGGGGGTGGCGCAGAAGAACAAGGTGGAGGTGGAGGAGAAGGGGGTGGGGCAGAAGAAGAAGGTGGAGGAGAAGGGGGTGGGGCAGAACAAGAAGGTGGAGGTGGAGGAGGAGGTTGAGGTTGGGACAGTTGTGCCACCTCACAAATAGCGGTATTGGGGGTAATTTTTTCTATCACCCCCTTGTTCAGCAAGGTGATGAGCAGGGGCTCACATAGGAGGCGTTGCTCCATGCTCATCACCTTGAACTTTGCCTCCACTAGGCCGGCAATGGCCTCTTCAGGGGATGTGGGCTCCTTGAGGGTGGCATGGGCCTCTCAAATAAGGGCCATTGCTGCCTCACTGGTGGTCCTGTCCCTCCTGCTTCTTTTGGGAAGTCGGATGGGAGGCACCTGTGATCTGGTGCTTCTCCTTTGCCCTGCCACCTCCTGGCTGCCACTGGGCCCTGCCACCTCCTGGCTGCCACTGGGCCCTGCCACCTCCTGCCTGCCACTGGTCCCTGCCTCCTCCTGCCTGACAGTTTCCAGACCCTCCTCCTGGCTGATTTCATCCTGTGTATGAAAAAGGGACATAGTTTAATATGTTGGTTTAATCTTTGCATCCAAAATTCAGATCATGATTGAAGCAATTCGAATGTAAATCCAGAAATCATTTTGACCAATTTACAACTACATCAGATTGACTATTTAGCACCCAATTTAGGCCAGACTAATGTCTCGAGATCTTGATTTCACTTGTGGAACCCAAAATAGTTTATGTTTGTCATCTTGACATATTTGTCAAACATTAATTTTATCCCAATACATTTACAATAAATACTATACCTGGCTCCAGATGGCCAAATCAGGTTCATCCAGGATGGCTGCCTCCTCTTGCTCCAGAGAAGGCTCAGGTTGGCTGCAGGGAAGTCTGGGGGGAAGAGTGGAGAGTGATGGCCTTGTCTCAATGTGGCCATCCAGAAAGGACATCCTGCTGTAGTACCACAAATTGGGGACATACACATCATCTGCTGCTGCTCCTGACCTCTGAGAAGCCAGGACCTTAGAGCGTTCATACCTGTATGTGCCTCTCAAGCTCCCAATTTTAGTGTCCACCTGTTTTGCTGTGGCTGTGGGCACCTTGGTATGCACAAATGGGAGCAGGGTCTCCAGCGCTGCTTTTCTCACCCCTTTTTTTTGTGTATGGGGTTTTTGGTCTCCCACAGAGCGGACAGCTCCCTTACCCGGTCTATAAATTCCGCCAGGAATTCTTTGTCGCTAATAAAGACATTCATATTGTATCTGCAAGTAAAATAAATAATATATAACTAATGTGAGGCACACAGTCTAACCTCCTTAAAATCGTAGTCACCATATATATCCTACAACATTCTCCAGACAGTATAGGCCAACAATTTGTCAAAGTCACAAAATCACATACCTTCGTTCGCACGTCCGTCACTTGAACTCCTCTCTCCGCACAACGAACGTAGTATAGTCACATGTGTGTTTGCTATATATACACCACGCATGCGTCAAACTACGCACACGTCGCTCCGCACACGTCGCCCGCCCATGACGTTCTAAACAACATCTTTTCCCCGCCCCTTCTCTTTCGGCGCACAGACAGATATGGCGGATTTACAGCAGGTGTCTGATAATTCCTCAAAAAACGAGGAGGAGACAAGCCCAGAGACTGAGGAAACGTCACGATCAAGGAGGAGATTCAAGGCATCTAATATGTCTTTTGCGGAGATGGCGGAGATGGTGGACATATTGCTCAAGTCAGGTTATGACGCAAAGCATGGGCCGTATAGCAAACCTAATAGAAGGAAGGCCAAAATCCTGAAGAAAGTCGTGAAGAGTCTGAAGAATAATTTTGGGGTGAAACGCTCAAATGAGCAGCTCAGAAAGAGGTGGTCAGACCTCAAACTGAGGGAGCCAGAGCAGTTAAGGAGCATTAAGAGAATGCTATCAAAAGTAAGCAAAATGTACACTTTTCTGCTATTAAGGTTTTTCTCAAATTACATGTTGCTCCTTTTTTTTAATTTTCATATTGGACTCCCTTCCAAAATGTCCTAATTTGAACTTGGTTTGGCACAGTAATCGTTCGGTACGTTACAGACACTTCGTTCGGCCACTATCCGCTGTTTTGGCTTATTTTACAGCCACAAAAGAAAATAGACATCTGCCTGTTTTTTACAAATTGTTGTTCCTCAATTTTCGCCTAGATGATGTGTTTGTAAAGAGAATGAAATGCAAACTTTAATCAGTGTAAAGGAGAGGACACTCAGCAGCTGGTACCACATCTGTACTTTGGAGCACTATAGTGTGGGCCAACAGAACCGCCTTTTTTGGGTGTCCCACACAGGTGCATTAGTGATTTTTTGTGGTGCCTCCATGTCTAAAAATTTACATCCAAAAGGTGAATACTAAACATATTTTTGTTTCCAAATAATGCATTCATCTTTAAAATCCGCACAAACACACACTTGTACCCCACTTCCAAACAATTTAGCCTGTTTTTATTTTTCCTCGAGAATTTCAGTGTGATAAATAGACCTTTTGTTTGATTCTCATAGGGAAGAGAAGACTGGGAGGAGAACACTCCAGGGAGCACAGGAACCCCACAGCTTCACAACAACCCCAAACTCCCAAAGACCCACAACCGAAGGATGTTGAGGAAGTTGAGGTGGAGGAAGGAGAAGTGCAGGAAGGAGAGGTGGATGACGTTGTGGAACTGGTCACCACAACAGGTCAGTATCTGTCACCACAGCTTCAGGTAAGAGATGTAGGCCTGCAGAGTTATAATACCTTTTGTATTTTGTTTTTAGGGGATGTAAATGTTGTGGTGAAGGATAGTACACGTTTCTCTGCTGACAGTGCCCTCCGAATAATACAGCAAGTGATGGAATGTAGCACGGAACTGGACAGAATAAAACAAAGAATTCATGTGATGGATCAAACATTTAAAGACATTCTAGATGTATTGGGGAGAATCGAATAAGTCAACCAAACCCCCATTTTTGTTTCAGGAATGACTGTTCTTCCAACTTTTAAACTGTTTTTGACAATCAAACCAGCCAAAAATTGAATATGCACACAGTGTGTCAACATGTGCTATCTGCCATCAGGGGATATCCATGTACGTCTTTTGGGTGTGCAACCCCTTCCTCGTATCTAAAGTAGGTGAACTGAGGAAGGGGTTGCACCCCCAAAACACGTCCATTGATCACCCCTGATGGCAGATAGCACATGTTGACAATAGGGATCAGGAGTCTAAAATCCCTATTGGAAATTACTACAAAATGTGGGCATATTCAATTTTTGGCTGGGCAAGGGGTGGCAAGACCCCATATTAGGACGGGCACATAGAGACATAGTTTGTGTAAGTGAATGTCTCAGATTGCTCAGAGATATCCAAAGTTGTACTTTTTGGAATGCAACTGTTGTTTTTGTATTTTCCTAAGAAAATAATTGGCGGTTTGTGGCCAGGACAAAAAATTTTTTTTAAAAAGTAAACATGTGTGTGAATGTGCACAGAGTAAAATGTTTGAACACAAACAACGTGTAGCTTCTTTTTTCAATACGCTCTAACCTTATTTGTGTTTTTTTTTAAGGTTACATAGTGAAATGGTTGTTATTTACTAAAGGAAAATACACTTGGCACTACAAATGCACTAAGACAAACTAGGAGACAGGAAACAAACAAAAGTTAAAATTTGAAATCAGATTTTTATTTAGCTCATTCTCCATGAATCTTTAGGCATAGCCTGGCATAGAAATTGCCCCCCTACCCGTGAAATATTGCATATATTTCTCCCGAACCTCACAGGCATTTTGGGGGGCAAGCCAGGACGGGCAGATTCGAGGCCCGGCAGGGGATTTGCAGATGAAAGTCCAGCCTCAGGCAATACTGTGGCCATATAAGAAGTGGATTTTCTGCTGAGAAAGTTGTGTAGCACACAGCAGCATAAAACTACATAGATTATTTTGTAGTCCGCCAAGTGGATGGAAGTCATAAAAATGCGGAACCGGCTGGCCATTATGCCGAAGGCATTTTCAACGACTCTTCGGCCCCTGGCCAGCCGGTAATTGAACACCCTCTTCTCTGGGGTCAGGTTCCTCTGAGGAAATGGCCTCATAAGATGCGGTCCGAGCCCGAAGGCTTCATCAGCCAAAAAAACAAAGGGGAGTCCTTCAACATTCCCTGCATCCGGTTGCAATGCAAGGTCGTCACTCTGGAGACGGAGGGCAAACTCCGTCTGGATGAAGGATCCCCCATCGGACATCCGGCCATTCTTCCCTACATCAACATAGAGGAATTCATACCGTGCTGACACCACCGCCATCAGCACAATGCTATGAATCCCCTTGTAATTGAAGTAGTAGGACCCAGAATGGGGTGGCGGCACGATGCGGACGTGCTTCTTGTCTATGGCACCACCGCAGTTGGGGAAGTCCCACCACGTGGCAAACTCCGATGCCACAGTCTGCCATTCCTGTGGCGTGGAAGGAAGCTGGGGAGTCAAACAAGATGAAAGAAAATTAGAATTTTAAAATATTACATTACAAGGAGATTATAATAAAAAACATTAGAGGCCAACATCAATCAAATTCTCCATTTATTAATCTGTTTTTAAGAAGTATAATGGAAGGCTCATGTTTCATATTCATCACCCCCTCTGATGGTCCATTAAAAAAATATTTTGGTGGGGTAGATGTGTTTGGCCACAGGATAGCATTGCAGTGGCGGTGCGTCCAGAGTGGGCGCTGGAACACTGTCCCCTCTTTCCTGTGCCCGTCACTCCGAACAATACATCGGTTCATGCCTTGCATTAACCTATGTATTGTCAATGCCGCCCACTATTCAGGTGGATGGCCCCCTGTTAAGCGACCAACATATGAATAACTGCAGCATTTATGGGGTGAAAATTGCATATCAGAAACAGGGAGGCTAATAGGCTTGCACATTACAGCCTGAGGGATGTAATTGGCTTCATAAAAGTTAAATAGGTGACGCAGGGGGGGGGGGGCATTCCTTGGGTAAACACTGACAGGCTGCTCTGCCAATCATGTTCACCAAGTCTGTTTAATGGTAATATGATTGGCTGATGCAACATCAAGGGCAGGAGAAGACATCAAGGACAGAAGAAGGATGGCGCTGACCACAAGAAGGTAAGTGCAGGGCTGGGGGGAAAATGGCTGCATTGGAGGGAACAAAATGGCTGCATTGGAGGGGACAAAATGGCTGCATTGGAGGGAACAAAATGGCTGCATTGGAGGGAACAAAATGGCTGCATTGGAGGGGGCAACTGGGGGCGTTTAATAGGCACAATCGCAAAAAAGGAGGAAGTTTATTTCGTAAATTGGGGTTGGACCCCCAATTATTTGGAGCAACAGACGCCCCTGCTGGAAAGCTTAGTGAAGGGAAATATGCATGGAGGAGAAAAAAGGGGCATTTAAAAACTTCCAGCATGCATGGGGACAAAGGGAACATTCTCAGCATATTACAATCATGGTAATTAGGGAAGGATGAAAGAAATACAATACATTATCATACATGAAATACATAAAATGTGATGTTAATGGAGAAAACTTTCCCTAATATAGTCCTCCTGCAGGACTTGGATAATGGCAGAACAGGTGTCTGGGATTATGAGGTCCAGAGCCTGGGGGCAGATGCCTGTCGTGAACTTCAAGTCCTGAAGACTTCTCCCTGTCTCCAGATAACGTAACGTGGCGATGAGCCTCTGCTCAGCACTGATGGCTTCCCGCATAACGGTGTCCTTCCTGGTTATATAGGGGGACACCAAAGCCAACAGTTCCTGAAAAACGGGGTCAGACATCCGCAGAAAATTCCTGTAGTCCTCAGGATTATTCTCGACGATCTCCCGCAGCAGAGGCATATGGCAGAATTGGTCCCGCTGGAGCAACCAATTCTTGGTCCATGAACTCCTCCTCACACCGTTCATGGACTGGTCTTGGTCCAAAACAAGCAGACCAACACCAAGCGCACGCACAGCACGAACTCGACGACGAGAACGTCCAGGCGACATGGCTAGGAAATGGTCGTCTTATCAGAACGTACAGAACAGAACGCACTTTAGAACAGCAAGGCCTATGAATAACAAACTGAAAATCAGAAACGAACGGGCAAGAACGCACTGTAAAACAGATACGACCTGCCTAGACGCCCTGAAAGTCAAGATACGAACCCACAAGCACAAACTGAACCTCAGAAAACGAACTGAAAAGCACGAAGACTGAAAAGCGCGAATCGTCTCTTCCCAAACTTTTACTTCACACGCGGTAACACGAGATCAGCAAAAGCAGCCCAAGGGGTGGCGCCAAGGAAATCGATCTTCCCCTTTATAGTGCTGTCGTACGTGCTGGACGTGACTGCGGAGAACAACGAGGAAATTTGGAATTGTCAGTGTGTACGCATGGAAAGCTTGACGAGAAACTCGTCAAGGTTAACGAGAATCTCGTCGAAAAAAACGACGAGATTGTTACGACGAGAAACTCGGTCGTGTGTACGAGGCTTTTTCCTTAAAAAATGTCACATGGGATGACAATGCTCTGTTCTGGAAGATGGGGAGCAGTCAGCCATGTGAGATATTTTAGGCTTTTTAACCCATCATTAGTGATGAGCCGAACACCCCCGGGTTCGGTTCGCACCAGAACCCGCGAACGGACCGAAAGTTCGTACGAACATTAGAACCCTATTAAATACAATGGATGCGAACGTTCGAATTCTAAAGTGCTAATTATAACAACTATTATGCATGTTATTGTCCTAAAAAGGGTTTGGGAACCCGGGTTGTGCACCAGGGGACATGTATCAATGCAAAAAGAAGTTTTAAAAACGGTCGTTTTTCGGGAGCAGTCATTTTAATGATGCATAAAGTGAAAAAAAAAAGTCAAATATTCCTTTAAATATCGTACCTGGGGGGTGTCTAAAGTATGCCTGTGAAGTGCCACGTGTTTCCCGTGTTTAGAACTGTCCCTGCACAAAATGACACTTCTAAAGGAAAAAAAAGCCATTTAAAACTGCTTGCGGCTTTAATGTAATGTCTGGTCCCGGTAATATGGATGAAAATCTTTAAGAAAAATGGCATAGCTACCCCATGACCCCCCCCCCTACCCCAGCCCATTACCAGCCCCTTTGGGTCTTGTATGGATATTAAGGGGAACCCCGCACATAAAATAAAAAAGGCCCTATATACTCTGAACAGCCGTATACAGGCGGTGCATACAAGACAGGGACTGTAGGTTTGTTCTTATGTAGAATCTGTTTGTAATTTTGAACAGGTACATTGTTTAAGTGTAGCTCCAGCCCAAAAATCTATTTTTAAACTTTTTGGAAAACATAGGTAAGGGTTATCACCCCTGTAACATTTGTTTTGCTGTCTGTGCCCCTGTTCAGAACATTTCACCTCACTTTCCGTCCCAATGACAACTGTTTTTGAAATGTGGTGTTTTTCTTGAAACAAGGATTGCTGATAAAGCATCAGTACAGAGGAGACACCTTTCTCCCATATTAATTCTTACAGGAGAGAATTTTCCTTCCAAGGGGTAGATTTCCTCTCACTTCCTGTTGTCTTCTTGCGTTTGCAAGTAGTAGTCGTTTGTAAGTTGGATGTTTGAAAGTAGGGACCTGCCGTATATACTCTGCAGAAATAGGCCCCTTAGTTGTTGGTGTTGGCGCAACACTGTAAGCACTCACAGTTACTCTTGGTTGGTGCAGGAACGCCCTGCTGTCAACTATTATATCAGGAATTTTAATTACATATAATTGTTGAACAGTGGTAGTAAAAATTGGGCCTTTGATGGTGGTGCTGGTGCCACAACACTGTAAGCCCTGACAGTTACTCTTGGTGGGTGCAGCAATGGGCCCTGCTGTGAATTATTAGATCAAGAATTGTAATTGCATGCCCCTGTTGAACAGGGGCTGAAAAATTGGGCCTTTCGTGGTGGTGGTGGTGGTGGTGGTGTTGCCACAACACTGTAAGCCCTCAGAGTTACTCTTGGTGGGTGCAGGAATGGGCCCTGCTGTGAATTATTAGATCAAGAATTGTAATTACATGCCCCTTTTGAACAGGGGCTGAAAAATTGGGCCTTTCGTGGTGGTGGTGGTGGTGGCGTTGCCACAACACTGTAAGCCCTCAGAGTTACTCTTGGTGGGTGCAGGAATGGGCCCTGCTGTGAATTATTAGATCAAGAATTGTAATTACATGCCCCTTTTGAACAGGGGCTGAAAAATTGGGCCTTTCGTGGTGGTGGTGGTGGTGGCGTTGCCACAACACTGTAAGCCCTCAGAGTTACTCTTGGTGGGTGCAGGAATGGGCCCTGCTGTGAATTATTAGATCAAGAATTGTAATTACATGCCCCTTTTGAACAGGGGCTGAAAAATTGGGCCTTTCGTGGTGGTGGTGGTGGTGGCGTTGCCACAACACTGTAAGCCCTCAGAGTTACTCTTGGTGGGTGCAGCAATGGGCCCTGCTGTGAATTATTAGATCAAGAATTGTAATTACATGCCCCTGTTGAACAGGGGCTGAAAAATTGGGCCTTAGGCACTGGTGCCACAACACTCCAACCCCTCACAGATACTGTACTTGGAGCACAGCAATGAGCCCTATGGCAAATTATTGCTAAAAAAATTGTAATTACACGCCCCTGTAAAACAGGGGCTGAAAAATTGGGCCTTAGCCACTGGTGGCGGCACCCATAAACAAAAATGATCTTCCAAGCTATCATCATCAATCGTATCATTGAGGACTCGGAGGAGGAGGATAGCCAGTCAACATAACAGCACAGGCACTCAGCATCAGCATCAGTCTTGAAGGGATGTGACATGTTAAAATCAATTAGTCTGTTATATCAGCATCAGGTGTGTGGTAGCTGGTGGTGATCCAAGACTGGTTCATCTTGATGAAAGTCAGCCGATCAACCGAGTCGGTGGACAGGCGCACCCTGTGATCCGTGACAAATCCTCCAGCAGCACTGAATGTGCGTTCCGAAAGAACGCTGGATGCAGGACAGGCCAGTAGCTCAATTGCATACTGTGCAAGCTCTGGCCAGTGATCCATCCTCAAGACCCAGTAAGCCAGAGGATTTTCGGTGGGGAAGGTGTCCAAGTCTGACCTTGCCCCTAGATATTCCTGCACCATGTTTATCAGACGCTGGCGATGGTTGCTGGAACCGATCATACTTTGGGGCTGCGGACTAAAGAATTGTCTGAACGCATCGGTCAGACGGCCACCTTCCCCACCGCTCCTTCTTTGACTGCCCGAAGCCTCAGCAACTCGTTGTCCAGGACCAGGAGTTTGTAACCTCCCAGTCTCTGGGAACGAGTTGCACAGACCTTTCTGCAAGGCCTCCCGGAGTTGTCTCATCCTCTGCTCCCTCTGCGACGGTAACATAAGGTCCGCAACCTTACCCTTGTACCGTGGATCAAGGAGAGTGGCCAGCCAGTAATGGTCCCTCTCCTTGATCTGAAGAATACGAGGATCCTTCCGCAGACTTTGCAGGATCAGGGAGGCCATGCAGCGTAGGTTTGCTGAGGCATTCGCTCCGGAGTCCTCTGGGTCACTAAGGACGACATGATCCGCAGCCACCTCCTCCCAGCCACGTACAAGTCCACTGGTTTCTTGGGACTGTAAATCATCCCTAAAAGACTGCTGCTGATGATGCTGAGTGCCAGCCTCCACCTCCATGCTGACACAATCCTCCTCCTCCTCCTCTTCCTGTGCGATGGGTGGGACAGAAGGAACACTGTCTGGGTAAAGGGGGCCTTGAGAGGCAAGGAAGTCCTCCTCTTCCTGCCTCTGTTCTGCCTCAAGTGCCCTGTCCATTATTCCACGCAGCGTGTGCTCCAACAGGTGGACAAGAGGTACAGTGTCACTGATGCATGCACTGTCACTGCTCACCATCCTCGTGGCCTCCTCAAATGGTGCCAGGACAGTGCATGCATCCCTGATCATGCCCCACTGGCGTGGAGAAAAAAAACCAAGCTCCCCTGACCCTGTCCTGGTGCCGTAGTCGCACAGGTACTCATTGATGGCCCTCTGCTGCGTGTGCAGCCGCTGCAGCATGGCCAACGTTGAGTTCCACCTGGTGGGCATGTCACATATAAGGCGGTTCTTGGGCAGGTTCAACTCCTTTTGCAGCTCAGCCAGGCGAGCACTGGCATTATAAGATCTGCGGAAATGCACACAGACTTTCCTGGCCTGCCTCAGGACATCCTGTAAGCCCGGGTACCTGCCCAAGAACCGCTGCACCACCAGGTTAAGGACGTGAGCCACACAGGGCACATGGGTCAGTTGTCCCTGTCGGAGGGCGGAGAGGAGGTTGGTGCCATTGTCGCAAACCACCATTCCTGGCTTAAGCTGGCGTGGCGTCAACCACCTCTCGGCCTGGCCCTGCAGAGCAGACAGGACCTCTGCCCCAGTGTGGCTTCTGTCCCCCAAACACACCAGCGCAAGCACGGCATGGCATCTTTTTGCCTGCGTACTTGCGTAGCCCCTTGAACGGCTACGGAGCACCGCTGGTTCATAGGACAAACCACAGGAAGAGGCCATGGAGGAAGAAGAAGAGGAGGGGGTGGAGGAGAGAGGTGTGTCACAACCAGTAGTAGCATTTTGGAGGCGTGGCGGTGGAACAACCTCCAACACTACTGCACCTTGTCCTGCATCCTTCCCAGCTGCCAAAAGAGTGACCCAATGGGCCGTGAAAGAAAGGTAACGTTCCTGTCCATGCCTGCTGGACCATGAGTCAGCGGTAATATGCACCTTACCGCTGACCGCCCTGTCCAGCGAGGCCAAGACATTGCCTTCCACATGCCGGTAGAGAGCCGGAATAGCCTTCCGTGAGAAAAAGTGGCGTTTGGGAACCTGCCACTGAGGAACCGCACATTGCACAAACTCACGGAAGGGGGCCGAGTCTACCAACTGAAAAGGCAGCAGTTGAAGCGCTAGCAATTTAGCCAAGCTAGCATTCAACCGCTGGGCATGTGGATGGCTGGGAGTGAACTTCTTTTGACGGTCCAGCAGCTGGGGCAGGGAAATTTGCCTGCTAGAATCGGACGTCGGTGTACTGCTAGCAGAGTGGCCGCAAGTACTTGGCTGTGACACACCTAATTCTACACCTTCATTCCTCTCAGTGCATGTTTCAGAGAGGACTGAAGTTATAGTGGGGTTGGAGATCCCAGCTGATGCGGTGCAAGGAGAGGTCCGCTTTGTTCTTTGGTGTGGGTCTTTGAGGTAGGCTTGCCAACGAGCTGCATGGCAGGTCAACATATGTCTGGTCAGGCATGTGGTACCCAAGCGGCTGATGTTTTGGCCACGCGATATACGCTAGAGACATATGTTGCAAACAGCAGCTGTGCGATCTGATGCACTAGCCTCAAAAAAGGCCCACACCAAAGAACTTTTTGAATGACGGGCAGAGGCAGCGCCCTGCACAGGCGGAGCTCTGCGGTGTGATTCCGTCGGTGTACTGCCCTTACGCTGGCCACCAAAGGGCATCCTGCCTCGTTGGAGATGTGCCTCCTCCTCATCCTCCTCCTCCTCCTCTCTCCTATTAGGCACCCACGTGGAGTCAGTGACCTCATCATCCCCTCCCTCCTCATCACTGGAGCCAATCTGGCAGTATGCTGCAGCTGCTGGAACATGACTGCCAGATTGGTGTCCTTCTTGAGCATCCCCTCTGTCTGCTCTCACGCTACTGCCTTCCTGTAGCTGGGTTTCATCATCAGACCCTTCGAAACGCTGGGCATCCTCCTGGAGCATGTACCCAACACTGTGCTCAAACAGTTCGGGGGACTCCTCAGGAGGAGGACATGGTGGGTCTAGGGAAGGAGTGACTGATGATGAGTCTGACATTGATACCAGGGAAGAGGACGCTTTGGCAGCTGCTTTGCCAGTACCCTGAGCCTGGGTGAGAGAGGATGAGGAGGAGGAGGAGGGCTTGGTCATCCACTCTACCAAGTCTTCGGCATGATGTGGCTCAACATGTCCAGCTGCCGAAAAGAAGGACAAGCGTGTCCCATGGCCATGTGCTGATGACAATGCACTGCGTCCACGACCAGCACTGTTGCCCCCAGACACAGAGCCTGCTTGCCCTCTTTTATTGCCTCCTGACTGTCTGCCTCTCCTTGTTTGCCTTCCAGACATTCTAATAGATGGCCTGCAGGGAGATGGGAAAAAAGCAATAAGGGCTACCTTCAGGTGTCCTTCTCTGTCCCTTTTACTTAAGGATTTCTAAATATGGTTGAGGATGATTGCTTTCGCACAGAATAGCACAATGACAATTTCCCTGACTGTCCAAAAAACAAGGATTTCAAAGATGGTTGATGAGGAATGCTTTAGCACACTATAGCACAAGGAGAATTTCCCTCACTGTCCTTCCCTGTCCCTAGAAACAAGGATTATCACAGTGAAAGAAACTGACACTCTTCCTACCTATAGTTTTCTGTCCCTAGAAAAAATGTTTTTTTAAAGCACACTATAGCACAAGGAGAATTTCCCTCACTGTCCTTCCCTGTCCCTAGAAACAAGGATTATCACAGTGAAAGAAACTGACACTCTTCCTACCTATAGTTTTCTGTCCCTAGAAAAAATGTTTTTTTAAAGCACACTATAGCACAAGGAGAATTTCCCTCACTGTCCTTCCCTGTCCCTAGAAACAAGGATTATCACAGTGAAAGAAACTGACACTCTTCCTACCTATAGTTTTCTGTCCCTAGAAAAAATGTTTTTTTAAAGCACACTATAGCACAAGGAGAATTTCCCTCACTGTCCTTCCCTGTCCCTAGAAACAAGGATTATCACAGTGAAAGAAACTGACACTCTTCCTACCTATAGTTTTCTGTCCCTAGAAAAAATGTTTTTTTAAAGCACACTATAGCACAAGGAGAATTTCCCTCACTGTCCTTCCCTGTCCCTAGAAACAAGGATTATCACAGTGAAAGAAACTGACACTCTTCCTACCTATAGTTTTCTGTCCCTAGAAAAAATGTTTTTTTAAAGCACACTATAGCACAAGGAGAATTTCCCTCACTGTCCTTCCCTGTCCCTAGAAACAAGGATTATCACAGCGAAAGAAACTGACACTCTTCCTACCTATAGTTTTCTGTCCCTAGAAAAAATGTTTTTTTAAAGCACACTATAGCACAAGGAGAATTTCCCTCACTGTCCTTCCCTGTCCCTAGAAACAAGGATTATCACAGTGAAAGAAACTGACACTCTTCCTACCTATAGTTTTCTGTCCCTAGAAAAAATGTTTTTTTAAAGCACACTATAGCACAAGGAGAATTTCCCTCACTGTCCTTCCCTGTCCCTAGAAACAAGGATTATCACAGTGAAAGAAACTGACACTCTTCCTACCTATAGTTTTCTGTCCCTAGAAAAAATGTTTTTTTAAAGCACACTATAGCACAAGGAGAATTTCCCTCACTGTCCTTCCCTGTCCCTAGAAACAAGGATTATCACAGTGAAAGAAACTGACACTCTTCCTACCTATAGTTTTCTGTCCCTAGAAAAAATGTTTTTTTAAAGCACACTATAGCACAAGGAGAATTTCCCTCACTGTCCTTCCCTGTCCCTAGAAACAAGGATTATCACAGTGAAAGAAACTGACACTCTTCCTACCTATAGTTTTCTGTCCCTAGAAAAAATGTTTTTTTAAAGCACACTATAGCACAAGGAGAATTTCCCTCACTGTCCTTCCCTGTCCCTAGAAACAAGGATTATCACAGTGAAAGAAACTGACACTCTTCCTACCTATAGTTTTCTGTCCCTAGAAAAAATGTTTTTTTAAAGCACACTATAGCACAAGGAGAATTTCCCTCACTGTCCTTCCCTGTCCCTAGAAACAAGGATTATCACAGTGAAAGAAACTGACACTCTTCCTACCTATAGTTTTCTGTCCCTAGAAATTTTTTTTTTTAAAGCACACTATAGCACAAGGAGAATTTCCCTCACTGTCCTTCCCTGTCCCTAGAAACAAGGATTATCACAGTGAAAGAAACTGACACTCTTCCTACCTATAGTTTTCTGTCCCTAGAAAAAATGTTTTTTTAAAGCACACTATAGCACAAGGAGAATTTCCCTCACTGTCCTTCCCTGTCCCTAGAAACAAGGATTATCACAGTGAAAGAAACTGACACTCTTCCTACCTATAGTTTTCTGTCCCTAGAAAAAATGTTTTTTTAAAGCACACTATAGCACAAGGAGAATTTCCCTCACTGTCCTTCCCTGTCCCTAGAAACAAGGATTATCACAGTGAAAGAAACTGACACTCTTCCTACCTATAGTTTTCTGTCCCTAGAAAAAATGTTTTTTTAAAGCACACTATAGCACAAGGAGAATTTCCCTCACTGTCCTTCCCTGTCCCTAGAAACAAGGATTATCACAGTGAAAGAAACTGACACTCTTCCTACCTATAGTTTTCTGTCCCTAGAAAAAATGTTTTTTTAAAGCACACTATAGCACAAGGAGAATTTCCCTCACTGTCCTTCCCTGTCCCTAGAAACAAGGATTATCACAGTGAAAGAAACTGACACTCTTCCTACCTATAGTTTTCTGTCCCTAGAAAAAATGTTTTTTTAAAGCACACTATAGCACAAGGAGAATTTCCCTCACTGTCCTTCCCTGTCCCTAGAAACAAGGATTATCACAGTGAAAGAAACTGACACTCTTCCTACCTATAGTTTTCTGTCCCTAGAAAAAATGTTTTTTAAAAGCACACTATAGCATCAAGGAGAATTTCCCTCACTGTCCTTCCCTGTCCCTAGAAACAAGGATTATCTCAGTGAAAGAAACTGACACTCTTCCTACCTATAGTTTTCTGTCCCTAGAAAAAATGTTTTTTTAAAGCACACTATAGCACAAGGAGAATTTCCCTCACTGTCCTTCCCTGTCCCTAGAAACAAGGATTATCACAGTAAAAGAAACTGACACTCTTCCTACCTATAGTTTTCTGTCCCTAGAAAAAATGTTTTTTTAAAGCACACTATAGCACAAGGAGAATTTCCCTCACTGTCCTTCCCTGTCCCTAGAAACAAGGATTATCACAGTGAAAGAAACTGACACTCTTCCTACCTATAGTTTTCTGTCCCTAGAATTTTTTTTTTTTTAAAGCACACTATAGCACAAGGAGAATTTCCCTCACTGTCCTTCCCTGTCCCTAGAAACAAGGATTATCACAGTGAAAGAAACTGACACTCTTCCTACCTATAGTTTTCTGTCCCTAGAAAAAATGTTTTTTTTAAAGCACACTATAGCACAAGGAGAATTTCCCTCACTGTCCTTCCCTGTCCCTAGAAACAAGGATTATCACAGTGAAAGAAACTGACACTCTTCCTACCTATAGTTTTCTGTCCCTAGAAAAAATGTTTTTTAAAGCACACTATAGCACAAGGAGAATTTCCCTCACTGTCCTTCCCTGTCCCTAGAAACAAGGATTATCACAGTGAAAGAAACTGACACTCTTCCTACCTATAGTTTTCTGTCCCTAGAAAAAATGTTTTTTTAAAGCACACTATAGCACAAGGAGAATTTCCCTCACTGTCCTTCCCTGTCCCTAGAAACAAGGATTATCACAGTGAAAGAAACTGACACTCTTCCTACCTATAGTTTTCTGTCCCTAGAAAAAATGTTTTTTTAAAGCACACTATAGCACAAGGAGAATTTCCCTCACTGTCCTTCCCTGTCCCTAGAAACAAGGATTCGCACAGTAAAACACACTGACACTCTCCCTACCTATCCTTCTCTTTCCCTAAACTAAAGGAATCCAGGTTAAGCAAGAAAAAATAAATGTCACTGTCCCTGCCTATGCTTCTCTTTCCCTGCTCCGGAACACACTACACTAGGCCGCCGTGCTGGCGGCCTTTTATAGTGTGGGGCGTGTACTAAACCCCCTCAGCAATAATTGGCCACAGGCATCCTGCCTGTGGCCAATCATTGCTCTCCTCGCTGCCGGCGCTGTGATTGGCCAAGCATGCAGGGTCACAGTGCATGCTTGGCCAATCACAGCGCCTGGATGACACTGCGATGGCGTAGTGCATTGTGGGCCGTTCGCGTCACTCGAATTAGGCGCGAACGGCCCAAATCGTTCGATCTTCGTCGAACGATCGAACAGCCGATGTTCGAGTCGAACGTATGTTCGACTCGAACACCGAGCTCATCCCTACCCATCATAAATATTTTAAAGCTCTGCAAGCAGCATTTTTTTACTGCATTTTGACAAAACTAGATGAAAAGAGTCACATTATGATAAATCACTATTCTACATTAAACGTGCTGAAGGTTTAAGGTTTTCGGATTCTTTTTTGTAACATGAAAAAGCTTGCACCAGTATTAACATCATGCAGCTCTTCTTAGATGTTCTAGTAGTGCAACGGTAATGATTAGCACAAGCACCTGGAATGAGCCTGGGTGGAGATAGTGGCACTGACCTGGAGATGAGTTTTAATGATGCTGCTTATGATGTTATCCTACAGAATTTAGCCTTCCATTTTTAGTTGGTCATACTAGCGGTAGGTGGCACAGCTCAAGATTTATGTGCATAAACACTTCATGGCCGATTATTATCCTAGTGTCAAGTAACTGTAGCAATTACCAGAGACAGTAAACATCAAACTGGATTCATTGTCTATTATGGAGAGGAAAAAGTTAATACAATCTGTTAAGCCTCGTACACACGGCCGGTTTTCTCGTCAAGAAACAGGAAGACTGCAGAGAAAACCGGCTGTGTGTACGAGGCTTTCAGGTTTCTCGTCAAGAAAACTGGCCAGAATCTCTATTTTCTCGTTGAGATTCTTGTCAGCCTGTTTCCCGACGAGAAACCCGAGAGTGTGTACGCTTACCTGTCGCCGTGGAAACCCGTGCATGCTCGAAATGACTTTGACGCATGCGCGGTAGCTTCCTAGGCATAGGTAGGGTGTAGCAAGATGGCGGCGGCATCATCGAATGTGAGGAGCGCACGCTTGTCGTAGTCGATGACCTCACCGCGTTCGTTCTATTCAAAAGAACGGCGGTTCTTTTGAATCGAGCGCGTGTACACTCGGCCGGGACAAGATTCTTGTCAAGAATCTCGTCAGGAAAAACAACGTGTACGAGGCTTTACACTTCGAGATAGAAAGACGAGTTTGTACAACAGCAATCTATCGGAGGGCAGGACAGACTAATAGCTATGCGCTGATTTGCTATCTGAGAATGACAGTGTTACTAATTAGTAGTACGACAGTACTGCTGCTCTTGTGTGGCACTGTATGTTTCTACAATTGGTTAAACCTTTAATTGCACAGGTACTACTAAAAGGTTTGTGTTAGTGGTGGTACCTGAGTAACTAAATTTAGATAACACTAAATTTCATCTCCATGTATTTGCTTAGTTATAAACTGACTTCTAGGCTACTAATGATCTGCTCATACAAATATACTTCTGGGAAAATAGCAGCAGATGTTTATTTCCTTGGAGACCAATTAGATTACAAACATTAAGAATGGTCATCCTTACCAAAGAAGAGGTTACGGCATAATGTCATTGACGTACGGGTTGGTTTGTCTTGCATGGTTTTAACTAATAAAACTATAATTTGATTTCACAGACAGTGAGATTAGACCATTTTAGCATCTGATCTATAGGAAAAAGTCAGTGGATTCACTTCTGCTCAGTTGTACTGGTACAGCCACATTCTCAGGTAGCTTTATGGGGAGACTGATAAATTGTCCAGGAAATGTAACATTGTTAACATGTCAACCTGCACAGCAAATACCCATTACTGATAAATTGTTTCTTTTCCAAATCTGCAATAACCAATTCACTAGAGTAAGCTGAAAACAAAACATAACATAATACCGATATGATAACATTTAACTATATCAATACACATAGCAACTACAACCCAATACAGCTAGGGATTTTAATTGGATTTTATAGGACATGAACCTAATACACTGTGTTGTTTATTCAAATAAACATTCTTTGTAAGCTTACAATTCTGAACTCAAGTAATTAATTAATGCAACTGGCAAATGCTTTCTGCTGACACTGTTTTATTGATGTCATGAGTTCCAAGAAGGTGATTCTGCACTAGGTGATGAGAAATGTTTTATGTAAGTTTTCTTCATTTTTTGCTGTTTTATTTGATATTACTGTGGGCAAGAGGGCAAATGATGTACACAGAAATATGTGACTGGGCATGAATGTACCAGCCAGCTACTCCCCACCTTTGGGCTGATTGTTAAACACAAACAGATTATGTGACTGCTCATGTTTAGCCGATGGAGCAAAATTATGGAGGCACGCGTCCACATAACTCTGGTACTGGGTTACCAAGCATAAAATACTAGACATTGCATATTGTTTGCTAAACTGTCTAATCGCTGTTATCCCATGTGAGCCTCTGCCTTAGATTAATTGTCCTTTTTAGATGGTTTTGAGGCTTTATCTAACAATTAAGGTTTTACTAAATCCACAACAGTAAAATCATTCTGCAAATGCAGTAAAGCATGCTTGTTATACACACTGTAGGACCTAAGGATTTAATCCTCGGTATTGTGTAAAATGGCTTTTTGTTTATGTCTTCTCTGATCCTCCCCTTCTTCCACAGACCCCCAATCCATCTCCTGACAGTACAGAGCCTTGGGGGCATTCTGCACATGCTCAGTTTGATGTGTATTGCTAAAGAGTTTTTTTTTTCCTTGGGAGGGTGCATGTGATCAGCACAGGGCCAATCAGAACTGTCCAGACAGGGTCAGGAGTCCTGCAGCCTCACAGGACAGTCAGAGTAGAATGAAAGCCCCTCCTGTAAGCTTTAACCAAACACTGATAGAAGTCATAAGACTAATATATTGTTCATGAGAAATGGTATTTAGCAGTTTATATTTACTAAAATAATTGCATTTCCATATTCCATGGGAGACCAGATATAGTGAATGCAGGGACCTGGGTTTAGTTACACTCCAAAGGCAACTTACTAATGTTGCACTCAAAGTGTCATAGAGTATGTTATACTACCAGTAGGGATGAGCTTCGTGTTCGAGTCGAACATACGTTCGTCTCGAACATCGGCTGTTCGATCGTTCGACGAAGATCGAACGATTTGGGCCGTTCGCGCCAAATTCGAGTGACGCGAACGGCCCACAATGCACTACGCCATCGCAGTGTCATCCAGGCGCTGTGATTGGCCAAGCATGCACTGTGACCCCGCATGCTTGGCCAATCACAGCGCCGGCAGCGAGGAGAGCAATGATTGGCCACAGGCAGGATGCCTGTGGCCAATTATTGCTGAGGGGGTTTAGTACACGCCCCACACTATAAAAGGCCGCCAGCGCGGCGGCCTTGTGTAGTGTGTTCCGGAGCAGGGAAAGAGAAGCATAGGCAGGGACAGTGTCATTTTTTTTCCTTTACTAATCCTGGAATCCTTGTGTTTAGGGACAAATAAGGATAGGTAGGGAGAGTGTCAGTGTGTTATTCTGTGCTAAACCTTGTTTGTAGGGACAGAGAGGTACAGTGAGGGAAAGTGTCAGTGTGCTATTCTGTGCTAATCCTTGTTTGTAGGGACAGAGAGGTACAGTGAGGGAAAGTGTCAGTGTGCTATTCTGTTCTAAACCAATCTTGCTGAACCATATTTTCAATCCTTGAGTTTAGGGACAGAGAGGTACAGTGAGGGAATGTGTCAGTGTGATATTCTGTGCTAAATCTTGTTTGTAGGGAGGGACAGAGTAGGACAGTGAGGGAAAGTGTCAGTGTGCTATTCTGTTCTAAACCAATTTTGCTGTTCCATATTTTCAATCCTTGAGTTTAGGGACAGAGAAGGACACTCGTGGAAACTATCAGTGTGCTATTCTGTGCTAAATCTTGTTTGTAGGGAGGGACAGAGTAGGACAGTGAGGGAAAGTGTCAGTGTGCTATTCTGTTCTAAACCAATTTTGCTGAACCATATTTTCAATCCTTGAGTTTAGGGACAGAGAGGTACAGTGAGTGAAACTGACAGTGTGCTATTCTGTTCTAAACCAATTTTGCTGTTCCATATTTGAAATCCTTGAGTTTAGGGACAGAGAAGGACACTCGTGGAAATTATCAGTGTGCTATTCTGTGCTAAATCTTGTTTGTAGGGAGGGACAGAGTAGGACAGTGAGGGAAAGTGTCAGTGTGCTATTCTGTTCTAAACCAATTTTGCTGTTCCATATTTTCAATCCTTGAGTTTAGGGACAGAGAAGGACACTCGTGGAAACTATCAGTGTGCTATTCTGTGCTAAATCTTGTTTGTAGGGAGGGACAGAGTAGGACAGTGAGGGAAAGTGTCAGTGTGCTATTCTGTTCTAAACCAATTTTGCTGAACCATATTTTCAATCCTTGAGTTTAGGGACAGAGAGGTACAGTGAGTGAAACTGACAGTGTGCTATTCTGTTCTAAACCAATTTTGCTGTTCCATATTTGAAATCCTTGAGTTTAGGGACAGAGAAGGACACTCGTGGAAATTATCAGTGTGCTATTCTGTGCTAAATCTTGTTTGTAGGGAGGGACAGAGTAGGACAGTGAGGGAAAGTGTCAGTGTGCTATTCTGTTCTAAACCAATTTTGCTGTTCCATATTTTCAATCCTTGAGTTTAGGGACAGAGAAGGACACTCGTGGAAACTATCAGTGTGCTATTCTGTGCTAAATCTTGTTTGTAGGGAGGGACAGAGTAGGACAGTGAGGGAAAGTGTCAGTGTGCTATTCTGTTCTAAACCAATTTTGCTGTTCCATATTTTCAATCCTTGAGTTTAGGGACAGAGAAGGACACTCGTGGAAACTATCAGTGTGCTATTCTGTGCTAAATCTTGTTTGTAGGGAGGGAAAGAGTAGGACAGTGAGGGAAAGTGTCAGTGTGCTATTCTGTTCTAAACCAATTTTGCTGAACCATATTTTCAATCCTTGAGTTTAGGGACAGAGAGGTACAGTGAGTGAAACTGACAGTGTGCTATTCTGTTCTAAACCAATTTTGCTGTTCCATATTTGAAATCCTTGAGTTTAGGGACAGAGAAGGACACTCGTGGAAATTATCAGTGTGCTATTCTGTGCTAAATCTTGTTTGTAGGGAGGGACAGAGTAGGACAGTGAGGGAAAGTGTCAGTGTGCTATTCTGTTCTAAACCAATTTTGCTGTTCCATATTTTCAATCCTTGAGTTTAGGGACAGAGAAGGACACTCGTGGAAACTATCAGTGTGCTATTCTGTGCTAAATCTTGTTTGTAGGGAGGGACAGAGTAGGACAGTGAGGGAAAGTGTCAGTGTGCTATTCTGTTCTAAACCAATTTTGCTGAACCATATTTTCAATCCTTGAGTTTAGGGACAGAGAGGTACAGTGAGTGAAACTGACAGTGTGCTATTCTGTTCTAAACCAATTTTGCTGTTCCATATTTGAAATCCTTGAGTTTAGGGACAGAGAAGGACACTCGTGGAAATTATCAGTGTGCTATTCTGTGCTAAATCTTGTTTGTAGGGAGGGACAGAGTAGGACAGTGAGGGAAAGTGTCAGTGTGCTATTCTGTTCTAAACCAATTTTGCTGTTCCATATTTTCAATCCTTGAGTTTAGGGACAGAGAAGGACACTCGTGGAAACTATCAGTGTGCTATTCTGTGCTAAATCTTGTTTGTAGGGAGGGACAGAGTAGGACAGTGAGGGAAAGTGTCAGTGTGCTATTCTGTTCTAAACCAATTTTGCTGAACCATATTTTCAATCCTTGTGTTTAGGGACAGAGAAGGATAGGCAGGGGACAGTGTCAGTGTCATTGTTGCTAAGCCTCCTGCACAGTATACACCTGAAGGTAGCCCTTATTGCTCTTTTTCCCATCTCCCTGCAGGCCATCCATTAAAATGTCTGGAAGGCAAACAAGGAGAGGCAGACAGTCAGGAGGCAAAAAAAGAGGGCAAGCAGGCTCTGTGTCTGGGGGCAACAGTGCTGGTCGTGGACGCGGTGCATTGTCATCAGCACATGGCCATGGGACACGCTTGTCCTTCTTTTCGGCAGCTGGACATGTTGAGCCACATCATGCCGAAGACTTGGTAGAGTGGATGACCAAGCCCACCTCATCCTCCTCATCCTCTCTCACCCAGGCTCAGGGTACTGGCAAAGCAGCTGCCAAAGCGTCTTCTTCTCTGGTATCATTATCTTCATTAGTCAATCCTTCCCTAGACCCACCATGTCCTCCTCCTGAGGAGTCCCCCGAACTGTTTGAGCACAGTGTTGGGTACATGCTCCAGGAGGATGCCCAGCGTTTCGAAGGATCTGATGATGATACCCAGCTAGAGGAAGGCAGCAGCGTGAGAGCAGAGAGAGGGGATGCTCAAGAAGGACACTAATCTGGCAGTCATGCTCCAGCAGCTGCAGCATACTGCCAGATTGGCTCCAGTGATGAGGAGGGAGGGGATGATGAGGTCACTGACTCCACGTGGGTGCCTAATAGGAGAGAGGAGGAGGAGGAGGAGGATGAGGAGGAGGCACATCTCCAACGAGGCAGGATGCCCTTGAGTGGCCAGCGTATGGGCAGCACACCGACGGAATCACACCGCAGAGCTCCGCCTGTGCAGGGCGCTGCCTCTGCCCATCATTCAAAAAGTTCTTTGGTGTGGGTCTTTTTTGAGGCGAGTGCATCAGATCGCACAGCTGCTGTTTGCAACATATGTCTCAAGCGTATATCGCGTGGCCAAAACATCAGCCGCTTGGGCACCACATGCTTGATCAGACATATGTTGACCTGCCATGCAACTCGTTGGCAAGCCTACCTTAAAGACCCACACCAAAGAACAAAGCTGACCTCTTCTTGCACCGCATCAGCTGGGATCTCCAACCCCACTATACCTTCACTCCTCTCTGAAACCTGCTCTGAGAGGAATGAAGGTGTAGAATTAGGTGTGTCACAGGCAAGTACTTGCCGGCACTCTGCTAGCAGTACACCAACGTCCGATTCTAGCAGGCAAATTTCCCTGCCCCAGCTGCTGGACCGTCGAAAGAAGTTCACTCCCAGCCATCCACATGCCCAGCGGTTGAATGCTAGCTTGGCTAAATTGCTAGCGCTTCAACTGCTGCCTTTTCAGTTGGTAGACTCGCCCCCCTTCCGTGAGTTTGTGCAATGTGCGGTTCCTCAGTGGCAGGTTCCCAAACGCCACTTTTTAGCACGGAAGGCGATTCCGGCTCTCTACAGGCATGTGGAAGGCAATGTCTTGGCCTCGCTGGACAGGGCGGTCAGCGGTAAGGTGCATATTACCGCTGACTCATGGTCCAGCAGGCATGGACAGGGACGTTACCTTTCTTTCACGGCCCATTGGGTCACTCTTTTGGCAGCTGGGAAGGATGCAGGACAAGGTGCAGTAGTGTTGGAGGTTGTTCCACCGCCACACCTCCAAAATGCTACTACTGGTTGTGACACACCTCTCTCCTCCACCCCCTCCTCTTCTTCTTCCTCCATGGCCTCTTCCTGTGGTTTGTCCTCGGAACCAGCGGTGCTCCGTAGGCGTTCAAGGGGCTACGCATGTACGCAGGCAAAAAGATGCCATGCCGTGCTTGCGCTGGTGTGTTTGGGGGACAGGAGCCACACTGGGGCAGAGGTCCTGTCTGCTCTGCAGGGGCAGGCCGAGAGATGGTTGACGCCACGCCAGCTTAAGCCAGGAATGGTGGTTTGCGACAATGGCACCAACCTCCTCTCCGCCCTCCGACAGGGACAACTGACCCATGTGCCCTGTATGGCTCACGTCCTTAACCTGGTGGTGCAGCGGTTCTTGGGCAGGTACCCGGGCTTACAGGATGTCCTGAGGCAGGCCAGGAAAGTCTGTGTGCATTTTCGCAGATCTTATAATGCCAGTGCTCGCCTGGCTGAGCTGCAAAAGGAGTTGAACCTGCCCAAGAACCGCCTTATATGTGACATGCCCACCAGGTGGAACTCAACGTTGGCCATGCTGCAGTGGCTGCACATGCAGCAGAGGGCCATCAATGAGTACCTGTGCGACTACGGCACCAGGACAGGGTCAGGGGAGCTCGGGTTTTTTTCACCACGACAGTGGGGCATGATCAGGGATGCATGCACTGTCCTGGCACCATTTGAGGAGGCCACGAGGATGGTGAGCAGTGACAGTGCATGCATCAGTGACACTGTACCTCTTGTCCACCTGTTGGAGCACACGCTGCGTGGAATAATGGACAGGGCACTTGAGGCAGAACAGAGGCAGGAAGAGGAGGACTTCCTTGCCTCTCAAGGCCCCCTTTACCCAGACAGTGTTCCTTCTGTCCCACCCATCGCACAGGAAGAGGAGGAGGAGGAGGAGGAGGATTGTGTCAGCATGGAGGTGGAGGCTGGCACTCAGCATCATCAGCAGCAGTCTTTTAGGGATGATTTACAGTCCCAAGAAACCAGTGGACTTGTACGTGGCTGGGAGGAGGTGGCTGCGGATCATGTCGTCCTTAGTGACCCAGAGGACTCCGGACTGAATGCCTCAGCTAACCTACGCTGCATGGCCTCCCTGATCCTGCAAAGTCTGCGGAAGGATCCTCGTATTCTTCGGATCAAGGAGAGGGACCATTACTGGCTGGCCACTCTCCTTGATCCACGGTACAAGGGTAAGGTTGCGGACCTTATCGTACCGTCGCAGAGGGAGCAGAGGATGAGACAACTCCGGGAGGCCTTGCAGAAAGGTCTGTGCAACGCGTTCCTAGAGACTGGGAGGTTACAAACTCCTGGTCCTGGACAACGAGTTGCTGAGGCTTCGGGCAGTCAAAGAAGGAGCGGTGGGGAAGGTGGCCGTCTGACCGATGCGTTCAGACAATTCTTTAGTCCGCAGCCCCAAAGTATGATCGGTTCCAGCAACCATCGCCAGCGTCTGATATACATGGTCCAGGAATACCTAGGGGCAAGGTCAGACTTGGACACCTTCCCCACCGAAAATCCTCTGGCTTACTGGGTCTTGAGGATGGATCACTGGCCAGAGCTTGCACGGTATGCAATTGAGCTACTGGCCTGTCCTGCATCCAGCGTTCTTTCAGAACGCACATTCAGTGCTGCTGGAGGATTTGTCACGGATCACAGGGTGCGCCTGTCCACCGACTCGGTTGATCGACTGACTTTCATCAAGATGAACCAGTCTTGGATCACCACCAGCTACCACACACCAGATGCTGATATAACAGACTAATTGATTTTAAAATTTCACATCCCTTCAAGACTGATGCTGATGCTGAGTGCCTGTGCTGTTATGCTGACTGGCTATCCTCCTCCTCCTCCTCAATGATACGATTAATGATGATAGCTTGGAAGATCATTTTGGTTTATGGGTGACGCCACCAGTGGCTAAGGCCCAATTTTTCAGCCCCTGTTTAACAGGGGCGTGTAATTAAAATTTTTGATGCAATACTTTGCAACAGGCCTCATTGCTGTGCTCCAAGTACAGTATCTGTGAGGGGTTGCAGTGTTGTGCCACCAGTGCCTAAGGCCCAATTTTTCAGCCCCTGTTCAACAGGGGCATGCAATTATAATTATTGATCTAATAATTCACAGCAGGGCCCATTGCTGCACCCACCAAGAGTAACTGTCAGGCCTTACAGTGTTGTGGCACCAGCACCACCATCACCACCACCACCACCACCAAAGGCCCAATTTTTCAGCCCCTGTTCAACAGGGGCATGCAATTATAATTATTGTTCGAATAATTCACAGCAGGGCCCATTGCTGCGCCCACCAAGAGTAACTGTCAGGCCTTACAGTGTTGTGGCACCAGCACCACCATCACCACCACCACCACCACCACCACCAAAGGCCCAATTTTTCAGCCCCTATTCAACAGGGGCATGCAATTATAATCATTGATCTAATAATTCACAGCAGGGCCCATTGCTGCGCCCACCAAGAGTAACTGTCAGGCCTTACAGTGTTGTGGCACCAGCACCACCATCAAAGGCCCAATTTTTACTACCACTGATCAACAATTATATGTTATTACAATTCCTGATATAATAGTTGACAGCAGGGCGTTCCAGCACCCACCAAGAATAACTGTGAGTGCTTTCAGTGTTGTGCCAACACCAACACCTAAGGGGCCAATTTCTGCAGAGTATATACGGCAGGTCCCTACTTTCAAACATCCAACTTACAAACTACTACTACTTGCAAACGGAAGAAGACAACAGGAAGTGAGAGGAAATCTACCCCTTGGAAGGAAAATTCTCTCCTGTAAGAATTAATATGGGAGAAAGGTGTCTCCTGTCTACTGATGCTTTATCACCAATCCTTGTTTCAATAAAAACACCACATTTCAAAAACAGTTGTCATTGGGACGCAAAGTGAGGTGAAATGTTCTGAACAGGGGCACAGACAGCAAAAAAAATGTGACAGGGGTGATAACCGTTCCCTATGTTTTACAAAAAGCTAAAAAAAAGGAATTTAGCATGGAGCTACACTTAAACAATGCAGCTGTTCAAAATTACAAACAGATTCTACATAAGAACAAACCTACAGTCCCTGTCTTGTATGCACTGCCTGTATACGGCTGTTCAGAGTATATAGGTCCTTTTTTATTTTGTGTGCGGGGTTCCCCTTAATATCCATACAAGACCCAAAGGGGCTGGTAATGGGCTGGGGTAGGGGGGGGGGGGTTGATGGGGTAGCTATGCCATTTTTCCTAAAGATTTTCATCCATATTACCGGGACCAGACATTGCATTAAAGCCGCAAGCAGTTTTAAATGGCTTTTTTTCCTTTAGAAATGTTATTTTGTGCAGGGACAGTTCTAAACACGGGAAACACGTGGCACTTCACAGGCATACTTTAGACACCCCCCAGGTACAATATTTAAAGGAATATTTGACTTTTTTTTTCACTTTATGCATCATTAAAATGACTGCTCCCGGAAAACGTCCGTTTTTAAAACTTATTTTTGCATTGATACATGTCCCCTGGTGCAGAACCCGGGTTCCCAAACTCTGTTTCGGACAATAACATGGATAATAGTCGTTATAATTAGCACTTTAGAATCCGAACGTTCGCATCCATTGTATTTAATAGGGTTCTAATGTTCGTGCGAACTTTCGGTCCGTTCGCGGGTTCTGGTGCGAACCGAAACTGGGGGTGTTCGGCTCATCACTAACTACCAGTGACTGAAGTAGTGGTGGACACTGACAGCACAGGAAGTCTGTGCTTGGAGACACCTTAGACACTCACCACTATGTCTCCTTGTACATGCAAGACTTATTGCTATGATGCTGTCTTGTGTATGCATAGCTCCATAAGGAAACCAAATGTTACCTAGAATATGCTATGGAAGTGAATATAGCTGCCAATAATTTTGCAACAACAATCACACCTTGTGTTATGTAAAGCGGGTAACACTTGGCCCTTGGGTTAGGATGCATGCATGCATTATAGTTCTTGGATTATTGTATATGGACTAACCCTGTATGGAAAAGAGTAATGGATGATTAAAAGTAACATTTGACTTTTTTGTGTGAAAATATGAAATACTTTGTGCTTCTGTAACCAGCCGGTAAGTGGAGCTCTCAACGCATTTTCACATTATTGCCAGGCTCTCCTTAGCCTCTCTGTGGAAAAAATGGATTTTGGACTTATCAAAAAATACTTTTCTTGGAGTTAATTACAGGACACAGGAGGAATATTCAGGTACTTAAAGTTATGCTGCTGCATTCAGATGATTGGACACAAGAGCTGTAAGGAAAGGCCAGTATAACAACTCCCTCCCCCAGCCTGCCCCAGTTTTGTATAAAGCAATAGTAGGAGCTCTTTATTTAGAAAACAGAGGGAGGGGCCTGTGTTCTGTAATGTACGCTAAAAAAAATCTATTATGGTAAGCCAAAAATCCTATTTTTGAATTGTACATACACAGGATGAGTATTCTGGTACATAGGGACATCCAAAAGCAGCCCAACTAAGGGGTGGGCAACACAGCAAACAAAATGCTAACTGGCCCAGAAAAACAACAGGTTAGCAAAGGGGTCCTACCAGAGTCTACAGAGCTGCCTCAAGAACCATACATTCTAAGCTGGCATCAACTAAAGCCTAACCGCCTACCTAGTAAACATAAGAAACGTGTGAATAGAAGGTGGCAGCCTTGCTAATCTGAGAAACATTTGCCCGATGCTGAAAAGCCCAAGAGGCACTAACCAACCCAGTGGAGTGTGCTAATGGGAAAGGAGGGAAACATGCCCTGAGATCATAGACTTGAATGTAAGTTGCCAAATGCACCTGGTGATGGTGGAATGGTAAGCAGGTTGTTCCTTACTGGAATGTTCAGGAATCACAAAAATAAATTAGACAGTCATAAGAAAGCCAAAGCCAAGAGATAGAACAGTGCGTACCACATCCAGACAATAAAGAGAAACCTCCTTAGGGTGTGTCAGAGCAGGATAGAGAGATGTAGGACAATGTCACTTATCCTTCTTCCCAGCGGGGTCGGGGTACTGCTTCCAGGGCAAAGCTGAGAATTAGCCAATGAGCCCCAGTTGCCCTGCAATGAACTGTAGAAGAAAAAAAATCACCTTGGGAAAAGTAAAAGAGGGTTGCCTATTTTGTCACAGAGAGAAGGGCTACACTGAACTGTCTTTACAGCTTTTGTTTGCCAGTGTTCAGTCTCCTGAAGGCAACAGCATAATTCTATGTACCTAAATACTCATCTTGTGTTCCATAATGTACAGTTAAAGTGGTTGTAAATAGTGATGAGCCGAACACCCCCGGGTTCGGTTCGCACCAGAACCCGCGAACGGACCGAAAGTTCGTACGAACATTAGAACCCTATTAAATACAATGGATGCGAACGTTCGAATTCTAAAGTGCTAATTATAACAACTATTATGCATGTTATTGTCCTAAAAAGGGTTTGGGAACCCGGGTTGTGCACCAGGGGACATGTATCAATGCAAAAAGAAGTTTTAAAAACGGTCGTTTTTCGGGAGCAGTCATTTTAATGATGCATAAAGTGAAAAAAAAAAGTCAAATATTCCTTTAAATATCGTACCTGGGGGGTGTCTAAAGTATGCCTGTGAAGTGCCACGTGTTTCCCGTGTTTAGAACTGTCCCTGCACAAAATGACACTTCTAAAGGAAAAAAAAGCCATTTAAAACTTCTTGCGGCTTTAATGTAATGTCTGGTCCCGGTAATATGGATGAAAATCTTTAAGAAAAAATGGCATAGCTACCCCATGACCCCCCCCCCCCCTACCCCAGCCCATTACCAGCCCCTTTGGGTCTTGTATGGATATTAAGGGGAACCCCGCACATAAAATAAAAAAGGCCCTATATACTCTGAACAGCCGTATACAGGCGGTGCATACAAGACAGGGACTGTAGGTTTGTTCTTATGTAGAATGTGTTTGTAATTTTGAACAGGTACATTGTTGAAGTGTAGCTCCAGCCCAAAAATCTATTTTTAAACTTTTTGGGAAACATAGGTAAGGGTTATCACCCCTGTAACATTTGTTTTGCTGTCTGTGCCCCTGTTCAGAACATTTCACCTCACTTTCCGTCCCAATGACAACTGTTTTTGAAATGTGGTGTTTTTCTTGAAACAAGGATTGCTGATAAAGCATCAGTACAGAGGAGACACCTTTCTCCCATATTTATTCTTACAGGAGAGAATTTTCCTTCCTAGGGGTAGATTTCCTCTCACTTCCTGTTGTCTTCTTTCGTTTGCAAGTAGGAGTCGTTTGTAAGTTGGATGTTTGAAAGTAGGGACCTGCCGTATATACTCTGCAGAAATAGGCCCCTTAGTTGTTGGTGTTGGCACAACACTGTAAGCACTCACAGTTACTCTTGGTTGGTGCTGGAACGCCCTGCTGTCAACTATTATATCATGAATTTTAATTACATATAATTCTTGAACAGTGGTAGTAAAAATTGGGGCTTTGATGGTGGTGCTGGTGCCACAACACTGTAAGCCCTGACAGTTACTCTTGGTGGGTGCAGCAATGGGCCCTGCTGTGAATTATTAGATCAAGAATTGTAATTGCATGCCCCTGTTGAACAGGGGCTGAAAAATTGGGCTTTTCGTGGTGGTGGTGGTGGTGGTGGTGTTGCCACAACACTGTAAGCCCTCAGAGTTACTCTTGGTGGGTGCAGGAATGGGCCCTGCTGTGAATTATTAGATCAAGAATTGTAATTACATGCCCCTTTTGAACAGGGGCTGAAAAATTGGGCCTTTCGTGGTGGTGGTGGTGGTGGCGTTGCCACAACACTGTAAGCCCTCAGACTTACTCTTGGTGGGTGCAGGAATGGGCCCTGCTGTGAATTATTACATCAAGAATTGTAATTGCATGCCCCTGTTGAACAGGGGCTGAAAAATTGGGCCTTAGGCACTGGTGGCACAACACAACAACCCCTCACAGATACTGTACTTGGAGCACAGCAATGAGCCCTGTTGCAAAGTATTGCTTCAAAAATTGTAATGACACGCCCCTGTTAAACAGGGGCTGAAAAATTGGGCCTTAGGCACTGGTGGCACAACACTACAACCCCTCACAGATACTGTACTTGGAGCACAGCAATGAGCCCTATGGCAAATTATTGCTAAAAAAATTGTAAGTACACGCCCCTGTAAAACAGGGGCTGAAAAATTGGGCCTTAGCCACTGGTGGCGGCACCCATAAACAAAAATGATCTTCCAAGCTATCATCATCAATCGTATCATTGAGGACTCGGAGGAGGAGGATAGCCAGTCAACATAACAGCACAGGCACTCAGCATCAGCATCAGTCTTGAAGGGACGTGACATGTTAAAATCAATTAGTCTGTTATATCAGCATCAGGTGTGTGGTAGCTGGTGGTGATCCAAGACTGGTTCATCTTGATGAAAGTCAGTCGATCAACCGAGTCGGTGGACAGGCGCACCCTGTGATCCGTGACAAATCCTCCAGCAGCACTGAATGTGCGTTCCGAAAGAACGCTGGATGCAGGACAGGCCAGTAGCTCAATTGCATACTGTGCAAGCTCTGGCCAGTGATCCATCCTCAAGACCCAGTAAGCCAGAGGATTTTCGGTGGGGAAGGTGTCCAAGTCTGACCTTGCCCCTAGATATTCCTGCACCATGTTTATCAGACGCTGGCGATGGTTGCTGGAACCAATCATACTTTGGGGCTGCGGACTAAAGAATTGTCTGAACGCATCGGTCAGACGGCCACCTTCCCCACCGCTCCTTCTTTGACTGGCCGAAGCCTCAGCAACTCGTTGTCCTGGACCAGGAGTTTGTAACCTCCCAGTCTCTGGGAACGCGTTGCACAGACCTTTCTGCAAGGCCTCCCGGAGTTGTCTCATCCTCTGCTCCCTCTGCGACGGTAACATAAGGTCCGCAACCTTACCCTTGTACCGTGGATCAAGGAGAGTGGCCAGGCAGTAATGGTCCCTCTCCTTGATCCGAAGAATACGAGGATCCTTCCGCAGACTTTGCAGGATCAGGGAGGCCATGCAGCGTAGGTTTGCTGAGGCATTCGCTCCGGAGTCCTCTGGGTCACTAAGGACGACATGATCCGCAGTCACCTCCTCCCAGCCACGTACAAGTCCACTGGTTTCTTGGGACTGTAAATCATCCCTAAAAGACTGCTGCTGATGATGCTGAGTGCCAGCCTCCACCTCCATGCTGACACAATCCTCCTCCTCCTCCTCCTCCTCCTCCTCTTCCTCTTCCTGTGCGATGGGTGGGACAGAAGGAACACTGTCTGGGTAAAGGGGGCCTTGAGAGGCAAGGAAGTCCTCCTCTTCCTGCCTCTGTTCTGCCTCAAGTGCCCTGTCCATTATTCCACGCAGCGTGTGCTCCAACAGGTGGACAAGAGGTACAGTGTCACTGATGCATGCACTGTCACTGCTCACCATCCTCGTGGCCTCCTCAAATGGTGCCAGGACAGTGCATGCATCCCTGTTCATGCCCCACTGGCGTGGAGAAAAAAAACCAAGCTCCCCTGACCCTGTCCTGGTGCCGTAGTCGCACAGGTACTCATTGATGGCCCTCTGCTGCGTGTGCAGCCGCTGCAGCATGGCCAACGTTGAGTTCCACCTGGTGGGCATGTCACATATAAGGCGGTTCTTGGGCAGGTTCAACTCCTTTTGCAGCTCAGCCAGGCGAGCACTGGCATTATAAGATCTGCGGAAATGCACACAGACTTTCCTGGCCTGCCTCAGGACATCCTGTAAGCCCGGGTACCTGCCCAAGAACCGCTGCACCACCAGGTTAAGGACGTGAGCCACACAGAGCACATGGGTCAGTTGTCCCTGTCGGAGGGCGGAGAGGAGGTTGGTGCCATTGTCGCAAACCACCATTCCTGGCTTAAGCTGGCGTGGCATCAACCACCTCTCGGCCTGGCCCTGCAGAGCAGACAGGACCTCTGCCCCAGTGTGGCTTCTGTCCCCCAAACACACCAGCGCAAGCACGGCATGGCATCTTTTTGCCTGCGTACTTGCGTAGCCCCGTGAACGGCTACGGAGCACCGCTGGTTCATAGGACAAACCACAGGAAGAGGCCATGGAGGAAGAAGAAGAGGAGGGGGTGGAGGAGAGAGGTGTGTCACAACCAGTAGTAGCATTTTGGAGGCGTGGCGGTGGGACAACCTCCAACACTACTGCACCTTGTCCTGCATCCTTCCCAGCTGCCAAAAGAGTGACCCAATGGGCCGTGAAAGAAAGGTAACGTCCCTGTCCATGCCTGCTGGACCATGAGTCAGCGGTAATATGCACCTTACCGCTGACCGCCCTGTCCAGCGAGGCCAAGACATTGCCTTCCACATGCCGGTAGAGAGCCGGAATAGCCTTCCGTGAGAAAAAGTGGCGTTTGGGAACCTGCCACTGAGGAACCGCACATTGCACAAACTCACGGAAGGGGGCCGAGTCTACCAACTGAAAAGGCAGCAGTTGAAGCGCTAGCAATTTAGCCAAGCTAGCATTCAACCGCTGGGCATGTGGATGGCTGGGAGTGAACTTCTTTCGACGGTCCAGGAGCTGGGGCAGGGAAATTTGCCTGCTAGAATCGGACGTCGGTGTACTGCTAGCAGAGTGGCCGCAAGTACTTGGCTGTGACACGCCTAATTCTACACCTTCATTCCTCTCAGTGCATGTTTCAGAGAGGACTGAAGTTATAGTGGGGTTGGAGATCCCAGCTGATGCGGTGCAAGGAGAGGTCCGCTTTGTTCTTTGGTGTGGGTCTTTGAGGTAGGCTTGCCAACGAGCTGCATGGCAGGTCAACATATGTCTGGTCAGGCATGTGGTACCCAAGCGGCTGATGTTTTGGCCACGCGATATACGCTTGAGACATATGTTGCAAACAGCAGCTGTGCGATCTGATGCACTAGCCTCAAAAAAGGCCCACACCAAGGAACTTTTTGAATGACGGGCAGAGGCAGCGCCCTGCACAGGCGGAGCTCTGCGGTGTGATTCCGTCGGTGTACTGCCCTTACGCTGGCCACCAAAGGGCATCCTGTCTCGTTGGAGATGTGCCTCCTCCTCATCCTCCTCCTCCTCTCTCCTATTAGGCACCCACGTGGAGTCAGTGACCTCATCATCCCCTCCCTCCTCATCACTGGAGCCAATCTGGCAGTATGCTGCAGCTGCTGGAACATGACTGCCAGATTGGTGTCCTTCTTGAGCATCCCCTCTGTCTGCTCTCACCCTACTGCCTTCCTGTAGCTGGGTTTCATCATCAGACCCTTCGAAACGCTGGGCATCCTCCTGGAGCATGTACCCAACACTGTGCTCAAACAGTTCGGGGGACTCCTCAGGAGGAGGACATGGTGGGTCTAGGGAAGGAGTGACTGATGATGAGTCTGACATTGATACCAGGGAAGAGGACGCTTTGGCAGCTGCTTTGCCAGTACCCTGAGCCTGGGTGAGAGAGGATGAGGAGGAGGAGGAGGGCTTGGTCATCCACTCTACCAAGTCTTCGGCATGATGTGGCTCAACATGTCCAGCTGCCGAAAAGAAGGACAAGCGTGTCCCATGGCCATGTGCTGATGACAATGCACCGCGTCCACGACCAGCACTGTTGCCCCCAGACACAGAGCCTGCTTGCCCTCTTTTATTGCCTCCTGACTGTCTGCCTCTCCTTGTTTGCCTTCCAGACATTCTAATAGATGGCCTGCAGGGAGATGGGAAAAAAGCAATAAGGGCTACCTTCAGGTGTCCTTCTCTGTCCCTTGAAACAAGGACTTGCACAGTGAAAGAAACTGACACTCTCCCTACCTACAGTTTTCTGTCCCTAGAAAAAATGTTTTTTTTAAGCACAATATAGCACAAGGAGAATTCACTCACTGTCCTTCCAGGTCCCTGGAAACAAGGACTTGCACAGTGAAAGAAACTGACACTCTCCCTACCTACAGTTTTCTGTCCCTAGAAAAAATGTTTTTTTTAAGCACAATATAGAACAAGGAGAATTCACTCACTGTCCTTCCAGGTCCCTGGAAACAAGGACTTGCACAGTGAAAGAAACTGACACTCTCCCTACCTACAGTTTTCTGTCCCTAGAAAAAATGTTTTTTTTAAGCACAATATAGCACAAGGAGAATTCACTCACTGTCCTTCCAGGTCCCTGGAAACAAGGACTTACTTGCACAGTGAAAGAAACTGACACTCTCCCTACCTACAGTTTTCTGTCCCTAGAAAAAATGTTTTTTTAAGCACAATATAGCACAAGGAGAATTCACTCACTGTCCTTCCAGGTCCCTGGAAACAAGGACTTACTTGCACAGTGAAAGAAACTGACACTCTCCCTACCTACAGTTTGCTGTCCCTAGAAAAAATGTTTTTTTTAAGCACAATATAGCACAAGGAGAATTCACTCACTGTCCTTCCAGGTCCCTGGAAACAAGGACTTGCACAGTGAAAGAAACTGACACTCTCCCTACCTACAGTTTTCTGTCCCTAGAAAAAATGTTTTTTTTAAGCACAATATAGCACAAGGAGAATTCACTCACTGTCCTTCCAGGTCCCTGGAAACAAGGACTTGCACAGTGAAAGAAACTGACACTCTCCCTACCTACAGTTTTCTGTCCCTAGAAAAAATGTTTTTTTTAAGCACAATATAGCACAAGGAGAATTCACTCACTGTCCTTCCAGGTCCCTGGAAACAAGGACTTGCACAGTGAAAGAAACTGACACTCTCCCTACCTACAGTTTTCTGTCCCTAGAAAAAATGTTTTTTTTAAGCACAATATAGCACAAGGAGAATTCACTCACTGTCCTTCCAGGTCCCTGGAAACAAGGACTTGCACAGTGAAAGAAACTGACACTCTCCCTACCTACAGTTTTCTGTCCCTAGAAAAAATGTTTTTTTTAAGCACAATATAGCACAAGGAGAATACACTCACTGTCCTTCCAGGTCCCTGGAAACAAGGACTTACTTGCACAGTGAAAGAAACTGACACTCTCCCTACCTACAGTTTTCTGTCCCTAGAAAAAATGTTTTTTTAAGCACAATATAGCACAAGGAGAATTCACTCACTGTCCTTCCAGGTCCCTGGAAACAAGGACTTGCACAGTGAAAGAAACTGACACTCTCCCTACCTACAGTTTTCTGTCCCTAGAAAAAATGTTTTTTTTAAGCACAATATAGCACAAGGAGAATTCACTCACTGTCCTTCCAGGTCCCTGGAAACAAGGACTTGCACAGTGAAAGAAACTGACACTCTCCCTACCTACAGTTTTCTGTCCCTAGAAAAAATGTTTTTTTTAAGCACAATATAGCACAAGGAGAATTCACTCACTGTCCTTCCAGGTCCCTGGAAACAAGGACTTGCACAGTGAAAGAAACTGACACTCTCCCTACCTACAGTTTTCTGTCCCTAGAAAAAATGTTTTTTTTTAAGCACAATATAGCACAAGGAGAATTCACTCACTGTCCTTCCAGGTCCCTGGAAACAAGGACTTGCACAGTGAAAGAAACTGACACTCTCCCTACCTACAGTTTTCTGTCCCTAGAAAAAATGTTTTTTTAAGCACAATATAGCACAAGGAGAATTCACTCACTGTCCTTCCAGGTCCCTGGAAACAAGGACTTGCACAGTGAAAGAAACTGACACTCTCCCTACCTACAGTTTTCTGTCCCTAGAAAAAATGTTTTTTTTAAGCACAATATAGCACAAGGAGAATTCACTCACTGTCCTTCCAGGTCCCTGGAAACAAGGACTTGCACAGTGAAAGAAACTGACACTCTCCCTACCTACAGTTTTCTGTCCCTAGAAAAAATGTTTTTTTTAAGCACAATATAGCACAAGGAGAATTCACTCACTGTCCTTCCAGGTCCCTGGAAACAAGGACTTGCACAGTGAAATAAACTGACACTCTCCCTACCTACAGTTTTCTGTCCCTAGAATTTTTTTTTTTTTAAGCACAATATAGCACAAGGAGAATTCACTCACTGTCCTTCCAGGTCCCTGGAAACAAGGACTTGCACAGTGAAAGAAACTGACACTCTCCCTACCTACAGTTTTCTGTCCCTAGAAAAAATGTTTTTTTTAAGCACAATATAGCACAAGGAGAATTCACTCACTGTCCTTCCAGGTCCCTGGAAACAAGGACTTACTTGCACAGTGAAAGAAACTGACACTCTCCCTACCTACAGTTTTCTGTCCCTAGAAAAAATGTTTTTTTTAAGCACACTATAGCACAAGGAGAATTCACTCACTGTCCTTCCAGGTCCCTGGAAACAAGGACTTACTTGCACAGTGAAAGAAACTGACACTCTCCCTACCTACAGTTTTCTGTCCCTAGAAAAAAATGTTTTTTTTAAGCACAATATAGCACAAGGAGAATTCACTCACTGTCCTTCCAGGTCCCTGGAAACAAGGACTTGCACAGTGAAAGAAACTGACACTCTCCCTACCTACAGTTTTCTGTCCCTAGAAAAAATGTTTTTTTTAAGCACAATATAGCACAAGGAGAATTCACTCACTGTCCTTCCAGGTCCCTGGAAACAAGGACTTGCACAGTGAAAGAAACTGACACTCTCCCTACCTACAGTTTTCTGTCCCTAGAAAAAATGTTTTTTTTAAGCACAATATAGCACAAGGAGAATTCATTCACTGTCCTTCCAGGTCCCTGGAAACAAGGACTTGCACAGTGAAAGAAACTGACACTCTCCCTACCTACAGTTTTCTGTCCCGAGAAAAAATGTTTTTTTTAAGCACAATATAGCACAAGGAGAATTCACTCACTGTCCTTCCAGGTCCCTGGAAACAAGGACTTGCACAGTGAAAGAAACTGACACTCTCCCTACCTACAGTTTTCTGTCCCGAGAAAAAATGTTTTTTTTAAGCACAATATAGCACAAGGAGAATTCACTCACTGTCCTTCCAGGTCCCTGGAAACAAGGACTTGCACAGTGAAAGAAACTGACACTCTCCCTACCTACAGTTTTCTGTCCCTAGAAAAAATGTTTTTTTTAAGCACAATATAGCACAAGGAGAATTCACTCACTGTCCTTCCAGGTCCCTAGAAACAAGGACTTGCACAGTGAAAGAAACTGACACTCTCCCTACCTATCCTTCTCTTTCCCTAAACTAAAGGAATCCAGGTTAAGCAAGAAAGAAATAAAAGTCACTGTCCCTGCCTATGCTGCTCTATCCCTGCTCCGGAACACACTACACTAGGCCGCCGTGCTGGCGGCCTTTTATAGTGTGGGGCGTGTACTAAACACCCTCAGCAATAATTGGCCACAGGCATCCTGCCTGTGGCCAATCATTGCTCTCCTCGCTGCCGGCGCTGTGATTGGCCAAGCATGCGGGGTCACAGTGCATGCTTGGCCAATCACAGCGCCTGGATGACACTGCGATGGCGTAGTGCATTGTGGGCCGTTCGCGTCACTCGAATTTGGCGCGAACGGCCCAAATCGTTCGATCTTCGTCGAACGATCGAACAGCCGATGTTCGACTCGAACACGAAGCTCATCCCTAGTTGTAAACCTTCACATATACCCCGTGAAGTGAACAGCCTCAGGTGAAACAAATTCTCCTGCATAGGTTTTACGTGTTCATCTGCAGTCTTCCCCGCTCTACACCCTTTCAAAAGTGCAGATCGTGTTAAAAATCTTTCTTCATCTGTCAGCAGCATAGAGGAGGGGGTGGAGAGTCTGCAGTTATAGTGTGTGAGAGCTGATTGGAGAAAAGGAGCACACCCCCTCCACACAGCAGAACTGTGTTGTGAACAGACAAGCTCCATTCAGAGCTCTCCCTCCCGACACAAATTGATCTTGTGTCGGGAAAACTTCTGAGAAGTGACTCATGCTGACAACAGAGGAACGAAGCACCAGAGACAAACGACACTTAGAGCTTTGGAAAGAGACGAGTAAACACTACATATATATGTACTTTGCTCAGATTCCATGACTCAGATAGTCTGAAAGGGAGCAGCGTCTGCTGTTTTCTCACTTTAGAAAACACAGAATGCTTTTAAATCCTTTGTCATGGGTATACCTTGTATTAAATATATATATACAAAACAAATATATGCAAAACCAGATATAGAACACAGATATGAATTATCAGTTTAAAAAATATGAACCTAAAATTATTGAAATAATACTGATCAAATACAATTATAATTTCTCTTTAAATGCCAGGAAATCTCATTAGAAGAACTGAGGAAGCCACTTTGAGTGTTGAAATATTTTAAAGAGTAACCAGATTTTCCAGTTCTTTTTGGTTGACAACCACTACCTATACTATAAACCTGGATGACTAAAATACTTTGAAGAGATATACTGTAGCTATTCTTTTTTTTGCACAATCTAGTCAAAAAATCAAGGGCAAGGGGAGGGAAATTAACATGTTTAGAATTTTATGATCCCTAATCAATAACAGTGTGCACATTATTCTCCTGGAGGAGAAAGATCGAATGCAGAAGTTTCCATAAAAATGAAGATCAGTGGGTAGAGAACCTGACAGACTTGGAACTTACCTAGCCAGAAAGGGAGGTTCTGGTCAATAGGTTGAACTTTTTTGACACTATAACATATCTAATTGGATGAATTCATTACAAGCAGAATAAATTATCTGAAACAATAAGGATGAAAAATTCCACCTTACAGCTAAACTCAAGGAATAAAAACTTTAATTTAAATATGCACCTCTATAGCCATAACATGTATAATTTCAATTTACCCAGATATTATCTTGTAAAAGTAGCAGTGGCATCATCACTTTAAATAGTCCCTGCAGAGAGCTGTGGGTGGGACCCAGCAGGTCATCCCACTTAAAGGGGTTGTAAAGCTTCGTGTTTTTTCACCTTAATGCATCCTATGCATTATGGTGAAAAAACATCTTGCACTCTCCGCCCCCCCCCCCCGAGCCCCCTTTTTACTTACCTGAACCCCCGAAACTCCGTGGGCGCGATCCCGCGTTGCTTTCCCCCAGCTCCTGTGGGCTCTTCATTGGATGATTGATATGATTGATAGCAGCGCAGCCATTGGCTCTTGCTGCTGTCAATCAAATCAATGATGCGGTGTGCCGGGGGCGGGCCCGAGTGATACACTCGGCGGCTATGGCCGCCAAGTGTATCACACGGGAGCGCGCCCACAAGCTAACCCCCTTGGGAGAGTGCTTCCCAGAGGGGGGTTAGCTCTTGCGGGGAGGAGCGGAGACAGCCGCCGGGGGACCCCAGAAGACGAGGAACTACAGGGGGATGCAGGACCACTCACCCGGAGAAAGAGCAAGCAGTGACTGGTCTTCATTAAAGTAAGGTCCTGCACAAAAGAAAAATGTAGGAGCTGTTTCATATTGGATTACTGTACAGATCTGGAAAAAGTACAAAAAAATACCAAAGTTAATATTTGTTTAGCCTGTAGTTAAAGTTTAAGTTTCTGTCACCCTAGTGGATACTAAAGCACATGCTCTGAGCTCTGACCTGCAAACTCATCATTAGTTCCCATCTGAGCTTTTTCATTCCTCTTTGCCTTACTGTAAATGGCACATCATTTTATAATTCTGAAAAGCTGATGGACAGTTCAAAAGAAAAAGCAAAAATGTTCTACAGGAATGGACTGCTGTGCATTGTCAACTAAAAGGTTGAATGCTTTAAAAATGAAATGAGTCACTATAATAAAATAAAAAAAAAGCCTATTCTTTAGGCTGATCAAAAAGACATGAAGCACAGGCAGCAGTATACGGATGTACACTTCAGTCATTATTAGAAAAAGATGTGCCAGAAAAAAAACATATTCTGCAGCACTCACTGACATTCAACTTATGATAGCCATGACCGCATATATAGCATTAAAAAAATACACATAACACACTGCTTCAAAATTTGAATGCTTCTAAATCTTGGATACTATATACAAATTCTACTTAGACACTGCTGAGCTGACACAGTGACGCAAGATGCCTAAACAAAACATAAAACATGTTACATGCAAACTAGTCTAACAATGGCCTGCAGGTTCTCAGTAATTCTCAACCAGGATTTGCTATAGTTATATTCATGCTCACCTTTATTCTGTAAGGCTAGCCATAGATAAGCCGATACCTTACTGACAATAACTGAAAAGCTTGTCTTAGCTACAGGACCTGTCTGCCAGGATGCTTTCCCAACCATGAAATATTTAATATTACTGTACTTAGAACAGTGCATATGAAATCTGATTGGATGTCATAGGTACTTTCACTTTTTGTTAATTTAGTTCACTCTGTTGTGGGAAAAGGGCTGCCACCAACCCTATCACACAAATAGTAATCAATCAATCAATCAATCAACCCCTATGGGATTTTGAAGACAACCAAACCAACTAAAGAAATCCATTAATATTGAATGAAGTAAAATATAAATACAAATTTTAAAACCACAAAACAGCTGCAGTTGGCCACAGTTAGCAGATTCCATTAAGCAAGTGACTATATGGGACACTAGATCTATACAATGCAATGGTTTTGGGGAGTTCCACCCAACATGTATTTGTTAATTGATGTCAACCATACATAAGCTAACTGTGGCCATTGTGGTCGTTTTGTGGTTTTAAAATTTGTATTTCTATTTTACTTTGTTCCTTATTAAACATGAAATTTTAATGAAATATGGTTTTCTTAAAAGAGAAGTATGGGATTTTTTTATCCCATATATATACTTACCTAGGTGGATGCAGCATCGGTCAGATGCTGCATCTGTCCCCTGCCACCTCTTCACTGAGAACCAAGCCATCAAACAACGCTGATTGCTTGGTTCTTTCACCCCCCCGAGCAAAGAGCTGCTGCCTGTCAGTCAGCATCTCTCCTGCTTTGCTATAAGTCCAGGGCACCTGGTGGATCCAGACTTCCAAAATTAGGATGATGCGGTCCCTGGACTGATCTTGGTGACGTCAGCAGAGAGAGGACTTCAGACTGTTCTATGCAGAAAATGGGTCACGAGAGTGCAAAATGAATTGAGCTTAGGCTGGACTTCTCCTTTAAGTTGGTTTGGTTGCCTTCAAAATCCCATACAGATATTTGCACTTTGCTCTTTACATTTTTTGCAGCCAATTTCAAGTGCGTGTTGAAAATCTGGGCACTGTGCACCCAAAAGAAAAACTAACAACTGGGTTCAAAAATCAATACGGCAGTGATGACAACGAATGGGACAACACCCAAAGGCAAAAGCTGTCTATAAAAAAAACTAGAAAAAAGGTACGTACCTCCTGGGTCCTTGGTGACAGTTTGAGGACCATAGAAACCCTGTTAATACCCTAAAACTACACATTGCCCTGCTCTTACATACAACATTGCAGAAAGGGGTTCCCTAAAAAGTATAAATACAGGTTTGGTGACCGTTGGGAGGAATAGGGAGCCTCAATTGGGTTTTAGTGTAACCCCCAGATGTAACAACTTTCTAAACTTAAAGTGGTTGTTAAGCCACTATATCATCTGTGTACCATCCCATCTGTTATATAATGCTATGTGTCCCAGTGCCTGTGCTGTATAAAAACAATGCTGATTTCTACCTTATCTTAGAGCATCTCCCGGCACTCACGTGACTCCTTGGCTCTTTCCTCTCCTCGGCTGACAGCTATAGCGGCCGGGGCCAAGAATCCCCTGCTGACATCAGCAAGGAGGAGAGGGGAAGAGGAGCAAAGAGCCGAGGAGTCACGTGAGCACTGGGAGACGCTCTAAGCCCTGGTTCACACTGGTGCGATTTGACATGTCAAATCGCATGTCAAATCGGCGATATTTGCCGCAAATTGCGGGCAATGGCACCATCCTAATCGGTGCGACGCCGCATCTGCGGCGTTGCACCGATTTCAAAAAGTAGTTTCTGTACTACTTTTTGCGATTTCGGGCCGCGATTTACATTGACATCTGTCCCTGCACAGATGTACCTGTAATCGCGGCCGAAATCGGGACTGACAGGCAGGAGTGAAATCGTGCGAGTTCAGCTGAACTTGCACGGCTTCACTCCCGCAGCCCCAGTGTGAACCTGGGCTTAGACGAGGTAGAAATCTTCTTTTTTTTTATACAGCACAGACACTTTGACACATAGCATTATATAACAGATGGGAAGGTATACAGATGATATCGCTTTTAAATAGCAGCAGGAGGGGGTGCGGGCAGTGTCTGGAGCTGACAGGCAGGCAGGGGAGGGGGGAGAGGACCAGGGAGAGCAGAGAGTTGACACAGCGGATGATGGAGGCACGTAAACTGACCACGTGGTTAGTTTACAGGGGGGGGGGCAAAAACTGGCAGTATCAGCCAGATATTGCAGGTGATTCAGGGGGCAAAATCACACAGCACAAGCACTGTGCTGTATAACATGCTTTAAGGGAACAGGATCAATTTTTTTGGGGTAACAAACACTTTAATCTGAACCTAAAAATGTTTTACCTAATGTAACCAAGCCTACAGGTTTTATAACACAAACAATTCAATAATGCTAATACAGCACCAATAATGCCACCAATATAGGTCAGCAATATGGTGTGCAAAAATATATAACAAAATCGCTCAATCCAAAAATGCACACCATAAGTGTTTAGTCCTGAAGTTAAAGGACACATGTGTCTCATGTGTTTCATGTGTCTACGTAATTAAATGTAAAGGCCTTAAAGTTTATTAAAATCTTGATTTTAGGATTTAAAAAAGGGTCCCGTGCTACTGTTTTGTTCCGGAGCTGTGCGATTTTAAGCTATATAGCCTGTGAGACTCACATCTGAAAAGTACAAATCACACCATAAAATCGCACCGCACTGGCACTCCTAATTGCATGTAAAATAACACCACATCAGTGTAAACCCGGGCTCAGACACGTGCAGTGGAAGGACTGAGAATAGCAAACAATATCAAATCTGCTAAAACAGTTATCCAAGTCAAAATACAAAAGAAGTAAATTAGTGCTGTTCGTGCATCATATACGTGATATAATAAGAATTACATATACGTGGTGGCTCATGGAGCGCTCACCTGGTGATCTAATGATTTATTTCTTAGCAATTAGGTCAGATTTAGAATTTAAAAAAGCATTTATAGCAATCCATTAAATGCACAAATTAAATAAAGAGCTATTTTGGATTTTTGTCCATTTACTACTGAGGTACACAGTCCTGCCACACAGCACGACCAGCCAAAAAATGTTTTTGTTCTACTGAAATTCAGTAATGCAGCTATTTTTTTTCCTTCCCCCATCCCGTGATTGGACAGTAAAAGAGAAGCAGCAGACTGATTAGCCCATCCCGGTGCCACTCTCTCTCCTGTGATCAGCATGTTCCTTGTTAGAACATGAGCACTTCAGCACTCTCTGTGCTGCTTCTCCCTGCGCCAGTCTAAGCTTCACTGTACAAGGTATTGCAAGGGGCTGATGCCAAGCCAAATTCAAGTTCTTAGAATAAGTGCTTTCCAAATGCATTTAACTGCCTGCAGTTCAGCTTTAAACACTGATTCAGAAAGAAATTTCTGCAATGATATTTTAGTGAATAAAGAATACGAGTGTCATTATCAACACCACCAGTTTACATCTGTGACAATAACAAGAGAGCCCCTGTTCAGCAGATGAACACGTTTTAATAAAAGCATTTCAATGTGGATTTGAACACATCATAGTATTCTTAGATGTTTGTTTCCACTGTTTACCCTGTGGTACTGACCACTGCTCACGCAATGTAGACTATTCATGCGTCATAAGCTTAATACATTTCTAATAGGCTCCACAATTTCTGCAGTGATGATAGCATCACAGACAGAATTTATTAATATTTGATGAAATGAGCTGTCTCACCGTTCCTGACATTGCAAGGTTATACTATATTATGGCAGGAAAATTAGGAAACATTCCTGATGATAAGTATGTCTTTGACCTGTGCTCATGTAATGATATATTAGTTTAGGCCATATTGCAGGCAGGTTGAAATATTCCAACATAGTACCAAGTGATGACTGGTGAACACAAAGTCAACCATTTTTAATGTAAAAGACAACAGCATACTGGTGGGTATTAGTGACATAAAATAGTTTCAAATTATCACAAAATTCTTCTGATATTTATCATCAGGGGATGGGGAGGTAGCAGGATGAGAAGACCAGTTCAGACTTTATGGGGTGCTCCAAGTGATTGCTTGGCCTTCTGAAATATAATCCCTTATTATGATCTGGGTATATCCTTGAAACTTCTTTCAATTAGAAATGCCTGAACAGTTCAAGAGGGAGTCATCCAAGCTGACACCTAGTTAAAAAAAATTCCAAGGTCATCCCCAAAGGATCCAACAATGGAGTTCCTTGTATAGCTTGCCCTTTCTGTGCCTGATGCATTTCCCTAGTAGAGTAAGAGCAGGTTGACAAATAAGCTAGGAGAATATGGCATGGTTGATGTGCTCCCCCTGGGTTCATTAAAAGGAGAAGTATGGCCAAAGCTATTTTGATTATACTTCTCCTGTAGGTCACAAGAGTGTAGTTTGTCCTGCATAAAAAACAAAAATTGGGCCCGGGCAGTTTAAGTCATAATGTGCTAGTATGCATTGCATACTAGCACATTATGACAGACCTACCTGAAAACAAAGCCCTCCAGTGTGCTGTCACCGCTGAAGGAAGGTGCTTCCATCTTCAACCATCTTTCTTCCCGTTCACGGGATTCGGCCATATGAATGACCAAGCTGTCGATGACGTATGCACGTGGGAGTCCCTTTTTTACAGAAAGGCTATAAAGAAACTGCCTGGGTATGCACGGTTAGGATATATTTACTGTACCTATAGGTAAGCCTAATATGTATAGGCTTACATATAGTTAAAAATCATACAAGGGAGTTTACTCCCACTTCAACATTGGAGAATTGCTGTTTATTCTGCTCAGAATAATGTTCCAGCAAAGAAAATGTTCTATGGACATTAACCTCTTAACCTTTTGTATTTTATTGTATTTTGTCTGTACTGTATTGTAAAGCACTACATAAATTGTTGGTGCTATATACATTCTGTATTATAATAATATTAATGTAGCGGGGTGTTCCCCTTTAATGCAGAGAGACAAGAAGTTCCAGGTGAGAGGTGAGTCGGGAGGAAGTAAAGAGACATTACTGGAAGTGAAAGCAGAGGAGAGAGAGAGACTACATCTCCCAGTACATCTTGCAGCACCCAGGGTACATTGCTTCGGAACAGAGACTGCTGGGGCAGACTTTATAAAGGGGAGGTGGAGTTTGTTCTGCCTCTTTTGGACACCCCCTCTCCTACAAAGAGGATCTCTGTGCTGAACTGCTGTGTGCACAAGGCCTGAAGCCTGGGCCTTGTGCTCCTTTCCAAAGAGCCCTCTGCCAGCCTAGCAGAACCTTAGAGACATCTTCTCATCCTTACTGCAGTACACCAGAAGGATTGAAGACTTGGATGTCGGTGGATTCCTGTTCCTAGACGAATCGATGGAGGAAACGGACTTGGACTTGTCTGGGTGGTGAGAGCTGTTTAAAGACAGATACTTTTATCTTTACTATTCGTTCGGATTACAAAGTTGTTCTTCAAGTGCACCACCGAAAGATTTCTAGCGAATATTGTTTCACTGAACTTCCATTTAGATCAGTCAGGCCTGACTGCATAGGTAGACATTGCTGGGTGTTAGTCTACCCATGAGGGGAAGTAGCTGTAAAAGGGCAGCGCTAGAGTTGCATAGCAATACTTTATTATTCTGATTACTCTGTTTATCTTACTGTTTATTGCAGGGATCTGCAACTTGTTATACTGTTGTTTATTACTTGCCCATTAGCCTCAGTAAAATATCTGGGTCAAGTACATTGGTGTCAGTTTCACTTACTTTAATAGAAGTTTTAAAGTATATCACTGTGTGTGTTTGCCATAGGACTGCGTCACCTAGAGTTGCGGTCACGCGGTCCTATCTCCCCTTACTAGCTGTGCCACGGGAGGTTAGAGCCGATTGACAGCGGTGCACTACAGGGCCCAAAACAAAATCAGCGGCTCTCTTAACTGGGGGTAGCGCTACACGTGGGGGCTCGAGTCCGGGATCCTTGTACGTTGCACGCTGCAATCAAGCTGGTCAGAAGTACCAGCATGGACCCGCTAGCAATGTCACAGTGGTGCGCAGCGATTGGCGCCGATCCAACCGCGGCGGTAGTCATTGTACTCCCAGGGGAAAGATGGAAGGAAGAGGAGATAAAACAGCTCGTATTCTTACTGTCTCCGAGCCACAAAGCATGGGTGATGGATTTTAGGCCAGATCCAGTGATCTCGTTTACATACGCACTGGTAGAATGGAAAAACGAAATCCCAGAGCATTTTAAAAGTCAGAGTATACAAGCCATGGATAATCAGACCTATCACTTGATACATACGCTGCCAGTGAAGGAAGAATGGTTTCAGACACCAAAGCCATCACCCCCGCGATTATCTCCACCACTATCCCCTAAAGCAGAAAAGCCTAAGGAACTATTAAGCCCGGGATCACCGCTGGCCGCTATAGGGCCTGAATTGTTGAATGCTCTAGGAGACCTTGTAATTAAGTGCCAGAAAAGCAGTACGGTGCATGTGGAGGCCGGTTACTGGAAGCTTAGCACCTTCTCAGGGAAGCAACCAGTGCCTGCCGGAGAAGAAGAATTTAACACCTGGATTGAACAGGCCATGCAAGCGGTAGAAGGATGGGAGATACCAGAGGCGCAGAAGAAGCAGCACATCAGCGAAAGTCTAAAGGGCGCTGCTGCTGAAGCTGTAAAGAACCTCAGGCTTAGCAACGCTACCTGTACCGCAAATGACTATCTGACTATGCTGGAGGAGGAATTTGGCCAGCTGGAGAAGGCGACTGAACTGATATACCAGTTCGAACATACCCTCCAACAGCCGGGAGAGAAGTTATCCGAATATGTGCGGAGGCTAAACCGGAAGCTGTGCCAAATTGTCCTAAAGAAGGGAATACTGCCGCAGGTCATAGACGCAACCCGAATGAAGCAGATCCTGAGGGGAGCCCTGCGTTCAGATCCAGTTTGGCTCTACTTGAAGACCTCTGAAGGAGTGATGACTTTGAGTTACCGAGATCTTGTACGAATCATAAGAGATGAAGAAGCCCTCTTAAATGAACAGCAAGGGACTGAGAAGACCACTACCCTCCCCGCGGTGGGAGTCAGATCAGTTATGGCTACTGAACGGGACTCAGAAGTGGAGATCCTGAGGTCCCAAATGACCCAGGTGCTGGATCTTTTGACCACACTCCTGTCTGAAAACTCAGGAATGAAGGAACCCGAGGAATTAAAGAATGAACCACGCCAGAGCAGTTCAACACCAAACTCCCCACATAAGAGAAGAGAGATTGTCTGTTTCAACTTTGGAGGTGTAGGCCACTACCAGCAAGTATGTCCAAGTCCACGAATGGAGACAGAAGGCTGGGGGAGGCCTCAGGGAAGTGACCCAAGAATGGAGAGAAGATCCGGGCCTTCAAAAATAACTTTCCCTGAATCTGCGAGGAAGCGGTGGAGGACACCTGCAGTTTATGCCGTCTCAGTGAACAACGCTTATCAGCCTTCCAAACAACGCCAGAAACGACCTTCCCAGCGCCAGAAGCTGAAGAGAGCACAAGTCCAAGTATGCCAGCCTGCTGTTACAGGTGTTTCCAAAAGGACTGCTACCCAATTGGTAGGTCCTCTGCCTGTAGTGCCTGTTCTGATCGAAGGGATCTACACCAGAGCCATCCTTGATACAGGTGCTCAGGTTACCCTAATGACCAGAGACTTTTACAAGAAGTACCTGTCATACCTGCCCCTGGAAGAGTTGGGAGACACCAAGATTCAGGGTATTCAAGCAGAAGAGTACTCTTGTGATGGATGTCTGCAGATCAAGTTGTCGTGTGATCCATTGAGGGCTGGGGAGCCCCAGAACTTTGAGACACTGGCCATTGTCTGTCCCTGGCTGCCAGGGCCCTCAAGAGGCTCTCTCATCGTTGGGACCAATATCGATTTGGTGAAACGGCTTTTAGCCCCTGCTGTCCCCAGATGTGATCCCATACTCTCACTACCGGAAGAGGTTCCTGCTTCAGTACCAGAGGAAGAACCAAGAGTAGCTGAGACTGTGACTCCCAGGGAGAAGAGAAGGAAGAGAGTCATTCATCCTCCCCGGAAACTAACTCATGATCAGATGGGAGAAAGTTCCGAAGACACAGTCCTAACCTCAAGAAGGACCATGCCCACATCTGGTCCCTCCACTGTACATTTGGTGGAGGGCAACCCCAACTCACTTCCTGGCACAGTTAGACAGGTCGCCCCCACTGAAGCGACCTGTGGACAGGACAGCTCCCCATCATATGATGATCGGTGGGAGGCTCCTCTGTCAATCCTATGCAACCGCATTGAAGCTAAAATGTTTTGCAGATCTAAAAATGTTAGATGTCTTTGGGGACCAAAGAGTTCAAGTGGGGGGAGTGTGTAGCGGGGTGTTCCCCTTTAATGCAGAGAGACAAGAAGTTCCAGGTGAGAGGTGAGTCGGGAGGAAGTAAAGAGACATTACTGGAAGAGAAAGCAGAGGAGAGAGAGACTGCATCTCCCAGTACATCTTGCAGCACCCAGGGTACATTGCTTCGGAACAGAGACTGCTGGGGCAGACTTTATAAAGGGGAGGTGGAGTTTGTTCTGCCTCTTTTGGACACCCCCTCTCCTAGCAAGAGGATCTCTGTGCTGAACTGCTGTGTGCACAAGGCCTGAAGCCTGGGCCTTGTGCTCCTTTCCAAAGAGCCATCTGCCAGCCTAGCAGAGCCTTAGATACATCTTCTCCTCCTTGCTGCAGTACACCAGAAGGATTGAAGACTTGGATGTCGGTGGATTCCTGTTCCTAGACGAATCGATGGAGGAAACGGACTTGGACTTGTCCGGGTGGTGAGAGCTGTTTAAAGACAGATCCTTTATCTTTACTATTCGTTGGGATTACAAAGTTGTTCTTCAAGTGCACCACCGAAATATTTCTAGCGAATATTGTTTCACTGAACTTCCATTTAGATCAGTCAGGCCTGACTGCATAGGTAGACATTGCTGGGTGTCAGTCTACCCATGAGGGGAAGTAGCTGTAAAAGGGCAGCGCTAGAGTTGCATAGCAATACTTTATTATTCTGATTACTCTGTTTATCTTACTGTTTATTGCAGGGATCTGCAACTTGTTATACTGTTGTTTATTACTTGCCCATTAGCCTCAGTAAAATATCTGGGTCAAGTACATTGGTGTCAGTTTCACTTACTTTAATAGAAGTTTTAAAGTATATCACTGTGTGTGTTTGCCATAGGACTGCGTCACCTAGAGTTGCGGTCACGCGGTCCTATCTCCCCTTACTAGCTGTGCCATGGGAGGTTAGAGCCGATTGACAGCGGTGCACTACAGGGCCCAAAACAAAACCAGCGGCTCTCTTAACTGGGGGTAGCGCTACATTAATAAATATTCTTGATTGATAAATCGGATCCCTCAGCTTCAACCTGTTCTTGGTGTGGCACTATATGACCCACACTACTTCAAAGAATGTGGAGCTGTGCCAAGTTATCTACCTTCTGGGACCAAATTCTAAACTACCATATATATTCGAGTATAAGCCGACCCGAATATAAGCCGAGGCGCCTAATTTTACCACAAAAAATGGGAAAACGTATTGACTCAAGTATAAGCCTAGGGTGTCCATCTGCATGCCTCTCAGTGTTTATGTGCATGACTCACTGTGCCCATGCCTCACTGTGCCCATGCCTCACTGTGTCCATGCCTAGTCTGACGTTTAACATGGGAGTCTATGGAAGAGGTGCCCGGATTTGAAAAATCGGTGCTCCCCGGCCGTAGGTCCCCCAGACAACAAACTTTGCACACTTCTAGAGGAGAAATGGGGATATATGTGTGCAAAGTTCCGGGTCCAGCGGACCTAGGACCGGCCGGTACTGGGTCCCCAAAATTACCAGAGAAATTACCGTTTAACCTGGGAGTCTATGGAAGGGGTGCCCGGCTTTGAAAAATCGGTGCTCTCCGGGCCATAGGTCCCCCGGACAACAAACTTTGCACCCTTGTAGAGGAAGAGTGGGGCTACATGTGTCCCCAAAGTCCGGGAGATCAGGCGCAAAAAGGTGACTCGAGTATAAGCCGAGGGGGGGCATTTTCAGCACAAAAAAAATGTGCTGAAAAACTCAGCTTATACTCGAGTATATACGGTACATAAATACTATAATCGAGGATACAAATTGACAAGGATCCTATGATCTGCCTTTTCGTCTGTTTTGGCCCTTCCTCCTCATCAACATCCTTAACACCAGTTACAATACCATAATGGTCTTCACTATTTTTGTTGACGGCTCGCAGAACTATTTTAAAATCCCAGACATCACCTATTGCTCCCAAATTAACTACGGTGAAGAAGGAACTGAAATCCTTGATGTATGTTGAAAAACTGGACACGTTAACACAAGTTCTTAACTCTACAAAACTTTTCTTTAACCAATGGCAAAGATTTATGGTACACTAATCTTCAAACTCGGAAATATCCCAACTGATTACACCATTTCTTTATACTGAATGGTACAATAAAGCAAATATAAATAATTCTCTAGGCAGACTAAGAATTCTACCAAGTGATTCCTAGTATCAACAATTTTTCTCCACCAAGTGTCTGAGGGAATTCTAAGGATCTTCAACATAGTAAACCCCAAAACTATTGACGAACAACTGTTACTATTACTTTATATTATTACTAATATAAAGGATTTTTCTTTATGTTATGTTATTTTATTTCTGTTTTCATCCTTTGTTCTTTTTCTTTTATTTTCATGTTCTATATATCAGTTTAGATCTTCTGTACAGATAAATTGATTACAGTTAACTCCAAATTACTCATACATGCTTCCACTATAAATTAATAATTTGGTAATAGTTACCTTTTTACATATATGTTAATGTGATTAAAACAGCATGATATTAGGTACAAAGAAAGACATAATATCAATGCAGTAAAGGGAAACATTGGTAGTGGGTTAGAAGCAAGCTCTTTCTGTTTGAGGCTTGTAAATTGCAAGTTTTCAATAAAAATATAAAACAAATAATAATAATAACTTTTTACAATATTATTAACATTATCACTATAAAATTAACATCACTCCTTACCCACCATAAAGGAACACCTGGCCTGAAGACAATATGAATATTTTTGTATTTCTGCATGGAGTTTTTATGTTCTCCCTCTGTTGTGTGTGTTTCCTCTGGGTACTCCCGTTTCCTTCCATACTCCAAAGACACGCTAGTATGTGTATGTATGCATCTGAGGAACTTTGATCGTAAGCTCCTTGAGGGCAAGACCGCTGTGACTATAAAGCAATGCATAAATTGTCCGTGCTGTAAAAATACCTGCAAAAAAATTAAATATATTTTAGTGAGGAAAGGAGGTTGCTTAGCCAGAATTACTCTTTCCATTTCCCATGGAGTTACAATATGAGCAGCAAGCTGTGACTTAAGTCTCTATGTGGGGATTAGTGTTTACAATGAATTGACATACTGCTTTCAAATTTTAAAAGCAATTTTATATAAATGTGAAAATTCTAATTGTATACTATTGCATACACCTTACTTGTTCCAACATCACTAAAATAAATGTTAGTATGAGGAAAAGCCCTTTTCCAGACAGCCTTCCTATCCCCTGTTATTCTTCATAAAGAACCCATATCTGCTCTTGAAACCTAAATTAAATGCCATATCTCAAATTAGTTCTATGTTTAGTCAAGTGAAACCTGCATGAAAGCACTCTTTAATTTTCACAGCCATCCACATACTAAAGATTGTGAAATTCTGTTATAAGTTACCTTGCAAGTGCTACAATGGATTCTTTATCTTAAGTTTACATGAGAATCAGCAGGAAGCAGGATGAAAACAGCCTTAGGTATGGCAAATATTTATTTTTTGCAACACTGATTAAACCTTATATCCTCGTCTTAGCACAAAATTGGCATGCAGGTTATTAAGAGCAAGATGTTTTTATTTGCTCTTCTTCACATCCTGGTTCCTTTAAATTGAGGAAAACCAGCCAAGATTTGCATGCTAAGCTCTTAAAGCGGTTGTATAGGGAATTTTTTAACTTTTACCTACAGTTAAGCCTATAATAAGGCTTACCTTTAGGTAAAAAAAATATCTCCTAAACCTTTACGGTTTAGGAAATATTCCCCTTGCAATGACTCGCTGAATGCAGCGGCACATGCGCACAGGGGATTTTCGGCTTAAGGCCCGGCAGCCGCCGGAAAGAAATCTCCCGTGCACATGTGTGGGAGTGACAACATCTTGGCTCCAGCCACTCAGAGCGCTGGAGCCGCGATACCCGGAAGACACGCCGAGGCAACATGTCGGCTACCTCGGCGTGGACCAGGTAAGTTACCAACGCCTCGTTCTAAGGTAAGTATTTTATAATGAGCTAGTAAGCGGTGCATACTAGCTCATTATGCCTTTTGCTTTACAGGGTTAAAGAAAAAAAAAACGTTCAGCGGGTATACAACCGCTTTAAAGTATTGTTTTTTGCAATGTGCACCTGTGCTAAATGCTGCCTCTGAACGTAGCTGCACTCTGTGCTATGGCCACATGCAAACTTGCTGATTCTCTGCAGTCAGTTTGTGTGCCACCATAGACTAACAGAAACATCATCCCTGGACACACACTGTCCAAAAGAGTGCCACCTCCTCTGGCAGTATTTTATATATATATATATTTTTTTAGATTTACCTTTTTTCTGATGTCTTCTGACCAGTCTGGTGCCATGCTCGGTCATCTACCTCTTCAGGCTTCCTCTGGAAGCCCTGCATGATGCAGAGAGTGGTGCTGATGTTATGACATGTGCATCAATACACTGAGATTACAGGACACCATGGTTACATAGAGGGCTATAAAGGCCTGCACTCACAGTCTCTCTTCAGTCTTGCCAGTTGAGTGACTCTGAGCATTATTCAACCTGGAAAACCAAAGACAACATGTGGTAGGGATGGGGTACTGTGTAGGGGCCAGCTACAAAATGAAGTTGAGCATTGCATCCATAGACTAGTTTTTTTAAATCTTCAAGGAAATTATTTTTTTAAATAGCCTGGTGTTGGGTTTTAAGAATAATATCACACACGTAACACCCTAAGCTCCACTTAAACATGGCATTGCTAAGAATTGGTATTTGCACTTTTTTTTTGTAGTCAACAAACTGGCCTTGACCATGCTTTCATTTGTTTACCAGGACTGAACTGATTATAAGGTCATGAATAAGCAAGAAAACAACAGTATGGAGGCAAATCCTAAAACACATAACTGTAACTCTTGTTTTTATCAAGTAATCATCCTATAACAGGGGTCTCCAAACTTTTTTCAAAGAGGGCCAGATTTGATGAAGTGAACATGCGTGAGGGCCGACCATTTTGCCTGAAATTCTTTGAACCAATAAAATTTGGTCTAAGTGTGTTCGTCCGAGCTCTAATACACTGCCCAACAAGAATTCTCTTGCCTTTGTGACTGTGTGTGGGGAAAAGATGAGCTTGGGCGTGTTATTTGGATATATATGTATATATATATATATATATATATATATATATATATATATATATATATCTTTTGTGGCCCCCAACAAATCCCCAAGCGCCGCTCAGAACTAAGGATGAGCTTGGGCGTGTTATTTGTATATACTGTATTTTTCAGCATATAACATGCACAGGTGTATAACACACACCTTCACTTTAAGAGGGAAGTTTCATGAAAAAATTTTTTTTTCAATAAATAACTGTGAAGCAAAATAAGGGTCAGTGCCCATCAATGCAGCCTAATCAATGCCCATCTGTAGCCTCACCATTACAATAATGAAGCCTCCCCATTGCCATGAATGCAGCCTCTGAATTAAACCATTGCCATGAATTCAGCCTCACCATTGACATGAATGCAGCCTCACCATTGACATAATTGCAGCCTCACAATTGCCATGAATGTAGCCTTATCATTGCAATCAATGCAGCCTTATCATTGCCATGCATGGAGCCTCACATGTGCCATGAATGCAGCCTCACCATTGCCATTAACGCAGCCTCATATGTGCCATGAATGCAGCTTCTCCTCTATGTAATCTGACGGCACTCGTCAAGCCCCCTCCCTGTCCCCTCCAAGGCAGCACCAATAAAGAAATATATAACATAATTACCAGGGGGGCATATTAAACCGGAACATGGGCCGCAATTGGCCCGCGGGTCAGACTTTGGACATACCTGTCCTATACTGATCTAAATTATTTAATTAAATAAATAAACCTAGATTTGGGTCCCCCTACCCTAGCTTGGTGTTCCAGGCCTTGTGGGAGAGATCAGCCACGCATGTGGCCTGTTGAGCGAATTAAACACTGATGTTTGTGAGTAGACATTTTAACCATTTTTATTATTACAATAAAGTAATGTTGGATAATGCACTAGGCCAGTGCGATCTTTTTTCTTTTCTTGTTTTTTCTAGATTTCTGAGGCTGGCTCTTAGTTCTGGATGAAGTTAGTACAGATTTGATTTAGAGTTTTCATTGCTCTCAGCATTTATGAATGATGATGTCCCCTCATTTTAGGTTCTTTACTTTTTGTTCCCATTTGTTTTTTTTATTAATTATTACTGCAAAAATAATGACAAGCAGATATGATCAGAAACAATACTGTAAGAATTTAGTGGTTAAATAAAGCAACAGTGAGGAAGGAAGGAAAGAACACATATGCGAGAGTACCCGGGGCTGCACAACCCAAGAAATGTACACAACAAAGGAAGATTTCCCGAGGGTTTTTTTAAGCGGCAAGACATTAGAAAGATTATATAAATATGTTGAATAATTTAAATAAAGAAATTGGGAATAAAATTATTAAATGTATTAAAATGCAAGCTCTGGTTCATGATACAATCATCAGCACAAAACATCATTCATGACAAAGAGGCCTCCAGGAGAACATGACTGGTCAATTATATTGCAACATTAATATCCAAATGAACACCCCAATGCATTTTGACTCATTCTGGTCTTCTTCAGGGGGCTTAAGGTTCTAGGAAAATATATCAAAGAATAAGATTTAATTCAAACCATTTGACAGTATATGAAAATATCATTGTATCATTTAAAGTTGTACAAAAACATGTATCTCCATATACATGGAGGTGTCTTTACCATTAAATAAATGCAAGAGTGGAGATGCATCACACAGACCAGATAGCTTAAACCATTCGCGCTCGACAAACCCACCGGCTCCGCACGTCCCCTCCGCACCCACCAGGCGGATACACAGTCCATCGGACTTGCAAGGAGCATAGCACTTGGAGCTACAGGGGATGATGGGGGGGGGGCAAGGCACCTGCAACTGGACATGGAGAGAACTTGGTCAAGTATATATATGAATATTTCGTGTAGTTTTTTATGACTGTGAACTGGCAAATATTGAGTTAGATAATTATTCATATTGGTTGAACCTATGGGTTTGATTGCATAATTTCACCATTAGTTTGGATAGTTTATAGTTTAGTTAATTTGGATTTTGCATGAATTGGATGAATTTGGTATAATATAAAGAGGGGGGTGTTGATGTTCAAATGATAAAAGTGAGTGTGCTTACTGTGCTGAAGTGTACTTGATGGTGGGGGAAATTCTGAAAGTATGATGAAAACGTGATGCAAAAAAAAAAAATTTGGGGCCAACTACTCTAACATTATCAAGCCCAGTTACCATATTATTTATTTACGCCTTTTCCATTGCTGCAAATAGCAGGTTTATTCATCCTGTACCGACACTGGTAGCTAGCATTCTTTTGCTCATTATAATCGATACACCCACATAGGCTCTCTATGCACTCCTCTCAAACCCTCACAACTTTCACTATAATTCAACCCAGCTCATACACATTTCGTTGTTTCATTTCACATTTTTTTTTGCATCACGTTTTCACCATACTTTCAGAATTTCCCCCACCATCAAGTACACTTCAGCACAGTAAGCACACTCACTTTTATCATTTGAACATCAACACCCCCCTCTTTATATTATACCAAATTCATCCAATTCATGCAAAATCCAAATTAACTAAACTATAAACTATCCAAACTAATGGTGAAATTATGCAATCAAACCCATAGGTTCAACCAATATGAATAATTATCTAACTCAATATGTGCCAGTTCACAGTCATAAAAAACTACACTAAATATTTATATATATACTTGACCAAGTTCTCTCCATGTCCAATTGCAGGTGCCTTGCCCCCCCCCCCATCATCCCCTGTAGGTCCAAGTGCTTGGCTCCTTGCAAGTCCGATGGAATGTGGATCCGCCTGGTGGGTGCGGAGGGGACGTGCAGAGCCGGTGGGTTTGTCGAGCGCAAATGGTTTAAGCTATCTGGTCTGTGTGATGCATCTCCACTCTTGCATTTATTTAATAGTAAATACACCTCCATGTATATGGAGATACATGTTTTTGTACAACTTTAAATGATACAATGATCTTTTCGTATACTGTCAAATGGTTTGAATTAAATCTTATTCTTTGATATATTTTCCTAGAACCTTAAACCCCCTGAAGAAGACCAGAATGGGTCGAAATGCATTGGGGTGTTCATTTGAATATTAATGTCGCAATATAATTGACCAGTCATGTTCTCCTGGAGGTCTCTTTGTCATGAATGATGTTTTGTGCTGTTGATTGTATCATGAACCAGAGCTTGCATTTTAATACATTTATTCATTTTATTCCCAATTTCTTTATTTAAATTATTCAACATATTTATATAATCTTTCTAACGTTTTGCTGCTTAAAAAAACCCTCGGGAAATCTTCCTTTGTTGTGTAAATAAAGCAACAGTAACTTTAAAAATCTGTAGTTGCCTGGCTATGCAAGCAACCTATCATTGTACGGCAGGCTATGTGTAATCCATCTTTAGTACAAAGTATAGTAAATACATACAGGCCATTCCTTAACTCTGGGTTAAGTGTAAATTTATCCTTGTAGTGGGTCCCCACCTACACTGCAAGGGTTAGGTGCCTGTTTTGTCTAAGTGTAGAGTAATAAGCAGCTATGCTTACCTCATCACGGGAGGCAAGGGGCTTTGGGCTATTCTGTGACTGAGGCCTCGTACACACGACCGATTTTCTCGTCGTAAACAGTCAAGAAAAGTGCCGCGAGAGTTTTTTTGTCTAGAAAAACGTTCGTGTGTATGGTTTTACGACGAGAAACTTGACGAGAATCTCGACGAGAAAATAGAGAACCTGCTCTCTATTTTCTCGTCAGGATTCCAGATTTCCTCGTCGTGTTTCTCGTCGGCCTGTTTTGTGACGAGAAAATGGTTCGTGTGTATGCTTTTACGACTCTTCCAAAAGCGCGCATGCTCACAAGCAACTATGAGACGGGAGCGCATCTTCTGGTAAAACAAGCCTTCATAATGGAGAGAGCACATTCGTCACGCTCATAAATATTTCATCGTTTAAATGTTCTGCATTGAATTCTTTGTTAGAATGTTACATTAATCAAAACGAGAGACCTTCTTTTGCTGCTGATATTCACACAGAGTTCTGCCTTATTTTTAACCTTTTTCATGCTGCTCTTTATAAGATTTATGTGTATTATATCGTGCAAGTTTTTAGGAATAATTTAAATGGTTAGATTTTTCAAAATGATGTTAATTATAATTTCTCAATGTTTTGATAGCGATCTCACATTTAATTTTCTAATCTATATTTTTAAAATTTCACACCATGTTTTTGAGCTAATCAGATTTAGTTATTCTTTTGGGGGGGGTGATATCTGTGCCTTTTATTGTCAGTCAAATGTATCTGCTTACTCCAAAGCTTTTTTTTTTTTATTTAAAAATACACATAGTCAAGTATGAACTTAAACAAAAAACACATTTATTCATGTTTATAAATTAAATAAAGAGAAGGCAGCGCTGGAGAAGCTGCTGCCATTTGTGCATCCCAGGGACCCCAGAGCACACACCAACCCTGTGTGGACACTAAAATTGGGAGCTTGAGAAGGCCCACATTTCAGAACACAATCTGATGCTGGCCTCCCAGAGGTCAGGAACAGCAGCAGGTGAGATATATGTCCCAAGTGTGTGGTACTACAACAGGCTGCCTTCTGTCCGACCAGTGCGACCACAATGAAGCAAGGCCATCACTTCCTCTTCTTCCTGGCAACCTTCCCTGCAGCCTTTCCTGAAGCCTTTCCTGAAGCCTTTCCTGCAGCCTTTCCTGCAGCCTTCCTTCTTTGTTTAGCTGGAGGCTGGCCCACTGGAGGGGTACTCCTGTCAGGAGGAGGAGGTGGAGGTGTAGCAGAAGGGGGTGGGGCAGAAGAAGAAGGTGGAGGTGTAGCAGAAGGGGGTGGGGCAGAAGGTGGAGGTGTAGCAGAAGGGGGTGGGGCAGAAGGTGGAGGTGTAGCAGAAGGGGGTGGGGCAGAAGGTGGAGGGGTAGCAGAAGGGGGTGGGGCAGAAGAGGAAGGTGGAGGTGGAGGTTGAGGTTGGGTCAGTTGGGCCACCTCACATATGGCGGTATTGGGGGTAATTTGCTCCATCACCCCCTTGTTGAGCAAGGTGATGAGCAGGGGTTCGCATAGGAGGCGTTGCTCCATGCTCATCACCTTGAACTTAGCCTCCACTAGGCCGGCAATGGCCTCTTCAGGGGATGTGGGCTCCTTGAGGGTGGCATGGGCCTCTTTAATAAGGGCCATTGCTGCGTCACTGGTGGTCCTGTCCCTCCTGCCTCTTTTGTGAAGCCTGATGGGAGGCACCTGGGATCTGGTGCTTCTCCTTTGCCCTGCCACCTCCTGTCTGCCACTGGGCCCTGCCACCTCCTGGCTGCCACTGGGCCCTGCCACCTCCTGGCTGGTACTGGGCCCTGCCACCTCCTGGCTGCCACTGGGCCCTGCCACCTCCTGGCTGGTACTGGGCCCTGCCACCTCCTGGCTGCCACTGGGCCCTTCCTCCTCCTGCCTGACAGTTTCCAGACCCTCCTCCTGGCTGATTTCATCCTGTGTATGAAAAAGAAACATAGTTTAATATGTTGGTTTAATCTTTGCCTCAAACTTTGTAATCCTGATGGAAGCAATTAGAATGTAAATGCATAAATCCTTGCTTTAAATTTACCACTACATCAGCTTGACTATTTACCACACAATTAAGTGCAGAATAATGTCTACAGATCATGATTTCACTTGTGGAATACAAAATAATGTATGTTTCTCATCCTGACATATTTGGGAAACATTAATTTTATCCCACTACATTTTCAGTTAATACTATACCTGGCTCCAGATGGACAAATCAGGATCATCCAGGATGGCTGCCTCCTCTTGCTCCAGAGAAGGCTCAGGTTGGCTGCAGGGAAGTCTGGGGGGAAGAGTGGAGAGTGATGGCCTTGGCTCAATGTGGTCATCCAGGAAGGACATCCTGCTGTAGTACCACAAAACCGGGACATAAACATCATCTGCTGCTGCTCCTGACCTCTGAGAAGCCAGCACCTTAGAGCGTTCAGTCCTGTAGGTACCTCTCAAGCTCCCAATTTTAGTGTCCACTTGTTTTGCTGTGGCTGTGGGCACCTTGGTATGCACAAATGGGAGCAGCTTCTCCAGCGCTGCTTTTCTCACCCCTTTTTTTTTTATGGATGGGGTTTTTGGTCTCCCACAGAGCCGGCAGCTCCCTTACCCGGTCAATAAATTCCGCCAGGAACTCTTTGTCGCTAATAAAGACATTCATATTGTATCTGCAAGTAAAATAATTTATATTTAAATAATGTGAGGCAAACAGTCTAACCTCCTTCACATCCTAGTCACCATATATATCCTCCACCAATCTCAAGACAGTATAGGCCCACAATTTTTACAAGTCTCACAAAATCACATACCTTCGTTCGCACGTCCGTCACTTGAACTCCTCTCTCCGCACACCGAACGTACTATAGTCACATGTGTGTTTGCTATATACACACCACGCATGCGTCCAAATTCGAACACGTCGCTCCGCACACGTCGCCCGCCCATGACGTTCTAACTAACATCTTTTCCCCGCCCCTTCTCTTTCGGCGCGCAGACAGATATGGCGGAGTTACAGCAGGTGTCTGATAATTCCGCAACTAGCGAGGAGACAAGCCCGGAGACCGAGGACACGTCACGATCAAGGAGGAGATTCAAGGCATCGAATATGTCTTTGGCGGAGATGGCGGAGATGGTGGACATCTTGGTCAAGGCTGATTATGATGCCAAGCATGGGCCGTATAGCAAACCAAATAGAAGGAAGGCCAAAATCCTCACTAAAGTTGTGAAGAGTCTGAGGGCGAAGTTCGGGGTGAAACGCTCAAATGAGCAGCTCAGAAAGAGGTGGTCAGACCTCAAACTGAGGGAGCCAGACCAGTTGAGGAGCATAAAGAGGATGCTCGCTAAAAGTAAGTAAAATGACGACCTTTCTGCTATTAATCTTTTTAGAAACTGACCTTTTTTTTTTTTTTTTCATATTGGACTCCCTTCCAAAATGTAATATTTTGAACTAGGTTGGGCACAGTAATCGTTCGTTACGTTACCGACACTTCGTTCGGCCACTATCCGCGGTTTTGGCTTATTTAAGACCCCCAAAAGTAATTAGACATCTGCCATTTTTGATCAAGTATTGTGGCTAATTTTTAAGTCTAGATGATGTGTTTGTAAGGAGAATGAAATGCAAACTTTAATCAGTGTAAAGGAGAGGACACTCAGCAGCTGCTTCCACATCTGTACTTTGGAGCACTATAGTGTGGGCCACCAGACCCGCCTTTTTTGGGTGTCCCACACAGGTGCATCAGAGTTTATTTGTGGTGCCTCCATGTCCAAAAAATTACATCCAAATGTGAATACTAAACATATTTGGGGTCATAAATAATGCATTTTTCTTTAAATTCCGCACAAACGCACACTTGTACCCCACTTCCAAACAATTTAGCCTGTTTTAAGTTTAAAAATGAGATTTTTACAGTGTGATAAATAGACCTTTGGTTTTATTCTCATAGGGGAGAGAAGACTGGGAGGAGGACACTCCAGGGAGCACATGCACCCCACAACTTCCAAGCAACCCCAAACTCCCAAAGATCCACAACCGAAAGATGTGCAGGAAGTTGAGGTGGAGGAAGGAGAAGTGCAGGAAGGAGAGGTGGATGACGTTGTGGATCTGGTCACCACAACAGGTCAGTATCTGACACCACAGCTTAAGGTAAGCGAGGTAGGCCTGCAGAGTTTTATTAATTTTTTTTTATGGTTTTTAGGGGATGGAAATGTTGTGAAGGATAGCACACCGTTCTCTGCTGACAGTGCCCTCCGCCTCATCCAGCAAGTGATGGAATGTAGCACGGAACTGGACCTAATTAAACAAAGAATCCATGTGATGGAACAAACATTTAAAGACATTCTCAATGTTTTGGGGAGAATTCAATAAGCCATCCAAACACATTTGTTTTTACATGTTTGTTTTTATATTTTTACTAATTTTTTGAGTAACAAAGCAGCCAAAAATTGAATATGCACACAGTGTGTGAACATGTGCTATCTGCCATCAGGGGATATCCATGTACGTCTTTTGTGGGTGCAACCCCTTCCTCGTATCAAAAGTCGGTGAACTGAGGAAGGGGATGCACCCCCAAAACACGTCCATTGATCACCCCTGATGGCAGATAGCACATGTTGACAATAGGGATCAGGATTGTAAACTTCCTATTTGCAAAAAATTAAAAATGTGTGCATATTGAATTTTTGGCTGGGCAAGGGGTGGCAGGACCCCATATTAGGACGGGCACATAGAGACATAGTTTGTGTAACTGAATGTCTCAGATTGCTCAGAGGTATCCAATGTTGTCATTTTAGAAATGCAAGTGGTATTTTTGTATTTTCATAAGCCAAAATTTGCCGGGTTGTGGCCAGGCCAACCCCAAAGTAAAAAAAAAAAAAAAAGTGCAGAGAGTAAAATATTTGACCACAAACAACGTGTAGCTTCTTTTTATAATACTCTCTAAGCTTATTTGGTTCTTTTGTAAGGTAACATAGTGAAATTGGTTGTTATTTACTAAAGTAAAATACACTTGCCACTACAAATGCACAAAGACAAACTAGGAGACAGGAAAGAACAAATAATTAAAGGTTTAAACAAGATTTTTATTGGGATACTTAGACATAGGCTGGCATAGGAATTGCCCCCCTACCCGTGAAATACTCCATGTATTTGTCCCGAACCACACGGGCATTTTGGGGGGGCAAGCCAAGACGGGCAGATTCCAGGCCCGGAAGGGGATTTGCAGGGGAAAGTCCAGCCTCTGGCAAAACTGAGGCCATATACGAATTAGATTTTTGGCTCAGAAAGTTGTGTAGCACACAGCAGCATAACACTACATAGTTTATTTTGTAGTCCGCCAAGTGGATGGAAGTCATAAAAAGGCGGAACCGGCTGGCCATTATGCCGAAGGCATTTTCAACGACTCTTCGGGCCCTGGCCAGCCGGTAATTGAACACACTCTTCTCTGGGGTCAGGGTCCTCTGTGGAAATGGCCTCATAAGATGCCGTCCGAGTCCGAAGGCTTCATCAGCCAAGAAAACAAAGGGGAGTCCTTCAATATTCCCTGCATCCGGTGGCAATGCAAGGTCGTCACTCTGGAGACGGAGGGCAAACTCCGTCTGGATGAAGGATCCCCCATCGGACATCCGGCCATTCTTCCCTACATCAACATAGAGGAATTCATACCGTGCTGACACCACCGCCATCAGCACAATGCTATGAAACCCCTTGTAGTTGTAGTAGTAGGACCCAGAACGGGGTGGCGGCACGATGCGGACGTGCTTCCCGTCTATGGCACCACCGCAGTTGGGGAAGTCCCACCGCGTGGCAAACTCCGATGCCACAGTCTGCCATTCCTGTGGCGTGGAAGGAAGCTGTGGAGTGAAACAAGATGAAATAATATTAGAAAAACAAAGGCATACATTACAAGCAAATTCTAAACCAAAAAATTAGAGACCAACATCAATCTAATTATACGTTTATTAAGGTGTGTAAAAAAAGTATAATGGAAGGCTCATTTATCATATTCATCACCACCTCTGATGGGCCATTACTAAATTATTTTGGGGGGGGGGGAGATGTGTTTGGCCACAGGATAGCATTGCAGTGGCGGTGCGTCCAGAGTGGGCGCTGGAGCACTGTCCCCTCTCTCCTGTGCCCATCACTCAGAACAATACATAGGTTCATGCGTTGCATGAACCTATGTATTGTCTATGCCGCACACTATTCAGGTGGATGGCCTCTTGTAAAGCGACCGACATATGAATAATTGCGTCATTTAGGGGGTTAAAATTGCAGAGCAGAAACAGGTATTAAAAAAGTCTTGCAAATTACAACCTGAGGGATGTAATTGGCTTCCTCAAAGAAAAATCGGGGACGCAAGGAGGGGGCATTCCTTGTGTAAACACTGACAGGCTGCTCTGGCAATCATGTTCACCAAGTCTGTTTAATGGTAACATGATTGGCTGATGCAACATGAAGGGAAGGAGAAGACATCAAGGACAGAAGAAGGATGGTGCTGACCACAAGAAGGTAAGTGCAGGGCTGGGGGGAAACTGGCTGCATTAGAGGGGACTAAATGGCTGCATTGGAGGGGACAACTGGGGGCGTTTATTAGGCAACAGAGCAAAAAAGGAGGAAGTTTATTTCCGAAATTGGGGTTGGAACCCCCCAACATTTGGAGCAACAGGCGCCCCTGCTGGAAAAGTTAGTGAGGGGAAATATTTAGGGAGGATAAAAAAGGGGCAATCTAAAGCTTCCAACATGCATGGGGACAAAGGGGACATTCTCAGCATATTACAATCATGGTAATTAGGGAAGGATGAAAGAAATACAATACATTAGCATACATGTAATACATAAAATGTGATGTTAAGGGAGAAAACTTACCCTAATATAGTCCTCCTGCAGGACTTGTATAATAGCAGAACAGGTGTCTGGGATTATGAGGCCCAGAGCCTGGGGGGAGATGCCTGTGGTGAACTTCAAGTCCTGAAGACTTCTCCCTGTCGCCAGGTAACGCAACGTGGCGATGAGCCTCTGCTCAGCACTGATGGCTTCCCGCATAACGGTGTCCTTCCTGGTAATATAGGGGGACACCAAAGCCAACAGTTCCTGAAAAACGGGGTCAGACATCCTCAGAAAATTCCTGTAGTCCTCAGGATTATTCTCGACGATCTCCCGCAGCAGAGGCATGTGGCAGAATTGGTCCCGCTGGAGCAACCAATTCTTGGTCCATGAACTCCTCCTCACACCATTCATGGACTGGTCTTGGTCCAAAACAAGCAGACCAACACCAAGCGCACGCACAGCACGAACTCGACGACGAGAACGTCCAGGCGACGTGGCTAGGAAACGGTCGTCTAATCAGAACGTACAGAACAGAACGCACTTTAGAACAGCAAGGCCTATGAATAACGAACTGAAATTCAGAAACGAACAGGCAATAACGCACTGTAAAACAGATACGACCTGCCTAGACGCCCTGAAAGTCAAGATACGAACCCACAAGCACAAACTGAACCGCAGAAAACGATCTGAAAAGTACGAAGACTGAAAAGCGCGAATCGTCTCTTCCCAAACTTTTACTTCACACGCGGTAACACGAGATCAGCAAAAGCAGCCCAAGGGGTGGCGCCAAGAAAAAAGATCTTCCCCTTTATAGTGCCGTCGTACGTGCTGGACGTGAGCGCAGAGAACCACGAGGAAATTGGAAAATGACAGTGTGTACGCATAGAAAGCTTGACGAGAAAATCGACAAGCTTAACAAGAATCTCGTCGAAAAAAACGACGTGTTTTTTACGACGAGAAAATCGGTCGTGTGTACGAGGCCTAAGATCTTCTACCCCCACTGGCCTTTACTAGCCTCTGTTCAGTTTTTGACTGACTGGAGTACCTGTGTTTATACTTTTTGTATAGGTGACTGCCGCCTTTTGTTACTCCCACACCTGCCACACTTGCAATTGACATGTGTGTCTAACCAGACCATTGTGCCCTCCCTTGTTTGGTGCTGGACTTTGTTAGATTTTGTTGACTTGCCATCTTACCTCCTGAAGAAGTAGGTTATCCCTGCAAAACATGTTGAGGAATTAAGCAATTACTCACCCATGAAAGACACCCACCTATCAATTTGGATTAAGAATTGTGTCTTTATGTAACCTTGTGTGATTATGGGTTGGTGTCATGTATTCCAGAGAAGGCTTTCAAGGCAGGTTCATTTTGCATGTTTTTAAGATTGTAATTTTATGGTTTTTGTAACAATAACATCAATTTTTTTATATATATTTTGTTGTATTGCAGGCACCTTCAAAGTATTTCTTGCTCTCAGAGGCATCCTCTGTGCTCTATGACAGATCCTCTGAAGCTGCTTCCCTTTTTCCCATTTGCCAGTCTCAGGCATTCTGACATAATCACAAAAAAGCAGGACCAGCAGCCATGCCTTGTATGTGTAGACAGTGAGGGCCAATTTACATTCAAGAGCGTCAGAGAGCACAGCAGCCACAATGCTGACTGCTGGGAGAGAGAGAGGAACAGTCTAACTGCTTATTTCTTATACCTTATTAGCTTCACTCTCTCCCTGTCTTGCACCTCCTTTTCCTTTAACTGCTTTTAACAATTAACGTAGAAACCTTCACCACTTTAACCCTTCTCTTCTCTATTCTGCAACAGACTATCTCCATGACAAAACCTTACCCCTGTCCTGCTCCAACCAAGATACTTCCGTCTATAACAGCTCACTCTCATCCTCCATTGACTCAATCCCCCTTACTGCACACAGAATCAGGCTCAGACTGTTACAACTTTGGCAAACATATGACACCAGAGGTCACAAAAAATGTAGCCACACTTTTGAGTGTCTTTAGTGTAAGTCCCAGCAAGACTTATTTCTCTATAAATCTGCCCTCCAAAAACACAATTTCTGCCTCTGCACTGCCAAACAGACCAATTTTAGCACTCTCATTGACAACGATTCACGCAGTCATTGTCAACTCTTTTCTACCTTTAACTCTTTTTGTCCTTCATTACCTCCACTCACTAACTCACTCACTGTCCAGGAGATCAAAAATCACTTCAGAATAAGATTGATGCAATTTGTGATCAGATCTCCACTGTACAGATATCTCCCTTGCCTATAGAGAAGTTCAAAAAAACATTTTTCGAATGCCCACATAACCTTCTGCCCCCTGGACCTTGTTCCTTCACAAATACTTCAGTCACCCTCTTGCTTTATTTGACACTCTCTAACTCACATCTTCAATTTCTTCCTCTGTCTTGGCATCTTCTCCAACACTCTAAAACAGGCACTGGTCACCCCCATTTACCCACATTTCGAAGGACAAACCTTCTTCTTCAGAAAATTAATAATAATACTGCGCCAATCCAAAATAGAAATAGCAGCCAACACAAAAATCAGACAGGATTATATAAGTGCATAAATAATGAAGTGTGGCACTGTGAATAAGAAGTAGGAAAACCTACTCCAAAGAGGGAACAGTGAGTGTATTCACAATGTAATGTGAAGCTACCATCTGATTAGGTGATAACAGCACACAGCAATCAAGAATAGTGTTATAAACAATAAAAAACCATCATGTAAAACATGAATCGCATAATTCATATGCAAATATGTGTCTAGGCAAATGGGGTCCGCTGAAATGTTTTCAGGGGGGGGGGGCGCTTCAGCAGCGGCGATACACAGTCGCATTTTACCCTTTCTTCGACCGCTAGCTGGGGTTAAAAGCGACCCCCCCCACGTTATAATGTAAAAACACCCCACTGTGTCCCCTGCATTTTAAAATATCTCTTTATCACTGCTGTGTACCCCCTCTCCACAACTGCACCTCTGGACCCCTTTACATTACACAGCACCCCACAGCTCTGGACCCCTTTACCTTACACAGCACCCTGCATCACTGGACCCCTTTACATTACACAGCACCCTGCATCACTGGACCCCTTTACATTACACAGCACCCCACAGCTCTGGACCCCTTTACATTACACAGCACCCTGCATCACTGCACCCCTTTACATTACACAGCACCCTGCACCCCTTTACATTACACAGCACCCTGCATCACTGGACTCCTTTACATTACACAGCACCCTGCACCCCTTTACATTACACAGCAGCACCCTGCACCTCTGGACACACTGACAACTACACTGCACACTGACCATATGTATGACGTGTCCTATGACGTCATGTCTCTGCAGTCGCACACACACACACGTGTTGTAGGACATCTCCTCCTCCCTCCATACCGCACACACAGCCCGGCTCTCCTTCCTTCTCACCTTCAGCAGGTCCAGTGGGGCTGGAAGTGGGTGTAAGGGCAGCGGAGGGTATAGAACACTGCCAATTTGGCCAACACCTTCTCGATTCCAGGGGGGGCAAATGACCCTCCTTGCCCTATGGAGCGGACGCCCATGTCTAGGCAGTGTTTTACCAACATACAACTGATAGTGAAGTGATCATCAGCAAAATGTAAAAACTAAAAAGTAGAAAACAAATTGTAAAAAAATAATTTTTTGTCAAAAAGACGCAAATAGATGTGTGTGTTTAAAGTACAGTTCCCAAAGTTCAAATGGCACCTAATATGTGAAGTTCATTGATATAAATCCAATAAGGAGCTTGCATCAACTGTATACACGTTAGTAGAGGTAGGTGCCTCAGATGATCCGTGTAGATATACCAGTATGTGATATCACCCTGGAGTGCCTTCACCTCGGGCTGGTGGGGGAGGAATAAATACTCTTACCCGTTGAGATGGATCCAGCTCACTGTACGGCGGTGGATCAGTAGTGCTTTGTGTCCACTATAGGGACTTCAGGAACAGCAGGGATCTACGAAACACCTCCTCTCTGCGCTGATAACACCAACAATCCACGTCTCCGAATCGGGAAGAAAGGATCCGGGTGTTTAATTTGCAGTAACCAAAAATGAAAGCAAAGAAAAGGAGGTCCTCCACATAGCGTTAATTCAAATGGTTGGATGTTTTATTTAAAAATCCATAAAATGTTCAAAAATGCATGAACAAAAATAAAATCAGAATACAAGGTAAAAAAAGTGTGGTATGGGCAGCTGGAGCTGGCAAGTAAACCTGACGCGTTTCGTCGGATATAGACTTCAACTGGGGTACTGGGTTTGCCTGAAGAAGGAGGCGGCACCTCGCAAACGCATTTCGGCCCCTCCCGTCCTCATTTGGTCTCTTGCTAGCTCTGTGAGAGTGGGTGTGAAAGCTGGAGACGCCGCTGGTTATATACCGCCATGCGGTGGGTCTGGGTTTATCCCCCCAGTGGTCTTCTCATCCCTTGTGACAGATGGCTGCTTGACTGGTGATCCACATCCACCCTGTGTGCAGCTTGCAAGATACTTGTATGTAAGTGTATCTTAATAAAGTGTTACTTGTTTTTACTATCACACTGACCCAGGCACCCTCTATCCCCATCCACCTGTGGATCCATACGCCCTGCAGACTTCTCCTTGATATTCCTTACCACTATGAACTGTATGGACTAATTCTTACCTAATTCGTTTTGAGTATATCTTGTTGTCCCCCCCCCCTATTATTGATCCCTTAGGGTCCACCTTATAGCTGCCAGTGAGCACTAACTCACACACTACCCGCCAGTTCTGTGTGATACCGTATATTGCAATCTGTCTGTATTGACAGCCAGCACTGCACGAGGTAGACTGCACTACATTTGCCTTTCTCGCAAGCCAGCATCTCAGTCTGTCTCCTATAACGCTGACTGTCAATACAGTTACATCAGCTGATATGTTCTCGCTCAGTGCCAGCTTTATCTAACAATAGCCCTTGCATTTCAGCGCCCACATTTCACATCCCTTCTCTAGCAATAGCCGTCAGTGACCCAGCAGAATTCCAGGCTAAATGTAATTAGTCTTAAATTATTATTATTATTATTATTATTATTATTATTATTATACAGGATTTATATAACACCAACAGTTTAACGCTTACAATAAAAAGGGGACAGTAGAATACAGTTTGATACAGAAGGAATAGGAGGGCCCTGCTCGTGAAGCTTACAATCTAAAGGGAGGGGGAGGTGTTACAAAAGGTAATGGCTGCAGGGGATGATCTGATGGAGGGGACTCAAGTACAGTTCTTAGGTGGAGGTGGGGTAGGCTTTACTAATGTAGCACTACCCCCGTAGGAGCTGCTGGTTAGTTTTGGGTCGGCACTCTGCCTGTCAACCCCTTGAAGTTTGGCTCGATCCCCTCCTTGGCACAACTGGACAATAATATGATTGTGGAACCCTATGGCAATAGGGGACCACAATAACACCACACTGTAATGTTCCTTTAAATGTCAGTTAGTCTTCTGCTAGCCTCGTTGGTGCACCTATCTATTTGTAATCCAATAAACAGGGTGAGGAGAAATTATAAAAACTTGTTGTCTATGGCGTGTTGGTAGAACAAACACTAGTTCCTCCCAGCCATTGTATCACTCTCAGGTGTAAGGTATCCCTACTTGCGACAATACAGATGCCAGCAAGTACACGTGGAGCTATGGAAACCCCCTTCCTGGGACCCAGCTAACTATGTCAGTAGGCAAGTGCCTTCTCACCAAATGAAGCCTCGCCGGTACACTCCGCCTGGAACCTCTCCTTGTTACCAGTCTCTCTGTAACACAAGGTTCCGGTGGATAGCTGACTCCGGGTGTTGTAAAGTGTAGACCGATCCCTCTCTGGCTCGATCAGCGAGGCTGTCCACAAGGATCCCTCGTCAGGCGATCCTTTTCTTCAGTAACTTTAGGCCCAGGCTTCTCCGTCCTAGGTGCGCTCACAGCAGGCCTCTTGCCTGTTGAAGATGGCGTCCCGAGAGAGCGGGCTGAGGCCCCGCCTCTGCCTTAAATCAGTTCTTCCAGCAAGCTGTGCGTGGCGCACAGCAGTTTGGTAGCACAGTGGGATTTGTGGGTATTGTAGTCTCAATCCATCCCACTGCAATAGAGTCTCCGTATCTTGTACTACAATGCCCACCATGCTTTGTTCTTATGACAGAACTAAACAACTTCATAACTATAACACAAATGAGCACCAGAGGGAGCTAAGTTCCTAATTAGGCACAAATTGTAGTCTGTTAAGATATGTTCAAATACACAACCTTGCTACACTAAATAAATGAGTTTTCAAGGTCCGCCTAAAGGCAGACAGGGGAAGGAGCTGACCGGACACACTGAGGCAGGGAGTTCCAGAGGATGGGAGAGGCTCTGGAGAAGTCCCGTAGGTGAGCATGGGAGGAGGTAACAAGGGAGCTAGAGAGCAGGAGTGGAGAGGATGATTTGGGTGATATCTGCAGATGAGGTTGGTGATGTAGCTGGGGGCGATGTCGTGGATGGCCTTGTATGTTGTGGTTAGTATTGTGAATGTTATATGGTGGGGTATGGGAAGCCAGTGAAGTGATTGCTAGAGAGGGGCAGCACTAATAGAATAGTTAGTAAGGTGTATTAGTCTGGCAGCAGCATTCATGAAGACTGAAGGGGGGATAACCTGTGTAAAGTAGGCCAGTGAGGAGGGAGTTGCAGTAGTCAAGGTGGGAAATAACCAAGTACTGGTTTCAGGCTTTACCAGCTGTTTTAGAGCACTATATCATCTCCCCTGCAGTCACCACTGACTGACATAAGCGATTACATGACCACAGCAGATTCGGGTGAAAAATGGTAAGTATATACATATTTCTTACACAGGTTATTCAGCATAGGTGTTGGTAGGGGGGATGGACCATTTTTAGGACTAGTTAGGCATAGCCTGGAATTCTATGTTAATTAGCTCTAATTATGATCTCACCATTAGTTTACACTTGGCTGACCCAGTAGCTAAATTGTTTATGGCACAAGTAAGTCATTGTAAAATTTACCCTGAAGAGTTGCTGAATGTTTGAAAAGGCCTAGAGGGCAATCAGTTCCTATCCCTTTACACTCAAGGTGGATAGAGGTTTTCTTCTGTTATGCATTCATAATTCCTAGAGATAGTTAACTGTAACTTTTTTGTTAATGATAATTTTGTAGGGATTTAATCATTGCTGATTCAAATGAAAGTGCTTATGATCAGTTATGACTTGAAATCTGTATACCTAATTAGATACATCAGTATCCATGCTAATCTGTATTCATCAGAATATATTTTTGTGATGAATTAAGCTCTAGATGGATTCTGCCATCAGAATATGAAATATTAATTTTACAGGGAGAATATGAAGGTGACAAGTACAAGGCTTATACATATCATAGTCTGTAGCAGTTCTGCAGTTTTATAGAGTAGTTAATATGTTAATGCAAAGAACAATGTATGTGATAAGATTTTGTTGGCACATCATTAATAATTGAGTTTATTTTACAATAAAAAGCACACAATTGGCAAAATGCTGAACTTTTTTTTACCTACTTTAAGTGGTTGTAAACCCTCCCCTATACCCAGTGACGTGAATAGCCTCAGATGATACACAGAGATAAACAAATCCTCCTACATAGGTTTTACTTGTTTAACTGCAGTCGTCTCTTGTCTACAACCCTTCAAAGTGCTGATTTGTGACAAAATCCTTCTGCGTCTGTGAACACCGTGTGAGAGCTGATTGGAGGAGCTGTATTCTGAATGGAAAAGTTGTGTGCTTATCCTCTCCCCGACACACATTTTAGCTCTTGTTATCTCATGTGTCGGAAAACTTCTTAGAAGTGACTCATGCTGATAACAGAGTAACGAAGCACAAGAGAGAAACGACACTTAGGGGCTTCGGAAAGAGACAAGTAAACACTACAGATATGTGTGTTAAGTTCAAATTGTATTACTGGGGGGTTGCAACTAGACATGTGCATTCGTTTTCGTCCGAATGCATTTTCATCCGAATTTCGGGCATTTTCGTTATCGTTTTAACAAACGAAAACAAACGCGCAGAACCTGAAATCCGAAAGATCCGACATAAAAAAATGCTTTATTTTTGTTTTCATTGCTACAACAGTTAGATATAGATAGGAGATTCGACATGACGCTGACAATAGCAATCTGTGTCTATCGAACCTGTGGTCAAATGTGCCTAACCTTAACTCTATTAGTCCAAGATTATTCTACATAGAGAGAAAAGATTTGACATTATAGAGACAGTGTTGGGGTAACCCATTCGACATGAACGATGCAGCGAAAAACATACAAACGTTGAATCTGTCATTGTAGGCTTATGGTGTCTGTCGAAAGTTCTAAGAAGATTCAAAAAGCAGCTAAACTGTACGACGCCACAATCATACATTTCCGGTCAAATGCTCGGCCCATAGGCTATAGAAGAATTCTAATGTTGGTTGACTAGTAAAAATAATTAATAAATATAATTATTACTAGTGTCATACAACATTAGAATTCTTCTATAGCTTGTAGGCGGAACATTCGACCGGAAATGTACGATTGAGGCGTCGTACAGTTTAGCTGCTCCGTTGAAACTTCTTAGAACATTCGACAGACACCATAAGCCTTCAATGACAGATTCGACCTTAATTAATTTGGTTTTTCTGACTAATGCATTTTTTAACGAAACAAAATAAATAAAAACGAATTTCGGGAGTAACTAAATAAATGAATTTTTCGGACGAAAACTAAATTCCGAAACAAAATATTTCAGTATGCACATGTCTAGTTGCAACCACTTTAAAGTAGATTTCTATGCAAACTTTTTTTCAACATTGGATAGAATATTGAAAGGTTAAAATGTTAGTTATATTTGTATTATGATTTATGTCCCCATTAGTGAAAATACACACTTGCTTCCTGTTTTAGTGAGCCCCGACAGGGCGGCAGATAGTGAGGGTCAATGGTCTTATTCTTTGACTCCTCAGAACCACCAGTGCCACTAAACAGCTCAGGCAAAACAGTAATATGCTATTTTGCCACTGGTATGCTTGGGGGACAAGAGATACACTGGGCCAGAGATTATGGCAGCTGTACAGGGCCAGACCAAGAGGTGGTGTACTTTACACCATTTGTGACCCGCGAGGTTGTGTGCAGCAATGGCACCAACCTGCTGGCTGCCCTTCGGCGGGTGAAAGCTCACACACATACCTTGTTTGGCACATGTAGTAACCTGGTGGTGCAGCAGTTTCTGGTTGCCTGGCAGAAAGACAGCAGCAAAACAAGCTACCTACCAGCCGCCTGATATGTGATACCCCACGCGCTGGAACTTGATTTTGGCAATGCTGCGAAGGCAAAGGCAATGCTGCGAAGGAGTACAGTTGGAGGATAGGCTCTGGGGAGCTCGGATTCTTTTCCTTGTGTCAATGGGGGGGGGGGGGGGGGGCGGTTTACTGGAGTGTGCAAAATCTGGTGCAGCTCTGCAAGGAATAAAATCAGATTCCAGATTTTATTGTCAAAGCTTAATTGAACAAGCTGAATTTAGAAGCTGATTGGCTACCATGAACAGCTGCACCAGATTGTGAGTGCTCCAGTTTTAGTGAATCCCACCCAATGTGTCATGATTCAGCACACATGCAGCATCTTGTCACTTTTTGAAGAAGTAATCAGAGTGGTGAACTGTGATAAGTCAGGGAATAGTGGCACAATCCCTTTTGTGTTCCTCCTTCAGCATATACTGTATAGTGTCATCTGCCAGACACTGGAGGCATAGCAGTAGGAGGAAAAAGAGAACTTTCTACTATAAAAGGTGCTGAAGAGGAGGAGGAAGAGGGCAGGCTTCCTTAGTAAATTTCACCTCCAAAACAAAAACCTGGGAGTTTTACGTGGGTGGGGTGAGATTTTTGAGGACCCTGTTGTCCTTAGCAACCCTGAGGACCCAAGGTCCATTACTGCAGGCATTTTATGGCAAATTAACTCTTTAATGGTAAAATATTTGTATTAGGACCCTAGGAATTGGAGCATGAAAAATGGAGACAATTGTTGAGTGGCCATCCTTTTGGATCCCTGATACAAGGGCAAAATGGCAGCTATTATACCACCAACCTGGAGGGAGCGCAAAATGCTGCAGACCAACCTCAAATTCCCTGACAGTGGCAGATTTCCTTCTCATGGCCAATGTGCTTTCAATCCTCAGCAATGCTTTTAAGATGTTTTTTCAACCACAGCATCTTTACGCAACTCGGGGCTTGGGGCCAAGGGCTGATGTAGACACTTGTAGAATAAAGGACCCTATAGACTACTAATTGTCCAGGCTGGATCACTGGCCGGAATGTGCATAGTATGTGCTAGGGCTTCTGGATTGCCCTGTAGTCAGTGTGCGGTCTCAGATAGACTCTCTGAGACAGCACACTGTCTCATTTCTACCAAACACATACCTCAATGCTATAAATCTAATTGCTGGAGCAAGAGATACTTTGATGTTTGATCTATCTGATGTTCATCCATGAAGATCTGCACAAGTTTTTGGTTGAAGCTTTCTACAATCTGCAAGATGTAATTTGAATCAAGTCATTGTGGGGAAGATTTACTAAAACTGGTGCACACAGAATCTGGTGCAGCTGCGCATAGTAACCAATCAGCTGCACAGCTGCACCAGATTCTGTGTGCACCAGTTTTAGTAAATGCCCCCCTCTCTGCCAACATTGCTGTGATTGTAAGTTATAGCTATCTCACCACAACTGGCTCAGTTATAGAGATCACAATTGCAATGGTTAGATTGGGGAAGCAGAACAGCCAACATTGATTTTCAAAATTTGCACCCCCATAGACTTCAATAGAATTAAATTTTAGGTTTGGAAATTCTGTATGTCACTCAGAATCTGATGTAACCCCAATGAACTGAACCTTGGCACATTCAGCTCATCTTTATAAAATACTCACTCGCAGCATTGAATGGTGTATATTGTTGTGGAAATTTTTATTAATGTATGTTGTCAGATGTTCCCCAGTGTCGGTTTTGCTGTAATGCGCTCATGTGAATGTATTCGCACATACAGACGTTGGTGGAAGACCGGTGGTGGGAAAATCTTCCTGTGGACACAGCGATGTTTGCTCCTTTTAGGGATATTTGCTTTATGCCTCACCAAGGGACTGGCCACTTCTTGGCGTTGGCATTAAATGACTCCGAGCGGACAGATCTGCGTCCACTAGAACTATAGCATAACGATACGACAATTGTGGCCCATTGAGAGCCATAGCTTTCGCATGGTTCCCGTCATTGGAAGCGGTGCACGTCACTGCTAGTCTATTTGAATGTATACATGTCTGTGATTGGTTCTTTTGTTGTATTATATCCTTATATGGTCACTTCCTATGGAGGAGGTCACATGTTGTGACATCACTTCCTGCTGGGAGTTTAATAAAATAACCTTTTGAGGGCGTCGACAGTCAGTGAGGCTGTGATGACAAGATGATAAGGACAGGGTGGTGATGTCTCTTGACTTGAATGAATGGCAAATCGAATGAATGGTGAGTGATTTATTTTTTTTTCAATCAGATATTCTTTATTTCTTTTTTTTTATATGAACATTCTTGTATATATATAGTACTTTCTTCCATATACAACAATATATATATCACTTAAACACAAGCAGTAAAAGAATCCCCTGCACCCACCCTTTCACATTTTCCCACATCCTCTCTTCTCCCCCTCCTCCCTCCCTCCCCCCATCCCTATGTTCCCCTCCTCACTCTCTACCATACCTCCACCTCTAACCAGTGTTTCCATATGTTCATAAATTTCTTCCTATTTCCCCTCTTATTATATATAAATTTTTCTTTTCTAATGGTATTATCTATTACTTTCCTCCATTCTGTCCCTGTTGGGGGGTCTTTTGCTTGCCACCTTTGCGCTATAAGTTTCCTACCTTGGAACAAACACCTTAATATTGCCGTTTGTATATCTACTGATATTCCCCTTTCTTCTATCAGTCCTAGCACACATAGTTTGGCCTCCGGTCATAAAGATGTCCCAAACAAAATTTATTCTATCTATTATCTCTTTCCAATACCAATACAATTTGGGACATCTCCACATCATGTGTATCAAATCTCTCTCCTCAATTCTACATCTCTGGCACTTCGCATCTTTTCTACTACCAAACTGATACATTCTTTGGGGTGTATAATATACTCTGTGTATTAAATATATTTGTGAGACCATTTGAGAGGGGGAAAGTGTAACTCTCGGACCTGCCTCTAGTATCCTTTTCCACTGCTCTTGTGTTATTGGGTCCAAATCTCTTTCCCATTTTCCTTTGCTTTCAGGTCTCTCTTCCTGGTCTACCTCACTTATACATTTATACATCTCCGACATTATCCCTCTAGATATCTCTGCATTCACTAACCTACGGAGCTGGGTCATTTCATTCCATACTGGTATTTCCTGCCCAAATTGTGCGTTCAAGGCATGCCTGACCTGTAGGTATCTGTAGAATGATTTATTGGGAACTGGGTACTCCTCTCTTATCTCCTGGAATGTTTTTATTCTTCCCTCTTCGAAAATCTGTGTCAAAAGATGTACCCCACACCTATCCCATTCCTCAATTTTCCCCATATTTTTAATCTCTTCTAGATTACTATTATCCCAAATGGGGGAGAATTCTGAGAATCCGCTATACCCCAGTATCTCCTTAACCGTTTTCCAGCATTTTACCATCAGTTTTTCTGTTGGTCACCTGGAGCAGAAAGAGTCAGCCTCCACTGCCTCTGCTTCTGTATCATGACTTGTATCATTCAGTAGTAGATTCTTCCAAACCTCCCTACTCACCGGTAGATTACTTCCTCTCATATGCTGCATTTGTGCAGCTATGAAGTAGTATCTCGGATTGGGCAGTGCCAACCCCCCCCTCTTTCTGGATTGCTGTAAAGTACGAAGGCGAACTCTTGCCGTTCCATTTTTCCATATCAGTTCCCTTAATACACTGTTCATTTTTTTAAACCAATACTTTGGAATCCATACTGGGGAATTGTGTATAACATATAGGATCTGGGGCATCCAAACCATTTTGACAAGGTTGCAAGGTCCGACCACCGAAAGTTGAAGTCTATTCCACACGCGGCACTTCTGTCTCAACCTTGTCATTAATGGTACCAAATTATTAGAAATATATTGTCCTGGATCTTTTGTTACATTTATTCCCAGGTACCTCATCTGACTCACAACTTTAACTTGGGTTATCTGCTGTATTATTGGGTCCATCGGCAAAAGTGCAGATTTTTCCCAGTTAATCCTCAACCCTGAAATTTTTCCATAGTCTCCAATTATCCCCATTGCTGCTTCTAGCGAGGACTGCGTGTCCCCCAGAAAAAGCAAAATATCGTCTGCATACATGGCAATATTTTCTTCCCCAAATTTCCTCTTGAATCCATGTACCTCTGGGGATGCCTCTATTGATATGGCCAGAGGCTCCACTGCGAGGGCGAAAAGCAGGGGCGACAGCGGGCACCCCTGCCTTGTCCCCCTCGCCAACTGAAACCACTCTGAACACTCACCATTTATTCTTATTTTAGCCCTTGGACCCTCGTACAGTATCTTGACCCATTGGATGAACCTCGGACCAAACTGAAACTCAGCCAGTACCCTCCACAAGAAATGCCACTCAAGGCTGTCAAACGCCTTGGCTGCGTCTAAGGACAAAATAGCTCTTGTCCCTTCGTTCTCTATTGGCAGTTGAATGTTTAGATATGTCCTTCTTATATTGATACTTGTGGATCTGTCTGGAATAAATCCAGTCTGGTCCGGGTGCACCAATTTCACAACTATTCTGTTAAGTCGTGTTGCCAGTACTTTAGCCAGTATCTTCACATCTGAACATAAAAGAGATATCGGCCTATATGATGCTACATCAAGTTGATTTTTCCCCTCCTTAGGAAGCACTATAATTGTCGCCTCTGTCATAGACAGTGGCAGCTTCCCTTCTACAGCTGCCCAGTTAAGTACTTCCAGAAGTTTTGGAAGCAGCACCTTACTGTAAGTCTTATATATTTCTATTGGCAATCCATCAGGTCCAGGGGCCTTCTGATTCGCCATATCTGCTGTTGCTTTTTGTAATTCTTCCAGCGTCAGTGGTGCCTCCAATCCTTCCCTATCTTCCATTGATAGTTGGGGGACCTGTAGCCCTTCAAAAAAGGTTTCCATCTCTCTTTCTACGTTTTCTGATGGTGTACTACTATACAAGTTTTGGTAGTAGTTTTTAAAGACCTCTGTTATTTCACTAGTGCCTCTCCTGATCTCCCCTTCTTTATCGCATATAACCGAGATGACCGAGGACGGGGCATTGGCCCTAGCAATCAGGGACAGCATCCTACCTACTCTCTCTCCCTCCCCAAAGAAGGTCTGTTTTTGAAATAACATTTTATTTTCTGCTTTTTTTAACAACAAATCTTTGTATTCTTCCTGGCTTTTCATCCATTCTTTATGTTTCTCTATTGTTGGACTTTCCACATATTTTACTTCAGCCCTTCTCACCTTTTCCCTTGCTGTAACCTCCTTAGCTTGTATTTGTTTTTTTACATATGAGATTTTTTGTATTAGGACTCCCCGAAGGAAGGCTTTCAAGGCATCCCAGATAGTTCCTTTAGGTGCTGATCCTTCATTTAGTTTTATAAATTCTTCCAGGCTGGCACAAATTCCCCCCACATCGTTAATAACTTCCAGCCAAACTGGATTTAATTTCCAATCCCCTTTACTAAATTTCCTACTATTTCACTTCCCCCACCTCCCTCAGGGCATCCTCACTACAAAGCACCAGATCTATCCTGGACAAGGTCGCGTGCGTTTTTGAGTGACAAGAAAACTGTTTTTCCTCCGGGTGTCTCACCCTCCACACATCCACCAGTCCCGTCTCTCCACAAAATTGGAGGAGGGGGCTGCCAGGCGTGCCACTGGAGGAGACCCCGGACGGAAACCTATCCACCTTTTTATTCATAGTCATATTAAAATCACCTGTCACTATAACTGGCACCCCTTCCTTGTCCATGGAAAACTTTATTAACTCTTCTAAAATTTCGGTGCTGAATGGTGGTGGAATATAGACATTGGCCAGTACATATTCCCTTGTCTCTATCTGACAACAGAGGAATATAAACCGCCCCTTTTCATCCACCTTACTCTGCCTGCAGAAGAACACTATTCTAGAATCAATCAGCACACTCACACCCCTTGAATATGAGGTATGGGTGGTATGATATTGTACTTGATATTTTCTATGTTTTACTGTGCCGATGGTTTCCTTTTCCAGATGCGTCTCCTGCAGACACTGTATCCCAATATTACCCAACTCTGCCATCGAATAAATTGTCCTTCTTTTGACTGGTTCTCTTACCCCACGGACATTCCAGGAGCATACCCTAATGCCGCGTACACATGACCATTTTTCTCGTCGGGAAAAATTACATTTTTTCTCTTTGACGAGAAAAACGACCGTGTGTGGGCTTTTGGTCATTTTTCCAGACGAGAAAAATGGCATTAATCACGACGAGAAAAATTAGAACATGCTCTAATTTTTCTCGTTGTGATTCCCGTCGTTTTTTTCCGCGGCAGTTTTCCCATAGGGAAACACTGCCAGGGAGCCCACACACGGTCGTTTTTCTTGACCAAAAAAAAAATGTCGGGAAAAATGGACGTGTGTAGGGAACCAAGCCGTTCCCTCGTTTTTCCCGTAGATTTTCTCGACGGTGTTTTCACCGTCGAGAAAATCGATCGTGTGTACGCGGCATAATTATTTTAGTCTGTCCTAGGGATAACCCTTTATCCTGTCTGTTAGCTACCATTATTCAGGTTTATCAGTGTACTTCCCATGTTGTGGTTCTGTGTCTCAAACATATTTTCCCCTTCAAAAAATCATATTTTAGTGGATTCACCCATTCCCACACCCCGTTCACACGTTCCTCTATCCCCCCTCCCTCTCCCCTCCCCTCCCTCCCTTTCCCCCTCCCCCCCTTTCCTGCCCTCCTTTGGGCCTATATTGAGGGCTTCTAAAGTGACCGTGTTTTCCCTTTAAGGTGCTTAGTGCTATATTCTTCACTGTGTTTCCCCATGTTATCTGTTCCATCCGTGTACATTTATATACTTTCTTATCCCCCACACCCATATTATCCCCCACACTCATATTATTCACCTGGAAAAAAAATATAAAACAAAAACATGTGCATATTGACCGTATTACAGCATCCCCCCCCACTCCCCCATATCCTCGCCGTCCAGAACAGTCCTGAATATAAAAAACAGCGAAAAACAAATATAGAAAAAATTAAAAAAACTGAGAAGAGAGAGAGAAAAAAAAAGGGGGGGGGGGGACGACAGGCAAGGAACAAACGGGGTGTTGGATGGCAAGAGGGACCAAGTCTTATCCTTTACTTTCTTTCTTTATCCGTTTCCCTCCTCCCTCCCACCCCGTGTCCTCTCCTCCCTCCCATCCAGCCATAATGTCACTTCAGCAGGTGTGCTAAAAAAGGTATATTCCCCCATATCTGTTATTCGTAGCCGTGCTGGATAAAACATTGCATATTTGAGATTGTTATATTGTAGTCTACGTTTGCACTCTGCAAATTTTGCCCTTTGTCTCTGTAGTTCCGGGGAAAAATCTGGGTAGATTGAGATTCTCACACCTTTGTATTGTATCTCTCTCATCTCTCTTGCTTTTCGTAGAATTGTGATCTTATCCCTGAAGTGGAGCAGTTTAATGAGAAGAGGCCTTGGCTGGCCACCAGGGGCAGAGGTCCTTACTGGGACTCTATGGGCCCGCAAAAAAATTCGATAAGCAGTCTCTACCAAACATTTCCCCCAGCCAGTCTTCCATAAATTCTGCGGGGCTATTGCCTTCTGTTTCTTCCGGTAGACCTAGTATCCTAATATTTTTCCTACGCAGTCTATTCTCCATATCGTCCATCTTATGGATGCACATATTCAACTGTTCTCGCATTACTTTAATCTCGTTTTTCAATGGATCAACATCATCTTCAATCTGACTAAGTCTCCCCTCTAAGGCACATGTCCGTTCCCCAATCCCCTGCATATCTTGTTTAAGCACTGTCATGTCCTCTTTTATGTCTTTTATTGACCAAATATCTCAAGTAATGAAGACTTACAGTTGTTGACTGCTTGGAGAATCTCTCTCATAGATGGTTCGTCCTTCGCCATTTCTGGCGCCTCCATTTCTGATTGCCTCCGTGTTTCCTTTCTGTGTTTTTTTCCTGGCCCCCGTATTACTAGCTGCTATTACTGGGACCTCTGTTGCTGGTACTGGTGCCCTTCCCTGACTTCTCCTTTGGATATTGAGTTGCTGCTCCCCCTGCGCTTTCTTGGGTGTTTTCTGGGGTATGGGAGAAAAAGAAACCCTGGACTGCCGCACTCTGTATAGACAGTTATTTATTCCAAAATTTCAGGTAAAAAATCCAAATTCAAAATAAATCCATAAATCCAAAACAACAAATGCAGATGGTGTGCATGCAGGGAAGGGTGGCTAACGCGTTTCACGTCACGAATTGACGCTTACTCATAGCTAGGGTGTGTGGGAATCAATAGAGGTATAAATGAAAAATAAAGTAACTTTACACCAATCAGTACTGAAAGAACACAGCTGACTGGGATAACCTTATGTTTGATTCCGGCACTCCCAAGAAAGGGAGAGGGGGGAAGGGAATAGCACTCTTTTGAAGACCATTCGCAAAAATACAAAATTACAAAATGTGTATAAATTATAAACTAAACACTTAATGCTTAAACATAGACACACCAAAGTGTGTCTATATATTATTTAAAGTGAATGAATATGACAGTGATAAGTATGAATGTCAATTAATTAAGTTCAAAAAATGAACGGAAAAATCTTTTTAAATGAAAAAATAAATGAAAAGTGAAAATGTGAAAATGTTTTTTGGAGATGGTGAGCCATAGATGTAAATATATTCATGTATGTGAAATAATTATTATGTGATATTCGTGTGAATTGAAATAATAATAATAGTAATTTACAAATACTCCAAAAAACCATAATGATGAATTAATTAATAAATAATAAAATTTAAATGCACAAAATGTGCACAATGCGTGCTACTGCCAAACAGACTGTGTGACAATTACATATATATATATGTGTGTGTATAAAGTGTAAAGAAATGTCCATGTATGAATGTCTATAAATGTGCTATATAACATAATATAATCCGCCTTGTAATGGGTCAATGGATATAATACAATATGCCATAGAACAAAATAAACATGGATAAATCAATAAAATTCAAATAAATATCATGTGTGAATATATGCATTTACCGGAGACACATGTCTCTCCTGTATGCACACATGAACCTTGGACTTTCAACTTTAAACATAAACATAAATAAGAAATGTGTAATAAATGAGTATAAGAATGTACAAAGATATGCACGATAATATACAATAAAATCATGCAAGGGGGTACATGAAAATGTGTGTAAGGAAATTCGGATGTTCAGATCCATATAGGAAAATGGTATTGAACCACACACAATACTATCTAGCAGGATGACCATGCATCTTTGCATAGATGTACCCTCATCTCTGCGGTTTAAGATGTAAACCCAATATTCAAATAATGATAAAATCATGATATTAACCTTAATTGTCAAGGGAATCTGTTAAAATAGTGCGTATGCACATGTCAATCACCGCACTTATCCAAAATCAAAAATTAAATAATATATGAACATATAAAAGTGTGCATGGTGGCCGGGCATGTGCATAGACACTATGGTACCTAAGTACTGGAAGCCGATGCTCATAATCACGGAATTTCAAATATGTATTAAAAACGGAATTACTATTAGTCCGAGGACTGGTAGTTGATAATAGCTCGAAAATTGTCGTCGTGGTGTATGGGCATTTATAAAGAAACAAAAATGTAAAAAATATAAAAAAATATAATATCAAAAATTGAAAAAAATCAAAAGGATATTTTTATCCTATGTAGATATATTACATTAGAGTTACGTCCATACAAACACGGCGACAAATGATTGGAGTAATTGGCCATCATTGATTTGAAAAAATGAAAATAAAAAAGGTTTACAAATATGTGTTTACAAATATGTATACAAAGGTAGATGTAAACAGAGGTAGAACAGATACAATGATGCTTGGCCTCACAATGATTGATCTCCAAAAATCCTCTGGAGGACAAGAAACACCAATGATACTCATTAGAAAAAAGGGACAGGACACTGTGCAGACAGGCTCATGTTTCAAGTCTAACGCACCAAAGGACAGGATATGTACTAAATTTGCAAAATTCCAATGCAATAAAGCACATCCTTGCAAATTATGCTATAAATCTCAAAAAAAGGGGTCCTCTGTGCGAAAGTCTTGAAAACAAGTTATGGGAAGAAAAAAAAAAAAAAAAAAAAAACACAACACTGGTACTCATTACAAAAAAAGGGGACAGGACACTGTGCAGACAGGCTCATGTTTCGAGTTGGAGAGAAAAAAAAAAAAACACAACACTGGTACTCATTACAAAAAAGGGGGACAGGACACTGTGCAGACAGGCTCATGTTTCGAGTTGGAGAGAAAAAAAAAAACACAACACTGGTACTCATTACAAAAAAAGGGGACAGGACACTGTGCAGACAGGCTCATGTTTCGAGTTGGAGAGAAAAAAAAAAACACAACACTGGTACTCATTACAAAAAAAGGGGACAGGACACTGTGCAGACAGGCTCATGTTTCGAGTTGGAGGGAAAAAAAAAAAAAAACACAACACTGGTACTCATTACAAAAAAAGGGGACAGGACACTGTGCAGACAGGCTCATGTTTCGAGTTGGAGAGAAAAAAAAAAAAAAAAAAACACAACACTGGTACTCATTACAAAAAAAGGGGACAGGACACTGTGCAGACAGGCTCATGTTTCGAGTTGGAGAGAAAAAAAAAAAACACAACACTGGTACTCATTACAAAAAAAGGGGACAGGACACTGTGCAGACAGGCTCATGTTTCGAGTTGGAGAGAAAAAAAAAACACAACACTGGTACTCATTACAAAAAAAGGGGACAGGACACTGTGCAGACAGGCTCATGTTTCGAGTTGGAGAGAAAAAAAAAAAAAACTATATGCCCAAAGATGTGCATGTGTGGACCATGAAAAGTGCGAAATATGAATGCAATAATGCATAATTTCGCAACTGCAGTTGTAAATTATGGAAATAAATGACAAAAAAATGTTTTTTGTTCAAATTGTGAAGACAAGCAGTATAAGGAAAAACCTTTCTGTGTTTTTTTCCTGGCCCCCGTATTACTAGCTGCTATTACTGGGACCTCTGTTGCTGGTACTGGTGCCCTTCCCTGACTTCTCCTTTGGATATTGAGTTGCTGCTCCCCCTGCGCTTTCTTGGGTGTTTTCTGGGGTGTCTGGCCCGCTGTTTGGCCTGTCGTATGTGCAAATTTTTCTAATTTAGCTGCTGCAGCCGCCGCCGCCTGGCTTGCCATGGTTCCACGCGTTACTTGTGACTGTGAATGTATCTGTGGCTGTGTCTGTATCTGGCCCCCAACACCTGCGCCGGTTCCTTCCTGAGAGGCAATTTCCTCTCCTTTTTTCCTTGCCATTACCGACAGGGTACCCGGCATTATCCACCAGTTATTATTGGGACTATAGGGCTTTCACTTCCACTCAGGTGCACTTACTCCTGCAGTTATCCACGTTATATGGCTCTGCCCCTGGTTTCACTATCCCAGGCCACTGAAGACTAAGTCTTGGTCTTCAAGTTTAAATGTCACTTGTCCCTGCAGCAGCCCGCAGGTTAAAAGGAGCCAGACAAGCACTAATAGAACAGTCCGTCACTGCCAAGTGTCCACGCTATATGGTTCCACCCCGGGTCTTACTGTCATTATCCCCACTGACCCCAGGAGGCTGGCTCGAGACCCTCCAGTGCCAGTGCAAGTCAATGATAATTAATAATAGTTCACGGGTCTCTCTGGCGGCTCTGGCTCCTGGATGATGAAGGACACCAGACAATCGCCAGACAACGACCAGCTGGGTGCCTGGACAGGAAAAAACGGGGCTCACACTCACCCACCGTTGCAGTCAGTTTCCCAGTCCTCCGGTATGGCGCTGATAGCAGGTCGATCTGTCCGCGTTTAAGCTCCAGAGGGGTTCATAGGAGGTCCCGTATGCCCACCACGGTGTTATCTATATTGTGGCTGTATATCTGTACAGCTGTGAGGCTGTATAGTTGTATTGCAATGCTGCAGCGCCTCAGGTTCTCCATACCTCCGTGTCGGCACCCGCTCCTCCTCCATACAGGGCAGCTTAGACGGCTTAGACAGCGTGCAGCGTGGGAGCGGGAGCGGGTGTGGGTTCCATGCTGCTACAGCCTCTCACCTCTCTACATCAGGCCAGCGAATAAAAATAGAACTAGATCAATTTTTAGGGAGAATAGCATGGAGGGTATGTCAGAGGCCATAGTCTGGGAAACCCATAAAGTATATATTAGAGGGATAATAATAAAGGAAGGGGCGGTGAAAAAAAGAAGAAATAATGAAAAAAAAAACACTACTAATAAAAGAGATCTCCGAATTAGAACAGCAACATAAGACAACTAGGGGGAAAGGGACTCTATTATGCCTCAATAGGAAAAGAGAGGAACTAAGAGAGGTTTACGAACAAGAAAACCGTATAGTTTATAACCAAACTAAGAAAGAAAGATATTTATGGGGTAATAAACCAGGAAAGTATTTGGCGAAAATATTAAAAAAGAAAAACAAATGTTAATTATATAGAGAAAATACAAAACAAGACAGGGGAACTTAGATATGAAACATCGGAAATAGTTAATTCCTTTCAAGAATATTATAGTCAGTTGTACTCACTCAATGACCAGGATACAAAGGAAGAGATTAAACAAAAAAGGGAGAAAATTAAAATGTATATTAAGGAGATCCCCTTAGATAAAATCCCTGAAGATAAATTAGATTCCTTAGAAGCACCTATAAGCGAAGAGGAGATTAAAAAAATTATCCAAGCATTACCAAATGGGAAAAGCCCAGGGCCAGATGGTCTGACGACACTTTACTATAAAAAGTACATAGATCTTCTAACTCCGAAAATGTGCTCTTACATGAATGGGATAGGTGTAAACTGGGAGATGAGGAAGGAAGCATTAGAAGCCACTATAACCCTAATCCTCAAGGAGGGTAAAGACACTACATTATGCTCTAGTTATAGACCAATCTCACTCCTAAATATAGACACTAAGATTTTCTCCAAGATTCTGGCAAATAGAATGAAGACCATCATGAAAGATGTCATACACCCAGATCAAGTTGGTTTTATTCCAGGAAGGGAGTGTAAAGACAATGGAATACGATCGCTCCTGGCCATTAAAAAAAATAAAGAAAGTGGGGCCCCAGGTCTACTTCTGTCAATTGACGCCGAGAAGGCCTTTGACAGGATGGGCTGGGGCTTCATGCAATCCACATTGGAGGCAATAGGTCTAGGACCCAGAATGAGTATTTGGATTAAATCTTTGTATAATAACCCAGCAGCGAGGGTGAAAGTAAACGGGATTCTATCTGCACCGTTCCAGATGAAGAATGGTACCCGACAGGGTTGTCCACTGTCACCGCTATTATTTGTGCTTGCGTTGGAACCCTTACTTAGGAAAATCAGGCAGGACCCGGAGATAAGTGGAATAGGGGTGGGCGATGAAGAGCATAAGCTCGCAGCTTATGCTGACGATGTCTTGTTCTTCATCACTCACCCTAGAGACACTCTACCCAAGATCTTAAAAACCCTTACTGAGTTCGGGGAGTTGTCTAATTATAAAATAAATCGGACCAAATCCGAATATTAATAAGATAGATAGGAATAATTACCAAAAAGCCTATTCATTCAAATGGGGGAACAGAGTACGTTTGTACCTTGGAGGTAAATTAGCCGTTGACAGTGAGACAATTTATAGAGAGAATTACATCCCACTATTGAATGAAATTAGGGTAGAATTGAATAAAATAACACAGGGGCAACTATCATGGATCTGGAGAATAGGAATTTTGAAGATGATCATTCTTCCAAAAATAATCTATAAGATGCAGATGCTCCCGATTTCATTATCTTGCACTTTCTTAGAAAAACTACAATCAATGCTTTCGGTATTCAATTGGCGTGGGAAAAAACCACGCACCAAGTGGACGACACTTACAAAAGAGAAGGGTCAGGGAGGATTAGGGGCACCCAATATTAGAAATTATTATAATGCGATAGTGATAGCGCGGATAATGGAATGGGCTAACGATTACACGGAGAAGAGTTGGGTGAAAATGGAGAGTGGAATCAGTAATAGGTCATTAGGGAAGGTAATATGGATACCGGCACATCATCGAGAAATGGGCACAAACACACACAAGATCACTAGAAACGCACTAAAAATCTGGGACAGGATTCACAAAAAATAAAATTGGCAGTTTAACTCGCCTCTCATACCATTAAAGGACACAAGTTATTTTACACCAGGAAGGGAAAAAAAATTGGGAAATGGATTCTAAAAGAAAATGCACAATTAAAAGACGTTATGGTTCAAAACAAATTAATCACTTTTCAGGAATTAAAAAAAAATACGGAATGGAGACTGATCAACGAATGGCGGTATAATCAGTTAAAACATTTTTTTGAAAACCTATCCAAACCTATTAGATCTAAAGACAAACTAAGGCCACTGGAGAAAATTTGTGAGGAAAAAAGGATGAGGGGTTATGTCTAGGATTTATAAAATCTTAAACAACATAAAAAGAAAATCGGAGGAATTGACATTTATTAAGAAGTGGGAAGAGGAATTGGGATCACAAGTACAAGAGAACGAGATCAAACAAATAATTAACAGGGTCCATTCAACTTCTGTGAACTATAACATAGTGGAAATTAATTACAAATGTCTTGTTAGATGGTATTTAACCCCGGATAGGGTACATAGGTACGCAACGGAGAAATCACAGCTTTGCTGGTGTGGGTGCCAGGAAATCGGGACAATGGCCCACATATGGTGGACTTGTCCAAAAATTAAAACATATTGGACTGAGATAAGGAGAACCATCAGAGATATTACCAATATAGAAATACCGGATGATCCGTGGGGATGCCTATTACATGGAATCCGGATGCCTAATAAATTATATCTCAAAAGTTTGATCCAGCATTTATTAAATGCTGCTAAGAGCCATATTCCTAAATACTGGCAAAAATTGGATAGCCCTAATCAGAAGGGATGGTGCAATAGAGTAGACGAAATTTATAATATGGAATACTTAAGATCTAGTGATAGGGACTCATTGGAAGCATTTGAAGATAAGTGGAAGGTGTGGACGGCTTTCAAACACACATTGGAATTCACAGAGATAATGGGTGAATAACATAATATAATATAATTTATACAATTAGATAATAATAATTTAAAGATGTAGAATAAAGAAGTAGTTAATACGGAAGAAAGAGGTCAGGGGACAAGGGGGGGGGGGATGGGATGGTAGCAAGGGGAGTGTATTGAATTTTATGTTTGTTAAAGGAATGTAATATAGAAACACTTTGTTAAAATTCCATGGAGAACCACAATGATGCGAATCCTAAGTAGAGACGATTCTAATGCGGCGTACACACGATCGTTTTTCATGCCGTTAAAAATGCCATTTTTAAAAATGGCCATTAAAACAGATCGTGTATATGCTCCAGAGCATTTTTAACGGCGTGAAAAACGGGCATTAAAAATTTCGAACATGCTCTATTTTTTCACGTCGTTTTTCATGTCGTTTTTTTAACGACGTGAAAAACGATAGTGTGTATGCTTTTACGAGGGGGAAAAAAACGCGCATGCTCAGAATCAAGTATGAGACAGGAGCGCTCGTTCTGGTAAAACTAGCGTTCGTAATGGAGATAGCACATTCGTCACGCTGTAACGGACTGAAAAGCACGAGGCTGAAAAGCGTGAATCGCCACTCAACAAAGTTTACTAACATGAAGGGTGGCGCCATTCGAACGGAACTTCCCCTTTATAGTGCCGTTGTACGTGTTGTACGTCACTGCGCTTTGCTCGAGCATTTTTTTTTAATGATCGTGTGGATGCAAGACAGGCTTGAGAGGAAACATGAAAAAAGACGACGAGAAAAACGTTGGTTAAAAAAATGGCATTAAAAACGTACGTGTGTACGCCACATAAGGAATAACACCATGATAAAGTCTCTCGGTGTGATAAAGTCTGAGTGGTTAAAAAAAAAAGGAAAAAAAAAAGACAGCGTGCAGCGTAGGAGCGGGAGCGGGTGTGGGTTCCATGCTGCTACAGCCTCTCACCTCGCTCCTCTACATCCGGTCACGCCCCGAATGGTGAGTGAATTTTAGCTTAAGATGCATTATATCATTGAGACGAAATGTGTTACGATTAGAGACACAATATCTGGCTCTGTGCTCTGCGTACAGCCTAATTTCGCTGACAGGATGGCGGGCCAGGACGGAATAGATGGGGCCCCCTTTAGGCATCGGGTCGAGATGGGGGAGAGTGGATCTGCGTTCCGATGCGTGGGGGGGGGGGGGCTCTGCTCTGTAAACGAACACATTTTTCATCTTTTTGAGATAATGCTCTGAATTTGATCTTATGTGTGTGTGTGTGTGTGTGTGTGTGTGTGTGTGTGTGATTTTGTTGGGAGAGAGATCGTATGCCTGTTAACCCCTATCGTGTGTGCCTGTGTGGGTGTGCCTGGGTGTGCCTGGATGTTTGTGTGGGGAAGCTGCGGGCTGTAAGAGTGTAACTAAATGCGAAATGTAGACTGTATGTGATTAGATTGTTTTGTGCATTGTTAAAGTCTGGTCCCTGTGTGCCATGTGCTTTAGTGGGGGAGGGGCAGCCAGCATCTATCAGTTACAATGGTGAAAGTTGGTGACTCTCTGTAAATAGCATGCAGGAGTTTTGTGCTGGAAGGGCTATGCCCTGAGGGATTTTAATCTGATGTACAAGCAACAATATACTGTATGTGTGTAGTGTTTGCGATTTCTATGAAAAATAGAAATAGATAGATTGTGATTTTTGCCTTTGTATGGGACCAAGACACATGTCCCCATAAGTGTAAAAATATTTTAAGTAAAGGGTTTGGTTTTTGAGTTGAAAGTTCCTGCCGCATATTCAAGTGGCCAGGTATTGCTAGAAGCCAGACAATAGTATGTCTGTGCGATGGCTTGTTATGGAAGCTGATGCCACTGTGTGTGAACTTGTTTAGGGACTATGTTTTGAGTTGTGTTTCATATAACTAACATTTCTTAAATGTGCTGTTTAGTTGGCCAAAGGGTCTCAGTTGAAGTAGCATAAAGTGTGTGTCTATGGTGTGATGGAGTTTATAAGAATGAATATTTTTATATAAAGGATTCCTCTTTCTGGTATCTACTTAAATATGGACTTAGAAGTTTAGCATGTGTTAAATGACTTGTGTTCAGCTGCTCACATGTTTCACTGCTCCCCACCTCAGGAATTTAGGATAATTTGCATCTTTTTTGAGAATGTGTCTGCAAGGGACACAGACACACACACACCGAGATGTATTTGTACAATGAGAGGCTTATTGGTGTTTATATAGGGAACTAGAGGGCTGATGCTAAGGGTATAAGTTTGAAGTATTATCATGTATGTGTTTGGGTGAACCATATAACCAGACAGTAGTTTGTTCCTTGATTGGAAGCTCAGAGCGAAGAAAAGGACAAAATAGATAAATGAGGAACAGATGTTTTGTGTAGTCCTTCAACTTACTCCTTCAGCTCCCCCCTCCCATCGACACTAAAGAAAATGGCCCCCGTGAGCTGTGGAATGTCTTAACACATGAAAGAAGCAGACGTCACAAAAGAAGAAGCACTATATAAGGACTCAGCCAATCATATGTACACGTTTGTTGTGACGATTGCTTGTGTTACTTTGTCTTTAAAGGGCTGAGACCCAGAATAAACGTCCTGTTGTGGTAAAGAGGCCATGCTGATCACTGTATTCCAGCGTGATTTCTTCTAGCTAGCATGCAAGCAAATTCACATCAGCATACATTAGAACCAGCGGCAGAATAAGGGAATTGTTTTCTGGTATTGGACCAGAATCAATCTATTACAATGGTTGAGTGTGAATCTCAATTGTGTAGTCTGTCTTTGTGGAGAAAAACATTTTTGATTTTCTAGTGAAGAGATCCTGGTTTTGGCGGGAAAAACTGCCTGTGTTGTTGTCCATGTGGCTTGTCGGCCATCTTGCTGTGGTCCAGATTTCATCCACCATTTTGTTGCGGCCCTGCTTGTTGGCCATCTTGAGAGGTGCAGTTTCTCTTTAGCCTGTGGGTCATCCTATAAGGGAAGGTGCAGCCACCTTTCCTTTGGGTGTGATGCCATGTGACCGTGCTTTGGCATTCGTCGGCTATCTTGTAGACATGTGCATTCGTTTTCGTCCGAATGCATTTTCGTCCGAATTTCAGCTATTTTCGTTATCGTTTTAACAAACGAAAACGAAAGCACAGAATCCGAAAACCGAAAGATCCGACATAAACAAATGCTTTATTTTCGTTTTTGTTGCTACAACAGTTCGATATAGATAGGAGATTCGACGTGACGCTGACAATAACAATCTGTGTCTATCGAACCTGTGGTCGAATGTGCCTAACCTTAACTCTATTAGTCCAAGATTATTCTACATAGGAGAGAAAAGATTCGACATTATAGAGAGAAAAGATTCGATATTGGAGAGAAAGATTCGACATAGGAGAGAAAAGATTCGACATAGGAGAGAAAAGATTCGACATAGGAGAGAAAAGATTTGTTATTATAGAGAGAAAAGATTCGACATAGAGAGAAAAGATCACTGCTGGAATTGGGTGGGGGAAGTAAAATAAAAATAAAGTTGATGATGAATGTTATTGGCTGATTGTAACCAAAGAGGAGGAGCAGTAAAATAGCTAGAATGACGAAGATTCGACAAAGCATCGAAAGTTAGAAGATTCGACGGTGCAGCAAAACTGTACGACGCTGCAATCGTACATTTCCGGTCAAATGCATCCGCCCATAGGCTATAGAAGAATTCTAATGTTGGTTGACTAGTAATAGTAATGAATAAATATAATTATTACTAGTCATACAACATTAGAATTCTTCTATAGCTTGTGGGCGGAACATTCGACCGGAAATGTATGATTGCAGCTCCGTCGAATCTTCTTTGAACATTCGACAGACACCATAAGCCTTCAATGACAGATTCGACCTTAATTAATTCAGATTTTCGGACGAATGCAATTTCTAACGAAAAACAAAATAAATAAAAACGAATTTCGGGAGTAACTAAATAAATTTATTTTTCGGACGAAAACGAAATTCCGAAACGAAATATTTCAGTGTGCACATGTCTACTATCTTGATGGAATTTCGCAGGTTTTGGGGCAGATTCCGATGTTTGGTGCAAAATTAGTAAGGCGGTCTTTTCTGTGTTGGAATCTGGTGGAGACATTTATGTTTTCCTTTACCATGTGACTGTGCTGTGGCATTCGTCTGCTATCTTGTTGGTGGAATTTCGCAGCTTTTGGGGCAGATTTTGATGTTTTGTGCGAATTTAGTAGTGCGGTCTTTTCTGTGTTGGAATCTGGTTGAGACCATTTTTGTTTTCCTTTGTGTGTGGGAACCCATGTGGTCTTGTGTTTTATATTTAAGTGTTCATTTGATGTCCCATGTTTGTCAGTTTTTGGCTGGTAGGGAAGTTTGTGCTGATTTTGGCGAAATCAAAAACTGCATTGCATGCGTTAATGGTGCCATTTTTGTTGTGGCCTGGTTCCTTTGTCGGCCATCTTGAGAGGCTCTTTTGTTTGATGTTAAATTCGCTAGTTTGAATGGTTTTTCTAAGCATCGCCTTTTGAGTTGAGTAAACTGGTATCTTGATATAGCGCGGTCTTACCCCGAGGGGTCCCGATGCGCTTGCAGACACATGCACATGCTGGGGCCCATTTATGGAAGGAATCTGGTTGACCTACCAGCAAGTCTTTGGAGTGTGGGAGGAAACCGGCGCAGGGAGAACATGCAAACTCCAAGCAGATGGTGTTGGGGTGAGGATTTCTCTGTTTTCATTTAAGTGAATTAAGCTATTGCAGGTTTAGCTGACTATGCAGTATAAGAGCGGCGGTTTTTGTATTGGATTTTGGTTTTAAGTGAAATCCCTACCTTACACTGAATTTTGATAGATTGTAAGACTAACTTTAACTGAGTTTTTGTACAGTGGTGTGTGTTGTTTTTATGTTTAAATATTTGGGAGTTTCCCAGAAGGCAATTCATTGTTTTTGAAGCTTGTACTGTATAGCCATCTTTTGGCAGGAGTTTGTATTTGAGTCTCGAAACTTGGGGTTTGACCTCCAGGGGATGTTTGGGTCGGGGGGATTCCCTCCCATTTGCAAAAGGGAGGTTTGTTCCATCATTTCCTTGACAAAGGTTTTTTTAAATTGTTGAAATATATGATGTTTAGCCATGGATTTTTTTTTGGTGTTTTAATAGACAAGGTTGATATGTAAATAAACCAGTTTGTTTTGTTTTTTTAGAGCTGAGCATGCCACAGGAAGTTCTTTTCAGCATTTATGTATCAGCAGGAAGTTGGTGGGAGGAGATTGGGGTTTTCTGAAAAGTGGGCAATGAGATTTGTGCTTGGAAGGAAAATGAAAAGCATTTTGGCGTTTGAAAGAGGGTGTTTTATATTTTGTACCAGTTTTGTGAAGTTTTGTACTGTACTTTGTACTGTAATACAGTACAGGGGGGCATCATCATTATTGTTGTAACATCTAGATACAGAGAAAAGCCACATTGTTCTGTAGGTGGTAAACGGGCGTAAGTGTTCTGTGTGGTTTAGTCTGGCGACGCAGTGTATGGGTGTATAGCGGAAAACGCTTGTGTATGCATACACTGTGAGGGGTAGAGGCCTAATTCGGGGGATGATACCGCCTCGGTTAGGGTTTCTAGTTGGGGGACTGGACCAGATATAGTGGTTATAGTCCGTCAATCCACCGTAGAAGAAGACACCGGGCGGTGCTCCCCGAAATGGGTGCAACGGTTTACCCTGGATGCAGGGTTAAGACGATAAGCCGATTCGAATCGCCATGGACACAAGGAGGTCTGTGCAAAGGGAAGGAATGGAGGCTTCCCACAGTCAGATGGCCACACGGTGCACAAAGCCTAGTTTTGGGGCAAAGGCCTTTGAACCCCAAAAAGATTAAAATTCTCATGCTCGTTTGTTTGAACTTTGTATGGCTGGTCCATGCAAAGTTCTCTAGCTGCTCTCATGTTTTTCCCATTGTATTTTCTTCTATTTTTGAAAGAGTGAAGATAGAATTCCGGCTGTTTGTTTGTTTTTTATTTTGTTTTTGGAAACTATGAAGTATCTCCCGCACATTTGTATCAGAATGTTTGTATGTAGTAACGTGAATATGTTCGAACTTACCGCGGCGATCCTCTGATGCGTCGCGGCTGTTGTATTTTTGTAGGAACGGGAAAAGTAAGGGTTACAGAGGGTTTTGTTTGAATCGGTTTTGAAAGAATGTCATTGACAATTTACCAATGTACAGGAATGTCATTATTGTTTACCATTCTTTAAAGGTTAAATATGAAGGATAGAGTAATGATTTTGCTTATAAGTATTTTTCAGGTCCAAGGAGTTTCTGAAAGAGTATATACATAGAGAGCAGGTGTATGTAGACAGCTGTACATATGGATAAATACATGAGTCTAAGGAGGTAAAAGTATCATGGGCTATTTCATTGTTTCTTATTTCCTGCACCACTCTAAATCCTGTAGTTCTTTCTTCAGTTTCTAATGAGGAAGAAAAGGGGGGGAATGATAAATGTAAGAATGACAGTTTTTTTTAAAACAAATAACGTTAACCTCTGTAATTCTAACCAAGTTCGTGCCAAGATTGTCTTTCTTTGTTAGAATTTGAATTGGCAAGCAGCAGTCTGGTGAAGTAGGTTCCCATCCCAGATGCTAAGAACCTTTTGTCAATGGTTCCAGGTATTGTAAGCCACGCACAGGTTATGCAGTGACCACAGTCCCGATGTCTGGGTTATTGTCATATGAGGGTTGTTTGGAGGTCAACCAAAACCAGGGTTGTACTTTCCTCATTAGCCGTCACTTACATTCTCGGCTGATGGGGTGGGTACGATCGCTGTTACATGAACTTCAAAATGTCTACCACAGGGTTCACGAGTCCCTTCTGGACCCTGACACAATAACCGGTTTATGTTCTTTCCAACCAGGTGACTGGGTCGTTGTAAAGAAGCTTGGGGGATGAGACCACGCCAGCCACTGCAAGAAGCGGCTCAACCACACCAAAGAATGAGTAGTATCTTTGTTTATTTATATTTTTTTGTTTAGTAAATTTTAGCAAGGATAACGATGAAAAGCATCCCAAGTTATTATTTAAAGTGTATTTCCTGACTAGCTAAGAAAGCGAACAGCACAAATTGCTAGGTCTGTTCTGAGTCTCAACCGAGTTTTAGTCCCCAGCGATGACAGCGGTACATGCCATTTATGATATTATTATGGGTATGAGGAGTTTTTGACAAACTGGTGAAGACTCCAAACAGACACTTGTCAATGGGATCTAACGATGCATTTTTAGAGGATAAAATTGGTTATAGTTTTAATAGCTCTGCCTCTTGTCGGTTTGGGACAACTAGGCAGCCCACAAGTGTGTTTGAACTTTAGTTTGGTGTTTATGCGGATCTGCAGCTTATAAGGTAATTCCCCCAATGCAAGAGGTTCATGCGTGATGGTGAAGCTGTCCCAGCATCTTATGTTGCGGTCGATCGCGAGGATCTGATGGCGTGAGAAATTAAGAATGGCAGGGACAGCTAGAAGGGAATTGTTCACCATCCCCGACCAGGTCTGGGCATGGTTTCCTGCATGTACAAGGTGGGGGGGGGGGGTTGAGCTTAGGATACGATTGAACAATTCTCATCCATTCAGGATGGGATTCTTCATGTAACTGTTGAAGCCAGAGCTATAGCTAAGTGAAGGTTGGGAGTCCTTTTAAGGGTCTGGGAATCTTTGGGGATCTAATTTTTATTTTACAGCGGATCATGGTTAAAGGATATGGGAATATATATACTCATGTCGTTTTTATTTCTATTTGTGACGAGGTGCTCCTGTTGCCTGATTGGACGTGTGACCAGAGCTTCCTTGATGAGACGCCCCGAAGCCGGACCCACGTACAAGACACAGAGGATCGCAGACGGATCGGCGATTACTTCAGCTCACCATGTCGTGTCCTCCTTATAAGTCATGCTCCTGAAGAACAGAGTCTACATGTCAAGCCGTGTTTTCCTTTTTATGGACTCGTATTGACTGTAAGGACTGATTCATTTCCAGGTATAAGAAGCAGATCAAGTTTCATCGATGGACATGGGGCGCATATGACAAAAAAGGGAGGACTGTTGTGGAAATTTTTATTAATGTATGTTGTCAGATGTCCCCCAGTGTCGGTTTTGCTGTAATGCGCTCATGTGAACGTATTCGCACATACAGACATTGGTGGAAGACCGGTCTCGGGAAAATCTTCCTGTGGACAAAGCGATGTTTGCTCCTTTTAGGGACATTTGTTTTATGCCTCACCAAGGGACTGGTCACTTCTTGGCATTGGCATTAAATGAATCCGAGCGGACAGATCTGCGTCCACTAGAACTATAGCATAACGATACGACAATTGTGGCCCATTGAGAGCCATAGCTTTCATATGGTTCCCGCCATTGGAAGCGGTGCACGTCACTGCTAGTCTATTTGAATGTATACATGTCTGTGATTGGTTCTTTTGTTGTATTATATCCTTATATGGTCACTTCCTATGGAGGAGGTCACATGTTGTGACATCACTTCCTGCTGGGAGTTTAATAAAATAACCTTTTGAGGGCGTCGACAGTCAGTGAGGCTGTGATGACAAGATGATAAGGACAGGGTGGTGATGTCTCTTGACTTGAATGAATGGCAAATCGAATGAATGGTGAGTGAATTTTAGCTTAAGATGCATTATATCATTGAGACGAAATGTGTTATGATTAGAGACACAATATCTGGCTGTGTGCTCTGCGTACAGCCTAATTTCGCTCACAATATATACACATTTTTTCATGTGTTATTGAACAAAACATGTCAATGTTAATTCTAGTGGGTTTTCAATATACTTTTATTCTGTCGCTTTGTCCATTTAGGTTCTCTTGTAAGGAGAACACCCACCCACCGATACTCACCTTCCTTGAATTATTTCACCACTCCTTTCCTTTATTGGAAATGGGAGTCCTAAACCTGGGTAAGCTTCGTGTCAGTGCTTATACAGGGGTAACTTTTTCCTCCTCCTCACGTGATTGGAGCCTTATCTAAACTCTGAATCCTAGGAGGAGATAATGTGTACCTTTAATACTGGAATTACAAGGTATTTACCAAAGACTGTGATGTAACAGCAGAAAAGTGTGGTGAAGGTATCAGTGGATTTGAGGTTTGTTCCTATAAGGGATCCTGTTATTCTTCCCTGAATTGTCAAAGAGACAGACTCCCTTTAAGATCAGTTTACAAGTCATTTTTACTGCGTGCCTTAATTCATCACATCATCTTTTGTTCACCAAAAATATTGCATAGGTATAAAATCATGTTTTTTTCCCCCTGGAAATTGTTATTTACAGGCCAACTCCAGCTTTAGCAAAATGTTACTGTGGGCAGAGACAGCTAGGAAACTAGCATTTTCAGAAAGAGGTTGGCAATGTCAACCTATGTATAATTTCCCTAAAATAAAAAAGTGTTGAACAAGTATTCTTGTGGACAGTTGCTGCTCTTTTTGATGTTGTACTGTGTGTTGGCATGTAAATCCTTGACATACTCAGAGTGGGGCAGTGGGTGTGCTCCAACCCAGATATATCTACTGACAGGGTACCGTGACATCTGACCTTAGTCAATGCCAGGCAGATAGATATGCTGCCTAAGAGTGCATTCTTAGTGCTGGCACCAGCGTCAACCGCCAGAGCCCATGGCATCGCTTTACAGGACAGAGGAGGCAGCTCTTCTCAAGTAGGGATGAGCTTGGTGTTCGAGTCAAACATACGTTCGACTCGAACATCGGCTGTTCGATCGTTCGGCGAACATCGAACGATTTGGGCCGTTCGCACCAAATTCGATTGACACGAATGGCCCACAATACACTGCGCCATCGCAGTGCAATCCCGGCGCTGTGATTGGCCAAGCATGCACTGTGACCCCGCATGCTTGGCCAATCACAGCGCCGGCAGCTAGGAGAGCCATAATTGGCCACAGGCAGGTTGCCTGTGGCCAATTATAGCTCAGGGGGTTTAGCACACGCACCACACTATAAAAGGCCGCCAGCGCGGCGGCCTTGTGTAGTGTGTTCCGGCGCAGGGAAAGAGAAGGATAGGCAGGGACAGTGTGATATTCTTTGTGCTATTCTTGTGTGCAGGGAGAGAGAAGGATAGGCAGGGAGAGTGTCAGTGTCATATTCTTTGCTAAACCTTGTGTGCAGGGAGAGAGAAGGATAGGCAGGGGACAGTGTCAGTGTCATATTCTTTGCTAAACCTTGTGTGCAGGGAGAGAGAAGGATAGGCAGGGAGAGTGTCGGTGTCATATTCTTTGATAAACCTTGTGTGCAGGTCGAGAGAAGGATAGGCAGGGGACAGTGTCAGTGTCATTGTTGCTAAGCCTCCTGCACAGTATACACCTGAAGCTAGCCCTTATTGCTGTGTTTTCCTGGTGTGTTACACTAACAGGCATTTGCAGCACTTACAGCGGGCGGAGTGTGCCTCCTGCACATTATACACCTGAAGCTAGCCCGTATTGCTGTGTTTTCCTGGTGTGTTACACCATCAGGCATTTGCAGCAATTACAGCAGGCGTAGTGTGATTCCTGCAAAATATTCTCCTGAAGCTACGCCTTATTGCTGTGTTTTCCTAGTGTGTTACACCAACAGGCATTTGCAGCACTTACAGCAGGCGTAGTGTGATTACTGCAAAATATACACCTGAAGCTAGCCCGTATTACTGTGTTTTCCTGGTGTCTTACACCAACAGGCATTTGCAGCACTTACAGCAGGCGTAGTGTGATTCCTGCAAAATATACTCCTCAAGCTAGCCCGTATTGCTGTGTTTTCCTGATGTGTTACACCAACAGGCATTTGCAGCACTTACAGCAGGCGTAGTGTGATTCCTGCAAAATATACTCCTGAAGCTAGCCCGTATTGCTGTGTTTTCCTGGTGTGTTACACCAACAGGCATTTGCAGCACTTACAGCAGGCGTAGTGTGATTCCTGCAAAATATACTCCTCAAGCTAGCCCGTATTGCTGTGTTTTCCTGGTGTGTTACACCAACAGGCATTTGCAGCACTTACAGCAGGCGTAGTGTGATTCCTGCAAAATATACTCCTGAAGCTAGCCGTATTGCTGTGTTTTCCTGGTGTGTTACACCAACAGGCATTTGCAGCACTTACAGCAGGCGTAGTGTGATTCCTGCAAAATATACTCCTGAAGCTACGCCTTATTGCTCTGTTTTCCTAGTGTGTTACACCAACAGGCATTTGCAGCACTTACAGAAGGCATAGTGTGATTCCTGCAAAATATACTCCTGAAGCTAGCCCTTATTGCTGTGTTTTCCTAGTGTGTTACACCAACAGGCATTTGCAGCACTTACAGCAGGAGTAGTGTGATTCCTGCAAAATATACTCCTGAAGCTACCCCCTATTGCTCTGTTTTCCTAGTGTGTTACACCAACAGGCATTTGCAGCACTTACAGCAGGCGTAGTGTGATTCCTGCAAAATATACTCCTGAAGCTAGCCCGCATTGCTGTGTTTTCCTAGTGTGTTACACCAACAGGCATTTGCAGCACTTCCAGCAGGCGTAGTGTGATTCCTGAAAAATATACTCCTGAAGCTAGCCGGTATTGCTGTGTTTTCCTGGTGTGTTACACCAACAGGCATTTGCAGCACTTACAGCAGGCGTAGTGTGATTCCTGCAAAATATACTCCTGAAGCTAGCCCGTATTGCTGTGTTTTCCTGGTGTGTTACACCAACAGGCATTTGCAGCACTTACAGCAGGCGTAGTGTGATTCCTGCAAAATATACACTTGAAGGTAGCCCGTATTGCTGTGTTTTCCTGGTGTGTTACACCAACAGGCATTTGCAGCACTTACAGCGGGCGTAGTGTGCTTCCTGCAAAATATACTCCTGAAGCTAGGCCTTATTGCTGGTTTTCCCATCTCCCTGCAGGCCATTAAAATGTCTGGAAGGCAAACAAGGAGAGGCAGACAGTCAGGAGCCAATAAAAGAGGGCAAGCAGGCTCTGTGTCTAGAGACAACAGTGCTGGTCGTGGACGCGGTGCATCGCCATCAGCAAGTGGCCATGGGACACACTTGTCCTTCTTTTCGGCAGCTGGACATGTTGAGCCGCATCATGCCGAAGACTTGGTAGAGTGGATGACCAAGCCCTCCTCATCCTCTCTCACCCAGGCTCAGGGTACTGGCAAAGCAGCTGCCAAAGCGTCCTCTTCCCTGGTATCAATGTCATCATCAGTCACTCCTTCCCTAGACCCACCATGTCCTCCTGAGGAGTCCCCCGAACTGTTTGAGCACAGTGTTGGGTACATGCTCCAGGAGGATGCCCAGCGTTTCGAAGGGTCTGATGAGGATACCCAGCTAGAGGAAGGCAGTAGCGTGAGAGCAGAGAGAGGGGATGCTCAAGAAGGACACCAATCTGGCAGTCATGTTCCAGCAGCTGCAGCATACGCCAGATTGGCTCCAGTGATGAGGAGGGAGGGGATGATGAGGTCACTGACTCCATGTGGGTGCCTAATAGGAGGGAGGAGGAGGAGGATGAGGAGGAGGCACATCTCCAACGAGGCAGGATGCCCTCGGGGGGCCAGCGTAAGGGCAGTACACTGACGGAATCACACCGCAGAGCTCCGCCTGTGCAGGGCGCTGCCTCTGCCCGTTATTCAAAAAGTTCTTTGGTGTGGGCCTTTTTTGAGTCGAGTGCATCAGATCGCACAGCTGCTGTTTGCAACATATGTCTCAAGCGTATATCGCGTGGCCAAAACATCAGCCGCTTGGGCACCACATGCTTGACCAGACATATGTTGACCTGCCATGCAGCTCGTTGGCAAGCCTACCTTAAAGACCCACACCAAAGAACAAAGCGGACCTCTCCTTGCACCGCATCAGCTGGGATCTCCAACCCCACTATACCTTCAGTCCTCTCTGAAACCTGCACTGAGAGGAATGAAGGTGTAGAATTAGGTGTGTCACAGCCAAGTACTTGCGGGCACTCTGCTAGCAGTACACCGACGTCCGATTCTAGCAGGCAAATTTCCCTGCCCCAGCTGCTGGACCGTCGAAAGAAGTTCACTCCCAACCATCCACATGCCCAGCGGTTGAATGCTAGCTTGGCTAAATTGCTAGCGCTTCAACTGCTGCCTTTTCAGTTGGTAGACTCGGCCCCCTTCCGTGAGTTTGTGCAATGTACGGTTCCTCAGTGGCAGGTTCTCAAACGCCACTTTTTCTCACGGAAGGCGATTCCGGCTCTCTACCGGCATGTGGAAGGCAATGTCTTGGCCTCGCTGGACAGGGCGGTCAGCGGTAAGGTGCATATTACCGCTGACTCATGGTCCAGCAGGCATGGACAGGGACGTTACCTTTCTTTCACGGCCCATTGGGTCACTCTTTTGGCAGCTGGGAAGGATGCAGGACAAGGTGCAGTAGTGTTGGAGGTTGTTCCGCCGCCACGCCTCCAAAATGCTACTACTGGTTGTGACACGCCTCTCTCCTCCACCCCCTCCTCTTCTTCTTCCTCCATGGCCTCTTCCTGTGCTTTGTCCTCGGAACCAGCGGTGCTCCGTAGGCGTTCAAGGGGCTACGCAAGTACGCAGGCAAAAAGATGCCATGCCGTGCTTGCGCTGGTGTGTTTGGGGGACAGGAGCCACACTGGGGCAGAGGTTCTGTCTGCTCTGCAGGGGCAGGCCGAGAGGTGGTTGATGCCACGCCAGCTTAAGCCAGGAATGGTGGTTTGCGACAATGGCACCAACCTCCTCTCCGCCCTCCGACAGGGACAACTGACCCATGTGCCCTGTGTGGCTCACGTCCTTAACTTGGTGGTGCAGTGGTTCTTGGGCAGGTACCCGGGCTTACAGGATGTCCTGAGGCAGGCCAGGAAAGTCTGTGTGCATTTCCGCAGATCTTATATTGCCAGTGCTCGCCTGGCTGAGCTGCAAAAGGAGTTGAACCTGCCCAAGAACCACCTTATATGTGTAAGGTACCTGTGATAGGTAGTGTCCGAAGTGGAACTTGTGTGCTGAGGATTCAGGCGAAAACGTAGTCAGGCAGATTAGGTTGGCAACAGATCAGGCAAAATGGTACACGATCGAATTTCAGAGAGTGGTCAGGCAGGCAAAGGTCATACACGAGCTGGCAGTGAAGTACAAAATCAGCAGGCTGGAGAGTAGTCAGGAATTCAGGCAGAAGTTCAACACGAAAATCAGGATCAAAAGCAGTCACAACACCCAGGGAGCTATTCCACACAAACGGGCGCTGAGAGATAGCATCACTTCCTTTTTAAGGGCTGCTTTGATTGAAAATTGTCCACAGCTGGCAGCAGGTGGGGCTAGTGAGTCCAAGGTAATGTTTAACACTGAGAGGACATTTCCAAAAGTCCAGATCTGCTCAGTAGCGCAACAGGTAAGGATGCAGCTTTGGGACCAGGAAGATCCCGGTTCAAATACACCCAGGTACATGACAGGGCCCCCTCCCCAGTGGACCCCTCCGGGGGCCTAGCGGGGCTTAGTGGGAAAGGAGGCATGGAAGTCTCGAATAAGAGAAGGGGCATGCAGATCTTTGGCTGGAACCCAGGAACGGTCTGTGACAGGATATCCCTTCCAATGAACCCGATACCGAAGGCCACAACCCTGTCTTCTAGAATCAAGAATCTTGGAGACTTCAAACTCATTTTGTCCATCAACAAGAACAGGAGGAGGTAGCTGTTGCGTTCTGGAGTAGCGATTGAAAATTGCTTTTTTGAGGAGGGAAACGTGGAACACAGGATGAATTCGGAGAGAGGAGGGTAATTTCAACCGATAGGAGACTGGCCCGACTCGAGCAATAATTCTGTAAGGACCAATGAATCGAGGGCCCAATTTTGTAGAAGGTTGTTTCAGTCTCACATATTTGGTTGATAGCCAAACTCTGTCCCCCACCACATATGGAGGTATATGGCGTCTTCGTTTGTTGGAAAAAAGTGCATACTTGCCTGCTGACTTCCGTAGTAATAAGCGAATCTTTTTCCAATGTAGCAGAATATTTTTAACCCGCTGATCTGCTGCTGGTACACTAGAAGAAGGCTGAAGTAGGGGAAAAGTCTGAGGGTGATAGCCTAGGGCTGCGTAGAATGGTGTGGTATGAAGAGCACTGTGCCAACGGGAATTAATGGCGAACTCAGCTAAAGGCAAATACTCAGACCAGTTGGAGTGTAAGGCATTGACATAATGTCGAAGATAGGTTTCTAGGGTCTGGTTCATGCGTTCGGTTTGACCATCTGTTTGAGGGTGATGTGAGGTAGAGAGTGAAAGCGTTACTCCCAGTTTCTTGCAGAACGCTCTCCAGAATCGGGAAACAAACTGGGATCCGCGGTCTGAGACGACATTGGTAGGTATGCCATGATATCTCACAATATGGGAAAGGAAGAGAGTAGACAGTGCTTCCGCTGTAGGTAATCCCGGGAGCGGCACAAAATGAGACATTTTTGAAAAGCGATCCACTATGACCCATATAGCAGTCATGCCCTCGGACTTGGGTAAGTCTGTAATGAAGTCCATAGTCAAATGGGTCCAAGGCTGACGAGGTGCTGAAAGTGGTTGTAACAGTCCAGTAGGCAATGTACGGGGTACTTTATTAGCAGCACAAGTTGGGCAGGCAGCCACATAGTCAGTAACATCCCTTTTCATATGAGGCCACCAGACATGACGCTGCAAGGTCTTAAGAGTGATGGTGACACCAGGATGACCAGATAAAACACCATCATGTGCCCAGAGGAGTACAGGTTTTCTGAGGCTAGGGGCTACGAACAGGCGACCTGGTGGTATCTTCAAGCTTTGGGGAACACAATTCTGGGTTTCTTGTAACTGTTGGGAAAGAGCCGTAGAGATCTGTGCGACAATTTTGTGAGGTGGGATTATATACTGCTCGGTAGGTTGGTCTTCTTCAGAGGTAGCAAACTGTCTGGAAAGAGCATCGGCTTTCTTGTTTTTATGCCCAGGAACATAAGAAAGAACAAAATTAAAACGGGAGAAAAACAGAGCCCATCGAGCCTGACGTGAGTTCAAACGTCTTGCAGTCTGAAGGTACAGTAGGTTTTTATGGTCAGTGAGGATAGAAAAAGGTTTGGGAGCCCCTTCCAGAAGATGTCGCCATTCAGACAATGCCAATTTGATGGCCAGTAGTTCTCGATTCCCAACATCGTAATTCATCTCCGCTGGAGAAAACTTTCTAGAAAAAAAAGCTACTGGATGGATTCTACCAGACTTAGGCTGTCTCTGGGAGAGCACGGCACCTGCTCCTACCTCAGAGGCATCAACCTCAACTATGTACTGGAGATCGGGATTTGGATGCTGAAGAATTGGAGCTTTGCTGAACATGTCTTTTAATTGCTGGAAAGCCAATTCTGCTTCTGAGGACCATACCTTGCAATTTGTACCTTTCTTAGTCATAGCCGTAAGGGGGGCCGCAATGGAGGCAAAACCTTTGATGAAGCGTCTGTAGTAATTTGCGAACCCTAGAAAGCTTTGGAACCCTCTTAAAGTGGTCGGTTGGGGCCATTGTAAGACAGCGGAAAGTTTTTGAGGGTCCATTTGGAAACCGGCAGCACTTATAATGTATCCAAGGAAAGGAATACGGCTTTGATGGAAACTGCATTTCTCAATCTTCGCGTAAAGATGGTTTTCTCTCAGTCGTTGCAATACCTGCTTTACATGCGAGATGTGCTCTAGATGAGTCTTGGAAAAGATTAAAATGTCGTCCAAGTAGATGATCACAAAACTGTTGCTGAAATCATGAAAAATGTCATTCATGAAACGTTGGAAGACAGCAGGGGCGTTACACAACCCAAATGGCATAACCAGATATTCAAAATGTCCATTACGAGTGTTGAATGCTGTCTTCCACTCGTCCCCGTCTTTAATTCGAATTAGATTATAAGCCCCTCGTAGGTCTAGCTTGGAGAAGATAACAGCCCCCTTAAGTACATCAAACAGTTCAAGAATGAGAGGCAAAGGGTAGGAGTCTTTTACAGTGATTTGATTTAACCCTCGATAGTCTATGCATGGTCGAAGACCCCCATCTTTTTTTTCAACAAAGAAAAAACCTGCCCCTACTGGAGAAGAAGAGGGTCGGATAAAACCTCTTTCCAAGTTGTCTTTTACGTATTCCTCCATGGATTTTTGTTCAGGCAAAGACAGGGGATAGGTCCTTCCTTTGGGAAGAGGTGCTCCAGGAATCAATTTAATTGCACAGTCAAAAGAACGATGTGGAGGTAAAACCTCTGCCTTTTGCTTGCAAAATACGTCTGCAAACGCATGGTATTCATGAGGCAAGGTAGGTGGGATGGCCACGGAAGCCAACATACAAGCAGGAAGTCTTTTGGGTTGAGACAAACAGTTTGAATGACAGAACGACCCCCAAGAGGTTAGTTCTCCATTTTCCCAATCAAAAGAAGGGTTATGTTGTTGTAACCATGGGTAACCAAGGATAACAGGCAGAAGTGGAGAATCAATAAGAGACAAGACAACTTCCTCTTTGTGGAGTACGCCTACCTGAAGGGTGATTGTTATAGTCTCAAATTTTACAATGCCATCTCCCAAGGGTTGTCCATTCACGGTGGTAATGTTCAGGGGTCTAGATTTTGGAACAAATGGGATATTATTTTTTTTAGCAAAAGTGTAGTCCAAGAATATGCCAGCAGCTCCAGAATCCACAAAAGCCTCACAGGAGACAAGTTTAGAGGGTAAATGGATAATTGCAGGAATGGTAATCTTGGTCTTGGAGGATATACCTGTAAGGTCTAAGCCAGCTCCTCCAACACTGGTTAGACCCTGCCCTTTTACTGGACGGGAAGGGCAGACAGATAATAAATGTCCTTTAAGTCCACAGTATAGGCATAGGCCCAATGCACGCCTCCTTTGTTTCTCAGACTCAGTTAGGTGGAGACGGCTTACATCCATGGTTTCCACAGGTGTCTGGGGTTCAACTGAGATTTCAGGTTCTGGCTGAGGTGGTGCTTGGAAGTTAGGGGCCAAACGGTAGACTGGCCGAGGAAACTTGCGAGTTCTAAGTCTCTCTTGGCACCTTTCATGATACCGGACATCCAGACGAACACAGAGCTCTATGAATTTCTCTAGGTCTTCTGGGGAATCCTTATAGACTAATTTGTCTTTGATGCGATCTGCAAGACCTTTTCGGAAGGCTGCACGTAATGCCCTTGAGTCCCAAGTAGTCTCAGCAGCAAGGGTACGAAACTCAATAGCATATTGTGCCACAGACCTGGTGCCTTGTTGCATGTCCAAGAGTGAGTACTCAGCTGCAGAAGCTCTATCTGGCTTGTCAAATACAGTCTGGAGAGAAGCCAGAAATTTGTCAGCGTCTTGCAGCACAGGATCATTGCGTTCCAGATAAGGAGAGACCCAGGCCAGGGCCTTCCCCTTTAACAAGGAAATTACAAAAGTCACTTTGGCAGAAGAAGTGCTAAAGGTCCCAGGGTTGTTGCGGAAATGCAAACGGCAAACATTTAAAAAGCCTCTGCAGTCCTCAGTATCACCACCAAATTTGTCAGGCATAGGAAGTTTGGGTGGTACAGAAGAGGTGGGTTGGATCGTAGCAGGAGTAGGATCCAGAGTCTGGACCGTTGCAGAGGAAGCAGACAAACAAGATTTAAGCATAGTACAAAGTTCATCTAACTTGGCGTCCAGGGAAGAAAGATGCTGTTCATGAGCTCCAATCAATTGTCCCTGACGTGAAATCGCCTTAACAATCTCAGCAGGGTCCACTGTCATTGTGGCCCGTTTGTAATGTAAGGTACCTGTGATAGGTAGTGTCCGAAGTGGAACTTGTGTGCTGAGGATTCAGGCGAAAACGTAGTCAGGCAGATTAGGTTGGCAACAGATCAGGCAAAATGGTACACGATCGAAATCCAGAGAGTGGTCAGGCAGGCAAAGGTCATACACGAGCTGGCAGTGAAGTACAAAATCAGCAGGCTGGAGAGTAGTCAGGAATTCAGGCAGAAGTTCAACACGAAAATCAGGATCAAAAGCAGTCACAACACCCAGGGAGCTATTCCACACAAACGGGCGCTGAGAGATAGCATCACTTCCTTTTTAAGGGCTGCTTTGATTGAAAATTGTCCACAGCTGGCAGCAGGTGGGGCTAGTGAGTCCAAGGTAATGTTTAACACTGAGAGGACATTTCCAAAAGTCCAGATCTGCTCAGTAGCGCAACAGGTAAGGCTGCAGCTTTGGGACCAGGAAGATCCCGGTTCAAATACACCCAGGTACATGACAATATGTGACATGCCCACCAGGTGGAACTCAACGTTGGCCATGCTGCAGCGGCTGCACATGCAGCAGAGGGCCATCAATGAGTACCTGTGCGACTACGGCACCAGGACAGGGTCAGGGGAGCTCGGGTTTTTTTCACCACGCCAGTGGGGCATGATCAGGGATGCATGCACTGTCCTGGCACCATTTGAGGAGGCCACGAGGATGGTGAACAGTGACAGTGCATGCATCAGTGACACTGTACCTCTTGTCCACCTGTTGGAACATACGCTGCGTAGAATAATGGACAGGGCACTTGAGGCAGAACAGAGGCAGGAAGAGGAGGACTTCCTTGCCTCTCAAGGCCCCCTTTACCCAGACAGTGTTCCTTCTGTCCCACCCATCGCACAGGAAGAGGAGGAGGAGGATTGTGTCAGCATGGAGGTGGAGCCTGGCACTCAGCATCATCAGCAGCAGTCTTTTAGGGATGATTTACAGTCCCAAGAAACCCGTCGACTTGTACGTGGCTGGGAGGAGGTGGCTGCGGATCATGTCGTCCTTAGTGACCCAGAGGACTCCGGACCGAATGCCTCAGCTAACCTACGCTGCATGGCCTCCCTGATCCTGCAAAGACTGCGGAAGGATCCTCGTATTCTTCGGATCAAGGAGAGGGACCATTACTGGCTGGCCACTCTCCTTGATCCACGGTACAAGGGTAAGGTTGCGGACCTTATCTTACCGTCGCAGAGGGAGCAGAGGATGAGACAACTCCGGGAGGCCTTGCAGAAAGGTCTGTGCAACGCGTTCCCAGAGACTGGGAGGTTACAAACTCCTGGTCCTGGACAACGAGTTGATGAGGCTTCGGTCAGTCAAAGAAGGAGCGGTGGGGAAGGTGGCCATCTGACTGATGCGTTCAGACAATTCTTTAGTCCGCAGCCCCAAGGTATGATCGGTTCCAGCAACCATCGCCAGCATCTGATATACAGGTCCTTCTCAAAAAATTAGCATATTGTGATAAAGTTCATTATTTTCTGTAATGTACTGATAAACATTAGACTTTCATATATTTTAGATTCATTACACACAACTGAAGTAGTTCAAGCCTTTTCTTGTTTTAATATTGATGATTTTGGCATACAGCTCATGAAAACCCAAAAATCCTATCTCAAAAAATTAGCATATCATGAAAAGGTTCTCTAAACGAGCTATTAACCTAATCATCTGAATCAACTAATTAACTCTAAACACCTGCAAAAGATTCCTGAGGCTTTTAAAAACTCCCAGCCTGGTTCATTACTCAAAACCGCAATCATGGGTAAGACTGCCGACCTGACTGCTGTCCAGAAGGCCATCATTGACACCCTCAAGCAAGAGGGTAAGACACAGAAAGAAATTTCTGAACGAATAGGCTGTTCCCAGAGTGCTGTATCAAGGCACCTCAGTGGGAAGTCTGTGGGAAGGAAAAAGTGTGGCAGAAAACGCTGCACAACGAGAAGAGGTGACCGGACCCTGAAGAAGATTGTGGAGAAGGACCGATTCCAGACCTTGGAGGACCTGCGGAAGCAGTGGACTGAGTCTGGAGTAGAAACATCCAGAGCCGCCGTGAACAGGCGTGTGCAGGAAATGGGCTACAGGTGCCGCATTCCCCAGGTCAAGCCACTTTTGAACCAGAAACAGCGGCAGAAGCGCCTGACCTGGGCTACAGAGAAGCAGCACTGGACTGTTGCTCAGTGGTCCAAAGTACTTTTTTTCGGATGAAAGCAAATTTTGCATGTCATTCGGAAATCAAGGTGCCAGAGTCTGGAGGAAGACTGGGGAGAGGGAAATGCCAAAATGCCTGAAGTCCAGTGTCAAGTACCCACAGTCAGTGATGGTCTGGGGTGCCATGTCAGCTGCTGGTGTTGGTCCACTGTGTTTTATCAAGGGCAGGGTCAATGCAGCTAGCTATCAGGAGATTTTGGAGCACTTCATGCTTCCATCTGCTGAAAAGCTTTATGGAGATGAAGATTTCATTTTTCAGCACGACCTGGCACCTGCTCACAGTGCCAAAACCACTGGTAAATGGTTTACTGACCATGGTATTACTGTGCTCAATTGGCCTGCCAACTCTCCTGACCTGAACCCCATAGAGAATCTGTGGGATATTGGGAAGAGAAAGTTGAGAGACGCAAGACCCAACACTCTGGATGAGCTTAAGGCCGCTATCGAAGCATCCTGGGCCTCCATAACACCTCAGCAGTGCCACAGGCTGGTTGCCTCCATGCCACGCCGCATTGAAGCAGTCATTTCTGCAAAAGGATTCCCGACCAAGTATTGAGTGCATAACTGAACATAATTATTTGAAGGTTGACTTTTTTTGTATTAAAAACACTTTTCTTTTATTGGTCGGATGAAATATGCTAATTTTTTGAGATAGGATTTTTGGGTTTTCATGAGCTGTATGCCAAAATCATCAATATTAAAACAAGAAAAGGCTTGAACTACTTCAGTTGTGTGTAATGAATCTAAAATATATGAAAGTCTAATGTTTATCAGTACATTACAGAAAATAATGAACTTTATCACAATATGCTAATTTTTTGAGAAGGACCTGTACATGGTGCAGGAATACCTAGGGGCAAGGTCAGACTTGGACACCTTCCCCACCGAAAATCCTCTGGCTTACTGGGTCTTGAGGATGGATCACTGGCCAGAGCTTGCACAGTATGCAATTGAGCTACTGGCCTGTCCTGCATCCAGCATTCTTTCAGAACGCACATTCAGTGCTGCTGGAGGATTTGTCACAGATCACAGGGTACACCTGTCCACCGACTCGGTTGATCGACTGACTTTCATAAAGATGAACCAGTCTTGGATCACCACCAGCTACCAAACACCTGAAGCTGATATAACAGACTAATTTATTTTCAAATGTCACATCCCTTCAAGACTGATGCTGATGCTGAGTGACTGTCCTGTTATGTTGACTGACTATCCTCCTCCTCCTCAATGATCCGATTGATGATGATAGCTTGGAAGAACATTTTTTTTTCTGGGTGCCGCCACCAGTGCCTAAGGCCCAATTTTTCAGCCCCTGTTTAACAGGGGCATGTAAATACAATTTTTTATGCAATGATTTGCAGCAGGGCTCATTCCTGCACTCCAACTAGAGTATCTGGGAGAGGTTGCAGTGTCGTGGGACCAGCACCAGTGCCTAAGGCCCAATTTTTCAGCCCCTGTTTAACAGTGGCGTGTAATTACAATTTTTGATGCAATACTTTGCAACAGGGCTCATTGCTGTGCTCCAAGTACAGTATCTGTGAGGGGTTGCAGTGTTGTGACACCAGTGCCTAAGGCCCAATTTTTCTGCCCCTGTTTAACAGGGGCATGTAATTACAATTGTTGATTTAATAATTCACAGCAGGGCCCATTCCTGCGCCCACCAAGAGTAACTGTGAGGCCTTACAGTGTTGTGTCAACACCACCACCACCACCACCAAAGGCCCAATTTTTCAGCCCCTGTTCAACAGGGGCATGCAATTACAATTCTTGATCTAATAATTCACAGCAGGGCCCATTCATGCACCCACCAAGAGTAACTGTGAGGGCTTACAGTGTTGTGGCAACACCAACATGTAAGGGGCAAATTTCAGCAGAGTATATAGGGCAGGCCCCTACTTTCAAACATCCAACTTACAAACGACTCCTACTTGCAAACGGAACGAGACAACAGGAAGTGAGAGGAAATCTACCCCTAGGAAGGGAAATTCTCTCCTGTAAGAGTTAATATGGGAAAAAGGTGTCTCCTCTCTACTGATGCTTTATCACCAATCCTTGTTTCAATAAAAACCCCACTTTTCAAAAACATTTGTCATTGGGACGGAAAGTGAGGTGAAATGTTCTGAACAGGGGCACAGACAGCAAAACAAATGTTACAGGGGTGATAACCCTTCCCTATGTTTTCCAAAAAGCTTAAAAATTGATTTTTTGGCTGGAGCTACACTTAAACAATGTACCTGTTCAAAATTACAAACAGATTCTACATAAGAACAAACCTACAGTCCCTGGCTTGTATGCACCGCCTGTATACGGCTGTTCGGAGTATATAGGGCCTTTTTTATTTTGTGTGCGGGGTTCCCCTTAATATCCATGCAAGACACAAAGGGGCTGGTAATGGGCTGGGGTGGGGGGGGGGGGGGTGATGGGGTAGCTATGCCATTTTTCTTAAAGATTTTCATCCATATTTACCGGGACCAGACATTACATTAAAGCCGCAAGCAGTTTTAAATGGCTTTTTTTCCTTTAGAAATGTCATTTTGTGCAGGGACAGTTCTAAACACGGGAAACACGTGCCACCTCACAGGCATACTTTAGACACCCACCAGGTACGATATTTAAAGGAATATTTGACTTTTTTTTTTTCATTTTATGCATCATTAAAATGACTGCTCCCGAAAAACGGCCGTTTTTAAAACTTATTTTTGCATTGATACATGTCCCCTGGTGCAGAACCCGGGTTCCCAAACCCTTTTTAGGACAATAACATACATAATAGTCGTTATAATTAGCACTTTAGATTTCGAACGTTCGCATCCATTCTATTTAATAGGGTTCTAACGTTCGTGCAAACTTTTGGTCCGTTTGCGGGTTCTGGTGCGAACCGAACCCGGGGGTGTTCGGCTCATGCCTATTCTCAAGTAAATAGTGCACAATGCCACCACTGACACCAACGGTTTTTCTATCTGCATAAAAATGTGCAGTGAGACCCACTCAAAAACGGAAGCCATTACCAATGATAATATTGGAAAATTTGAAAAAATCTGGAATCCTTGGGTGACTAATTTTTTCCCTCCCAACTTTGACATCACATTATTAAGACCTTGGTAATATAACTACTAATAGCTATTTAATATACTAATATTATCAGACCAACATTATAAGATACCCCGGGGACCTTTTCGACCTTTTCTATCTTTTCTACCTACTATCTTTATTTTTTTTCTCTTCTTCTTACCCTTCCCTCTCTTCTATCTTCGCTCTCTAGCTCTTTTTTTGTTGTTTTTTCTTTCTTAGCATATATTGTTATTATATGCAAAAATGGTAGCAACATTTTTATTTATTTTTATGTTTTTTATTTATCAGTATATTTCAGCTTTAGAGCTCCTTTGAAACAATACAAACCTTATATATTACAATAACATTATATGAGGTCGAGAAATTATGACCCTTCATTTTTTCTTTATAAATCCTTATATTACCTTACATGTTATATATTATTACTAAATCTGGTTTGTAATTACTAAATTCAACACTAAGCATATATTTTAGCAAGTCTCCAGATAATGGTCAACATATGTTAAACTTAAATTACTGTTTTTTTTCTCCTCTTCTGTTGTTGTTGCCTTCAAAAATCACTGGAGCTTGACATAAATATCTAATTTGTGTTCTCCTTAACTGCTACTATTTATAGTGACTATGTTTATTGACAATATATGCTTGTAATTTTGAAAATTTAATAAACAAATTTGACAAGAAAAATGTGCAGTGAGAGGGGAAAGGAAATCCGGTGATACTGGATGAAAAGGGTCTTCACTAGTGTAATGCACACACACATTCTCTCTGAATCCCTCATACCAAGGGCCTTTTTGTCCAGAGTTGAAACACCGCTTCCAGTTGGGCGTTGGTAATTGCTGTCAGTGAAGATATCTTGAAACAAAGGTCATAAAAGTGCATTCCTGCCCCAGGCTTACAGTTGAATTCTTGATCAGATGACCACATCAGATGTCCACATGATCTTCCGCCCCAGGCGGTAAGCTGTCATTTTAGCAAGATCTAGGCAGTAAACCCCTGCAGGGCTCCTGGTATTCAGGATGTCCATTTCATCCCTCCCCCTTCAGTATCCATACTGTCTAGGTGTGGGGGGCAGGGGTCCTACTACTCAAATGTTAACAAACTCATGGATTTATCTAGCCTTCTTTGATGTTGGCTAGCTGTGCAAACGTCCTTTTGCAGTCTGCTCCTAGGGAGAAGCTGTTATTCAGATCGTGTCCAAACAGCAATGATCTCATATTACAACCACAAAAAGAGCATTATTCTACTGTAACAAATACCCACACATTGGTGCTCCTTATATTGGTGTTCAATAAGAAGAATGCATCATTCTTCCTTCCACTGTCCACCAATGTAAGGGCAATTTTTTTACTGACTACCAATATAGGGAAAATACTGAATATGCCTTACATTCATGGTCAGCAGGACGAAACGTGCCCCTTACATTATTACATGGTGGAAAATGAAAGGAAGCCTGTGCGCTTACATTGGTGGTCATTAGCAACAAATGTGAATTTTTATATTTCCACTAACCATACTTGCTCCCAAGGACCGCCAGTATAAGGGATATTTCTTACATTGGTGGTCTGTAGAATAATGCCCCCTTACATAGCATAAGCAACAGCTATAAAAAAAATTGTTGATGTTTACACCACAGATTAATTAACAAACTTATGTACTTCTCATATCTTTTGACATTTTTCTCTCTATCCACAATGTGCAATGTATCATCATTCGTATGTGAAGATAATTTCAATTGACCACAAATGTAAGGAGCATTCTCTGTCCCACTGACCACAAAAAAATTGACAAACTTCATCCCACTGACTACCAATATAAGAGGCATTCTCCCCCCTCCCCCCCTACTGTTCACTAATATAAGGTCTTCAGAAGGAAGCATGCTTCTTCCATTGGATGTCAGCAGGAGAAAGAATGTTTTTTGCATCAGTGGTCTCTGGGAGGAAAAATGCCTTTTACATGTATGGTGAGTTAGAAGATGATCAGTTACATCAGTGGTCTCTGGTGATATTTGGGGAAATGCCACTTTCTTACTGCTGATTACTAATGTAAGGGGTATTCTTCCTACCACTGACTACCAATGTAAGAAGCATGCTTCCTTCCAAAGACCTTAGATTTCCCTTATACTGGTCTCTGGAAGGAAGCATGCTCCTTCAATTGATGGTCAGTGGGTGAAGGATTCTTCTTACATCAGTGGTCATTTTGGAGACTGCCACAAACAACTGGGGTTTCTGGGACCCTTCTGACCCTTATATTTGTGGAAGAATGCTGAATTTTTACCATTGATTAATTTAAGGAGCATTTTCCTCCAACTGACTGTAAGAGATCGTCATCTTTTTACTGTAGGGGACATTTCCCTCCCCTATATACTTGACATGGTCACTAATATCATTAATTTTATAGTTATTACTGAAAATAAATTTGATGTATACAGGGGAGGGGTTGATCTTTTTTTTTTATTTTATCCTCCCTGGGTGTAAAAAATTCTAGGTATACCCCTGAAGAAAATATCAGTTACAGGTATATTTAGAGTTGATGCTCTTGACCCATTAGATTAGATCCCTATAATAAGCTATGGTTAAAGGTAATAACAAGCTTGTGGGGTGGTATGCACCACTTGACAAAAATGTAAAGTATGTCCATCCCAAGTCAGTTTATAGCCTATAATGTACTCAGTGCTGCCTTTAGAGGTGTCAAAACCTTTTTAAATTACATAGACATTCCTACAAATTAATTCTCAACACTGTAATTGGAGGTGTGCTACACATTGGGACAGTTTTACTATACTGTGACAATGTTTAATCTATAAATACCCTATGTAGCTATTTTTACATTTCACAGTATTGCCATAGTAACAGCAGTATCTATTTATAAAACTCTTAATAAAAGGTGTTCGCTTTTACCCTTCAACATTTTCAGATAAGGCAGCAGTGCAAAAACAGAAGTATGAGAACTGGCAAAATTGCAAAACTTTGTAGGCTGTCACTCTTAAAGCAACATGATTTATTGTGTCTTGTGGCAACAACTTGATTAGACCCTTTATATCCTTTTTTTTTTTTAATAACACAAAGAAGGGCACAAGTATCTCAGCCACATTCAACTTAGTGTGCCCACCCCAGCATGCGTTCACTCATTGGGTTTCTGATGAACGTAGTTGCTGTGCTTTTTCAACATGGTATAATCCTGACATGCTGACACACCAGAACTCACAGAACAAGGCACAAGCAGTAACACAGGTGTAGCAAGGGGTTGCAATCAAGCATATTCTCAAAGATTACATTGTGTTCCTGATTAAGAGGTTGTCTCCCTCTGGTGTCTGTTTATGTTGTGACCTTTAAGTTTGGGTCAGTTCAGTTGCATTATGGAACAAAGCACAGTGGACATTGTAGTACGAGAGGAGGTGACTCTATTGCCGTGGGTTGGATTGAGACTACAATACCCACAGTGCCACTGTGCTACCAGAAAACAGTGTTGTGGAAATTTTATTATATAAGATTTATGTGGACATTTTATTCTAGGATGTGCGTTTTATAGATTGTCATCTGTCTCCCTGTGTCTGATGTTTAATCGAGGAGCGCTCTAGCAGAGCGCACTTGGGTTGAATCGAGACCAGCGGTAAAAACGGTCAGTATGAAAACCTTCTTATGGGATTGAAACGTGTTCTCTGCGTGTGTGGGCGTTTGTTGGTTTGTAGATATCAAGCGCAATGTGCTGGACTGCATGCTTTCCAATGGCTATACACTTTAGAGAAGCGAAGTCCGCATAATGAGAGAAACCTATTAATTCTCTCTTGCGGACTTCGTTATCCGCTTTATGGATACATATCTGTATTTATAAGAGGACATTGATATATGCCTTGTCGGTGTACTTGTACCGTATATTGACAACAGCAGTAGCAATGTCCCCGCAGATTGTCCCAAAACTATAAGAACAAGTAGAATGATCTCACTAGATACTGTTTACTTTGAACAGTATTGTGTGGGCTCCATGCTGATTAAGATGGGGGGGTGTGCACTTCCTCCCCTTTCCCTCCTGTGAGTGCCCTCCCCTTTACTGTTTGTCATTTCCTGTGATGTCATTTTGTATTAAGGGAAGTGATTGGCTGTTGGGGCCATCACTTCCTGTTTTGTTATCCTTTTGTTTCCAATGAATAAAAGAATCCGGGTGGCTGAGCTCTGGCCCCAGACGCTTGAGACTCCAGCTTGAAGCAGCATCGTTTCTGATTCTACCTGGTGCCATTGAAGTACTTCAAATTCCTTGTACCAAAGAGCTTGATACAAACGTGCTTTTAAGCACGAAGGAATTGTTTTGTGCTTTGTGTGCATTTAGACGCTGGAAGTCCACATTTAGGCGCGGTGTGGATTTGCGTACAAAGCCCAAGGGAATTCTTCCACGACATTTCGCGAGCCAGCTTGGAGCCAACGTAGTTCCAGCACAGCGATCCGAGAGGAGAGATTGGGTCCGCAGTTCTGGGACAGGAAAAAGCCGGCAAAGTTTGGTAAGACAGACTCCATTTCAACTTTTGAAATTTTTGTTGTTCTAGAACCGGAATCTGGTCTCTCTGCTCGCTGTTGCAGGTAACTCCGCTTAGCAAAAGAACAAATTTTTGCGGTTTCACTCTTTGTGTACAAGGACGGGGATTTATATTTGTACTGGGAGGGATAGCTGTATTGGCTTGGGATAGAAGTCTATATTACTGTCCTCTGTGTAGACCCCATAGTCAATACAGCCTAGAGGGTCCTTGTATGGGGTTTATGTTAAATGTAAAACCATTTCCTGTAGTACAACGTGACGGTATGCATGGAGTGTGCTAGTTGATGTTTTAAATGTGTGGCAGAGATTGAATGACAAAACATTGTGTGGCTGAGTTATTTCATAGTGCTGGTCACCGTGTGAAATAACTTTTGTAAAGTGTGTAGCTATTATAGTTCGTCTAACGTTTAGTATGATTTAAGTAGCACAGTCTGTTTTGTGTTAAAAGAGTGATTTTTGTTTGTAAGAGGCATGGTTTGGTCTTGTTTTGAAGACACCATTTTATCTTCCTTTGTGTGTGTTCAGCCATGTGGCCTGAGGACACCATCTTGTTTTGAAGACACCATTTTGTTTTCCTTTGTGTTTGTTCAGCCATGTGGTCTGAGTCACCATTTTTGTTTTTCTTTGTATGAATCCAATCTTCAGGTTTAGTTATTTTTTGCATATTTTTTGTAAAACGATTGTGTTTTTCTTTTGGTTTTAATTTCAGTTTAAAGTGAAGACTCTGCTTTACACTGAATTTCAATAGATAGTAAAACTAACTTTAACTGAGTTTTTGTTCTCTTAACGGGGTGTGTGTTTTAATTTTTTTTTTTTTTTTAATTGTTTGGGCATTTTCTTTGAGTTTCTCAGAAGGCAATTCATGCCACTCCCCCATTGTTTTTGGTTTTAGAGCTGCATCTTTTATTGTATAGCTTGCGGTAGGAAAGAAAGGCTTTGGTTTTAAAACTCGCTTTATATTCACTTTTATTGTTAATTGAGTTACTTTTGCGCAGCAAGTAGCCAATTTTTTGTTCACGCTCAGACGGTTAGTTTATTAGTTTGATCGTGTAACTACTGATGAGACATCGTACAACTGCTGAAATAGACAACAGAAAGCTATCCCCATTTAATTTTTTTATTTTATTTTTGTGATTATTTAGAGAAGCCACATTGCTCTGTAGCGAAAATAAACGGAAGTGTGCTGTGCAGTTTAATCTGACGACGCAGTGTACAGTCGTACAGAGGTATGTATGCATACACTGTAAGGGGTAGAGACATAATTCGGGGGGTGGTCTGTGGTTGTTGACTAATCATTGGGCATAGTTATTACGAGTATTGCGGTGTAAAAGAGTAGTACTCTGTAGTTCTGTGCCAAAAGTGTTGGGGCAACAAGCCATAGAGTTAATAACACCTCGGTTAGGTTTTCTAGTTGGGGGACTGGACCAGATATAGTGGTTGCAGTTCGTCAATCCACCGTAGAAGAAGGCACCTGACGGTGCTCTCCTAAATAGGTGCAGGGGTTTTTCCTGGATGCAGGAATAAGACTATAAGCCGATTCGAATCGCCATGGGCAATTTGAAGTCCATGCAAGGGAAGGAATGTGAGGCTTCCCAGAGTCAGACGGCTGCACAGTACATGAAATCTAGCTTTGGGGCAAAGGTCATGAAACCTCTAAAGGAATGGCATAGTTGGTCCAAGGATACTACTTGGGCTATTCCTCTAGAGGGGACATTTGATGCCTGGAGGTGGGAGAAATTCATAACTGAGTTTAAACCCAGGCTCTGGGCAGCAAAAACCTTAGATGTAGCTGAGCTGTGGCTTCAGAAGTCTATTATGGTAAGCAGGCAGGGTATACAGAAGGCAGTTTCAGTCCGGAAGAACCGCATTATGTACACCTGGCCTGAGGGGATAGCAGTGACTGGTGATCCAATGCTGGAAGCGGAAGAGGCTCTTTCTGGGCTAACTCTGCTGAGGCAGGCTGGATCCACCAACACTAGATCTGTTGTAGTTTCCTCTGATGCTTCTGCCATCACCAATCTAACCAACCCTACTCTGCACTCTCCAACTAACATCTCTCTCTCTCCCACGTCTCCATCTAACCATGTCACCTCTGACGCTAAACCTCAAGCTAACCCTCTCTATCAGTCGCCTTTCCCCATATCTGGGGCATTTTCTCCGCCGATTGCGGCTGATTATGAATCATTTTCAACTGGTGATCTACAGATGCTATGTGTGTCTAAGGGAATTGAGACCAGACTAAGGAACCGTGGGGATTGCATAACTGCGCTGAGAGCTTTTGACTCAGTCATACCTACCATCTACCCTTCATTGGTTGGCTTCCAGACAGGGAACGTTGTGGGCAAGGTAGCACACATTAGCCAACCAATGAAGCCACAACCTCCAAAGTACACACCTAGCCCCACTTATGTCACTGAACCTGGTACTTACCCAGTCCGGGTGCAACAATATGAGGGTGTTCCAAATACCAATGGTGAAAGAACTTTGGGGGAAAGGGTGGTATGGCATGTCCCTTTTGCTTCCTCAGAAATCAGGACCATACTGGCCGAACTGCCTGACTATAGAACAAATCCACGAGGGTTTGCGAGAATGTTTTGTCAAAATCAATTGGCAGTTCATCCCAGACGATCCGGTACCAGGCTCACGCGATCCAACAACTTCAGTTGTAGCGATGGCCAGCCACGACTATGATTCTTCATAGGACGTTGGCAAAGCGGTGTCAGGACATATCAACCTGTTTATCGAGGAAATAAAATATCCCCTCCCTTGCCTCATTGATACCGGTGTCGTTCGAACTGTTCTGAGATCCAAAGATCTCAGAGGCAAGGTTCCCCTTTCTGGGGAGACTATACCCACTGTGGGTCTAACAGGTCAGACAGTGTCTCTACATACCACCAAACCACTCCATTGTAGGTTGGGCCAACACACAGAAGCCATTAAGTCGGTACTGGTATCGGATGATGTTCCCATCAACCTATTGGGAGCTGATATTTTATCTGAGATACAAGCGGTCATTGAGTACACTCCAACAGGTGTTGTAGTTAGCAGTGCATTGACGGATGAGCGCCTATGTGCAATGGTGACTCTACCGTATATGATAGAACCTGGTTGTTTTCTGGGGTTGGATGTGCTAGCAGAAGTGGATCCCAAACTTTGGGCGTTTGATAAGTATGATGTGGGTCATCTGCCGGTCCCGCCAACCACAGTAAACATCAGACCAGGGAGTATTTTGCCCCAATTACCACAATACCCTTTGAGTGTGGCTCAGATGGATAGCCTTAAAATCCAAATAGACCGGTATCTGCTGATAAAAGTTCTTACGCCAACCAAATCCCCCTGTAACACCCCTTTGTTTCCAGTGGCTAAAAAGTCTGTCAAGGGTCAGGAAACAACTTTCCGTTTAGTACATGATTTAAGGGCTATCAATAAAATCATTATCAGCGATGCCCCTTTGGTACCCAACCCACACACCTTGTTGGCCTCTATACCACCTAACGCAATTTTCTTCAGTGTTATTGATCTGACTAATGCATTTTTTTCTGTACCACTGGACCCCCAGTGCCAGTACCTTTTTGCTTTTTCATTCCAGGGTCGACAACTGACTTGGACACGTCTCGTTCAGGGGTCTGTGACTAGTCCCTCGGAGTACAGTTGCAAACTTAAAATAGTGTTGGATCAATGGACCCCAACGAATCCAGAGGTGGTGCTGATCCAGTATGTTGATGACTTGCTGCTTTGTTGCCCTGCAAGGGATGTCTGTTATCAGCATACTGTCTCATTGCTTAACCATCTGGCGTCCACGGGGAATAAAGCTAGCAAGGAGAAATTGCAGTTTTGTAGGGAGAAGGTCACCTTTTAGGACATTGTATATCTCAGGGTACTCGACACCTGACAACCCAGAGAATTCAGACACTGAAAGACTTCCCGAAACCCCGAAACGCACGACAAACGAGAGCCATTCTCGGTCTTATCAACTACTGTAGAGACTGGGTCCCTAACATCTCTTCGACTTTAGGACCCCTTTACGAAATCCTATCCCAAACTCCCTTTCAACTGACTGATGATAACTGGTCAACCCTACAGGACTTGATCCAAGAACTCTCCAAAGCACCTGCTTTAGGTTTGCCCAACTATGACCTCCCCTTCTACCTTTTCTGCTATGAAAGCAAAGGCCACGCCACTGGAGTACTGACCCAACTACATGGGTCCAGGTACCGACCCATCATGTATCTATCAACTGCCCTAGATCCAGTCATTCGAGGTTCACCAGGTTGTGTACGAGCCGTAGCCGCCTGCGCTGTATTGTTACAGAAGGTAGGTGACATAGTCTTGGACTCCCCACTGACCCTCTATACTCCCCATTCAGTGCAGGAAATCCTAAATCAAGTTCAGACAAAACACCTCTCTGCTGCCAGATTGACTAAGTATGAAGTGGCTCTCCTAACCCCTACTAACCTGACTTTAAGACGATGCACCATTTTAAACCCAGCCTCTCTTCTTCCTACTGAGGAGGAAGAGAAGGGGGGAGATAATGGTGTTAAAAATGATACTCAAACCTTCCAGACTAACAATACCAACCTCTCTACCTCTAACCAACTTGTTAATTTAGAAGGACAACATGCTGATGATCACCACGACTGTGTTTCTCTGATGGAACTCGAGTCAACAACCATCAGCCCGGTGAAGGAGACCCCCATCCCAAACGCTAAAAACCTTTTTGTCGATGGTTCCAGGTATTACACCCCAGATGGTAAGCCACACACAGGTTATGCAGTGACTACAGTCAGTGAAATTGTGGAAAAGGGTTCATTGAGTTCCAACATGTCTGCACAGGAAGCTGAGCTGTGGGCACTGGCAAGAGCCTGTGAGACCCAAGAGGGTCAAAGGATCAATATCTACACGGATTCTAGGTATGCTTTTGGGATAGCCCATGATTTTGGTCCTATCTGGAAAGCAAGAGGCTTTCTGACTAGTTCAGGGAAGCCCGTGAAACATGCGCAGTTAATCAACAGGTTATTCGTTGCTTTCAACCTGCCGCGTGAGATAGCCATTCTAAAAGTTAAGGCCCACACGACTGATAGGACTTTGGAGGCCGATGGCAATGCCTTGGCAGATAGAGCTGCCAAAGAAGGTGCTCTGCACCCTCCTGTGAAAACCCTGATGCTAGCCATCCCCTCTGATGTGTCTCTGGAAGAGTTTAAGAGACTACAGTCACAAGCGGAATTACATGAAAAGAGGAGATGGACAGCACTAGGGGCCATGAGAGGTCCAGATGACATCTGGGGTCTTGGTAAAAAATGGTGTCTGCCAAGATCGCTTTTTCCAATGATGGCCCATTCGGCTCATTATCCAGGGCATCAGTCAAAGATGGTTATGTGTGGGCAGGTGGATGAGCATTGGATCGCCCCTGGATTTACTACTGCAGCTGCTAATTTTGCAGCAGTCTGCCTGGTTTGCGCATTGCACAATCCAGGTAGGACGGTACCATTACCCAAACGACATTCCCCCCGACCAGAATATCCATTTCAGCGCATCCAGATAGACTACATTACATTGCCAAGGAGTGGGCCGTACGAACACGTCTTAGTCTGTGTAGATATGTTTTCAGGTTGGCCGGAGGCATGGCCGGTTCAGAAAGCAAACGCCACAACCACAGCCAAAAAGATCCTGTCCGAAATAGTGTGTCGCTGGGGCCTACCTGAAACGATCGAGTCGGATCGAGGCTCCCACTTCACTGGTCAAATATTTGCAGAAGTGTGTAAAGCCCTCCATATCAATCAGGGATTACACACTCCTTATCACCCCCAAAGTAGTGGTAAGGTTGAAAGGTTAAACAGAACCCTTAAAAACAAAATCTCCAAAATAATAGCTGATACTGGGAAACCTTGGCCTGAATGTCTCCCCATAGCTCTCCACTCCATCAGAAATGCACCTAGACGACCTCACGGGTTATCTCCATATTGTCATCATGGATATGCATTAATGTCTGTCTGCCATCTTACCTTTCCTCCTCATGTGTTCATCTTAGAGACCAGACCTCCTTCACCTGGCTTCCTTTATAATCTCCTCCCAGCCTGACTCCACCCCAGGCCCTATCACAGAACACTATATTAACCTGTGCACTGCAAGCCTGATTTGCTGATCAACGTGTTTGTTAGGCATTGTGTGTTTGGGTTCCTGCCTGCCGTGTGCTACGTCTGTCTCTCTGTTACGTTATTGGCTTGTCCCCGACTATCCTTGTCTGCTTGTGGCCCCTGACCTTCAGCTTGTTATTCGGTTCTCTCATATCTTGTGCTGCTGCTTCCCCTCTTGCCTACATGGGGTCCCTTCTCATATTGTTTCCGACAGGGGAGTCCAATTCACGTCTCGTTTTTGGAGAGCCTTTTGCAAATCCCTCAATATTGTCTTGGATTTTTCTTCTTCTTACCATCCCCAATCCAATGGACAGACTGAGAGGGTTAATCAGGAGTTAGAGGTCTTTCTTCGCACCTTTGTGTCTTCTCACCATGACGATTGGTCCTCTCTACTCCCGTGGGCAGAATTCTCCCATAACAATCATGCGAATACCAGTTCGCAGAAGACACCCTTTTTCACAGTTTATGGAAAACACCCTCAACTTCCTCTTCCCATGATCTGTTCTCCAGACATTCCAGCTTTGGCTTCGGTTCAGGAGTCTCTCAATTCCGTTTGGGGTCACGTTCATGATTCCCTCCGGGCAGCTGCTGAAAAATTCAAAGGCTTTGCCGACCGCCGCAGGCGTAAACCGCCTTCTCTTCAGCCAGGGGACAAAGTCTGGCTCTCTACCAGGAACATCAAGCTCCGAGTTCCTTCTCTGAAGTTTGCTCCACGATTCATCGGTCCATACACGGTAACTGCTAAACTGAATCCGGTTTGTTTCACACTCCAGATTCCTAAGAGCCTTAAAATCACTAACTCCTTTCATGTTGCTCTTCTAAAGCCTTTAGTCCTCAATAAATTCTCTCGTCCTCTCCCTACCGTGGCGCCTGTCTCTGAGGATAATCAGGAGTACGAGATCAGTCAAATTCTGGACTCCCGACTCTGTAAAGGCGTTCTTCAGTACCTCGTTCATTGGAAAGGGTTTGGTCCTGAGGAGAGGTCTTGGATCACTGCATCTGAGGTCTTTGCACCTCGTCTGTTAAAGGAGTTTCATCTGAAGTTTCCCTCTAAACCTGGGCCCAGGCGGGGAAGGGGGAGGCCTCGTAAGAGGGAGGGTACTGTCATGGATATGCATTAATGTCTGTCTGCCATCTTACCTTTCCTCCTCATGTGTTCATCTTAGAGACCAGACCTCCTTCACCTGGCTTCCTTTATAATCTCCTCCCAGCCTGACTCCACCCCAGGCCCTATCACAGAACACTATATTAACCTGTGCACTGCAAGCCTGCTTTGCTGATCAACGTGTTTGTTAGGCATTGCGTGTTTGGGTTCCTGCCTGCCGTGTGCTACGTCTGTCTCTCTGTTACGTTATTGGCTTGTCCCCGACTATCCTTGTCTGCTTGTGGCCCCTGACCTTCAGCTTGTTATTCGGTTCTCTCATAATCTTGTGCTGCTGCTTCCCCTCTTTTCCCCTTATCCTACGGGGCGTGAGCTAGGAAACTCCAGGGGCCGCGACCTGGTCCCAGCCTGCAGCATAACATCCTCACCACTAGAGGCCCTGGAGAAGACCTGCTGGGTCTTAGACTCCGCGCCCTGGGGAATCTTGGCTCTAGCTTCCGTTAGGATCCCGGTTGTGCTCCTCTGGTCCCGCTTTCCACAACCACCCAGTTTCCTATCCGCAGAAGCCAGCCATAGGGTTCACTACCTCGCGGTGCACTCCTGTCCCCCTACGGTGTGCATCTGTCACCTGGCCACAGGTGACCTTGACACATATGAGGTTTTGTTCGGATGTCAACCAAAAACAGGGTTGTACTTTCCCCAGCAGCTGTCGTCTTTACATTCTCAGCTGACGGGGTATGTGCAGTCACTGAAATGTGAGCTAAAAAAAATCCACCACAGGGTTCATGAGTCCCTTCCAGACCCTGACTCAATAACCGGTTTACATTCTATCCAACCAGGTGACTGGGTCGTTGTAAAGAAATACCAGAGGACGGGACTAGAATCGAGATACGTCGGACCATTTCAGGTTCAGCTGACCACGCCGACCTCACTAAAGCTTGAAGAACGGGACAACTGGATCCACGCCAGCCACTGCAAGAAGCTGCTCAACTACATCAAAGAATGAGGAGTATCTTCTTTATTTATAGTTTTAGTTTAGTGTATTTTAGCAAGGGTAATGATGAAAAGCATCCCAATTTATTGTTTAAAATGCATCTCCAGCTGGCAAAAATGGCGAACAGGACCAACTGCTGGGTATGCTCCAAACCTCCACCAAGCCTTGATGCCCCGGCAATGGCAGCAGTACATGCGATATATGATGTCCGTATCGGTATAAGGAAACTAAAGACTCCAAACAGACACTTGTCAATAGAACTTAATGATACATTCCTAGAGGGTAAAATTAGTTATAGTTTTAACATTAGCTCTGGCTTTTGCCCCTCCCTCACAAAACCAGTATGGGTATCGGGACAACTAGGTAGCCCTAGTGTGCTTCAACTTTAGTTTCGGTAGAGGGGATAACTTTGTTGGGTCCACCACCTGTAAAGAAGGTATAACAGTTAATCTAACCAACGAAACCCCCGTCTTCTTTAATAACACTAATAGACCAGATTACATCTGTTGGAAGGAAGGGTGTGACGTTCAGACCGAGGGAGCAATCCCCCAGTCTATCCTGTTACTACTCAATGCACGTAACCATCAGAGTGGTTCCCCCTGTGCGACTTTGACTGGCACCTACTACTTCTTATGCGGTACCTCAGCTTATAAGGTAATCCCCCCTAATGCAAGAGGTTCATGCGTCCTGGTTAAACTAGTCCCAGCATCTTACATCGCGGATGATCGAGAGGATCTGATGGCACGAGAGAAGGTAAGAACGTCAGGAAAAGCTAGAAGGGAATTGTTCACCAACTCTGACCAGGCCTGGGCATGGTTTCCTGCTTGGATGGGTTGGGGGATTGAACTTATGAAACGATTGAATAATTTCTCATCCATTGTGGATGGGATATTCAATGAAACTGTAGAGGCTGTAAAGGAAATCTCACAGGAACAACGGCAGATCAGGACACTTCTTTTACAGGAAAAGATGGCCCTTGATTATCTGTTAGCATCCAAGGGGGGTTTCTGTGAATTCATAGGTGAAGATTGTTGTACCTGGATTGAGGATACCAATGACAAAGTTCAGGCCCATATGGATAAGGCTAGATCCCTGCAAGGCAAAGCCAGAGCTATAGCTAGTGAGGGTTGGAATCCTTTTAAGGGTTTGGGAAACTTTGGGGATTTTTTATTTTCCATTGGATTGTGGTTGAAGGAAGTAGGGGTGTATATACTCATGTCATTTTTGTTTCTGTTCCTTCTATATGTCGTGATGAGGTGCTCCTGTTGCCTGATTGGACGCGTGACCAGAGCCCGAGCAGATGACCATATTTTCCTCAATGAGATAAGACGCCCCGAAGCCCAACCAACGTATCAGATGCAGAGGATTCCAGACCGATCGGCGATTAATACAGCTCACCATTTCGTACCCTCCTTATAAGTCATGTCTCCTGAAGAACAGAGTCTACATGTCAAGCCGCGTTTTCCTTTTTATGGATTGTAAGGACTGATTCATTTCCAGGTGTAAGAAGATCAAGTTTTGAGAGACACATGGGAGCATATGACAAAAAGGAGGGACTGTTGTGGAAATTTTATTATATAAGATTTATGTGGACATTTTATTCTAGGATGTGCGTTTTATAGATTGTCATCTGTCTCCCTGTGTCTGATGTTTAATCGAGGAGCGCTCTAGCAGAGCGCACTTGGGTTGAATCGAGACCAGCGGTAAAAACGGTCAGTATGAAAACCTTCTTATGGGATTGAAACGTGTTCTCTGCGTGTGTGGGCGTTTGTTGGTTTGTAGATATCAAGCGCAATGTGCTGGACTGCATGCTTTCCAATGGCTATACACTTTAGAGAAGCGAAGTCCGCATAATGAGAGAAACCTATTAATTCTCTCTTGCAGACTTTGTTATCCGCTTTATGGATACATATCTGTATTTATAAGAGGACATTGATATCTGCCTTGTCGGTGTACTTGTACCGTATATTGACAACAGCAGTAGCAATGTCCCCGTAGATTGTCCCAAAACTATAAGAACAAGTAGAATGATCTCACTAGATACTGTTTACTTTGAACAGTATTGTGTGGGCTCCATGCTGATTAAGATGGGGGGGTGCACTTCCTCCCCTTTCCCTCCTGTGAGTGCCCTCCCCTTTACTGTTTGTCATTTCCTGTGATGTCATTTTGTATTAAGGGAAGTGATTGGCTGTTGGGGCCATCACTTCCTGTTTTGTTATCCTTTTGTTTCCAATGAATAAAAGAATCCGGGTGGCTGAGCTCTGGCCCCAGACGCTTGAGACTCCAGCTTGAAGCAGCATCGTTTCTGATTCTACCTGGTGCCATTGAAGTACTTCAAATTCCTTGTACCAAAGAGCTTGATGCAAACGTGCTTTTAAGCACGAAGGAATTGTTTTGTGCTTTGTGTGCATTTAGACGCTGGAAGTCCACATTTAGGCGCGGTGTAGATTTGCGTACAAAGCCCAAGGGAATTCTTCCACGACAACAGTGCGTCACCACACAGCCTGCTTGGGAATCTTATATAACAGACGAGTAAGGCCTCAGCACGCTCTCTCTGAACGCCATCTTCAACAGGCAAGAGGTCTGCTGTGAGCGTGCTTAGGCCGGGAAAAAGCCTGGGCCTAAAGTTGGAGAGCAGATCGCCGACGAAGGGATCCTTGTGGACCGCATTGCTGACTGAGCCGGAGAGGGGACCGTCCTATGCTCCACAGTATCTGCAATCATCCGTCCATCTGCACCTTGTGAGCAGCCTCGCGGCGAAACTGAGACATCCTATCTGACGGGGATACCAGTGATCCGAGGCCCCCAGCCGGGTGAGAGGGCACTTGCCTACCAGCATAGTTGACTAAGTTGGAGGAGAGTGGTCTATATAATCCCACTTGTAGTTGCTGACACTTGCAGTGCCACAGATAGGGATCCCTTGTAACCGCTTGCAGTATAGCGGCCTGGGAGGACTAGCGGTTCTTCTTTTCCTATTCTACTTTCATTGAGTGATCACGTTTCCTTTTGTTACACACTGATTGGAATACAATTAAAGTGCACCAACTGAGCTAGCAGAAGATAAGTGAATTTAAAAGAACAATCATCACTCTACTTCTTTCCAACGTTCACTGCAAAAGGATACGTACCAGTTTGAACTGCCTGCTAGAGGGAGCCATATAGCCATATGAACTATAAGGTCTAATGTAACTGTTTGCATTGTATTTGTCGTTTATGGTTTTAGTGATTTGTGTGAGCCTTGGTGGAGAGGTGCCCCAGTGTCAGTGCCATAGTATTGGGAGATTCCTCCACCACACACTCACTCACATCTAACTCAGTATATGGTAATCAGATCTTGTGTTATAGAATTCTTGAAACAGTTAGGCTTCATTGACTTTGCAGGTATCTGTGTACAGTCAAATGTTTATTTGTATAACCACTCTGTTACTCTTTTCCAAGTAAACATTTTACAACTGGTTAAGTACTACCTGTGTGGGGCTCTGTCTATTTCAGCTGTGAACCAGGTGTCCAGTGCCAAGGTAACAATAACTATATACATTACAGTGTGGTATTGTTGTGGTCCCCTTTGCTATTGGGTTCCACATTTATATTGTTGTCCAGTTGTGCCAAGGGGGGTTCGACCCAAATTTCTGGGGTTGACAGGCAGAGTGCAGACCCAAAATTAAACCAGCAGCTCCTGCGGGGGTAGTGATACACAGGTATTGTTAGGCCCCTTTCACACGGGCGGCTGTTCTGCCGCAGTTAAAAGCATGTTTCTTTCTTTTGAAATTCAAGACCCCAGGCACAGCGATCAGCTGCATTTGTACACTGCTTTTAGCTGCGTTTACGTGCGTTTACATGCGGCTGCGTTTAGCTGCGTTTGGCCATTATTGTCATCCCCATAGCAACCATTTTTATTTTGATGTGCTTCCTGTTGTTTTTTTCTTTTGTTCACGCTGCTATCCGCAGCTGACACAGTGCACTGCGATTACCTGCAGTTATGTGCAGATAGCTGCGCTACATCGCACCTGGACGCATTCAATTCTATTTTTTCTATTCGCACCGAACCGCATGTAACGAAATCGCAGCTAAACGCTGTGTGTGAATGGGGCCATAAGAAAGCATTGTGTGCTTTTAGCTGCGGTAGAAAACTAGAAAATCCGCAGCTAAAAGCACCATTCTATCCGTCCGTGTGAAAGGGGCCTTAATGTATTTCCCAGCACAGGAAAAACACTGTCTCCCTGTCACATAGTGGGACAAACTCAATCATCTCTCACCCTCTCACACATGAGAAGATCTCCACCTTCCTCCTTCTAAATAAATTTTCCTTGGTGAATACCTTTGGTAATCATAGAGTGTGTAGCGGAGCCTTACTCTCCCTCTCCGCTATTTCTCGTATGAGGGGCTTGTGTCTAGGGGTACCTGGGAGAGGAGAGTGCAGGAACACTACGCCAAGCTCTCCCCTCGTGTGTGTAGGAGGGTCGAGCAGAGTTAATTGATTTACCTCCGGGTCTGTCCACTACATACGAAGCCTCGGTTGTTCCATGGAGACGTGTTTGCCAATAATAGAGCCCCACACCAATCAAAAGTCCAACACTCCTTTATTTCTCGTACAATAGGGTGAACACCATCAGTTGGACTTCCAATAACAGACGAACATGGGGGTGTGGGAACGAGTAGGCCCAGGCACAACCGAACTCTCCTATTCCTGTGCTAGTGAATAGGCCTGGCGCACGGTCTCTGCCACCGACCGTGAGTTTTGGTCGCTGCCACCGACCGGGTGAACTGTTGAGGCCCCTGCCACAGGCCTGATAGCAGGTCTCTGCCACTGACCTGATTGGAATAGTTGGACCGCTGCCACCGGTCATTGAACGTGGACTGAACTTCCTCTCTGAACTTGGCCCCTGTTTGGGAAAGATATCCCTCCGGGCGGTCTCCAGAGGTTCACCCGGCACTGGCAATCTGCTGCACCAGGTCTTCGGGTGAGTCCCTCCTCCGGTCCCTTACGCCTCTGGATTCGGGTGCCCCACTCCCGGGGTCCCCTAGGATGATCCCTCCCTCGCGGGACCCAGCGGAAGGTACTGGGCCCCAGGCCTCCGGCTGAGTACCTCACCCCAGACTGAAGGTGTCTGGGATGGAACACGAACTCCAGGTGTCCAGGCCTAGGCCGCCTGGACACCGACCACAACAACTGCCCTCAGGCTGAAGGTGCCCGGGACTTGAACCTCGTGGCGAAGATGTCCGCCCCGTTATACCCTCTCCCAGCAAGCACGGCGGGTTCCCCGCCCCGCCGTACAACCGCTGCGAGAGGTCACAAAGGGTACGGCACTGCAGCGATGGTTCAACCCCGGCCCAAAGTGACAGCGCCACCTGCTGGGCCGCAGGGAACTATGCATCACTGGTGTCCTCACCAGTTTTAAAAGTACATACCCGCTACAAGTGTAAATGCTAATCATTGGGGTTTATTTACAAAAAATTTAGAGAATGATCCCTTAAAATGAGTATGTTCATTAAGCTTAGTGAATAAGTGAAGCTAAGGTAAGGTGAAGTGTATAGGCAAAATTAAATAAAAAAAACAGTGGATTGCTTTTCTGAGGCTAGTTGGCAGAAGACTGTGAGACAATATTTTGCCTTGTTAGCACATGTTTGCATGCAGTTGCAGGGCATTTGTGGCACGGCCCCTCATTCACTCGACAGGGGGTTTCATTTTTGCTTTGACTGTGGCATGTAGTACAGCCCTAATCAGATGCAACCAACAGACTTTTCTTGACTGAGCAAGAAGGAAAATACTGCATCTTTGAGTGATTGCAATTCAGTTTATCCAGCATGCACAAGATCTCATTTACAATGGCATGTCAGACCTCTGTTTTCGGGACAGTAAGGAGGTAGAATCACTACAATGTAGGATACAGATAGCAATACAATTCTACCAGATTCTAACCATTTGTAGCGCTACCCTACCCTGCTAAATATTCTGCGTACCGTGTTCACTACTGAACCCTGAGTAGAGTGTTGCCTCTCTAAAACCACTTAAATACCTTGGCCAGATGACTCCCTGGCTGTAACACAAAGGATAAACACATACACACTGTTGAGATAAATGTTTAACTTGTATTATTATCAAAATAGGCAAAAGAAAGCAATTAGCAAAGTCTTCCCAATGGCAAACACCAACAAGAAAAAAGCACTAAGACAATACTGTACCACTTTAAGCCACTTACACCTATCCTGCAGGACTGAAGATTTAAACATGAGCTCTCAAACCAATACATTTTCCCCAAGTGAGCGAATGAGATGAGAAGAAAATAACAAACACTGGGCTAGCTCACTTGTGGGCTCTCAGTGAGAAGAGTCAGGGTTTAACTCTCAGGAATTTAGGCAAGTAAATTTTCCAGCAGATACCCTAAACCCATGAAAAACTCTTCTGCTGGTTAGTTGGGGCCCTTACGTTGGTGCGCAATCTCTTTGAGGAAAATAGAGTTGCCCAAAGTGTGGTAAAATGGTCCCTTCAGTAAATACTGGTAGGGTGAAGAGTCACTTTAAAGATATCAGATGGTAACAGAGATTGTTTTAGAAGGAAAAGGGGAGGGGCAGATTTTGGCTGAAGCATGTCACTTTAAATTGAAACCAGCACTTAAAAAGCTAAATTCTTCCTTGGATAGACTGAAATGGAGTTCTCGTAGAATTCCTGCCTAGCAGGGAAGCAAAGGGGTGAAATCTGATATCCTGCAGGCAGTATAATTAAAGACAGTAAGGATGTTTGACTGCAGCACTGGATGGGTTGTAGCATCTGTGCCTAAACGGAGAGGCCTGTACTGTGAACTGTTTTGAACTCTAGCAGCTGAATACAACAAACAGGCTTGAAGACAATGGCAGCAATGTGTGGGTTACTAACCCTCTCACCCCGTCCCATAGCGCAGCAGGGCAAAGCGATGACCTTCCACTTGGAGGGGACCCTCTTTGTCCTCCTCTGGTATGGCTGTGTAGATTGAAATGACCTGGTCCATCTGCCTGCAGGTTCCACTAACCTACCTGCTCAGGATGATCTGCTCTCTGGAGGCTTTTGCAATTTCCCGGCTTGGCCCGATCCAGGACCGGGCCCGCATTGATCCACTCTCTCTTTATTTTTTGGGGATTTTATGTGATAGACCAACAAAAAGTGGCACATTATTGTGAAGTGGAAAGAAAATGATAAATGGTTTTCAATTCTTTTTACAAATTTATATGTGAAAAGTGTAGCGTGCATTTGTATTCAGCCCCCTGAATCAATACTTTGTAGATCCACCTTTTGGTGCAATTACAGCTGCAAGTCTTTTTGGGGATGTCTCTATCAGCTTTCCACATCTAGAAAGTGAACTTTTTGCCCATGCTTCTTTGCCAAATAGCTCAAGCTCTGTCAGTTTGGATACAGAGCGTCTGTGAACAGCAATTTTCAAGTCTTGCCACAGATTCTCATTCGGATTTGGGTCTGGAGTTAGACTGGGCCATTTTAGCACATGAATATACTTTGATCTAATCCATTCCATTGTAGCTCTGGCTATATGTTTAGGGTCGTTGTCCTGTTGGAAGGTGAACCTCCACCCCAGCCTCTTTTGCAGACTCTAATGCCCTGTACACACGATCGGATTTCCGATGGAATAAAATCTGATGTATTTTTCCATCGGAAATCCGATGAAGCTGACTTCCATCAGTCTTGTCTACACACCATCAGTCAAAAATCCGACCGCCCCAAACGCTGTGACGTAAAACACTCCGAAGAGCCGAGAAAAATGAAGTTCAATGCTTCTGAGCATGCGTTGACTTGATTCTGAGCATGCATGGGTTTTTTCTCCGATGGAGTTCCCAACAGACGATCGGAATTTGCTATAGTTTTTTTTTCCATCGGTATAATTTAAAACATGTTCTATTTTTTTATACCGATGGAAAAAAGACTGATCGTGTGGACGTGGCATTACAGGTTTTCTTCTAAGATTGCCCTGTATTTGGCTCCATCCATCTTCCCATCAACTCTGACCAACTTGCCTGCTCTGCTGAAAAAAAACACAACATGATGCTGCCACCACCATGTTTAAAGGTAGGGATTGTGTATTCAGGGTGATGTGCAGTGTTAGTTTTCCGCCACACATAGCGTTTTGCTTTTAGGCCAAAAAGTAACATTTTGGTCTCTTTTGACCGGAGCACCTTCTTTCACATATTTGCTGTGTCCCCACATGGCTTCTTGCAAACTGCAAACCAGACTTCTTATGGCTTTCTTTCAACAATGGCTTTCTTCTTGCCACTCTTCCATAAAGGCCAGATTTGTGGAATGCATGACTAATAGTTATCCTGTGGACAGATTCTCCCACCTGAGCTGTAGATCTCTGCAGCTCCTCCAGAGTTACCATGGGCCTCTTGGCTGCTTCTCTGATTAATGCTCTCCCTGCCCGGCCTGTCAGTTAAAGTGGACGGCCATGACTTGGTAGAATTGCAGTTGTACCATACTCTTTTCATGTTCTGATAATGGATTGAACAGTGCTCCATGGGTTTTTTTTTATAACCTAACCCTGTTTTAAACTTCTCCACAACGTTATCCCTGACCTGTCTGGTGTGTTCCCTGGCCTTCATGATGTTGTATGTTCAATAAGGTTCTCTAACAAACCTCTGAGGGCTTCACAGAACAGCTGTATTTATACTGAAATAAAAAATTACACATAGGTGGACTATTTACTAATTAGGTGACTTCTGAAGGCAACTGGTTTCACTAGATTTTAGTTAGGGGTATCAGAGAAAAAGGGGCTGATTATAAAAATGCACGACCACACTTTTCAAATATTTATTTTGTAAAAAAAATTGAAAACCATTTATCAATTTCCTTGCACTTCACAATTATGTGCAACTTTGTGTTGGTCTATTACATAAAATCCCAATAAAATACATTTACGTTTATGGTTGTAACATGACAAAATGTGGAACATTTCAAGGGGTATAAATACTTTTTCAAGGCACTGTATGTGCTCCTACTATGGAGGTTCTCAAGATTTATAGAGTTAGGACTGCAGCTAATACTGGGGGGGGGGGGTTCCTTGTCGAGGTCTCTACAGCTTATGCATGTATTTGCAATCGTGGGCAAACTAGACCCCTATTTTTAATGTAAACCGTTATACAAGACAATTCAGTTTGCTGCAGGCAGGCTGGTAAGTTTAGCTGGGAATTTTACTTTGCTGTTGTTTGACACGTGTCGCCCTTCCATGTGCTCCTTGCTGTAAGGCCAGTTATAGGTTGGAACAGATGCCATCAGGGCTGTTGCTAGGTGGGAAAACACACACTCTAAGCCCTGTGACAGGTACACACCACTTTGCCGGCTCACAGCACTAGATGGAGGAATGTTCCCGCCCCCACATTAATCCGGCCATGTCGCCGCCCGAGCAGTAGACTCGGCTAGCTCTGGAACTGCATATGTGTAGGTCTGATCTGGCGACACAGCAGCCTTTATACAGGTCATCAGAGCAGCCCAGGGGGCAATTGCATCTCTGCCCCATGGCCCAGTCCACCCCTGCTATAGCCCCGAGTTTGGGACTTGGGGTTAATAATGCTCAATGAGCAATACAGGACCTGGGGCTATAGCCCGAGTCAGCCCCCCCTTCCCAATGCCACTGGTTGCCGTTTGTTTGTACTGTTGGTTATTTGGTGAGGGGACGCACTGGACACCTTTGCTGCCATTGTGCTATTTGCTGGGTGTCCAGTAAGCCCATGTGTCTTGAAGGAGGAATGTGCTCCATCCAGGCATACCTGTCTTTAGTCTATCCATTTTTACATATGTGCTCCTACTATGGAGGCTCTCAAAATGCAAAGAGTTAGGACTGCAGATAATACTGGGGTGCCTTGTCGCGGCCTCTGCAGCTTATGCATGTATTTGCAAATGTGTGCAAACTAAACCCCTATTTTTAATGTGAACTGTTAGACAGGTCAATGTGGTTTGTTGTAGGCTGGCTGGTAAGCTGAGCTGGGATTATTCCTTTGTTCTTGTTTGACATAGATGGAGATGACCTGGTCTGTCTGCCCTCCTCAGGATGATCAGCTCTCCCAAGGCTTTTGCAGCTTCCCAAGTCGGCTTTATCTGGCCTGGGCCCAAATGGATCCACTCTGTCTCTCCCTCTCTCGTCTGGCCTCCAACACAGTCTCTCCCATCTACCCCCGGTTTCCCAGGCTTTTTTTTTTTAATTCCCCTTTGCCAGTCTTCCTGGGCAGTGTAGTTCAACCTCAGCTAATCTGGATGAAAGAATCCTGCTTACAGCATACAAGTCCCAGCGTCCCCACCACTCCTGTATGGGTTGTGTGATAACTAAGTTGCGGAACACTGCCATCTTGTTGCCAAACAGTAACATTGCACAGTACTACACATTCACTACTTTACTAAAATTGGCCTATTTATATAGAAGGGGCTTGCCAAATTTTGTATACTGTTTCTCAGATGCCACTCCTGGGATCATGTATACTATATATACAGCAATCAGCTAGCTTCCTTTATGGTCTCTGAAAGTTATTGGCTGGTGTTCCACTTTAAGCATAACATACAGCTGAAGAAAACATAAATGGTGTCCATTTCACCAGGTAGCTTATATGTTAAAAAAATGATTATTCCTGGGGGACTGTCCGAACAATGTGACATTGTTACAGATGGATTTCTTTCATTAGCTCTTGACAAAATATTAAAGTGCAATACACTCTAATGAGCTGTAATGCCATTTGAGCCAACAGAATGTCATTTTAATAATCAGTAAGAAATAACCTGTTTCTCCTTTTTTACAAATAGGTTTAATAAAAAGGAAAACGCAAAGGCACGCATTATTATTAAAGAAAGCAAGACAGGTTTAAATCCTCTAATAACTATAATCGACGTGCAACAATTTTAACCACTATATTTACAGTACAGCCCTAATTGCTGGTTCAGACACACACACACTGCTCATATTAAACAGCTAAATTCTCTGACAGACCCAACTGTCCAGCTATGCTATAAAGAGATATCCAAAAACTATAAATACTACCCCATACCTATAATATCTACAAAACAGGCCTCAAAAAAAGGTACACTTCAACAAATGCAAACTAAAAAGAATAAAAAGGATATAGCAGATTATCATAAACAATCTTTCTCATGTGTGCTAATGTTGAAATTTGGAGATGGTGTCATATTTGTCTATTGCAAATACATGCTTCTGCTTTCTGCTTAGTAATGCACCTTGTTGTTCTTCCTTCTCTGAAAGTCTATTAGCTTGGTCAGACAGAGAGTAAAGTCCATAGGTTACTTATCCTTCTGCTGGCTTTATCTCAATAGTTGTCAGAAAGTGTCAACAGCAAGTGCCATGACTCACTTATTTATGTAGGGAGAGGGAGAATCTGAAGGTTTCTCTGGAATTCCAACATGAGTTTTAAAACTATAAATTTTACTGAACAGAGGATTGCTGTTTATAGGTTAAGTCTACCCAAAAAACATGCCAGTTCTGGCCAGTTTTCTTACCCAATTACCGTATATACTCGAGTATAAACCGACCCGAATATAAGCCGAGGCACCCAATTTTACCACAAAAGACTGGGAAAACGTATTGACTCGAGTACAAGCCTAGGGTGTCCATCTGCGTGCCTCACTGTGCCTCACTTTGCCTCACTGTGTCCATGTGCATGCTTCACTGTGCCCATGCCTCACTGTGTCCATGCCTCACTGTGTCCATGCCTCACTGTGCCCATGCCTCACTGTGCCCATGCCTCACTGTGTCCATGCCTCACTGTGCCCATGCCTCATTGTGCCCATGCCTCACTGTGCCCATGCCTCACTGTGTCCATCTGCATGCCTCACTGTGCCCATGCCTCACTGTGCCCATGCCTCACTGTGTCCATGCCTCACTGTGCCCATGCCTCACTGTGCCCATGCCTCACTGTGTCCATGCCTCACTGTGTCCATGCCTCACTGTGCCCATGCCTCACTGTGCCCATGCCTCACTGTGTCCATGCCTCACTGTGCCCATGCCTCACTGTGCCCATGCCTCACTGTGTCCATGCCTCACTGTGCCCATGCCTCACTGTGTCCATGAATAGACTGACGGTTAAACATGGGAGTCTATGAAAGGGGGTGCCCGATTTTGAAAAATCGGTGCTCCCTGGCCGTAGATCCCCTAGACAACAAATTTTGTACACATGTAGAGGAGAAATGGGGCTACATGTGTGCCATGTTTTGGGTCCAGGGGACCTACGACCAGCTGGTACCGGGTCCCCAAATTCACCAAAGAAATTACTGTTTAACATGGGAGTCTATGGAAGGGGTGCCCGGCTTTGAAAAATCCTTGCTCCCCTGCCGTAGGTCCCCCGGACAACAAACTTTAAACAATTGTAGAGGAAGGGTGGGGCTACATGTGTGCCAAGATTGGGGTCCAGGGGACCTATGGCTGGCCGGTACCGGTCCCCAAAGTCTGGGAGATCAGGCGCAAAAAGGTGACTCGAGTATAAGCCCAGGGGGGCATTTTCAGCACAAAAAAAGTGCTGAAAAACTCGGCTTATACTTGAGTATATACGGTAACTTATTATTACATTAGATGGCCATGGCAGGAGACTGCCCACCAAGATTGTGGCTCTGTTCCTTAGCTGTAATCAATCAAATCAATGTAGCTACTGCTAGTTTTTTTTTAAGTGTTGAATTTATCGGTGGTGGAGGTGGTGATGGCTGCCAATAAGGGGATATAACCAACCCTCCTGCATGGGGCTGGATCCCATCAGTTCAATAGGGGGTCTGTTCCACACCCTATGCCCCCCTGAAGTTTTTCCAGCTTCTCCTACTCTCTCCCCCGCCTGCTGTCAGCTGTCAGCTGTTGTGGGCACACTGGGGATCAGACTCTCACAAATGCCCCCACCCCTCTGATTCTCCAGCACCTCTTTCCCACAGTGCTGTTGGCCAGCTTCTCCTTCTCCCCCTCCCACCAGCTCTCAGCTGTTGTGGGCACACAGGGGGATCCATTTTGGAATGAGGTATTGGTAAAAATGTCATGTTTTCCCCCCTCTTCCCTTCCTGAATGAACACAGAGTGTGATTAGTACTGATCACTGCCGTGTTTATTCAAAAGTGAAGCATGGTAAGCGGTATTTACTATGTTTCAGTTTGTTTCAGTTTGTAAATGAACAGGAAGATCCTGCATAGAGCAATACCTGTTCATTCATCCTGCAGTGCAGCCCAGGCTGCAGAAAAAGGGATTGAGGAATCTATGTCCTCAATCTTTTTCTGTCTCAACATTGAGACATTAGGGGTCTGTTTAGACGCTTGATAGCTCACCAAACACTATCCAATGCCTGATGAAGGAGTACGAATACTCCGAATGCTAGCACCGCCCCGCTGACCTGAATTGGAAGTGATGCTGTCCACAGTGCACCACCGACCGAGTTCCTCCCATCCGGAAGCATTGTTTCCAGCCTTGTTCCCGAAGGACCGACTCAACCGCGGACACCCATCCACTACAGCGACGCCAGACTCATCTTCCCCCTCTCATCTCACCCGGAAGTCAGGAGCAGATAATCTATACCATGCCTGCTTTTACCACTATCCTGTGAGTGCAATCATTTTATTTTGTTTTCAATGAAAACATATTACTGCACTTAGAGGGCAATGTTCTCTCTTCCCTTCCCCACCAACATAGCTGTTCAAGAAATAAAAATGAAAATAATAAAAAAAAACATAATTAAGGGCTCATTCTCACAGGTGCTTTGGCCATGTGAATGAGTAGTTTGTTTATGCGGCTTGATTTTAAATGGCTGTACAAACATAGCCGTATGTCCTTATTTCACAGGTGTGTATGTGCAGGTGAATGAACACTACCTGTGTTTGGGGCCATACACCAGCATCCACATGTCTGTCAAATTAGGACCTGTGACTGTTCGTACAGCTGTTGCGTCCCAATAGCATAACATAGGTCACCTGCACACAGCTCCAGGTGGCTCCAGGTGGCTCCAGCCACAGCGTCTAAATGAATGAGCCATAAGATCTCATTCACACAGAGCTTTACTTCTTAATTAAATATAGTTTCAACTTTTAGATTTAGGAGAAATTCCTTAAAGTGGAAGTAAACCCATCGATTTAACAGTTTCAAAAAGCAGTTACATTCCCGGCATACCAGGAATGCTAACTGTCACATTGGTTGTGCTCTCAACCAAACTGTCAAACCATCCAATGGCTGGTGTCATAACTGATCACATGTACAGCATCATGGCAGTTGAAGATTAAACAGAGGCCAAGATGGCAGCTTTCTTGCCTGAAAATGATAGGGGAGGGTTTACTTCCACTTTAAGTTACAGTATGTTGCGTTTGTGTATGTCAATAATGGTTTTAATATATATTTTTAGCAAAAATATTGTTTTGATAAACAATTGTGCAACTATTGTGGGGCTGAAAAAAATCAGTATCAGCTTTTTTTATATACTATCGGTGCTATGCTGTCAGAAAATCTATAGTTTGGAGGGTATATAGCAAACTCTGAAAGCTGTAGGGGGGAAAAACAAACAAATAAGGGAAAATTGCAAAAATGGCAACCACCAGAGGAGTGGGGGGGGGGGGGGGGACGACGACGACAGTCAGGTAGGCTCTACGGGCCATCATAATTTCTATCAGCAACCCTGGTGGTGGTGGTGGGGAAGGGGGTTGCATTACCATATTATTCAGTCCCTGTGTACATGAAAGGATATACAGTACAAAAGCAACAGAGAAGCTTTAAAACAGATATTCAATAAGTATTTCTACATACTCACATTGTTACTGTTAAGCAAAGCAGGTCTTTTAATCTATGTTGCCGACTACTTAAAGTGGAACTTCAGTCATTTTCTCATCTTTCCATCTATTAAATTTTCTGCCCTTGTTGTTTTAACGTTGGATAGTAAAGCATTTTTTTTCTGCCAGTAAATACCTTATACAGCCCACTTTCTTGTCTGGGCATTAGCCTAGGCTTTCTGACATCATGCACAGCTCTCTCTCTCTCACTCTCGTGAGAGTTTGCTAGGAAGGGAGGGGGGGTAAGTCATAAGAGGGCCAATGAGAGCTGCAGGGCTGCAGAGCTGGAGGTATGCCTCTGTGTAAATCTAGAAAGTGAACAGGCAGCAGCTTCAGCTGCCCACAATTAAAATGGTTGGAGCCAGACTCAGTGGAGGGAGATTTCTGCAGCATATTTGGCAAGTACAGAATCACAGTATATATAAAATAACATGCAAAGTGGTTGGATGGAAGCTTCGAAATGGCAAAGCTGTTTTTATTTCAAATTTATATGAGCAGACTGCAGTTCCTTGTTAAGTATGATGATTTTTGGTTTGCATTCATTAAAAGATTTGCGGGTAATTCCACAAAGAAACCACACAGACATAAGGAATTACAACATGAAAGCCTGGGACCCTGCCCTACTGTATATAACTGTAGTTGAACTCATTGCACACAGAAATTAAATAATGTCATTATATGTGTGCCTCTATGTCAATTTAAACTAAATATAATTATAGACATACTGCATACAGAATCATTCTGAAAATGTGTATACTGTATGAATGTTAAGAATAGTAAGGCAGGAAAGGTAGTCTTTCACATCCAATTCTTTTATACACAAAAATAACCCTGCATTTCAAAATACTACTGAATCATTTATTTTTTATATGTAATAGATGTTGTCATAAATAAATAAAGGCGGTTACTCTGTCATAAATCATTATAATTATTGATTGAAAATACTGTAATTCTCTGATGTCATGACATAATGTTTGTACCATTATTTTGTACACAATGCCCGTGGGTCCCGCGAACTTGGTGTTCGCCGGCGGCCTGCGATCGTGAGCCAGAGAGGCAGAATGGGGAGATGCCGATGTAAACAAGGCATTTCCCTGTTCTGCCTAGTGACATGACAGGGATCTACTGCTCCCTGTCATCAGGAGCAATGATCGCTGTCATGTCAGTGGTAGCCCATCCCCCCCACAGTTAGAATGACTCCCTAGGACACACTTAACCCCTTGATCACCCCCTAATGTTTAACCCCTTCCCTGCCAGTGTAATTTATACAGTAATCAGTGGCAATTAATAGCACTGATCACTGTATAAGTGACAATGGTCCCAAAATAGTTTCAAAAGTGTCCGATGTTTCCGCCATAATGTCGCCGTCCCGATAAAAATCGCAGATCGCCACTATTACTAGTAAAAATAACAAAAAATGCCATAAATCTATCCCCTATTTTGTAGACGCTATAACTTTTGCGCAAACCAATCAATATACGCTTATTGTGATTTTTTTTACCAAAAATATGTAGAAGAATACATATCGGCCTAAACTGTGGAAGAAATTTTGTTTTTTTGTATATTTTTTGGGGATATTTATCATAGCAAAAAGTAAAAATATTGCATTTTTTTCCAAATTTTCGCTCTTTTTTTGTTTATAGCGCAAAAAATAAAAACCGCAGAGGTTATCAAATACCACCAAAAGAAAGCTCTATTTGTGGGAAAAAAAGGAGGTCAATTTTGTTTGGTTACAACGTCGCACGACCGCGCAATTGTCAGCTAAAACGACACAGTGCCGAATCGCAAGAAATGCTCTGGTCAGGAAGGGGGTAAATTCTTCCGGGGCTGAAGTGGTTAATATATGAAATTGCAATACATCAAGAATCAGTACTATTTACAGAAACAAATACAGATCATAATCTCTGTTCAAGCCATGGGGTAGCAAAGAATTTAATTGATAAATCCACCATACCTCCTTTTGTTTTAATTTTAAAATTCTGTCACCCCCTCTCCTGTCTTTTGATACTTCTTCCAGAAACATAAACTTTAATTCCGTGTCCCTATGACCACATTCCATGTTTAGGTACTGGAAGACCTGGTTGTTTCACAATGAATGGAGCTACGATGTTAGGATATGCAATCTTTAATTTTGTGTGTGGTTTCACGCACATAAATTAAATTAGAGGGGCATATTAATATATATACACCACATATGAGAATTGACAGGTATAAAACCCTCTAATCCTATATTTTTGACCACTGCTAGGATGAATAAAAAATGTCTCTATTTCTCATTAAGTTACAGTGAGTACAATGTAAACATGGAAAGCATCCATTTCATTTTCTATCATATATATATATATATATATATATATATATATATATATATATATATATATATATATATACACACACAGGTGCACCTCCAAAAATGTGAATATCAAAAAGTTTATTTATTTCAGTAATTCAATTCAAAAGTGAGACTCATTTATTATGTAGATTCATTACACACAGAAACAGAATGATATATTTCAAGCATTTGTTTATTTTATTTTGATGATTCTGGCTTACAGCTAGTGAAAACCCAAAAGTCAGTATCTCAGAAAATTTTGTATATTGTAAACTCGTGGTGTCACCCTCTAATCAGCTAATTAACTCAAAACAACTGTAAGACCACTTTCACACTGGAGCGGTTTCCAGGCGCTATTGCGCTAAAAATAACGCTTGAAAACTGACCCTAAACAGCCGCTGCTGTGTCTCCAGTGTGAAAGCCTCAGGGCTTTCACACTGGAGCGGTGCGCTAGCAGGACAGTAAAAAAAAGTCCTGCATCTTTGGAGCGTTAAAGGAGCGGTGTGTATATCGCTCCTGCCCATTGAAATCAATGGGACACCGCGGCTATACCGCCGGCAATGCGCTTTCTGCAGAGGTGATTTGCGGCGGTTTTTAACCCTTTCTCGGCCGCTAGCGGGGGGTAAACCCGACCCGCTAGCGGCCAAATAGCGCCGCAAAATTGGCGGTAAAGCGCCGCTAAAAATAGCGGAGCTTTACCGCCGACGCCGCTCCCCCCCCAGTGTGAAAGGGGCCTTAAGGTTTCCTAAACCTTTAAATGGTCTCTCAGTCTAGTTCAGTAGGTTACGCAATCATGGGGAAGACTGCTGACTTAACAATTGTCCAGAAGGCAGTCATTGACACCCTCTACAAAGAGGGTAAGTGACAAAAGTTCATTGCTAAAGAAGCTGGCTGTTCACAGAGTGTTGTATCCAAGCATATTAATGGAAAGTTGAGTGGAAGGAAAAAGTGTGTTAGAAAAGCAACAGGGATAACCGCATCCTTGAGAGGATAGTGAAGGCCATTCAAGAATTTTGGGTGTTGACTACAGCTGGTGTCAGTGCTTCAAGAGCCACTACACACAGGTGTATCCAGGACATGGGCTACAACTGTTGCATTCCTTGTGACGTCAGAAGTGTCTTACCTAGGCTAAGGAGAAAAATTACTGGACTGTTGTTCAGTGGTCCAAAGTCCTCTTTTTGGATGAAAGTATATTTTGCATTTAATTTGGAAATGAAGGTCCCAGAGTCTGGAGGAAGAGTGGAGAGGCACAGAATCCAAGTTGCCTGAGGTCCAGTGTGAAGTTTCCACAGTCAGTGATGATTTGGGGAGCCGTGTCATCTGCTGGTGTTGGTCCACTGGGTTTTATCAAGTCCAAAGTCAGCACAGCACTCTACCAGGAAATTCTAGAGCCTTTCATGCTTCTCTCTGCTGAGCAGCTTTATGGAGATGCTGATTTTATTTTCCAGCAGAACTTGGCACCTGCCCACACTGCCAAAAGTACCAATACCTGGTTTAACCACTTCTCTACTGTGCACGAAAACCCCCTTCCTGCCCAAGCCATTTTTCAGCTTTCAGCGCTGTCACACTTTGAATGACAATTGCGCGGTCGTGCGACGTGGCTCCCAAACGAAATTTGCGTCCTTTTTTTCCCACAAATAGAGCTTTCTTTTGGTGGTATTTGATCACCTCTGCGGTTTTTATTTTTTGCGCTATAAACAAAAGAAGAGCGTCCAGTTTGGAAAAAAAACACTATTTTTTACTTTTTGCTATAATAAATACCCATTTTTTTTTTTAATAAAATTTTCCTCAGTTTGGGCCGATACGTATTCTTCTACATATTTTTGGTAAAGAAAAAAAAATCGCAATAAGCGCGTATTGATTGGTTTGCGCAAAAGTTATAGCGTCTACAAAATAGGGGATAGATTTATAGCATTTTTTTTTTATTTTTTTATTAGTAATGGCGGCGATCTGCGATTTTTTATTGTGACTGCGATATTGCGGCGGACACATCGGACACTTTTGACACATTTTTGGGACCATTCACATTTATACAGCGATCCCTGCTATAAAAATGCATTGATTACTGTATAAATGTGATTGGCAGGGAAGGGGTTAACCACTAGGGGGCGGGAAGGGGTTAAATATGTTCCCTCAAAGTGTTCTTACTGTGGGGGGAGGGGACTGACTGGGGGAGGTGACCGATGGTTGTCCCTATGTACAAGGGACACAGCATTGGTCCCCTCTCCCTCACAGGACGTGGATCTCTGTGTTTACACACAGAGATCCACTTTCCTGCTCGTTTCCCGGGCAACCGCGGGTGCCCGGCGGCGGGCGCGCGCGCGCCTCCTAGCTCGTTTTAAAGGGAGGACGTCATATGACGTCCTCCCAGAACGAGAGTATCCTCCGCCCGCTGTCTATTGACAGTGGGCGGGGGACAAGTGGTTAATGATCATGGTATCACTGTCCCTGATTGGCCAGCAAACTCGCCTGACCTAAACCCCATAGAGAATCTGTGGGATATTGTCAAGAGGAAGATAGGAGACACCAGACCCAACAATGCAGACGAGCTGAAGGCCACTATTAAAGCATTCTGGGTTTCCATAACATCTCAGCAGTGCCACAGGCTGATCGTCTCCACGCCACTCCGCATTGATGCAGTAATTCATGCAAAAGAAGCACCGACCAAGTATTGAGTGCATTCTATACTGTTCATGGACATACTGTCAGGTCACCTGTGGCCAGATGACAGATGTACACCGTTGGGGGTCAGGAGTGCACCACAAGGTAGTGAACCCTATGGCTGACTGCTGCGGATGGGATACTGGGTGGTTGTGGAAAGAGGGACCAGTGGAGCACAACAGGGATCCACAGGAAGCTAGAGCCAAGATTCCCCAGGGCGCGGAGTCTAAGACCCAGCAGGTTTTCACCAGAGCCTCTAGTGGTGAGGATGTTAGGCTGCAGTTGGGTCCATGTCGCGGCCCCTAGAGTCCCCTAGGTCACGCTTCGTAGGGTAAGGAGGATAGAGGGGAAGCAGCAGCACAGGATACAAGAATAGTGAGGGGAAAGACCAAGGTCAGGGCAAGCAGACAAGGATAAACGAAGGACAAGCCGAAGGTCAAGGTCACAAGCAGACAGGTATAGTCGGGAACAAGCCAATATCGGTAACAGAGAGACAGACGTAGCACACGGCAGGCAGTAACCCAAACACACAATGCTTAAACAAACACGTTGATCAGCAAGGCAGACTTGCAGTGCACAGGTTAATATAGAGTTCTGTGATAGGGCCTGGGGTGGAGCCAGACTGGGAGGAGAGATTATAAAAGCAGCCAGGAGAGGAGAGTCTGGCCTCTAAGGTAGGGTGACCAGACATCCCCGGTTTCAGGGGACAGTCCCCGGATTGAGGACACTGTCCCTGGACCAAGTTTGTCCCCGGTTTTGTCCCCGGATTGGATTTGAACAGGGGCTGGGGCAATTTCAAAAACAGTCAGTCTTAAATAAACAAATCTGAATTACACCCCCCCGCTCCACCGCACCTACTAGCTTAGGGGGTGTATTTTTTTCCATTATCTGTGCCCCTTTCTTATGATCATGTGCTGGTCGGATCGGAGGGAATATTTCTTCAGTTTCGGGTGCATGCCCATTCAGCTCTGCTCACATGTTCTTCTGCCTTGGCTCAAGTCCCAGCCAGCCGCCTGCCTGCCTATCTCCTTGCCTTCCCTGGCAGAGTGATCTTCCTCCGCTCCCCACCCAGTAGTAGCCGGGGCCCGGAGAGTAAAGCCCTGTACACACGATCGGTTTTACCAATGAAAACAGTCCGATGGACTTTTTTCATCGGACAAACCGATCGTGTATGGGCCCCATTGGTCTTTTTTCCATCGGTGTTGAAAAATAGAACATGTTTTAAATTTATCCGATGGAAAAAAAACGATAGCAAATTACTATCGTCTGTGGGGAACTCCATCGGATAAAAAACCCACGCATGCTCAGAATCAAGTCGACACATACTCAGAAGTAGTGATGAGCCGAACACCCCCGGGTTCGGTTCGCACCAGAACCCGCGAACGTACCGAAAGTTCGCACGAACATTAGAACCCTATTAAATACAATGGATGCGAACGTTCGGATTCTAAAGTGCTAATTATAACGACTATTATCCATGTTATTGTCCGAAACAGAGTTTGGGAACCCGGATTCTGCACCAGGGGACATGTATCAATGCAAAAATAAGTTTTAAAAACTGACGTTTTCCGGGAGCAGTCATTTTAATGATGCATAAAGTTAAAAAAAAAAGTCAAATATTCCTTTAAATATTGTACCTGGGGGGTGTCTAAAGTATGCCTGTGAAGTGCCACGTGTTTCCCGTGTTTAGAACTGTCCCTGCACAAAATAACATTTCTAAAGGAAAAAAAGCCATTTAAAACTGCTTGCGGCTTTAATGCAATGTCTGGTCCCGGTAATATGGATGAAAATCTTTATGAAAAATGCCATAGCTACCCCATCAACCCCCCCCCCCCCCCCTACCCCAGCCCATTACCAGCCCCTTTGGGTCTTGTATGGATATTAAGGGGAACCCCGCACACAAACTAAAAAAGGCCCTATATACTCTGAACAGCCGTATACAGGCGGTGCATACAAGACAGGGACTGTAGGTTTGTTCTTATGTAGAATCTGTTTGTAATTTTGAACAGCTGCATTGTTTAAGTGTAGCTCCATGCCAAATTCCTTTTTTTTAGCTTTTTGGAAAACATAGGGAACGGTTATCACCCCTGTCACATTTTTTTTGCTGTCTGTGCCCCTGTTCAGAACATTTCACCTCACTTTGCGTCCCAATGACAACTGTTTTTGAAATGTGGTGTTTTTATTGAAACAAGGATTGGTGATAAAGCATCAGTAGAGAGGAGACACCTTTCTCCCATATTAATTCTTACAGGAGAGAATTTTCCTTCCTAGGGGTAGATTTCCTCTCACTTCCTGTTGTCTTCTTCCGTTTGCAAGTAGGAGTCGTTTGTAAGTTTGATGTTTGAAAGTAGGGACCTGCCGTATATACTCTGCAGAAATTGGCCCCTTAGGTGTTGGTGTTGGCACAACACTGTAAGCACTCACAGTTACCCTTGGTGGGTGCTGGAACGCCCTGCTGTCAACTATTATATCAGGAATTGTAATAACATATAATTGTTGATCAGTGGTAGTAAAAATTGGGCCTTTGATGGTGGTGCTGGTGCCACAACACTGTAAGGCCTGACAGTTACTCTTGGTGGGCGCAGCAATGGGCCCTGCTGTGAATTATTCGATCAATAATTATAATTGCATGCCCCTGTTGAATAGGGGCTGAAAAATTGGGCCTTTGGTGGTGGTGGTGGTGGTGGTGATGGTGGTGCTGGTGCCACAACACTGTAAGGCCTGACAGTTACTCTTGGTGGGCGCAGCAATGGGCCCTGCTGTGAATTATTCGATCAATAATTATAATTGCATGCCCCTGTTGAACAGGGGCTGAAAAATTGGGCCTTTGGTGGTGGTGGTGGTGGTGATGGTGGTGCTGGTGCCACAACACTGTAAGGCCTGACAGTTACTCTTGGTGGGCGCAGCAATGGGCCCTGCTGTGAATTATTAGATCAATAATTATAATTGCATGCCCCTGTTGAACAGGGGCTTAAAAATTGGGGCTTAGGCACTGGTGGCACAACACTGCAACCCCTCACAGATACTGTACTTGGAGCACAGCAATGAGGCCTGTTGCAAAGTATTGCATCAAAAATTTTAATTACACGCCCCTGTTAAACAGGGGCTGAAAAATTGGGCCTTAGCCACTGGTGGCGTCACCCATAAACCAAAATGATCTTCCAAGCTATCATCATTAATCGTATCATTGGAGGAGGAGGAGGAGGATAGCCAGTCAACATAACAGCACAGGCACTCAGCATCAGCATCAGTCTTGAAGGGATGTGACATTTTAAAATCAATTAGTCTGTTATATCAGCATCAGGTGTGTGGTAGCTGGTGGTGATCCAAGACTGGTTCATCTTGATGAAAGTCAGTCGATCAACCGAGTCGGTGGACAGGCGCACCCTGTGATCCGTGACAAATCCTCCAGCAGCACTGAATGTGCGTTCTGAAAGAACGCTGGATGCAGGACAGGCCAGTAGCTCAATTGCATACTGTGCAAGCTCTGGCCAGTGATCCATCCTCAAGACCCAGTAAGCCAGAGGATTTTCGGTGGGGAAGGTGTCCAAGTCTGACCTTGCCCCTAGGTATTCCTGGACCATGTATATCAGACGCTGGCGATGGTTGCTGGAACCGATCATACTTTGGGGCTGCGGACTAAAGAATTGTCTGAACGCATCGGTCAGACGGCCACCTTCCCCACCGCTCCTTCTTTGACTGCCCGAAGCCTCAGCAACTCGTTGTCCAGGACCAGGAGTTTGTAACCTCCCAGTCTCTGGGAACGCGTTGCACAGACCTTTCTGCAAGGCCTCCCGGAGTTGTCTCATCCTCTGCTCCCTCTGCGACGGTAAGATAAGGTCCGCAACCTTACCCTTGTACCGTGGATCAAGGAGAGTGGCCAGCCAGTAATGGTCCCTCTCCTTGATCCGAAGAATACGAGGATCCTTCCGCAGACTTTGCAGGATCAGGGAGGCCATGCAGCGTAGGTTAGCTGAGGCATTCAGTCCGGAGTCCTCTGGGTCACTAAGGACGACATGATCCGCAGCCACCTCCTCCCAGCCACGTACAAGTCCACTGGTTTCTTGGGACTGTAAATCATCGGAAAGGAAAAACGTACCGCTCAAAAGCTTGAGAATTCACCAAATAGCTGCTTCCGCCCGGTCACTCACACAGGTGCTGGCTCTGCACTGATGCATGGGAGAAAAAGAAACCCTGGACTGCCGCACTCTGTATAGACAGTTATTTATTCCAAAATTTCAGGTAAAAAATCCAAATTCAAAATAAATCCATAAATCCAAAACAACAAATGCAGATGGTGTGCATGCAGGGAAGGGTGGCTAACGCGTTTCACGTCACGAATTGACGCTTACTCATAGCTCACTGTAAATCATCCCTAAAAGACTGCTGCTGATGATGCTGAGTGCCAGCCTCCACCTCCATGCTGACACAATCCTCCTCCTCCTCCTTCTCTTCCTGTGCGATGGGTGGGACAGAAGGAACACTGTCTGGGTAAAGGGGGCCTTGAGAGGCAAGGAAGTCCTCCTCTTCCTGCCTCTGTTCTGCCTCAAGTGCCCTGTCCATTATTCCACGCAGTGTGTGCTCCAACAGGTGGACAAGAGGTACAGTGTCACTGATGCATGCACTGTCACTGCTCACCATCCTCGTGGCCTCCTCAAATGGTGCCAGGACAGTGCATGCATCCCTGATCATGCCCCACTGGCGTGGTGAAAAAAACCCGAGCTCCCCTGACCCTGTCCTGGTGCCGTAGTCGCACAGGTACTCATTGATGGCCCTCTGCTGCGTGTGCAGCCGCTGCAGCATGGCCAACGTTGAGTTACACCTGGTGGGCATGTCACATATAAGGCGGTTCTTGGGCAGGTTCAACTCCTTTTGCAGCTCAGCCAGGCGAGCACTGGCATTATAAGATCTGCGGAAATGCACACAGACTTTCCTGGCCTGCCTCAGGACATCCTGTAAGCCCGGGTACCTGCCCAAGAACCGCTGCACCACCAGGTTAAGGACATGAGCCATACAGGGCACATGGGTCAGTTGTCCCTGTCGGAGGGCGGAGAGGAGGTTGGTGCCATTGTCGCAAACCACCATTCCTGGCTTAAGCTGGCGTGGCGTCAACCACCTCTCGGCCTGCCCCTGCAGAGCAGACAGGACCTCTGCCCCAGTGTGGCTTCTGTCCCCCAAACACACCAGCGGAAGCACGGCATGGCATCTTTTTGCCTGCGTACTTGCGTAGCCCCTTGAACGCCTACGGAGCACCGCTGGTTCCGAGGACAAACCACAGGAAGAGGCCATGGAGGAAGAAAAAGAGGAGGGGGTGGAGGAGAGAGGTGTGTCACAACCAGTAGTAGCATTTTGGAGGCGTGGCGGTGGAACAACCTCCAACACTGCTGCACCTTGTCCTGCATCCTTCCCAGCTGCCAAAAGAGTGACCCAATGGGCCGTGAAAGAAAGGTAACGTCCCTGTCCATACCTGCTGGACCATGAGTCAGCGGTAATATGCACCTTACCGCTGACCGCCCTGTCCAGCGAGGCCAAGACATTGCCTTCCACATGCCTGTAGAGAGCCGGAATCGCCTTCCGTGCGAAAAAGTGGCGTTTGGGAACCTGCCACTGAGGAACCGCACATTGCACAAACTCACGGAAGGGTGCCGAGTCTACCAACTGAAAAGGCAGCAGTTGAAGCGCTAGCAATTTAGCCAAGCTAGCATTCAACCGCTGGGCATGTGGATGGCTGGGAGTGAACTTCTTTCGACGGTCCAGCAGCTGGGGCAGGGAAATTTGCCTGCTAGAATCGGACGTTGGTGTACTGCTAGCAGAGTGCCCGCAAGTACTTGCCTGTGACACACCTAATTCTACACCTTCGTTCCTCTCAGAGCAGGTTTCAGAGAGGAGTGAAGGTATAGTGGGGTTGGAGATCCCAGCTGATGCGGTGCAAGAAGAGGTCAGCTTTGTTCTTTGGTGTGGGTCTTTAAGGTAGGCTTGCCAACGAGCTGCATGGCAGGTCAACATATGTCTGATCAAGCATGTGGTGCCCAAGCGGCTGATGTTTTGGCCACGCGATATACGCTTGAGACATATGTTGCAAACAGCAGCTGTGCGATCTGATGCACTCTCCTCAAAAAAGGCCCACACCAAAGAACTTTTTGAATGACGGGCAGAGGCAGCGCCCTGCACAGGCGGAGCTCTGCGGTGTGATTCCGTCGGTGTGCTGCCCATACGCTGGCCACTCAAGGGCATCCTGCCTCGTTGGAGATGTGCCTCCTCCTCATCCTCCTCCTCTCTCCTATTAGGCACCCACGTGGAGTCAGTGACCTCATCATCCAGTCCCTCCTCATCACTGGAGCCAATCTGGCAGTATGCTGCAGCTGCTGGAGCATGACTGCCAGATTGGTGTCCTTCTTGAGCATCCCCTCTCTCTGCTCTCACGCTGCTGCCTTCCTCTAGCTGGGTATCATCATCAGATCCTTCCAAACGCTGGGCATCCTCCTGGAGCATGTACCCAACACTGTGCTCAAACAGTTCGGGGGACTCCTCAGGAGGAGGACATGGTGGGTCTAGGGAAGGATTGACTAATGAAGATAATGATACCAGAGAAGAGGACGCTTTGGCAGCTGCTTTGCCAGTACCCTGAGCCTGGGTGAGAGAGGATGAGGAGGATGAGGTGGGCTTGGTCATCCACTCTACCAAGTCTTCGGCATGATGTGGCTCAACATGTCCAGCTGCCGAAAAGAAGGACAAGCGTGTCCCATGGCCATGTGCTGATGACAATGCACCGCGTCCACGACCAGCACTCTTGCCCCCAGACACAGAGCCTGCTTGCCCTCTTTTTTTGCCTCCTGACTGTCTGCCTCTCCTTGTTTGCCTTCCAGACATTTTAATGGATGGCCTGCAGGGAGATGGGAAAAAGAGCAATAAGGGCTACCTTCAGGTGTATACTGTGCAGGAGGCTTAGCAACAATGACACTGACACTGTCCCCTGCCTATCCTTCTCTGTCCCTAAACACAAGGATTGAAAATATGGAACAGCAAAATTGGTTTAGAACAGAATAGCACACTGACACTTTCCCTCACTGTCCTACTCTGTCCCTCCCTACAAACAAGTTTTAGCACAGAATAGCACACTGATAATTTGCACGAGTGTCCTTCTCTGTCCCTAAACTCAAGGATTTGAAATATGGAACAGCAAAATTGGTTTAGAACAGAATAGCACACTGTCAGTTTCACTCACTGTACCTCTCTGTCCCTAAACTCAAGGATTTGAAATATGGAACAGCAAAATTGGTTTAGAACAGAATAGCACACTGACACTTTCCCTCACTGTCCTACTCTGTCCCTCCCTACAAACAAGATTTAGCACAGAATAGCACACTGAAAATTGCCACGAGTGTCCTTCTCTGTCCCTAAACTCAAGGATTGAAAATATGGAACAGCAAAATTGGTTTAGAACAGAATAGCACACTGACACTTTCCCTCACTGTCCTACTCTGTCCCTCCCTACAAACAAGATTTAGCACAGAATAGCACACTGAAAATTGCCACGAGTGTCCTTCTCTGTCCCTAAACTCAAGGATTGAAAATATGGAACAGCAAAATTGGTTTAGAACAGAATAGCACACTGACACTTTCCCTCACTGTCCTACTCTGTCCCTCCCTACAAACAAGATTTAGCACAGAATAGCACACTGAAAATTTCCACGAGTGTCCTTCTCTGTCCCTAAACTCAAGGATTGAAAATATGGTTCAGCAAAATTGGTTTAGAACAGAATAGCACACTGACACTTTCCCTCACTGTCCTACTCTGTCCCTCCCTACAAACAAGATTTAGCACAGAATAGCACACTGAAAATTGCCACGAGTGTCCTTCTCTGTCCCTAAACTCAAGGATTGAAAATATGGAACAGCAAAATTGGTTTAGAACAGAATAGCACACTGACACTTTCCCTCACTGTACCTCTCTGTCCCTAAACTCAAGGATTGAAAATATGGTTCAGCAAGATTGGTTTAGAACAGAATAGCACACTGACACTTTCCCTCACTGTACCTCTCTGTCCCTACAAACAAGGATTAGCACAGAATAGCACACTGTCACTGACACTCTCCCTACCTATCCTTATTTGTCCCTAAACACAAGGAATCCAGGATTAGTAAAGGAAAAATAATGACACTGTCCCTGCCTATGCTTCTCTTTCCCTGCTCCGGAACACACTACACAAGGCCGCCGCGCTGGCGGCCTTTTATAGTGTGGGGCGTGTACTAAACCCCCTCAGCAATAATTAGCCACAGGCATCCTGCCTGTGGCCAATCATTGCTCTCCTCGCTGCCGGCGCTGTGATTGGCCAAGCCTGCGGGGTCACAGTGCATGCTTGGCCAATCACAGCGCCTGGATGACACTGCGATGGCGTAGTGCATTGTGGGCCATTCGCGTCACTCGAATTTGGCGCGAACGGCCCAAATCGTTCGATCTTCATCGAACGATCGAACAGCCGATGTTCGAGTCGAACGTATGTTCGACTCGAACACGAAGCTCATCCCTACTCAGAAGCATAGAACTTAATTTTTCTAGGCTCGTCGGAGTGTTTTACATCACGGCGTTTGGGACGATCGGTTTTTTGACTGATGGTGTGTAGGTAAGACTGATGGAAGTCAGCTTCATCAGATTTCCGATGGACAAATCTATCGGTTTAAAATCCATAGGAAATCCGATCGTGTGTATAGGGTTTAAGACTTGACAGGCTGTGAGGCGGGTGGCAGCGACGGGCAGAGAGTCGCTGATTGTCACCATTATTAGTAAAAAAAATATGTCCCTGGATTTCATTTTAAAAATCTGCTCACCTTTCTCTAAGGTGAACACATGAAGAGGAAGGTAAGCTGACAGACAAACATTACTGCATATCCATGACACATACTTTTCAGTAAGCCAACATTTATCTATTAAAAATCCTTTTTTTATTGGTCTTATGTAATATTCTAGTTTTCTGAGATACTAAATGTTGGGTTTTCACTAGCTGTAAGCCATAATTGTCAAAATTAAAAGAAAGAAATGCTTGGCATATACCACTCTGTGTGTAATGAATCTATATAATATAGGAATTTCACTTTTTGAATTGAATTACTGAAATAAATAAACTTTTTGATGATATTCAATTTTTTTGAGATGCAACTGTATATACATGTGTTATAAATACCTTTTTCTCTTTTCTTGATCACATGACCTCTGTTCTCAGCTGCAAAGGGGCTTACAGAGGTGGAGGTAGAGACTGCAGGAGCTTGTCAGCAGGAGGTAGAGACAGCAATACACTGATCTTCCCAGTAAAGAGCTGTTACGGGGGGGGGGGGGGGTCAGCAGAAGCCTGACAATTGGATTACAAGCAGGCTGTGCTCCCAAGTAGAATGAAAAGAAGAAAACTGACCACGCTGGGGTGGATTTACTCCCACGCCTGGTGTGGTCAGTTTAAAATAGGAAAGGTGGGGGGACTGGCAGGATTACAAGGTATTTCCCACAAAGGAAGCAATGCAAAGAGAACAGGACACACTCCTGTTATTCAGTGCATTCCGATTAAGGACACACTAGCACCCAGCTTAGCCTCAACCTTAGCAACCTGAAGACAGTTAAAGCTAGCTGAGTTTCCAGTAGGTTTGTCCGGCACCTACAAACCAGAGACTATTCATGCCACTTGCCTGTGGAACAGGTCCGGGGTACCCTCCAGCCAGCCACCTGAAATATCAGGGAAAGTCTACATCCTTGTGAAAAAAGATGTTGCCCCAGGGGAAACGCATGCTGTTGTTTGTACTTTACTGTTCTTATAGAGGTTTTCTGAATGTCTCATAAACTATACTATGCTGCCACCTAGTGAAACTGCCCTTGTAACAGTTGCATTGTCTCTTATTATGTGTACTGTGATTGTTGTATTCTTCCATTACCACCTTATTTATATTGTCAAATTACACTGTGTAGCCCACTTTTGGGGGTTCATGAGAAATGGCCTTCCGCAAACAGAATATTGTGCTAAATCTGTAGGTAAATAAGAGAACCAGAACCTTTGCTAAGTGGGTTTGATAATAATGTTGGCAGTGCTTCCACCCAGCACAGGGCATCTGTGAACAGAAGGGATCTCCTTCCTGGGAAAATAATTAGTAATCTAAACAAAGTAATTGAGAACACAAGAACTAATGTAACCAGTATATAACATAAATCATACATATATAGATGCACACTGGTATGGAAAAATTACAAGCTTTATTATAAGAAAATATTAATAACAGTACATAGAGTACATTGAATGTACAAGCAGGTATTATCAGAAAAGAGCCCTCGTGGAACTGTGCACACATACCCGTATATATATGTATATATATATATATATATAGTTATTAATAGATACCTCCAGATGAATGTTGCAGCAAAGTCCAGTTGCAGGGGCCCCAAGGACAATTGTGATGCGATATACAGTATGTCTAAATACCGAAGACCTGAAGACTAGATCAGTAATGATCGGGAGATCCTCCAACCATTGTCCAACCAGCCTGGAATGCAGCGTCTCTCCAGCAGAAACTGCTGTGTGGCACTAGAACTCAGAGTCAGCCTATCTACTCTATGTCTTATGCCGCGTACACACGGTCGGAATTTCCGACAAGAAAAGTTCGATGTGAGCTTTTGGTTGGAAATTCCGACCGTGTGTAGGCTCCATCTGAATTTTTCTGTCGGAGTTTCCGACAGCAAAAATTTGAGAGCTGGTTCTCAATTTTTCCGACAAGAAAAGTTCTTGGCGCAAATTCCAACCCTTTGTATGCAATTCTGACACACAAAAAAACAATGCATGCTCGGAATCAATTAGACGCATGCTCGGAATCATTGAACTTAATTTTTCTCGGCTCGTTGTAGTGTTGTATGTCACCGCGTTCTTGACGGTCGGAATTTTGTGTGACCGTGGGTATGCAACACAAGTTTGAGCCAACATTCCGTCGGAATAAAATCCACGGTTTTCTTGTCGGATTTTCCAATCGTGTGTACACGGCATTAGTCTCTAGTAGCTTCTATTTTGGCATGCAGCCAGACCTCTAACTATCAAATGGCTATCAGATGCCTAATCTGGCTCTAGACTATGTTGAATATTAAACCCTTAAGCTAAAACTAGCTATAGAATCCCAGACCAGAAGGGACAGGGTTAATAAAAATAATAAAAATAACAAGAGCTGCATATAAACTCTATTGCAATATACTGGAAGGTGACCTCTAAATACAAACAATAGCAAAGACCTAGCTATTTGGCACTGTATATGTGAGATAATAACAATGACACAGATATTATTCTGTCACCAGTCTTTAGATATACTGTATATATATATATATATATATATATATATATATATATATATATATATATATATATATATGTGTGTGTGTGTGTAGTGCCCTGCTCCTGTTGACCAGGCGCTCGCATGTAAATTTAGTGGGTTATCTGTTCTGTACATAGTTCAGATTCAATATTGTGGCTAAATTAGCCTCTGCTCCAGCATTGGCTGTGTTGTGTGCAGTTCCACACTGTCGTTTGTAGGTGTCGTTGTCACCACAGGCCAGTGATGGAAGGACAACAGGCTAAGGTGCATTGGGTGTCCTTTTTCCCCAGAAACAGCCCAGTGGGAGTGGTTCACCGCTGTGCATTCTGGGAGAGGATACTTAAGGGGCAAACGCCATTTTTCTCTCTCACCTCATGGCCCGCCTGACCTAAGGTATGTGACAACTCCTCTTCTGCCTCGGGCCCTGCTGGCCCGAGGCTACGTGACTGCAAGTAGGCCCAGAAGCTGCCTGGGGCCTACTGATTCAGAGGTGGTCCTGTGCTGTCTGTCCTGCGGGAAGAAGCCAAGCAATTGAAAGGATCCGGGGGAGGACTCATCTTGGAGAGGACCGAGCGAAAAGCTGGTATCTTAAGAGGAGCCTGGTGACTCAATTGGAGGATGCATCCTACCCAATCTACCTCACAGTACTGCCGGATGGGCTTAAAGGGACTTTAAGTACTGTGTAGCTGTGTTCGCTTGTCTATTGCTGATCATCGAATCCTGTGGCAGGGGATTGTACAAATAGTTGTTGCTATCATCAAGTCTGTGGCAGAGACTTTTGTCCGTGCATCATTCCGGCTGCTAGGCCAGTGAGAGAGGCCTATCCGTGTGAGCAAGATCCGCTGACAAGGAGTTGTATTTGTCTTCCGGATCTCAAGTTCCTCAGTGATCTGCACACGATATCTGAACTTTTCCCTAACCCTCCATCCCTCTACTGCTCAAGTTGTTTAATAAAAAAGCATTGGAAAAAGAACGAAGTGACTGGTGCATACATCCGTGGGCGCAAGGCCCAGTATAGACTCTAAGTTTCTGACCTGGTGAACTGTGGGTAGGGGTGACGGCAAAGACCCAAAATAATAACCAGCAGCTCCTACGGGGGTAGTGCTACATCTATATATATATATATATATATATATATATTGTGAGGGGGGTTAACTCAGCAGCGGGTGTGTGTGACCCCCTGGATGGGTTCACCACACAAAAACAGGCACAGCAGACAGTGGTAGGAGAAAACAAAAGGGTGTGGTTTTATTTGAACTATATACAGCAAAAACAAAAGAAACAGGAAAATAAATCCTGGTCAACTTGACCGCTCACTACACACGTTGGTGTCCCTAACTAACAACTGGGTACAGCCTTGTGCTGTCCCAGTCCCTAGCTCCCTGCTTTTAAAAGTTCTTAGCAATAACCACACAGGCTTTGGCTCACCGCACAGAGATCACACTCCCCAGACTATCCACACAGATTTGGTTCCAGGTTGGAGCATCTCCCTTAGCATGCTGGGAGTTCTTGTAGAGGCCCCAATGAGCCCACTTGCTTCAGCTGGGCCCATTAACCCTTCCCCTGCAAGACTCCCAGCACTCTCCCTAGTGGTATAAATTGGCATAAAGCCTGAATCTAGGACATATATATCTACCATCCTGGATGCAACCTGGTGATTTTACCTGCCTGCTGTCACAATATATATATATATATATATATATATATATATATATATATATATATATATATATATATATAGAATCTATGGGCAACAATAATAATCTATTAAACATGGGAACACCTGCCTAGTAATCCCTGTATTCTCTCTGGGTTCAGCAACAGATCTCCAGTGGACAGAACATGTCTCTCAAATTTTCTCTCTCTCCACCTCCTCCTTATAGGATTTCTGACCCAGCTAGCAAGGGCAGGAAATAAGTGTCTGTAACCAACCAACTCTGTGGTAATTAACAAACAGCTATTTACAAATACAGACAGTAGAGGGCAGCACAAATTTCTGCCAGCAAAAATTTGAGAGCTTGTTCTCAAATTTTCCGGCGGAAAAAATTCCAATCTGAAATTCCGATCGTCTGTAGCAATTCCGACGCGCAAAATTCCAACACGCATGCTGGGAAAAAATTTGACGCATGCTCGGAAGCATTGAACCACATTTTCTCGGCTCGTCATAGTGTTGTACATCACCGCGTTCTTGACGGTCGAAAGTTCAGAGAACTTTTGTGTGACTGTGTGTATGCAAGCCAAGCTTGAGCGGCATTCCGTCGGAAAAACCATCCAAGGTTTTTCCGACAGAAAATCCGATCGTGTGTACGGGGCATAAGTGGCATGTGTATGATGTACATGGTCCACTGTTGCCAACAGCAGAAAAAACACCCTGAAAATTGATGTGAAGCCATTTCTGGAGCATCTGAAAATAATCAGGAGGTGGTTGAAAGTGGCTGAAAAAAATAGCAACATTTATATGTATAACAGATTAGAAAAAAAATGGTGCAAATTGTGTTTCTAAAATAAAAAAAAACATAGTGATTGCTTATGTGACATAGAGCTTTAGCAAACTACTTGTCATGTGATTTGGATTACATATAATTTAACTACTTGTTACCAATGACCTCATTTGTAGTGTACTTGATGGACTTGTGTCTTTTTTCAACCTCACCTACTATGTATCTATGTAAAAATGTGGGGCTAGTAGGATTATATGCAACACATGGCATGGAAAGGATGGCAAAAAGCATACATACACTGCAGGATGATACAAAATTGAATATGAAAGCAACACAAACATGGGCTCTTCACCACAAAGTCTCTGTGACTCAATCAGGGAAGCATAGAGTCAATATGGGAATCTCTACTTTTCGAGATGTTTTTGGCACACGTGTTTAAAAAATAATCTTAGGCCTGAAGATTACACAAAACCCACAAATATTATATATTTTCTGAAAGCAGACACCCTAGAGAATAAAATAGTGGTTATCACACGATATTAACGCAAACACTAACATGAATTTAAGGGCAAACAAACACAATAAATTACCCAAATTGTTGGTAAAAAATAAAACATGAGATTGCACCAAGTAAATAGATACCCAACATGCCAAACCTTAATTTTTTTTGCGTCAGTGAAATGGGGTTAAACTTCAGTACCCTATATTTTCTATAGGCGACACTTCAAAAGCCCCCTATAGCTATCAGTTTAGGGTTACGGAGGAGGTCTTGTGTTAGAATTATTGCTCTCACTCTGCATGCTCGGCGATATGTGATATGTGTATTGCAAACAATTTTTTTACACGTGCCTTTATGTTCATGTGTGTGTAATTGTATATGTGGGGGGCCTGAAATTGGGGAGGGGGATTGTATGTGCTTGGGTGTAACTTTATTTTTTTGAAAAAAAATCTTTTTTTTTTTTTTGGTGATTATTTTTAGGTGACAAGTTCTCTTTATTGAAATATGCAGGGTCTAAAAGACCCTTCACATCTCCCCTGTGCTCCACTGACTGTTTTGCAATGCAGATTGCATTGCAAAACATCCTTTCCCAGTGTTCTGTCAATGGGACACTGGCAAAGCGAGTCAGGGACAGAGCTTGTCCTGGAAGTGACGCCCGCTCTTCTCCTTCCCCTCTACCCGCCGGCACCCGCCATGGAGACCCCAGGCCCGCCGATGGTAAGCATGGTTGGCCGCAGCGGCATGGGGGGGAGCGCCGGTACCAGGGGGATGTGTGAGCTAACGGGTGGCAGCGGAGCCGCCTGAATGCTCTCACCTGACAGGCAGGAGTCTGGCTGTCAGTTTCACACACAAATCAGTGGCTGCAGTCACCGGATTGTGTGTGATTCCCCCCGCTGTTAGCTCCATACGGACCTGGCAGGGAAAGGGATTAGAACACAGACCGCTATTTTGGATTATCCCTCTCAGCATCCCTCTCAAAAAAGTCCATGGTAGCTGTGGTAAGTGGTAACACAGATGAATAGCTAAAGGGATCCAAGGCTCAATAACAAAAGGGTGAACCCACTGGAACTGGAGTACTCTGGTCAGTGCCAGATTTATAAGGGGGCAAAAGGGGCTATTGCCAGACCCCCCTGCCCCCCAGCAGGTTTACTTAAAAAAAAAAAAATGAAACATATTTTCCCTTGAGACTTCAGTAGTGTGTAATTTGAGGAAATTGTCCTGTTTGCAGCCTTTGCCAAGCTCCGGTCATGTCTCACTCCATCTCAACAGGCAGTTTTATTACATGATGAGGGGCTTTGCTGATACCTTTCCAGGTGATAATGTAACTCTGAAGCCTCGTACACACGGTCGGTTTTCTCGTCAAGAAACAATAAGAAAACTGCCGGGAGAGCTTTCTTGCCGAGAAAACCGGCCGTGTGTACGAGGCTTTCAGGTTTCTCGTCAGGAAAACCGGCCAGAATCTCGACGAGAAAAATAAAGAACCTGCTCTCTATTTTCTCGTCGGGATTCTCGTCGGCCTGTTTCCCGACGAGAAACCCGAGAGTGTGTACACTTACCTGTCGCCGTGGAAACCCGCGCATGCTCGAAATAACTTTGACGCATGCGCGGTAGCTTCCTAGGCATAGGTAGGGTGTAGGAAGATGGCGGCGACGGCATCGAATGTGACGAGCACACGCTCGTCGTAGTCAATGACGTCACCGCGTTCGTGCCATTCAAAGGAACGGCAGTTCTTTTGAATCGTACGTGTGTACACTCGGTCGGGACAAGATTCTTGTTCAAGAATCTCGTCAGGAAAAACAACATGTTTTTTCCTGACGAGATTCTCGGCTGTGTGTACGAGGCTTGAGAATACATTCGAGCATGATGGCCACTAGTTGTTTGGGAGGAAAGTCGTTCAGCAAATTGGCACTGATAAAGAATTATCTGAGAACCATGATGACCCATGAAAGACTAAGTGCTCTGTGCCTACTGGCTGTCAAGAGCAGTTTCCTCAAGATAACAGAGTTTGATAAGTTAGTTAGAGGTTTTGCAGATACTAAGTGCTTGAAGAAAGACTTTTTAAATATTGTAGTGTTATGTGTATTCTTAAAGTCAATAAAATTAAGAAAAAAATCAGACAAGTGTCTTCTTTGGAACTTAACTTTTATATATTTTTTTAGAATAAATGCGATTCATCATTAATTTTAGTTCACTTTTTTATTTGTCATAGAATTTAATTTCTATGTTTGAGAGGCCCCCAAACTTGAGTTGCCCCGAGCCCTTCAAGGTCTAAATCCGGCACTAACTCTGCTAGCAATCAGGATGAGGCTCCCCATGTTAGCTGTGGGCTATTATGCCGCGTACACACGACCGTTTTTAATGAGGAGAAAAATGAAATTTTTTAAAATGGTCATTAAAAATGATCGTGTGTGGGCTTTCCAGCATTTTTCTCGACAAGAAAAACGCAGAGAATCACGACGAGAAAAATTGGAACATGCTCTAATTTTTCACGTCGTTTTTCTCGTCATGAAAAACGGCCGTGTGTGGGCTTTAACGACGTGAAAAAAAATGCGCATGCTCAGAATCAAGTATGAGACGGGAGCGCTCGTTCTGGTAAAACTAGCGTTCGTAAGGGAGATAGCACATTCGTCACGCTGTAACGGACTGAAAAGCACGAGGCTGAAAAGCGCGAATCGTCTCTCAACAAACTTTACTAACATGAAGGGTGGCGCCATCCGAATGGAACTTCCCCTTTATAGTGCCGTTGTACGTGTTGTACGTCACTGCGCTTTACTCAAACATTTTTTTCCACGATAGTGTGTAGGCAAGGCAGTCTTGAGAGGAAACACGAAAAATCACGTCGAGAAAAATGCCATTTTTTTCAATGACATTAAAAACGGTCGTGTGTACGCGGCATTAGGCTCTGGCCTGGATGCCTGCACACCAGTTCTGACAGTGGAGGGCCTCTCACCTTGCTGTAGATTACTTGCCCAGCTTCCTCTGCCTCATCTGATGTGGTCTATCAGAGCTCCATTGGGAAGAAAACTGAGGAACCTATATTTCATTTCAGCCTCATGTCCAATTGTTGTCAAAAGTTTGTAGAATTCACCTCCGTAACATCTCTAAAATTTGCCCCTTTTTAACAAATGAAACCACCAAGCTCCTCATTCACTCCCTTGTTATCTCTCGCTTTGACTATTGCAACTCCCTTCTCATTGGCCTGCCTCTCCATAGGCTATCCTTTCTTCAGTCTATCATGAATGCTGCTGCCAGACTTACACACCTGACCTTACCAACCGCTCAGTGTCTGCCAACCCTCTCCTCCAATCCCTACACTGGCTCCCAATCACCCAGAGAATTAAATTCAAAATACTAACCACAACATACAAAGCCATTCACAACTCTGCCCGAGCTACATCACCAATCTTGTCTCCAAATTTCACCCAAACCGTCCTCTCCACTCTTCTCAAGACCTCCTACTCTCAGGCTCTCTCGTCTTCCCTCCCAATGCTCGTCTCCAGGATTTCTCCAGTGCCTCTCCCAACCTCTGGAACTCGCTACCTAAACCCTACTCTTGCTACCTTCAGGCGATCCCTGAAAACTTTTGTACAACCTGCCTCACCCTATTAGATTGTAGGCTCTTCTGAGCAGGGCCCTCTTAATCCTCTTGTATTATAACTGTATTGTCTCCCTTTTTTATATTACATTGTGTCCAGGAACCCTGGGAGTTGTGGGGAAAGGATTTAAAGGGGTCTGAACATGGTGAGTAAATGGCCACTCCTCTACAGCACCAATTAGCCCAGGGATACACACGCAATTAATAAGCAGATAAATTGTACTAGCTACCCTCACTTTAGTATAAATTAGAACAAAAGCACTTGAATGATTGTTGTTGGTAACATTTTCTTTGTTCAAATGTTCTCTATATTCTGTATATATTATTAACCAGATCACCCTGCACTCATTTTCACAAGAAGGGAACTGACCCACACTGGCAATCAACAATTTGTATCTGCATCAGGCCAGTGTGCCCATTTGTGTATTTGGGCTAATATAGATTTCTCAGACTCAATCAGCCCCGTTTAAATAAAAAAACAAGAAACACAGTCATCACTTAGCTTTTTTTGAATTGTAGCTGGCATTAACTATGGCTCGACTGGTCTCACTAAACATACATAAGACCTCCTTCACACTATAGTATACTCCTGTTCAAGGGCCATGTTTGCATACATAGAGATGCACAGGTGTTCTGGGCATACCTGTGCAGGTAGTCCCATGCATGCCAATTGGGAGGAACACAGTGGCTGCATGGACACAGTTGCTGCTCCCAATTTGGCAGCTATGCGGATCGGGTTGCATGGCCCTGAATACAGGCAGTGTTTGGGGGCCGTGCACCCACACGGCTGTCAAATTGACATAAATGTGACTGCCTGCATGAGGAAGCATGGAACACCTGTGCATCCCCATGCGGTCAAACACAGCCCTTGCGTGGGCATATTCTATAGTATGCCAATGTAAACAAGACCTAAATATGCACTAGTGGACTTTATATTGCAGGGCTGATGTTTAATGGACAGCCCAGCACTATTTTAGGGCCACTGTTTAAAACCATGTACTGTCATTATAGAATCTTTTTACGTCCTTCTATATAGGTAGTCCTATATTTTTCAAATGCTATATGGAAAACTAGTGACACCTAGTGGTTACATATGTACATGGTTCTAAGTTTTAGGTTTGGCACAAAAATATATACTTAATTGGTTAGTTAATCCATCTGTCAGTGCAATCATTTTTTTTTTTTTTTTTACTTTTTTTACAGGGAGACATTGATTATCAAAGAACGTAGTGACAAAACTGATTAGCATTGACACTTTTCAGCACTGATAACTTAGGATTCAAATTCCAACAGTCAATCAGTATGGTTTATATTTGTTTCCTGTTTGGATTTTCTTAGGTTCTGGTGCTCTACTGCTTTCCAAATACATATGGAAATGTAATTTGTTTTATTAGTTTGGTCTTAGAATTCATTGGTGGATGCATGAATGTGTTAAGCTGGCCACACATTAGTCATTTTTTTTTTGTTCAAACAGTGGGTTTAAAAAAAAAAAAAAAAAAAAAAAAGAACCGCTTCCTCCATCCATACTTTCGAGGTGGATGAAGGAATCACTCCCACTGAATACACACTAATTAGTTCTGCCTGATCGTTCAGGAAAAACCTGCCAGGCTGGTTGTACAGAGGTTGAACGGTAGATCAACTTCTGTACAACCAGCCTGCCCATACATTTTGATCCATGTAGGGCCACCCTTAGGAACTTCAATGTAAGGACTGTCAAAACTTTAAAAAGCAGGTTTACGCAAACCTGAACTGACGACTTTGTCCTCAAAAGCAGAGATTAATATTCCATCTACAAATAGCAAAGTCCCAGGAGAAGATAGCATAACTAAAGCATATATATATTTCAGGAGAACTCCTCTTTCTGTAGTGTATTTACATATTGTGATAAAATACATTTTTATATAACCTTCCCATTTTTTTTGTTGCCATTACTTTTTTTATAATTTTTTTTATTCATATCTCCCTCTAGTGGCAACCTGTGTGGATGAGAATTTACTGAGCAACTACTAAGATAATAGAATAATCCACCAAGTCATCTTAGCACAAAAAAGGAATTAGAGAAGGGAAGATATGTACGTTTATGACTTTAGCAGAGTACCGAGCATTGGGGGACGGGTCATTTAAAGGATAACCGTGCTATAGCTTTACCCATGAAATGATCTTCAACTATAAACGTTATGCGTATATAGGAAATACAGACAGATATTTATCCATCGTGCCATACCATCAGGGAGGCGTGTGATTGGCCCCAAATTTATTCTGCAGCAGGACAATGACCCCAAACATACAGCCGATGTTATTAGGAACTATCATAAAAAAGAACAAGGAGTCCTGGAAGTGATGGTTTTGCCCCCACAGAGCCCTGATCTTAACATCATCAAGTCTGTCTGGGATTACATGAAGAGACAAAAGGATTTGAGGCAGCCTACATCTAGAGGATCTGTGGCTAATTCTCCAAGATGTTAGGAACAACCTACCTGCCGAGTTTATCTAGAAGAATTGAAGAATTAATGCTGTTTTGAAGGCAAAGGGAGGTCACACCAAATATTGATTTGATTCCTCTTCTGTTCATTTAATTTCCATTTTAATAATTAATAAAAAATTTCAGCAAAATGGACTAGCCGGCTGCATAATTTTTCACTTTGAATGTCGGGGTGTCTTTGAATTCAGCCCTCTCTAGGTTGATCATTTTAATTTCCATCAAACGCGTGACATTGTTTTATTCCTAACACATTACCCAGTCCATATCAGTATAGATATCCAGCATGATATTTTCCACCATTGAGATCTGATGTGTTTTCAAAGTATTCCTTTAATTTTTTTGAGCAGTGTATATACACAGGTGAACTGCAGCAACAAAGTAACATCAGTTTATACATGACAAAGATGGATTGCTATCCATTATAACCTCTTATTTTGACACCCCTGCTCAAGAACTGTGAGCATCTCAGATACTTAGCAATACAGGGCCTCTTTATGGGGTGAGAAAATAATACTGAGCCTTCAAATGGTTTGGGTTATACTAGGCCCACTGTGTGAGGCATCTCTAGATAAGGATGTTCCATTATGTACACCATAGAAGTCCTCTCTAGATAAGGATGTTACATTTTGTACACCATAGAAGTCGTCTCCAGATAAGGAGGCTACATTGGACCTTGGGAAAAAAGTGATAACTGCCTGTGAAGGAGAAGAATCATTTCTAATATGTTAATATAACCTCATTAGACAATAATGTTACTAAATCCATGATAAACAGTAAATATGATGTTAGTTTATGGGGTTAGTGCCCAGTTGAGGTATAGTGACAGAATTTGGCATGTAGATTATTTATGTATTTAAAGCCTAAATTTCGTTTTTTTTTTGTTTTTTGTTTTTTTATAAATCAACATAAGGGACATATCTTACAATGAGATGTGTTCCTTATGCTGTTGGTCCTCTATTGATATAGCACCTTTCATTGCTGGAATGGAGAAGCAGGCAGAAAGGGCAGGCATAGTTCTTGACAAATGCCTATGATCAGTCTAGTGGCTCATATTAACCCCAGCAGTACCAAAAGATGACCGGTATGAGGGAGCAGAGGACAGAAAATATAAATGAAGAGAGCAGCCATCAGCATGTTAAATGTGAAAATGTATTTAAGATAGCATGACCAGAGGCACTTATAATATGATGTTCCATACAGCAAGTCACAAAGCATTCCTGCACAAATGAAAGTTTAAGTTGTTTTTTTTATTTTTATTAGCACAAGGGACAATTAAATGAGAGGTGTCCCTTGTGCTGTTTTAAAAAAAAAAAATAACGTAAACTTTAATTTGTGCAGGAATGCTTTGTGACTTGCTGTATGGTACATAATATTGTTAGTGCCTCTGGTTATACTATCTATAACACATTTTCACATTTTCTTCCTACTAAGACTGACTTAGGTCTATTCTACAACAGCACAAATGCATACATATATCCCAATGAATTTCCTCTGCTTAAAAATCCCCTCACCAGCATTCCAACACATGATTAGTTTACTTTTCCTTCCTGATGGGCAGTCACGTGCATCTCCAATGCACAATTTTGTGAATATTCTTCTCCTTATCTTTGCAGATAACTGCATTTGATTTCCTAAAATGTAAATGAGGAATAGAGTGACAATATATGGATTGATGCTGGCTGTCTGGCACCAAGGTCTTCTGGTCTGTCTCTGAACAACTTCATTCATAACAACTGATAAAGCAATGATACCATTTTTTGGCCACATCCAAGGTAACACTAATCAAATGTTTTTTTTTTTCTTCTAGAAATTCTATTACAGCAACTGTGGTGTGAGGATTAATGAGTTATTTTAAGCACTTTCCCTTTGGAGCAGTTTTTTTTTTTTTTTTTTTTTACAAACCTGCATTTTTTGCCTATAAAATTACTTTTAAAACCCAGAACATATTTTCTAATTGCAGAGGCCCTGTAGAATAAAGATAGTAGTTGCATTTTTTTTTATAGTACGTGATATTTGCACAACTGTATAATACGTGATATTTGCCCTAGGCGACGGGGGGGAGGGTCCAGAGATAGTGAGAGTCAGCGGGGGAACATATTCTAGAGGGTAGTATTAGGGGCATAAGTGGTAGGGTAACCAAAGCACATAAACCCAAGGTAAGTATAGTAGCAAGTCCTAGTTGCAATCTGGGAACACCCAAGAGGATAGTATGTGACCGGTCAAAATATAATAATGCATTAAAGTGTTTGTTCACCAATGCCAGAAGTCTGCCAAGCAAAATAGGTGAGTTGGAAGCTCTGGAGCATCAGGAGAGCTATGATGTAATAGGTATTGCTGAAACTTTGCTTCATTCTTCACATTACTGAGCTATTAATATTCCTGGCTATACACTCTTTCGGAAAGACAGGGTAAAAAGGAAAGGTGGAGGGGTCTGTCTCTATGTGAGAAGTGATCTCAAAGCGAGTGTGAAAGAGGACCTGGTGGATGGAGAGTGGGATGAGTCTGAAACATTATGGGTGGAACTGCATACAGATGTGCGTAGTTCAAAGTTAATCATTGGAGTTTGTTATAGACCACCCAATGTTAATGAGGAGGGGGAGACTCAGCTCCTTGCACAGATGGAAAGGGCTGCAAGGGCTGGGACGGTGATAATAATGGGGGATTTTAACTACCCAGAAATTGACTGGCGTAATGGCACTGCTGGGATAGTTAAAGGGCAAAACTGTATAAACCTATTACAGGACAATTTTATGGTCCAGTTTATTGAGGCCCCAACTAGGAATGATGCTCTGTTGGACCTGGTAATCTCAAACCATGCAGAGCGTATTACTAATGTTCAGATAAAGGAACACCTGGGTAGCAGTGACCATAACATGATTTCATTTGATGTTAGCTGTAAGCAAAAATCACATATGGGAAAGATAAAAACACTTAATTTCAAGAGAGCAAATTTTCCAAGGATGAGGGCTGCTCTCCAGGACTTAAGCCTCGTACACACGACCGAGTTTCTCGTCCAAAACCGGCAAGAAAAGTGCCGCGTGAGCTTTTTTTGTCGAGAAAACCGTTCGTGTGTATGGTTTTACGACGAGAAAATTGCCGTGAATCTCGACGAGAAAATAGAGAACCTGCTCTCTATTTTCTCGTCAGGATTCCAGATTTCCTCGTCGTGTTTCTCGTCGGCCTGTTTTGTGACGAGAAAATGGTTCGTGTGTATGCTTTTACGACTCTTCCAAAAGCGTGCATGCTCACAAGCAACTATGAGACGGGAGCGCATCTTCTGGTAAAACAAGCCTTCGTAATGGAGATAGCACATTCGTCACGCTCCAAATTTTTGCATCGTTTAAATGTTGTGCATTGAAATCTTCGTTAGAATGTTACATTAATCCAAACGAATGAACTTCTTTTGCTGCTGATATTCACACAGAGTTATGACTATCTTTTTTTAACCTTTTTCATGCTGCTCTTAAGAAGATTTATGTGTATTATATCGTGCAAGTTTTTAGGAATATTTAAAAATTTGATATTTTTCAAACTGATGTTAATTGAAATTTCGCAATGTTTTGGTAGTAATCTCCCATTGAATCTTTTAATATATATTATTTAAATTTTACACCCTTTTTTGGGAAATACGATTTCGTAATTTTTTTGGGGGGTTGGTATCTGTCCCTTTTTTTGTCAGTCAAATGTATCTGCTTACTCCAAAGCTAGATTTTACATTTTTACAAATACACATAGTCAAGTATGAACTTAAAGAAAAATAACATTTATTCATGTTTGAACTAAAATAAAGAGAAGGCAGCGCTGGAGAAGCTGCTGCCATTTGTGCATCCCAGGGACCCCAGAGCACACAGCAACCCTGTGTGGACACTAAAATTGGGAGCTTGAGAAGGCCAACATTTCTGAGCACAATCTGATGCTGGCCTCCCAGAGGTCAGGAACAGCAGCAGGTGATATATATGTCCCAAGTGTGTGGTACTACAACAGGCTGCCTTCTGTCCGACCACAATGAAGCAAGGCCATCACTTCCTCGTCTTCCTGGCAACCTTCCCTGCAACCTTTCCTGAAGCCTTCCCTGCAGCCTTCCTTCTTCGTTTGGCTGGAGGCTGGGCCACTGGAGGGGTACTCCTGTCAGGAGGAGGTGGAGGAGAAGGGGGTGGTGCAGAAGAACAAGGTGGAGGTGGAGGAGAAGGGGTGGGGCGGAAGAACAAGGTGGAGGTGGAGGAGAAGGGGGTGGGATGGAAGAACAAGGTGGAGGTGAAGGGGGTGGGGCGGAAGAACAAGGTGGAGGAGAAGGGGGTGGGGTGGAAGAACAAGGTGGAGGTGGAGGAGAAGGGGGTGGGGCAGAAGAAGAATGTGGAGGTGGAGGAGGAGGTTGAGGTTGGGACAGTTGTGCCACCTCATAAATGGCGGTATTGGGGGTAATTTTTCCCATCACCCCCTTGTTGAGCAAGGTGATGAGCAGGGGCTCGCATAGGAGGCGTTGCTCCATGCTCATCACCTTGAACTTTGCCTCCACTAGGCCGGCAATGGCCTCTTCAGGGGATGTGGGCTCTTTGAGGGTGGCATGGGCCTCTTTAATAAGGGCCATTGCTGCCTAACTGGTGGTCCTGTCCCTCCTGCCTCTTTTGGGAAGCCGGATGGGAGGCACCTGGGATCTGGTGCTTCTCCTTTGCCCTGCCACCTCCTGGCTGCCACTGGGCCCTGCCACCTCCTGGCTGCCACTGGGCCCTGCCACCTCCTGGCTGCCACTGGGCCCCGCCACCTCCTGGCTCACAGTGGGCCCTGCCTCCTCCTGGCTGCCACTGGGCCCTTCCTCCTCCTGCCTGACAGTTTCCAGACCCTCCTCCTGGCTGATTTCATCCTGTGTATGAAAAAGGGACATAGTTTAATATGTTGGTTTAATCTTTGCAGCAAACTTTATAAACATGATTGAAGCAATTAGAATGTAAATCCAGAAATAATTTTTTCTAATTTACACCTACATCAGATTGACTATTTAGCACCCAATTAAGTGCAGACTAATGTCTAGAGATCTTGATTTCACTTGTGGAACCCAAAATATTGTATGTTTCTCATCTTGACATATTTGGCAAACATTAATTTTATCACAATGCAATTTCATTTAATACTATACCTGGCTCCAGATGGCCAAATCAGGATCATCCAGGATGGCTGCCTCCTCTTGCTCCAGAGAAGGCTCAGGTTGGCTGCAGGGAAGTCTGGGGGGGGGGAAGAGTGGAGAGTGATGGCCTTGCCTCAATGTGGTCATCCAGGAAGGACATCCTGCTGTAGTACCACAAAATCGGGACATACACATCACCTGCTGCTGCTCCTGACCTCTGAGAAGCCAGGACCTTAGAGCGTTCAGTCCTGTAGGTGCCTCTCAAGCTCCCAATTTTAGTGTCCACTTGTTTTGCTGTGGCTGTGGGCACCTTGGTCTGCACAAATGGGAGCAGCTTCTCCAGCGCTGCTTTTCTCACTCCTCTTTTTTTGTGGATGGGGTTTTTCGTCTCCCACAGAGCCGGCAGCTCCCTTACCCGGTCAATAAATTCCGCCAGGAACTCTTTGTCGCTAATAAAGACATTCATATTGTATCTGCAAGTTAAATAAATAATATATAACTAATGTGAGGCAAACAGTCTAACCTCCTTAACATCGTAGTCACCATATATATCCTACAACATTCTCCAAACAGTATAGGCCAACAATTTGGCACAGTCTCAAAATCACATACCTTCGTTCGCACGTCCGTCACTTGAACTCCTCTCTCCGCACACCGAACGTACTATAGTCACATGTGTGTTTGCTATATACACACCACGCATGCGTCAAAATATGAACACGTCGCTCCGCACACGTCGCCCGCCCATGACGTTCTAACTAACATCTTTTCCCCGCCCCTTCTCTTTCGGCGCGCAGACAGATATGGCGGAGTTACAGCAGGTGTCTGATAATTCCGCAACTAACGAGGAGGAGACAAGCCCGGAGACCGAGGAAACGTCACGATCAAGGAGGAGATTCAAGGCATCGAATATGTCTTTTGCGGAGATGGTGGACATCTTGCTCAAGTCTGATTATGACGCAAAGCATGGGCCGTATAGCAAACCAAATAGAAGGAAGGCCAAAATCCTCACTAAAGTCGTGAAGAGTCTGAAGACGAATTTCGGGGTGGAACGCTCAAATGGAGCAGCTCAGAAAGAGGAGGTCAGACCTCAAACTGAGGGAGCCAGAGCAGTTAAGGAGCATTAAGAGAATGCTCGCAAAAAGTAAGTAAAATGTACACTTTTCTGCTATTAATCCTTTTCTAAACTGACATGTTGCTGGTTTAGTTTTTTTTTCTTATTGGACTCCCTTCCAAAATGTAATATTTTGAACTTGGTTGGGCACAGTAATCGTTTGTTACGTTACAGACACTTCGTTCGGCCACTATCCGCTGTTTTGGCTTATTTTACAACCACAAAAGTAATTAGACATCTGCCATTTTTTGGGAAATTTGGGGCACAAAGTTTTAGGCTAGATGATGTGTTTGTAAAGAGAATGAAATGCAAACTGTAAACTGTGTAAAGGAGAGGACACTCAGCAGCTGCTTCCACATCTGAACTTTGGAGCACTATAGTGTGGGCCACCAGACCCGCCTTTTTTGGGTGTCCCACACAGGTGCATCAGAGAATTTTTGTGTTGCCTACACGTCTAAAAAATGACAGACAAAGGTGAATACTAAGCATATTCTTGGTCAGAAATAATGCATTCATCTTTAACTTCCGCCCAAACACACACTTGTACCCCACTTCCAAGCAATTTAGCCTGTTTTTTTTTTTTTTACATAGAGAATTTCTGTGTGATAACTCTACCTTTTGTTTGATTCTCATAGGGGAGAGAAGACTGGGAGGAGGACACTCCAGGGAGCACAGGAACCCCACAGCTTCACAACAACCCCAAACTCCAAAAGACCAACAACCTAAAGATGTGGAGGAAGTTGAGGTGGAGAAAGGAGAAGTGCAGGAAGGAGAGGTGGATGACATTGTAGAACTGGTCACCACAACAGGTCAGTATCTGTCACCACAGCTTCAGGTAAGAGATGTAGGCCTGCAGAGTTATAATACTTTTTGTATTTTGTTTTTAGGGGATGTGAATGTTGGGGTGAAGGATAGTACAGGTTTCTCTGCTGACAGTGCTCTCCGCCTCATCCAGCAAGTGATGGAATGTAGCACGGAACTGGACAAAATTAAAGAAAGAATTCATGTGATGGATCAAACATTTAAAGACATTCTCAATGTTTTGGGGAGAATTCAATAAGGCATCCCAACCCCCTTTTTTTCATGTTTGTTCTTCAACTTTTAAAAAACTTTTTGACAATCAAACCAGCCAAAAATTGAATCTGCACACAGTGTGTCAACATGTGATATCTGCCATCAGGGGATATCCATGTACGTCTTTTGGGGGTGCAACCCCTTCCTCGTATCTAAAGTAGGTGAACTGAGGAAGGGGTTGCACCCCCAAAACACATCCATTGATCACCCCTGATGGCAGATAGCACATGTTGACAATAGGGATCAGGAGTCTAAAATCCCTATAGGAAAATAATCCCAATTGTGTGCATATTCAATTTTTGGCTGGGCAAGGGGTGGCAGGACCCCATATTAGGACGGGCACATAGAGACATATAGTTTGTGTAAGTGAATGTCTCAGATTGCTCCGAGGTATCCAATTTTGTAATTTTTGGAATGCAACTGTTGTTTTTGTATTTTCCTAAGAAAACAATTGCCGGTTTGTGGCCAGGCAAACAAAAAATGTCAAATAAAAAAAAAAAGGTGTGTGAATTTGCACATAGTAAAATATTTGAACACAAACAACGTGTAGCTTCTTTTTCTAATACGCTCTAACCTTATTTGGTACATTTTTAAAGGTTACATAGTGAAATGGTTGGTATTTACTAAAGGAAAATACACTTGGCACTACAAATGCACTAAGACAAACTAGGAGACAGGAAACCAACAAAAGTTAGAAGTTTAAACAAGATTTTTATTTGGATCGTTAGACAGGAATCTTTAGACATAGCCTGGCATAGGAATTGCCCCCCTACCCGTGAAATAGTCCATGTATTTGTCCCGAACCTCACGGGCATTTTGGGGGGGCAAGCCAGCACCGGCAGATTCGAGGCCCGGCAGGGGATTATCAGGGGAAAGTCCAGCCTCAGGCAAAACTAAGGCCATATAGGAATTTGATTTGCGGCAAAGAAAATTGTGTAGCACACAACAGCATAATACTACATAGTTTATTTTGTAGTCCGCCAAGTGTATTGAAGTCATAAAAAGGCAGAACTGGCTGGCCATTATGCCAAAGGCATTTTCAACGACTCTTCGGCCCCTGGCCAGCCGGTAATTGAACACCCTCTTCTCTGGGGTCAGGGTCCTCTGAGGAAATGGCCTCATAAGATGTGGTCCGAGCCCGAAGGCTTCATCGGCCAAAAAAACAAAGGGGAGTCCTTCAATATTCCCTGCATCCGGTGGCAATGCAAGGTCGTCACTCTGGAGACGGAGGGCAAACTCCGTCTGGATGAAGGATCCCCCATCGGACATCCGGCCATTCTTCCCTACATCAACATAGAGGAATTCATACCGTGCTGACACCACCGCCATCAGCACAATGCTATGAAACCCCTTGTAATTGAAGTAGTAGGACCCAGAACGGGGTGGCGGCACGATGCGGACGTGCTTCCCGTCTATAGCACCACCGCAGTTGGGGAAGTCCCACCGCGTGGCAAACTCCGATGCCACAGTCTGCCATTCCTGTGGCGTGGAAGGAAGCTGTGGAGTCAAACAAGATGAAAAAATATTAGAATACACAAATCAAACATTACAAGTATATTCTAAGAAAATACATTAGAGGCCAACATCAAGCAAAGTCTACGTTTATTAAGGTGTTTTAAATAAGTATAATGGAAGGCTCATGTATCATATTCATCACCCCCTATGATGGTCCATTAATAAATTATAATGGGGAGGGGGGGGTAGATGTGTTTGGACACAGGATAGCATTGCAGTGGCGGTGCATCCAGAGTGGGCGCTGGAGCACTGCCCCCTCTCTCCTGTGCCCGTCACTCAGAACAATACATAGGTTCATGCCTTGCATTAACCTATGTATTGTCTATGCCGCCCACTATTCAGGTGGATGGCCCCCTGTTAAGCGACCGACATATGAAGAACTGCGGCATTTATGGGCTTAAAATTGCATATCAGAAACAGAAAGGAAAATTGTCTTGCACATTACAGCCTGAGGGATGTAATTGGCTTCAGAAAAGTTAAATAGGGGACGCAGGGGGCGGGCATTCCTTGGGTAAACACTGACAGGCTGCTCTGCCAATCATGTTCACCAAGTCTGTTTAATGGTAACATGATTGGCTGATGCAACATCAAGGGAAGGAGAAGACATCAAGGGCAGAAGAAGGATGGCGCTGACCACAAGAAGGTAAGTGCAGGGCTGGGGGGAAACTGGCTGCATTAGAGGGGACAAAATGGCTGCATTAGAGGGAACAAAATGGCTGCATTGGAGGGGACAAAATGGCTGCATTAGAGGGAACAAAATGGCTGCATTAGAGGGAACAAATGGGGGCGTTTAATGGGCACCAGAGCAAAAAAGGAGGAAGTTTATTTCCTAAATTGGGGTTTGAACCCCCAAACATTTGGAGCAACAGGCGCCCCTGCTGGAAAGGTTAGTGAAGGAATATATGCATGGAGGAGAAAAAAGGGGCAATCTAAAGCTTTAAGCATGCATGAGGACAAAGGGGACATTCTCAGCATATTACAATCATGGTAATTAGGGAAGGATGAAAGAAATACAATACATTAGCATACATGTAATACATAAAATGTGATGTTAATGGAGAAAACTTACCCTAATATAGTCCTCCTGCAGGACTTGTATAATAGCAGAACAGGTGTCTGGGATTATGAGGCCCAGAGCCTGGGGGGAGATGCCTGTCGTGAACTTCAAGTCCTGAAGACTTCTCCCTGTCGCCAGATAACGTAACGTGGCGATGAGCCTCTGCTCAGCACTGATGGCTTCCCGCATAACGGTGTCCTTCCTGGTAATATAGGGGGACACCAAAGCCAACAGTTCCTGAAAAACGGGGTCAGACATCCGCAGAAAATTCCTGTAGTCCTCAGGATTATTCTCGACGATCTCCCGCAGCAGAGGCATATGGCAGAATTGGTCCCGCTGGAGCAACCAATTCTTGGTCCATGAACTCCTCCTCACACCATTCATGGACTGGTCTTGGTCAAAAACAAGCAGACCAACACCAAGCGCACGCACAGCACGAACTCGACGACGAGAACGTCCAGGCGACATGGCTAGGAAACGGTCGTCTTATCAGAACGTACAGAACAGAACGCACTTTAGAACAGCAAGGCCTATGAATAACGAACTGAAAAACAGAAACGAACAGGCAAGAACGCACTGTAAAACAGATACGACCTGCCTAGACGCCCTGAAAGTCAAGATACGAACCCACAAGCACAAACTGAACCGCAGAAAACGAACTGAAAAGTACGAAGACTGAAAAGCGCGAATCGTCTCTTCCCAAACTTTTACTTCACACGCGGTAACACGAGATCAGCAAAAGCAGCCCAAGGGGTGGCGCCAAGAAAAAAGATCTTCCCCTTTATAGTGCCGTCGTACGTGCTGGACGTGACCGCGGAGAACAACGAGGAAATTGGGAAATGTCAGTGTGTACGCATGGAAAGCTTGACGAGAAAATCGACAAGGTTAACAAGAATCTCGTCGAAAAAAACGACGTGTTTTATACGACGAGAAACTCGGTCGTGTGTACGAGGCTTTAGACTTGGAGGGAATATTGGCATCAATGGGCACATAACAGAAATGGGAATTCTTCAAAAAGACCTGAACTCACTGCAAAGTATATTTCCATGGGCAATACGTTTAAAAGGCCAAAAATAAAACCTATGTGGCTCACGGCCAAAGTTAAAAAAAGCTATAAACTATAAGAAAAGAGCTTTTAAAAAATATAAAAATGAGGGAACACTAGTGTCATTAAAATGTTACAAAGAATATAACAGGATACCGTATATACTCGAGTATTAGCCAACCTGAGTAGAAGCCGAGGTACCTAATTTTACCACAAAAAACTGGGAAAACGTATTGACTCAAGTATAATGAGAATGCAGCAGCTACTGTAAGTGGAAGAGGGTCAACAATGCCCATTTGCACGCATCACAGTGCCCATTGCAACCTCACTGTGCCACTGTGCCAACCTCACTGTGCCAATTGCCACTGTGCCCAACCTCACTCTGCCCATTGCCACCTCACTGTGCCCATCCTTACTGTGCCAATCCTCACTGTGCCCATCGTCACTGTGCCAATCCTCACTGTACCCGTTGTCAGTGTACCTGAAATTGAGAGGCTGTGGGCGTCCATTCATTGTTTAAAACTCGCGGTCTCCTCCTGGTCCCTTCCGTGATAGGCGCTTCTCAGCAGACACAGTTCCACCTATCACGAACGTTCTCTCATCCTCGGACTCAGTTTCCCAGCAGACACTGTGTTCAGTGTTCTGCCAATCACGGACGTCCTCTTGTCCGAGGATGAAAAGGCGTCCGTGATTGGCGGAACACTGAACACAGTGTCTGCTGGGATGGGTGAGGATGAGAGAACGCTCGTGATAGGCGTTTCTCAACAGACACAGTTCCGCCTATCACGGAAGGGACCAGGAGGAGACTGAGTTTTAAACGATGGACGCCCACAGCCTCTCAATATTTTCAGGTACACTGACTCGAGTATAAGCTGAGGGGGGGGAATTTTCAGCCCAAAAAAAGGGCTGAAAATCGCGGCTTATACTCGAGTATATACGGTATGTAAAAAGGAAGTCAAGGATGCAAAAACTCAAAATGAACGACAGATTGCAAAAGATAGTAGGACAAACCCCAAAAAATTCTTCAAATATATTAATAGTAAAAAGGTCAAGTCTGAGCATGTAGGCCCTTTACAAAATAATCTAGAGTGGGTGACTGGGGACAAAGAGAAGGCTAATTTATTAAATACTTTCTTCAGCTCTGTGTATACAAAGGAGCATGGGGGAGCTCATGTCCATAATGGGGGTGGTAGTGACACAGCCCCAAATCCACATTGGCTCAAAAGTGATATGGTCCAGAAATATTTAGATGGAATAAAGGTGGATAAAGCACCTGGAGCAGATGGCATCCACCCATGTGTCCTAAAAGAATTGAGCTCTGTAATTTCAAAGCCATTGTATCTAATTTTTAGGGACTCATTAATGACAGGAATAGTGCCACTGGATTGGCGCAGGGCCAATGTGGTGCCTATATTTAAAAAGGGAACAAAGTCTTTACCAAGTAACTATAGACCTGTTAGTTTAACTTCTATAGTTGGGAAGATACTGGAGAGATTAGTAAAAGACCACATAGATGAGTTCTTGCTGGAAAAAAATATTTTAAAGCAACAGACAGCATGGATTCATGAAAGACAGAAGTTGTCAGACAAACCTGATTTCTTTTTATGAAGAGGTAAGTAAGACCTTGGATAGAGGGGTGGCGGTGGACGTGGTATACTTGGATTTTGCAAAAGAGTTCGATACAGTTCCCCACACACGGCTCATGTGTAAGGTAAAGTCTACAGGCTTGGAAATATCAGTTTGTAAATGGATAGGAAATTGGCTAAAAGACAGAATTCAGAGAGTACTGGTTAATTATTCTTACTCTGACTGGTCTAAGGTTATCAGTGGTGTACCCCAAGGTTCAGTGTTGGGACCCTTACTTTTTAATATCTTTATAAATGATATTGGGTCTGAGGTCAAAAGTAACATTTCTGTCTTTGCAGATGACACCAAGCTATGCAGTGGAATAACGTCCTTACAGGATGTCTCCAATTTACAAGCCGACCTCAATGCTCTGTCTAATTGGGCGACTATGCGGCAGATGAGGTTTAATATTGATAAATGTAAAGTTAAGCACTTGGGGGCTAAGAATATGAATGCATCATACTAGGGGGGGTACAACTGGGGGGATCCGTAGTGGAGAAGGATCTGGGGGTTATGGTAGATCATAAGCTCAATAATGGCATGCAATGCCAAGCTGCGGTTTCCAAAGCGAGTGTCTTGTATTAAGAGAGGTATGGACTCCAGAGAGAGGGATATCATTTTGCCCCTGTTCAAATCATTAGTAAGACCTCATCTGGAATATGCAGTTCAGTTTTGGGCCCCAGTTCTCAAAAAGGATATTGAAAAAATTGGAGAAGAATCTATTTTAGGAACTCATCCTGGTAGTTCCAATCACATCCCAAATATGCATTGTAGAAAAGAAATGCCCCAAAGGGGATAGTGTGGATGGGAACTGAACCCCGGACGACAACAAAAAAAGTAGGTAAGTACTAAAAAAAGTAAATTTTTATTGGTAGAAAAAATATACGCTATGATAAAAACAATCATAACAAGAAAAAGCATGATCATACAGAAATACAGCTGCTTGGCTGTTGCACTATACAAAATGTTTACAGACAGGTGTCAATAACATAGAAAATGATTAAGCACTGAATCGCAGTGCGAAACGCGTCAGCTCCCATCTGCTGTTTTCTTTCCTGTGATATGTATTCAGTGTTTTTGTTTTAACCACTTCAATACCATGCACTTATACAGCTTTTTTGAGCTTTCAGCACTGTCGCAATTTGAATGAAAATTGCGCGGTCATACTACACTTTACCCAAAAAATTTTTTATCATTTTGTTCCCACAAATAGAGCTTTCTTTCGGTGGTATTTGATCGCCTCTGCGATTTTTATTTTTTGCACAACAAATAAAAAAAGAGCGAAAATTTAAAAAAAAACTAAGTTTTTCTTTGTTTCTGTTATTTTTTTTTGTAAATAAGTACCTTTTCTACTTCAATGATGGGCACTGATAAGGCGGCACTGAAGGGCACTGATAAGGCGGCACTGAAGGGCACCGATGAGGTGGCACTGATGAGGTGGCACCAATGAGGTGGCACCAATGAGGTGGCACCGATGATGGGCACTGATGATGGGCACTGATAGGCGGCACTGATGGGCACTGATAGGCGGCACTGATGGGCACTGGTATGCGGCACTCATAGGTGGCACTGATTGGCACTCATAGGCGGCACTGATGGGCACTTAGGCGGCACTGATGGGCACTTATGGGTGGCACTGATAGGTGGCATGGACGGGCACTGATAGGTGGGCACAGATTGGCACTGATGGGCACGGATGGGCACTGATGGACACTAGTAGGTGGCATTGGTGGCACTGGTGCCCAGCAATGCCAGCCACCACACATTGTGAAAGTGCCAGTCAGTGCCCATTTGTGGGCAAATTTTTTTATGTTTTTATTTTATTTTATTTTTTTTACTTCATGTGGATGGCCATGGGGGCCATCCACATGATTGGGGCTTCCCTGGTGGTCCTGGGGGGCTTCCCTGGTGGTCTAGTGTGGGTATCCGAGGGGGGGCTGCGCTGATAAACAATCAGCGCAAACCCCCCCTGTCAGGAGAGCCGCCGATCGGCTCGCGTCTGTCAGACGCGAGTGAGGAAGAGCCGATCAACGGCTCTTCCTGTTTACATTGTGATCAGCTGTGATTGGACACGGCTGATCACGTGGTAAAAAGCCTCCGACGGAGGCTTTTTACCGAGATCAGTGTAGCGGTGGGTCAGACTGACCCACCGCTCCACCGATCGCCGCGATGCGCGCCCCCCCGGGCGCACGGCGGCTGTTATCCCGCAGGACGTCATATGACGTCCAGTGTGGATAACTGAACCACTTCCCGGACGTCAATCTGCTATTGACGGGGCGGGAAGTGGTTAATAAACAACCATTTTTTGGAGTGCGGCTGTCCAAGCGCCTTTTTCAATTATAAACAAAAATAGAGCAACAATTTTGAAAAAAAAGCAATATTTTTTACTTTTTGCTATAATAAATATCCCCCAAAAATATATAAAAAAGTAATTTTTTCCTCACTTTAGGCCGATACGTATTGTTCTACATATTTTTGGTAAAAAAAATCTCAATAAGCGTTTATTGATTGGTTTGCGCAAAAGTTATAGCGTCTATAAAATAGGGGATAGTTTTATGGCATTTTTACTAGTAATGGCGGCGATCAGCGATTTTTATCGTGACTGCAACATTATGGCGGACACATCGGACACTTTTGGTGCTATTTTGGGACCATTCACATTTATACAGTGATCAGTGCTATAAAAATGCACTGATTACTGTGTAAATGTGACTAGCAGTGAAGGGGTTAACCACTAGGAGGGCTAGGAAGGGGTTAAGTGTGTCCTAGGGATGTGTTCTAACTGTTAGGGGCGTGGCTTACTGTGACAGGTCATTAATCGCTGCTCCCAGCTGTCACTAGGCAGAACAGGGAAGTGCCTTGTTTACAAAGGCACCCCCCCCATTCTGCCGTTCCATGACCCGATTGTGGGACACCAGCGGACATCGAGTGGGGCACGCGCGCGGCCCCTAAGCAGCAGATTCAAAGGCAAATATACGTTGCTTTGCCTGCCTGTGCCATTCTGCCGACGTATAAGTGCATGAGGCAGTTGGCAAGCGGTTAAAGAGGAGGTTCACTGGAAAAAAACAATTAAAGAAGAAAAATTAAAGAAGTGCCACTGCATGGGTTAACTGCTTGTTTTATCTAGGGGCACAAGGGAAAGCTGTGTTTACCCTGTCTTTCAATCCTCTGAAAAATGTCAAGCAGTGGACTGTTCCTGCTGTCCTCAAGTCCAGGGCCAGTCTTAGGGCGTGATGATGTCAGGAACAGTCCATTCACAAGACCGCTAGCGTGCGGGGGGGGGGGGGGCAGGAACATCAGGAACTAGCAGGTGGCGGATTAGTTAAGTATATCTTCGCTTCACAATCCCCTAGACAAAAACGAGCAGTTAACCCATGCAGTGTGGGCACAGCCCCACTGCATGGGGAAAAAAATAAAATAAAAAAATAATTTGTTCTTTTTTTAAACGTCAGCAGCTACAAATTTTGTAGCTACTGACTTTTAATAAAAGGACACTTACCTGTCCAGGGATCCAGCGCCCTTCTCATCAGGGCTAGTTCTTCACTAGCCTTCAGGTTTCTGACGCAGGCATCCCAACTGTGGGAAGCCAGCTATGTGGCTTTCGGCTTCACAGTTGCCGCCCACTGCGCATTTGTGAATGGCCCCACAGTCTTCTTTGACCTGTGACATGTCCCAGAAGGGAAGGGTACCCACTGCCCCCCCAAAAAAAATGACATGCCAAATGTGGCTGGGTAGGAGGGGAGGAGGACTTAAAGTGGAACTTTGCCTTTTGGGTGGAGTTCTGCTTAAAGTGTGATTCACAGTTGGCCAGGTATTTAACCACTTGACCACTGGGCACTTAAACCCCCTTAATAACCAGACCAATTTTCAGCTTTCGGTGCTCTCACATTTTGAATGACAATTACTCAGTCATACAACACTGTACCTATATGAATTTTTTTGTCCTTTTTTTCACACAAATAGAGCTTTCTTTTGGTGGTATTTAATCACCGTTGGGTTTTTTATTTTTTGCGCTATAAGAGAAAAAAGACTGAAAATTCTGTAAAAGAATTATTTTTTTTTCGTTTCTGTTATAAAATTTTGCAAATTACTATTTTTTTCTTCATAAATTTTGGCCAAAATTTATACTGCTACATATCTTTGGTAAAAATAAGTACAAATTGGTGCATATTATTTGGTCTTTGTGAAAGTTATAGAGTCCACAAGCTATGGTGCCAATATCTGAAAATTGATCACATCTGAAGTACTGGCGGCCTATCTCATTTCTTGAGACCCTAACATGCCAGAAAAGTACAAATACCCCCCAAATGACCCCTTTTTGAAAATAAGACATTCCAAGGTATTTAGAAAGAGGTATTGTGAGTTTTTTGAAGTTGTCATTTTTTCCCACAATTCTTTGCAAAATCAAGATTTTTTTTTTCCCTCTTTTTTTTTCCACAAAATTGTCATATTAGCAGGTTATTTCTCACACACAGCATATGCATACCACAAATTACACCCCAAAACACATTCTGCTATTACTCCCGAGTATGGCGATACCACACGTGTGAGACTTTTACACAGCGTGGCCACATACAGAGGCCCAACATGCAGGGAGCACCTTCAGGCGTTCTGGAGCACCCAGGCCAATTCTGACATTTCTCTCCTACATGTAAAAATCATCATTTGTTTGCTAGAAAATTACATAGAACCCCAAAACAGTATATATGTTTTTTTAGCAAAGACCTTAGAGAATATACTGGTGGTCGTTGCAACTTTTTATCTCGCACGATATTTGCGCAGCAATTTTTTTAACGCGTTTTTTTTACGGAAAAAAATGTTTTGTGCTAAAAAAAACACAAAACAGTAAAGTTAGCCCAATGTTTTTACATAATGTGAAAGATGAAGTTACGCCGAGTAAATAGATACCTAACATGTCACCCTTCAAAATTGCACACGCTCGTGGAATGGCGCCAAACTTTGCTACTTAAAAATCCCCATAGGCGACGTTTTAAATATTTTTACTGGTTACATGTTTTGAGTTACAGAGGAGGTCTAGGGCCAGATATATTGCTCTCGCTCTAACGTTCGCGGCGATACCTCACATGTGTGGTTTGAACCCCGTTTTCATATGTGGGCGGGACTTACGTATGCGTTCGCTTCTGTATGCGAGCTCACGGGGACAGGGGCGTTTAAAAAATATATATATTTTTTTATTGTTCATTTTACTTTATTTATTTTAGTTTGACATGTTTTTCCGCCCCAAAAATTTTTTTGATCACTATTATACCTATTACAAGGAACGTAAACATCCCTTGTAATAGGAATATGGCATGACAGGTCCTCTTTACAGTGAGATATGGGGTCAATAGGACCCCACATCTCACCTCTAGGCTGGGAAGCCTGAAAAAAAAAAAAAAACAATCCTGGCTTTGATCATAGCGGTGAGTCGGTAGAAGCACCGGAGGGTGGCGGGGGGGGGACATCCCCTCTCGCCTCCCGTAAGAATGATCAAGCGGTGGAACAGCCGCTATGATTGTTGTTATGGTGTATCGCCGGCTGAAAAAGCTAATATCTGAATGATGCCTGTAGCTGCACCCATCATTCAGATATCCCCGCACAAAGTCAAGGACGTCATATGACGGCCGGCGGGCGGGAAGTGGTTATTGCGGAGTATTGCCGGGCATTGCGGAGTATGGCAGGGTATTGCACGGGGTATTGCACGGGATATTGCACAGGGGGTATTGCGCAGAGTATTGCAGAGTATTGCGCAGGGTGTATTGTGCAGGGTATTGCAGAGTATTGTGCAGGGTATTGCAGAGTATTGTGCAGAGTATTGTGCAGAGTATTGTGCAGGGTATTGCAGAGTATTGTGCAGGGTATTGCAGAGTATTGTGCAGGGTATTGCGCAGGGTATTGCAGAGTATTGCAGAGTATTGCGCAGGGTATTGCAGGGTATTGCAGAGTATTGCCCAGGGTATTGCAGAGTATTGCCCAGGGTATTGCAGAGTATTGCCCAGGGTATTGCAGAGTATTTTGCAGAGTATTGCGCAGGGTATTGCGCAGGGTATTGCAGAGTATTGCACCAGGGTATTGCAGAGTATTTTGCAGAGTATTTTGCATAGTATTGCGCAGGGATGGCTGAGCAGGGATGGATGGATTGCTGGATCTGTGACTGCAATTGTCACAGATCCAGCCCACAGCTGACATGATCTGACATGGGGGAGGGAGCTGACATGATCCGCTCCCTCCCCTCTCCTCTCACACCGTACCGATCGGTACAGAGAGGGGAGAGAGGAACCGGCGTCATCACATGACGCCGGTCTGTTTACAAGTGATTGCTCCGTCATTTGACGGAGCGATCACGTGGTAAACGGACGCTATCAGCGGCGATTTACCGCGATTCGTGATGCACCGGGTCCTCTGGACCCGGCGGTCACGGAGATTCCCGTGTGCGCGCACCAGGGGGGCGCGCGGGAGCACGATTCTGTGAGGACGTTATATAACGTCCTCCCAGAGTTAAAGTGGAGCTCCACCCTAAATAGCAACTTTTGCTATTTGGAACCCTCCCCCCCTCCGGTGTCACAATTGACACCTTTCAGGGGGGAGGGGGGTGAAGATACCTGTCTAAGACAGGTATTTTCACCCACATCCGGGAGTCCTCTCTCCGGGAATCTGCGGGAGTTACGTCACTTCCCGCAGACTTCCCTTGGTGTTCTGGGAGACACTCGGCTCCCAGAACACAGGAGCACCAATCAGAACGGCGCAGCGCGACTCGCGCATGCGCCGTAGGGAATCGGGCATGAAGCCGCAGGGCTTCACTTCCTGGTTCCCTCAGCGAGGATGGCGGAGGGAGCAGCAGAGCGACGAGCGGTCGCTCGTCCTCTGCTGCGGACGTCGCTGGACTCCAGGACAGGTAAGTGTCCAAATATTAAAAGCCAGCAGCTGCTGTAGCTGTAGCTGCTGGCTTTTAATTTTTTTTTTCCGGCAGAGCAACCCCTTTAAGCAACCACCTTGTCAACGTTATTTGTCGGCAGGTGGTTGCTAAGTGGTTAAACATATAAAACAAAACAGTGTTGCGCTTCCTAAATACAAAATAACTCCCCATAAATCCTTAAAATGACAATAAGTGATTAACTTGCAATATAGCAATGGTGAAACAGGGGTCAGAACGTGAGGTGAGCGGCTAGGATATAGAGGTGGTGGAGAGCACTTGCATTTTCAACATTCAGGCACTAGTGGGGTGTTGTGCGTTTTTATGCAGAAGACTCTGAGGACTATACTTGTGCATTTGGACTCTTAATTTCTTTTTAGTGTGTGGACTTTATTGTTTTGTTTATTGTTCACTATTCCCATTCAGGGAACACGTATTTTTTTATTTTTGGTCCACTATTCCCCGTCAGGGAACACAAATATTTGATTGTGCACTCAGTATCTTGCTATATTGCAAGTTAATCACTTATTCTCATTTAAGGATTTATGGGGAGTTATTTTGTATTTAGGAAGCGCAACACTGTTTTGTTTTATATATTCTACATGTGAAGTGAACGCATTTTCTGTGTGTGCAGCAGCCAGGTGGGGGGGGGGGGGGTATTTTTTCAATTTTTTCACTTCTTGTTTTTTTGGTGGGATTATCACCCACTACACATATCACTATTTAGTGATTAAGGACATTATTATCTGCGCTGACAGAAATTTGTTTTATTGTTTGATAATTAGGTATTTAAACATGTTTTGTGTTACTTTATTGTTTTAAAAAAAAATATTTTATTATTAGTAGTAGTAGTACATCCAAAGTCTAAAGAGAATAATCTAGCTGCAGAAGCAGTCATGTACATTGCTTGTTTCTGTTTTCTGGCTTTTATGTGTAACCTGGACTGTAGCTGTGGAACTTCGTTGCTGCTGTATTATCCTTCCAATTAGTGGATGGGTCTGATTACCCATCTGAATAAGCCCTTAAAAAACATGATCAATCATCTAAGACACCCATTCTCAACCAGGGTTTAAGGTATTCTAAGGTTTACCTAAAACTGATATTTTTACCTTTAATTTCTATGTATATGCTGGCAAGTTGAGTCACCCATGTTCTATGACGTGCCCCCACCACTTCCCCAGTTACATGAACTGATAAAAAAAAGGATTGTTTAAACACACACCACTACTTTTACTTTTTACGGTTTTGAAAAAATAACAAATTAAGTTATTTAGAGGTTGAATGAGAGATTTAGTGCCGTGACTGCCGTCAAACTCTTTTGCATAGGCTTGTGCATGGGGTTTGCCAGGTGTGCCTGAGCACACCCTAATCACCCAGTGCGGTGCAGATTCCCCATGTTTCCCAGGCCCCACTGACATCCGCCACTGCGTTACTGACACTGTCCATGTTTTAATAAATTATTAAATGTTTGTTTGCATTTATATATAAGGACTTATTTACACTTGCTTCGGCTTCAACACACATTAAATGCCTACCGCTTCAACATGCTTTTATGATGTGTTTTTGATGCTTTAGTGGTGCTTCGATGAAGGTTCGGTGGTGCGTCGATGAAGCTTTAGTGATGCTTCCGTGATGCTCTTTTGAAGCTTTATTAAAGCTTGGCAGATGCCCTGTGTATGTGGATATCATATACCTGCAATATCTCCAAAACAAAGAGAAGCTAAAGCTGAATTAAAGCCTCTCAAAAGCTGCAGGTGCTTCAAACGAGCTTCAAGAGAGCTTTACCATAGACTTCTATGGAGGCTTTGAAGACGCTTTGAAGCACCACTAAAGCGACATGGGGTATAATTTTTGAAGCGAAGCCGAAGCATAGCAAATGCAGGTGTAAACAGGACTGTAAGCTAAACATTTTATTTAGTGACAGGGACTTTGACTGGCGTTCAGAGAGCTTTAACAAAGCCTGTCTGAATCCTTGTTTTGAAGCAAGTGTAAACTAGCCCTAAGGGCTCATATACACTTGCTTCGGCTTCAACACACATTAAGGGCTAGTTTACACTTGCTTCAAAACAAGGCTTTGGACATGCTTTATTAAAGCTCTCTGAACGCCAGTCAAAGCTCCTGTCACTAAATAAATGGTTAGCTTACAGTCCTGTTTACACCTTGCTTTTGCTTTGCTTTTCTTTGCTTCGTCTTCGCTTCAAAAATTATATCCCATATCGCTTTAGTGGTGCTTCAAAGCGTCTTCAAAGTCTCCATAGAAGTCTATGGCAAAGCTCGCTTGAAGTCCCATCGAAGCTCCACCAAAGGCTCATCGAAGCCCCATTGAAGCTCCACCAAAGGCTCATCGAAGCTCCACCAAAGGCTCATCGAAGCTCCACCAAAGGCTCATCGAAGCTCCACCAAAGGCTCATCGAAGCTCCACCAAAGGCTCATCGAAGCCCCACCAAAGGCTCATCGAAGCCCCACCAAAGGCTCATCGAAGCCCCACCAAAGCACCAAGCAAAAGCAAGGTGTAAACAAGACTGTAAGCTAAACATTTTATTTAGTGACATGAGCTTTGACTGGCATTCAGAGAGCTTTAACAAGGCATGTCCGAAGCCATGTTTTGAAGCAAGTGTAAACTAGCCCTAACAGTGTCCCAGATAGCAAGAAATTGAGCTGCAAGCTTGAAAATTACTTGCTAAGCTATTGCTAGACTTGCCAGGCTTCACAAGTTTTGTTGCACAATTGCAAAAATTGCATGACTCCAGATCAACTTTCTTTGAAAATATTCTGCGAGTCTGCTGCAAGTTCTGCTTCAGTTATGTTGCTGTAGACTCACCACTGCAACTTTGCTCTTGCTAGAGACGTACCATGCAAATTTGCTACAAATTGGAAAAGTGTCAACTAGAACTTGTGCTTCAAGTGCTCTGCAAGTGTACAACTTGCCAGTGAAAGTGTGCAGCAAGTTAACAGACTTTGGGGTGCACACCCTAATGCAATAGGCTGCACACACCTATGCTCTTTTGGTAGTTAAATAGTATATTATTATAGAGGTCCACACATCGGACCAAAAAGGGATAAATGGTGAGAAAAAGAGGGTTGATTGAACTTGGTTGGGATCTTGGTATTTGGCCACTGTACACCAAAAATATATAAAATTATTGTGTCACAATATTTATTTTATCTTAAAAAATTTCTAAATATCCTTGAATTATTTGAAAAAATAAAATAAAAATGACAAGATGTCTCATACGTCAGGGAAAGCTAGGCACATTTTTGTGTGCTGAAATCGATACAACATTTCTTATTGACACAGTGCAGCAGTGAGGAAAAAGGGCATGCATTTTCTGTCACTGGATACTGTGTGACCTTGATAAAACCTACGGAGATTAAATCACAAGAGAAAAGGACACAGGGAAGCAGTCACAAGGATTTGCATCAAGATCACCCACTCAAATCCAAGACACTTATTTGCCAGCACTGTCAGGATTGTAATCAGGACAAAGGTGACATTAATAGGTTTTTTGGCTGCTCATCCTCTAACAGGGAGCCTCAGCAGGTTTCTTGAACAATAGAAGTCTGAGTGAAAGAATAAAGTGCACTGACTCTATACGGGACTGTCTGACAACCAAGCAAGAGAGCAAACAATGGCTCCTACACACTCTACGACATGTGACGCTTGACAGCACTGCCAACAGGAAGCTGAAAGGGTTAATCAAATATTCCAAGATTACAATTAATACCTGATATTCCACAGCTTTGATCTTCCCAGCGTATTTCAATGTGTGTTTTGGATCTTTTTAAGACAAAGTCAAGCTTTTCTCTGCTTATCCATGATGGGGCCCTGTTCATATTTTCTGATCCTTGTTCCATGAGACAGAATTTATGTGGGGGGGGGGGGGGGTTCCGACATTTTGAGGTGCTCATTAAGTTCATTGCCCCCCAGAAATGTTTATCTATATTTATTTTGAGTATTATCTAAGGGGCCTATTTATAGAAGACCGTAGATACTGCTGTCCACTTTTCTCAGTGTTTTATCCAAACTGTGCTCTGCATGTTACATGCCTTTCATATAATATAATAGCCCTTGGTGTCCTACAGAGTGTCCTCTGCCTAACACTACAGAGTAGATCTGTGATTGGTGGAGAGGACGGACACATGACATTGACAGGTCTCTCTTCTCCCCCTCTTCCTAGCTATTTTTTTAACTTCATTTATTTGAGTGGTGATCCATTTGCTTTGGAATGCCGAAGTAAGCACAGCATAATGCACATTTCCAAAACACATTGCTGTGTTTTTTAAGCATGCAGTAGTATCACTGCTTTATAAGTAGGGTCCTCTTTGTTTATATTGGTATTTTTAAAATGTATTTTCTGAACTTTACTTTTAACTCAATTTTCTGATGTTTTTATATTACCCCCTAGCCCCCACTCCAAGTCCAGCTGTATTTTGCCACCACACTTCTCTCCACCCAGATAGCAAGGATAACTTGCCACAAATTTGTGGCAGTGTTGAATTGTAAGGCCTCGTACACACGGCCGAGATTCTCGTTGAAAAAAACATGTCGTTTTTTTCGACGAGATTCTTGGACAAGAAACTTGTCCCGGCCGAGTGTACACACGCTCGTTTCAAAGAACCCGCGGTTCTTTGAATGGAGCGTACGCGGTGACGTCATCGACTACGACGAGCATGCGCTCGTCACATTCGATGCCGTCGCCGCCATCTTGGTATACCCTACGTATGCCTAGGAAGCTACCGCGCATGCGTCAAATTCATTTCGAACATGCGCGGGCTTCCGGGAGGACAGGTAAGTGTACACACACTCACTTTTCTCGTCGAGAAACATGCCGAGGAGAATCCCGACGAGAAAATAGAGAGCAGGTTCTCTATTTTCTCGTCGAGGTTTCTTGTCGGTTTTCTCGACGAGAAACCCGATAGCAGCGTACACACGACCGATTTACTCGGCAAGACCTCTCTGCCAGCAAGTTTCTTGCTGGTTCTTGCCGAGAAAATCGGTCGTGTGTACGAGGCCAATGTCTGTTAACTTCCTGCACATTTTCACTGGCAAGTTTCAAGCCTCGTACACACGGCCGAGAATCCCGTCGTAAAAAAAAAACGTCGGTTTTCTCGACGAGATTCTTGTCAAGCTTGACGGGATTCTTGTCAAGCTTTCCTTGCATACACACTGTCAATTAAAAATCTTGTCGTTGTAAAGTGCGGTGACGTACAACACGTACCACGGCAGTATAAAGGGGAAGTTCGATTCCATTGGCACTTGAGCTGCTTTTGCTGATGTTGTGTTACCGCGTGTTAGTAAAAGTTTGGGGAGAGACGATTCGCGCTTTTCAGTCTTTGTGCTTTCAGTTCGTTACAGCGTGACGAATGTGCTATCTCCATTACAAACGCTAGTTTTACCAGAAGGAGCGCTCCCGTCTCATACTTGATTCTGAGCATGTGCGTTTTTTTAAGACTCGGAAAAGCATACACACGACCGGTTTTCTCGTCGAGAAAAACGAGAATCCTGACGAGAAAATAGAGAGCAGATTCTCTATTTTTCTCGTTGAGATTTCTGGCAGTTTTCTCGACAAGAAACCATACACACAAACGTTTTTTCAGCAAGAAAGCTTTCCCAGTAGTTTTCTTGTCGTTTCTTGCCGAGAAAATCGGTCGTGTGTACGAGGCTGTACACTTGCAGAGCACTTGAAGCACAAGTTCTAGTTGACACTTTTCCAATTTGTAGCAAATTTGCATGGTACCACTCTAGCAAGAGCAAAGTTGCAGTGGAGAGTCTACAGCAAGAGTTCTGCAAGTCAGTGACCCCTGTGGTAGGATGACTATTGCACAACATAACTGAAGCGGAACTTGCAGCAGACTTGCAGACTGTTTGCAAAGAAAGTTGATCTGGAATCATGCAATGTGGACTTGTGGAAGTGTGCTGCAAACTTGTGAAGCCTGGCAAGTAGGGATAAGCTTCGAGTTCGAGTCGAACATGAGTTAGAGTCGAACATCGTCTGTTCGCTTGTTCAGCGAATTTCGAACATTATGGGCCGTTCGCGCCAAATTCGAGCAGCGCGTCACAGCCCATATGCACTGCGTCATCGCAGTGCATTGCTGGCTGATGATTGGCCAAGCATGCACTATGACCCGCATGTCTTGGCCAATCACAGCGCCATCAGCACAGAGAGCCATAATTGGCCAAAGGCAGGGTGCCTTTGGCCAATCATGGCTCAGGGGGACTCAGTACCTTGCGCGTCGGCCTTGTGTAGTGTGTTGCGGCGGTGGAGAGATAGTGAGAGAGAGAGTGTCATTTCAGTTAGCTAGATTGAGCAGGCAGTTGATTCAGTTAGATCAGTATTTTTTGTATATATATATATATATATATATATATATATATATATATATATATATATGCATTGCAGGCTTTGTGTGTGTGTGTGTGTGTGTGTGTGTGTGTGTGTGTGTATATATATATATATATATATATATATATATATATATATATAGATAGAGAGAGAGAGAGAGAGAGAATACAGTTTAGCTAGATCTCACTGCAGACCGTTCCTGTTATTCTCTTCCTGATAATACTGCAGGCAGGCAGTTGATTCGGGTAGCTGCAGTATATTCAGTCAGTGTACTGTATCCTGGGCACAGTGTGCAGCTAAACCTCACTGCAGACCATTCCTGTTGTTCTCTTCTTAATAATACTACAGGCAGGCAGTTGATTCAGGTAGCTGCAGTATATTCAGTCAGTGTACTGTATTCTGGGCACAGTGTGCAGCTAAACCTCACTGCAGACCATTCCTGTTCTTCTCTTCCTAATAATACTACAGGCAGGCAGTTGATTCAGGTAGCTGCAGTATATTTAGTCAGTGTACTGTATCCTGGGCACAGTGTGCAGCTAAACCTCACTGCAGACCATTCCTGTTGTTCTCTTCCTAATAATTCTACAGGCAGGCAGTTGATTCGGGTAGCTGCAGTATAATCAGTATATATGTACATCCCAGCTTTGTGCAGCTACATCTCACTGCAGGCCATTCCTTGTGAACCTATTGAAATACATCAAATACAGTATGTCTGGAAGGCCAACAAGGGAAGGCAGACACTCACAGGCCACTAAAAGAGGGCCTGCTCTGTGTATAGAGGCTACAGTGCTGGTCATGGACACGGTGCATCCTCAGCACGTGGCTGTGGGGCACACTTGTCCTTTTTTTCGGCAGCTGGCTGTGTTGAGCCGCAACATGCAGAAGAGTTGGTAGAGTGGATGACCAAGCCGGCCTCATCCTCCTCCTCTTCTGTGACGCAGGCTCAGAGTACCTTGGCTGCCAAAGCGGCCTATTCCATCGGCTCAAGGTCATCATCAGTTACTCCTTCCCTAGCCCCACCCTCATGCACGGAGGAGTCCCCCGAACTGGTCGACCACAGTGTCGGGTACATGCTGCAGGAGGATGCGCAGCGTTTTGAAGGCTCCGATGATGGTACCCAGCTTGAGGAATTCAGTAACGTGAGCCCAGAGATGGGGTGCCCAAGAAGGACAACAAATTGGCAGTCATGTTCCCCCTGCTGCAGCATACTGCCAGGTTTGCTCCAGTGACGAGGAGGGAGGGGATGATGAGGTCACTGACTCTACGGTGGTGCCTGATAGGAGAGCAGAGGAGGAGGAGGAGGCACATCTCCAACGAGGCAGGATGCCCTCCAGGGGCCAGCTTGAGGGCAGCCAACAGACTGCATCACACCGCAGAGCTCCGCATGTGCAGGGCGCTGCTGACTCTGCGCGTTTTTTCCAAAAGTTCTTTGGTGTGGGCCTTTTTTCAGACGTGTGTAACAGATCGCACCGTTGCTATTTGCAACATATGTCTGAAGCGTATCAAGCGTGGCCAAAACACCAGCCACTTGGGCACTGCATGCTTGACCAGACATATGCCGACCTGCCATGCAGTCCGTTTTCAAGTGTACATAAAAGACCCACACCAAAGAACAAAGCGGACCTCTCCTTGCTCCTCATCAGCTGGGATCTCCAGCCCCACTATACCTTTTGTCCTCCTAGAAACCTGCACTGAGAGGAATGAAGGTGTAGAATTAGGTGTGCCACTGGCAAGTACTTGCGGGCAATCTGCTATCGGTACACCAACGTCCGATTGTAGCAGGCAAATTTCCCTACCCTAGTTGCTACACCGGCGAAATAAATTTGCTCCCAGCCATCCACATGCCCAGCGATTGAATGATAGCTTGGCTAAATTTCTAGCACTCCAACTGCTGCCATTTCAACTGGTAGACTCTGTCCCCTTTCGTGAGTTTGTGGAATGTGCAGTACCTCAGTGGCAGGTTCCAAAACGCCACTTTTTTTCACGGAAGGCGATTCCGGCTCTCTACCAGCATGTGGAAGGCAATGTCTTGGCCTCGCTGGACAGGGCAGTCAGCGATAAGGTGCAAATTACCACTGACTTATGGTCCAGCAGACATGGACAGGGACGTTACCTATCTTTCACGGCGCACTGGGTGACTCTGCTGGCAGCTGGGAAGGATGCAGGACAGGTGCAGTAGTGTTGGAGGTTGTTCCGCCACCACGCCTCCAAAATGCTACTGGTAGTGATTCTGACACACCTCTCTCCTCCACCCCCTCTTCTTCTTCCTCCATGGCCTCTTCCCCTGCCGATTTGTCCTCGGAACCAGCGGTGCTCCATAGGCGTTCAAGTGGCTATGCAAGCACGCAGGCAAAAAGATGCCATGCGGTGCTTGAGCTGATGTGCTTGGGGGACAGGAGCCACACTGGGGCAGAGATTCTGTCAGCTCTGCAGGGGCAGGCTCAGAGGTGGTTGACGCCACGCCAGCTTCAGCCAGGAATGGTGGTTTGCGACAATGGCACCAACCTCCTTTCCGCCCTCCGACAGGGACACCTGACCCATGTGCCCTGTTTGGCTCACATCCTTAACTTGGTGGTGCAGCGGTTCTTGGGCAGGTACCCGGGCTTACAGGATCTCCTGAGGCAGGCCAGGAAAGTCTGTGTGCATTTCCGCGGTCATATAATGCCAGTGCTCGGCTGGCTGACCTCCAAAAGGAATTTAACCTGTCAAAGAACCGCCTAATCTGTGACATGCCCACCAGATGGAACTCAACGTTGGCCATGCTGCAGCAGCTGGTACATGCAGCAGAGAGCCATCAATGAGTACCTGTGCCACTATGGCACCAGGACAGGGTCAGGGGAGCTTGGCTTTTTTTCACCACGCCAGTGGGTCATGATCAGGGATGCATGCATTGTCCTGTCACCATTTGAGGAGGCCACAAGGATGGTGAGCAGTGACAGTGCATTCATCAGTGATACTGTCCCTCTTGTCTACCTGTTGGAGCACACGCTGCGTGGAATAATGGACAGGGCACTTGAGGCAGAACAGAGGGAGGATGAGGAGGACTTCCTTACCTCTCAAGGCACCCTTTATCCAGATAACGTTCCTGCGGGCCCGCCGATCACACAGGAAGAGGATGAGGAGGAGGAGGAGGATTGTGTCAGCAGGGAGGTGGAGCCTAGCACTCAGCATCAGCAGCAGTCTTCAAGGGATCATTTACAGTCCCCAGAAACCCATGGACTTGTACGTGGCTGGGAGGAGGTGGCTGCGGATCATGTCGTCCTTGAGGACTCCGGACCGAATGCCTAAGCAAACCTACGCTGCATGGCCTCCCTGATCCTGAAAAGCCTGCGAAAGGATCCTCCGATTCATGGTATCAAGGAGAGGGATCATTACTGGCTGGCAACCCTCCTTGATCCACGTTACAAGGGTAAGGTTGCGGATCTTATCCAGCCGTCGCAGAGGGAGCAGAGGATAAAACATCTTCGGGAGGCCTTGCAGAAAGGTTTGTGCAACGCGTTCCCAGAGCCTGGGAGGTTACAAATTCCTGGTCCTGGACAACGTGTTGCTGAGGCTTCGGTCAGTCACAGAAGGAGCGGTGGAGAAGGTGGCCGTCTGACCGATGCGCTCAAACAATTTTTTAGTCCGCAACCCCAAGGTATGATCCGTTCCAGAAACCATCGCCAGCGTCTGATTTACATGGTGCAGGAATACCTAGGGGCAAGATCAGACTTGGACACCTTTCCCACCGAAAATCCTCTGGGTTACTGGGTCTTGAGGATGGATCACTGGACAGAGCTTGCACAGTATGCAATTGAGCTACTGGCCTGTCCTGCATCCAGCGTTCTTTCTGAACGCACATTCAGTGCCATTCACACCAGTGCCTAAGGCCCAATTTTTCTGCCCCTGTTCAACAGGGGCATGTAATTACAATTCTTGATCTAATATTTCACAGCAGGGCCCGTTCCTGTGCCCACCAAGAGTAACTGTGAGGGCTTACAGTGTTGTGGCAACACCAACACCTAAGGCCCAAGTATATAGGGCAGGCCCCTACTTTCAAACATCCGACTTACAAATGACTCCTACTTACAAACGGAGGGAGACAACAGGAAGTGAGAGGAAATCTACCCCTGGGAAGGGAAATTCTCTCCAGTAAGAGCTAAAAAGTCTCCACTGATGCTTTATCACCAATCCTTGTGTGACAGGAGTCACTTTGGGCATAGGGTGACTGAGGAAATATACCTTGGACTACCTAAAAGGTGTCCGTTTAATAAACAGAGAATTTTTTTCTCAGTTCAGTTCTCGGCAGTTCTCAGAGGAAAATTATCTCCTCTGCAGCCGGTTTAATAAACTGAGAACTTCAGTTCTCAGAGGGAGAACAGAGGAGAAGTGTTTCCTCTGAAAACGGCCGAGATCTGTGTAGAAGTGGGTGGGCTGCCTGCAATCTCGTGAGATATTGTGAGATTACGGTGCAGCCGAGTTCAAAAAGTGAAACTAAAGTTTAAAAAAACATGTAATTACATGTTTTCAGACGTGATAACTATATATATATCCTGTATATATATATACACACACACATATATACAGCATTTATATATATATATATATATATATATATATATATATATATATACATATATACACACACACACACACACACACATATATACAGTATATATGTATATATACACACACAAACACATGAATATATATATATTCATGTGTTTGTGTATCTATATATGTGTGTGTGTGTGTGTGTGTGTGTGTGTGTGTATATATATATTTATGGTTGAAGCCCTATATCCGAAACGGATATGAATAAGATAGATAGACTTAACATAAGACTTACAACATGAAATGGACCTGAAGTGTGCCCTGATCTGATGGACGGTATGCCAAAATAAGGGGGCATACCCAAGATTAGAATGAATATTTTGTGGAGGGAAATGAATTTTGAGAAATGCCCTAAAAAATGGAATGGGAGGGTGGGTATCACTCACAGGAAACCAACGAAGACTGCAGGTGAGTGGGCTGGTTAAATAGCCCCCCGGGCTCCTCCCATAAATTCAGGCCAGCATACTGGCCTTCTAACTTATGGTTGAAGCCCTATATCCGATACGGATATGAATAAGATAGATAGACTTAACATAAGACTTACAACATGAAATGGACCTGAAGTGTGCCCTGATCTGATGGACGGTATGCCAAAATAAGGGGGCAAAAACATTCAGGTAGGGATGTAGTTTTATTGGTTTTAGCTTTGTTCATTCAGCAAGTTTGGTGAATGCTTGTGCCATTTCCACCTGAGGATTGGAGGATGTGCTGGACGAAGCAGGCAGACTTCCACCTGTCAAGTCTCTTAATAGTCGTGATCTGGGACCCCACACCGGGATGTGGCCGAGGCCGCTCCAATACGATAAGAGCGACTGGAGCACTGACTGGGGTTGAGGTGTGGTAGCGTGGAAGAGTGAGTGAGTGTGAAGGTGACAGGACCCAAATTGACCTAACCGCCCCACCGTTGATCCAGAGGAAGGCGAAAACCCCAGCCGAGCCTAGGCCAATTGCTACAGCAGGGGAGAAAATTCCTTCCTGATCCCCCGAGAGGCGACCGGGTGAACCCTGGATCAACTTCCTGTGGTTGGTTGTGCCCCGATGAATTCTCATGTGTTTGATGAACTGGCAGGCACTCAAGGGTTTGATCGGGAAAGGTAGTAGGGGACAAGAGTTTGACTGTTCAGGTAGGAGTGACAGAAGGCGATCGAGTAAGGTTACTGCACACCAGAGATTGTTTGTTTTTAGAGTTAAACGTCTAACCCGGTGCCTGATCGCTGGGTTTTGGATAGTGCCAGGTGGAGGATGAAACGATCTTGGTAGCGAGCCAAGTGAGGTCTACGTAGAACTTGGCCGGCGGGGTAGCTGCGGGTGAACTCGCTAGGCCGCAAGAACCCATGGTAGGCCGAGTCGAAGGCTGCTTGAATGACCAGGCTAGGGAGAAGGCCAAATGGGGAACTAGCTAGGGTAGTGGACATTAACTGGTGCTGAGGGCATAGTTGTACAGGCCTGCATAGGAAGGACATGACTTGGACTTGCCTTTACTAATAATATCGGCCATGGCCTGGTTGTCGGTGGTGAAGGCCACGGTTTGTCCTGTCCAGATGTGACCCCCAGAGCTGAGCGGCTGCCACGATCTGGTATTGTTCGAACAGGGAAGTCCGGAAACCCTGGGATTAGGAGTGTCTCTGGAGGCCATGGTCCTGTAAACCAATAGTGGCCAAAAATTGCAGCGAAGCCTGTGGAGGCTGCGGCATCTGTCACTACCAGCGGTGATGGGGGCGATATTGATGGTATAACTTTGATACTGTTTCACGTAGTAAGGAACTCCTCCCATAATGACAGGGCCGCTACTGCCGCGGTGTCTAAGTTAAGGATCTGAAGTTAAGGATCTGATCGGGGTCCTGTGTCTGGGAGAGGAAGACCAGGAGGCGTGATACAAAAGATCGACCCTCGGGAATGATCCTTGCTGCAAATTGAGCATTCCCGGGAGAGACTGAAGCTGCTCCTTAGTACACCCCCATGTACGGGTGAAGTCTTGGAGAACTGACCTGATGCGGGTCGGCTTTAAGGAACGACAAACGTAGTGAAAGCTAGTTTGCGTGTTTAGCACGACAGAGAATAGGTGAGCAGCCAAGTTGCTACTGGAGATGAGTGACCGATTTGAATCGTTTGCAGAAATGCTTGCAGCGACTGCAATTAAGCCGCTTTATTGGAAAAATGAAAACAAAGTTAGCGGAAATTTTGAGTATGTAGGAACGACCGTGGCGCAACATTGTATATGATGATAGTCCAAAACTGCTATGTAGGACCCTCAAAGTTCATGTCTGAAAGTCCATGATGAAAAAAACACCCGTGAACAAGTGTCCAAAATTATATGAAAAAAGGAAAAAAAAAACAAGACAGAAGATCTTCTTATAATCCGTGACTTTCACCACCACCAGTAAGAATTCCTGCTTACCAGAAAGTGATGGTCCCCTATGACAGACGACCTAAAACAGCCTCAAGTGATACTCAGTAAAACCTCCGGATTTCAGCAAATGGTGAACTTCAATGGTTTAGTAGCCCGACAGCTCATATAACATCATGCGAATGTTCAACATAAACATGGAAAGAAGGAAGGACACTAAGTGCAAGGTGAACCGCGCTCGGTTGGATCCAACTATGATAACAAAATGTAGGATTCACTGAGTCCCAGTTGCAGGGTTCCAGGAAGTGGCCAGGTAGTCATCAAGTCTTGTTACTGGCCCAGCTGCGACTGATATGCCCTGATGACGTTGGTTGTGATCTCTGGGTTCTCAAATGATTGTCCTGATCTCTGCATGGGAATTGGGAGCTTAGGGGATAGCAGGAGTGTTCAACATGATGTGTTTTCAGATTTGCAGCAGGTTTCCCCAGACTTGACACAAAGTTTAAAAGTCAGTTGAAATATTCAATGCACAGGAGCTTTAGAATGTGCTGCTTGTCTAGTGGCCCAAAAACAATGATGCCCGAGAGAGTTTAAGCGCATGCACATGCAACCATGTTTTGGAGATCTATGGTTACCTTCCTCAGAATGTGTCTGACATCACACATTCTGAGGAAGGTAACCATAGATCTCCAAAACATGGTTGCATGTGCATGCGCTTAAACTCTCTCGGGCATCATTGTTTTTGGGCCACTAGACAAGCAGCACATTCTAAAGCTCCTGTGCATTGAATATTTCAACTGACTTTTAAACTTTGTGTCAAGTCTGGGGAAACCTGCTGCAAATCTGAAAACACATCATGTTGAACACTCCTGCTATCCCCTAAGCTCCCAATTCCCATGCAGAGATCAGGACAATCATTTGAGAACCCAGAGATCACAACCAACGTCATCAGGGCATATCAGTCGCAGCTGGGCCAGTAACAAGACTTGATGACTACCTGGCCACTTCCTGGAACCCTGCAACTGGGACTCAGTGAATCCTACATTTTGTTATCATAGTTGGATCCAACCGAGCGCGGTTCACCTTGCACTTAGTGTCCTTCCTTCTTTCCATGTTTATGTTGAACATTTGCATGATGTTATACGAGCTGTCGGGCTACTAAACCATTGAAGTTCACCATTTGCTGAAATCTGGAGGTTTTACTGAGTATCACTTGAGGCTGTTTTAGGTCCTCTGTCATACGGGACCATCGCTTTCTGGTAAGCAGGAATTCTTACTGGTGGTGGTGAAAGTCACGGATTATAAGAAGATCTTCTGTCTTGGTTTTTTTTCCCCCTTTTTTTTCCTTTTTTCATATAATTTTGGACACTTGTTCACGGGTGTTTTTTTCATCATGGACTTTCAGACATGAACTTTGAGGGTCCTACATAGCAGTTTTGGACTATCATCATATTAACTGTTTAATCATAGTTTACTTACTTTAACATTATTTTATATTTCACTGATCATTTATGGTTCTTTATTGAGCATTTATATGATTTATCACTGTTGTTATTTGGATTTTTTCAATTATTCAGTGGTGGGCTTATGTTCACGGTCATAAGTTAGCGCGACTATATATATTTTTCTTATTTACATGCACTGATGATTGTTTTCAGAATAGTTGCTGCTTTCCCTTATTTCTTTTTTTTTCTATGTAATTTTAATCATTTACCTAGTTTTTATACTTAAGCGCAGTTTCTTTTCACTTTTTTCTAATTGCAACATTGTATATGCAGATGGAGTGAGATGTAAAGGTTTATGCTTGATAACGGACGTAGGGCCAGGGATCTGAATTGTAGGTACCACTTTATTGGTATCACTGATGCGAATAGTTCGAATCGGGCTGAGGTGTGAGCACCGGTGGGGTTTGGTTTGTAAAGGATCTTAAACATTGGTCGGTGAAGTTTGTATTGCCGAGGATCCGAATCGTTGCGCTGACGATGCGACTAGATTTGGAACGGCTGTAGATATAAGGTGACGAGGTGTTCCGGATCCGCGTCGTTGCACTGATGATATGACTAGACTCAGATCGGCTGATGGTGTTAGTGGTTGAAGGGGTTTGTGATTGCTGAGGATCCGAATCATAGGGCCGACGTTGCGACTAGATTCAGATCGGCTGTTGGCAAGTGCTTGGTACACATACATACATTTTTTTTTTTTATAGTTTTTTTTTTTTTTAGGGAAAATGACGTCCAACCTGGTGCAGGGTGGACCTACTTGACTGACCTGGAGGAGAAATGACAGGTGATGAGTGGTGAGGGGTTTGACTAGCTGATTTGAACACGACAGACAGCATCTGTTGTTTCATACACGCTGTTACACTCGGCACTAGTTTAGTGCCTTTTACATGTAAGTGCATTTCTTTTTATTAAATATCCTTTTATATGTGGAGAACACTATGGTCTGCCTTTCTTTTATATATATATTTATATACACACCTCATTGGAGTCATTTGTGATCTGGTCCATCTGCTGTTGTCATCCAACCATCCCGGAGCTGCAATACATGCCTGAGACGTATATACCCATATGGGAAGGTATCTGTTACCCTCTATAACCAAAGGGTCCACTTTGGGAGGTGAGCGGCCATTCTTATTACTGGTGGAGGTCACTCACTGTGTTCACATTATCTGCATGTTTCCGATTTTATAAATCACCCTAGAAGATCACTGGGATTGTCTTTTGATCTATGGACTTGTTCAGTGCTGCACTGCCTTTTTATATAAGTGAGCGGATCGGATGGTGGAGCGTGTCGGAGAAATTAGTGACAACAATTCCCCATGACAGAGGCATGAATCGGTGCGCCGCAGGCGCGACTGACAACGACCGGGCTCTGAAGCATGTACTGAATTGAGGCCAACTACAACTGGGGCACGCTTAAGACGAGCCTGCACACGAGAATGCAAGTGGGTTCGAATCAGATGCGTGACAGTGAAACAAGTGACAGAAATTTCCCATGACAGACACGAATCAGTGCGGCGCTGTGTGAGGAACAGCAAGCGAACTCTGGAGCATGTACTGAAATGGGGCCAACAGAGACTGGGGCACACTTGAGACGAAGCTGCACCTAAGGATGGGCGTGGATTCAAATCAGATGTGTTACAGTGGAACGAGTGACAAAAATGTCCCATGACAGAGGCATGAATCGGTGCGCCGCAGGTGCGACTGACAACGACCGGGCTCTGGAGCATGTACTGAAATGAGGCCAACAACAACTGGGGCACGCTTAGGACAAGTCTGCACACGAAAATGCACGTGGATTCAAATCAGATGCGTGATAGTGAAATGAGTGACAGAAACTTCCCATGACAGAGACTCGAATCGGTGCGGCGCTGTGCGTTTAACAGCATGTACTCTGGAGCATGTACTGAAATGGGGCCAACAACGACTGGGGCACGCTTGAGACGAAGCTGCACCTAAGAACGCGCGTGGATTCAAATCAGATGTGTTACAGTGCAATGAGTGACAAAAATGTCCCATGACAGAGGCATGAATCGGTGTGCCGCAGATGCGACTGACAACGACCAGGCTCTGGAGCATGTTCTGAGATGAGGCCAGCAATTGGGGCACGCTTGGCGAACCTGCACACGAAAATGCGCGAGGATTCAAATCAGATGCGTGGCTGTGACATGAGTGACAGAAATTTTCCATGACAGAGGCATGAATCGGTGCCGCGCTGTGCGACTATCAGCAAGCAAACTCTGGAGCATGTACTGAAATGAGGCCAGCAACTGGGACACGTATGGGACGAACCTGCACATAAGAATGCGCGTGGATTCAACTCAGATGCGTGATGGTGACGTGAATGAAAGAGTTCTAGGCACGAGACGGTACGCCGCATGTGCAGCTGACAACGAGCGGACTCTGGAGCATGTACTAAAATGAGGCCAGCAACTAGGGCCCGCCGGGACGAATCGGTGCATTGTGGATGCGACTTGGATTCATATCAGAATGATGCAGAGGAAATCACTATCGATGCAAGACAAATCAGTAGCTATGTGCAGGGTTTCATGAGCAGAGAGAACGGTGTGCGAGATGAGACAAGTGAAATTACTATCAGTGGAATGAGATGACAAACTAGCGGGGACGAACCAGTGAGTCGCTGATGCGACTAGATTCGACCGGAGGGTAATGCAAAGTAAAATAACTGTAATGATAGACAGTGCATTCTAAGTGACATGGGCCTACTACTTGGCGTGAAACGACGAGAAAAAAAAAAAAAGCACAAAACTAAACTGATAAACAGCTCTGCGTTTGTGTTCACGAATTGCACGACAAGACTGTGGTCTTGCACGAGGCTGAAATAAGGCTGCAAATGGAGACTTGACTAATGACTCGCAAGTTCCACAGCGGGGTTTTGATGACATGGTTTACCTGGCAAACAGTGCGTGAAGCAAAGAAATTGGACGAATCCTACCTGCAACATTTTGAAAACTTGATGTACGAAAAGCATGGTGGGTGTCCAAGACATCCAAAAAGTGTGGTGTTATGCCATGCATGACGCACAAAAAATTACTTTGGTTTGGTAAACGAGTGAGAGGAAAAAACGTGTACAAACGATACGCAAGTTCCGCTGCGGGAACTAAAACACACGGCATGAAGGCAAACAACAAATGGCAACGATGGAAAGTATGCAACGTATGTGACCCGAATCAGTTCGTAAATATACGAAAGGAATCCGATACGAATCGGTAGTGAGGAGTATAGAATTAATGTAATACGAATTGGTTGTATAGTGTATGCCGCCCTTTACTCTAAAATTGAACACCAATCAATCACCCCTCCCCCCAGGCTAACCAGTGCAGAGAGGCAGCAGGTGGGACTAATTAGAGTCTCCCTTTTTTTTTTTTTTCAAATGGAAGAGACGGCAACCTTATGGACAGTGAATCTTTACGTCCAGTGAAACCTACGGCGAGTGATATCGGACAATGACCGAAAGCGACTCGGAGGTTTGGATTTATAAATGAATCGTATGTATGGGACAGACAATAACTCAGAAGCAGACTTGTAAAGAAAGGAATGCAGGACAGGAAGCATTACTAATTGTAAGATTGTACCTGACGCAAAAGATTCGAAAAGTACCTGCGATAGTGAGCGGGAACCGCCGACGAAGACCACGAACGAGGACGCCGAAATGCCCTGCGATCGAAACGCCAGGACTCACAAACATGAGGTGAGCTGGTAAGAGTCGGCCCAGTGACATCTAGTATGACTCACAGGAAACCAACGAAGACTGCAGGTGAGTGGGCTGGTTAAATAGCCCCCCAGGCTCCTCCCATAAATTCAGGCCAGCATACTGGCCTTCTAACATATATATATATATATACACACACACACACATGTGTATATATACAGTATATATATATATATATATATATATATATATATATATATATATATATACACACATATATATACAGTATACATATATATATATATATATATATAAACACACACATATATATATACACACACACATATATATACAGTATCTATATATAATGTTGTTAGTATTCCTTTTTAACCCACTGGTACTGATATTAGGAAGAAATAAGCCTTCTTCCTCTAATCACACCAGCTTCTCTCCCAGATTCTCCACCTCTGAGCTGGTGAATCTGGAAGGGAGATATTTCAGTGGAAGAGCCGTGAGATCTTCAGATCTCAGTTTATTAAACTGGCCGTTTTGTGACAAAACGGTCATGTGCTGTGATGAGAAGGGGAGAACATGTTCTCTGCTCCTGATCTCAGTTTATTAAACCGGCAATGCTCTGAGATAAGCGGTGATCATCATGATCTCGGCTTATCATGGTTTATTAAACGTACACCAAAATGAGATAGTAATATTTATCCACAATATCTGCCAGGATATAAGTAAAATAACTATTTACTGGTTGTTGATTCTGAACTCAACAGGTTAATTGAGAGATGCTAATGTCATCACCTTCAGCCACCTGGCTTCCTGTGTAATGTAAATTGTTTCCAGGCTAACTTCTAAAGACCTTTTAATTGTGGCTTGTGCTAATTGACCCCTGCAATTGTGTGAAGGTGTATTTATGATAATGTGTATTGTAAGTTAGGATATCTGCCAGTCTCAAAGGTCAGGTCTCTGAGTCATTTTGTCTGCTAAGGGATGTATTGACACTCAGAATAATGTGTATTGGGGGCTCGTTATGTAACCATTGTGTGATGTTGTGTGTGGATCCGGGTCAGATCTCCTGTGGTTACTGCAGTATCCTAAATTGTATATAAGAGCCTGTATTTCTCAATAAAGTGTGTCATTCCTGTTTAACCCTCAACACGGAGCTTTGTCTCGTATCTGGGGAGGATTATTTGTATGGGGTCTTATTCGGCTGGTTGGAGTGTCTGGTAGCTGCCTTGTGTTCGGGAATGGAATATCCTAAACAACGTTAACCCCTGTCGTTACACCTTGTTTCCCTAAAAACCCAAAATTTTCAAAATCCAATTGCCATTGGGCCAGAAAGTGAGGTGAAATCTTCTGAACAGGGGCACAGACAGCAAAACAAATGTTACAGGGGTCATGATAACCCTTTCCTAGGATATCCAAAAAGCTTAAAAAGAGATTTTTTTGGCTGGAGCTACACTTACAAAATGTACCTGTTCCAAATTACAAACAGATTCAACTTAAGAACAAACCTACAGTCCCTGTCTTTCTTGGGAACGCCTGTATACTGCTGTTAAGAAGAGTATATAGGGCCTGGGGGCCCCACACCTTTTTTTTTTTATTTGGGTGCGGGGTTCCCCTTAATATCCATACAAGACCCAAAGGGCCTGGTAATGGGGTGGGGGGGGGGTTGGGGGTACCCATGCCGTTTTTCTCAATAATTTTCATCTATATTGCCGGGACCCAACATTTTGGCTGGTTAAAGACCAGGAACCTTTTTGCAATCCCAAACAAAATTGATGTCCTTTTTTCCCACAAATAGAGCTTTCTTTTGGTCTATTTGATCACCTCTGCGGTTTTTATTTTACAAACAAAAATAGAGCGACAATTTTGAAAAAAATTCAATATTTTTTACTTTTTGCTATAATAAATATCCCCAAAAAATATATACAAAAACATTTTTTTTCCTCAGTTTAGGCAGATACGTATTCTTCTACATATGTTTGGTAAAAAAAAATCACAATCAGCGTTTATTGATTGGTTTGCGCAAAAGTTATAGCGTTTACAAAATAGGGGATAGTTTTATGGCATTTTTATTAATATTTTTTTTTACTAGTAATGGTGGCAATCAGTGATTTTTTTCGTGACTGCGACATTATGGCGGACACATCGGACACTTTTGACACATTTTTGGGACCATTGTCATTTTTACAGCACTCAGTGCTATAAAAATGCACTGATTACTGTAAAAATGACACACTGGCAGTGAAGGGGTTAACCACTAGGTGGCGCTGTAGGGGTTAAGTGTTCCCTGCATTGTGTTTCTAACTGTAGGGGGGATGGGCTCTGTGTCACATGGCACCAATTTCCTCTCCGAGTACACGGAGCCGAGATCCGTGTCATTGTCCCTAGGCAGAGCAGGGAGATGCTTGTTTACACAAGCATCTCCCTGCTCTATACCTCCGTGAGATGATCACGGGATCCCCGCGGTGATCGAGTCCGCGGTACCTGCGGTCCGACTCACGGGGAAGGCAGCAGGGTCGCGAGCGCGCTGCCGGCCAGTTGGGAGGTATGCTCAATGCAATACATGAACTGTAAAGGAAATGTGTGCAGTGCAAGTTGAGAATCAGAAGATTCATTATTGCAACAAAAAAACAAGTTTCCTGCCTCCTTTTTTATTTGTACAGTTAAAAAGTAATTCTACATATAAAACAGACAGCGTGATTTCTCTAATAGCACACTCAGACATTCGTTTTTACTATAATGATTGCATGACACAAAGGATGGAGTTTGTATGAAAGGGCATCATTATTTAGGTGTGTCTAGGGAAGTATGATGCCCAAATACAGCCCTACCTATATGTTGTTTAAATGTTTTCCCTAATTATAATTATAATAAGTGGGCTGGGCTATAATATTGGGCTTTAATCTTGAGGGAAAAAAAGTAATAAAGATACTTTTCAGTTATTACTGTTGCACTCCACACAGATAAAAAAAATATATATATATATATATATATATATATATATATATATATATATATATATATATATAGGAAGGCCAGTATGCTGGCCTGAAATTATGGGAGGAGTTCGAGGGGTACTTAAGCAGACCATCCACCACGGTCAGTGTTGGCTCTAGTGCGCGGTACTACATGTCACTGGGCTGACTCTTCCCCACTCACCTCATATTCGTGAGTCGGAGCATGCGATCGCAGGTACATTCCGGCTTCTTTGTTCGGGGTCTTCGACGGCGGTTCCCGCTCACGGTCGCAAGTAGTATCCAAACTTTTCATATCAGGTACAATCTTGCGGTTTGTTATGCTTTCATCCTGCACCCCTTGCATAAAAAGCCTGCCCCTGAGTAGGGATGAGCTTCGTGTTCGAGTCGAACATACGTTCGACTCGAACATCGGCTGTTCGATCGTTCAACGAAGATCGAACGATTTGGGCCGTTCGCGCCAAATTCGAGTGACGCGAACGGCCCACAATGCACTACGCCATCGCAGTGTCATCCAGGCGCTGTGATTGGCCAAGCATGCACTGTGACCCCGCATGCTTGGCCAATCACAGCGCCGGCAGCGAGGAGAGCAATGATTGGCCACAGGCAGGATGCCTGTGGCCAATTATTGCTGAGGGTGTTTAGTACACGCCCCACACTATAAAAGGCCGCCAGCACGGCGGCCTAGTGTAGTGTGTTCCGGAGCAGGGATAGAGCAGCATAGGCAGGGACAGTGACTTTTATTTCTTTCTTGCTTAACCTGGATTCCTTTAGTTTAGGGAAAGAGAAGGATAGGTAGGGAGAGTGTCAGTGTGTTTTGTGCTTGTGCTATAGTGTGCTTAAAAAAAACATTTTTTCTAGGGACAGAAAACTGTAGGTAGGGAGAGTGTCAGTTTCTTTCACTGTGCAAGTCCTTGTTTCTAGGGACTGGGAAGGACAGTGAGTGAATTCTCCTTGTGCTATAGTGTGCTTAAAAAAAACATTTTTTCTAGGGACAGAAAACTGTAGGTAGGGAGAGTGTCAGTTTCTTTCACTGTGCAAGTCCTTGTTTCTAGGGACTGGGAAGGACAGTGAGTGAATTCTCCTTGTGCTATAGTGTGCTTAAAAAAAACATTTTTTCTAGGGACAGAAAACTGTAGGTAGGGAGAGTGTCAGTTTCTTTCACTGTGCAAGTCCTTGTTTCTAGGGACTGGGAAGGACAGTGAGTGAATTCTCCTTGTGCTATAGTGTGCTTAAAAAAAACATTTTTTCTAGGGACAGAAAACTGTAGGTAGGGAGAGTGTCAGTTTCTTTCACTGTGCAAGTCCTTGTTTCCAGGGACCTGGAAGGACATTGAGTGAATTCTCCTTGTGCTATAGTGTGCTTAAAAAAAAACATTTTTTCTAGGGACAGAAAACTGTAGGTAGGGAGAGTGTCAGTTTCTTTCACTGTGCAAGTCCTTGTTTCTAGGGACTGGGAAGGACAGTGAGTGAATTCTCCTTGTGCTATAGTGTGCTTAAAAAAAACATTTTTTCTAGGGACAGAAAACTGTAGGTAGGGAGAGTGTCAGTTTCTTTCACTGTGCAAGTCCTTGTTTCAAGGGACAGAGAAGGACACCTGAAGGTAGCCCTTATTGCTTTTTTACCATCTCCCTGCAGGCCATCTATTAGAATGTCTGGAAGGCAAACAAGGAGAGGCAGACAGTCAGGAGGCAATAAAAGAGGGCAAGCAGGCTCTGTGTCTGGGGGCAACAGTGCTGGTCGTGGACGCAGTGCATTGTCATCAGCACATGGCCATGGGACACGCTTGTCCTTCTTTTCGGCAGCTGGACATGTTGAGCCACATCATGCCGAAGACTTGGTAGAGTGGATGACCAAGCCCTCCTCCTCCTCCTCATCCTCTCTCACCCAGGCTCAGGGTACTGGCAAAGCAGCTGCCAAAGCGTCCTCTTCCCTGGTATCAATGTCAGACTCATCATCAGTCACTCCTTCCCTAGACCCACCATGTCCTCCTCCTGAGGAGTCCCCCGAACTGTTTGAGCACAGTGTTGGGTACATGCTCCAGGAGGATGCCCAGCGTTTCGAAGGGTCTGATGATGAAACCCAGCTACAGGAAGGCAGTAGGGTGAGAGCAGACAGAGGGGATGCTCAAGAAGGACACCAATCTGGCAGTCATGTTCCAGCAGCTGCAGCATACTGCCAGATTGGCTCCAGTGATGAGGAGGGAGGGGATGATGAGGTCACTGACTCCACGTGGGTGCCTAATAGGAGAGAGGAGGAGGAGGATGAGGAGGAGGCACATCTCCAACGAGACAGGATGCCTTTTGGTGGCCAGCGTAAGGGCAGTACACCGACGGAATCACACCGCAGAGCTCCGCCTGTGCAGGGCGCTGCCTCTGCCCGTCATTCAAAAAGTTCCTTGGTGTGGGCCTTTTTTGAGGCTAGTGCATCAGATCGCACAGCTGCTGTTTGCAACATATGTCTCAAGCGTATATCGCGTGGCCAAAACATCAGCCGCTTGGGTACCACATGCCTGACCAGACATATGTTGACCTGCCATGCAGCTCGTTGGCAAGCCTACCTCAAAGACCCACACCAAAGAACAAAGCGGACCTCTCCTTGCACCGCATCAGCTGGGATCTCCAACCCCACTATAACTTCAGTCCTCTCTGAAACATGCACTGAGAGGAATGAAGGTGTAGAATTAGGTGTGTCACAGCCAAGTACTTGCGGCCACTCTGCTAGCAGTACACCGACGTCCGATTCTAGCAGGCAAATTTCCCTGCCCCAGCTGCTGGACCGTCGAAAGAAGTTCACTCCCAGCCATCCACATGCCCAGCGGTTGAATGCTAGCTTGGCTAAATTGCTAGCGCTTCAACTGCTGCCTTTTCAGTTGGTAGACTCGGCCCCCTTCCGTGAGTTTGTGCAATGTGCGGTTCCTCAGTGGCAGGTTCCCAAACGCCACTTTTTCTCACGGAAGGCTATTCCGGCTCTCTACCGGCATGTGGAAGGCAATGTCTTGGCCTCGCTGGACAGGGCGGTCAGCGGTAAGGTGCATATTACCGCTGACTCATGGTCCAGCAGGCATGGACAGGGACGTTACCTTTCTTTCACGGCCCATTGGGTCACTCTTTTGGCAGCTGGGAAGGATGCAGGACAAGGTGCAGTAGTGTTGGAGGTTGTCCAACCGCCACGCCTCCAAAATGCTACTACTGGTTGTGACACACCTCTCTCCTCCACCCCCTCCTCTTCTTCTTCCTCCATGGCCTCTTCCTGTGGTTTGTCCTATGAACCAGCGGTGCTCCGTAGCCGTTCACGGGGCTACGCAAGTACGCAGGCAAAAAGATGCCATGCCGTGCTTGCGCTGGTGTGTTTGGGGGACAGAAGCCACACTGGGGCAGAGGTCCTGTCTGCTCTGCAGGGCCAGGCCGAGAGGTGGTTGACGCCACGCCAGCTTAAGCCAGGAATGGTGGTTTGCGACAATGGCACCAACCTCCTCTCCGCCCTCCGACAGGGACAACTGACCCATGTGCCCTGTGTGGCTCACGTCCTTAACCTGGTGGTGCAGCGGTTCTTGGGCAGGTACCCGGGCTTACAGGATGTCCTGAGGCAGGCCAGGAAAGTCTGTGTGCATTTCCGCAGATCTTATAATGCCAGTGCTCGCCTGGCTGAGCTGCAAAAGGAGTTGAACCTTCCCAAGAACCGCCTTATATGTGACATGCCCACCAGGTGGAACTCAACGTTGGCCATGCTGCAGCGGCTGCACACGCAGCAGAGGGCCATCAATGAGTACCTGTGCGACTACGGCACCAGGACAGGGTCAGGGGAGCTTGTTTTTTTTTCTCCACGCCAGTGGGGCATGATCAGGGATGCATGCACTGTCCTGGCACCATTTGAGGAGGCCACGAGGATGGTGAGCAGTGACAGTGCATGCATCAGTGACACTGTACCTCTTGTCCACCTGTTGGAGCACACGCTGCGTGGAATAATGGACAGGGCACTTGAGGCAGAACAGAGGCAGGAAGAGGAGGACTTCCTTGCCTCTCAAGGCCCCCTTTACCCAGACAGTGTTCCTTCTGTCCCACCCATCGCACAGGAAGAGGAAGAGGAGGAGGAGGAGGAGGAGGAGGAGGATTGTGTCAGCATGGAGGTGGAGGCTGGCACTCAGCATCATCAGCAGCAGTCTTTTAGGGATGATTTACAGTCCCAAGAAACCAGTGGACTTGTACGTGGCTGGGAGGAGGTGACTGCGGATCATGTCGTCCTTAGTGACCCAGAGGACTCCGGAGCGAATGCCTCAGCAAACCTACGCTGCATGGCCTCCCTGATCCTGCAAAGTCTGCGGAAGGATCCTCGTATTCTTCGGATCAAGGAGAGGGACCATTACTGGCTGGCCACTCTCCTTGATCCACGGTACAAGGGTAAGGTTGCGGACCTTATGTTACCGTCGCAGAGGGAGCAGAGGATGAGACAACTCCGGGAGGCCTTGCAGAAAGGTCTGTGCAACGCGTTCCCGGAGACTGGGAGGTTACAAACTCCTGGTCCAGGACAACGAGTTGCTGAGGCTTCGGCCAGTCAAAGAAGGAGCGGTGGGGAAGGTGGCCGTCTGACCGATGCGTTCAGACAATTCTTTAGTCCGCAGCCCCAAAGTATGATTGGTTCCAGCAACCATCGCCAGCGTCTGATAAACATGGTGCAGGAATATCTAGGGGCAAGGTCAGACTTGGACACCTTCCCCACCGAAAATCCTCTGGCTTACTGGGTCTTGAGGATGGATCACTGGCCAGAGCTTGCACAGTATGCAATTGAGCTACTGGCCTGTCCTGCATCCAGCGTTCTTTCGGAACGCACATTCAGTGCTGCTGGAGGATTTGTCACGGATCACAGGGTGCGCCTGTCCACCGACTCGGTTGATCGACTGACTTTCATCAAGATGAACCAGTCTTGGATCACCACCAGCTACCACACACCTGATGCTGATATAACAGACTAATTGATTTTAACATGTCACGTCCCTTCAAGACTGATGCTGATGCTGAGTGCCTGTGCTGTTATGTTGACTGGCTATCCTCCTCCTCCGAGTCCTCAATGATACGATTGATGATGATAGCTTGGAAGATCATTTTTGTTTATGGGTGCCGCCACCAGTGGCTAAGGCCCAATTTTTCAGCCCCTGTTTTACAGGGGCGTGTACTTACAATTTTTTTAGCAATAATTTGCCATAGGGCTCATTGCTGTGCTCCAAGTACAGTATCTGTGAGGGGTTGTAGTGTTGTGCCACCAGTGCCTAAGGCCCAATTTTTCAGCCCCTGTTTAACAGGGGCGTGTCATTACAATTTTTGAAGCAATACTTTGCAACAGGGCTCATTGCTGTGCTCCAAGTACAGTATCTGTGAGGGGTTGTAGTGTTGTGCCACCAGTGCCTAAGGCCCAATTTTTCAGCCCCTGTTTAACAGGGGCGTGTCATTACAATTTTTGAAGCAATACTTTGCAACAGGGCTCATTGCTGTGCTCCAAGTACAGTATCTGTGAGGGGTTGTAGTGTTGTGCCACCAGTGCCTAAGGCCCAATTTTTCAGCCCCTGTTCAACAGGGGCATGCAATTACAATTCTTGATGTAATAATTCACAGCAGGGCCCATTCCTGCACCCACCAAGAGTAAGTCTGAGGGCTTACAGTGTTGTGGCAACGCCACCACCACCACCACCACGAAAGGCCCAATTTTTCAGCCCCTGTTCAAAAGGGGCATGTAATTACAATTCTTGATCTAATAATTCACAGCAGGGCCCATTGCTGCACCCACCAAGAGTAACTGTCAGGGCTTACAGTGTTGTGGCACCAGCACCACCATCAAAGCCCCAATTTTTACTACCACTGTTCAACAATTATATGTAATTAAAATTCCTGATATAATAGTTGACAGCAGGGCGTTCCAGCACCAACCAAGAGTAACTGTGAGTGCTTACAGTGTTGTGCCAACACCAACAACTAAGGGGCCTATTTCTGCAGAGTATATACGGCAGGTCCCTACTTTCAAACATCCAACTTACAAACGACTCCTACTTGCAAACGAAAGAAGACAACAGGAAGTGAGAGGAAGGAAAATTCTCTCCTGTAAGAATAAATATGGGAGAAAGGTGTCTCCTCTGTACTGATGCTTTATCAGAAATCCTTGTTTCAAGAAAAACACCACATTTCAAAAACAGTTGTCATTGGGACGGAAAGTGAGGTGAAATGTTCTGAACAGGGGCACAGACAGCAAAACAAATGTTACAGGGGTGATAACCCTTACCTATGTTTTCCAAAAAGTTTAAAAATAGATTTTTGGGCTGGAGCTACACTTCAACAATGTACCTGTTCAAAATTACAAACAGATTCTACATAAGAACAAACCTACAGTCCCTGTCTTGTATGCACCGCCTGTATACGGCTGTTCAGAGTATATAGGGCCTTTTTTATTTTATGTGCGGGGTTCCCCTTAATATCCATACAAGACCCAAAGGGGCTGGTAATGGGCTGGGGTAGGGGGGGGGGTCATGGGGTAGCTATGCCATTTTTCTTAAAGATTTTCATCCATATTACCGGGACCAGACATTACATTAAAGCCGCAAGAAGTTTTAAATGGCTTTTTTTTCCTTTAGAAGTGTCATTTTGTGCAGGGACAGTTCTAAACACGGGAAACACGTGGCACTTCACAGGCATACTTTAGACACCCCCCAGGTACGATATTTAAAGGAATATTTGACTTTTTTTTTTCACTTTATGCATCATTAAAATGACTGCTCCCGAAAAACGACCGTTTTTAAAACTTCTTTTTGCATTGATACATGTCCCCTGGTGCAGAACCCGGGTTCCCAAACCCTTTTTAGGACAATAACATGCATAATAGTTGTTATAATTAGCACTTTAGAATTCGAACGTTCGCATCCATTGTATTTAATAGGGTTCTAATGTTCGTACGAACTTTCGGTCCGTTCGCGGGTTCTGGTGCGAACCGAACCCGGGGGTGTTCGGCTCATCACTACCCCTGAGTTGTTGTCGCTCGTATTCAGGCATCATTCACCACAGGCGTAGTACATTTATAAGTTCCTTCTGCCAAACCTACGATTCATTCGTACATCCAAGTCTCCGAGCCGCTGTCGGTCGTTGCCCGATAACACCCGCCATAGGCTTCACTGGTTATAAAAGTCACTGTCCATGGGATTCAAGTCTCATTCATTTGGTGATGAGAATGTATTGTTTGTATGGGTTTCTGTGGCTGAGCAAGGTGGTAATTAGACCCACCTGGTGCCTTCTCTGCACTGGATTAGCCTGGGGGGATGGGTGTTTGATAGGTGTTAGCTTTCAGAGCAAGGGGTGGTGTTGCCTTATGAGAAATTTTTATGAATAATTTCCTTGTAAACTGGGAAAATCTGTTCATATATATATATAAGTTAGAATAAGAAATGTGTGTATCGGTAAGGGTTAACTGAGATGACAAGCTGGGAGAGAGAAAGATCTAATTACCGGTCCTCTTATGGAATATGCATGAATGCTGGGTGACAAGTGTGCGGAGTCGTATGGTCTGACGAACTAACTTAGTATTCAAACAAACTAGAAAGAGATCGCAGCTGAAAGAGGCAGTCTATGCGGCTGCGGCTTAATTCACTAGATAAAGGCATATGTATTCTCCCATACTAACGAACCATTATCCATTTAAGGGGTAATTCTTCCTGGCTAGTTCCATGCATAGCTAAGCGCCCCATTCAAGGGACGTTAACGACCTCCAGTTTAATTAACTTCAAATTCAATCATCGCTAAAGAGTGGGTAGTGTGGGAAAATAATATAACGATAGGAAGGAGGAGAGAATTAACAGTAGCCAATCGTAGCCGCCCTGGGTTAGTCAATGGAAGAGGACTCCATAAAAAGGACCACCCTAATTCATTAGAGTGGGAGAGAGATGAGGTAACCTGGGCCCAGGATTCATTATAGGTAATTATCAGACCCTCTCCCAGCACTTACAGTATACTAACATGTTCATATGTTTGTCTGTCTATTTGTAATGTATATACTCTGTATTGTAACCTAACACTAATATTTACTACTTTGTATTTAAACTAATATTTACCCCCTTGCCTAAAGACTGTAAATGTTTGCGGTGTATTAGATAGACTAATGACCATTCTTTAATAAATGCTTATTATATTTGAAGCTTTCAAATCTTGTCAAAGAACTATCATTTTAACATACATCATATTAAGTTGAGCTATTAAATATTAAATATTGAAAAGTAACATTTAAACGGCAACAGTTGGCGACCACGAAGTTAAGTACAGGACTGAAAGCATTTAATATAATAACAAAATCTGTATATTAGAGATTAAGGTTATTAGGGGGAATTCAAGTTGAGTCAGCTTATTCAATCTATCTAGGGAAAATATAGGTAAATATTTTTGTTTTATTAGTGGGTATTACCTCCAAGGAGAGAATATACACCACAGGTTATTTATTTTTTTATCCCAAAATCATAATTGATAAAATACTTTGGATGTACCATTATAACCGGTCAATTTAATGGGGAGGAAGTACAGAATGGGAAAATTTTTGTTTTAATAATTGTTGTTTATGAGACACTTAAATAGTGATCCGTGGTTTTGAAAAAAAAAAAGATTTTTTTTTTAAAAAACAAAAACATTTTTGCCTTGATTTGTGTTGTTTTATTGGAAGGACGACACTGAAATCGTGGTCCTTGGTTTTGTGGAGAAAAAGTGTATTTACTTTTTTTTTGCAATTTATTAATTTTAATTTAAAATTTTTGTTATTGAATTATTATTATTTTTTTTAATAATTCTTGTTATCATAAATTTTTGGTAACCTGGCTTAGTTTTAGCCTTTATTTTATTTTAGTTTTGTTTTTATTTTTTTTGTTTAAATCACAGACACGTGCTTGTGTTCTGGTGTGTGTAGGTTGAAACAGGCTCAATAGGGTTTTTGCTTGTTATTTAATTTGCATGTCCACTAACATTAAAAATAGGACATTGCAAATAACCTACAAGAGATTTTTTTTTTCTTTACTCTTATTTTGGTTTTTGGTTTTTATTGTACCTTTTTTTTTAACTGGGAGAAGTTACAAGCAGTAATATTCTCATTGGTGTCAATTAAAGTACAAGTCTGTGGAAGTCTTGCTACTGAAACCTGAGAAAGATTATTAGGATTTTAAAAAGGTGCATTGAATTTTTTTTTTTGTTTTTTGTTTTTGTTTTGTTTTTTCTACTGAATTGAGTGTTACAAATAGTAGTGTAAACACTGCCGTGTTGACATTCCTATTATCAGACTACAGGTATTCATTCTAATTGATCCCTGTGGGGCTTCTATTGTCCCTTGGTCTATTGAGTAGGCTCAGACAAGATAGGCTAAATGCTATTGTTAGTATAATTAGTTTTCCCCACCAATCTAAAAGATTGTTTATTGAGAGCTGGAAAATATTGTTTAACTTTTACTATATTTTCTGCAGCTTATTTCATTTGAGTTCCTATTTATTGTTTTTTTTTTGCTTCCTTTTCTTTTTTGTTTTCCTTTTACTGTAATCACAAGGGAATTTATAGTATAAGGGAACAATTAATTTAATTTAGCTCACAAATTGTGCATACTATCACAATGGCTGCCATGACCTGTCTAGAAAGTTTTGTAGCAACTTATACTCTTAAACATAAGAGCAATGAATTTGCCTGTGATGCTAAATTATTGGAAGAACAAGCAAAAGCAACCAAAAATAACAAAAAGCTTAAAAGTCTAGCCTTCGCAGGCATATATGCGGCATCCATGGCTATGAAGGCTAAAATACAGAAATTGAAAGATATAGTCTATAATCAAAATATTACAATTTATGAGAGGGAAAAGGAGAATACAGCTTTACAAAGCCAATTACAAACCTTAACTACCCTTAATCAAATAGTTAATGCCTCACAGGAGGAAAATTGTAAAAATTACAAATTGGCCCAAAAAGATGTGGTACAATATAAAAGCATGCTAACTAAAGCTGACACTGAACTGGACCATATAACAAGTGCATACAAAGTGCTAGATCGCACACAGGGCACGCAAACAGAGCCACAGTTGCTACAAACAATTTCAATCCTTAAAGGACAGACTATGGCCAGCACATGCGAACATAGTAATGCTACAGCACCTACTTGTGCCTATGAAATTGGGGATACTGAGAAATATGAAGAGTATTGGGGAGAGGAAGATATGGATCCTAATTCTACTTTTCCGGTGGCAATGGGAGAAATCGCAGAGCCACAGGAAAATCGAGAATGCACCATGGTCATAGACCCACCAGACAATGGGGACCAGCTATCCACAAATGAGGAGCATGTCAAGTTCCCCATCATGGTTAGGACCCAGATCTCCTCCTCTACTGAAGGAAATCAAACATTTTTGGGGTTTGATAATGAAGGAAATGAGGGGATGTCCAATGTATATCCAATTCAACCGGTAAAAATACTTATGGGTGTGGCTGATTTCATTGACAAAATTAAATCTAGTGAACACATGACTTCATATGCAACCATGACAGATATTTTAACTGATTTTTCTTCCCCAAAGAATCTTTTTCAGTACATTGACAATTTACTTAAAGCCACATGCGACAAAGAAAAGCATTTGCTGCTATTGGAGGAACTCCTACGGATCCTAGGAAAAACGGAACTGAAGTGTAATCCCATTAAGGCACAATTGTTGCAGGAATTTGTGTCTTCTCTTGGGATTACAGTGACAGCATACGGTAGTAAGATAGGAACTGAGAAGGTAGAAACCAGTCTACAATTACCTCTGTCAGTAAGTATGCCTACTCTCAGATCTTTCCTAGGAATGGTAAATTATTTGCGGCCTTTCATCCCTGATTGTGCCTAAAAGTCTGCACCACTGTATGATTGGTGGAAAAAGGATACCCGATGGCACTGGACTGAGCAACACACCAATCCAGTGCAGGAGCTTAAAGAAGCTTTAGCGCAAGCGCCAGCATTAGCCAACCCAAAGTACCAACTGCCCTTTCACAGTGAGACTGCCATATCAGAGACAACCATGTCAGCGGTTCTGTCACAGGAAAACTATTGGCCTCGGTTGCTCCATGATCGAGACAAACACACAAATAATTCTTCCACTAGGGCCCATGGCCTCCTTTACCAAGGAGTACCACAGGAATGTGATATCATACCACAATCAGTTGCGCAACAATTCTTTAGACCTTTGTCAGCAAAGGAAAATGTCCCTGAAAATGCAGTCCAAATTTTCACAGATGGATCATGTTTTTACGTGGAGGGTTCACCACATGCAGGATTTGGAATATACCTTAACAATCCACATGCAAAGACCCAAACATCAATCTTTCGGTCATGGCAAGTCAAATCAGCACAATTTGCTGAGCTGGCTTCAATTTCTCATGCCCTAGAACTGATGAAAAGGGACCAAGAAATAGTTTTATACTCAGATTCTGCGTGGGTCTGTAATACTATTACAGAAATTCTGCCCTTCTGGCACGCCCACCAGTACATGTCCTCAGATGGGTCTCCACTTAAACATGTATCCCTGTTGAAATTTATTGTAACATTGGTGCAAAAGTTGCCAGTCAAACCATGGGGGTGCAAAGTAAAAGGTAATTTAGGCACTGCCCCATACTGGGAACAAAATGAGGTAGCGGATTGTTTGGCCAAACAAGGAGCACAAGGGGGGGAGATCTGGGAAATTCCTTGGAATTTACTGGATTCAGTCTTGTGCCCCAGCGTTTGTGCCCTCACAAAATCCTGCAACTAAAATGTTCTGCTTTCTTCCCTTTTAGAGCCATGAAGTCGAGGTGGATTGTGATCCTGCTCCATCTGATCGGACACACCAAGGGAGAGGAGACTGGAATGTTCATCAGCGTGATCGTTGACCAAGAATCCGGTCTACTACCTAGAAGGGAAATCCATCTCATTGCATGTGTCCCCAAAGACTAACACCCCTGCTCTATCAACTGTGCCCAAAAATACAGTTGCAATCCCCTATTATGAACCAACATCCTTGGAATGCCCATCAATGCAAGAGGGCACCTAGCAGCATAACGGCAACCTCAATCCCATTGATATTGTTTAATAACGTTAAGTTCATTCATGTGCCGTTGGTACTGAATTTGTCCCAGTGGAACATGGCGAATTCGGCTCATGTGCCCGGACAAATGGGTCTGTTTTACTCTTCCTTGCTAGTAGATCTGATTGCCTCCCATGCAAGCCGAACTCAAGATCCATTTGCAGAACCAAACCTCCCTCCCCACAGGGACATTTTCAGATCCAGAAAGTTAAAGGGCGTGGACAGCATACTTGCATCCATCCCAGGACTTTTTGGATCTGGCATGTCAATTTGGAACAGAGCCGATTTGTCAGCGATTCGCAGGCATATCGGAAATTTCGAACAGAAAGAGGGTCAGCAAGTGCTGAAACCAGTTCTGCAGGGTGTTGAGGGGCTTGCAGAGGAGGAAAGGTTTACGGTGTATAACATGAAAGACATTGCCCATTTGTTTGAAAAGACACAACAGAAAATAAATGAAATCATAAATATAAATAATCAGAAAGCTAGAGAGGATGGTATGGGCAAAGAGGTAATATGTACGGCGTATGGAAATTTTATCTTAACAAAGGTCACTAATGTCATCCGAGATATACAAGCCGGTAAAATCCCTGATATATTAAAAGATACAGACCTTACCCAGTGGTATTGTACTCACACTAATACTAGTGGTGGAATGAATGTACGTTCGGGAAACAAGTGCAAACCTTTGCCGGTTTCCACAATTCGAAATATAGGGATAGTGACACCACACCCAAATAGAGGGCCAGTTGCTTGCAAGAAGAGCCAGTCACTGTGCACTTACCGTGACCTACTGTACGTGTCCTTCACAATGTCACTGCCCGTGTTCCATCCACAAGATGACTACTTTAACACAATGGCATCCATACACTCCCTCGGATACCTCGAAAATGACGTGTACAAGGAAAGGTTGCACCTCCCCGAAATGCTTATTCAAGTTCAAGGGCGATGGAAAGCACCGCACACTGCCTGCTGCACTGTCAAAGACAATCGATACTTATGCCGTTGTGATGTGTTCGAAATTGACACTCCAGTCTGTGGTCTAAGCAATGACCCGGTTCCCACAGCCAAAGTAGCAAGGGACCCCCAACTGGAAAGTCCACGCCAACCACCTCAAGAAACCAGTCCAAATGAGATGGAAGCTAACTGCCCTGTAAAGTTGTCAAAATGGAGAACACCAAGCACAAGGGTCACCTACCACATGGATGGACTGTACTGTGTCGTTACCAATCACCAGACCTTTCTCTATGGGGGTCAGTCGTGTCCAATACCCTATCCAAATTTTTGCTTCGTTCCACATGAGTACACTACTATTGGGGAAACGGTAGTAACACCCATACCAGTGTTAACAGAAGACTATATCATTGAAAGTACCCCTGATGTCCCAGATCCTATCACATACATACCCCATTTTGATGTACAAATTGATACTCTGTCATTAAACCTTCACAATCTGCTTGCAAGGAAGGACACCCATATAATTCAAATTAGTAATGATATGGTGAAAACAGGAAAAAGGTTGAATGAACTTTTACATGATGGGGATTTCGGCTTAGTCACAACTAGGACCTGGGTGGAAATGGGAATAAAAGGTTCTCATATTGCAATGTGGGGTACTGATTTTCATGACGGGCATGGAGATATATCTTGGCCGACTTCTAAGATGGCAGAGGGAGAAACTTAACAATTTAACGGAAATTAGACATAAACAATTACTCACTTAAGTGTGGCCTCGTCTCATCTGTCTCAACTTGCCACAAGGGGTCATCTGTTGCCTTATGAGAAATTTTTATGAATAATTTCCTTGTAAACTGGGAATATCTGTTCATATATATATATATAAGTTAGAATAAGAAATGTGTGTATCGGTAAGGGTTAACTGAGATGACAAGCTGGGAGAGAGAAAGATCTAATTACCGGTCCTCTTATGGAATATGCATGAATGCTGGGTGACAAGTGTGCGGAGTCGTATGGTCTGACGAACTAACTTAGTATTCAAACAAACTAGAAAGAGATCGCAGCTGAAAGAGGCAGTCTATGCGGCTGCGGCTTAATTCACTAGATAAAGGCATATGTATTCTCCCATACTAACGAACCATTATCCATTTAAGGGGTAATTCTTCCTGGCTAGTTCCATGCATAGCTAAGCGCCCCATTCAAGGGACGTTAACGACCTCCAGTTTAATTAACTTCAAATTCAATCATCGCTAAAGAGTGGGTAGTGTGGGAAAATAATATAACGATAGGAAGGAGGAGAGAATTAACAGTAGCCAATCGTAGCCGCCCTGGGTTAGTCAATGGAAGAGGACTCCATAAAAAGGACCACCCTAATTCATTAGAGTGGGAGAGAGATGAGGTAACCTGGGCCCAGGATTCATTATAGGTAATTATCAGACCCTCTCCCAGCACTTACAGTATACTAACATGTTCATATGTTTGTCTGTCTATTTGTAATGTATATACTCTGTATTGTAACCTAACACTAATATTTACTACTTTGTATTTAAACTAATATTTACCCCCTTGCCTAAAGACTGTAAATGTTTGCGGTGTATTAGATAGACTAATGACCATTCTTTAATAAATGCTTATTATATTTGAAGCTTTCAAATCTTGTCAAAGAACTATCATTTTAACATACATCATATTAAGTTGAGCTATTAAATATTAAATATTGAAAAGTAACATTTAAACGGCAACAGTTGGCGACCACGAAGTTAAGTACAGGACTGAAAGCATTTAATATAATAACAAAATCTGTATATTAGAGATTAAGGTTATTAGGGGGAATTCAAGTTGAGTCAGCTTATTCAATCTATCTAGGGAAAATATAGGTAAATATTTTTGTTTTATTAGTGGGTATTACCTCCAAGGAGAGAATATACACCACAGGTTATTTATTTTTTTATCCCAAAATCATAATTGATAAAATACTTTGGATGTACCATTATAACCGGTCAATTTAATGGGGAGGAAGTACAGAATGGGAAAATTTTTGTTTTAATAATTGTTGTTTATGAGACACTTAAATAGTGATCCGTGGTTTTGAAAAAAAAAAAGATTTTTTTTTTACAAAGCAAAAACATTTTTGCCTTGATTTGTGTTGTTTTATTGGAAGGACGACACTGAAATCGTGGTCCTTGGTTTTGTGGAGAAAAAGTGTATTTACTTTTTTTTTGCAATTTATTAATTTTAATTTAAAATTTTTGTTATTGAATTATTATTATTTTTTTTAATAATTCTTGTTATCATAAATTTTTGGTAACCTGGCTTAGTTTTAGCCTTTATTTTATTTTAGTTTTGTTTTTATTTTTTTTGTTTAAATCACAGACACGTGCTTGTGTTCTGGTGTGTGTAGGTTGAAACAGGCTCAATAGGGTTTTTGCTTGTTATTTAATTTGCATGTCCACTAACATTAAAAATAGGACATTGCAAATAACCTACAAGAGATTTTTTTTTTCTTTACTCTTATTTTGGTTTTTGGTTTTTATTGTACCTTTTTTTTTAACTGGGAGAAGTTACAAGCAGTAATATTCTCATTGGTGTCAATTAAAGTACAAGTCTGTGGAAGTCTTGCTACTGAAACCTGAGAAAGATTATTAGGATTTTAAAAAGGTGCATTGAATTTTTTTTTTTGTTTTGTTTTTTCTACTGAATTGAGTGTTACAAATAGTAGTGTAAACACTGCCGTGTTGACATTCCTATTATCAGACTACAGGTATTCATTCTAATTGATCCCTGTGGGGCTTCTATTGTCCCTTGGTCTATTGAGTAGGCTCAGACAAGATAGGCTAAATGCTATTGTTAGTATAATTAGTTTTCCCCACCAATCTAAAAGATTGTTTATTGAGAGCTGGAAAATATTGTTTAACTTTTACTATATTTTCTGCAGCTTATTTCATTTGAGTTCCTATTTATTGTTTTTTTTTTTTTTGCTTCCTTTTCTTTTTTGTTTTCCTTTTACTGTAATCACAAGGGAATTTATAGTATAAGGGAACAATTAATTTAATTTAGCTCACAAATTGTGCATACTATCACAATGGCTGCCATGACCTGTCTAGAAAGTTTTGTAGCAACTTATACTCTTAAACATAAGAGCAATGAATTTGCCTGTGATGCTAAATTATTGGAAGAACAAGCAAAAGCAACCAAAAATAACAAAAAGCTTAAAAGTCTAGCCTTCGCAGGCATATATGCGGCATCCATGGCTATGAAGGCTAAAATACAGAAATTGAAAGATATAGTCTATAATCAAAATATTACAATTTATGAGAGGGAAAAGGAGAATACAGCTTTACAAAGCCAATTACAAACCTTAACTACCCTTAATCAAATAGTTAATGCCTCACAGGAGGAAAATTGTAAAAATTACAAATTGGCCCAAAAAGATGTGGTACAATATAAAAGCATGCTAACTAAAGCTGACACTGAACTGGACCATATAACAAGTGCATACAAAGTGCTAGATCGCACACAGGGCACGCAAACAGAGCCACAGTTGCTACAAACAATTTCAATCCTTAAAGGACAGACTATGGCCAGCACATGCGAACATAGTAATGCTACAACACCTACTTGTGCCTATGAAATTGGGGATACTGAGAAATATGAAGAGTATTGGGGAGAGGAAGATATGGATCCTAATTCTACTTTTCCGGTGGCAATGGGAGAAATCGCAGAGCCACAGGAAAATCGAGAATGCACCATGGTCATAGACCCACCAGACAATGGGGACCAGCTATCCACAAATGAGGAGCATGTCAAGTTCCCCATCATGGTTAGGACCCAGATCTCCTCCTCTACTGAAGGAAATCAAACATTTTTGGGGTTTGATAATGAAGGAAATGAGGGGATGTCCAATGTATATCCAATTCAACCGGTAAAAATACTTATGGGTGTGGCTGATTTCATTGACAAAATTAAATCTAGTGAACACATGACTTCATATGCAACCATGACAGATATTTTAACTGATTTTTCTTCCCCAAAGAATCTTTTTCAGTACATTGACAATTTACTTAAAGCCACATGCGACAAAGAAAAGCATTTGCTGCTATTGGAGGAACTCCTACGGATCCTAGGAAAAACGGAACTGAAGTGTAATCCCATTAAGGCACAATTGTTGCAGGAATTTGTGTCTTCTCTTGGGATTACAGTGACAGCATACGGTAGTAAGATAGGAACTGAGAAGGTAGAAACCAGTCTACAATTACCTCTGTCAGTAAGTATGCCTACTCTCAGATCTTTCCTAGGAATGGTAAATTATTTGCGGCCTTTCATCCCTGATTGTGCCTAAAAGTCTGCACCACTGTATGATTGGTGGAAAAAGGATACCCGATGGCACTGGACTGAGCAACACACCAATCCAGTGCAGGAGCTTAAAGAAGCTTTAGCGCAAGCGCCAGCATTAGCCAACCCAAAGTACCAACTGCCCTTTCACAGTGAGACTGCCATATCAGAGACAACCATGTCAGCGGTTCTGTCACAGGAAAACTATTGGCCTCGGTTGCTCCATGATCGAGACAAACACACAAATAATTCTTCCACTAGGGCCCATGGCCTCCTTTACCAAGGAGTACCACAGGAATGTGATATCATACCACAATCAGTTGCGCAACAATTCTTTAGACCTTTGTCAGCAAAGGAAAATGTCCCTGAAAATGCAGTCCAAATTTTCACAGATGGATCATGTTTTTACGTGGAGGGTTCACCACATGCAGGATTTGGAATATACCTTAACAATCCACATGCAAAGACCCAAACATCAATCTTTCGGTCATGGCAAGTCAAATCAGCACAATTTGCTGAGCTGGCTTCAATTTCTCATGCCCTAGAACTGATGAAAAGGGACCAAGAAATAGTTTTATACTCAGATTCTGCGTGGGTCTGTAATACTATTACAGAAATTCTGCCCTTCTGGCACGCCCACCAGTACATGTCCTCAGATGGGTCTCCACTTAAACATGTATCCCTGTTGAAATTTATTGTAACATTGGTGCAAAAGTTGCCAGTCAAACCATGGGGGTGCAAAGTAAAAGGTAATTTAGGCACTGCCCCATACTGGGAACAAAATGAGGTAGCGGATTGTTTGGCCAAACAAGGAGCACAAGGGGGGGAGATCTGGGAAATTCCTTGGAATTTACTGGATTCAGTCTTGTGCCCCAGCGTTTGTGCCCTCACAAAATCCTGCAACTAAAATGTTCTGCTTTCTTCCCTTTTAGAGCCATGAAGTCGAGGTGGATTGTGATCCTGCTCCATCTGATCGGACACACCAAGGGAGAGGAGACTGGAATGTTCATCAGCGTGATCGTTGACCAAGAATCCGGTCTACTACCTAGAAGGGAAATCCATCTCATTGCATGTGTCCCCAAAGACTAACACCCCTGCTCTATCAACTGTGCCCAAAAATACAGTTGCAATCCCCTATTATGAACCAACATCCTTGGAATGCCCATCAATGCAAGAGGGCACCTAGCAGCATAACGGCAACCTCAATCCCATTGATATTGTTTAATAACGTTAAGTTCATTCATGTGCCGTTGGTACTGAATTTGTCCCAGTGGAACATGGCGAATTCGGCTCATGTGCCCGGACAAATGGGTCTGTTTTACTCTTCCTTGCTAGTAGATCTGATTGCCTCCCATGCAAGCCGAACTCAAGATCCATTTGCAGAACCAAACCTCCCTCCCCACAGGGACATTTTCAGATCCAGAAAGTTAAAGGGCGTGGACAGCATACTTGCATCCATCCCAGGACTTTTTGGATCTGGCATGTCAATTTGGAACAGAGCCGATTTGTCAGCGATTCGCAGGCATATCGGAAATTTCGAACAGAAAGAGGGTCAGCAAGTGCTGAAACCAGTTCTGCAGGGTGTTGAGGGGCTTGCAGAGGAGGAAAGGTTTACGGTGTATAACATGAAAGACATTGCCCATTTGTTTGAAAAGACACAACAGAAAATAAATGAAATCATAAATATAAATAATCAGAAAGCTAGAGAGGATGGTATGGGCAAAGAGGTAATATGTACGGCGTATGGAAATTTTATCTTAACAAAGGTCACTAATGTCATCCGAGATATACAAGCCGGTAAAATCCCTGATATATTAAAAGATACAGACCTTACCCAGTGGTATTGTACTCACACTAATACTAGTGGTGGAATGAATGTACGTTCGGGAAACAAGTGCAAACCTTTGCCGGTTTCCACAATTCGAAATATAGGGATAGTGACACCACACCCAAATAGAGGGCCAGTTGCTTGCAAGAAGAGCCAGTCACTGTGCACTTACCGTGACCTACTGTACGTGTCCTTCACAATGTCACTGCCCGTGTTCCATCCACAAGATGACTACTTTAACACAATGGCATCCATACACTCCCTCGGATACCTCGAAAATGACGTGTACAAGGAAAGGTTGCACCTCCCCGAAATGCTTATTCAAGTTCAAGGGCGATGGAAAGCACCGCACACTGCCTGCTGCACTGTCAAAGACAATCGATACTTATGCCGTTGTGATGTGTTCGAAATTGACACTCCAGTCTGTGGTCTAAGCAATGACCCGGTTCCCACAGCCAAAGTAGCAAGGGACCCCCAACTGGAAAGTCCACGCCAACCACCTCAAGAAACCAGTCCAAATGAGATGGAAGCTAACTGCCCTGTAAAGTTGTCAAAATGGAGAACACCAAGCACAAGGGTCACCTACCACATGGATGGACTGTACTGTGTCGTTACCAATCACCAGACCTTTCTCTATGGGGGTCAGTCGTGTCCAATACCCTATCCAAATTTTTGCTTCGTTCCACATGAGTACACTACTATTGGGGAAACGGTAGTAACACCCATACCAGTGTTAACAGAAGACTATATCATTGAAAGTACCCCTGATGTCCCAGATCCTATCACATACATACCCCATTTTGATGTACAAATTGATACTCTGTCATTAAACCTTCACAATCTGCTTGCAAGGAAGGACACCCATATAATTCAAATTAGTAATGATATGGTGAAAACAGGAAAAAGGTTGAATGAACTTTTACATGATGGGGATTTCGGCTTAGTCACAACTAGGACCTGGGTGGAAATGGGAATAAAAGGTTCTCATATTGCAATGTGGGGTACTGATTTTCATGACGGGCATGGAGATATATCTTGGCCGACTTCTAAGATGGCAGAGGGAGAAACTTAACAATTTAACGGAAATTAGACATAAACAATTACTCACTTAAGTGTGGCCTCGTCTCATCTGTCTCAACTTGCCACAAGGGGTCATCTGTTGCCTTATGAGAAATTTTTATGAATAATTTCCTTGTAAACTGGGAATATCTGTTCATATATATATATATAAGTTAGAATAAGAAATGTGTGTATCGGTAAGGGTTAACTGAGATGACAAGCTGGGAGAGAGAAAGATCTAATTACCGGTCCTCTTATGGAATATGCATGAATGCTGGGTGACAAGTGTGCGGAGTCGTATGGTCTGACGAACTAACTTAGTATTCAAACAAACTAGAAAGAGATCGCAGCTGAAAGAGGCAGTCTATGCGGCTGCGGCTTAATTCACTAGATAAAGGCATATGTATTCTCCCATACTAACGAACCATTATCCATTTAAGGGGTAATTCTTCCTGGCTAGTTCCATGCATAGCTAAGCGCCCCATTCAAGGGACGTTAACGACCTCCAGTTTAATTAACTTCAAATTCAATCATCGCTAAAGAGTGGGTAGTGTGGGAAAATAATATAACGATAGGAAGGAGGAGAGAATTAACAGTAGCCAATCGTAGCCGCCCTGGGTTAGTCAATGGAAGAGGACTCCATAAAAAGGACCACCCTAATTCATTAGAGTGGGAGAGAGATGAGGTAACCTGGGCCCAGGATTCATTATAGGTAATTATCAGACCCTCTCCCAGCACTTACAGTATACTAACATGTTCATATGTTTGTCTGTCTATTTGTAATGTATATACTCTGTATTGTAACCTAACACTAATATTTACTACTTTGTATTTAAACTAATATTTACCCCCTTGCCTAAAGACTGTAAATGTTTGCGGTGTATTAGATAGACTAATGACCATTCTTTAATAAATGCTTATTATATTTGAAGCTTTCAAATCTTGTCAAAGAACTATCATTTTAACATACATCATATTAAGTTGAGCTATTAAATATTAAATATTGAAAAGTAACATTTAAAAAGCAACAGGTGGCATACACCATACAACCAATTTGTATCAGATTAACTAATACTCCTCACTACCAATTCGTATCGGCTTCATTTCATACATTTTACAACCGATTTGTATCAGATACATTGCATAGGCCGAAGGCTTAACGGCTCCTCACACGCCACACCTTCTACAAACCCCATCGCACCTACTGACGCCCTACACCTACGATACTCTCCCTTCACCCAACTGATGCCCCACACCTCTTACTACACACACCATACACCGAACAGTCCGGTCCGAATCTAGTCGCAAAATATCGGCACTACAGTTCGGACCCTCTGCAATCACAAGCCCCCTCACCTTCGAAACACCAGACAGCCGATCCGAGTCCAGTCGCATCTCCGGCGCATCTCCGGCGCATCAACAACCCCATCCTCACAACACAACCAGACCGATCCAAATCCAGTCGTAGCATCGGCTCTAAGATTCGGATCCTCGGCAAACACAACCGATCCGAGCACAGTCGCATCACCGGCTCAATCGGCTCGGATCTCTAGCATCAAACTTCCCTAACCGATCTGAATCCAGTCGTAGCATCGGCTCTAAGATTCGGATCCTCTGCAAACCCAACCGATCCGAGTCCAGTCGCACCACCGGCTCAAACGACTCGGATCTCCAGCAACAACCTCACTAACCGATCCAAAACACAGTCGTAGCATCGGCTCAACATTTGGATCCCTGGCTAACACTGTCCATCCAAGTCCAGTCGCACCACCGGCTCAAACGACTTGGATCTCTAGCAAACAAACCTCTAACCGATTCCAAACTCAGTCGTAGCATCGGCTCAAACGATTCAGATCGTCGGCAATACAAAGTGCCAGGTCATTACTAGTCGCATCAGCGTTACGATTACATACGAACCATTCCTCAAACCTCACTCTGTACAAAAAATAAAAAAATAAATAAATACAAAAAATAAATAAATAATAAATAAATAAATAAATAAATAAAAATAAAAATAAATTATTAATAAAAAAAACAAAAAAACAAAAACAAATAAATAAATAAAAAAAACAAATATTTAAATAATTAAAAAAAAATTATTAATAAAAATAAATAAATAAATAAATACATTTTTTTTCTCTTTAAAAACCGTCAAAGAATTTACAAACACAACTTACTCCAACTATTCCAGCTTCCTCATGGACGGTCATTCCTACATACTCACAATTCACAAACTTTCCTTCTTTCGCCTTCTCAGTAAGGCTGTGTTCCTCGCAATCGCTGCGAGCATTCGACAAGTGGTTCAAACATCAGCCACTCATCATCTTCAGTAGCAACACGGCTACTCACCATTTTCTCTGTCCCTTTCCCCATGCAGGTCAGTTTGAGTTCCAGTTGGTCCACCCTGCACCAGGTTTGGACAATATTCCCCTCAGGATACAAAAAAAAACAAAAAAAAAAAAACAGGGGGAATTATCTTAGGGCTCACATCTTCACCAGGGAGCCAGCTACTGCTCCAAAACAGCTCTCTGCATCCCCCTCACACAAAAAAAAACAAACAAACAAAAAAAATAAAAAACTATTTCTATGTCACCTTACTACAGGTCCCCGGTCGACCCACTTCTCGACCCCAACTGAGATGTCACTACTAGGGTACAAAACAGATGCATTAATTCAAGGCTCCCCCTTGCTTTCTCCTCGCACTCTTTCACGACACATTGTACTTCACATACACAATTTGACTTGCTCACCAGGCGTTAGTAACTGTCACATACTTCTGTGCACTTCACTCTGTTTTCGAAGAGCGATCCGAGATCCTTCACCACGCAGACAAGGTCACCAACATCCACCTTGCTGGCAGTGCAGGAGTTGGCAGACCGACCACACGTCAATGAACTACAGATCGAAACATTCCTACTTAGCATACCAGACTTCAGCTATCCCACCCCAGTACGCCCTGGGGGCTCTGGTTCATCAGTCTGTGCCGAGCACAGACGGTACCCGAGCATCGGTTACCTAGCCAGTCACCTCCTGGCTCACCTCGGTTGCCACGCACTCTTTTGAGTTTTCTAAATTACACTCAACAGCGCTCGTACGCAAACTAAACTGTCCCCTACGCCTATCGCTCCTTGTCCTGTCCACCCTGCTTTCCTTCTTTCTCCCCGTTTTCTAAATCCTTCTATCCCCTTCAACCTCGCAATCTTATTCTTAACATATGCATTCCCCTCCTTTTAGCCAATGCCATGTCGCGAGCCGACAGCGAAGTCTTCGCCTCTGCCCCGCCGCCAGCCTTCGCGGGTCCAGCGGCCGGCGCTACACAGTCCCCCAGAGCTTGGACCATCCCCAGGCTACGGCCGAACTACGACGTAGGGGCATTCCCTACCTTACCACAGCCAGGAAAGTCAAGCTGTTAGGCTGCTGTTCCATCACCAGCGGCAGCTCTACCAGACACACAAGTTCCGCTGCAGTCGATATCCTCTGCAATTACCCAGCTGCACGCCTTGGTGACCACACTGGCAACTGCAGTCGCCGATGTCCAGGCTAGAGTAGGGGGCCCTGGGAACACGATCAGCTACGCCCCCATCAGCCCCAGTCTCCACCGTCGTTACCGAACCCCCCACTTTTAGGTACGCCCGACGCTTGCACCCTTTCCTTCGCACCTTGTCCCAGCGGGCATCAGGAAGGACATCCTAGGCAGCAAGGACGTGAACCTAGCGTCCTTACTCATTTCGGTACAGGTCATAACAGGGAACAACTCATATGCCTAGGGGGACGTCTCAGTCATCCTAATGGCCAAGAACCCTAGGCTCACTCACAAACTCGAAAGTGACAAAGTTCGTGGTAGCCTCTGGAAGGCTTAGAGATGTAACCAGTCCTCCCAGTCAGACTAGGACGTCCAATTCGAGCACCGGGGTGCGCAGCCATCTACAGCAACTTTAATTTCAAGGGTTGCTTTTACCCCCACCGCAAACTTCTGCACATCTGCCTCCTGTACCAGAAGGCTCTCCCTAGAAATACCTGCGGCTTCAAGTAGCAGAGTCCAGCTTGACTAGGCCACGTGCACTTCGGGCGGCTCGACTTTTCTCTCCTCACATCCAACTCCCTCTCTAGCAGCCTTTCTAGTGCAGGGGGCACTACAGGGTTCCACGCCGGACTCATTACACTGCCTGACTCATTCTTCTAAACATACCCAGTTAAACTCCTTCATACCTTCAGAGGAGTTCTCACAAAAATACTAAACCTCCAGGAGACCTAGAAAATCCAAGAGAGGTCTTTAAAACCTCGGCGTGCCCGTAACTGAGAAGAAAGTAGAAAGCCCAGTACAGTTCATCTCCTTCCTGGAAATCATTCTAGACAAACGCGCCATGCAGGCTAGCCCACCTCTCTGTAAATTGACCCACATCAGGACAGTCGTCCATACGTCTACCGACATGCAAGGGTGCACTAACCCACAGCTACAATCCCTACTGGGCATGCTCAACTCACGATGAGGATCGTCCCTCAAGGGCGATTCTTTATCGCACGCTTCTTAGTGTTCCTCTCCCAGGCACAAGACCCTGACCAAGTCTTTAAGCTAGACGCAGCTGCTATAGCAGGATCTGGCCATGTGGGACCAATTCCTTGAGAACTGGAAAGGTAGACCCTTGTTCATCCCATCAGCGTCCTCTTTGTCACCACAGATAATCATGGACGTAGCAGCTTCCACAAGCTTCGCTGCAATCTTTGGCCATCATTGGTTTACGGGACCGTGACTGTCAGAGATACTCACAATTCCGTGTTTAGTCAGTCCTCCTCTCTATTTGAGATCTACCCCATAGTCGCAGCGGCTCAAGTATGGGGCAGCACCTGGGCAGGACAGACCGCCACGTTCGCCACAGACAACCAGGCTACAGCCACAGTCATTAACAAAGGCAGGTCATAAATCGTTGACCATCATGTCCTTCCCATGCAGGCTGTTGCTACTTCCCCTACAACATCAGCTCAATAGCCTCTGTGTCCACATCCCTGGTCAATGCAATACCTCGGCCGACGCGCTATCCCGCTTAACCATGCCACATCCTTTCACAGGAGCCCGGAGCCGACCCGACCATGTCCGGCATCCCACATTAGTCGCAACCAACTCTGGAATCAAATAGCACCTCCATGGTGCTACCTCCCTCATCAATGCTTCCGATCGTCCAACACACTACAGGTGGCAGCAACCACACTCTAGTACCAAACGCTTACCAGTGACCAGCGCCATACTCCGGGACATGTCTGCTATCCTTTCACATTCTCCCTTCGGTCTATGGCCCAGCCTGGTAATTCAAGCAGCCATTTACCTAGCCTTTTACGGTTTTACGGCCCAGTGAATTACTGTCACCAGCCCTAAATAGTACTACTCAGGCACCACCCGACTCGCCACCGGAGTCATTTCATCCTACACCCGACGGTATCGGAAAAATGCTACAATCCGCTCCCGCAGTAGACATCAAACTATTCCAGACGCATGGCGCCTGGTGCCCCATGGCCGTTCTAGAGCAATTGGTAAACTCTACTGTCTGACCTATTAGAGGACAGCCCTCTACTACCTTTCCCAACTGAACCCCTAAGCGGGAACCAGTTCATCAACTACGTCAGAATGCTCCTATGCATCTTAGGCCTTGACCCAGGACGTTACTCAGGACATTCTTTCGCATTTGAGCAGCCTTAGCAGCATCGCGAAACAGAGTTCCAGACCACGCAATCAGGATGATGGGCAGGTGGAAATCCATGCGTTTCGCCCGATACGTCCCCAATCCTCAAACAGAATATCAGGAGTCTTTAACAGACCCGCTCTGTAGTTATTGTCTTGCACGATAAAACAATTCCTTCCCTAACCAAGTGTAGTTTTTGGCCCCTTTTCTTGGCATACCGTCCAGCAGGCCAGGCCACACTTCAGGTCTTATTTGTGTTGTTAGTCTTGTGACGTGTTTATGTGATCCATATCTCTTCAGACAGAGGGCTCCGACCATAAATAGGAAGGCCAGTATGCTGGCCTGAAATTATGGGAGGAGTTCGAGGGGTACTTAAGCAGACCATCCACCACGGTCAGTGTTGGCTCTAGTGCGCGGTACCCACCCACCCATATCCCCTTTTTTAGGGCATTCCTCTCTAAACAATTCTCAACAGAATTATCCATTATATCTATCTTAAGGTATGGCCCCTTTTCTTGGCATACCGTCCAGCAGGCCAGGCCACACTTCAGGTCTTATTTGTGTTGTTAGTCTTGTGGCGTGTTTATGTGATCCATATCTCTTCAGACAGAGGGCTCCAACCATAAATATATATTATATATACATGTAGCGGGTATTTGAATTTAAGGGAAGCATCTGGGAGGTAGTGTAATCCAGATGCACTGATTGCTAGGGAATCCGAGACCCTTTTTTATGGTTCTTGGAGGACTCTGGTGGTGTGAGGTTCCCTGCGGCCTGCAGGTGGCATTGTCACCCTGGCCGGAGTTGAACCCACACCGCAAGACTGCTTTCCTTTTGTCCTTTCCTGGCGCTGGTACGGCGGGGCGGGGAACCTGCTGTGACGCAAAAGGCGAGGGGATAAAAGGGGCGGACGCCCTGACCTTGGGGTTCAGAGTTGAAGGAAGCAGCCGCACCCAGGCACCTTCAGCTTGGGTGCTGGCGTTCCGGAGTTCCGGGCCCAGGTGCCCTTGACCTGGCTGGAGCGAGAGATGGAGTCCATCTCAGGTACCTTTAGCCTGGGGTGAGGTACTATGGCGGATGCCTGGGGCTCAGTACCTTCGACTGAGTTCCGCGAGGGTGGAGGAATCCGAGGGGGGCCCTAACTCCTTGGGTGCCCGTGTCTGAGGTCGAGGAGACTGGTGAGCGGAACTTCTCTGGAGAGTCCGGCGCAGCATTGCTGGTGACAGAGAGGCCTCCGGTGATTCCCTTGGACGGATATCCTTCCCCTGACAGAGGCTGTGCTAGCGAAGGTAATTCATGTTCTACCTCATATAGTCAGTGGCAGTGACTATTCGCCATTGGTGATACCACAGTGGTTAGCGATACTTTAAAGGATTGTGCCTCGACCTACTCCCATTAATACTGAACTGTTGCAAAGGTCCCAACTTGACTGTGCTGTACGTTTATTTGCTGAGAAGAATAAAACTGTGTTGGACCTATTCAGTGTGTGGAACTCTGGTTACTAGGAGAAAAGGGGGAGTCAAGGACGGAGGAAAGGATTTGACTCTAGGACACCTACACAAAGCCCGATGTTTCTGGCCTTCACCTCTTCACTATGGAGGACATGGGCCGTGGTGTATCTCATCCCTCCCCCCGGTACTGACACCCCTAGACAAAGACAGACAAGCCGAGAATGAGGAGGGGAGAGGGGGGCGAGGTCGCTACATACATAAAAAACAAAACAAATAAAAAAACAAACTAAATCTATTTTTACATACTAATTTAAGCCTTCAGTAATTCCCTGAATGGAGCTCTTTTGGCTTTGCTTTCACAGTGCTATCAAACGCAGAATGCCTACTAGAGAGTGGAGTGATGACCTCATTAGTGTGCTGCTTCTACTTCACTGTTCAATCACAGGCAAGTTGGTGACCAAGATGTATTGCCAAAAAGAAAACCTACTGTATGGTCACAGCACACACTTACATTTTATAACATTAGCATTGTAATATCAATAAATGACAATACAAACAATAGTTACAACAACAACCTTACGTGAAAAATGTTTTTTCATGTTGTGAGTGCTGCCTGTCTGCTGGCCATCTCTTTCCACAATTTCCTAAAATCCCTGAATGCTTTACAGCTTCTCCTCTGCGGTTTACTTTCCATTTCTATGGACAACATATCCTATGGTACCTTGCTGTCTGCAAGCAGTGATTCCTGTACTGACTCGGCCTCCTGAAACTCCTCCTCTCAGCACCTCTGTAGTTCAGAAGGTAGACTCTGTGAAATGTGTGACACATCAGTATCTACCCGCAGAGCATAGTGAATACGTGTCACAGAATTCCAGGAAGTAAATGTGTGGGGACCTTCACAAAGTAAGTTTACAAACTTCAAGATTATTCATAATAATAGGAGTGGGCTAGAAATCATTGAAATACAATGTGTAAATGAAGGTATAATTTAAAATTTTAACCATGTATATGCTTTAACTGCAGTATGGAAAATAAAGGTCACTGACCTAACTCAGCAAGGGTACTAACTGTAGCGGCCTCACCCCCTCTTTTTGGTCTAGGGGTATGTTGTACGTGAGGGTGAGATTCGCTACGGCCCATGTCCTCCCCATTGCAGTGGGTGAGGTGAAGGCCAGTACCAGTTATTCTTCTCGGGCCTGTGTGTTTCTATTCACAACCAAGTCTTGCTGTGCTGACACTCCCCTTCACTCCCATTAACCAGAGTTCCACACACCGATAAGGATCCAACACTTTTTTTATTGTAACACACAATAAACAGTTCTTAGTCAGCCAACTGGTTGAGATCCATAAACAGTTCAACACGGTGGGGTGAGCAGGTCGAGGCACTGTCCTAATGATAAAACTAAACCACTGTGGTTTCACTAGCGGTTGCTATAGCCTTTGGCTAGAGAGAGGAACTTGAAACTTGTGAGTCTCTACCAGCGACTCTGAAGAACATGAATTGGAGTACCTTTGCTGCGTTGTGGCCCCTATCAGGGGGAAGATGTCCCTCCAAGGGAGTTACCAGAGGCCCCTCCGTCACCGGGTTGATGCTGCTCCGGACTCTTCAGACGGGTAACCTCTCCGGCCTCCTCACCTCAGACATGGGCCCCATTCACCTCAGGGTCCCTCGGACTCATCCGCCCTTGCGGAGCCCAGTCGAAGTCACTGGGCCCCAGGCCTCCGGTGTAGTACCTCACCCCAGGCTTAAGGTGCCTGGGATGGACGCCAACTCCGCTCCGACCAGGCCTAGGGCGCCTGGGCCGGAAATCCGGATCGCCTGCACCCAGGCCTAAGGTGCCTGGGCACGCGCAAGAGAAGAAGACCTCATGGCGAGGCCGTCTCTCCCCTTTATCTCCTCCCGTGATGCCACAGCAGGTTCTCCGCCCCCGCTGTACCACCGCCGGAACGGGACAAAAAAGGACAGCACTGCGGCAGTGATTCTACCTCGACCTGTGGGAACACCGCCACCCCAGGCCAAAGAGAATAGTACACCACCAAAGTCCTCCACGACTGAAAGTGGTCTAAATCCTCTATGATTTACACACACCTGGGTCATACTACCACCCAGGTGTATCCCCCTAAATTTAGACCCCCGCTACATAACAAATATTAAAAGGCATCCTTTTTCTTAATATGTAAGTTGTAATTCTATTTTTTTTTTTATATGTGTAGCAGGGTCTCCTTTAAGGCCCCGGGACTACGTTACCCAGAACCCTGTTCGGCACCCAGAGTGCAGTTAGCCACCGCAGAGACTCATGGGAGGGGTTATTTAAGGAGGAGGCGAGGCGGAGCTTGGCCTCTTTGGACACCGCGCTGCAAGCAAGAGTTTCTTCCTGCGCGGATCTGCTGCAGTGCAAGACCTGAAGCCTGGGCCTTGCGCAACTTCCAAAGAGCCTTCCACCCCACTGCGGAGCCTGGGTGGCATCTAACTTGTCGAGTGAGGACATCAGTTGGATCGGGGACCCAATCGTTGCAGACGCTGTGTGCGGAGACACAGCAGGTGGAAGTCCCGGGCTGGGATCGCGCCCGGAGTGGTGAGCGAGCACTTGCTCAATCAAATAGACTTTACAGATTCTAGGCCTATAGACTGCCGTGGCTCACCGATCGTTTGCTTGTTGTTCCACTGGGGGACCGGTAGCAGGACAGAGTTGAAGTGTCCCCCCAGCATAGTGTTCTTAGTGATTGTCAGTTTGTGGATTACAAATACTATTCATCAAGTGCACCACCAAAAGTTTGCATGCGAAGAAATCCCTATAGGAAGGACTGAGATTTATTCTGGGTCAGGCCTGGCCAGGGTGGAGAGATAGAATATTGTTTAGTGCGCCACAGGGCGTGTATACCATAATAGCTACACGTGGTGGATTACCGCGCAGCGCCATTATTGTGTGCTATATTGATTGCTGCAGGGCTCTGCAAGCCGATTGTGTGTATTATATTCTGCTTAACCCTTTTTCAACCAAAGTAAAACTGTTATGGTTAATCTTTAACATTCGTGTGTTGTCTTACTGTAAGGAGGGTGCCTTTACAATTCCAATTGGTTATGATAAAAAAAATATAACCCCCTAGACTAACTGTGCCAGGGTGGGTCGAGCAGATTGCCGGGGGTTGGTGGTGCTGTACACAGGGCCCGAAAACAAATCCAGCGGCTCTCTTAACTGGGGGTAGCGCTACATATGTTTTTGACTATTGTGGTTTTAATTATTTTGCTGCATTTCTTTGCAAAACTGTATATCCAAATGTGAATTAATTGCACTGTTTACTTTAGTTGTGCTTGCCCTGCTGTGGTGGTACTCCATGGGAGGTAAGGGTTAACAATGCTGGTCAGGTTTTGACTAAGGAAGGCCATTTGATGAAAGTTCCTACTATAAGTAGTATGCAGGGAAGTCCCCCTGTGCACCAATAACTATTTCTGCTGTAATCCTTTGCAAGATTGAAACCCTTCTATAGTCTCTCAGTTGTGTTTCTTTTATTGTACTGTAGCGGGCATTTAAATTTGGGAGGGAGCATCTGGGTTATTCAACCCGGATGCACTAATTGTTAGGGAGTCTGAGAACCTCTTTTGTGGTTCTTGGAGGACTCTGGTGATGTGAAGTTCCCTGCGGCCTACAGGTGGCGTTGTTGCCCTGGGCCGGAGGTGAACTCACATCGCAAGACTGTGCCTTTTTGTCCTCCCCTGGAGCTGGTACAGCGGGGCGGGGAACCTGCTGTGACGCAAAGGGAGAGGGGATAAAAGGGGTGCCCTTGACCTGGCCGGAGCGAGAGATGGAGTCCATCCCAGGAACCTTAAGCCTGGGGTGAGGTACTATGGCCGAAGCCTGGGGCCCAGTAACTTCGACTGGGTTCCGCGAGGGTGGAGGAGTCCGAGGGGCCCTAAGGTGTTGGGACCCGTATCTGAGGTGAGGGGGCCAGGGAGTGTAACCCTTCCGAATAGCCCGGTACAGCATTAATCCGGTGACGGAGGGGCCTCTGGTAACTCTCTTGGAGGGATGTCTTCCCCCTGACAGGAGCTGCAGCGTAGCAAAGATAACTCCAGTTCCTGTTCATTAGAGTCGCTGGAAGAGACTCTGAAGCCAAAAAGTATGTTTTACAGCCACTGTGCTTAGCAACCGTTGTTGAAACCTCAACGGTTTAGTTTCTTTGAGGATTGTGCCTTGACCTACTCCCCACCAATACTGAACTGTTCTATGGGTCTCAAACTGTCTGCTCGCAAAGGACTATTTGTTTGCCGTTATGGAATAAAGAAGTGTTGGACCTTTTCAGTGTGTGGTACTCCAATTACTGGGAGCAAAGGGGGTTATCAGCAGAACAGACTTGGCTCTGAGCGTATACACAGCCCGAAGGTAATCTGGTGCTGGCCTTCACCTCTACATGCTGTAATCTAGAGGACACGGGCCGTGGCGCACCTCGCTCTCCCCTTCAAGGTACCCCTAGACCGAAGCCAGAGTAACCGCTAAAGAAGAAGAGAGAGGGTGAGGCCGCTACACGTGGGGGCTCATAAGTCCGGGATGTGTGTTTCGTGTATGGAGCTAAGAACGTCTGTGTTTGAACTTTGCTGCCCAGTGGAGTTCCGAGTAGGTCGGCCATGTTGGCAAGCGTGCCATGAGGCACACCATAACTGAGCAGTTCGTGGGCGGGGGAGAAGGGAAAGCCCGCGAACAAGTGCAGAGTATTGGAGGAGTCTGGCCATGTGGAAGTAGTCACGTGGAGATTCCAGCGCGAGTTGGTCAGTGCGCAATGGAGCAGCAGACAGTCGGGATGACCTCAAGTACCCCGTGGATTCCGGTTCCTTACCCCACGAAGATGACTTCCTTTGCTGCTTCCATAATGGACACAGGAATAAGACTTATGTCCCATACACACGATCGTTTTTCATGCCGTTAAAACTGCCATTTTAAAAAATGGCCCTGAAAAATGATCGTGTGTATGCTCCAGAGCATTTTTAACGACGTGAAAAACGGCCATTAAAAATTCCGGACATGCTCTCTTTTTTCACGTCGTTTTTCATGTCGTTTTTTTTAACGACGTGAAAAACGATAGTGTGTATGCTTTCACGACGTGAAAAAAAACGCGCATGCTCAGAAGCAACTATGAGACGGGAGCGCTCGTTTTGGTAAAGCTAATGTTGGAAATGGAGATGGCACATTCGTCACGGTGGAATTAATAGCATCGTTTTAATGCTGCGCATTCCGTTCTTCTTTTGATAATGCTTTAAAATTACCCTCTTTTGATAATGACATTGAGAGTTATGCCAAACTTGTTTCTAAAGTAATTCCAAATTGCTCTAATGATTGTAAAATATTATTTATAAGCCGCACCTCCCTCCTAAATAATACTAATAATAATAAAATAATGTAATTCTCCTTTTTTCTTTAAATTATATTTTACTATTGTGTTTTTTTTTGTGGCCTTTTTTTTATTATTTTGGCTTAAATTATTCTTGTGTAAAGTTACCACAACAACCTTCCAAATGTGTCTCATTTGGCCTCAGGGAGGTTTGTGTCCCCTAATAATAACAATAATATAATTTGAGATGTCCCTGCCTGCTCCCTAGCAAGCTCTCTTTTGAAATACAAATCACATAGTCAAGTTTTTTAAGGGCACTAAACAATTTTTTATTGCAGAACATTAACAAATTAACGTGGAAGGCAGCACTGGAGAGCCTGCTTGCATTTGTGCATCCCTTTGACCCCACAACAACCATCCAAGATGTCCAAACCAAAATAAATAGAGATTAGATCCCCAAAAAAAAGGAGCCCAATCTTGTCTTGAGCTCCCAGAAGTCAGGAGCCACAGCAGATAAGTCCTATATGTCCCCAGTCTGTGGTACTACAGCAGGCATTATTTTCTCCTCTTCCTTGTAGCCTTCTCTCCAGCCTTCTCTGCAGCCTTGGTTGGTTTCTTCCTTTGGAGGCTGGGGATCAGGAGGAGAGGTTGTGGCAGGAGGAGTAGTAGGAGGAGGAGGAGGAGGTGGAGGAGTAGGGACAACCTCCGTTATGTCCGTGTACCTAGTGAGTTCACCCAGCACGCCCTTATTGATGACTTTCAATAGCAGGGTCTCACTGTAAATTTTTTGCTGCAACTCCATTTGCCCTAGTTTGTGGGCGAGGACTGCGGCAAATCCCTCATCAACAGAGGGTGCCTCTCTGAGGGCCGCTGTTGCCTCTCTGAGGAAGGCCCTGGTTTCCTCCTCCACCTGCCTACCTCTCCTTGGCCCTCGTGGTTTAACTACCAGGGGAGGCATCTGGGCTCTTGTGCTGGGCCAAGCCTCCTCATGGGTGCCACTGGGCCCAGCCTCCTCCTGGGTGCCACTGGGCCCTGCCTCCTCCTGATCCCCAACATCACCCTCTTCCTGGCTCTGCTCTGGCTGTAAAAAAAGAAAGGGACATTATTTATTTTGCCACATTATCATTCACAGACATTGTTCACCTCTAGACATTGTTGAAATCAATGCCAAAAGTTATGTCATTTTCATTAATTCCGCATCCTGGTTTTGTTGTCTTGTGCACATAAAATTAGGCCACTACTGTATCTTGCTCTTCACAAACTTTATTGGTAGAAGTGTACATACCTTTAACAATACTAACATCTATTTAAATTCTACAATTTTGTAAGATATAAATATAGATATCAATACTTTACCTGGCTCCAAATCTGCCTCCTCAAGGCCCTGATCTTGATCCTCAGAGGAAGCCAGAGCAGGGTTGACAGGAAGGCTGGAGGACTGGCTGCAGGGAAGGCTGGAGGGTTGGGTACAAGGAAGGCTGGATTGACCTCTGGGGGGAAGGGTGGAGAGAGATTCCCGCACTTCCAGCTGGTCATCCAGAAAAGCAAGCTTACTGTAGTACCACAGACTGGGTTTATAAACCTTATCTGCTGGTGCACCTGACCTCTGGGACCTCAGGACCATAGTCCTCTGGGTCCTGTATGTCCCTCTGATGGTCGCAATTTTGTTTTTGACATCTTGGAGAGTTGTTGTGGGTATCTTTGTTTGCACAAATGCAAGCAGGCTCTCCAGTGCTGCTTTCCTGGCGTCTTTATTTTTATTAGCGCCACTTTTTGTTTGCCATAATATAGGGAGCTCTTGCCATTTGTCGATGAACTCCCCCATGAAGTCTGGGTTTTTAAAAGTATTCATGATATCTGTAAAAGCGAGAAACCAAAAAAAATATATATTTCAGGCAACATTCCTCAACTGTGCATTGTCTACATATTTTGAGCACACAAATCTCCTCGTCTGATGAACCTCAAAAAGTAAAATTGTTAGGTACCTTCGTCACGACGTTCGTTGCTAACTCCCTCTCCCGAGAAATGAACGTATTTCCCAGACATGGATCTTCACTTGATATACACAGCGCATGTGTGAAACTCTGCATGCTTTCCCCGCCCCTGACGTTCGATATTGTATTTTCCCCGCCCCTTCTCGCTCGTGGTGCTGAACAAAACATGGCGGGGACACAGGTGGCTGAGATTACCTCTACAGAGGATGAAATTCCAGAGGAGCCCAAATCAAGACCCAGGAGATATAAGGCATCCAACATGTCATTCGAGGAAATGGTGGAGATGGTCGCCATTTTAAAGAAGGAGGATTATGATGCCAAGCATGGTCCGTATAAAAGGCCTAATCTGGTCAAGTCCAGAATTATGGGCAAAGTGGTCAAAAGTCTTCACAAAAAATTCGGGGTGTGCAGAACGAAGGAACAGCTCAGAAAACGATGGTCAGATCTGAAGTTGCGGGAGGCCGACCAATATAAAAGAATCAAGAAAGTTATATTAAAAAGTAAGTAATTTTTTTTTAGTTTCCATGGTACATATTATTGTCTTGTATTCTGTCGTGTATTTTTAACTTTCATATAGTACACTGAAAGATACCATCTTTCAGGTTCGTCCGCACAGTAAACGGACGTATTAAACCTCTTTCTCCGTACAGTTCCTCAAACGATGTTTTAGGATCATCCAGTGTGAACACCCATGTATTTTGGTTTATTTGGGGGAGTAAATTTGGGCCTCACTTATTTTTTGGGTGCTAATCCAAAGGACATTTGTTCGTTAGAAAAAACGATATGCATGGTAATGTTAAGGGAGTGAATGCTCAGCAGCTGATGAAACATCTGAACGCAGTAGTACAAGTGTGGGCCTAAAGCCCAAAAGCTTGAGGGTGTCACACACAGGTGATCCTGTGTAGATACTTTGGGGTGTTACAATGTGTCAAATTTGTGTTCAAAATGTATATGCTCTGGTTTTGGCTATGTATCCAATCATTTGTCCCGGTTGGCACAGGGGGTAAAATTTAAAATGGAGCATGCTTCAAAAGAATGATTACAAAGTATTTTTTCATGTTTCTTATTTTAGCAAAATTGAGTCACTACTAATGAAACTATTCCTTTTATTTCAATCTCCCTAGGGATTCAAAAAGCTACCTCAGATGAGACGATAATTGCAACACCTACAACAATAGCCCCAGAACCCCAGGATGGAGAGGAATGTGATGTTGTGGAAGTGGAAAGTGGCACCACCACAGGTCAGAGAGAAACCAGACACATGCATGTTAAATAGATGTAGGCCTACATATTCTATCCTACATATTTCTTTTTACATTTAGGTGCAGTTCTGGCCGAACACCCCAATAAGTTGACACATCACAGTGCCCAGATCCTGATCCAATACCTGATGGTCTGCTGTCGTGACCTCGAAAAAATTAAGGGAGACTTGCTAGAGATCAGGGCAAATACAAAGCGGGTGGAGGAAAGGCTCCAAAATATCATGGCTGTGCTTGGGCGTGTCTAATGTTTTTACACCAAATAACGTTTTACTTGCAGAGTTTTATAAGTATTTTTGTTATTTTACCCTTTAATGACTAGCACATGTTTAGCTTTTTCAAAATTTAGACGAATATAGTTTGTTTATGCATGGCTGGTCATGCGTTTTAATACACCCGAAATTAAGGGAACATCCACATTTCTAAGGAAGTTTCCCACCTAAAAAAAGAAATAAAGGTATTTTTACATAACAAATAATTGTGGCTTCATTATGTAAATGTGGTGCTGAGTGAACTAATCAATGTTTGGTGTTTACACTGACAATGAAGGCTAATTAAGATTGTTTAATCCACATGGCAAAACAAGTGCACTAGGTAAACCTACCAGAAACATCAAACATTATACAATAAAAAATCCAAACCAATCTTTACTCAAGAAAAAGTTTTATTTTTTTGGTATAAAATTATTAAAGATTGTCTGGCATTTCAATGGCCCCCCTACCCATAAAATAGTCCACATATTGGTTACGGACCTCACGTCCGGTTGGGGGGGCCAAGCCAGGACGGCCAGGTTCCAGGGCCACCAAAGGTTCTGCATTGATTAAAGAGGCCTCAGGCCCACTCAAAGATATATAACTCGTTGAATGCACCCTTAGGAAATTATGCAGCACACAGCACGTCATAACCACATGGTTCCATTTGTATGGGGCAAGGTGGATGGAGGTAAGGAAGAGGCGAAATCGGCTGGCCATGATCCCAAACGCATTTTCCACCACCCTTCTGGCTCTGGCCAGCCGATAATTGAACACCCTCCTCTCAGGGGTGAGGGTGCGTTGCGGGAATGGCCTCATCAAATGGGGTCCCAGGCCAAACGCCTCATCCGCCACAAAGACAAAAGGTAGTCCCTCCACATTCTGCTCCGCTGGTGGCAAGGCCAGCAGATCCAAAAGGAGCCGTTCCCCAAACTCCGTCTGGGCAAAAACTCCTCCATCAGACATCCTGCCATTCTTGCCAACGTCCACATAGAGGAACTCGTAGGTGGCCGACACCACTGCCATCATCACGACGCTGTGGAACCCCTTATAATTATAATAAAAGGATCCCGAATGGGGTGGTGGGACGACCCGAACATGTTTGCCGTCGATGGCTCCTCCACAGTTCGGAAAGTTCCATCGCTGGGCAAACTCGGAAGCCACATTCTGCCATTCATGTGGCGAAGAAGGGAACTGTGGAATTAAAGAAATAATAAATTAATGCTTGGAGCCAGAAACATTGAAAGCTGATTTCATACACACATTCATGGCCAACATTGGTAGAAACTGTTCAAAACATAAAAAATTGGAAGCAACAAAAAACAAACAAACCAAAAAATTATGGGGGGGGGGTTGAAGATGAGTTGGGAATATCACACATGAAGGCTGTAGCACTCTGTATTGAAGTTAACAAAAATGAAACATTCCTAGGCAAAATTTAGGGTGCGTTTTGGGTAAAGCACTACGATGGAACATAGAATAAAAAACATGGAAATAACTAGGCAAGGTAGGTATGGCCCCAGGATAGCATGCTGGAGAGGTTAGGTAAGCCAAATTTACAGGTAGGCCTCAAACCCCAAACTTAAAATAATAAAACCTGGGGAGAAAGGGGACATTCCCTGCAGCTAAGAATCATGTGAATTAGGGACTGCAAATAAAGCAAATTAAAAATATCCAAAAATAAAAACCATACAATGTGAATTTTTGAAGAAGAACACTTACCTTAATATAGTCCTCCTGCAAAACTTGAAGGATGGCAGAACAAGTCTCTGGTATAATGATCCCCAGAGCCTGGGGGGATATGCCTGTGGAGAACTTAAGGTCCTACAGGCTTCTCCCAGTAGCCAGGTATCGCAACGTGGCGATGAGCCTCTGCTCAGCACTGATGGCTTCCCGCATAACGGTGTCCTGCCTGGTAATATAGGGGGACACCAAAGCCAACAGCTGCTGAAATACGGGGTCAGACATCCTGAGAAAATTCCTGAAATCATCAGGATTATTCTCCCTGATCTCCCGCAACAAAGGCATGTGACAGAATTGGTGCCGCTGGAGCAACCAATTCTTGGTCCATGAACTCCTCCTGATCCTGCTCATGGCATGGAGTCGGGATACAGCATGAACCCCTGCACCAACTACAGCACGAACTCTACGACGAGTACGTAGCCGCAACATGGCTAGATAACAGTCGGCTGAACAGAACGAACTAGAAGAACGCACGGAAGAACAGCAAGGCCTATGAAGAACAAGCTGAAAAACACGAACGTGCAGAGCAGGCCGCACTGAATAAACAGATACGAACTGACTACAAGCAGTGCTAAACAGATACAAACCCACAGGCGCAAACTGAACTCCCGAAAACGATCTTCAAAGCACGAAGACTGAAAAGCGCGAATCGTCTCTCACCAAACTGTTACTAACACGCGGTAACACTGAATTAGCAAAAGCGTCCCAAAGGGTGGCGTCATTCGAACGGAACTTCCCCTTTATAGTGCCGTCGTACGTGTTGAACGTCACTGCACTTTGCTTGATCGTTTTTTTTTAATGATGGTGTGTACGCAAGGCAGGCTTGAGAGGAAACATGAAAAAAAACGAGGAGAAAAACGTCGGTTTAAAAAATGACATTAAAAACGATCGTGTGTACGGGGCATAAGGCCCCGAGGACATTTGGCTCTGTATGTATGCAGAGTCATAGAGGCCCTCGGTGTGATCTGTCTCGGCTGCTCGGGACTGGTGGTCAACTTGAAGCCATTCGGGTGATGTGAGGCCTGCAAGGAGTTTCTTTTTGAGATGGAGTCATCCACAGAAAGGCCCCGAGCCTTCCACCTCAACTGCCTCACAGGTACCACCACTCCTTTGCGGAGATTTCTGTGCGCACTAACCAGGGCAAAGAGAGTGCCCAGACAGAGACTGAGAGAAAAATCCGAGGATGCTGCTTCGGTCACCACAAGCTCCCTGCTCCCAACTCCGAAGAGGAAAGTCGGCCTGGTACAGGCATCCTATGGTCGTGGAAGAGCTTCGCCCCACCGCTTCCCTGGCCTGGATGGATCCGGAGGGAAGAGACCTGGACATCCCTGTTCTGCTAAAGGCCCAGGTGAGCCAGGGGTTGGGACTGTGTGTGTGGTTGGAGGTGTCGGGAGTCCATTGTCGGTGGAGCCCGTAAGGGAGGGTGATTCCGTATCTACTGGGAATTACCTGCCCGCAGAAATGTACGACACCTCCGACCTAGAGTCGCTGTCCGATGCCGGTGATGATGGCGTGATCGATGAGGTCTTTCACTGCAAGGGTTGGGACAGGATGCCATTACTCGCGCTCCGTGCGCCAAGGGATCTGCCTATGTCTACAGGGGATAGTACAACCCGGGTGGAGGCCCCGGAGCCCGGGGAGAAATCTGGTCTCCTGCGTACCCTTCCATCCTCCGGATCACCTACTGCTTCATCCGTTCCGGTGACGGGGACGCACCGTTCATCACTGCGGGCTCCTAGGCCCAAGCCAACAGAGGTAGTTAAAGTACCTCGGCATCCTGAGTCCATCGTCCCGCCTGGAGAAGGAGAGCGGGCGACGATGCCACCTTTGGCCCGGTTACAGCGGCTCTTCTGTCAGAGAGTTGCCCGTGAATATGGGTGGGAGTACCCATACCTACCCCGGGACTTGCTTTTTGAAGTGGAGGTCCTGCAGCAGCGATGGTATGAGTTTGTCTGGGAAAAGCTCAAAGTGCCCAATGCTCGCGGATACCTTTCGTGCTCATCCCCCGTGTCTAAGAAGTTCAAAGACTGTAAGGCGGAGTGGATGTTGGGTCGGCACATCCATGCGGACAGGGTGCTTATTTGTCGCAAAGATGGAGAGAACATTGAATATAATGTGGAGACTTTCGATAAGCACTTAAAGCCCCTGTTCCTGCCGCACCCAAAGTTCTACCTTTAGGAGGAAAAGACTCCTGTATGCTCTGTCGTTCACTGCTGAACTTGCCGGAACACAAGGACTGTGCCCTAGTTTTTTTTTGTAATTGGGCGTTTTTACTCTTTGGAGAAATGGGAGCTGTTACTGTTTGTTCTCCCTCTTTCTCCCTGCACTGCAGAGAAGATAATGCCTTTGGGGTGTAGTTAGTGTAGACACAGTAAGAGAAGAAGGAAATTTGTCTGGAGGATTCGGCTAAGTGTGATGAACGGGGCACTGTCACCAGGTGGCAGTGCTGCGCAACGACTGTTTTTTTTTTTTTACACTTGCACCACCTTACTCATTGGAGCGAATGGGCCTCTTCAAGAACAGGCCCGTTCATTCCAAGAAAACACACATTGTGGTAGGATGTTTTTTTTTTCCCTTCTGCAGGAGATTCATCTGTCAAGGCTGCTGAGAATGGGTAGTCCTTAGATAGCAGAGGGGGAGGGATTGTGCATGTGCAAATGTCAGAAGTGTTTGTTGAAAGTTTTATAGTTTTACTGTTTCATGTTTCCATTTCCCATTCTAGGTCTTGGCACAATTCAGGACTAAATTGTGTAGTTTAGTTTCTGGGCGGAACTTATGTCACCACCTTTGTGGGATGTGAGTTTGGACCAGACACTGGGGACCAGTGTCAAATCACCCGGGGGAGAGTGTAGCGGGCATTTAAATTTGGGGGGGGAGCATCTGGGTTATTCAACCCGGATGCACTAATTGTTAGGGAGTCTGAGAACCTCTTTTGTGGTTCTTGGAGGACTCTGGTGATGTGAAGTTCCCTGCGGCCTACAGGTGGCGTTGTTGCCCTGGGCCGGAGGTGAACTCAAATCGCAAGACTGTGCCTTTTTGTCCTCCCCTGGAGCTGGTGCAGCGGGGAGGGGAACCCGCTGTGACGCAAAGGGAGAGGGGATAAAAGGGGTGGACGCCCTTACCACGGGGTTGTTGTGGTCCGAGGGTTCAGAGTTCGGAGTTGGAGGACACGGCCGCACCCAGGCACCTTCAGCCTGGGTGCTGGCATTCCGGAGTTCCAGGCCCAGGTGCACTTGACCTGGCCGGAGCGAGAGATGGAGTCCATCCCAGGCACCTTAAGCCTGGGGTGAGGTAATATGGCCGAGGCCTGGGGCCCAGTAACTTCGACTGGGTTCCGCGAGGGTGGAGGAGTCCGAGGGGCCCTAAGGTGTTGGGACCCGTATCTGAGGTGAGGAGGCCGGGGAGTGTAACCCTTCCGAATAGCCCGGTACAGCATTAATCCGGTGACGGCGGGGCCTCTGGTAACTCTCTTGGAGGGATGTCTTCCCCCTGACAGGGGCTGCAGCGTAGCGAAGGTAATTCCAGTTCCTGTTCATTAGAGTCGCTGGAAGAGACTCTGAAGCCAAAAAGTACGTTTTACAGCCACTGTGCTTAGCAACTGTTGGTGAAACCTCAACGGTTTCGTTTCTTTGAGGATTGTGCCTTGACCTACTCCCCACCAATACTGAACTGTTCTATGGGTCTCAAACTGTCTGCTCGCAAAGGACTATTTGTTTGCCGTTATGGAATAAAGAAGTGTTGGACCTTTTCAGTGTGTGGTACTCCAATTCCTGGGAGAAAAGGGGGTTATCAGCAGAACAGACTTGGCTCTGAGCGTATACACAGCCCAAAGGTAATCTGGTACGGGCCTTCACCTCTACATGCTGTAATCTAGAGGACATGGGCAGTAGCGCACCTCGCTCTCCCCTTCAAGGTACCCCTAGACCGAAGCCAGAGTAACCGCTAAAGAAGAAGAGAGAGGGTGAGGCCGCTACAGTACTATATATTTAAAACACCCAAAATGCTTGCTTCTGCACTGAAGGGACAGTGTAAAAGCATGTCTAAGATTTGCAATGTTAAGTCTGTACCAAGTCAGAGCTCTCAAGTCATATTGGTTAGGTGACTGGGCAAAGATGTTGTGAAATTACTAGACTGGGAGCAGTAGGCCCCAGTGCTTTTTTATGTAAATAGTTAGTGCGTTCTTTATGTTTTATTACAGGAGACAGACAACCTACAATCAAGACCTCACTATGTCCTATTGCCCTTAAAGTGGTTGTAAAGCCATTTTGTTTTCTTCCTAGAATCCCCTAGAAGCTGCATATCTTTTATAAAGCACATACATTGGGGCACATGACTTAATCTAACACAGGAGATTCTAGGAAAAAAACAACGTTTTTATAGCAGTAGAAGGGGAGGGGCGGGGAGCAGATCAGCACTGACAAAACCTACAGGCAGGGAGGGGGGAGGGGAGACAGGAGAGACTGTGGGCTGATGGAGGCATGTAAACCGACCACGGTATCATGGAACAGCAGCCATGATAAACATGGTCAGTTTACAGAGGGCAGCACCAAGCAGGATAAACCAGGTATTTTAGATTATAGAAAGGGATAAATTACACAGCAAAAGCACTGTGCTGTTATTCATGCTTTAAAGCAGTGGCGTCGCTAGGGGGTGGCTATTGGGACTACAGCCCCGAATCTTGGGCCCATAACCTTGAGTCTCTGGTCCCAGTCCGGAATGCAGGAGACACGGGCGGACTGAGCCGTGGTAGTGCTGGCTCTGGCTCCGCCCCGTCTCCACTTGACTCTACTCTTGGTCACTGGTTGCTAGAGTCACCTAGCGTCTAGCAACCAGTGGCATCATGGTCACAGTTTCCATCCTGCCCACTGTGCCCAGCATTCAAAGCGGAGGAGGACTTCACTTCCTCCTCCTCTGCGCTAGTGCTCGTGGGGACTGGCCTGTGACTCCTGGACTGGAGCACCCCGCCGCTGGTCCGGTGGCGGCATGGAGTGCAGAGCAGCAGCATCAAACAGGGAGGGAGAGGCCTGGGCAGCCGGGAAGAGCCCAGGAGAGAGAGAGAGAAGACACCACCACCCAGGGCAGCATCCCCGGCGCCTCCCAGAGCCTGCACTCCTCCAACCTCCTCTCCCAATTCACTGTGACTGGAACAGAAAGAAAACAGGCTAGCCGAGGACAGGCGGGAGGTAGGTGGATCACACACGCCTACCCACACAGACAGGGGCTGGGACAGTAGGGACTGCAGGCAGGGCAAGAGGGTCTCTCATCCACCCCTCTTCTCTCACTCTCATTCACCCCCCTCTTTCACCCCTTTTCATCCACCCCCCCTCTCTCTCACCCTGATGTATAGAGGGCTCTCTGGGGACCCTGATGTATACGGGACTCTCTGGGGACCCTGGTGTATATGGAGGCTCTCTGGGGACCCTGATGTATAGGGGACTCTCTGGGGACCCTGGTGTATATGGAGGCTCTCTGGGGACCCTGATGTAAGGGGGAGGCTCTCTGGGGACCCTGATGTAAGGGGGAGGCTCTCTTGGGGTGCTCTGTGGGGACCCTGATGTATAGGGGGATGCTCTCTGGGGACCCTGATGTTTTTGAGGGTTACAATCGCATCAAGTGTACTAGTTTCACTATGAGGTGGTTACATGCGCAGCTCTAGTTAGGGATGGACTTCAAATTTTTAGCTTGGAAATGCTGTTGCCTTTATTAAATGCATTTAATAGTAGTTCCCCAACAGCTGGAATGCTGCAGTTGTCCACCCCCTGCTCTAGGGGGTGCTGTTCTAGCCTTACAAGTTTTTGCAAGGTTCTGCTTTTTTTTAAAATAAACCCGGAGAAGAACATATCTAAAGTGTTTGCATTGTGTAAATGTCATGTAATTTCTTTTTTGTCTAGCAAGCAGGATGTGTAACAGTAAACAGTACATGCCACTTACCTGGTAACATTGATGTCTAATGTAATAGAAATACACTGGTTGGAAAAAAATACGGAAACACTACATGATTTGCAGGTGTGAAAGTGACATGTTTTGCGTTGAAAGAGGAAGTGATGTAATATGGGATGGTAGGTGACATAAAATCCAAACATACAAAGAACACTAGACAAACCAAACTCATTGTTTCTGCATAGAGAGCGGTGGTGGTGGGGTGCCTTCCTTTTCAGAATAAACATAGTGAGTGACCAGTACTGATCACCCACTGTGTTCACTCATAACTAAAGCATAATGGTCTGTTTAGACCCCTAAAATGTCACCAAAGATCCCTTCCCCCATCCTCCAACCTCCAACAGCATTGTGAACAAATGTAAAAAAAGTAATTACAATTTTATTTTTTTATTTTTTTAAAAGACTGCTGTAGCTCCCTGCTCCCAATGACTGGGCGCTATGTTAAATTTAGTGGGTGTCTGAGCCAATAGTTGGGCTCAGACTTAAGTGATTATGCTAAATTGGCCTCTGTTCAGCTGTGGCTGTGCCTGACAGGATTTCCCACTGTTGCCTGTAGGTGGCGATACCACCACAGGCCAGCGTTGGAATATGGGCAGGTCATGGTGTATTGAGTGTCCTTTCCCGGGAACAGCCCAGTGGGAGTGGTGTCCCCATTGGGTATGCTGGGAAAGGGGTACTTAAGGGGCAGACGCCATCTTTTGGGGTCATTCTCTCCCTCGTGGCCCTCCTGGCGCGAGGAGTGTGTTGTGTGATTTCGGCCTCGGGAACATGTTGGTCCGAGGCTGCAACTCTACCAAGTAGGCCCCGTTATGCTGACTGGGGCCTACACTTTGAAGGTGATCCTGGGCTGTCCGTCCTACGGGAGGAAGCCACTCAATGGAGGAAACCAGGGGAGGACCTGTCCTGGAGAAGACCGAGCGGAAGGCTGGTGTCTTGAGGAAGGCCTGTTGATTCTGTTGGAGGATGCACCGTAGCTAAAGTTACCTTGCAGTTTGCAGGGGTCGGCTTAAAGGCTCTTTGACTGCTTGGCTGGAAGTTCCGGCATTAAGTCCTGTGGCAGAGGATCCCGGATTATCCAATTTTGTCCACAACCAGTCTGTGGCAGAGACTGGTCCTGATCATTGTCCATGCATCATTCCGGCTGCTAGGCCAGGTGAGAGGGGCCTATCCGGGTGAGCAATACCCACTCAAGGAGGAATGGTGAATGACTTTTTTACTAGTAATGGCGGCAATCAGCGACTCTCTGCTGCCGCCCACCTCACAGCCTAGTCTTACTCTCTGGGCCCCGGCTACTACTGGGTGGGGAGCGGAGGAAGATCACTCAGCCAGGGAAGGCAAGGAGATAAGCAGGTAGGCGACTGGCCAGGACTTGAGCCAAGGCAGAAGAACATGCACCCGAAACTGAAAAATACACCCCCCTAAGCTAGTAGGAGCGGCGGGGGGGGTGTGTAATTCAGATTTTTTTTTCTGTTTTTGAAATTGCCCCAGCCCCTGTTCAAATCCAATCTGGGGACAAAACCGGGGACAGACTTGGTCCGGGGACAGTGTCCTCAATCCGGGGACTGTCCCCGGAAACCGGGGATGTCTGGTCACCCTATCCTATGGGGGTGTGCTACACTGTAAGTAAAAAAAAAAAAAGGGCTCATACACACAGGTTCTCTGGCCCATACAGTGTGAATGAGCAGTTTGTTTGTGTGGCTGGAGTTGTCTGTTACTCTATGGGGAACACAGCTACAGTTGTGCAGGTGCATGGCCTAGAATGCACACTGTCTGTGTTTTGGCTGTACACTTGCACCCACACAATTAGGAGCTGCAGCTGTGTTTGTACAGCCGCTGCCTCCCCCATAAAATTACATAGGTTCCCTGCACACAGTGCCACATAAGCAAACCACTGATTCACACTGTACAGGCCACAGCACCCATGTGAATGAGCCCCAAGACCTCATTCCCACACAGAGCTTTCTTATTTACAGTACATTGGAGAAGTGCTAGCAAAAAGTTATAAACTATAGAAAAAGGGGAACCTACATCCTAACAGATATATAGAGAGAGAGTTTGATCGAGGCTATAATGGACTTTTATGGTACCATACAAAAGCTTGGGTTACATAATATAGGTATAAAAAGTTACATTTTTATTACATTAAACAACATATTAAAACATACATGTCATTAAAAAAGGGAGCTTTGGCCATACTTCCCTTTAATCAGGTCTATTGTTAGAAATGACAGGGCCCTGTGCAGCCTACTTAACAGCAGACACAAACACAACATAATTTACAGAATTCCTGCTTAATCTAAAACTGTACTGTAATAAAATATAGGTATAAAAAGTTGAATTTTTATTACATTAAACAACATATTAAAACATACATATCTATAAAAAAGGGGGAGGGGGTGTATGTAGCTCTATAGGTTCACAGATGAGGTGACACTGGAGAAGTTGTCATTACCAATTAACCATATACCATCTGTGCATTACATGCTCAATATGTTTTGCGGGAATAATCACTGCTTCTTCAGGAGATTTTTATATTAAGGCCCCTTTCACACCAGCGGACCGTATGTCCGCTTTTTCATCCATCCGTTTACGGATGAAAAAGGGACATCCACTCACACCCGATCTCATCCGGGTCCGCAATCCTCTGAATCCTATTTTTCTATCCGTCTGCAGAGCGTATCGGATGAACACGAACAGACGGTTCGTGTTCATGCGATCCCCCCATAGGGGAGAGCGGAGATCTGACAGGGCGGTGCCTGCACAGTGTGCAGGGACCGCCCTGTCATCCGCCGGCTCAGCGGGGATCAGCGGAGCGATCCCCGCTGAGCAAGCGGAGGTTCACGGGGCAAATCTTCACGGATCCATCCCGTGTGAAAGGGGCCTTAGTGTTATAGAGCGGAAATCAATATCATACTACAGATAAAAAGAGAAAAAACATTAATCATAACATCAATAGACATTTGAGGTCATTAAGTGTGGTAAATACAACATGTGTGGTGGTATCCCCTATACGCTATACACTGCCTTACCCTGGAGATAATCATGTGCATGAGTCCAAAGAAAAGATTTCTGCTCTGTAACACTGTAACGGCACCCCAAATACGAAAGGGGGTAACGCGTCGTTTAAAGATATTCCCTCTCCTGGACACAACTTCCCTGTCGATCCTCCACAGTCAGACGACCCCTTCCCATAGGAATTAATCCTTCTGGAAGAACGAGACGCACTCTGTATCTTCCTAGGATCAAATGAATTTATTGAGAAAAACATTGTAACTTTTATACCCATCCAATACTGCATTAACCTAAAATGAACAATGGTCCAGCTCCACCCACAACATAACAAGAGCCAATACACATTATTTTGACGTCTGCTAGGAGACAACAGGTTCTAATCCCCTTCATGTTTAAATAACTATGCATGACCTTTATATTCACCAGACTGTCTGGTACTTTACAATACACACAAGGACAGACTTAATTTCCCCAATCCACATCACCACAAACAATGAACAGGTCTTCTAGAAGCTGGAATTCATTAGCATTACACTAGGCAGACAGGTGATTGAGGCTGAACACCTCAGTATCTCTCAATTAACCTGTTGAGTCCAGAATCAGTAAATAGTCCTTTACAGATATCCTTGGGAATATGGTGGATAAATATTACAGATCCATTTTAGGTAGTCCAAGATATATTTCTTAATGTCCATTATTTTCTTGCTCACCCTGTGTCCAAAGTGACCCCCCTGTCACAAACACTATATACTGTATAAAAAGCTCCTAAAGAAGCAGTGATTATTTCCACAAAACATGTGGAATGCACATGCATGTAATGCACAGATGGTATTTGGTATTTGGTAATGACAACTTCTCCAGTGTCACCTCATCTGTGAACTTACAGAGCTACATACCCCCCCTTCCCTTTTTTATAGATATGTATGTTTTAATATGTTGTCTAATGTAATAAAAATGTGACATTTTATACCTATATTTTATTACAGCACAGTTTTAGATTAAGCAGGATTTTTTTGTAAATTATGTTGTGTTTGTGTCTGCTATTAAAGTGGTCGTAAACCCTCCATTACAATTTGCACCTACAGGTAAGCCTAGATTAAAGGGGTTGTAAAGGTTTGTTTATTTTCTAAACAGGTTCCTTTAAGCTAGTGCATTGTTGGTTCACTTACTTTTCCTTTGATTTACCTTCTAAATGTTTTTTTCTTTGTCTGAATTTCTCACTTCCTGTTCCTCCTCAGTAAGCTGTTCAGTAAGCTGTTCTGGCTGACTCCACACCACTCGGATGATGGTGTGAAGTTTAGTGAGGAGAAACAGGAAGTGAGAAATTCAGACAAAGAAAAAAAACATTTAGAAGGTAAATCAAAGGAAAAGGTAAGTGAACCAACAATGCACTAGCTTAAAGGAACCTATTTAGAAAATAAAAAACGAACCTTTACAACCCCTTTAAGGCTTACCTGTAGGTACAAGAAATATCTCCTAAACCTACACGGTTTAGGAGATATTTGCCAAAAAGTATGTGCACCGTAGACAACGGTGCATTCACAGGGTTAATCCCATTTCACAAATCCGGATTTGACGGCTCCCGTGCGCATGCACGGAGTGACGTCTTCGCCGCTTCGGCCAATCACAGCACCAGAGCGGCGCTTTGATTGGTCAGAGCGGCGGAACCCTGAAGTAACCTTCCGGGTATCTGTGGAGCGATGGCTGCGGCTGGAGGGGGAGACGAGGATGGCTTCGGGGGCCCCGATCTAAGGTAAGTGATGCATAATGAGCTAGTATACTAGTCATACTAGCTCATTATGGCTTTGTCTTGCAGGTGTGTTTTTTTTTTTTTTAAACGGGTTTACAACCACTTTAAGTAGGCTGCATGGGGCCCTGTCATTTCTAACAGTAGCCCTGCTTGAAGGGAAATATGGCCAAAGCTTTTTTGGACAAAAATACGGAAACACTACGTGCCCTAAATGTGCACCACATAGTGCATATTTAGGGCAGTATTCGGCCAGGGAAGAATTCCCAGAAAACAAAAAGTCTGTCTCCCGAGGATTCGTCCCTGGGCTCATATTGCCCTAAACATAGGTATCCCTATGCCCAGCCATGTCCAACCACAGCAGCTGGCTAAATATCCAGTGTGTATGGGACCTTACTAGTATAACATTTAAATATCCACTGCTTTGGTGGATTCTTGTTACACTGGGGAGATACATTCGGCACAAGGTATATATGACATTACCACGCTCAAGGAAAGGCAGAGGATTTACACATGTTGCTATTTATTGTGACACTAATTATAGTAGTACTTCTCTGTATTACATGTTGTAATATTTACGTTGGTTCCAGTGTGGTTCGTAAAAAAAAAAAAAAAAAAAGAATTAAAAAGAGAAAACGGCTGCAGCAACTCAGATAACCACCCTATAACTGTGGTGAGAAGAAAAGCATAGAATGCACAACGTCTGAAAAAATGTAGGCTGTTATGATAGTAAAAAGATGCATTACCCAATGCTAGAACCTTTATTGTGCTTTAATGTGGTATTATTTGCTCTTATTGTTTTAGCCATTATGCTTTTACTACTAACAACAATGTTTTAACCACTATGACTTATTAACATATCCCTCTCTATTTTTTTTTAATGTGTACATAGCCCAGTCTGCAGTCTACCATTGAGCGTGTCTACAAAAAATTATTTAGCACATTTTTACTTGGTGGCATGAAAGTTTAAAAATACACAAGAAAATATGTTGAACAGCCAGTTTTCATCCAAACAAGGGCGAGACAAGGCTAAATACCTTAGTAAAAAAAAAAGGTTTGTGTTCACCGATATTAAGCAAGGCTTCCAAGGTCAAATTATTACTGCATCAAAAGCCCCATGATCTTCACTGGCACCAGATGCTGTAATCTTTAAACAATATGCCATTGTTCTTATATCCTTCTTTTCTTTTTAAAACCCAAAAGGGCAATGTTCCTCTGTCACATATAGTATTCAACATCCATCCACCCAAAAAAGTCAAACATGTTTCACGTGTTATTGGCTACATGAATACTCTTGTCTGATATCTCAACCTTTACAATAAAATTGCCATGTGCTGGATTTTTCAAAGTCTTTAAAAATGTATTTTGTTTGAATTCACACTGTGATACAGTAATGATAAATTAATAGAATCATTAACTATAATACAATGCTTATAACAAAAATGTCACTGCCCCAATCTATGACTGGTCTTCACAGCAAGGAGCACTGGATGGGCGGACGCATGTCAATAAAAAACACACACATAATGTCCAAGCTCAACTTACCAACCAATCAGCAAGAAAACGAATTCACCTGTCTAACAGTACGTTTAAAAACAGGGGTTTAGTTGCACGCATTTGCAAATACATGTGTAAGCTGCAGGCCCCGTCAAGGTTCCCTGTATGCTGCAGTCCTAACTCTAAAATTTAAGGTCTCCTCAATGGAAGCACATGTATGCTGATGGATAGATAAAGGGCAGATGACTGGGGGAGCCCACCCTCCATTAAAGGGGCAGGAGCACACTAAACACCCAGCACATGGAAGCAAAGGTGCTAGTGCGTTGCCTGACCACAATGACACCAATACATATAACAAAAATGTCACTGCCCCAATCTATGACTGGTCTTCACAGCAAGGAGCACTGGATGGGCGGACGCATGTCAATAAAAAACACACACATAATGTCCAAGCTCAACTTACCAACCAATCAGCAAGAAAACGAATTCACCTGTCTAACAGTACGTTTAAAAACAGGGGTTTAGTTGCACGCATTTGCAAATACATGTGTAAGCTGCAGGCCCCGTCAAGGCTCCCTGTATTCTGCAGTCCTAACTCTAAAATTTAAGGTCTCCTCAATGGAAGCACATGTATGCTGATGGATAGATAAAGGGCAGATGACTGGGGGAGCCCACCCTCCATTAAAGGGGCAGGAGCACACTTAACACCCAGCACATGGAAGCAAAGGTGCTAGTGCGTTGCCTGACCACAATGACACCAATACATATAACAAAAATGTCACTGTCCCAATCTATGACTGGTCTTCACAGCAAGGAGCACTGGGTGGGCTCCCCCAGTCATCTGCCCTTTATCTATCCATCAGCATACATGTGCTTCCATTGAGGAGACCTTAAATTTTAGAGTTAGGACTGCAGCATACAGGGAGCCTTGACGGGGCCTGCAGCTTACACATGTATTTGCAAATGCGTGCAACTAAACCCCTGTTTTTAAACGTACTGTTAGACAGGTGAATTCGTTTTCTTGCTGATTGGTTGGTAAGTTGAGCTTGGACATTATGTGTGTGTTTTTTATTGACATGCGTCCGCCCATCCAGTGCTCCTTGCTGTGAAGACCAGTCATAGATTGGGGCAGTGACATTTTTGTTATATGTATTGGTGTCATTGTGGTCAGGCAACGCACTAGCACCTTTGCTTCCATGTGCTGGGTGTTTAGTGTGCTCCTGCCCCTTTAATGGAGGGTGGGCTCCCCCAGTCATCTGCCCTTTATCTATCCATCAGCATACATGTGCTTCCATTGAGGAGACCTTAAATTTTAGAGTTAGGACTGCAGCATACAGGGAGCCTTGACGGGGCCTGCAGCTTACACATGTATTTGCAAATGCGTGCAACTAAACCCCTGTTTTTAAACGTACTGTTAGACAGGTGAATTAGTTTTCTTGCTGATTTGTTGGTAAGTTGAGCTTGGACATTATAATACAATGCTGGCTTATTTAAAATATTTGATAATATTCATGGATAAATATATTGGTTTCAGGATTCAGGAAATTATTGTAATGAAAGACACTTACAGTGGACCCAAAAAGTTAGGATGTGCTAACTTAGAAACATAGAAAAGTGACAGCGGAAAAAGTCTGAGTGATCCATCGAGTCTTCCCATCTTTTTTTTTTCCTGTTAACTTTATTGTCTGACTATAGATCTATGTTTGTCCCAAGAATGTTTGAAGCCATTTATGGTTGACTGTCTCACTACCTCTGCTGGTAGTTTATTCCAAGCATCAAGTATCCTTTCAATAAAATAGTACTTTCTTATGCCCCGTACACACAATCGGATTTTCCGCCAGCAAAAGTCCGATGTGAGCTTTGGTCGGAAATTCCGACCGTGTGTAGGCTCCATCGGACTTTTGCTGGCGGAATTTCCGCCAGCAAAAGATTGAGAGCAGGTTCTCAATTTTTCCGATGGGAAAAATTCCGATCGGACAATCCGATTGTCTGTAGCAATTCAGACGCATGCTGGGAAACAATTTGACACATGTTTAGAAGTGTAGCGGGTGGTTACATTTAGGGGGAAGCATCTGAGTGGTAACTAGGCTCCGATGCACTAATTGTTAGGTCTCATGGACCATTTCTATCCCTGGGAGATAGTACTGGTGTGTAAGTTCACTGGGGCCTATGGGTGGCGCTGTTGCCATGGGCCCATTTGAACCGCAGTACAAGGTTGTGTCCTTTTTGTCCCCTCTCGGCAGCAGTACAGCGGGGCGGGGAACCTGTTGTGCCTGTCGGAGAGGATATAAAAGGGGGTGGCCATCTTCCAGAGGGGTCGTCGTTTCCACGCTCAGGCACCTTAGGCCTGGGTGCGTGTGTGTCGCCTCCGAGTGCCCTAGGCCCGGAGGCCTGGTCGGGTTGTCTCTGGGTGCCTTAGGTCCAGAGACGGAGCTACTGATCCATCTCAAACACCTTCAGTCTGGGGTGAGGTACTTTGGAGAAAGGCCCGGAGCCCAGCAGCCTTCGGCTGGGATCCGCCGGGGACCGAGACTCCCAGGGATCTGCCTTGCGAGGGGACCCGTATCCAGGACGAGGAGGCCAGGGAGGTGACCCTTTCTGAAGACCCAGCGCAGAGTCGTGGTGACAGATGGGGCCTCTGGTAACTCTCCGGAGGGATGTTCTTGTCCTATAAGGGCTAGTTCACTAACGGAAGGAAGTGCGTGTTCTTTAAATCACAGTGGCAGTGATACTACGCACCCAAGGTCAGTAGCAGTGACTTTCATCTTTTTCACCCGGTCAGTGGCAGTGACCGACCTCATGGTCTGTGGCAAAGACCGTGCACCAAGCCTGTTCGTGCTAATCAGAACAGGAGAAGCCCAAATTCAAGTTTGTGCCTGGACCTCCTCCCACCTTATCTGACCTGTGTTTTGTCCCAACCCGTCTGCTCTCAAAGAGACAGTTTATTGTGCAAGAAGGAATAAATAAGTGTTGGACCTTTCAGTTGGTGTGGACAGTTGCTTACTGGGGAGAATTAAAGACTTGTTTCTGACTACTGCAGAAACTAGGTCAGCACTGGAGGCTTTTTGACACCGGCTGCAAGCAGGCCAGAGAAACTAACATCGCTCAACCTCCCTATTCAGGAGGGTACGGGCTTGTGGTGCGGTGTGCCTCATTCTTTTCCTGCGGAGGAGCCAAGCAGAAGAAAAGCAGGTAAAGTCTGGGGTTGGTGCGCTACAGAAGCATTGAATTTAATTTTCTCGGCTCATTGTAGTGTTGTACGTCACCGCGTTCTTGACGGTCGAAAGTTCAGAGAACTTTTGTGTGACCGTGTGTATGTAAGCCAAGCTTGAGCGGAAATCCGTCGGAAAAACCATCCAAGGTTTTTCCGACGGAAAATCCGATCGTGTGTACGGGGCATAAGATTTGTTTTGAACTTTTCTCCAGTTAATTTGAGGTCACGTCCCTGTGTTTTTGATTTTGGTTTCATATTGAAAAAACTGTCCTCCTGAACCTTATTCACCCCCTTGATGTATTTAAAGGTTTCAATCATGTCTCCCCTTTCCCTTCTTTCCTCCAGACTGTACATATTAAGTTTGTGAAGTTGCTCTCGATATGTTTTTTCCCCCAAACCTTTCACCATTTTTGTTACCCGTATCTGGACTTGTTCTATTTTATCAATGTCTTTGTGTAAGTGAGGTCTCCAAAACTGGACACAGTATTCTAAATTAGGTCTTATTAAAGTTCTATATAGGGAAATCTAATGCGTTGTACACACGATCGGATTTCCAATGGAATAAAATCTGATGGACTTGTTTCATCGGAAATTCCGATCGTGTGTGGGCCCCATCTGACTTTTTTCCATCGGAGTAAAAAAATAGAACATGTTTTATATTTTTCCGATGGGAAATTACGATTGTCTGTGTGGAATTCCATCAGAGAAAAATCCACGCATGCTCAGAATCAAGTCGACTCATGCTCAGAAGAATTGAACTCTCGGCTTGTCGTAGTGTTATACGTCACCGCGTTTTGGACGGTCGGAATTTAGTCTGACAGTGTGTATGCAAGACTGATGGAAGTCAGCTTCATCGGAATTCCGATGGAAAATTCCATCAAATTTTATTCCATCGGAAATCCGATCGTGTGTACAAGCATTAGGGAAACTTATATTGAACAGTAACAGGTTACCTAATCAGTAACCTATCAATTCTACCTTTTGTCTTCACTTAGGGCTCTTTCACACGGGGCGGATCAGTCATGATCCGCCCCGTGAACCTCCGCTTGCTCAGCGGGGATCGCTCCGTTGATACCCGCTGAGCCGGCGGATGACTGGGCGGTCCCCGCACACTGTGCAGGGACCGCCCTGTCAGAGCGCCGCTCTCCCCTATGGGGAATCGGATGACGACGGACCGTAGAGTCCGTTGTCATCCGATCCGCTCCGCCGACGGAAGGAAAAATAGGGTTTTCCTCCGTCACACTTTGGCGGAGCGGATGTCAGCGGACATGTCACCGCTGACATCCGTGCCTCCATAGGGCTACATGGAGCGTCCGTGCAGGTCCGCCTAAAAAACTGACAGTGTGAAAGGGGCCTTACAACTAAAAAATGCCTTTGTACTTCCTATGCCTTCATAACTGTATATGTGCGAATGTGAGATCATCTAAGGCCCTCTGCCTTTGAAGGCTACAATAATGCTATTTGGTGATGTCATTACTGTGCAGCTCACTTTTTTCATTGCTGAAGAGAAAACTGCTGTGCAAGAATCTGATAGTTTATCATCTATTCTGTGGATCTGTAAATTCTCCACCCCTCTTTCTTCTTTTTAAACAATTCACCAGTTATAATAGGGCAACTCTGACATGAGGAAGCAAAACCATGCCTGTACCAAGATGGCTGCCTGCACACAAAGACACAGGTTAAGACAAGGCGAGGTAAGTCAGTAATGAGGAAAAGATCAACTGCCTGAAGCCTACAGGCTTACTGGTTACTGGGTCTTTGTCCTCTGCTTGCCTTTTTTTGAGCAGAGCTTCCACAGTTCATGATAATATGAATATGATAATGGTATAGTGGACAGCATTATTTTTTGACACAGTTGACTTTCTCTATATCAGTCAGATAGTTTAGTGTTTCCCAAACTTTCCTAAAATCCCACAATAGCTCATAGTTTGTGGATATCCACATACAGTACATATATACACCCGTAGCTGGTTGATGCATTTTCCTGTTATCTAACAGTCCCAGTCACCACAGTCTGTAACATGCTTCCCACTATCTATGGATTCTCTGGGGTAGAAGTGTTCCAAACTCATGTTCCACCGCACAGGGGAAATATATCTTGGCCACCAAAGTGATGTTACTTCTTTGACTGTCTACATAGAATGACCCTCACACCTTAGCAACTGGCATTCATTTGGTGATTTAGGAAAACTTTCTACCAAGCAGAACAAAGCCTCTGCGATCTCTTCTATTTTCCAGCCCACCCACTCATGTGAAATTTTAGGGCTCATGCACACAGGACTTTTTTTTACTCCTCTAATTTTTTTGCTAGAAAATAACTTAGAACCCCAAACATTATATATATATATATATATATATATATATATATATATATATATTTTTAGCAGAGACCCTAGAGCAGTGGTTCTCAACTCCTGTCCTCGGGACCCACTAACAGGCCAGATTTTAAGTATTACCTTGGTGAGATGCAGACTAGAATACTGCAATCCCTGAGCAGCAAATTATATCACCTGTGATGCATTTCAGTTATCTTGCAAACCTGGCCTGTTGGTGGGCCCTGAGGACTGGAGTTGAGAACCACTGCCCTAGAGAATACAATTGTGGTCGTTGCAATATTTCATGTCACACTGTATCTGCGCAGCTGTCTTTCACACACAATATTTTGGGGAAAAAGTACACTTCAATGAATAAAAAAAAAATAAAAGAGTAAAGTTAGCCCAACTTTTTTGTATAATGTGAAAGATGGTGTTACGCCAAGTAAATAGATACCTAACATGTCACACTTTAAAATTTGTGCACGCTCGTGGAATGGCAACGAACTACGGTACTTAAAAATCTCCATAATATCCACGCTTTAATTTTTTTAATGGTTACCTGTTTAGGGTTACAGAGGAGGTCTGCAGGCACGACTTACGTATGCGTCTTCTTTGATGCGTGAGCACGGAGGGATGGGGCACTTAAAAAAAAATAAAAAATTCTTATTCATTTTATTTTATTTATTTTTATTTTATTTTTTTACACTGTTCCTCTGGGAAAAAAAAAATTCTGATCACTTTTATTGCTGTCACAAGGAATGTAAAAGACCCAAACCGCTCCTCTGCACTTAAAAGTATTCAAAACGCCAAGATCGGCGTTTTAGAATGTTTTTTTCTTTTTAAATCGGTGCTGTTGGCTGATTTCTACATCGAAGACCCGACCAAAGCCGAATCCGGCTTTGTTCGGGACTCCGGCCAGCCAGTGGACGTCCCGGCTGGTAGCTCGGGTCTCCCAGTGGGAGAGGTTAAAAAAGGTGCCTAAAGCCTAGTACACACGATTTTCGGACGATTTATCGTTCGTTCTTTTTGCATGCTAGTTTCCATATCGAATTTGAATAGGTTACTAAAGTACAACAATTCTCATACGACAGAATTTTTTTTTGGAAGTGCTGTAATGCATTTGTATTGTATTTTCGTACGAAAACTGTACTGATTAAAAGAAAATTGTATGATCTGGTATCGTACGAGAAAAAGTTTTATGTTTGTCCCTTTGGAAAATTTCGGACGACAGCTGTACTAACAGTCAGGTTATCGTACGATTCTGACGAAAGTGGAATTTTTTCATCCAGTTTTCTCATCGTGTTTACGAGGCTTAAAACTGTTCTTGTATTAGCATTTAGGCTGCATTCACACCTGAGCGTTTTGTAGCAATAAGCCTGAAGCTACAAAACGCTAGAGGGGAAAAAATCCATTATTCTCTATGGAGATGGTTCACATCTCCACTCAAAAACGCCTGAAGCCGAACGCCTGAAGCTCAAACAAGCTCCGGACCCTTTTTTTTCGCGCGAATCGGTCAGATTTGGGCGTTTTAGGAGTCATAGAATGTAATGGCAACGTCCGATTCAAGCGTCTAGCGCGACAACGAGCGTTTTGACGGGCGCAAATTCGCGCGACAAAACGACGGTAAAAACGACAGTAAAAACGCTTGAAGCGCTACGCTCAGGTGTGAATGCGGTCTTAGGCACGTTTAGACGTATTCAGGAGCATTCATGGATTCCATTGGCCAGAATATAAATTTTGCTCTGTTCATTGGAATAAATGAACGCTAAAGCACTTGACACTCCTGAACGTGTCTAAAAGGCCTGTTTAGATGAATTTAGATGCGTTTAAGCACGTCAAGCATTTTTTTCTGGTGATGGTATTTTATTTTTTAGCCTGTAAACGCTCCTCTTTTCATACACCTGTAAACGCCCGGGGCCTTATTATCTGCTTCACAACACAGGGCCAGCTAGTTTTTATATGCTGTCACACCCCGCTAGCTTCTTCTATGTTATGTACGCTGCTTACATTTGATTGCAGGCTTTTTGAGGTCAAAATTTGAACAGAAAACATTGTGCTGTGTCTATCTTCATTCTCATCTAGGCCTGTTTTCATACATGTGGCTGTGATTGCCAGCAAGGCATCTCTTCATCTAAACATAATGTCACTGTGATAGATTGCATTAATTAGAAGATCAGTGCTTTGTTATTACAAGCACTTACATAAATGTACAAGAGTTTATTTAATAAACCACAGAAATACAGAGCTAATAACAAAGCTTCAAAAATAGAATTTTCTCTTGAATTTCTCCAGCTTTGATTTACATGAACAAGGGATAAATTTAGAAGTGGCTTAAAGTGAGTATTTCTATATAACAGAATAGAGTAGATTACATTAGATATTTTTACAGTTACAATGATGTCATTAAACTAAGATGACTACAAGAGCAAGTTCACATCGTAGCACTGCGGTTTGGGTGTAGAGCGATTGTATGTGCGATCCACCTGCGGTTTTAAATACGCTTACATTGACTTCTATTGGACTGTGCATCTTCGGAAAGTGCATTAAATATGCGGCACGCAGAACTTTGATGTGCTTTCATAAAAACACATGGGGGGTTATTTACGAAAGGCAAATCCACTTTTCACTACAAGTGCAAACTACAAGTGCAAAGTGCACTTGAAATCGTACTGAAAGTGCACTTGGAAGTGCAGTCGCTGTAAATCTGAGGGGTAGATCTGAAACGAGGGGAAACTCTGCCAATTTTATTATACAATCATGTACAAGCTAAAATGCTGTTTTTTATTTTCCTTGCATGTCACCATTGCATCTACAGCGACTGCACTTCCAAGTGCACTTTTATTGCAATTTCAAGTGCACTTTGCACTTGTAGTTTGCACTTGCAGTGCAAAGTGGATTTGCCTTTAGTAAATAACCCCCACAGTCTAATAAAAGTCAAGAGGAGCACACCTGAAAAAACCCAGGTAAATTGCACATACAATTGCACTGTGCCCAAACCGCAGCACATTGGTGTGAACCCACTCCAAGGTGCCTGCAGCCTTATAATTTTTTTATTCCAGCCTGACAGATGCCAAGGTCATGGGATCACATGCATCATGCACACCCCCGCAAACATGCATAGAGCACAAAAAACACCAGAGCAAGTTATAACTTAAACAACCAATTTTATTAATCTCCATGTAACATTTTTTATTTTTATATATATTATTATTATTCTTTTTTTTTTGGATAATTATTGGCCACGGCCTGATTCACTGGTTTTCAAAACATAAATCCATAATCCACCAATTTTAACTTTTAAAACATACTTTCCAACCAAGTGTTTATCAATACCCGTACTCAACCCAGCCACTGAGACTCGAGCTGATTATTACTTGAACTTGACTTTCCTTAATTCTCCCCTCTGGCAATTCACCAGAGAGAGCCTACCACATGAATTGGCCACGACGGGAAAAAGATGGGGGGGGGGGGGGTAGGGTGGGGAGCTCCTCCTGCTGGAATCTTCTGGTATCGCACCACTAACCTGCCTGGAACTGCTCCTTAAATGGACCAGAAACCAGCTTCTAGAATTTTCCTGATCTAACACCTGATTTCACTAACCAATCCCTTACTGATTCTCAGATTTCCAGAACTCTCTAACACACCTGAGCTTAATCAAATCTACTGACTGGGGTTTTTTTTTTTTTTTTTAAAACTATTGACTCTCTAGCCCTGTAGCTAAACCTTCTTAGAAACTTATGTATTAACCTTGCAGTTACAGTGACCCCATGAGGAAAGGGGAGCCTATATGGCTACTCCCTTTCCTTCCCCATGGGATCACATGCATCATGCACACCCCCGCAAACATGCATAGAGCACAAAAAACACCAGAGCAAGTTATAACTTAAACAACCAATTTTATTAATCTCCATGTAACATTTTTTATTTTTATATATATATATTATTATTATTCTTTTTTTTTTGGATAATTATTGGCCACGGCCTGATTCACTGGTTTTCAAAACATAAATCCATAATCCACCAATTTTAACTTTTAAAACATACTTTCCAACCAAGTGTTTATCAATACCCGTACTCAACCCAGCCACTGAGACTCGAGCTGATTATTACTTGAACTTGACTTTCCTTAATTCTCCCAACCGACGGGAGGGGGGCTTGCAGCACCCCTCCCGTCCCCAACCCCCCAAACCGCGGCCAACTCTATGCATGTTTGCAAATTTGTGTTTAAGATATCTAGACCTATGGGCGATAGATGCACCCCGTCATCCCTATATAGACCCTGTAAACCGCCCTCCAGCTCATGGTGCCGAAATGAAAAACCCATACCATCGCTCAGAAACTTCGCCATGGCTCTATTTATCCGCTTGCGGACCTTCTCTAGTGGCTTGAAAACTGCGGATTCCAACCACCTCAGACGTGGAATTATCTCTGAGAACCCAAACACCGTATTTGGAGAGGCTAAACGTAAAAACTTAAATGTATCCTTCATATCGGTAATCAGATCAAATGTTTTTAACTTCCCAATGTCATTACCACCAACATGTATAATTATTATATCTGGAGCCTCATGTAAAGCGTATAGCCTACTTAATTCAAACAACAAATCCTCCCACATCATTCCCCTACGACCATACCAATGAATCCGGAAGGCTGCAGGGTCCAGGCCCAAATTCTCCGAATATATTCTATCAGCAGCTCTCTTCTGTGCCCAAAAAATAAAAGAATGCCCTATAATCCAGACTGTATGTAGGGGACCTGAAATAAAATAATTAATTAATATGGACGAATGTATAATTTGTAACAATCTGACCTCCATCTACCAATCTTCTTAATTGTACTCTCCTCTAGACCAATCCTGGCAGCCTCTGTGGCTGCTCCTATTCGAAACGAGTGAGTCGTTATTTTAGTGTTGCTCAACTGAAGTCTTGCTAAACATTTCTTCAATACTGATGAAAACTGGTAAACTGTTACTGGTAAACCATCCTTGTGAATGAACAAAAACCCTGAACTGGGCGGGCGAACTGCCATGTAAGCCTGAAGGGTCCTTACTGGGCAGATATTCTCAACACTATACCTCTTTAAAGCCACCCAATTACCAACACCAACCGCATCCGTCTTACTTGTAGCTATAAATAACTTTATATTATCTGAACCCATAAACAAATTAGATAATAACATGCCTATGTTACTTCTCTTTGATGCAGGAAGGATCTCAGAAATCCGAAACGCACCGAAGAATGCGAGCGTAAACACTGATTTAAAAAGGACAGCTTCATAAGCAGAAAAGCATACTTCTGAAGTTATCCCACAAATCCGTGCTAATATAGCCGGGGTAATTGGGGACCTCATATCCTTTCTAAAATTATTCTTCCTGTATCCCTTTAGCACCTGCCGCACCGAGAAACTGTGACAAGCCGGCAGATTATAAAGGCGCAGAAAAAATGACACCCCTGATAATGTCTTACTAATGTGAGACCAAGAATACTGTTTCAACATTAATGATTGTAGAAACAGAAGTACTAGGTCCTCCGAATGATTAGATAAAGACAGACTCATCGATGCTAAAAAGATTGACCACAATAACCATGAAGAACTGTAGCTCTTCCAGGTAGAAGCCGCCACAGAGTCCTGGATGTTTTGGAAAATTATGCTATCTCCCATAAACGGGAAGGGAAGATTACCCCCACTGGATCCGCTTCTGGCAGCAGCTTGAAAAACCGGTCCATCTGCAGGCGAGAAAGAGCGTCAGCAACGACGTTATTCTTTCCTGGGACGTATTTCGCTTTTAACCAGATGTTCCATTTTAAACACAGAAAAACCAAATATCTTAAATAAGAAACCACGGGAGGAGATTTAGATGACAAACTGTTAACTGCAAAGGCTACTCCCTTGTTGTCAGTGCTCACCAGCAACCTTCTATTGGCGAATAAACTGCCCCATATTTCCAATGCCACTACCACTGGGAATAGCTCTAATAATACTATATTTCTGCAGAACCCATTGATGACCCACCTGTGAGGCCACCCAGCAGCGCACCAATGGTTTCTCCAAACCGCCCCAAAGCCAACCGAGCCAGCTGCATCTGTTTCAAGGTGAAAATCCTTGTCCAGCACAAAATCATGCTGCCACATGGTTTTCCCATTAAATTGCTCCAGAAATTGCAACCAGACCATCAAGTCCTGCTTGATCTCTAAAGATAGCCTGATATGGGCCAACGGGTTCTTTAATCCTGAAATGGCAGCATACAATCTTTTGGAAAAAACCCTACCCATGGGAAGAACCCTAGTGGCAAATGCCAATTGCCCCAAAAGGGACTGCATTTCTTTCAATGTCACCTTTTTTCTACCCAAGAAAAAATGCAAAGATTGGGATAATTTGCCGATTTTTTTCACCAGGCAACCGAAATTCCATGGTGACCGAATCCAGTGTTATACCCAAAAAATCAATACATGTTGTAGGAAAAACAGTTTTATCTTCCGCCAATGGTATCCCAAAATGTTGGCATACTAATTTGAATGAAGATAATAGCTGACCGCAGTCCTCTGAACCTTCCGGGCCTAAAAATAAAAAGTCATCCAAATAATGAATAATAAAGGTGGAATGTGATACCATACTTACCACCCATTCTATAAATGTTGAGAAAGCTTCAAAGTAAAAACAAGAAATTGAGCAGCCCATCGGCAATGCTTTATCAAAGTAAAATTTATTGTCAAAACATATACCGAGTGAGTTGAAACAATCTGGGTGCAAAGGAAGAAGCAGAAAGGCTGATCGAATATCTGCCTTTGCCATCAAAGCATTTTTCCCTAGCAACCGTATCTTCTCAATTGCTAAATCAAAAGATGAATAAGACACTGATATAGCCTCAGTGTTGATTTGATCATTCAAAGAACTGCCAAAAGGAAATGATAAGTGGTGTATCAAACAAAACTCATTTGGCTCTTTCTTAGGTACCAAACCCAAAGGGGAAATCCTGAAATCCAAAAAAGGGGGGATGGTCAAACGGACCCTCCATCCTTCTGACGCGACCTCTTTTAGCAATTTTATTTTTACTATTAAAGGTGCCTCATTAACAGATCTCAGATTTTCCACTACTGTACAACCTTTACCTTGAAAACTAGGTAACTGGAAACCCACTGTGAACCCGCTAATTAGCAATGAAGCTATCTGCTGGTTTGGATAGAGAAGCAGCCATGGCAGCATGCTTGAGAGCATCACTGGTGTTGCTGCTTTTGGAAATACCTTCCTTTGCATTTGCTTGTAATTTCCGAAAACATTTGGAAACTGGGTGATTCCCAGCACAAAAAGCGCATTCGTGCTTGTATTTACAAGACGCCATCCATTTGCAATGCGCATCATTGTAAGCAAAGCACACACCCTTCTTATAATTTACATTAGATGATACCTGGGGCCCTGCAGCCGCAGCTGAGCGAAAAATTGATTGTTTTTGAGGCAGAAATAAATTGAGCCATAGGCCAACATCTTTTGAACCCCATTGTAGAGATGGCTGCACCGCTAGCTTCTGCCTAAATGCTTCATCGTATAGCAACCATGACAAGCCACTGAAACTCCTGTAGGCTTCTAAAACGATATCAATGTGTTGAAATAAAAGGGGGCTTAATTCAGGGGATTTTTCACAAAGCACACTAGCGTATATTATAAATGATTGTAACCACCCATAAAAGGACTTAATGAGAGCTTTGCGACGCTCCTCATCTGTCCTATCATCTTTTTTATCAAACCTGGATGGTTCTTTTGAAGGGGGAGGAATTGAACTGAGATCAATATATTCCCCCCTCCAAATCTTTTCCTTTACTGTAGAGGCTAAGTGAAACCCCAGCGGGGACAGAAAACAAGGCATGCACTCTTTTTGCCCTGTGACTTGCACCCCTCTTACTGCTTCTACATTACTGTTATTAGATGCACTAGCTAACTTAGATATACACATGGGCTCAGGTGTACAAGCTGGCCAAACCCCTGCACTGTTATCTCTGGGAACCTGCTGATTTGTAGCCTGTGCCTGCATTACAGTTAACAATCGTTCTAAGGATTTAGCTAATATAGATAATTGATGTGCTGTGTTTGACTCACCAACTGCCCCCTGAGCAGGGATCACTCCAGGGGATGACACCGGCGATGCACACCGCACAGGGATTCTGTCGGCTTGTTGGATTTCAGGCTGTGTGGTCACACATGCAGCTCTCTGTCCTCCCTTTCCGCCCTTGCGAGCCCCCTGCCGACCACGGGCGGGCTGCTGGCGTACTTCTCCTGTTGCTGTTGTTGTCCCCAGCGTGCTTTGTCCCCTCTCTCCGGGCTCTGTCATTGCGCATGTGCGCCGGCTCCTATAAGGGAGAGAAGAAAAAGTTTGGCTGCCATGGGCAGAAGCGGGTTGATCCGGGCTTGCGCTCCTCCTCAATGGGCGTCTTCTCTTGCTTGACCTCCGACCAGCCTCCTCTTCTTCTTCTGCGGCGTCATCCGTCCCCGCCGCTGTATGATGGGGGAATCCCGCGACCGCTCCCTCCGCTCCAGGGCATGGCTGTTGGTGTGGTCCCGCCGCGCTGTTCGTTTGCCCAGCTGATTGGTCCTCCGCGCTGCTTGCTTCGGGATCAGGATATGAAGGTGAGGCAAGACACTGTCGAATCCATTCTTCCCCTCCCGCAGCCTCGGCTTTTTCGATCAGTTGACGAATCAGGGCTTCCATGACGATACGTGAGCTCCTCCTGCTGGAATCTTCTGGTATCGCACCACTAACCTGCCTGGAACTGCTCCTTAAATGGACCAGAAACCAGCTTCTAGAATTTTCCTGATCTAACACCTGATTTCACTAACCAATCCCTTACTGATTCTCAGATTTCCAGAACTCTCTAACACACCTGAGCTTAATCAAATCTACTGACTGGGGTTTTTTTTTTTTTTTTTTTTAAAACTATTGACTCTCTAGCCCTGTAGCTAAACCTTCTTAGAAACTTATGTATTAACCTTGCAGTTACAGTGACCCCATGAGGAAAGGGGAGCCTATATGGCTACTCCCTTTCCTTCCCCATTCCACCTAAAACCAACATTTTTCTCCAGCAGAGATCTCTTTCTGACTACAGTTCCTGGCCTTCTATTTTTGACCTCCACATCATGGAGTCTTACTCAGAGAAATACAAACATTTTGATACAGGACCCATTATATTAGGCATGTCCTGCTAAAATTAAATAGTTTGCTCCTCCTGTAATAATGCAATGCGATAATGGCAAGTGAATCCCGCAAGCTGGTTGTACCCAAGTCGACCGATCAATAAACTTGGTACATTCAGCCTGCCTATACATGGTTTGAATCTTGGCTGGTTCTTGCCAAGATTGGAACCTTCTATGGCCAGCCTAAGTCTGGCGAATAGAAGTGGTGTCCCATACAAGGTTTATCTTAATCATTTTATCACCCGTAAGCAAGCTGTATTGTACAAGTGGTCAAAGCAACCAGGGTCAGAGTTATACTTTTTTCTTCCCTAGGCAAGCTACCTTGTGTACTCCCCTCTCATCAAAATAAATGCATACGCAGTGAATAGAACCAAAACAAATTCATCAATATTTATAATATTATAATATTATTAGCAGCATTATACAGAAGATGAATCAAAAACAAATCACACAATCACAACCAGTGACATATCCACAGAGAGCAAATCAGTATCATGCTGGGACATCCAGAAACAATCCACAATGACAGAAGAACTAATATATGGATACAAGCAAAAATGTCTATAGAGATACATTGGTACTATACTGACACAACTAAAAACATGTCTGCAGAGGCAGTATCAATACCTGAAACATGACATGAGATACAATCAGTACTGTACAAACACAAGTACAAAAGCAACATAATTCTGTTGGGTTGCCTCTAAAGCCTCGTACACACGGTCGGACTTCAAACAAACTTTTCTGTGGATTTTTGTCCGAAGGGAGTTGGCCAGGCAGACCCATAGCATACACATGGCAGGACTTTCTGCAAACTTTCCCAAAACTTTTCCAACATCACGTGGTTTTTCTGCTCTTTTCTGCTCTTTACCGCCACCCTTTGGTCAACTTTTGCTATTGTTGGTTGATTTTAACATTGGTTCTGGGCATGCTTATTTGTCCTTCGGACAAAAGTCCGATGGATTTTTGTACACACGGTCGGACTTTGTTCCATCAGACTTTTGTTGCCAAAAAGTTTGTCCGTTTGCAGACCGAACATTTGTCCGATGAAAACCAAAAAAGTTTGTCCGATGGAGCGTACAAACGGTCAGATTTTTTGTCAAACTTGCTCATTTTGAAGTTTGTTGGCAAAAAGTCTGACCGTGTTTACGAGGCTTTAGATAGGACGGTTGATTCTGTTACTAGATTTAGAATATTGAGTAGTTGTAAATGAACAGACACCAATGGTCAGCTGTATGTAACATACAATAAAGTGGACAGTGTGCAATGGTCTCCAGCATGTGACACTCAGAATTATGTGTTCATTGCAGTGGTTCAGACTTCAGGCAAAAAGGCATTGGTCGGTATTTGGAAAATATAGTCAGTACAAAGTAAAAATGCCTCAATGTCAAGAGTCAGCAAAAGGAAAAAAATTCCCCTCGGTTAGTGGTCAGTAAGATAAAAAATACCCCCATGGCCCCTCACTGAGGGAAGATCTTGTGTGTGTTGGCAACCTGAGAGTGGAGGGGCTTAAAGTTGCTGGGCGGGGAAGGAGGTTGTGGATGCTGACATAGTGTTCTGGCAAAGGGAGGAGTTTGGAGAGGGATAGGAGCTTGTGGACGATGGGCAGTGAAGGATATGGGGTATCCACGGTTAGGTATTGCTGGTGGGTAATAGAAATGGCCACAGTACCTTAAAAGAAAAGTACAACCAAAGATAATTTGACTGTACTTCTCCTGTGGAATACAGGAGTGCAGTTCGTTCTGCACTCCTGTGACCCGTTTTTAGCACATTTTTAGCTGAAGCAGGCTGTCGGCTGACGTCACAGAGCTGGCTCAGGCTCAGGCAAGATTACGACAATGGAGTCGGGATCCGCCCACATGCCTTGACCGGCACACAGCTCTGCCTCTCAGCAAGCTGCTGAGAGGCTGAGCCGGCTGATCCCGTCCTTCCATAGCCCAGCGCTCAAGTGCCATTCTTTTGACAGCAAAAATTACTATAGCACAATCCTGGAATATACTTCATTACAGGTAAGTAATGTAATTAAAGTCGTAAAGAAAAAAAAACTATATTTTAGTTAAACTTCAGCTTTAATCTTAATAAAAAATGAATTTTCATGGTCAATAGTTTATGAAAAGTTTTCAAGCATTCTTGCATAAACTAGACTTATTTATCCTTAATTACCCTTGAACCAGGCATCTTCAAATACAACAACTTATTCCATAACAAAATACTCTGATTAATGGTATGTAGGAGAAGGTTGGCTAGACCATCATGAGGAAGAGAAGGGTGAATCTTCTGTTACTCTTTCTATTATATACAGTATATTTACCATGGCCTATATCCACAGTTTCTTTCCTATATTTTTTACCAACACTACATTACCTTCATTCTAGCTTCAAACATAATTAAGTAATCTATGTTTAATTGATATTAATGTAACCTTTATATCAAGTCCACATTTTTGAATAATAACAAGTTAATTAATATATTAATATCTTTGTCAATAACAAACATTCTGTCACAAAATTTCCTACGCTACATCAATACATCTGGTAAATACTGTATACTGTACATAAGAATATTTATGCTGTATAATCACATGATATGATATAAAATCAAACCACAAATTTCGGAGTTGCATACAGACATCTGTCATTATTGCTAGGTGCCAGATTTGTTTTTCACAGTTCAGAGAGGTAACACATTTAAAAAGATTATTCCAATGTCCTTGCCTGTAGAGAGTAATAAACTTAAAACTGGACTTTCCTTCACAATCTTTCACAGTACAGGAAGGAAACATTATAATATGGGGAAGAAAATGTTCTAGGGAGTATTTGGCTATTACTCCTCTTTAAGTTCCTACAATTTAGCCTTAACTGACTTTACTATGATTTAAAGAATTACAAAATTTGAACTAAATTAAAATTTCCAGATAACAATGTAAATGTTTTTATTTTATTTATTTTTTATACATTTTCGGATTTTGCTGCTTTAATATCATGTCTTGTCTGCCTGAAATAACTTTTTATTTGATACATAATAACAGACTAGATTCAGTCACATACAGTATATGATTGTACTGGTGGATTGTTTTTTGTCTCTTGCACCATCCCTGCAAAGGGATAAAAATGTGTCTGTCTTGTCAGTTGTCACATGCTGCATGCAAAACACTCCTAAGAGACAGAGCACAAAGGTAGGTAGAAAAATATTAAAGCGGAGTTACACCCAAAAGTGGGTAATGGGTGCTTAGTTTTAAGTGGGACTTCCTGTCCCACTTCCTGCTTCCGCCTACGGGCTGCCTAGGCGACCCCTCCCTCTCGGCAATCTTCTGGGACACGTGACAGATCCCAGAAAATTGCCTGTCCACTGGGAGAGCGCAGCACAACTCTCGCATGCGCAGTGCGCGCCCGGCCGTGAAGTCGCAAGCTGTCACGGCCAAGTGCCCACAGTTCCAATGAAGGTGCCGAAGAGAAGAGGGGGAGAGGAGCGAGGCTCCGTGCGGCCGCATCGCTGGACCGTAGGACAGACGAGTGTCTGTTTATTAAAAGTCAGCAGCTACACTTTTTGTAGCTGCTGACTTTTAATAAACACAAAAAGCCTGGAACTCTGCTTTAAGGCTCGGTTCCCACTTGTGCGGTGCAAATTCCAGGTCTCTTATCTCTGCAAAGAGATAAAAGAGCTGTTCAGCAGATCATCTCCATTTTAGCTGCGAATTTGGAGACCTGGGAGAGAGGAGGGGGAGGGGGGAAGTGTAGTGAGGAGAAGGAGAGAAATCCTGATGAGAACTGAACACATCTGCAAATCAAATGCGTGCCCATAGAAGATAATGGGCCTGAATTCGCACCTGAGCCGAATGCATCGCACATATGTGAACCAGCCTCATTAAAACCAATGTATTTTATAATGTTATGCAAATTGGATGAGGTTTAAGCCGCAACCAATTTGCATAGGTGTGAACGGGGCCTTAAGCATACCTCCCAGGCTCCCAACTTTTCGAGATGGGAGCGAGAGACACCTATTAGCAAAAGTATGTAAGCAAAGGACACATGCCCTGCCATGCCCTCTTAAAGGAGAATTATACAAAAATAACAAATGAGTGAAACCCACAAGTACTTTTTAACCACTACTATCCCTTTATATTGGCTTTTAGAAATTACAAATGCAGCAATTTAGAAATTGGATGAAAGGTTTAGCACTGGGAAACACTTTTTGAAAGATAAATAGTGCATTTTATATACAACTATATAGATCAGACCAAAATGTGAGACAAATGAGGAGGAATGAGGAACAGAGGGACTTAGTTCCAAATCAGGGACAGTCCCTCGAAATCAGGGACAGTTGGAAGTGTTAAAGTATTATTAAACCCTCAGTGTTTTTTTTTTTTTTTTTTAGCCTAATACATTAGGCACAATAAACTAAACATTCCCCAGAAAACTTTTTGTTAAAATTGTTTCCCCAGTATTGCAGTTTACAGATTTTAACGCTTCTGGCTATTACTGTCTCTGTTTTGCTTTCCTGAACTTGCAATCTTTACAGGAAAGAGACAGCAGTGGACATTGCAGTCTCTGTTAACATGAAGAGGAGAGGGAGGAGGAAGTAGAGCGTGAGGCAGGGGAGTTTTTTGCCCACCTATAATCTATGGGCCTATGGACTTCTATTGATACACACAGTGTAAGGAGACACAACTCTATTTTCTAAAGCATGGGTGTCTCCATGGGTCACTGAATGAGAAAAGAGCCACCCTGAAACAGGAGACCTGGGGCAGCGGTCATGGCACCAGGTTAAACTGGTACATAGGCGAAGGAAAAGAAGCTGCATACTCAGTAAGTAAATAAATCAGCTGCTTACAAAACAGGGGGTTTAATATCACTTTAAATGTAGCTTATAGAATTAACTAGTTTTTAATATAATTGTCAAATTATATTAATTCCACAACAGACAGCTGAAGCTTCTCACGCCATTGAGAATAGTAAACCTGGAAGAGCAAGACACTAACTACTAGGCTTCATTCTATGAAATTAACAATCTAGACAGATAATTTCTGCAATGCATTCTTTATGGATGTATGTTGATGAGGGATAAACTAGAAAATCCATCGAAATGTAGACAATATTCCACGTATTTTATTCTAGTTAACGCAAACCACAGTGGAGCCCTCTTAAAACATGTCTGTTTACTACCACAAATGCAAAAAAATAAGAGTTCTAGATTTAATTTTAGGATAGTGGGATGAGCCAAGCAAATCATTTTTATTTTTGGACCAAGTATGCACCAGTTTTCAGCATAGATGCCGCCTAATAATATAGAAAATGTTATTTCAAACTGCACTGATAATTAGCAACAAGCCTAAAACAGCTCTAATGCCGCGTACATACGACCGTTTTTCATGACGAGAAAAATGCCATTTTTTAATTTGGTCATTAAAAACGATTGTGTGTAGGCTCCAGAGCATTTTTCGCGACGTGAAAAATGGGCATTAAAAATTTGGAACATGCTCTATTTTTTCTTGTCGTTTTTCTCGTCGTGAAAAACGGCCGTGTGTAGGCTTTAACGACGTAAAAAAAACATGCATGCTCAGAAGCAAGTTATGAGACGGGAGTGCTCGTTCTGGTAAAACTAGCGTTCATAATGGAGATAGCACATTCGTCACGCTGTAACGGACTGAAAAGCGCGAATCGTCTCTCACAAAACTTTACTAACACGAGGATCAGCAAAAGCAGCCCAAAGGGTGGCGCCATCCGAATAGAACTTCCCCTTTATAGTGCTGTTGTATGTTTCGTACGTCACCGTGCTTTGTTCGAGCATTTTTTTTCACGATCGTGTGTAGGCAAGGCAGGCTTGAGAAGAATCACGTTAAACACGGTTGTGTGTACGCGGCATAAGAAGTTTGGAATAGGCCTTCCACTATGCTTTCCACTGGTTTAGTGATTTATTGGTTTATTTATGTCTACCTCACCATAACCTGGCTGGTTAAACAATGCTGGTCACTTAAGTGGAGCTCTTAAGAAAGTTATCTCATCAAAATTAAACTAGAACATTTCTTTGCTTCTTGTCTATACAGTGGGGAAAATAATTATTTGATCCCCTACAGATTTTGTACGTTTGTAAGAAATGAAGGGTCTATAATTCTTCTTTTTTTTTTTTTTAGTTTAAATATTTTTATTGAAATTTTTAGGCGATACAGAAGAATCTCAACAAGTAGTCTGTACAGTACAATAATGCAACTTGCGATCAAATCAACCTATGGTCCAAAATAATAAACGTAAAGATTCTAGCTCTGAACTGTGATCCACAGTGTCCTAGCTTTATCCTCCCATGTTCTGTAATGACTAACCATAACCAGATGGGTAAAGATCCCTACCATCCCAACATTGAGTCTCCGACTCCCGGGATGCCCCTAAGGGCTCATACTGCATCCCGGAGAGTGGAGGATCCAGTACCCATGGAAGTTTCCATCAGGTTGATAAGGTAGTGTAAGTGAAGAGCTGAAATATTTCAACTATATTATCTCACAGTAGAAAGCGTCAGAATAGGAGGACCCCACTCTGGGCAAGTATAAAGAAAGACATTAAGAAACGAACACAATTGCATAACATGAATTAAGTGTATATGAGAGCATCTCGATCAGATCTGTAGTGAAAACCCCAGAAAGCCAAGGGAGGCAAGAGAAGAGAAGACTTAGAAACGTGAGAAGGAAGGAGGTGTAGAAATTCTCATGTTAAGAAGGTGGAACGTTAGTACTCAGAAAACCAGGTTGTACTCCGGGTATCAGAGAGACATTGCAGTAGGTGGCCCAAGGATGCCAGGTGGCTATGAATTTTTCACTCTTATCAGTAAGTTGAGCGACAATTTGCTCTTGGGCCATGATCCAGGAAACCTTTCTCCTGAAACCCCAGAACGATACTGTGGGATTCTTCCAGGCCTTGGCTATGGATAATTTGGCTCCCAACAATATATAAAATGAGAGCTTCTGGGATAGTTTGGGTAAATTGGGGATTGAGTGGTTCAGCAGTGCTATATTGGGTCGAGGTGTGATCTGTATGCCCGTCAGGGAACTAAGGGTGCGGAAAACCTTGCGCCAGAAAGATCTGATGCGCGGGCAGGACCACCATGTGTGGAGCATAGTGCCCTCCAGTTCACATCCTCTGAAGCAAACTGGTGATGTGCCTGAGTACATTGTAGCCAGCCTGGAAGGAACGTAATACCACCTTACCAAAACTTTCAGACTAGCTTCTATCAAAGATACATTCAGTATACCCTTAAAAGCTCGCTGCGCTGATCGAAACCAAATCTCAGTGTCCCATGAGCCGTCCACATCTTCCTCCCATCTCTGAGCATATAGGGGTTTGGTCGACTTGGTTGACAGTGCTGTGTATATTAGAGAGATTCCTCCCCTCTGATCCAGCGTGTTCGAGCACCAGTGTTCATAGGGTGTAATCGTATGTGGGACAGTCTTGGTAGACTCGATGGAGTGCAAGAAATGTGAGATTTGGGAGAAACGTAGAAGCTCAGAGTCGGGCATATCTAGTGTCTTTTTGCAATGCGATAAAGATATAGGGCCTGCAGGAGAGAGAAAGTGCCCTATTCGGTACAAGCCCTTATCAGTCCACCATTTAAAAGCTCTGATGTTCATTCCCGGAGGGAAGGCAGGGTTGTGGAACAGATGGGCTAAAGGTTTCAGTGGAGAGGTCAAAGAAGAGCGCTTGTATATCCGGGAGCATAATGCGACTGAGTGAGATAGTGTGGGGGATAGTATTGCAGGTCTGGTTTTTGGGTTACAACATAGTAAGTAGTCAATGGTATTCATGGGGACTGCTTGCCTCTCTATAGAGAGCCATTCCGGTTTCTGTCCCTTTGAGAAGACCATTGAGATTTGTGCCAGTTGAGCTGCCTGGTAATAATTCCAAATATTCGGGAGTCCCAAGCCTCCCTGAGATTTAAGGCGGAATAAGATTCCCGAGGGACATCTGTATCCTTTGTTTCCCCAAACGAAGCGGATAATGCCCGATTGTAGTTTATCCAGAACCTGTTTCTTGATCGGGATAGGGAGGGATCGGAATAAGTACAGCATACGTGGGAGAAGAGTCATCTTAATGGCGTGTACCCTGCCAATCCAAGATAGGCCGCTTCTCGACCAATTGTTCAAGTCATTCCTACATTTCTGTAGAATAGGGGGGTAATTTGCCTTAAAGAGGTTGCTTATGTCAGAAGTCAATTTGATACCTAAGTATGGTATCGCCCCGGAGGCCCAGGCAAACTCAAAGTTCTTAGATAGTAGTGAAAGCATGTCCTGCGGGACCGTTACGTTTAGGGCCGTTGACTTATTCATATTGATTTTCAAGCCCGAGGCCTCACTGAAGGCCTTCAAAGTTTTAAGAATAACCGGGGTAGATGTTAGTGGGGATGTGACAAAGAGGAGTAGGTCATCTGCATACAGTGCGCATTTATGTTCTTGGGGTCCGCAATTGACTCCCTTAAAGTCAGGGTTTGATCGGAGAGCAATGGCTAACGTCTCCATTGCTATTGCAAATAGCAGGGGAGAGAGCGGGCAACCCTGTCTGGTACCCCTACCAACAGGGAAGGAATCTGAGTACCTCCCCATCAAACTTATCTGAGCAGTGGGTGCAAAATAAAGGGAGCGTATAAGATTGAGGAAGTATGGACCAAATCCCCATCTCACAAGGGTACCAGAAAGATACGCCCAATCTATGGAATCGAAGGCTTTGTGTAGATCAGTTGAGAGCAAATAACCGGTTTGTTGGCTTCCCCCATCCCACCGTGACCGTAGAAGTGATACAATGTCAATGGATCTTCTAATCTGGTCCGGACCCTGTCTCCCGGGGATGAAGCCCACCTGGTCCTTGTGGACGTAGGAGGAGATGAAACCTGACATTCTGTTAGCTATAATCTTAGTCATAAGTTTGATATCGTTATTAATAAGAGAGATCGGTCTGTAATTGCTCACCTCGCACGGGTCTTTATCAGGTTTGGGTATGACTGAGATATAAGCAGTGTTAAGGTCTGTTCCTAGCTGAGCTCCATCCCTGAGAGAGTTGAAGAACTGAGACAAATGTGGAGTCAGTATTGGTCCGAATTTTTTATAATACCCGGTGGAAAAGCCGTCCGGGCCCGGAGCGGGCCCCACTTTAAGTGAATTAATGGTAGTCAAGATTTCCTCTTGAGTAAAGGGGCTTTCGAGGATGTCCCTATGATCATCCGTCAAGGAGGGTAACTGCAGGTTCGCTAAAAAGTCCTCATCATGCTTGTTGGGGGCCCTTTTGTTTTGTTTGTAAAGGTCCGAATAGAATTTTAAAAAGGTATCCATAATTTTAGTCGTGTTCTGTGTCAAGTCCCCCCCTGTTGTCTTGATTTTAGGGAAGGCTAGTGGATGGTGTTTTGGAGTAAGTTTCGCTGCTAATTTAGAGCCTATCCTGTCTTTATAGGAATAGATCTTTGCCCCTGTCCATCTAAGATGTTGTTCTGCTGCCGTAGTTAAGTGTAGGTTAAGAAGTACCCTGGCTCTGTCCAAGTCAGCCAGGGAATTGGGCGTTGGGTTACGTTTATGCGCTTTGGCTAGGGAGTGAAATTCCTCCGTGAGCCTGAGTGTATCTGCCTTGCGTTCCGCTTTGAGCTTTGAGGATAACTGAATGATTGTCCCTCTAATGACAGATTTGTGTGCTGCCCATACTATTTGAGGGGAGACCTCCTTCGTAGCGTTTATCAGGAAATATTCTTTAATGGCCGCTTCCACCAAAGAACATTGTATTGGGTCACTCGAGGGATTCTTGTAGTCGCCATCTGGGCGCCTTTCTCTCTCCTGAGGATCTGTGTGTGGTCACGGTGACCATTGAATGGTCAGACAGAGGGGATTCTACTATTTTGGAACCCTGGATTAGTGGAATTGAAAAGGAATTAGTGAAAACATGATCTATCCTTGCAAAGGAGTTGTGTGGGACTGAGTAGTGTGTGTAGCCTTTAGTATGTGGATTAACCTCCCTCCAGATATCCACGAGACCCGCCTCATGGAGTGTTTTAGCTATGTATGTGCTCTGTTTGGTGGGGCGTTTGGGCTTGGTTGTTCCGTCCGCCCGCTTGTCCAGAGCAAGATCGAAGGCGATATTGGAATCACCACTGATGAAAACCAACCCTTTGAAATGTGGTTTTAGTGTCCGTATAAGAATATCAAAAAAGCGCTTTTGACCCTTATTCGGGGCATAATATGACACGAAAGTATACAATTCCCCGTCTATGTGTCCGGATACTAAAATGTAACGTCCCATGGGGTCTAGTACAGTTTCTGGTTGGGAGAGACTGATGTGCTTGGTGAAGCATACTGCAACCCCTTTAGTCTTATTTTCCGCTGATGCTAGGAAAAATTGAGGGTAGTGTTGGTGTAGGAACGAGGGTTTGAACGTGGACGGAAAATGGGTTTCTTGTAATAAGAGTATGTCTGCATGCATGGAGTGGTATTGCTGAAAGGCTTTTCTACGTTTGACAGGGGAATTGAGACCCTGTGTGTTGTGTGAAACTATTTTAAGGGTGGGTATGGGTTGGTGTGAGTTAGGCATGGATCAGAGGGGGTGATTCTGTGAAAAGAAGCAGGTGCTTACCTTTTCCCAGGCAGAAGAATACCCAGGAATGTTGCGTGAGAAGGCTGAGTGAGAAGCCGGCATCCAAGATGGGAGGGAGCATGTAGTCCTGGACCGTTCGAGATTTCCTTTGAGCATGAGAGAGGAGTAGAGAAAGGATGAAAAAAGAGAGAAAGAGGAAGAATGGGGTTATACACTTGTAATACAAACTTAAACATTCGTCCTTCAAGGACCAGTTGAACCAAAAGTGAATTGGGGGATCCCCCGATCCCCTCCCCCCCTGGAGGTGGATGGTCTAACCATTCCACCTCCTGTAACCTGAGAGGTCTGGAATACCCCAAAAGCGGGGGTTCCAGAGCGGAGCCTAGGAGCACTGATAGTGCCCCTGGTTCCTAGAGAAGGTGCACTGAGTCCACCACAGCCCGAGCACCTGTAAAAATGTAAAACTGAGGGCTAGATGTAGCCCCTAATTGTAACTAAAACAGAGCGCCCCTAATATTGGCGCAAACATATCAAGGGACAGCCCCTAACCTAAAAGGAACAACTCCCGATCACCCCTATCCCCAAACAAATAAATCTAATAGTAAAAAAAAAAAAAAGGGGGGGTGATAAACCCCCTTGTTGACTAGGCTGTGTACCCCGGCCTAGCTGTAGTGAAACCCCCCAACTACTGGGGGAAGGGGCACAGTCACCCGAACAATAGTGATATCTGCCTATCAATAAACTGCAAACCATAACAAAAATTTTAGGCACAAGGGAAGTTCTAAGGAGGCAGTCCATAGAGCAGAACGATTATGGTCCTGTGCCAGGGAAAGTATCCCCCCCCCCACCCCAAGGTCAGGTAATCCGCACTCATAGCACTGCATTAGCTTTCAGCAGAAGTAGGTAAAATATACTTGACAGTTCACAATATGTGATGAGTTGCGGCCCGCTTGGGATAGCAGTAGTGAGGGGGGGGGGGGGGCAGAAGTCACAGGTACTTAAGGAGGTTAAAGATTTCTCAGATCAGGGCCCTGATCTAGGATGAGGCAGTCGTCTTTCAAGGTGGGAGATTTTCTTTAGGCCTCTTGGAGCTGTGGGTCAACCAGTTGTGTTGCAGTGGGCTTGCAGGCGGTGGTCTTTTAGATGAAGACGGGGTGTTTCTGGAAATCTGCATGGGTGAAGGTTCCTGTGAAAGGATCCCCAGGTGCAGCAGCAGGCGCTCTCCCTCCACCAATGAGGAGAATCCATAGCTTTTATTCCTGTAGGAAAAGTTCAGGCGGAGGGGGAATGACCACCTGTATGTGATCTCCTTTTCCGTTAGGACCTGTAGTAAAGGCTTTAAGGAACGTCTCTTTTGAATAGTGAAAGGTGACAAGTCAGCAAATATTTGTATTTTATGCCCCTGAAAGATGAGGCTATCAGAGCTCCTGGATTTCTTCATCACCTCTTCTTTGACTGAATAATAGTGAGGTTTCACTATGATGTCCCTGGGGAGACCATCAGAGCGGGGGGGTTGAAGGGCTCTGTGAGCTCTATCTAGCTCCAGGCGGATCTCTGTAATATCAGGGATTAGGCTGCGTATGAGTGCTTTCACAGCACCTTGAACCTCCTTTTCAGATTCGGGGATCCCCCGTACCCTAAAGTTATATCTTCTTGATCTGTTCTCGAGATCATCGATCTTTGCGAACGCTGTTTCTAATTGGTCTTGTACATCATGCAGCCTATCAGTATTTTGGTTTATACGGGAAACAGCCTGGTCAGCTTTCTGTTCAATAACATCCATTCTCACTCCAATTTGCTGCAAATCAGCATGAATGGATGCTGTGATCTGCGCCGCGTTCTGAGCAAGCCCTGTGGAGAGCATTTGAGCAAACGCAGCCATCATAGATGACAAGTCTGGGGGCTAGAAAAAGGGCCTGCGTTATCAGTGGCCGTTAATAGGAGGCCTGTGTTCGGATCAAGCATAGGGGTTGTGGGGATGCCTGATGTCAGTCTGCTCAGCAGCGATTCAGTGGAGGCTTAGGATACGGCCAGGTTCAGGGGCGGATAGTTTGTACCTGCGGGGGATTGCGGTAATACGTCCTGGTCTGCTGTAATGTCCTCCGTGAGCTCTGTGTTCTGAGGGCCTCGTGCTGCCGCCGCCATCTTGGCATAGCTGAGGGGACCAGGACTCGCGGTCATCTGGCTTGTCAGATTCCTCCTCGCCTGTACCGCTGACATCTGGGTGATCAGGGGGGCTTCCCCCGCTCGAATATCCCGGTGAGGGTGCTGTGGGCGCGCTCTGTGAGCTCCGGTGGCAGTTAATGGGCCGTGGTGGAGCGGAGCTCTAGAGGCTGGCGGCCATCTTGGGAGCTGCCGCGCATGCGCCTCTCAAAAATCCTGGGTCTATAATTCTTATCATAGGTGCATTTTAAAGCAGTTGTATTGCCCGCTTGGACATTTTTACCTACAGGTAAGCCTATAATAAGGCTTACCTGTAGGTAAAATGAATATCTCCTAAACCTGCAAGGTTTAGGAGACATTCACCCTTCATGCAGCCACTGACGTCAGCGGCGCATGTGAGCTGAAAGTCCAGTGGCTCGTGCCAGAACTTGCCGAAATGAAGGACTCCTGCTCTGAGGCAAGGCAGTGACGTCGTCATGGCTCCGGCCACTCACAGCGCCGGAGCCCGCAAACCTAGAAGAAATGCTGAGGGAACATGTCAGCCCCCTCGGCGGTGACCGGGCTAGCTGCGGGAGCTGCGTTCTAAGGTAAGTATTTCATAATGTGCTAGTATGCGTTTTTTTTTGGGGGGTTCGGAGGTTTATTACCCCTTTAAATTATAGAGACAGAACATCAAAAATCCAGAAAAAACACATGATACAAATGTTATAAATTGAGTTGCAGTGAGTAAAATAAGCATTTGATCCCCTACCAACCAACAATAATTCTGTCTCCCATAGACTGGCTACAGTATGTGCTCATGTAGTATACAGATTAGTCCTGTCAATTCAAGAAGGTGCTCCTAACGACAACTCATTATGTGTATAAAAAACACCTTCCCATAGAAACGCTTTCTTCCATTCACACCTCGCTATCATGGGCAAGACAAAAGAACTGTCAAAGGACGTCAATGACAAGTTTGTAGACCTGCACAAGGCTGGAATGGGCTACAAGACCACCAGCGAGTAGCATGGTGAGAAGGACACAACTGTTGGAGCGATTATTTGCAAATAGAAGGAATATAAAATAGCCATCAATCGCTCTCGGTCTGGAGCTCCATGCAAGATTTTGACTCAAGGGGTAAGGATAATCATGAGAAAAGTGAGGGGCTTGTAAATCATGGGAGGGGCTTGTAAATGATCTCAAGGCAATTGGGACCACAGTCACCAAACAAACCATTGGTAACACAATACGCTGCCATGGATTGAAATCCTGCAAGATCCCCCTCCTCAAGAAGGCACATGTACAGGCCCATCTGAAGTTTGCCAATGAACATCTAAATGATTCAGAGAAAGATTGAGAGAAAGTGCTGTGGTCAGATGAGACCAAAATTGAGTTCTTTGACATTAACTCGACTCGCTGTGTTTGGAGGAAGAAAAATTCTGATTATGACCCTAAGAACACCATCCCTACAGTCAAGCACGAAGATGGAAACACAATGCTTTGGGGCTGTTTCTCTGCTAAATGTACAGGCCGGCTTTGCCGCATTGAGGAGCAAAAGGACGGGGCCATGTATTGTAAAATCTTGGTAATTTTGGTAATATAGTGTGTGTGTGTGTGTGTATATATATATATATATATATATATATATATATATATAAAATCATAAAGTTGATCAAACAAGCCATCGTTTTGTAATTGGATTAATTCTAAAAAGAGTCTACACTAATCTTGCTGCATTTCCCAAGCTATTGACAAAACATAATACATATAACACTTACAAGGAATTTGCTAATGTCATACATTAACTGACTCCTGGTTTCTAAACCATGTGTTCCACTCTGCCTGTTATAGTTAACAGGGATATAATATTAGACTGGCCTATGAAGATACTAGTTACCCAGACTTCTTTTAAATGTAAGACTTTTCTTAGGACAAATGTGAACAGAATAGCTGTATCTGTTTTACATACATACATTTAACTTTGCTTCTTTGAAATAGAGACGCTCAGATCTATAATAAATGTCCTTGACTGCAATAAGCAGTGAATGAAAACTGCCGTAAGTTAGCATGAGTACATTTAGATTGCATTTGATCATTGTGAATCAATTTGTTATTTGAAAAGGACCAAAGCTTTGGTTTTAGTATTGTGCTTTTTATTGCATAATATATCAAACGGCAGCCTTTCTTGTTTGTAAGTTTTAATTACCCTGATGAAAATGTCTGAGTTGTGATACTAGTGAATGAAGATTAATATACAAACAATTCATTTAAAAAAATCGCAGAGCCACATAAAACTATTAGGAGCAGTGAGAACTGTATATAAGCAGACTTATTAACAAAGTTGAGAATCTTTACCCAATAAGTGGTTATTTACTTTGACTATCCAATCATGTGAAAAAACAATTCCTGTTTGCTTTAAATACCTAATTATCTGCCGATTAAATACGTATACATGAATTGGCTTTCAAATTGATTTGATAATTGAAGTGAATATTCACACAAAAATTCTTAAAGCGATTGTATTCTCCGCTTGGTGATTTTCACCTGTAGGTAAAATCAATATCTCTTAAACATGCATAATTTAGGAGATATTCACCCTACATGCAGCCGCTGATGTCAGTGGCGCATGCGCTCTAAAGGTCCAGCGGATCGTGCAGGAAATGCAGAGCTCCTTGCTGTAACGGAAGACTCCCATGCGCATGTGCGGAAGTGACGTCATCGCGTCTCCGGCCACTCACAGCCCCAGAGCTGCAAACCCAGAAGAAATGCTGAGGGAACATGTTAGCTTCCTCAGTGGTGACCGGGAGGCGGTGCAGGCGCTTCATTCTAAGGTAAGTATTTCATAATGAGCTAGTATGCGGTGTATACAAGCTCATTATGCCTTTGCCTTACAGGTGTTTTGTTTTTTGTCAGGTCATGTAACCACTTTAACTCCTTTAGTAAGTCAACATCATTATGTCAATTCTTTAAAACATTTTAGGAAACAAGAACATTGTTATTATTAGAGGACAAGTGTACTTTGGGTAAAAATTTCAGGGATGCATTGGATGGCTAACATGCTAACAAACTGTAAATATATTTCTCCCATCTTTCTGTTGTCTGCCTGCACACTGTGTTGGTATCACTCATGTTGGAGTTGCTCATTTTGTATTGCAAAGTCCATAAATTCCTTTTCACCTGGCATTAAGATAATAAGACTTTAAAACAGTACTTGGCCCTTCAGGGTTCAGCCACTATACTACTGTTTACATACCCTGTTTGGCCTTGGTATAGGCACACAAGGTGACACAAACAGGTTCAAATGGCAATTAAAGGTTAATTTCCTACATCTGTGGATTTTTCAATTGCAGTTAGTGTCTGTGTATAAATAGTCAATGTATGTGGTAACTCTCACGTGGATGCACTGAGTAGGCTAGATACTGAGCCATAGGGAGCAGAAAGTACTGGCAAAAAACCTGTGTAACAAGGTAATGGAACTCTTTAAAGATGGAAAAGGATATAAAAAGATACTCAAAGCCTTGAATATGCCTGGCAGTACTGTTCAATTATTTATTAAGAAGTGGAAAATTTGGGGATCTCTTGATACCAAGCCAAGGTCAGGTAGACCAAGAAAGAATGCAGCCAAAACTGCCAGAAGAATTGTTTTGGCAAACAAAGAAAAACCCACAGGTAACCTCAGGAGAAAGACAAACATTCCTGCGCACAAGTGAGTACCAGGTGAACTAGAGCTCGCAATGGATAGTGCCACAGGCCTTGCTGCCCTCAAGGATAGGGGTATCCTAGCAGTCAAAAGAGAAAAAGAAAAGAGGACGCACCAACCTTGTGCATTATCCTTAGGTATATTTTATTAAAAATAAAGTTAAAAAACTACTCACAAACAAATAAAAAAAAACTTGCGATACAAGTGATCTCCAGATGACAGCAATTGATCTAGAGACAGCAGACTCAAGATGGTACCAGAGAAAATTTCGAAGGTCACTGACAGATGACGCGTTTCAAAGGAATACCTTCTTCCTCAGAGCCCAGCAGTGTTGCCTCCTTCAGCTTCACATGTATGTATATGTGCAAACACTCCCACAAGCACCAATGTGCATTCAAAAGACGCCTCCCAGAAGGGTCCAGAGGCACCACCCACAATTGTGGGTGGTTCACGGAAAAGGCTAACTCCCACTATGTAGACGGGGACACCACCCATAATAGCATCTACATAGGTAAACAACTCATGGGATTAATTGAATACATAACAGGGGGCATTGTACTCATACAGTTTATTTAATTAAATATAATACAATATAATTCATACCCAAGGGGCAGTATATCTGACACAGGCATCTATAAAAGAGGGGGCCAAAGACTTGATGGAAGATGACATACATTAAATCAATGCTCATCCAGTAAATGTGCTACTGCTGCATGCCACCACCAAGGGAGACCAGGAGCGTCCAATCCATCACATTGCTGGTCGTCAGCTCCATGCATCGCCCGGATGTGAAGGGTCTTTCCTCTGTGTCACCACAGGGAGCCCTCCTTGCAGCCTGTCCTGTGTCTGGAACGCACGCCATGTTGTTTGTGATCCAAAATTTTATAGATGCCTGTGTCAGATATACTGCCCCTCGGGTGTGAATTATATTATATTATATTTAATTAAATCAACTGTATGAGTACAATGCCCCTTGTTATGTATTCAATTAATCCCATGAGTTATTTGTTTACCTATGTAGATGCTATTATGGGTGGTGTCCCTGTCTACATAGTGGGAGTTACCCTTTTCCGTGAACCACCCACAATTGTGGGTGGTGCCTCTGGACCCTTCTGGGAGGCATCTTTTGAATGCACATTGGTGCTTGTGGGAGTGTATGCACATATACATACATGTGAAGCTGAAGGAGGCAACACTGCTGGGCTCTGAGGAAGAAGGTATTCCTTTTAAACGCGTCATCTGTCAGTGACCTTCGAAATGTTCTCTGGTACCATCTGGAGTCTGCTGTCTCTAGATCAATTGCTGTCATCTGGTGATCACTTGTATCGCAAGTTTTTTTTTATTTGTTTGTGAGTAGTTTTTTAACTTTATTTTTAATAAAATATACCTAAGGATAATGCACAAGGTTGGTGCGCCCTCTTTTCTTTTTCTCTTTTAACCTCAGGAGAAATACAGGCTGTTCTGGAAAAGATGGTGTGGTTGTTTCAACTTGCATAATATGACAATACAACAAAAATTAGCTAGAGTAGGTATGAACAGAAAGTATATTTTTCCTGCGCTCGTAAAGGCGGTATTGGTGTGAAGTGGTAGTAATTTCAGATGGTGAGTTTGTGTAGGATAAGCATGCGAATCCCGCTGCCTAGGCTAACCTGGGGTGGTCCGTAGATAGCCAAGTGAAAAAAGAGAAAAAAGGCGCGTGATCTAACGCATGGATCAAATGGATACCGTTTATTAAAACCAAGTAGATAAATAAAAAAATAAAAGGAAATTACTACGTATTCATAGAGACTAGGTTACAAATTGTTCATTTAAAATGAGTGGTGCGCATGCAAGGGCAGATGCCTAATGGTAGGATGACGCGTTTCAAGGGGTTCCCTCTTCATCAGATCCTTGGAGAATGAGAAAAAATGTCTGGGTAATGTAATAAATTTATAGATTTATACATAGAAGAGCGGCTGATTGGCAGTTGTATCGCATAATGGATGTTAAATTCCCCTTTGCTTAAAAGGTGTCCACATCCCAGCGCTCATGGAGTAGATAGTTTGTTTGTTGTTGGTTTTTGATCTTTTTGTTGTTATTTATGTTTGTCATCAGTGCCTGCGTTTTGACTTGTAAGGAAGCTGCAGTGAAAGGATGTCGGTTGCAGGCTGGAGACTGTCTCCTCTGGGGCACTGCGGTCCTCCTGACAGAATGCTGTTCTGTGCTGCAAAGAGAGATGCAGCAGCCTGGACAAAAATTAGCTGCTTGGTCAAGTTGCCAGAAAGAAGCCTTTACTGCACCAATGCCACCAAAAAGTACAGTTACAATATGCCCGACAACATCTTGACACGCCTCACAGCTTCTGGCACACTGTAATATGGAGTGACAAGACCAAAACAGAACTTTATGGTTAAAACCATAAGGGCTGTTTAGAGAGGGGTCAATAAGGCCTATAGTGGCAAGAATACCATCCCCACTGTGAAGCATGGTGGTGTCTCACTGATGTTTTTGGGGTGTGTGAGCTCTAAAGGCACGGGGAATCTTGTGAAAATTGATGGCAAGATCAATGCAGCATGTTGTCAGAAAATACTGACAGACAATTTGCATTTTCCTGCAGAAAAGCTCTTGGACTTTCCAGAACGACAACGACCCTAAGCACAAGGCCAAGTTGACGCTAAAGTGGTTACAGCAGAAAAAGGTGAAGGTTCTGGAGTGGCCATCATAGTCTCACGACCTTAATATCATCGAGCCACTCTGCGGTTCATAGAAAGAAAATATGTACTCCTGCGCTTAGGACCTCAAATTGTAATGATGAGCTGCAGCCCCCCTAATGAGACCCTAAAAAGGCTCTGAATATGTAAAGGTAATAATAATGGGGTGTGGCGCTGCTCGTTCCTTAGATACACTCTAAAGAAACTGGGAGATATAGCTCAATCTGCTAAGCAATACCATAAAATAAATAATAAAAATATATATGAAATTCCTCGTCCTACAAAAATTGTGTGTGAAATACGTATATAAATTGGAAAAACCGTACCATCAATAAGTGTGGTGACACCACTATAAACTTACTAAAGTACATAAGTGCATAGAAATGACAAAAGCATATACATAATATATGTGACGTATAGAAATAAAGTCCACTCCTTGTTAATAATCAAATTGATGATAGTGATGATTGTGAGAAAATTAATTTATAAAGTCCACTCCTAGTTAATAATCAAAAGATGATTGTGAAAAAGTTAATTTATAAAGTCCACTCCTTAATATTGATCAATCAGTTCATGAATTAATCCCTGTGCCCAAAGAATATATTTGCCAGCAGGTAGATCTTTCAATAACTTTCCAAGTATTCCCCCATAAGGGTCCCCACTCACCAGCTCCTCGAACCCCCACAGGGGCAAACAGCGTGGTACGATTGCCTCCGGTCTGTTCAGTGTATCCCCAGCGCTTACTCCAAGTGGGACAGCCTGTATCACAGTTCCAGAGTATCCACGTCTTTTTCCCGAAGAGGTTCCGCTTAAGGAGTAGTTGTAATAGGGCACCTCAATGAGGAAGATAAGAGACTCCCATTGTGCAGTATGCCAAAATTTATTAAAAAATATATTAAAAATAAGATTAAAAAGTAAAGCCGCCTTAGCGGCAAATCGTATACAACGAAAGAAACCAGCGTCCCTGTCCCGTGTAAGCCGGATAGCAGCGTACACTCCAGCTGCGTTCCAGCCTCAGGACCCGGATCACTGTCAGCGTGACGTAGCGTGCGTAACTCCGCCTTACGTACGTTTCGTATATGAACGTCTTCTGAGGCGGTGCCATCGTTACACTACGCTACGTATAAATGAGAGGTGAGCCACAAAAAAACCCGCCCCCCCCATAGTGGATCATCCAATCAGTGTGGAGATAAGGGAGAATAATAGTATACCTGGACATTGCTATTACTAGACTGTTACTGTGATGAGGCCCAATGACTTACAAAACGGGATCTGTGGCTCCACTCAGTGGTGATATAATATATCGCTGAAGTGATAGTCATAATACACAGAGGAAAATATTACAAACTATACAATAATTCATTATATAAATACTCAATTATATAGGCAATTAGTAAGTGGTAAAATTTTAAAAATACATATGAGGAATATATATATATGTATATATAAATACCATATATTAAAAAACGTCCTCATATAGATACGGGCATAATTATTTTGTGCCGATAGGCCGTATATATAAAATGTTAAAAAATACATACCCTTATAGGATGACATATAAATAATACCATAAAAATGGGAAACCTCCATACATCTATAGATTTGTCTATCTTAGTGTTATAGATTAAAGGGGGGGGGGGGGTTGGTATGTAAAAGATGGTTAATTGGGGTAACCCCCAAAGAGAGCAGGGAAAAATGTATTAGTTAATAAGGGTGGGGGGCTAATAGCATAAAATTACCCCAAACATAAATTTAGGGGCACCTATGTCCCAAAAATGACTGGCCTATACCGGATTGCCTTCCTAATCTCAAAAATATATAGGATTCTAAACTTGTAGAGTGCCCCATAGTCAGACTAGACTGTGATAGTTAAGGATTGGCTAGGAAGAGATTGAGGTCAATGTCTATGTTTAACCCCTTAGGGGCCAGGGACCCCAGCCGGTATATCCAGCTCGTTTCGTTCTGGGAAACTAAAGTTTCTTTATTTCCTCCCCTCCAGTTATCTTTAATGATATCAATCCCGTAGAAAATGAGCCCAGTTGGGTCTCTATGATGGAATTCGTCAAAATGTCGGGACAAGTTGTGTTTTGGGAATCCTTTCTTGATGTTATTAATGTGTTCCCTAATGCGTACACACAATGGGCGCGTAGTACGACCTATATACTCCAGGTGGCATGGGCACTCTATGACATAGGTTACATGAGTACTGTTGCATGTAATAAGCTCACGGATCTTGTATTCCCTATGATCAGTCTGGGACTTAAAAGTTTCCCTTCTGCGGTTCATGCAAGACGACCAAAGATTTTTCCTGACCTGGAGGTATTTTACCAAGACGAATGGGCAGCAATACATCCTGCAAGAATTCGGGGGGCCCATAAACAACTATTAAAAAAGACTGCATGCTGTCATTGATGCTAAACGGGGCAATACACAGTATTAAGCACTAAGGGTATGCAGACTTTTAAACAGGAGTCATTTCATTTGTTTACTTGTTGCCATGTTTCGTTTTATGGTTGTACGATTCTCTTATGACCTACAGCTGAATATGAATTCCATAAGAAATAAAAGAAAAGTGTTTTGCTTGCTCACTCATGTTTTAAAAATCGTGCATACTGTATATTACTAGTTCTCCAGGGGTATGCAAACTTTTGTGCACAACTGTAATTGTCAATGAAAAGGCTATTAACAGCATCATAAATCACTTGCATTGGTGTTTTAGAGGAGAACAATGCTGGTCTAAGGCTCTTGTAGTAAAATATGTACCTGCTCAGCCAACAAAGCCATGCTCAGCAGGAGCAAAGCAGAAGCCACAGGAAGGTCTGCCTGCCTACATAACATGTGGTTTAACCCAGTTTATTTTTGTCATTAAAATCCAGGTACAGCAAAGCACAATCTTTAAAAGTTAGAAGTGCCAATAATACACAAACCTATCCACAAAGCTATCCCTCTGACTTTCACTCATAACGGTTAGTCAAGTCACTGGCACACCTCCATAAATCATAGCATTTGACTTAGGGTGACCAGACATCCCCGTTTTCAGGGGACAGTCCCCAGATTAAGGACACTGTCCCCGGACCAAGTCTGTCCCCGGTTTTGTCCCCAGATTGGATTTGAACAGGGGCTTGGGCAATTTCAAAGACAGTCAGTGCAGAATAAGAAATAAAAAAATTCTGAATTACACCCCTCCGCTCCGCCGCTCCTACTAGCTTTGGGGGGTGTATTTTTTCCATTATCTGTGCCCCTTTCTGATGATCATGTGCTGGTCGGAGCGGAGGGAATATTTCTTCAGTTTCGGGTGCATGCCCATTCAGCTCCACTCGCATGTTCTTCTGCCTTGGCTCAAGTCTCGGCCAGCCGCCTGCCTGCTTATCTCCTTGCCTTCCATGGCGAATGATCTTCCTCCGCACCCCACCCAGTAGTAGCCGGAGCCTGGAGAGTAAGACTTGACTGGGGCTGTGAGGCGGGCGGCGACGGGCAGAGAGTCACTGATTGCCGCCATTACTCATAAAAAATAATATGTCCCCGGATTTCATTTTAAAAATCTGGTCATCTTAATTTGACTGAGAATGCTTAATTCAGCTCCCCGATACAATTTTTATGGAGCACCTACAAGCCTGAATAGTGGAGCACAACAGCACAAAGTAAACACTGCTAGACACTGCTGTGCTGAAAGTCAGGCAGAGTAGAGAGTACCTGCTGCTTGTCCTTTAACTGCCCAAAGCCCAAACTTCTATTGCCCACTAAAGTTAAACAGTTGAAAAACATGGGATACGGCTTAATGTTTTGCTGAGCAGAAGTTGAAATCCAATGTACAGCTTGGGCCTAGGATCTCGGTCTCCACCTGGACACGGGGTTCAATCTGAAATATCAAAATAAAAAGGAACAAATAAGCCTGGTTTATGGTAAGGTACTGACCAATGGCAAAACCATAGCTCCCTACTATAGCACATCACTCCTGAAATTTAAAAAAAATGTAGGACAAGGGGGACAAGACAAAAAAATGATGATAAATCCCAGGGAAGATAATTAGTATCTATTCCATGGGATACTGGGACAACAAGGTTTTTTGTCTTGTCCCCCTTGTCCTACAGTGCAATTTTTCCATCTCTTTTTGGGAAGTTCTAAACCTGCAGCCAATTAATGTGTTGGAAGTTTTTAATATATTGATAAGTGTGGCTTTTCCTGCCTATCTAGAGGAGTGCTCCTGCTAAATAAATCTTTACATTGTAAGTGTACATGAATGATGTTCCAATTTTTATATGGACTTTATACGTATTTCCATACATGGTTATATATTAACTGCTTATTAATTGAAGCAGTTTTTTTCAGAAGTGGTATCATTCCTTGAAGATTTGTCTATAATGCCGCGTACACACGATCGGAATTCCGATGGGCTAAAATCCGATGAAATTTTTCGTCGGAATTCCGTTCAAAGCTGTGTTGCATACACACCATCAGACCAAATTCCGACCGTCCAAAACACGGTGACGTACAATACGTACGACGTCACTATAAAGGGGAAGTTCAAATCCAACGGCGCCACCCTTTGGGCTGCTTTTGCTGATTTCGTATTACGGCGTGTTAGTAAAAGTTTGGTGTTAGCCGATTCGCGCTTAAAATAAATATTAAGATATTTTGGAGACCTGGCTTTAAAATAAAATATGAAGATTCATGAGATCACAAGAAACAAAGAAATACGTTTGTCAGAACTCAGTGTGAATATCCGCAGCGAAAAACAAAATTTGTTCTAGCATTAGAAAGAAGAAAAGAATGCGCTACATTTAACGATGCAATAATTTGCAGCATGACGAATGTGCTATCTCCATTACGAACGCTAGTTTTACCAGAACGAGCGCTCCCGTCTCCTAATTTAGTCTGAGCATGCGTGGGATTTTTCTCCGATGGAGTTCCACACAGACAATCGGAATTTATTATCGTTTTTTTTTTCCATCGGAAAAATTTAAAACAAGTTCTATTTTTTTACACTGCTTGTTTCATCGGAAATTCCATCGGACTTGTTTCATCGGAAATTCCGATCGTGTGTACAGGGCATAACAGTACATTTTGAAACACGTTGGATATCCCCTCTACTATATTCCTCTGCATATTTACTTATGAAAGGAACAGTAAGTAGATGGGGTCTACCACTTTATGTTCAGTAGAGATTTGTGTTAATGGATATCATTACAGTGTTGCAATATTTTCTATGTCCCATGTGGGAATTTTTTAATGGAATTTTATATAATAAATATACTATTTTATAAAAACAATATATTTTCTTTGATTGCCTACAAATACCCACAATATTTGAGGTTTATTCTAAAAACTAACACTGCACATCGCCCTGAACACACCATCCCCAACGTGAAACATGGTGGTGGCAGCATCATGTTGTGAGGCAGCTTTTCTCCAGCAGGTACAGGGATGCTGGCTAGAGTTGATGGAAAGATGGATGGAGCCAAATACAAAGCAATCAGTTAGAAGAAAACCTGTTAAAGTCTGCAAAAGACATGAGACTGGGGCGGAGGTTCACCTCCAGCAGAACAATGACCCTAAACATATAGCCAGAGCTACAATGGAATGGTTTAGATCAAAGCATATTCATGTGTTAGAATGGCCAAGTCAAAGTCAAGACCTAAATCCAATTGAGAATCTGTGGCAAGACTTGAAAATTGCTGTTCACAAACGCTCTCCTTCCAATCTAACAGAGCTTGAGCTATTTTGCAAAGAAGAATGGGCATAAATGTCACTCTCTAGATGTGCAAAGCTGGTAAAGAAATCCCCAAAAAGACTTGCAGCTGTAATTGCAGTGAAAGGGGGTTCTACAAAGTATTGATTCAGGGGGGCTAAATACAAATGCACGCCACACTTTTCACATATTTACTTGTAAACAAAATTGAAAACCATTTATAATTTTCCTTCTACTTTACAATTATGTGCCACTTTGTGTTGGTCTATCACATAAAATCCCAATAAAATACATTTTACGTTTTTGGTTTTAACGTGACAAAATGTGGAAAATTTCAAGAGGTATGAATACTTTTTCAAGCCACTGTATCTGGTTCTAAAGCTGAGAGGTATGTGTGCCAGCTCCAGCAAATAAATGTTCTAATCAGCTTCATGCAGGCATGTGCAGGTTTTCAATTGGAGCATTGTACATTGTAAGTTAGCAATATTTTCACTTTACTCCTTGGTACAAGTCTATCACTTTTTTTCTTTAAAGCCTCGTACACACGACCGAGTTCCTCGGCAAAAACCAGCAAAAACCTTGCTGGCAGAGATTTCTTGCCGAGAAATTTGTTCGTGTGTATGGTTTCTCGTCAAGAAAAGCGACAAGAATCTTGACGAGAAAATAGAGAACCTGCTCTCTATTTTCTCGTCGAGATTCTCGTCAGCCTGTTTCTCGACGAGAAAAGTGTGTGTGTGTACACTTACCTGTCCTCCGGGAAGCCCGCGCATGCTCGAAATGACTTTGACGCATGCGCGGTAGCTTCCTAGGCATAGGTAGGGTGAACCAAGATGGCGGCGACGGCATCGAATGTGACGAGCGCATGCTCGTCGTATTCGATGACGTCACCGCGTACGCTCCATTCAAAGAACCGCGGGTTCTTTGAAATGAGCGTGTGTACACTCGGCCGGGACAAGTTTCTTGTCCAAGGATCTCGTCGAAAAAAACTACATGTTTTTAACGACGAGATTCTCGGCCGTGTGTACGAGGCATAACAGTAAGATATGGGTAACACGTTTGTTACTGAATTTTGTGTTTTGCTTAGGGTACACCTTCAACTTGCCATTCAATATAGATGAAAAAAAAAATTCATGAAAAGAGCAGTCCAGTCCAGTTTTCACAATATGATGGTTTTTTTTTTGTAACAATTATACTACAGACTTTTGTTCCACTAAGCACTCCATAATATTTCTTGTTATATTATTATTTTTTTGTAGTTGAACATTTTAACAATAGACATTTTTTTTTTTTAAATCTCATGTAGCAGAAAAACTGCAATGCATTAATTTTCCTTTGTGCCAGCCTATAGCAATGGCGACATCTAGTGGTAGCAAAGAAAAAGACAGTTGCTTTGATTTATATATTGTAACTGGAAAACTGTATACTAATCAATGACATGATAATTTTCTGATTATTATACATCCAGTACAACTCTTTATAATGTTTCAATTATTTTAATCTTTCTTACTCACATAAAGACAGGGGATGCAATTATCATTTGTGGTGATTTCCCTCATGTGACAGTATTTCCTTTACTGAAATAGGACAACACAAAACTTTTATCATTATGTATAATTTGTGTTATTTGTTAACAGTACGTGAGATACATCATTAATGTTTCTTGTGTAGCTGACTCCAAGCTGTGTTTTCAGGCATTACAGCCTAGGGAAGTCTGAGGATAATCCATATAATTCAAACAAATTACTCACCAGGAATTCTGCTAGCAAAATATTTGATAGGGTAAATAAGGTTTAGAGCTAGTTTTTTAGATTATTTTTGGTGTCTGTGTCCCATTGGGAGATTTTTATTTACTTCCTACTCCAGGAGCACATCAGGAAGTTTAAGGGCAGTTTCACACTGGGACGGAGGGAGCGTCGGCGGTAAAGTGCCGCTAATTTTAGCTGCGATTTACCGCCGTCTTAGCGCTTTTCGGCTGCTAGCAGGGCGCTTTTAGTGTCAAACCAGGAGATCAGGATAAGCAAGTCAAGGCAAGCCGAGTCAGTAACAGGAGGTCCAGGGATCAGGATACATAGAAGTAATGGAAACACGATGGAGCTGATGATAATCCAGAAATGTTGTGCTCACAGCAGCAGGTTTATATAGGTGAGGCGGGGCTTTGAAATTTAGGGGGATGTTTGAGTGGTAGTTGTGCTCAAACACATTATTTTATAGGGTTCAGTAAACCCAATTTTAGCTGCAGGCGGGATACTGGTATGTAGTTCCCCGTGGCCTGTTGGTGGCGCTGCCATCGGAGGCCAGGGTTGAACCGCTGGTACAATGCTGTGCCTTGGATATCCCCTGTCGGCGGTGGTATGGTGGGCGTGTTTGCCCGCTGTGCATCCCGGGAGGGGATATAAAAGGTGCAGACCCTGGCTGTCGGGTGTGAGTTCCCGGGGGTCCGACCCCGGGAGTGTGTGATTCTGTTCGTGGCCACCCCAGGCACCTTTAGCTCTGGGGTGGAGTTCCTGGTTCGGTACACTGGCGGATCAGTCCCAGGCACCTTTAGCCCTGGGGCTGCAACTGGAGGCCTTGGGCTCAGCACCTTTGGCTGAGGCAAACAGAGGATCGAGGAATCCTTGCGAGGAGACCCGTATCTTAGATGAGGAGGCCGGGGGAGGACCGTTCCGAGGGACTGGTGAGGAACTCACAGTGAAGGAAGGGGCTCGGCAACTCTCTGGAGGGATGTCATCTCCCTGAAAGAGGCTTAACGTTGCAACCAAGTTCGCCAGGTCTGTGGCAGAGACCCAAGTGTATCTAGTTCGAGCATCATTCTGGCTGCTAGGGCCCGTTCCGTGGGAGACTATCCGGATGAGCTGAGTCTACCTGAAGATATGGGTAGTGAATAAGAATTAGTTTGTGCCTGGACCTATTCCCACATCTTTTGCTGTTCTGCTCTTCTTCCAACCTTCTCCTGTCCAGTTATTGTGCATAAGAGAAAATAAAATTCTAAGTTGGAGTTGCAATTGGTGTAGACCTTGAAGTTATTGGGAAATAGGGTCTTGTCTTTGTTACAGTGAAGACGGGAGCCATTCTCTGAGGGAACCTGATCACAGAGACCCAGGTACATTACACCGCTCAACCTCTTTCTACAGGAGGGTACGGGCATGTAGCATGGTGGGCCCTTTTTTTTGCTAAGGAGCCAAAGGCAGCAAAAAGGGGTTGTGTCGCTACATAGGCCAGTACAAACCAGCATCGGTCACGCCATGCATGAGCCATTGCGCGCAGAAGTTTGCCAGATGCGGCCCGGATGTGATCAGAATGCGCTTCAATGTACATTTCGTTTTACAACGTCATCAGGAAGCGTTGCTGTTACATGCCGTGAGTGTTTCCGGTCAGGTGCCTTCCCTCCATGTTTATTATGAATTACTGGATTCTGCACTAATACAAGTACTGTTCTCTACAACTGGACTCGGTGTGTTTACTGCTGCTGCACCACGCACCACAAGCTATTTAGAAGCTACTGGACATTATAAGAAGGAAAAATACCCATTAACCAAGGTATCTTTGACTGCAATGGAAGGGTCAAGAGCATAGGCGTGCGCATGGGGTGCGTATCATTACAGAGTTATGTATTTATCCTACAACGCAATTTTGTGTATTCACTTATTTATGTACGGTAGGCTCTACATACATATGTGTGTGTGTATATCCATCTATACATGTATTGCACCACATTAAAGAAGGCACCTGTAGTGGTTCAGTCACAGTCATGGGCGTCCGCTCCATAGGGCAAGGGGGGTCGCTCGCCCCCCCCCCCTGGAGGTGTGCCACACACTGCGGGGGTGTCAGGCCGGCACCCCCCGCGAGTGAAGCGGGGGGGGGCGCGGGGCGGCTCAGTGGCTCAGTGCAGAGGCGTGGTGACAGGGCAGCCTGCCCTGGGGCCGCTTCAAGCGGCGACTGTCACTGCACAGCTCCCCTTCCTCTGTCCTCCGGCGCTCGTATCGTATGTCACGGAGCTGGGTCTGTGTGTAAGGTCCCGCCCCCCTAGTTTGGCTCGTGTGATAGTCTTCTATAGGGATGAGCTTCGAGTTCGAGTCGAACTCATGTTCGACTCGAACATTGCCTGTTCGCCCGTTCGCCGAACAGCGAACAAATTGGGGTGTTCGCGGCAAATTCGAAAAGTCTATGGGAGAAATCTAAAGTGCTAATTATAAAGGCTTATATGCAAGTTATTGTCCTAAAAAGTGTTTGGGGACCCGGGTCCTGCCCCAGGGGACATGTATCAATGCCAAAAGAAGTTTTAAAAACGGCCGTTTTTTCGGGAGCAGTGATTTTAATAATGCTTAAAATGAAAAAATAAAAGTGAAATATTCCTTTAAATTTCGTACCTGGGGGGTGTGTATGATATGCATGTGAAGTGGCGCATGTTTCCCGTGCTTAGAACTGTCCCTGCAAAAAATGTCATTTTTGAAAGAAAAAAAGTCATTTAAAACTGACTCGCGGCTATTAATGAATTGTCGGCTCCCGGCAATACATACAAAAGTCATTGATAAAAAAAAAAAAAAGCATGGGGGTTCCCCAGAATTCAATTACCAGGCCCTTCAGGTCTGGAATGGATATTAAGGGGAACCCCGCCGCAAATTTTAAAAAAAATTGACGTGGGGTTCCCCCAAATATCCATTCCAGGCCCTTCAGATCTGGCATGGATTTTAAGGGGAACTCCACCCCAAATTTAAAAAAAAAAATGGCGTGGAGTCCCCCTAAAAATCCATACCAGACCCCTTATCCGAGCACGCAACCTGGCCGGCCGCAGGGGAAAAGGGGGGGACGAGAGAGCGGCCCCCCCTCCCTCCTGAACCGTACCAGGCCACATGCCCTCAACATGGGGAGGATGTCCCCATGTTGATGGGGACAAGGGCCTCATCCCCACAACCCTTGCCCGGTGGTTGTGGGGGTCTGCGGGCGGGGGGCTTATCGAAATCTGGAAGACCCCTTTAACAAAGGGGACCCCCAGATCCCGCCCCCCCTATGTGAATTGGTAAGGGGTACATTGTACCCCTACCATTTCACGAAGAAAGCGTAAAAAAATGTTTAAAAAAACACACAAACACCTTGAAAAAGTCCTTTATTAAAAAAAAAAAAAAAAAAACATTCCAGCGGTGAAATCCAGTGTCCCGCGGCGATCCCGATGTCCAGCGCTGTCCTTCATTGGTTGTGCCTGAGCGGACCTGATGGGGAACTCCCTCTCAGTATTTTAAATGTATAGACCCGCCCCTTCTTAAGTTCCCCATCAGGTCCGCTCAGCGGACCAGATGCGGAACATGAGAAGGGGCGGGTCTATACATGTATTACCAAAGTGAGAGCAGTTCCCCATCAGGTCCGCCCCCTCGGTATGTCGGACCCGCCTACGTCATTGGCTTGAGCGGGGAACTTCCTTCACTGTGTAATTTAAATTTACATAGTGAAGGAAGTTCCCCGCTCAAGCCAATGACGTAGGCGGGTCCGACATACCGAGGGGGCGGACCTGATGGGGAACTGCTCTCACTTTGGTAATACATGTATAGACCCGCCCCTTCTCATGTTCCGCATCTCGTCCGCTGAGCGGACCTGATGGGGAACTTAAGAAGGGGCGGGTCTATACATTTAAAATACTGAGAGGGAGTTCCCCATCAGGTCCGCTCAGGCACAACCAATGAAGGACAGCGCTGGACATCGGGATCGCCGCGGGACACTGGATTTCACCGCTGGAATGTTTTTTTTTTTAAATAAAGGACTTTTCCAAGGTGTGTGTGTTTTTTTAAACATTTTTTTACGCTTTCTTCGTGAAATGGTAGGGGTACAATGTACCCCTTACCAATTCACATGGGGGGGGGCCGGGATCTGGAGGTCCCCTTTGTTAAAGGGGTCTTCCAGATTCCGATAAGCCCCCCGCCCGCAGACCCCCACAACCACTGGGCAAGGGTTGTGGGGATGAGGCCCTTGTCCCCATCAACATGGGGACATCCTCCCCATGTTGAGGGCATGTGGCCTGGTACGGTTCAGGAGGGAGGGGGGGCCGCTCTCTCGTCCCCCCCTTTTCCCCTGCGGCCGGCCAGGTTGCGTGCTCGGATAAGGGGTCTGGTATGGATTTTTAGGGGGACTCCACGCCATTTTTTTTTTAAATTTGGGGTGGAGTTCCCCTTAAAATCCATGCCAGATCTGAAGGGCCTGGAATGGATATTTGGGGGAACCCCACGTCAATTTTTTTTTAAATTTGCGGCGGGGTTCCCCTTAATATCCATTCCAGACCTGAAGGGCCTGGTAATTGAATTCCGGGGAACCCCCACGCTTTTTTTTTTTTTTTTATCAATGACTTTTGTATGTATTGCCGGGAGCCGACAATTCATTAATAGCCGCGAGTCAGTTTTAAATGCATTTTTTTCTTTCAAAAATGAAATTTTTTGCAGGGACAGTTCTAAGCACGGGAAACATGCGCCACTTCACATGCATATCATACACACCCCCCAGGTACGAAATTTAAAGGAATATTTCACTTTTATTTTTTCATTTTAAGCATTATTAAAATCACTGCTCCCGAAAAAACGGCCGTTTTTAAAACTTCTTTTTGCATTGATACATGTCCCATGGGGCAGGACCCAGGTCCCCAAACACTTTTTAGGACAATAACTTGCATATTAGCCTTTATAATTAACACTTTAGATTTCGAACGTTCGAGTCCATTGTATTTAATAGGGATCTAAAGTTTACACGAACATTTTGTCTGTTCGCAGGTTCTGGTGCGAACCGAACAGGGGGGTGTTCGGCTCATCCCTGGTCTTCTAGTGTTCCGCCTATCACACTAGCCTAGGGGGGCGGGACCTTGCACACAAACCCAGCTTCGTAACATACGATACGAGCGCCGGAGGACAGAGGGAGGGGAATGCCTATGCAGGAAATTATGAGACTGAAATGAGTGGGCACAGAGGCTGCAATTGGTGGGCACACAGGGGCGGCAATTGGTGGGCACAGAGGGACGGCAATTTGTGGGCACACAGGGGCAGCAGTTGGTGGGCACACAGGGGCTGCAATTGGTGGGCACAGAGGCTGCAATTGGTGGGCACAGAGGCTGCAATTGGTGGGCACACAGGGGACAGCAATTGGTGGGCACAGACTGCAATTGTGCACCCAGACACTGCAATTGGTGGCCACAGAGGCGGCAATTGGTGGCCACAGAGGCGGCAATTGGTGGGCACAGAGGGGCGGCAATTGGTGGGCACACAGGGGCAGCAGTTGGTGGGCACACAGGGGCTTCAATTGGTGGGCACAGAGGCTACAATTGGTGGGCACACGGGGGCGGCAATTGGTGGGCACAGACTTCAATTGAGCACACAGGGGCTGCAATTGGTGGGAACAGAGGCTGCAATTGGTGGGCATAGAGGCTGTAATTGGTGGGCACACAAATGCTGTAATTGGTGGGCACAGAGAGGCTGCAATTGGTGGGCACAGAGGCTGCAGTGGTGGGCACAGTGAGGCTGCATTCATGGGCACAGAGAAGCTGCATTAATGGGCACAGCAAAGCTGCATTGGTGGGCACAGCAAGGCTGCATTGGTGGGCACAACGAGGCTGCAATGAAGTGAAGCTGCATTGGTGGGCACAGCAAAGCTGCATTGGTTGGCACAGGGAGGCTGCATTGGTGGGCACAGTGAGGCTGCATTGATGGGCACAGTGAGGCTGCATTGATGGGCACAGTGAGGCTGCATTGATGGGCACCATGAAGCTACAATAATGGGCACAGTGAGGCTGCATTGATGGGCACAGTGAGACTGCATTGGTGGGCACAAAGAGGCTGCATTGGTGAGCAAAGGGAGGCTGCATTGGTGGGCACCGTAAAGCTGCATTTGATGGGCACAGTGAGGCTGCAATGATGGGCACCGTGAGACTGCAATGATGGGCACCGTGAGGCTGCAATGATGGGCACAGCGAGGCTGAATTGATGGGCACGGCGAGGCTGCATTGATGGGCACTGCGAGGCTGCATTGATGGGCACAGTGAGGCTGCAATGATGGGCACAGTGAGGCTGCATTTGATGGGCACAGATGAGGCTGCATTGATCTCTTGTATTATGTCTGCAGTCTCTGGTCATCTTTAGTATTATGTCCTCAGTCTCTAACCATCTCCTGTACCATGCCCGCAGCCTCTGACACCTCCTGTATCATGTCTGCAGCCTCTGACATCTACTGTATCATGTCTGTAGCCTCTGACCATCTCTTGTATCATGTTCTCAGTCTATAGGTAATATGAAAAATAACTTCAGCAGTTCCCACGCTGCTGTGTCTCTCCCTCTGGCTGCATGATTAAGGTAGGAAGGGGGAGGGGGCTGTCACAGTCTATGTAACATGCAGGGGTGCAGGATGCTGTGTAAAGGAGTCCAGAGGTGCAGGGTGCTGTGTAAAGGGATCAAGAGGTGCAGGATGCTGTGCAAAGGAGTCCAGAGGTGCAAGGTGCTGTGTGAAGGGGTCCAGAGGTGCAGGGTGCTGTGTGAAGGGGTCCAGAGGTGCAGGGTGCTGTGTGAAGGGGTCCAGAGGCACATGGTGCTGTGTAATGTAAAGGGGGTCAGAGCTGTGGGGTGCTGTGTAATGTAAAGGGTTGCAGAGGTGCAGTTGTGCAGAGGGGGTAGTAGTGGCAAAGAGATATTGAAAGATGCAGGGGGCACAGTTGGATGTTTTTACATTTTAACGTGGGGGGGTGGGCGCTTTTAACCCCCCGCTAGCGGTCGAAGAAAGGGTAAAATGCGACTGTGTATCACCGCTGCCGAAGCGCCCCCCCCCCCCCTGAAAAAATTTCAGCAGACACCCATGGTCACAGTGGTCCATGTCTGCAACTATGTATGGTGTTAGCCAATACTATATCTTTAATGCATGTTTTCAGTTAAAAGCTACAGATGATACTATTTTTTTATGTATATATGCACGTATATCTGTATATGTGCGTTTTTTATATATGTGTTTACGAGACATGTTTTTATATATATTTTATATACTATATTTTATATTGCTATGCTTTTAACATTTGCATTAGCGTCTGTAATTCCACCTCTATCTATATTTGTTTGGTGACTGTTTAATTTAGAGCACTGTGATGCGGAAGGATAATTCCTACAGCGAAGGAGAATCTGCTCGCAAAGCTATACCACCAATGTAGTGCTACACTACCCACCCAGCCTTCTCTATCTACTTATACATAATTTAACACACAGATCAGATTTGGCTCTCTAAGACTCTGATGAAGAGGAAAACCCTCGAAACGCGTTAGTATAATTTGATTATCCCGTGTGCGGATATCACCATACATCAATCTACCAAGTGTTTAACATTGCTTTTTACTCATACGTAGTATTTCCCTGTATATACCTATTTTGTTTGTAATAAACTCCTTTTTTAACGATTCATGCATCAGGCCAAGCGCTTCTTTAACCCCCTTGGCGGTAATCCCGAGTCTGGCTCGGGATGAGTTTTTCATGCTAAGAGCGGTAACCCCGAGCCAGACTCGGGATTGCATTGCAGGATACAGGGAAGTTACTAACCTTGTTCCCTGGATCCTGCGATGTCCTCCCGCAGTGTCTGCGAGCTGTCTCCTCGCTCGATCCACACTGCCGAGTGCCGAGCTCCATTCCCTGCGACGTTGCGGCGCACGGGGACGGAGTTCGGTGCCAAATTCAAAAAGTAAAAAACTCCGTATAGATACAGTATACTGTAATCTTACAGATTACAGTACTGTATCAAATAATTACACATCCCCTTTGTCCCTAGTGGTCTGTCCAGTGTCCTGCAGGCACTTTTATATTATAAATACTGTTCTTTCTGCCTGGAAACTGGAGATTGTCCATAGCAACCCAAAAGTGTCCCTTTATGTCAAAAGTGTCCCTTTATGTGGTTTTAGACCAGGTAGAAAACAGCGATAAATTAGAATCACTTTCAGAATTCAGCGATATCGAATTGTGGGGAAATTCGTCATCAAACACTAAAGCCCCGTACACACGATCGGTTTGACTGAAGAAAACATTCCGATGGATGGTTTTCATCAGACCAACCGATCGTGTATGGTACCCATCGGTCTTTTTTCCATCGGTTGTAAAAAATAGAACTTGTTTTAAAATTTTCCGACGGATAAAAAACCGATGGGAATTTCCGATCGTCTATGGGCAAGTCCATCGGTTAAAAAACCCACGCATGCTTAGAATCAAGTCAACGCATGCTCAGAAGCATTAAACTTCATTTTTCTCGGCTCATCGGAGTGTTTTACGTCACCGCGTTTGGAACGGTCGGTTTTTTGACTGATGGTGTGTGGCCAAGACTGATGAAAAACAGTTTCATCGGATTTCCGATGGACAAATCCATCGGACGAAAATCCATAGGTTATCCGATCGTGTGTACGGGGCTTAAATCTAATGACAGCGACAATTCTGCAACTGAGCAAATTTCTGTGTTTTTGATTTGATTACATTATTAAATAATTTTTATTATAATTACATTACTATTTGTTATAATTATTTATAGTTATTTATTATATTATAATTTATGATTTTGTGTTTCAAACTTTATCATACCCGGGATGTCTACTAGACTCTTGTTTGGTCAGGTTTAAGTAAGTAATTACTAAGAATTGCAGGCCTACAATACATAACACCAAATTTCCATGCAAAATAATTGTACGACTTTTGGTACAAAATTCCAGACAGAATCATACCGCCAGGGAGGTTAAATAGCATTCCGGACTTCCCCTAGTCGGCCTAGGTAGCGTGGCATGCATGATCACTTTACACATACACCATCAAGAAATACCCTTACTAAGGCCCTCCACACTAGCGCAGGCGTAAAATATCGCATGTTTCCTGTGTTTATAACAGTCCCTGCACAAAATGAAATTTCTAAAGGGAAAAAAGTAATTTAAAACTTCTCGCGGCTATAATGAATTGTCGGGTCCCGGCAATACAGATAAAAGTAATTGAAAAAACGGCATGGGTCCTCCCCAGTCCATTACCAGGCCCGAACCAAAATTAAAAAAAAAATGCGTGGGGGTCCCCCCAAATTCCATATCAGGCCCTTTAGGTCTGGTATGGATATTAAGGGGAACCCTGCGCCAATTTTTTTTTTAAATGGCGTAGGGGTCCCCCCTTAAAATCCACACCAGACCCTTCAGGTCTGGTATGGATTTTAAGGGGAACCCTGCGCCAAAATGTAAAAAAAAATGGCGTTACCACTAATGCAGGACTGGGAGATGAGGGTTAACTTTCCCTACCACAGACCACACACCCCCGCTTGCATTAGTGGTCATGGTAGTAAAACCTTAACCCATTATCTCCCCTTCTGCATTTGTGGTCATGATAGTAAAAGTTAACCCCCTCATTTTGCCACACACACTTTTTGTTGCCATCTCCCTGTAGGGGGTCCCAGTGTATCATTTTGCCCAGGGGCCCATGATGCTTTTAAGACCACCCTGGCTCTGTGTGTAGGCAGGGAGATGGGAAAGATCTCCCACTGATGACTCTGCTTATAAGAGAAGTGTGGAAGCACGTATGTGTGTGTGTAAAGAGCCAGATTTATTAGAGAGAGAGAGATCCACTGCTACTCAAGAAATACTGGGATTGCTCTTACAGGGTCATAGGTCTATCTGGCTGCTCTCACAGGGTAAGAAAATTACCAAGAGGTTCTTGCTAAAGGGCCTTCTATATCTTCCATCACTTTCAGAATACCTTTACTTTTTTGTGCTATTTTTGGATATCCTGTACCCCTAAACACTCTCTCCTAGAATTGAATTCAGCAATAAAAGATAAAAAGACTAAAGTGACTGGCGCCCAGCTTATATTTTGCCCCACTATACATCACAAACTAGACTCTGAGATGAAAACGTTAGCGTGCCACTCTATTTCGGGGGTCATTCTTCCTGTCCATCCCAAGTGGAGAAATGCTATATGTAGCTGAAAGCTGGACACCCTTGAAATGTTGATGCCAGTGGCCACCGTTCTCCTGCACCATTTCAAATGACAGCTCCCCTTACGCAAGGCAAAAAAATAAAAAAAATATGAAAACATGCATTGCATCATGAGTGCTAAACTTAATTATTGCTTGCTTACTCTAGTAGCAGAAGAATCATTTGAAAACTGTTTTGCGGTCATCTGATGCCTCAGCTAAACACACATATCCATTTATTCAAGAATATTGTGATGACTAATTTCTGGAATGTTTCCAAACTTGCAATTATGAGCTTTGCGTAGTGGACTGTATTAATGCTGAAACTGCTACTTTTGTGTCCAATTTTCATTGTAAACCATTACTCTAAAGATAAGTAAAACAAGTACCGTAAATACTCTATTCTTTTAACATGGAATAATAAAACATAGAAGTCCTAAAGGAGATTCATGTTCACAACTATCCATGATGATAAAACACAGTTGTTGTCTCAATCTTCCATAAAATGAAAGGTGAACACTGGTTGCCACGGGCAACAACTCCAATGTTTTGCCCAAATTATTATTTTTTAATGATTTTAATAAATTAGCCCAAATGTGTGAATTACTTGGAGTTCCAGTATTTTATGTGATTTAGATGTGGCTTGTTTGTACCAGCTGCATAGCCTGACATAGCAGTGAGAATATAATTTGAATATATTTATTACTTGTATGTATTTTTGCGATTCAGCACTGCATCGATTTAACTGTAAATTGCACGGTCGTGCGACGTGGCTCCCAAACAAAATTGACATCCTTTTTTTCCCACAAATAGAGCTTTCTTTTGGTGGTATTCTTTTGGTCAATTAGAGCGACAATTTAGAAAAAAATGCAATAGTTTGCTCAAAAGTTATAGTGTCTACAAAATAGGGGATCGTTTTATGGCATTTTTATTATAATTTTTTTTTTACTAGTAATGGCGGCGATCAGCGATTTTTATCGTGACTGCGACATTATGGCGGACACATCGGACACTTTTGACGCTATTTTGGGACCATTCACATTTATACAGTGATCAGTGCTATAAAAATGCATTGATTACTGAGTAAATGTGACTGGCAGTGAAGGGATTAACCACTAGTGGGCGGGGTTATATGTGTCCTAGGGAGTGATTCTAACTTTTAGGGGGCATGGCTTACTGTGACATGTCACTGATCGCTGCTCCCGATGAAAGGGAGCATACGATCAGTGACAGTGTCACTAGGCAGAATGGGGAGATGCTTGTTTACACTTGCCTCTCCCCTTTCTGCGGCTCTGTAACATTAATTCCGCGGGTACCGCAGGCACGGTCAAGGAGCTTGCGGCAGGCAAATTCAAAGTGCCGCAAATATACGTTGATTTGCCTGTCCAAGCCATTCTGCCAATGTATATTTACAGGAGGCAGTCATTAACCGGTTAAGCAGCAAGTAAACATGTTGTCCGTGACGTTGATGTGTTGAAGGCAGAAAAAATGTGCAACACAGTTTGTTGTGTATGTTGCTGTATAGCCGCAGATGGTACTCATGCTGATCTGTGTCCACAGCCAAAAGCACCTACAATGGGCACATGACCATCAGAACTGAACCACAGTCCAATAAAATAAGTGGGCTGGCCTAGAGAATCACGTTCTTTTTTACATTGTGTGGATGGCTGGGTGCGTGTGTGTCACTTACCTGGGGAAGAGATGGCACCAGGATGCAGTATAGGAGAAGGCAAGCCGGCGGAGGCAGTGTGATGTTTTGGGCAATGCCCTGCTGGGAAACCTTTGGTCCTGCCATTCATGTAGATGTAGACTTGACACATACCACCTCCCAAAATTTTGCTGCTGACCCAGTACACCCCTTCATAGAAACTGTATTCCCTGATGGCAGTGGCCTCGTTCTTCAGGATAATGCACTCTGCCAAACAACAAAAATGGTTAAAAAATGCAAGAATGGTTTGAGGAACACAACAATGAATTTGAGGTGTCGAATGGCCTCTAAATTCTCCAGATCTCAGTCCAATCAAGCATTTATGGAATGTGGTGGAAAAACAAGTCTGATCATGGAGGCCAAATCTTGCAACTTACAGGAGTTAAAAGATCTGCTACTGACGACTTGGTGCCAGATAACAAAGCATACTTTCAGAGGTTTAGTGATGTCCATGCCTTGACGGGTCAGGCATGTTTTGGTGTTAAAAGTGGCTATTTTGATGGTAAAAGGGGGACCCACTCAATATTATGTGGGAGGTCATAAAGGTTTGGCTGATTGGTTTATAGCTTGAATTTAAACTATAGTAACTGACCTTCTAACAGAAAGAAAATGTCAATGTTTACTGCTCTAAGTGAAAGTGGAAACTATGTGAATTATGACCTCTTTGCTTTGACTGGAAGTAACGTCATCATGCTGCGCACACTGGATTGGCAAAATTCCATAAAAGATTTAAAGTGACATTGTTTTAATAAATATGTGAATATCATTTTTATTCAATAAGTGCTGTGATTTTACTATGAAAGTACTTTTATTTTAATTGGTCTGTGCTGAGCCTGAGTATGCTCACAAGAAAGGAGAATTGGTCTTGAGGGTTCTTGTTTTCCCTCGAGAACTGAAAACTTATGAGAGTTTATGACATCTTTCTGGGTTTCTGGAATGAGGATTTTGACCCACTCCTCACTTTCATGCAAAGGAGTTCAAGTTTATCTGGTGAGCCTCCTTTTGAATTACAGTATATAAAGTTAATTTAAAGTGACGGTAGCTGGTGACATCTTGCTGGGTTCCTGGAATAAGCTATTTTTGAGTCACTTTCATGTTAAAGGGGTCAATTTATTCTAGTGAGCATGTCCTTTGGTTATAGTATATGAAATTAATTTAAAGTGACAGTAGTCTTAATTTGAAGAACAATATTGACCCATCTATTATAAGGGGATCAGTTACGTCTAATGAGCCTTATTGATATTGTATGTCTGAAGTTGTAATGTGATATAATAATATGTGAGTATTTCTCTAAATATTGATCATTGGAGTAATGATTTACTACACTATGGTAATTTTTAAGTTTTATTGCAGGTCCTGCGTACATTTGGAAACAAAACTAGTATTTGAAGTGGAGAAGTTGGAGGTCTTTATAGACATGGAGAAATCCCAGTGGGACATCCTGGACCAGGTATACTTACCTCTGGGGAACATTCACGAGACTTGAATAACATATTGAGAAGCTATTTATTCAAACTCTATGGGGATAACATTATTTGACTCAGTTAAATATGAAGAACCAATACATTCTGGTGAGCCTTTCATTTTCTCCAAAAGCAAAGAGAGAACAGTGGTGTAATATTTTAGGGAATTAAAGAATTTTGTGTGTATAAAGTTCAATTTATTTATCACAAACTTGACTATTGAGATTTCCTAGTTTTATTATATATTGATTTGAGTATTATATTACACTTATATTTGAAGGGTATGTGATAGAATCAGTTTATTGCATGATTGATTTCACTAGCTAGTGTTGATAAAGTTGTTATTACAAATGTGAGAATTACTTGGAGTTCCAGTATTGTGCGTGATTTAAATATTTAAATATGGCTTGTAAAGTTTGTACCAGCTGCATAACCAACAAAGCGGTGAGAATAGCAGTTGAATATATTTGTTACTTGTATGTATAGCTTGAATTTAAACTATGGTAACTGACCTTGTAACAGAAAGAAAATGTCAATGTTTACTACTCTGGGTGAAAGAGGAAAGTATGTGAATTATGACCGCTTTGCTGGACAGAGCGAGACTGAAAATATAGATCAGATTTATTTTGTAAGCATGCAGGAGCCATGGTTAGCATGCAGAATCTAGGATTGATTAAATTAAAGGAAATGAGACGTATGGAGGGTGCCATTACTGTTTGTTTCTCCTTAGTCAGCTAATCTTCTTGTTTCAGTACTTTGAGTCAGTGATCCAAAAAAAAGTATGCAAATAAGCCAGACCAGGGGCAGAAATAGTCAGTAAAGGACCTGTGTGCGAGAACTTATGCCGACATTTGCCCTAAGTACAAAAATATATTCACTATGTAAAGATAGATAGAGGCAGGTGAAGACTAACTTTTACAATGCCCAAACACTTTCTCATGTGTGGTCAGACAGTAAACACACTCTCAATTCCTGCCAGAAAGGCATTAAGAAGAAATAGGAAAATCATTCTGCATGGCTCAGTGCCGACCAGGTAGAAAGAGAAGGAGGTGCTTTCTGCCCAACACCTCTTTAAAATAAAAGACCAGTAGAACAATTAGTGCATCAGAAAGAATGCCTTATCCCCTGCCCTGGATGTAGGTATTGCCTAAGCCTGCATGACAGTGGGAATGGGCATCCCTCACCACAATCCTGACCCACATTTTCCAAAGCCAGGTAGGCCCTTGTGCAGCTGCACAGTATGCACAATTAATGTGTCCTCCCCTAAGCAAAGACTGCCAAAAAAGTTCTCCTATTATGGTCACTGTTCCTGATTGGTCTACCCACATGACATCCCAATGCTGGGGCAACTAGGTTGCTGTGTTTAAAAAGTCCTGGGATTATTTAACTCAAAGTTCTCTTCAGCCTTGTGATTTCAGCTTGTGATTTCAAGCCTTGTGAGTTCAACTGGCCAGAAGATAAGGCTCAGTAAGCGGTCAGTAAATCCAATAATGATAGGTACTCTTGAAATGTAGTTTTTCTTGTCCAGTAGTCCATTGCACAGTTTTGAAATGTTTCCAAATGATTTGGCTTAAAATGCATTTGCCAGCAAATGAAAAGTTAGAGGTGACTGCACATACCTTCAGCAGCCTATAAGTTTCTGACCCTACACCCAAATCCTGGGTTATTCATTTTTGCTAAAAAAGGCATTTTAAAAAGTTGTTTAGTGTGGGATACATTATTAAAAGCAAAGACTGGATGACCTAGTAATAGAGCTAGAGTAAAGAGAAGTAATGCCGTGTACACACGACCATTTTTAATGACGAGAAAAATGTTTTTTTTTTTTAAATGGTCATTAAAAATGATCGTTTGTGGGCTCCAGAGCATTTTTCACGACATGAAAAACGGCCATGAAAAAATTGGAACATGCTCTAAATTTTTAACGTCGTTTTTTTACATCGTCGTTTTTCTCGTCATGAAAAATGGCCGTGTGTGGGCTTTAACGACGTGAAAAAAAATGCGCATGTTCAGAATCAAGTATGAGACGGGAGCGCTCGTTCTGGTAAAACTAGCGTTCGTAATGGAGATAGCACATTCGTCTGAAAAGCACGAGGCTGAAAAGCGTGAATCGACGCTCAACAAACTTTACTAACATGAAGGGTGTCGCCATCCGAATGGAACTTCCCCTTTATAGTGCCGTCGTACGTGTTGTAAGTCACCGCGCTTTACTCAAGCATTTTTTTCCACGATAGTGTGTAGGCAAGGCAGGCTTGAGAAGAATCACGTCGAGAAAAATTACGTTTTATCTATGACATTAAAAACGGTCGTGTGTACGCGGCATAATAGGAGGAAGAATTTGAAGAAAAAGTAATATATATATATATATATATATATATATATATATATATATATATATATATATATATATATATATATATATATTTGTATATACACACAAAATTATCAACTTGCAGTAACATAATTTTTTACCAAAAGTAAAGAATTGTTAAAAAAGAAAACAGGCATACCCCGCTTTACGTACCCTCACTTTACGTATGCTCACGAGTATGGACACATTGGCATCTATGGGGAATCTTGGTCAGCTTGATATGGCACTGCTCCCAGTTTTTAACATTGATGTCTATGGGAAATATTGGTCAGCTTGACATGGCACTGCTTCTGGATTTTAACATTGACGTCTATGGGAAATCTTGGTCAGCTTGACATAGCACTGCACCCGAACAATAAGTGACAGGAACACCAAACTTGTAGAGCACCGAGAGGGGACCCAGGACTACAACATATCTGATCCGAGCCATGTCAATTTGACCAAGATTTCCCATAGACGCCAATGTTAAATGTTAAAAACTGGGAGTAGTGCCATGTCAAGCTGACCAAGATTTCCCATAGAGCTAGTGTATTTACATGCATTGGGAAGTAAAACAAGTTATTGCTTCACTTTAAGTACATTTTCGTTTTACATACATGTTCTGGTCCCATTGTGTACATAAAAGTGGGGTATGCCTGTATTGTTCACAGACATGTGAAATGCAGGGGGCATGCATGGCAAAACTCGCACCCTGGAAAAATATAATATATATACAATGCTAATATAATATGCAATATTACCAGGTCTGATGGGGCAGCAATGTTACTTTCTGGGACCATTACCAATTCAACAATATTTTAACTTCTAAACCTAAATTACCCTCTTTTAACATCAAAAACACCTTGAATTTGTCATTTGTTTGAGTCGCTTGTCTAGGTTTCACTCCATTATACTGATGGCCACTTTCAATCTGAAAGGCTTATAATTTGCTAAAAGTATTGGTGTCTCTGATTGCATTCCAGGGCTTCCTTCAGAAATTATGGGGCTCCTTAATATATAATGTCTCAGGCCCCCATCCCACTACTATATGTACTATGGCAAATCTATCTATAAAATATCATACTACCTTTTTTGTTACAGTTGAAGAAGTTCTAAATGGCAAAACCTGTAAATTCAACAATTTTTCTATTTGTTTTCATCTCTGATTTAAGGTGTATTTCCATATTTGCAGTCAAATTGGAACAACCGGGCAAAAGAGATCCACTGTACTCTACCCAGGCTCCAGTGCTAGTAATGAGATGCACTGTTGGCAAGGTTCAGACAGTGAAAGTTTCGTAAAAGTCTGCATACAACAGGATCTAGAAAAAATACAGTATGAAGGCTATATTTAGACATAGGGTTAAAATCCAAACAAATTAAATCCTTTTACATGTTTCAGCCCAGAGCCCTAATCATAGGTATGAATAAGGCCGCTAGGCTGAAACATGTAAGTGGGTCTGATTCATTTGGATTTTAACCCTATGTCTAAATAAAGCTTTCATATTTAATAGATCCTGTCATGTGCTTAAATTGAGATAAAATGTTATATCTGTTACATGTCTCCATTCACATAGCATCACAAAGGGTTAAAAATGTTGAATCCACCCTCCTGTACTGTATGTTAATGAAGACAGACCTTGGGACAAATTCACTTTAACATTGCTCAAAAAAACTTGTAGTCAGCCATGACACCTTGTCCTGAGAAACATCTGAAAGAGAAGAAATATTTCAAAACATATTTAATCCGTGCTGTATGAATGGATGGATGAACAAATATAATGTGGGGTTTTCCTAAATTTGACTGCAAATATGGAAATATGTGTCAAGGGTCCATGCACACTGGGCTTAAAAAAACGCTTTTTCTACATGAGTTTTGCATTTTGCCTGTGCAAAATCTGGTGCCGTTCTGCATAGAAACCAATTAGTTTCCACGTTTTTTTTTTTTTATCAAAGCTTAATTGAACAAGCTGAAGTTAGAAGCTGATTGGTCACCATGCACAGCTGCACCAGATTTAAAAATTGTAGTAATTCAACCCCTATGTGTCCATGCACATTAGGACATTTAGAGGCATATTTTAAGCTCAGCTTAGCATTTAGAGGCAGAGGAAAAAAAACTTCTGGTCTGTTTTTTTAAGAGGCGTTTTCTGGCAAAAAACACTAAACCCTCCTAAAGTCCTGTACAAAAACACTCAATATGAGCGTTTTTTTTTTCTGCCAAAAGAACTGGCATTTTTAAAGCGTCTGTTCAAGGACTCTAAATCTTCTTGCATTTCAAATTGCACCTCAGGTAGAAGATTCCTGACAATGAAGAGATAAAGTTTCTTGTCAAGCATTGCCAGAACCTAAGAGTCAAATCACCTAATAACTTGTCAGCCATTGACCTGTCATTTATCTTATTTTCTGTCTTAAAATTGTTTTGGAAGTTATTCCTTCCCACATATCTAGTATGCCATTTACATTAACCTTAGGTGACATGAATTCTGGCCAGTCAGCCACATCCTGACAGATATATTCCCTAGCCCACTACAAGTGTAATGCCTTGACAGTAGCAGAGAAGAATCTGGTCGGCCGCACATCCAATAAAGTCACCTTTATTTAGACATATTGAAGAAAGACTCCCCACACTACATTCAGGGTAACATAGCACTACAGCTAACGCATTTCACACTAACATCAGCTCTTAGTCATGTGGCTATGACTAATCGCTGATGTTGGTGTAAAACACGTTAGCTGGAGTGCTATGTTCCCTTGAACGTAGTGTGGAGAATCTTTCTTCAATATGTCTAAATAAAGGTGACTTTATTAGATGTGCAGCCGACCAGATTCTTCTTTGCTGCTGTCAAGCCTATGACGAACAGGGCCAGCACCTGCTAACATGGAGGGGATACAGGTGGAAACCAACCTAGAGCGGTGATTATCTTTTATTTAAGTGTAACGCCTTAGTGCCCATTTTGTAATGCTGTAGCATTGCAGCAACTGCTGTTTTTGATTACTTTAATGTATGAACCAATATGAACTAATATTCATGATTAGAGTTCTCCTTAAATATATATGTTGAGATATATGTATTAGTACAGAAAATGTTTCTCTGACATAAGTGTGAGCAGAATGTTTTTGGTCAAACTTATCTTTCTTCTGTTTTAACTAACAGGCATGTATATTTAGGTTGAAATGTAACTTTGTGGTTAGGCTTTTTCCGGGAAAAAGTTTATCTTTTCTGCTTTCTTCTGCTTTAACTGCCAGGTTGAACCGCACTGACATATGGTGTTTCTTATCTTCCTGTTTCAACTATCAGGACATGTTTAGTTTGACCGCAATTGACGTATGTTAACTGACCACTTCTGCAAAGGCCTTAAACCTGTTAGAGTCTATTTTTGTCTGACTCATGATGTTTTTGCTTATTGCTGATTGGTCCATACGAGGGAGGCAACTTTTCTTGCTGTGCATAAAAAAGGACATGTAACCATTAAACTATATATTCTTGTATACCCATTCACTGTTTATTGGTGTCTTGAATATCCGACCGGTCAGAGAGTCAATTCCACAGATCCCTGAGTCCAGCTCGAGCCAAGAAGGTCCAACAGAACCAAACAGAACCAGAACCTTTCAAGTGGTTTCAGAAGTGGGATGATCCAATTGAACAGGTAAGACCCCCTTTAACTATTATTGGGAACAACAGTCTTGCCTTGTCAATTGGTTCACCATAAAGTAGACTCTCGAGAAAACTACACGTTTTCTGGGACTCTGTTAAGATTGAAAGGTAGATTTAGAATAGATACAGAGGGTCTCGCTAGGTTGGCCAGACCAGGTTATTAGATTGAGAAAGAATCCTAAATTCTTCTCTACATAGGACAGATCTGTGGAAACTCTATATCTAAAGGTGTACACAAAAAGGGTTACCTTTTTAAATGTCAACTGTATATTGTTGTCCTGAATGTAAAACTGGTTTATTGTTTGCTTACAAAGGGAAGACCACGTTATTAGTGGCAATTGTTCCAGGGGGTATCATGTCAAAATTGGCAAGGGTCCTATGTTCCAGGGATCAAAACAACATATGTTAAGGTTTAATATACACAACATACTACCCCCCAGTCCGGTGTTCGAGGGACTAAGTGTAGCAGAAATACAGTGTCTGGTTGTATTTAAAAAAGGAGAACACTGGGTTCCTTGTCATAAATCTATAAATTGTCATAAGTTTAAGGACATTTTCTGCCCCTGGAACGAAATAGAGAAAGCAAGACAGAATTTTTTTAATTTTAAAGTATAAGTATTATTGTTTGCTATAATGGGTAATTAAGCAGGAAAGGAAGCTGAAGGTAAGCAGCACCAACCCTCTCCGATTGATTACATTAAAGTCAATTATGGGAAAAATTATACTGATCCTTTTTGGTCACTAGTTTTAAAAAGAGCACATCAGTTAGAAGTGCCATGTTTGGGGAAATACGGACCATGTTCCGAGGAAGAGTGGGAGGAAGTGACCAGAATATGTGGCCAACATAAACAGTATAATTATCCCATAAAAGACCTTGACAAAGATTACATGACTAAATGTTGTAAGATTTGGGCAAAGGGTATGAAGGAATATAGAAAGAAATATACAAGTGTAAAAATGGAAAAGAAAGAGCAATTAGAAGACGCAATAGGAAGTCCATCAGCTCCCCCTAATTTTTATCAAGAAAAACCCCCTCCATATGCTATGGTAAAAGATGAATCCCTTGTCCCAAAGAAAATATACCCCTCGTTAGATCCAAATGTTATAGCAGGAGTATTAACCATAGCTAAACAAAAGGGAACTAATTGGTTACGAGAGGGGGAAGATAGAAGACAGATACAGGAACGTTTAAGTCAATTAGTAAAGGAGGAAGAACAGTGTATTAAAAAGGAGGAAGGTGAAGAAAAAGTGATAGAAGGAGATAGAAGAGAGTTACAGGAACGTAGAGATAGATTAGGAGAAATAAAGGGGATAATACGTGGATTTAGAAACTCGGGCTACCCAGAAACCAATCTAGTAAAGAAGGCTGAATATATATCTGGAGATGGGTTAAGTAAGGATTTTCAGAGTAGCTTCAGTATGACCCCTCAACACCAGGCACCCACATCATCAGATGATGAAAATGATCTGACAGCTCCAATTAGTCGGGCTTTTCCTTTCATTACAATGGAAGATACACAGGTACAAATACCATTACCATTGGGTACGGTCAAGGAAATTAGAGACACATGTCCCAAACCAAGAAATGACCCCAGACAGGCGGTGACCTTTCTGCAAAGATACTGTTCAGGAACAAGAATGTCTCCTGAAGATCTTAATACCATAATTCAAAATGTAGACCCCGATTCCCAAGCTGACATAAATATAGGTCAATGGGCCAAGGACGCAAAGTTATATGAGGATGGGGAGGATTGGAATATTTTTTGGAACTCATTGTTACAGGCTTGGCTCAAGGCATATAAAAACACCACTATGTTGCATGATTTGATATCTTGCAAACAACAGTCAGGAGAGGATTTCTACACCTTTGTCACTAGATTACATAAATTATATAAAAGTTGTGGAATAGACAATGATCAACTATTCGTGAGCACAGCCATAAATAATGGAGATCCAAGGGCCACCCAAATAATCAAACTGATAAACACAAAATGGGCGGTAATGACCTCAGATAGATTCATAGCTGACATAAAGGAGGGGTATTTAACACCAAAGGAGGATTGTTCACCTCTATTACAGAAGACAATCCAAACATAGCTATGGTTAGTGGACCAAGTTCAGGAGCCATACCTAGAAGGAATTATCCTCCCCATAATCAGGATCAGGGTTGTTTTAATTGTGGGGATCCAAACCACTGGAAATCAGAATGTCCCCAAAGAAAGGGAGCCAGGGATAACTTCCCTAGGGGAGGTAGGGGAGGCTACAGAGTGTGATCTCAACCAAGATCTCAGTATCCGCCCCGACCAAGATATGACACACAACAACAGCAGCCACAACAGAGATCCCAGTTAGTTCCAGTACACCCCCAATATAGGCAACAACAGCAGCCATACCAAACAAGATCACCCAGAAACACCACAGAAGAGATACAGGTACATTGGCCAGGATATCAGGACGAAAACCGCCAATAGGGATGCCCGGGGCAGTACCCATCCTTGGTGATGCATTTTTTCTCCTCACACTAGAAAACCCTGCCTCAAGTGGTTTTAAAAGTAGAAGGCAGGGTGGTCAAACTATTGCTAGACACAGGAGCATCAAACTCGTGTCTTAAGGACCCCCACTTTGAAAGTAAAGAATGCACCGAGGGATGCTCTATGGGAATAAATGGGACAAGCGTCAACTACAAAATCACACCACCACTGCTAATAACGGACATGCAAGATAATTACCTTACTGAAATGTCCTTTGCAGTTCTACCAGACTGTCCCCTGTCCCTCATGGGAAGGGATTTAATGTCTGCATTACAAATTATTGTAAAATTTGACCAGCAAGGGGGCATCATAGCCAAATCGGCTAAATGTGACCTCACTATGCCAAAAAGGAAAGACCTTTTGGGTTACTTTATGTCACTGCCAGCCACATTAGAAAACCATGACATCTGGGCAGGAACTAAAACGGAGGTAGGACACATACCCTGTACACCTTATGTGCCCACTATGCGGCCTAATACACTCCCCTATTATCAGAAACAATACCCATTGTCTACTGAAAAGGTATCAGGAATACAGCCCCAAATAGAGGAATATAAAAAGTTGGGAATCCTCAGGGAAATTGTCAGTCCCTGGAATACTCCCATTAATCCAGTTAGGAAAGCGGATGGTACCTGGAGGTTGGTTCAGGATCTGAGAGGGGTAAACAAGCGTGTGATTCCTCTGCCCCCATTGGTATCTGATATTACCTCAATTTTTACCAATATACCTGCAAACTCCAAGTGCTACACCGTATTGGATCTTTCAAATGCATTTTTTAGTATTGATGTTGATCCACAATTCCAACACCTATTTGCATTTGTCTGGGGAGGGGGTCAGCTGACCTGGACACGCCTCCCTCAAGGGTTTATTGATAGCCCCGCGGCTTTTAGCATAGTTTTGAAAAAAACTATGGACGATTGGACGCCCTCTGAAGGCTCCACAATCCTGTTGTACGTAGATGACCTACTTGTTTGTAGTGAGAGCAGGGCACAGTGTGAGAAGGACCTCGCCCTAAAAGGTCACTTGGCGTCTAGGAAAAAGATCCAGTGGTGTAGGGACAGAGTTGAATATCTTGGCTGTATTATCACAGATGGGACAAGATTGATATCCCCGGCACGAGTCCAAGCTCTCCGCTGTCTCGGCCCACCAAAGGACAAAGCTGCATTGCTTTCCTTTTTAGGCTCAATCGTCTACTGTCGACAGTGGATACCTGACTGTTCTTTATGGGATTCCATTTTACGTCCAGCTACAGCTGCGGGTGCCCCTAAAACAATTGAATATACAGAGGATATGAAAGAGGCCTTCCTCGCTCTTCTGACTTCCCTCTCGCGGGCTCCTGCTTTAGGTCTCCCTTCCTATGATAAACCGTTCTCACTTTACTCTGTGGTGCGAGGGCCTACGTTTGCAGCAGTATTGGCACAACCCCATGGGACAAACTTAAGACCAGTGGCATACCTATCAAAGAAACTGCCACTCCAGGTACAGGGAATGCCAGGATGCCTGCAAACTCTTGCAGTAAATGCAATGACAGTTAAGGAAGCTTCTAAAATCACTCTGGGCACACCCACTATTCTCTATACCACACATTCAGTAGCACAATTGTTACAAAATATGCATACCCAGCATATGACAGCCCAAAGGTCCAGTGGGTATGAAATTTTACTTCTGAATACAACACATTTGGAAGTAAAATCCTGTTCAGAAACCACTACCGCAATACGATTGCTACACGCACTATTGCAGCTTCCACATGCTGAACCAGAAGTAAACCATAATTGTAATGACAATTTACTTCAACAAACATTGCCAAGGGTGGATTTAACTGATAAACCAAACCCAGATTTCCTGGATGTATTTGTGGATGGCAGTTGTTCCAGGCCTAATGATAACACATATAAGACAGGCTATGCAGTAGTGATGCTACCTGATGTTGTGATTGAGGCTTCTCCTTTAGGGGCCAATTCAGCACAACAAGCTGAGCTCCATGCACTCACCAGAGCATGTCAACTATTTAAAGATAAAGATGTAAATATATATACTGACAGCAGATATGCCTATGGCGTAATTTTCGATTTTGGACTCATTTGGGAAAAACAAGGATTTAAAACTGCAGACAACAAACAAATTGCCTATAAGGAATTTGTTCTTACCCTACTCGCAGCCCTACTGTCACGTACCTTTGGTGTGAGCCTGACGTGCAGAGGGAGACCTCCCGTACAACCCCGGCTCGGAGACCACTGGGGTGGGGACAGTGGTGGTAAGAGCGCGGTGAGGTAAGGGTGCCTGCTTGGTCCTCTTGGCTGGGTGTAGTAAAGCCAAGCGAAAGCTGGAACAGCTGGAACTGGGAGCAGCGGATGCAGGTCAGCAGGTGCAGGTATGCAGAGCAGCGGATGCAGGTCAGCAGGTGCAGGTATGCAGAGCAGCGGATGCAGGTCAGCAGGTGCAGGTGTGCGGGACCGCAGATGCAGGTCAGCAGGTGCAGGTGTGCAGAGCAGCGCAGTCAGACAAGCCAGGTCATTCACTTAAGGGTAAACAGCATAAACGGCAGGCAGAGAGTAGTCAGAGTCCAGGCTGGGTCTTGGCAACAGATGATCAGACAGGTAACTTAGCAGGGTCAAACAAGCCAGAGTCAGGACTGGAGATAGGAGGGAGGTCAGAAAGCCGGGTCAAACACAGGAACACAATACAGGCACAGAGTCAGGAACAGAAGCAGATCAAACCGCAAGGGGCAACATCTCTGGAACGTCTTTTATAGGAAGTTCATGGGAGGAGCAAGGGGTTCAGGGTTCAACATCAATCAAGACACCAAGTAGAGTAGTCTAATCCATTAGATAGGTTATCCAGCAGATCTGGCAGGGAACTGTCCAGCATCCCAGATAGCTCAGTGGGAAGAGTCAATGCCAGACACAGACGAGGTCCCAGGTTCAAGCCCAGTATGTCCCTGACAGTGCCCCCCCCTTAAGGGCAACCTCCGGGTGCCCAAGAGAGCTCTTTTCTGGGGGTGACTGCGAAAAAATGCCTGGATTAACTCTCGGGCATGAATGTTCCGTTGGGGTTCCCAGGAGTTCTCCTCCAGACCATACCCCTTCCACTTAATCAGGAATTGAAGTTGGTTCCCCCTTCTTCTACAGTCCAAGACGGCCTCCACCTCGAACTCCTCATCCCCGTCAACCATTACAGGTTCAGGCGGTCCTGATCCCCTGTTTGGGAAGGGATTCGGCACTGTAGGTTTCAGTAGTGACACATGAAACACTTCAATGAATCTGGTAAAGAAAGTTCATAGGAGACTTCATTTAATCTCCGTTTTACTGGGAAGGGGCCGATGAACTTGGGCACCAGTTTCCTTGCGGGGCAGGTCATCCTAAGGTTGGCGGTAGACAGCCATACTTGATCGCCTTGTTGAAGGCATAATTCCCCTCTCCTCTTTCTGTCAAACATCCTTTTATTGGTTGCCTGCGCCTTGGTCAAGGCTTCCTGTAATATTTTGTTGTTACGGGTCAGGAAATCAACAGTACTCTGGACTGCTGGGACTGTTGAATCAGAAATGAGATCAGGTAGGAAGGTCGGGTGGAACCCATAGTTGGAGAAAAACGGAGACTGACCTGTAGCCGAGTGACTGGCATTATTAAAGGCAAACTCTGCCAGGGGTAGTAGTGTTACCCAGTCATCTTGAACAAAGGTGGTAAAGAAAAATACAATATTTGTATGGACCAATCAGAGGTCTGGATCATAAATGTGAATAATAAAACGGTCTAATAAACCAATAATATCATAAAACACTAAAATGAAATCCGTCCCAGATTGTCCAAGAAATAGTGTAGCAGCGCTCTTGTCATGAATGACAAGCTTCTTTAAGTGTCTCTGTACACGTAAAGGTATAAATAATAATAGCAGGTGAAGAACTTCAGACAGCCCGATCCTTATTACAATGCCGCGACACAGGGAAACTTCATCCGTGAGATGTTGTAGAAAAAAATCCCCTTTTGGGGATGCACTCACCACAAAGTAGATAAAGATGTGCCTTGTCAGCCAACACAGGATCACTCTCTTCTTCTCTCAGCTATTCCACCGGACCGCAGTATTGGTACGCTCAAGGGTACAGATGTAGAAAGGAAACAAAGGTGGCCAATAGTGTAATATTGTATGCACAATTTATTCCCAAAAAAAGTCCCTTACAAGTTAATACGTACACAATGTTTATACAAATGAGGCACATATGGTGCTAACAGCTTGGCAGCACAGTACACCTAAGACCCCAGTAGATGGAGATACACGCTATCGCAGACAGCGTGTGTTGGTTACCACTTCCTGGATCCTGGATTCGGTGGAGTGCAAGCGTCACTTCCGGTACGGCCAAACGAGACCACGACCCTGACGCGTTTCGTCACTTCTGGACTTCGTCTGAGGGCGTGGTCTCGTGGCGCAAGTACCAGATGTTTATAGTGGAAGTACGAGCACATCCCCCGCCGCTATGACCAATCACAGCGGTCGGGATGTCAGACGCCCTGTTACTGTGTTGTGTCGAATCTGCTTATAGGCTGACAATAAATCAACACAGAAGGTGGGCGGAATAGCCCGTCAGTCGTATGGGAATTGCAAGGTGTCTGCAAACAACAACATCCTGCTGTAGTGACACACCGGCCGTATTCCACAACTGACGGGTAGCAGCAAAGTACATAGGAAACGTAAACATTAGGCACACGGATAAAATATGGATAAAATGTCGAAAAAAATATATATAAATAACAATAAAAATCACCATAAAAATCATTGGCAATATAAACACTCGAGATAAACATATATATTGTGTGAAAGTGGTTTAAAATATCGTTTGCATGTAACAGCCACAGACTGGATCCGTGGATCCGAGTGAATGCAGCGGTATGCTATGTAATTACTAATTGCACAATGTGATATATCGTCCACTGGCAAGTGACTTACCATACATGGAACGATATTCAGTGTGCAATATTTTTATTTTTTTATGATTTTAAAACACATATCATGCGGTTATGTACATCAATACACATATATCCTGGTTATATCGTATGTGTGCTTCTGATAATTTAGTGATCAAAACCCGACTGGTATCATAAAAAATAAATATGTATACACATGGGATATATATATAAAATATAAACTAAAACTGTAAATGTAGTGGATACACATGATTATTCAGAACTATAAACTGTGTGTATAAAGAATATACACAGAGAGGGCGGGGCATAATAGGGGATGCCCCATTATTGATGGCTCAACTATATGGCCCGTATGATAGGTAACATCTACTCACAAGCTAATAAGTGGGGGGTAACAATATGGGAAGTGGGGGTCCCCCGTAAATTAAGACTGTGCAAAATGTGTATGTAGACATATATTAATAACAGATATAAATCTGCATTAAATATATTAAATATACTAAAAACTGATATGACACAAAATTAGGGGAGGGGGAAAGGGGTGGGACAGGGTCGATTATGACTGAATAAAAGATATGAATAAATTACATAAAAACTATAAAAGTATGTAAAATTCATATGTGTGTTTAAGGGAGAACTACTAGACTTGTGCACAACGGAAAAATTTGTTCCGTTTCGGTTCGTTTCTTTCCGGTCCTGTTGATTCGTAATCATTCGTAATTTTGCTAGACGGGATTTTTCGTGTTCGGACTCATTCGTATTTTTGCAAGCGACATTTTTCGTTGAATTTTTTGTTGCTTTATAATTCGTACTTTCGGTAGAGTACGTTGTTTTTCGTTGATTCTGGACACAACTCCTACTTTCGTAACTTTTTTTGGGTTCGTTGATTCGTAATTTTCCGTGTCTCTCTCACAACGACGCTGCCTATTATGCCTAATGTGCTTCGAATGGATTTGTACTTTTCTAAATACATAGCGGTTATTTGTAACGATTCGAAATCTCGTATTTTACTTTCGTTTTTTACATGTGGCTATAGGCTCCGCCCCTGTACACCATTTTGAGAGGGTTCAGCACGGTGAGGGAGAAGCAGAGAGCAGAGCAGAGTGTTATTGTGCTTCGAATGGATTCGAAATCTCGTATTTTACTTTCGTTTTTTACATGCGGCTATAACCTCCGCCCCTGTACACCATTTTGAGAGGGAGTTCAGCACGGTGTGGGAGAAGCAGAGAGCAGAGCAGAGTGAGTGTTATTGTGCTTCGTATGGATTCGTACATTCGTAACTTTTTCATAACGAATTATGCCGAAGACATTCGGGCATTCGCTATTTGCGGTATAATTTATTTCGGATTCGGTCTTATTCGTAATTGCTTTGTTCGGAAATTCGAATGCTTCCGAATGTCCGAAAGTTGCTAAATTCGGACGAATTTCAATTCATTACGAAACGAATTGCACAAGCCTAAGAACTACCCAGGAAGACTTCCGCATGGATGAATGGTAAGATAATAAACTGTTCGGACTTCAAGTGTCGCTAATAAAACAGTTAATGTCGAGTTCAATGTTGAGTCCTTTGGGGGTTAAAACATCGGTTAAATAAATCCACTGTGTTTCTCGTTTCGGTCGAAGTGTTTATCTCGAGTGTTTATATTGACAATGATTTTTATGGTGATTTTTATTGTTATTTATATATATTTTTTTCGACATTTTATCCATATTTTATCCGTGTGCCTAATGTTTACGTTTCCTATGTACTTTGCTGCTACCCGTCAGTTGTGGAATACGGCCGGTGCGTCACTACAGCAGGATGTTGTTGTTTGCAGACACCTTGCAATTCCCATACGACTGACGGGCTATTCCGCCCACCTTCTGTGTTGATTTATTGTCAGCCTATAAGCAGATTCGACACAACACAGTAACAGGGCGTCTGACATCCCGACCGCTGTGATTGGTCATAGCGGCGGGGGATGTGCTCGTACTTCCACTATAAACATCCGGTACTTGCGCCACGAGACCACGCCCTCAGACGAAGTCCGGAAGTGACGAAACGCGTCAGGGTCGTGGTCTCGTTTGGCCGTACCGGAAGTGACGCTTTCGCTCCACCGAATCCAGGATCCAGAAAGTGGTAACCAACACACGCTGTCTGCGATAGCGTGTATCTCCATCTACTGGGGTCTTAGGTGTACTGTGCTGCCAAGCTGTTAGCACCATATGTGCCTCATTTGTATAACCATTGTGTACATATTAACTTGTAAGGGACTTTTTTTGGGAATAAATTGTGCATACAATATTACACTATTGGCCACCTTTGTTTCCTTTCTACATCTGTACCCTTGAGCGTACCAATACTGCGGTCCGGTGGAATAGCTGAGAGAAGAAGAGAGTGATCCTGTGTTGGCTGACAAGGCACATCTTTATCTACTTTGTGGTGAGTGCATCCCCAAAAGAGGATTTTTTTCTACAACATCTCACGGATGAAGTTTCCCTGTGTCGCTGCATTGTAATAAGGATCGGGCTGTCTGAAGTTCTTCACCTGCTATTATTATTTATACCTTTACGTGTACAGAGACACTTAAAGATGCTTGTCATTCATGACAAGAGCACTGCTACACTATTTCTTGGACAATCTGGGACGGATTTCATTTTAGTGTTTTATGATATTATTGGTTTATTAGACCGTTTTATTATTCACATTTATGATCCAGACCTCTGATTGGTCCATACAAATATTGTATTTTTCTATATCAGTTTCTTATTTTCAGCAGCTGCTCAGTACAAAATAGACCAATTTCTATATTGTATTTACTCATTCATGTATTATTATCATTTTCCTGCTCACAACTCATACCAATAATTGCTACATCTTCACAAGCGCTGAGCGGTGCTTACTTAGGAAGGGCCCAGTTTTTTCTAGCACCTTTTTATACAAAGGTGGTAAAGCATCGGAGATATTGTTCGAGCGTTTGGTTCGTCCTCTTGGTTTGCCCATTGGTCTGAGGGTGATAGGCAGAGAACATGGACAGCTCGATCTTCAGGACCTTGCACAAAGCCTTCCAGAAGCGAGAGGTGAACTGCACCCCTCTGTCTGAAACAATTTCTGTTGGAACCCCATGTAACCTTACTATCTCTTTTATGAAGACTGGGCAGTTTCCATGGCAGATGGCGTGCTCTTCAGTGGCACGAAGTGGGCCATTTTAGATAGACGGTCGACCACTACAAAAATGGCTGAGCAACCTTCTGACGGGGGAAGTTCCACTATGAAGTCCATAGCAATCCTTTGCCAGGGTCGATCAGGAACTGGTAAGGGTCTGAGCAGACCCCAGGCCTTGCTTCTAGCGGTCTTACTACGGGTACAGGTGGCACATGAATTTACATACTCCCTGCAGTTCCTTTCAAGATCCGGCCACCAAAATGTGCGTTGAATTAGTTCCTGGGTTTTATGCATTCCGAAGTGGCCGGCCAGGGGATGATCATGGCACAGATTTAATACCGTTACTCTGACATCTTCTGGTACAAAGATCTTGTTGTCTTTCCATAGTAACCCATCCTTGGGTAACAGGGTAATCCCAGGAGGCCCTGACATATTTGCTGAAGCTTGTTTCAAGCCGGACATTAGATTTGTTTGCAAGAGTAGAAAGTTACCTTCCGATAGGATGGTATCAGGAGCTGACACTTCTTTCGGATCATCGAACATGCGAGAAAGGGCGTCTGGTTTGGTGTTCTTTGAGCCGGGCCGGTAAGTTATGTGAAATGAAAACCTAGAGAAGAATAAGGCCCATTGTGCCTGGCGTGGTCTCAGATGCTTGGCAGCTCTCAAATACTCCAGGTTTTTGTGGTCTGTATAAATGAGTATGGGATGCGCCGCTCCTTCCAACAGATACCTCCATTCTTCAAGGGCGGACTTGATGGCCAGGAGCTCCCGGTCCCCCACGTCATAGTTCTTCTCGGCCGGAGTAAGCTTACGAGAGAAGAAGGCTATTGGGTGCATCAAGTCCTTGAGACCCTGGTGTTGAGAGATAACGGCTCCTAACGTTGTCTCTGAGGCATCTACCTCGAGTACATAAGGTAGAGCAGGGTCAGGGTGACTCAGAATAGGAGCTGACATGAACAGTCCTTTTAAATTTGTGAAGGCAGCCTGTGCCTCGGGATTCCAACAAAACCGGACATTCTGCTTGGTCAGCTGCGTAATTGGGGAAATAATAGCGGAGAATCCCTTGATGAACATCCGGTAGAAGTTGGCGAAGCCAACGAAGCGCTGCACCCCCTTCTTGTCTGAAGGTGCAGGCCAATCCAGAATAGCTGAAACTTTTTGCGGATCCATCTTGAATACCTCTGTTGAAATTACCAAGCCGAGGAACTGAATACTCTGTCGCTCGAATTCGCATTTTTCAGGTTTTGCGTACAGTCCATGTTGACGGAGTCGACAGAGTACGATCTTGACATGTTCCCGGTGCTGCTCAATTAAAGTGGAAAAAATCTAAATATCGTCTAGATAGACAATTACGTAAATTTCCAGGCAGTCCCTAAAAATGTTGTTGACTAGATGCTGAAAAGTAGCAGGGGCGTTACATAGGCCAAAGGGCATTACTAGGTATTCGTAATGGCCGAACCTGGTCCGAAAAGCAGTCTTCCATTCATCCCCTGCGCGGATGCGGACCAGGTTGTACGCCCCCCGCAGGTCTAGCTTGGTAAACACAGAAGAGGTCCTGAGCCTCTGAAAGAGTTCGGGTACCAGGGGCAGAGGGTACGATTCTTGACCGTAATTTTATTTAATTCCCGGTAGTCCACACAGGGCCGGAGAGAATGGTCCTTTTTCTCCACAAAAAAGATTCCCGCCCCTGCTGGAGAAGTGGAAGGACGGATGAACCCCCTCTTTAGGTTTTCGTCAACATACTCTTTCAGAACCTCTAGCTCCCGTTCAGATAAGGGGGAGATTCGTCCAAAGGGAATTTCAGCCCCAGGGAGAAGCTCGATTGGACAATCGTATGGACGATGAAGCGGAAGGGTCTCAGCTCCCCGTTTGCTGAAAAGGTCCAGGAATCCATGGTATTGTTTGGGCACAGCTGCGCGTACCTCTGAATCCGGCTCCAGGCATAACAGAGGACCAGAAGTGCTGAGACATGGAGGCATGCAGTGGTGTTGGCAATAAGGCGACTGGAACCTAATACTCCCAGACCCCCAATCAATCTGTGGGTTATGGGCCTGAAGCCAGGGTAGACCCAAGATGACTGGAAACAGAGGGGATGCAATGGCATTCAGGCTTAATAGTTCCTTATGATCTGTAGAGGTGGTTACAAGCAAAGGAGGGGTTTCTTGAGTCACTACTACTGACTTAATACGGGACCCGTCTGCTAAAAAGATGGAAAGTCCCTGGATCTTTGGCTGGAGTGGGATGTGCTGTTGTGCTGCAAAATTAAGATCGATGAAACAATTACATGCTCCTGAGTCAATTATCGCGGTGACTGGTATTGTCCTTCCTGGCAATTGGAACGAGATAGGTAGGGCCAGGTGGGTGGTGTTGGCAGAGGGAGGTGGACCACTTGGAGAAGGGGTAGCTGGGACCTTGCGCAGCTTAGCAGGACATGAGGAAACGTAATGGCCGGCTCCTCCACAATATAAACAAAGATCATTCTGTCGCCGGCGAAGTCGTTCTTCGGCCGACAGGGAAGGTCTCATCAGTCCAAGCTGTCTCGGCTTTATGGTAACAGAAGTCTGATTGGCAGGTAAGGAGTTAACTGGAACTGAACTGGCAACAGCAGGAGATACCTGGGGTAGCATCCAGGCTGGACGGAGCTGCTGGGTAGCCCTCTCTGTTCTGCGCTCCCGGAGTCGTCGGTCTATCTGAATAGACAGGGTGATTAAAGTCTCTAGGGCATCAGGAACACCGACCCGGGCTAACTCGTCTTTCAGTCCCTCAGAGAGACCGAGACGGAACTGGTGCCGTAGGGCTGCATCATTCCACTGGGCATCCGCGCTCCAGCGTCTGAAATCAGTCACATAGTCCTCGACCGCTCTGCGGCCTTGCTGGAGCGCGTGGAGGGCAGCCTCGGCGGTGGAAGTCCATTGAGGGTCATCATAGAGTCGAGCCATGGCATCAAGAAAAGATGAGAGAGTCCAGAGCTTCATGGCGGACTTCCAGCAGATGGTGGGCCCAAGCCTGAGGTTCCCCCTGTAGTAGAGCGATAACAAACCCTACTTTGGTGACCTCTAATGAAAAAGTCAGAAGTAGTAAGGAAAAGTATAGTTCACATGCGTTGCGAAACGCCCGGAATTTGCTTTGATCCCCAGAAAACTTATCGGGAACGGGGACCCTAGGCTCAGGAGGTGGTGGCATTCCAGAGGAGGAAGTTGGGACTGAAGGTGTGTCTGCAGTGATGGTCTGGGTGTGCGTCTGCCTATCCACTTGAACGTAACTGCCTTGTAGAGACTTCACGACCCGGGTGAGGGCTGCGAGGTGCTGACTGACGTCATCCATAGGCGAGGTCCCTCTTGCAGGCTCAGACATGGCGGTTTGATACTGTCACGTACCTTTGGTGTGAGCCTGACGTGCAGAGGGAGACCTCCCGTACAACCCCGGCTTGGAGACCACTGGAGTGGGGACAGTGGTGGTAAGAGCGCAGTGAGGTAAGGGTGCCTGCTTGGTCCTCTTGGCTGGGTGTAGTAAAGCCAAGCGAAAGCTGGAACAGCCGGAACTGGGAGCAGCGGATGCAGGTCAGCAGGTGCAGGTATGCAGAGCAGCGGATGCAGGTCAGCAGGTGCAGGTATGCAGAGCAGCGGATGCAGGTCAGCAGGTGCAGGTGTGCGGGACTGCGGATGCAGGTCAGCAGGTGCAGGTGTGCAGAGCAGCGCAGTCAGACAAGCCAGGTCATTCACATCAGGGTAAACAGCATAAACGGCAGGCAGAGAGTAGTCAGAGTCCAGGCTGGGTCTTGGCAACAGATGATCAGACAGGTAACTTAGCAGGGTCAAACAAGCCAGAGTCAGGACTGGAGATAGGAGGGAGGTCAGGAAGCCGGGTCAAACACAGGAACACAATACAGGCACAGAGTCAGGAACAGAAGCAGATCAAACCGCAAGGGGCAACATCTCTGGAACGTCTTTTATGGGAAGTTCATGGGAGGAGCAAGGGGTTCAGGGTTCAACATCAATCAAGACACCAAGCAGAGTAGTCTAATCCATTAGATAGGTTATCCAGCAGATCAGGCAGGGAACTGTCCAGCATCCCAGATAGCTCAGTGGGAAGAGTCAATTCCAGACACAGACGAGGTCCCAGGTTCAAGCCCAGTATGTCCCTGACACCTACAGATGCCCAGAAAAATCAATGTTATAAAAGTAAAGGGACATTCATTTGACAAGTCCAAAGAAGCTCAGGGCAATGCCTTGGCAGACAGAGTTGCTAAAACAGCAGCCAATTCGGCACACGGGGCCCAGCCCAATCTAACACTGTTTGCTACAGATTTCAGTTCACCAGAATTCCCAAATACTGTGAGAATGTTACAAGACAAAGCATCAAGAGAGCACATAGCTTTCTGGGAAGGTCAGAACTTGACCAGCGTGCCAAGTGGCATCTGGTCAAGCAAGGAGGGAGTAATAGGTATACCAGAGTCAGCTGCCCCTCTTTTGATTTCTTACTTACATGGTCCAGGTCACCTAGGAAGAAAAACAGTTTTGACAATGTACAGACAGTCTTTCAGCACGGTCAATGATACACACCTCGTTGCCCAGTTGATAGATTCATGTCTTACTTGTGCACATAACAATGTACAGTGCAAGAAGCAGGGTATACATGGAAACTTGCCCCCCCTATAGGCCCCCTCCAAGATCTACAAATAGACTTTACACATATGCCAAAACAGAAAGGAAATATAAAATATCTTTTAGTTATAGTGGACAAGTTTAGTTCTTGGGTCGAGGCTATCCCAACTACAGGAGAGACAGCCAAAATAGCATCAAGAGCACTAATAAATCACTGGATTTCGAGGTATGGGTTACCAGCCAAAATCTGGTCAGACCAAGGTCCAGCTTTTACAGCTGCTCTTACCCAGGATCTTGCAAAACTCCTGGGCATTCAATGGAAATTACATATTCCATATCATCCACAAAGCGCAGGAATAGTGGAAAGAATGAACAGAAATATAAAGGATAAACTTAAAAAGGCAACAGAAGGAACCATGAAAGGGTGGATTGATTACCTCCCAGCAGTTTTGTTTCAAATTAGGACAGCCCCTAATTCTAGAACAGGATTGTCACCATTTGAAATACTTATGGGTAGGCCAGCACAGAAGAAACCTGATGAGGGAGAGGAGGTTAATCTTTATTCTTTACAGGAAGAGTATGTGAAACATCTGGTAAGTAGCCTTAGTGAGGACAAGGTTGCTGTCACTTTCCCTCCTCTCTCCACAGAGCCTACACATCCGTATATCCCAGGAGACAAAGTACTGATAAAACAACTTGCTGTCTGGAAACAACCAGGCCCTATCTTCCAAGGACCATTTGAAATTCTGAAGGTTGCCAGAACAGCCGTTCTTACAGATCAAGGACCACAATGGATCCATGCATCCAGACTAAAGACATTTCCAAAGGGAAACTGGAAGAAGGTGAAGGAGAAGACAAAGACCTCTGTTCTGGAGAGTATTCCAGAAAAGGATCCGGAAAATACTCCCTAGTGGACTATAAAAAACAAGAAACTCAGAGTTCCATACCCATAGACACTAATGGGCCAAAAGGAGGGATCACTTCGGGGAAACTTTTTCTTTTTTCCTTAATGACCACATTGTTTATTTTAATGCTCATAATCATAGGACACTGTTGGTCAGATAATTCTAACAGACCAAAAAGAAGTATGGAAGACAATTTTAGTGGTAAAATGCTGCTGCTGAAATTTAAATATGCTTATGCTCAAAAATCAGGATATGAAAAATGTTGGATATGTAGTAAACTCCATCCTAGCACTGCTAGGATCCCCCTAATGGCAGTACCTCTAAACTTCACCTCTCTCCTAAACGGCACACCAACTGTCGTCCTTACAAATGTCACAAGAACGTTTTCAGATAATAACCTTACTTTCCAAATTATTGGTAGAAGTCATTCCCCAGACTGGTGTTTTAGGTTGGGAAACTCCACAAAGGGAGCTGAAGTATGCCAACAAGCTACAATTAACTTTTCAATGACTTCAATTGAAAGCCCTTTCTTTCACACTTCAGAACCTGCCCTAAACACCACTCTAATAAACTTTCTTAACTCCAGTTCCACTTCCACAGTAGGAAAATTATTGTCAAGTTTAACCTTTTCTGGTTTTTCTGATGAAATGATGATAATATTCAACAAACGACCTTTAGCTCTAGGAGACAGTATTTATATTTGTTGTGGAAAAAGTTGTCACCCTTGGATCCCCACTGAACCCCAAGGATGGTGTTATCTTGCATCCCTAGTCCCCATTATGGACATAGTAGGAGATAGCAAGGGAACACACCTCCTTGAAGCTAGCATGCATCCTAGGTACCCCCTCAAACACCGAAATAAAAGGGAGTTATTTTTCGAAAAAGATATGGCTTGGGCCTGGTTTCCTTCCTGGACAGGTTGGGGGATAGATTTAATGAAAAGGCTTAATAATTATACAAATATTATAGATGATGTATTGGTAAAGAATTCTGATGATATTACTAGTTTAAACATTGAAACTAGAGCAATCAGAAAACAATTAGAACTTCATGATCTTGCTATTGAAAGCATGAGTGCTGCACTCTCTGGCCTGTGTGAAGTTACGGAGGATTATGAGTGCTGCACTTGGATCCACAACACATCTGTTGAGATTCCTGATTACTATACAGATCAATTTATAATTAATATGTTAAAAATTTCTTTCAACTACAGTCTTGAATATATTAGTACAAGGATTTATTTACTTTCTATCTCATTTAAGTCCTTATAATTTTCATTAGGATATATTCTGTAGACCCTATTATTTGTTATTTTTCTATATTTGTAATAATTGGACAAATATCAACAACATGTATTACATATGATCTGTATGTGACTAATATATATGTCCAATAAAATACTTTGACAAGGAGATTCCTGATTACTATGATGTAATAGCCCAACATAGGAAAGAGGTAAATCAATTGCAACAGGAGGCGAGGGATATCGCGAAAACATGGAGCCCCCTTTGGAGAGGGAGGATTCGGGGGCACAGGTATTTTCTCATTTCTCAGACAAATGGCTATAACAGTAGTAATGGTGTTAATCTTCATTCTACTGTTATATTTAGTATTTAAATTAATTGTCTGGGTAATAGGAAAGATCTCTAGTAAAAAGAGACAGGGTTTTAAGGAAACAATCTTGATGATGTCCACGATACATACTAAACAAAAATGGTATAATGAATAAATCTAATGATCTATGGGCTTCAATTCTTGAAGCCATTAACATAAGGAGGGGTTGTAAGGTATGAACCAATATGAACTAATATTCATGATTAGAGTTCTCCTTAAATATATATGTTGAGATATATGTATTAGTACAGAAAATGTTTCTCTGACATAAGTGTGAGCAGAATGTTTTTGGTCAAACTTATCTTTCTTCTGTTTTAACTGACAGGCATGTATATTTAGGTTGAAATGTAACTTTGTGGTTAGGCTTTTTCCGGGAAAAAGTTTATCTCTTCTGCTTTCTTCTGCTTTAACTGCCAGGTTGAACCGCACTGACATATGGTGTTTCTTATCTTCCTGTTTCAAATGTCAGGACATGTTTAGTTTGACCGCAATTGACGTATGTTAACTGACCACTTCTGCAAAGGCCTTAAACCTGTTAGAGTCTATTTTTGTCTGACTCATGATGTTTTTGCTTATTGCTGATTGGTCCATACGAGGGAGGCAACTTTTCTTGCTGTGCATAAAAAAGGACATGTAACCATTAAACGATATATTCTTGTATACCCATTCACTGTTTATTGGTGTCTTGAATATCCAACCGGTCAGAGAGTCAATTCCACAGATCCCTGAGTCCAGCTCGAGCCAAGAAGGTCCAACAGAACCAAACAGAACCAGAACCTTTCAATTACTGCCCAGTTTAAGTAACTAAGTAATACACTCTATTCTATACTGCAACTGGCCCAGGCAAGTAAACTTTATTAAAGATTGCTGAAGGGGAGTTCCACCCAAAAGTGGAACTTCCGCTTTAAGGCCTCGTTCCCATCTCCTGTTTGTTAAATGGAGCTTTCGGGGAGGAGGGGGGGGCAGGTACCCAATTTTGGCAGGTTTCTGCTCCCACCTCCGTTCCACTTCCACTTCCGTTCTGGTTGCCTTAGGCGATCGGAAACGGAAGTTCTTCCTCCTGAAGTCTTCTGGAACATGTGACAGGTCCTAAAAGACTTCGGGACCAGTAACAGAGCGCAGTGCGGCTCGCACATGCGCAGTGGGTGCCCGGCTGTAAAGCCGCAAGCTGTGACAGCATGGTGCCCAAAGTAGAGATGCCGGTGCCTCCGAGGGAAATCACGGGGTGTTTTTTTGCATGTCTATGTGTGAAGGCAGCTAAATTGGTTGAGTTAGGATTTTATTTCCTCAAGTCAGAGTTGCCGCCCAATGACTGATGATCCGATGACTGGGTGAGGAATCATTAAAAAGTGTCACGGTGAAGGAAGTACAGATCCACAGAATAAATGAAGCAAAATGCTTGTCTCAAGTACAGATTATTTTTCAGCAAGGAGAACAGTGAGCAGCACAGCAGTGACATCACCAAAGATCACCCTAAGGGTTTGTTTACACTTGCGGTAGCCCTCTAAAGAGCAATTTGTGGTAATCACTTTTCATAAGGCATTTGACAGGTGATGAGGAGATGGTATTTCTCCTCCTCATCAACTTTTGGCCCCTAAAAGGTTGCACCACTGCATTGCAAATGCATGCATTGCACCTGGTTTAGGGCCAGTTTTGGTGCGGCCCTATTAATGGGGGGTCCATTAACCCCCCTAATAATTTTTGCCACTGTGCCCATAAGTCTGATATTCAAGCTTGGGGGTGTGGGGGGGTTGTTGGGGAGGCTAAAATGCAGCTTAACCACCTGTTTTCACCACCCCCAATCCCAAGTGTAATCTAGTCCTAGGGGTCATGTCACATTAGCAACTTTGAAGTAGTGATTTGTAGCAGCTATGAATTCTGTAACTCTTTTTTCTGGCAATGTGCAACTAGCTAAAGAGTTGCTACTGAAGCAGGCTACAATCTCATCAATGCAGTTATGAATCACTAGTGTGCCATGATCTTCAGCAGTTGCATTGGATAACATGAGTAGCTACTAAAGCTATTTACAAATGCTGCAAAAAGTGAGTTGTTCCGTGACTGAGCTACAAATTCCTATCAGTTTCAGCAGACTTGACTTTCCTTGACAGAAATTCAATTTTTTTCTAGAAAGAAAGACGACAATGAGAGCGATTCAGTAGGAGTTCCAGGAAAAGGGCAAACATTTCAGAGTACTTTTACCACACCCTTCACATTTCTTGATGTTCCCTCTAATAGCCCTGGTTCACACTGGTGCAATTTGACATGCGATTTGACATGTCAAATCGCATGTCAAATCGGCAAAATTTGCCGCAAATTGCGGCCAATGGCACCGTCCTAATCGGTGCGGCGCTGCACCGATTACAAAAAGTAGTTTTTGTACTACTTTTTGCGATTTCAGCTGCGATTTACATTGACATCTGTTTCAGATGTCTTTGAAATCGCAGCCGAAATCGGGACTGCCAGCGGGAGTGAAATCGTGCGAGTTCAGCTGAACTCGCAGGCTTCACTCCCGCAGCCCCAGTGTGAACGTGGGCTTATAGTGTAGCACTACCCCCGTAGGAGCTACTGGTTTGTTTTGGGTTTGCACGTTACCTCTTTAGCTTCATTGTCAGGGTAGGAATGTCCATAGTAAATGCAATGTCCACACAAAGGTAAAACCTTCAACAGTCAGGCTTTATTCTTTTCTTCTGCAGTATAACTTGAGAGAAAGTAGAAGGTAGGAGAAGAATAGGGGAAGGTTCAGGCACGCGGTACAGAATGCACAAAATTTGTTCAAAGTACTCATAAATCATTCACCACTCTCACCGATAGAGTGGGTATTGCTCACCCGGATTGTCCCCTCTCACATGGCCTAGCAGCCAGGATGACGCACGAACCAGTAACAAGACAGTCTCTGCCACAGACTGCTTAAGATGGAGTCGGTCTCTGCCACAGACCTTTTTTTAGGGATAGATAAATGGATAGTCCAGGAATCCTCTGCCACAGGATTTAAAGTCCCAAACTTCCAGCCGTGCAGTAAAAGAGCCTTTAAGCCGGTCCGGCAAACTGCAGGGCTTTCGGTATATTGGATCCCTCCTCGACAAGGTCACCAGGCCTCACCCGAGACATCAGCACTTTGCCGGTTTCCTCCAGGGCAGGTCCTCCCCCGGTTTCCTCCATCAAGACACCTTCCTCCCTTTTGGACGGACAGCTTGAGATCCCCTCTTGGGATGTAGGCCCCAGCCAGAATAGCTGGGCCTACTCGATAGCGATGCAGCCTCGGGCCAACGTGGCCCCGAGACCAGAATCCCACACACATACCTCACACCAGGAAGGCTACGAGGCGAAGAAGGACCCCGAACAATGGCGTCTATCCCTTAAGTATCCCCTCCCAGCAGGCACAGCGGGTCAACCACTCCCACTGAACCGCTGCCGAGAAGGGTCATTCAATACACCATGGTTTGCCTGCGTTCCAACAGGTGCCTGAGGTGGTAACGCCACCTACAGGCAACAAGGGAAAATGCTATCAGGCAGCACCACAGCCAGAACAGAGGCAAATTTATATACAAATCGACTTTCTGAGCCCAACTATTGGCTCAGACACCCTTAAATTTAAAAAGGCATCCCAACCATTGGGGTAGGGCGCTACAATAGCAAATCTTTACTTTTTAAATTGAGATCCACTTTAAATGTGGGCTGATATACTTGATACTGTGGGGTTGCTCTTAAATTTTGTGCCAGCCCTGTTGTTACAAATGCAGAGCAATCACCCTCTATTTTTCATAATGCAGTATTCAGAATTTCAAGGTATTCAGATGTCCCTGGTACAAAAAACAACATCCAAAAGCACACATCTTCAAAGTGGAATAAATTGCTGTATGTAAATGACAAGCATTGTGTATACACAGGCACAGATATTGATATATTTGTTTCAATCACTTATTAAAGATTGTGTATTCAGCTTAGGTAGTCTCAGTCGAGCCAATGCATTTAATCAGATTTCTTTCTGTCTCTGGTCATTAGTTTTTCTTGACATGCACAGGTCTTCTTCTGGGCAGAAGCTCTCTTCCTGCAAAAGTCGGAGGAGATGGTTGATATAGCTGAAATGAAAGGGTGCACACAGCTTGACTGGCACTATACCAACTGGCATGGCAGACTCTCTGCATCTTATTCCAGCAGCCAAAGTCTAGTTGCGTTGCTGTTTACTAAATGCTGTAATAGGCATTAAATAACTACATCATTAGTATCATGTAATATATAAATGAAAATACTAATCTGAACTCTAGGTAAAAAGCCAAATATGAAATACATATAAAAAATATAAAAACTCTGGATTGGTATGCTGCAATACAGTATTTTTTTTTTTTTTTTTAATCTGTTGTTATTGGGTTCACATATACAGTATTTAGTATATATACAGAAAAATAATCTTTTACTTGACAAATAATTCTTTGGAGCCAGTCTTGTGACCCAGCGATCTCCACTAGATAGCAGGTATGTGACCTCAACTGCGGTTACAGCACCACAGCAAGGGTTCTTGGCTGGTGAAATAATGGTAGAGGGCGGTGATAGTAAAAACCATACCGTGTTTCCCTGAAAATAAGCCCGGGTCTTATATTAATTTTGGCAACAAAAGACACAGTAGGGCTTATTTTCAGTGTAGGACTTATCATGTAATGTGCTGTCTTCTCTCCTCCTCTCTCTCCCTGCCTGACAGGAACCCCCAGTGTGAACTGAGTTAAAATGCTTGTAAAATCCTATAATCCACTCTATTACAGTAGTATTTAATGTACAATTGTGCTAAATACCTTGGTTAGAGCACCGCTCTGCGCTTCTGTGACCCCCCGGAGCTCTCTTCCCTACAATTATATTACAGAAACACACACCTTGTACATTATATACTACTGTAATAGAGTGGATTATAAAATTTTGCTAGGGCTTATATTCGGGGTAGGGCTTATATTGCAGCCCTCCTGGAAAATAACACTAGGTCTTATTTTCGGGGTAGGTCTTATTTTCAGGGAAACATGGTATTTACTGGCCTGTAACAGGCCTTTCATTTTCTTAGGCCACCTTGAAAAGGCACACTCTCACTGTTCACATACAAAATAATAATGTGTACCTCATTATACTTCCTGCCACATTTAGAGCCCATTCACACAGGGGCGGCACGACTTGTGCCGCCACTGTGCTGGGCGATCTCAAGACGACTTCAAAGCAGACTTCCAAAATGACTTCTGTATAGAAGTCAATGGAAGTCGCCTTGAAGTCGTCTTGAAGTAGTACAGGAACCTTTTTCTAAGTCGCTTAGAACGTTTCCATTGTACAGAATGGGACGCGACTCGTCAGGCGGCTGAGACGCCTGACGAGTCGCCCCTGTGTGAATGGGGACTTAGGGCTGCATGTTATGATACACCGTAGGCTGGAACGTATGTCGGAAATGTGGGAATGTGGATCTGCAGGTTTAGATATCTCAGATATTTGAAATTTTTAAGTGTGATACACCGTAGGCTGGAACGTATGTCGGAAATGTGAGAATGTGGATCTGCAGGTTTAGATATTTCAGATATTTGGCATTTTAAAGTGTATATAAACACAAGAATAAGAGCCCATTCACACAGGGGCGTCTTTGGATCCGACTCCAAATCGCCCCAGGTCGCCCCTAGTCGCCTCAGGTCGCGCTGGCTGAAGAAATCAATGTAAGTTAATGGAGCCGTCCTTATGCACACTACTGCAGTCGCTCCGACTTCAAAAAAGGTTCCTGTACTACTTCAATCCAACTTCTAGGCGACCTGTACCCATTCATTTCAATGGGAGTCGCCTAGATATAAATGTTGCAGCTTGTCACTTGTTTGATGTGGTAGCTAGTTTCTTTTGTTTTCATGTTTTTCCCGCATTATTTTTACTGGTGGTTCTGCCTATAACACACCTCCTGTCCGAGGGTGACAACGCTCACTCAATACTGTACCTATGGAGCAAAAGCATTGTCACCCTGGGGTAGGAATTATGTCAGGTCTACAGTACATCTCCCCCTCTTTTTATCACTGTTGTGATTTCAGCTCAGCGAGTTGAAAATCATTGGATTTCTGGCAGGATCAACAGGTATATTTCTGTACTTGCAAAAAACTGTACTGAGCCTACAAAGAGAAACCATATGCAGCCACCAGATCCAAGGATTGGTATGCTGCAATATAGTAACTTTTTTTTTTATCTGTTGTTATTGAGTTCATATATACGGTATATAGTATATATACAGAAAGTTCTTTCCTGAAGAATACATAAAGGAAAATTCAATAAAGCAATAATGTCAAATTTCTGAAAGAATGCCCCCCTTCACATGGCCTGCACCCAATTCATGGAAGTCTTGAGCCAGTACAAATGAGTCTTAAGCCTTGAGTTTAGTAAAATACCAACACATGAGCCAGATTTAGATAGTTCTTACTACCACCACTTTTAGAATCTGTCATTATGGCTGCGATAGATTCTAAAAGAATTACTGCCAGTTCAGATATGTAAACTGGCAGTAATTAGGACCAACTAACAGTTGGCGTACAGGAGGAGGGTGGTGTTGTGTATTCATTACTTTATTAATATGCTTGAATGTGTTTAATATTTACTTCATTGGTTTCTAGGATGAAGGCCACCTTTGTACTAGAAACCAGTGAGGCAAATCACACTGAACTGACAGTAGGCAGAGCCTGATGGGGAACTCTAAGACTGTGTTCACACTGGTGCAAATTGGATAGGGGGTTTCCCCCCATCCAATTCGCATGTCAGGAGACTGTGACCAGCTCTTAATGGAGCCAGTTCAAACAGCTCCAGGATGGCTGCAGAGCGGTTTGCAGAAGAGCCCTGTGCATCTTCTGGTCCGTTTTCAGGTCCAAATTAGGCCAAAAAATCGGGCCGAATTCGTACCTGAAACTGTGAACAGGGATGCACCGGACCCCTACTGTGAGCCACTCCGCACAACAGTGTGAACCCAGCCTGAGAGACTAGTTTACCATCAGGTCCGCCTTGCCTATAACTGACAGAAGATGGCAGTGGGAAAATTTCATCCACTGTCATCTGTCAATCACAGGCAAGGTGGGCCTGATGGGGAACTAGTCTCAGACTTCCCATCAGGCTTCATCCATCCGACAACTCAAATTCACAGCTTCTGAGCCTGTTGGGTTGGGGGGAATCTGATGGAGAACTCTGAGGCTCTCTTCCCCTTAGGTATGCGAATAATTACTTTCGATGCCGCTCCCTGATAGAATTCTAAACCGGATCTATGACCTTATCTATGACACTTTATGAATTCCTCAGATAGAATCCTGTCCTAAACAGTGGTGAAGATCCAATCATGAAAATAACAAGAACATTTTTATTTTTTGAAGCCCACAAATTGTTGATCCTGGTGCTAACCAGCCCAAAAGGCTGAGAAGGCAGACCTATAGCCTAAGCTACATAGGCAGTTTTAGTTTAAGACAAGATACTGAAAGTTAGTTATGAATCTTGCACTTTAAAGACACCTCTACCCCACTGGTTTATATTGTGATTGTCAGTGCCCTATCTCATGTCATGACTTCCCATGACTGATTTTGCATAACTGTTACATTGAATGTTTTTTGTTTAGTCATTGACAGACTGATTGTTACTACATTGTGACACCAGGCACAGTGATTTTTGGTTACTCCAGGACTCACATTGCTACAAGCGGCTTACATTAAGATGTTTTTTTCCTCGCAAAGTTTTGCTTACAGCACAATCACATATGACTGCTGAACATCTAGACACTGGTAGTTACCAATGGGTGTGTGCACACACCCAACATTAGAACAAATTCTTAGAAGATATATCTAGCACTCTCCCACTGCTACCATGTTCAAAAAAGTGTAATATTCTCTTATATTGGATTATATCTCGTATATATTGCATTTACAAGAATATTCAAATTAAGCAAAACTTTCTTGCTACAGTGATGCACTGATTTACAGAGAAAAATTATAGTGTTCAATCTATTAAAGATCAGATACCTAATACATTTTTCATGAGTTATGTTCCTGGGATCATGGAGCATTGTTTCATATTTTTATTGAGTCTCCAAGAACTTTACCTGCACCCCAGCAAGAGTGGTGGAAATAAAGCACACACATCTATATAAAAGCAGTAAAATTTTCTACAGCTACACAGAATCTGCATAAAAAACACCTAAAATAGTGATGATGTTGCATTTCCTTAAAAAAGTTAGTGATGCCCAACAGTAGAAGTTGTCAGCATACTCATTTTCTAAACACCAAACAATAGGTAGGCACTGCTGAGGATACAGAAAGAGAGTTGTTTATGGGAAGTGTGCACTTATTATTATTATTATTATTTTTGCTGATGTAACAATTTAAATATTGGTTGTGGGCATGATGGCGCCTAATTCAGGATAACACACCTGAATTTTTTTTTAGACCATGGCCTTTAAGGAATCACTTAGAATAATTTTAAGAATCTTGACTGTAACCCACAATGAATCTTAGAATCTAGTATTTTTGTGTTTTATCTTACAGCAGTGCTCTACACATTTAATTTAAAACAAGAGTATTGGAAATGTGGTTGTAAAAAATCCCTGTAACCCTAATGTTTTAGATACGGATCTCAACTACAAAAACTCTTTTCTTCTCTGTATTCAGGACAACTGATTTACAGCCCTATGTTTCATTTCATCACTTCTTGGAATTATTTCACCAAGTCCAGAAAAACACGAATGGCTTTAAACACTATGCAAGAGCATAGTCAAACTGTCCCTTTTCTAGTCCATCTACTCCATCTGCCCAGGTAGAAGTTGGCATACTCCTGTATGGGTCAAGAAGGATCCTGAAACACCTAACAATGAGGACACCTAAAATAATAAATAGTAAAATGACAAAGGCAAACGTGGTCTTTTGTTCCAGTGTCATTGAGGAGCCATAGGAGGCATTCAGCGTGGGTAACATTGTCGAAGGTAAAGTCTCTCCATCCATCGTCCAGGAAAATGGAAACAAACAATTCCAGAATGTCTTTTTCCTCTTCATAACTTCTCCAACGTCATGATAGAAGTACTTTGACTTGAACTGAGAGTCTATAAAAGAAAGAAGCCTAGGTCAAGTATAAAATACAATTGTATTGTCTTTTTAACACCTAAGAGTAAATAGATTTTTACAAAAACACAGAGAAAGCAGATATGAACTTACTACCTTTTGCTAGCAATACAGCTGTTCAGACTGCAACACAGTTGCTTAAGTATATAAATAACTTTGGTCTGTATTCTTAACATGTCCTACTTGCAGCAGTATAGGTACTTTTCGCATCATAGGATTACCTGATCCACAATGGCTCAAAAGTGATATGGTCCAGAAATATTTAAACAGAATAAAGGTGGCTAAAGCACCTGGACCAGATGGCATCCACCCATAGATCCTAAAAGAATTGAGCTCTGTCATTTCAAAGCCATTGTATCAAATTTTTAGGGACTCATTAATGACGGGAATAGTACCACTGGATTGGCGCAGGGCCAATGTGGTGCCTATATTTAAAAAGGGAACAAAGTCTTTACAAAGTAACTATAGACCTGTTAGTTTAACTTCTTTAGTTGGGAAGATACTGGAGAGTTTAATAAAAGACCACATAGATGAGTTCTTGCTGGAAAAAAATATTTTAAGCAACAGACAGCATGGATTCATGAAAGACAGAAGTTGTAAGACAAACCTGATTTCTTTTTATGAAGAGGTAAGTAAAACTTTGGACAGAGGGGTGGCGGTGGTCGTGGTATGCTTGGATTTCGCAAAAGCGTTCGATACAGTTCCCCACACACGGCTAATGTGTAAGGTAAATTCTACTGGCTTGGAAATATCAGTTTGTAAATGGGGAGAAAACTGGCTAACAGACCAAAAAGGCTGATTATCAGTGGTGTACCCCAAGGTTCAGTGCTGGGACCCTTACTTTTTAATATATTTATAAATGATATAGGGTCTGGGATCAAAAGTAAATTTTCTGTCTTTGCAGATGACACCAAGCTTTGCAGTGGAATAATGTCCTTACAGAATGTCTCCAATTTACTAGCCGACCTCAATGCTCAATGTCTTATTGGGCAACTATGTGGCAGATGAGGTTTAATGTTGATAAATGTAAAGTTATGCACTTGGGGGCTAAGAATATGCATGCATCATACATACTAGGGGGGGGTACAACTGGGGGGATATGTAGTGGAGAATGATCTGGGGATTTTGGTAAATCATAAGCTCAATAATGGCATGCAATGCCAAGCTGCGGTTTCCAAGGTGAGCAAAGTCCTTCCTTGTATTAAGAGAGGTATGGACTCCAGAGAGAAAGATATAATTTTGCCCCTGTTCAAATCAGTAGTAAGACCTCATCTGGAATATGCAGATCAGTTTTGGACACCAGTTCTCAAAAAGTATATCGGGAACTGGAGAAAGTGCAGAGAAGAGCAACCAAACTGATAAGAGGCATTGAGGAGCTCAGCTATGAGGAAAGATTAGAGGAACGGAATTTATTCACTCTTGAGAAGAGGAGATTAAGGGGGGATATGATCAACATATACAAATATATAAGGGGTCCATATAGTGAACTTGGTGTTGAGTTATTCACTTTACGGTCAACACAGAAGACAAGGGGGCACTCTTTACGTCTAGAGTAGTGATGAGCCGAACACCCCCGGGTTCGGTTCGCACCAGAACCCGCGAACGGACCGAAAGTTCGTACGAACATTAGAACCCTATTAAATACAATGGATGCGAACGTTCGAATTCTAAAGTGCTAATTATAACAACTATTATGCATGTTATTGTCCTAAAAAGGGTTTGGGAACCCGGGTTCTGCACCAGGGGACATGTATCAATGCAAAAAGAAGTTTTAAAAACGGTCGTTTTTCGGGAGCAGTCATTTTAATGATGCATAAAGTGAAAAAAAAAAGTCAAATATTCCTTTAAATATCGTACCTGGGGGGTGTCTAAAGTATGCCTGTGAAGTGCCACGTGTCTCCCGTGTTTAGAACTGTCCCTGCACAAAATGACACTTCTAAAGGAAAAAAAAGCCATTTAAAACTGCTTGCGGCTTTAATGTAATGTCTGGTCCCGGTAATATGGATGAAAATCTTTAAGAAAAATGGCATAGCTACCCCATGACCCCCCCCCCCCCCCTACCCCAGCCCATTACCAGCCCCTTTGGGTCTTGTATGGATATTAAGGGGAACCCCGCACATAAAATAAAAAAGGCCCTATATACTCTGAACAGCCGTATACAGGCGGTGCATACAAGACAGGGACTGTAGGTTTGTTCTTATGTAGAATGTGTTTGTAATTTTGAACAGGTACATTGATGAAGTGTAGCTCCAGCCCAAAAATCTATTTTTAAACTTTTTGGAAAACATAGGTAAGGGTTATCACCCCTGTAACATTTGTTTTGCTGTCTGTGCCCCTGTTCAGAACATTTCACCTCACTTTCCGTCCCAATGACAACTGTTTTTGAAATGTGGTGTTTTTCTTGAAACAAGGATTGCTGATAAAGCATCAGTACAGAGGAGACACCTTTCTCCCATATTTATTCTTACAGGAGAGAATTTTCCTTCCTAGGGGTAGATTTCCTCTCACTTCCTGTTGTCTTCTTTCGTTTGCAAGTAGGAGTCGTTTGTAAGTTGGATGTTTGAAAGTAGGGACCTGCCGTATATACTCTGCAGAAATAGGCCCCTTAGTTGTTGGTGTTGGCACAACACTGTAAGCACTCACAGTTACTCTTGGTTGGTGCTGGAACGCCCTGCTGTCAACTATTATATCAGGAATTTTAATTACATATAATTGTTGAACAGTGGTAGTAAAAATTGGGGCTTTGATGGTGGTGCTGGTGCCACAACACTGTAAGCCCTGACAGTTACTCTTGGTGGGTGCAGCAATGGGCCCTGCTGTGAATTATTAGATCAAGAATTGTAATTACATGCCCCTTTTGATCAGGGGCTGAAAAATTGGGCCTTTCGTGGTGGTGGTGGTGGTGGCGTTGCCACAACACTGTAAGCCCTCAGACTTACTCTTGGTGGGTGCAGGAATGGGCCCTGCTGTGAATTATTACATCAAGAATTGTAATTGCATGCCCCTGTTGAACAGGGGCTGAAAAATTGGGCCTTAGGCACTGGTGGCACAACACTACAACCCCTCACAGATACTGTACTTGGAGCACAGCAATGAGCCCTGTTGCAAAGTATTGCTTCAAAAATTGTAATGACACGCCCCTGTTAAACAGGGGCTGAAAAATTGGGCCTTAGGCACTGGTGGCACAACACTACAACCCCTCACAGATACTGTACTTGGAGCACAGCAATGAGCCCTGTTGCAAAGTATTGCTTCAAAAATTGTAATGACACGCCCCTGTTAAACAGGGGCTGAAAAATTGGGCCTTAGGCACTGGTGGCACAACACTACAACCCCTCACAGATACTGTACTTGGAGCACAGCAATGAGCCCTATGGCAAATTATTGCTAAAAAAAATGTAAGTACACGCCCCTGTAAAACAGGGGCTGAAAAATTGGGCCTTAGCCACTGGTGGCGGCACCCATAAACAAAAATGATCTTCCAAGCTATCATCATCAATCGTATCATTGAGGACTCGGAGGAGGAGGATAGCCAGTCAACATAACAGCACAGGCACTCAGCATCAGCATCAGTCTTGAAGGGACGTGACATGTTAAAATCAATTAGTCTGTTATATCAGCATCAGGTGTGTGGTAGCTGGTGGTGATCCAAGACTGGTTCATCTTGATGAAAGTCAGTCGATCAACCGAGTCGGTGGACAGGCGCACCCTGTGATCCGTGACAAATCCTCCAGCAGCACTGAATGTGCGTTCCGAAAGAACGCTGGATGCAGGACAGGCCAGTAGCTCAATTGCATACTGTGCAAGCTCTGGCCAGTGATCCATCCTCAAGACCCAGTAAGCCAGAGGATTTTCGGTGGGGAAGGTGTCCAAGTCTGACCTTGCCCCTAGATATTCCTGCACCATGTTTATCAGACGCTGGCGATGGTTGCTGGAACCAATCATACTTTGGGGCTGCGGACTAAAGAATTGTCTGAACGCATCGGTCAGACGGCCACCTTCCCCACCGCTCCTTCTTTGACTGGCCGAAGCCTCAGCAACTCGTTGTCCTGGACCAGGAGTTTGTAACCTCCCAGTCTCTGGGAACGCGTTGCACAGACCTTTCTGCAAGGCCTCCCGGAGTTGTCTCATCCTCTGCTCCCTCTGCGACGGTAACATAAGGTCCGCAACCTTACCCTTGTACCGTGGATCAAGGAGAGTGGCCAGCCAGTAATGGTCCCTCTCCTTGATCCGAAGAATACGAGGATCCTTCCGCAGACTTTGCAGGATCAGGGAGGCCATGCAGCGTAGGTTTGCTGAGGCATTCGCTCCGGAGTCCTCTGGGTCACTAAGGACGACATGATCCGCAGTCACCTCCTCCCAGCCACGTACAAGTCCACTGGTTTCTTGGGACTGTAAATCATCCCTAAAAGACTGCTGCTGATGATGCTGAGTGCCAGCCTCCACCTCCATGCTGACACAATCCTCCTCCTCCTCCTCCTCCTCCTCCTCTTCCTCTTCCTGTGCGATGGGTGGGACAGAAGGAACACTGTCTGGGTAAAGGGGGCCTTGAGAGGCAAGGAAGTCCTCCTCTTCCTGCCTCTGTTCTGCCTCAAGTGCCCTGTCCATTATTCCACGCAGCGTGTGCTCCAACAGGTGGACAAGAGGTACAGTGTCACTGATGCATGCACTGTCACTGCTCACCATCCTCGTGGCCTCCTCAAATGGTGCCAGGACAGTGCATGCATCCCTGATCATGCCCCACTGGCGTGGAGAAAAAAACCAAGCTCCCCTGACCCTGTCCTGGTGCCGTAGTCGCACAGGTACTCATTGATGGCCCTCTGCTGCGTGTGCAGCCGCTGCAGCATGGCCAACGTTGAGTTCCACCTGGTGGGCATGTCACATATAAGGCGGTTCTTGGGCAGGTTCAACTCCTTTTGCAGCTCAGCCAGGCGAGCACTGGCATTATAAGATCTGCGGAAATGCACACAGACTTTCCTGGCCTGCCTCAGGACATCCTGTAAGCCCGGGTACCTGCCCAAGAACCGCTGCACCACCAGGTTAAGGACGTGAGCCACACAGGGCACATGGGTCAGTTGTCCCTGTCGGAGGGCGGAGAGGAGGTTGGTGCCATTGTCGCAAACCACCATTCCTGGCTTAAGCTGGCGTGGCGTCAACCACCTCTCGGCCTGGCCCTGCAGAGCAGACAGGACCTCTGCCCCAGTGTGGCTTCTGTCCCCCAAACACACCAGCGCAAGCACGGCATGGCATCTTTTTGCCTGCGTACTTGCGTAGCCCCGTGAACGGCTACGGAGCACCGCTGGTTCATAGGACAAACCACAGGAAGAGGCCATGGAGGAAGAAGAAGAGGAGGGGGTGGAGGAGAGAGGTGTGTCACAACCAGTAGTAGCATTTTGGAGGCGTGGCGGTGGGACAACCTCCAACACTACTGCACCTTGTCCTGCATCCTTCCCAGCTGCAAAAAGAGTGACCCAATGGGCCGTGAAAGAAAGGTAACGTCCCTGTCCATGCCTGCTGGACCATGAGTCAGCGGTAATATGCACCTTACCGCTGACCGCCCTGTCCAGCGAGGCCAAGACATTGCCTTCCACATGCCGGTAGAGAGCCGGAATAGCCTTCCGTGAGAAAAAGTGGCGTTTGGGAACCTGCCACTGAAGAACCGCACATTGCACAAACTCACGGAAGGGGGCCGAGTCTACCAACTGAAAAGGCAGCAGTTGAAGCGCTAGCAATTTAGCCAAGCTAGCATTCAACCGCTGGGCATGTGGATGGCTGGGAGTGAACTTCTTTCAACGGTCCAGCAGCTGGGGCAGGGAAATTTGCCTGCTAGAATCGGACGTCGGTGTACTGCTAGCAGAGTGGCCGCAAGTACTTGGCTGTGACACACCTAATTCTACACCTTCATTCCTCTCAGTGCATGTTTCAGAGAGGACTGAAGTTATAGTGGGGTTGGAGATCCCAGCTGATGCGGTGCAAGGAGAGGTCCGCTTTGTTCTTTGGTGTGGGTCTTTGAGGTAGGCTTGCCAACGAGCTGCATGGCAGGTCAACATATGTCTGGTCAGGCATGTGGTACCCAAGCGGCTGATGTTTTGGCCACGCGATATACGCTTGAGACATATGTTGCAAACAGCAGCTGTGCGATCTGATGCACTAGCCTCAAAAAAGGCCCACACCAAGGAACTTTTTGAATGACGGGCAGAGGCAGCGCCCTGCACAGGCGGAGCTCTGCGGTGTGATTCCGTCGGTGTACTGCCCTTACGCTGGCCACCAAAGGGCATCCTGTCTCGTTGGAGATGTGCCTCCTCCTCATCCTCCTCCTCCTCTCTCCTATTAGGCACCCACGTGGAGTCAGTGACCTCATCATCCCCTCCCTCCTCATCACTGGAGCCAATCTGGCAGTATGCTGCAGCTGCTGGAACATGACTGCCAGATTGGTGTCCTTCTTGAGCATCCCCTCTGTCTGCTCTCACCCTACTGCCTTCCTGTAGCTGGGTTTCATCATCAGACCCTTCGAAACGCTGGGCATCCTCCTGGAGCATGTACCCAACACTGTGCTCAAACAGTTCGGGGGACTCCTCAGGAGGAGGACATGGTGGGTCTAGGGAAGGAGTGACTGATGATGAGTCTGACATTGATACCAGGGAAGAGGACGCTTTGGCAGCTGCTTTGCCAGTACCCTGAGCCTGGGTGAGAGAGGATGAGGAGGAGGAGGAGGGCTTGGTCATCCACTCTACCAAGTCTTCGGCATGATGTGGCTCAACATGTCCAGCTGCCGAAAAGAAGGACAAGCGTGTCCCATGGCCATGTGCTGATGACAATGCACCGCGTCCACGACCAGCACTGTTGCCCCCAGACACAGAGCCTGCTTGCCCTCTTTTATTGCCTCCTGACTGTCTGCCTCTCCTTGTTTGCCTTCCAGACATTCTAATAGATGGCCTGCAGGGAGATGGTAAAAAAGCAATAAGGGCTACCTTCAGGTGTCCTTCTCTGTCCCTTGAAACAAGGACTTGCACAGTGAAAGAAACTGACACTCTCCCTACCTACAGTTTTCTGTCCCTAGAAAAAATGTTTTTTTTAAGCACACTATAGCACAAGGAGAATTCACTCACTGTCCTTCCCAGTCCCTAGAAACAAGGACTTGCACAGTGAAAGAAACTGACACTCTCCCTACCTACAGTTTTCTGTCCCTAGAAAAAATGTTTTTTTTAAGCACACTATAGCACAAGGAGAATTCACTCACTGTCCTTCCCAGTCCCTAGAAACAAGGACTTGCACAGTGAAAGAAACTGACACTCTCCCTACCTACAGTTTTCTGTCCCTAGAAAAAATGTTTTTTTTTAAGCACACTATAGCACAAGGAGAATTCACTCACTGTCCTTCCCAGTCCCTAGAAACAAGGACTTGCACAGTGAAAGAAACTGACACTCTCCCTACCTACAGTTTTCTGTCACCAGAAAAAATGTATTTTTTAAGCACACTATAGCACAAGGAGAATTCACTCACTGTCCTTCCAGGTCCCTGGAAACAAGGACTTGCACAGTGAAAGAAACTGACACTCTCCCTACCTACAGTTTTCTGTCCCTAGAAAAAATGTTTTTTTAAAGCACACTATAGCACAAGGAGAATTCACTCACTGTCCTTCCAGGTCCCTGGAAACAAGGACTTGCACAGTGAAAGAAACTGACACTCTCCCTACCTACAGTTTTCTGTCCCTAGAAAAAATGTTTTTTTTAAGCACACTATAGCACAAGGAGAATTCACTCACTGTCCTTCCAGGTCCCTGGAAACAAGGACTTGCACAGTGAAAGAAACCGACACTCTCCCTACCTACAGTTTTCTGTCACCAGAAAAAATGTATTTTTTAAGCACACTATAGCACAAGGAGAATTCACTCACTGTCCTTCCCAGTCCCTAGAAACAAGGACTTGCACAGTGAAAGAAACTGACACTCTCCCTACCTACAGTTTTCTGTCCCTAGAAAAAATGTTTTTTTTAAGCACACTATAGCACAAGGAGAATTCACTCACTGTCCTTCCCAGTCCCTAGAAACAAGGACTTGCACAGTGAAAGAAACTGACACTCTCCCTACCTACAGTTTTCTGTCCCTAGAAAAAATGTTTTTTTTAAGCACACTATAGCACAAGGAGAATTCACTCACTGTCCTTCCAGGTCCCTGGAAACAAGGACTTGCACAGTGAAAGAAACTGACACTCTCCCTACCTACAGTTTTCTGTCCCTAGAAAAAATGTTTTTTAAAGCACACTATAGCACAAGGAGAATTCACTCACTGTCCTTCCAGGTCCCTGGAAACAAGGACTTGCACAGTGAAAGAAACTGACACTCTCCCTACCTACAGTTTTCTGTCCCTAGAAAAAATGTTTTTTTTAAGCACACTATAGCACAAGGAGAATTCACTCACTGTCCTTCCAGGTCCCTGGAAACAAGGACTTGCACAGTGAAAGAAACTGACACTCTCCCTACCTACAGTTTTCTGTCCCTAGAAAAAATGTTTTTTTAAGCACACTATAGCACAAGGAGAATTCACTCACTGTCCTTCCAGGTCCCTGGAAACAAGGACTTGCACAGTGAAAGAAACTGACACTCTCCCTACCTACAGTTTTCTGTCCCTAGAAAAAATGTTTTTTTTAAGCACACTATAGCACAAGGAGAATTCACTCACTGTCCTACTAGGTCCCTGGAAACAAGGACTTGCACAGTGAAAGAAACTGACACTCTCCCTACCTACAGTTTTCTGTCACCAGAAAAAATGTATTTTTTAAGCACACTATAGCACAAGGAGAATTCACTCACTGTCCTTCCCAGTCCCTAGAAACAAGGACTTGCACAGTGAAAGAAACTGACACTCTCCCTACCTACAGTTTTCTGTCCCTAGAAAAAATGTTTTTTTTAAGCACACTATAGCACAAGGAGAATTCACTCACTGTCCTTCCCAGTCCCTAGAAACAAGGACTTGCACAGTGAAAGAAACTGACACTCTCCCTACCTACAGTTTTCTGTCCCTAGAAAAAATGTTTTTTTTAAGCACACTATAGCACAAGGAGAATTCACTCACTGTCCTTCCAGGTCCCTGGAAACAAGGACTTGCACAGTGAAAGAAACTGACACTCTCCCTACCTACAGTTTTCTGTCCCTAGAAAAAATGTTTTTTAAAGCACACTATAGCACAAGGAGAATTCACTCACTGTCCTTCCAGGTCCCTGGAAACAAGGACTTGCACAGTGAAAGAAACTGACACTCTCCCTACCTACAGTTTTCTGTCCCTAGAAAAAATGTTTTTTTTAAGCACACTATAGCACAAGGAGAATTCACTCACTGTCCTTCCAGGTCCCTGGAAACAAGGACTTGCACAGTGAAAGAAACTGACACTCTCCCTACCTACAGTTTTCTGTCCCTAGAAAAAATGTTTTTTTAAAGCACACTATAGCACAAGGAGAATTCACTCACTGTCCTTCCAGGTCCCTGGAAACAAGGACTTGCACAGTGAAAGAAACTGACACTCTCCCTACCTACAGTTTTCTGTCCCTAAAAAAAATGTTTTTTTTAAGCACACTATAGCACAAGGAGAATTCACTCACTGTCCTTCCAGGTCCCTGGAAACAAGGACTTGCACAGTGAAAGAAACTGACACTCTCCCTACCTACAGTTTTCTGTCACCAGAAAAAATGTATTTTTTAAGCACACTATAGCACAAGGAGAATTCACTCACTGTCCTTCCCAGTCCCTAGAAACAAGGACTTGCACAGTGAAAGAAACTGACACTCTCCCTACCTACAGTTTTCTGTCCCTAGAAAAAATGTTTTTTTTAAGCACACTATAGCACAAGGAGAATTCACTCACTGTCCTTCCCAGTCCCTAGAAACAAGGACTTGCACAGTGAAAGAAACTGACACTCTCCCTACCTACAGTTTTCTGTCCCTAGAAAAAATGTTTTTTTTAAGCACACTATAGCACAAGGAGAATTCACTCACTGTCCTTCCAGGTCCCTGGAAACAAGGACTTGCACAGTGAAAGAAACTGACACTCTCCCTACCTACAGTTTTCTGTCCCTAGAAAAAATGTTTTTTAAAGCACACTATAGCACAAGGAGAATTCACTCACTGTCCTTCCAGGTCCCTGGAAACAAGGACTTGCACAGTGAAAGAAACTGACACTCTCCCTACCTACAGTTTTCTGTCCCTAGAAAAAATGTTTTTTTTAAGCACACTATAGCACAAGGAGAATTCACTCACTGTCCTTCCAGGTCCCTGGAAACAAGGACTTGCACAGTGAAAGAAACTGACACTCTCCCTACCTACAGTTTTCTGTCACCAGAAAAAAATTATTTTTTAAGCACACTATAGCACAAGGAGAATTCACTCACTGTCCTTCCAGGTCCCTGGAAACAAGGACTTGCACAGTGAAAGAAACTGACACTCTCCCTACCTACAGTTTTCTGTCCCTAGAAAAAATGTTTTTTTTAAGCACACTATAGCACAAGGAGAATTCACTCACTGTCCTTCCAGGTCCCTGGAAACAAGGACTTGCACAGTGAAAGAAACTGACACTCTCCCTACCTACAGTTTTCTGTCCCTAGAAAAAATGTTTTTTTTAAGCACACTATAGCACAAGGAGAATTCACTCACTGTCCTTCCAGGTCCCTGGAAACAAGGACTTGCACAGTGAAAGAAACTGACACTCTCCCTACCTACAGTTTTCTGTCCCTAGAAAAAATGTTTTTTTAAAGCACACTATAGCACAAGGAGAATTCACTCACTGTCCTTCCAGGTCCCTGGAAACAAGGACTTGCACAGTGAAAGAAACTGACACTCTCCCTACCTACAGTTTTCTGTCCCTAGAAAAAATGTTTTTTTTAAGCACACTATAGCACAAGGAGAATTCACTCACTGTCCTTCCAGGTCCCTGGAAACAAGGACTTGCACAGTGAAAGAAACTGACACTCTCCCTACCTACAGTTTTCTGTCACCAGAAAAAATGTATTTTTTAAGCACACTATAGCACAAGGAGAATTCACTCACTGTCCTTCCCAGTCCCTAGAAACAAGGACTTGCACAGTGAAAGAAACTGACACTCTCCCTACCTACAGTTTTCTGTCCCTAGAAAAAATGTTTTTTTTAAGCACACTATAGCACAAGGAGAATTCACTCAATGTCCTTCCAGGTCCCTGGAAACAAGGACTTGCACAGTGAAAGAAACTGACACTCTCCCTACCTAGAGTTTTCTGTCCCTAGAAAAAATGTTTTTTTTAAGCACACTATAGCACAAGGAGAATTCACTCACTGTCCTTCCAGGTCCCTGGAAACAAGGACTTGCACAGTGAAAGAAACTGACACTCTCCCTACCTACAGTTTTCTGTCCCTAGAAAAAATGTTTTTTTTAAGCACACTATAGCACAAGGAGAATTCACTCACTGTCCTTCCAGGTCCCTGGAAACAAGGACTTGCACAGTGAAAGAAACTGACACTCTCCCTACCTACAGTTTTCTGTCCCTAGAAAAAATGTTTTTTTTAAGCACACTATAGCACAAGGAGAATTCACTCACTGTCCTTCCCAGTCCCTAGAAACAAGGACTTGCACAGTGAAAGAAACTGACACTCTCCCTACCTACAGTTTTCTGTCCCTAGAAAAAATGTTTTTTTTAAGCACACTATAGCACAAGGAGAATTCACTCACTGTCCTTCCAGGTCCCTGGAAACAAGGACTTGCACAGTGAAAGAAACTGACACTCTCCCTACCTACAGTTTTCTGTCCCTAGAAAAAATGTTTTTTAAAGCACACTATAGCACAAGGAGAATTCACTCACTGTCCTTCCAGGTCCCTGGAAACAAGGACTTGCACAGTGAAAGAAACTGACACTCTCCCTACCTACAGTTTTCTGTCCCTAGAAAAAATGTTTTTTTTAAGCACACTATAGCACAAGGAGAATTCACTCACTGTCCTTCCAGGTCCCTGGAAACAAGGACTTGCACAGTGAAAGAAACTGACACTCTCCCTACCTACAGTTTTCTGTCCCTAGAAAAAATGTTTTTTTAAAGCACACTATAGCACAAGGAGAATTCACTCACTGTCCTTCCAGGTCCCTGGAAACAAGGACTTGCACAGTGAAAGAAACTGACACTCTCCCTACCTACAGTTTTCTGTCCCTAAAAAAAATGTTTTTTTTAAGCACACTATAGCACAAGGAGAATTCACTCACTGTCCTTCCAGGTCCCTGGAAACAAGGACTTGCACAGTGAAAGAAACTGACACTCTCCCTACCTACAGTTTTCTGTCACCAGAAAAAATGTATTTTTTAAGCACACTATAGCACAAGGAGAATTCACTCACTGTCCTTCCCAGTCCCTAGAAACAAGGACTTGCACAGTGAAAGAAACTGACACTCTCCCTACCTACAGTTTTCTGTCCCTAGAAAAAATGTTTTTTTTAAGCACACTATAGCACAAGGAGAATTCACTCACTGTCCTTCCCAGTCCCTAGAAACAAGGACTTGCACAGTGAAAGAAACTGACACTCTCCCTACCTACAGTTTTCTGTCCCTAGAAAAAATGTTTTTTTTAAGCACACTATAGCACAAGGAGAATTCACTCACTGTCCTTCCAGGTCCCTGGAAACAAGGACTTGCACAGTGAAAGAAACTGACACTCTCCCTACCTACAGTTTTCTGTCCCTAGAAAAAATGTTTTTTAAAGCACACTATAGCACAAGGAGAATTCACTCACTGTCCTTCCAGGTCCCTGGAAACAAGGACTTGCACAGTGAAAGAAACTGACACTCTCCCTACCTACAGTTTTCTGTCCCTAGAAAAAATGTTTTTTTTAAGCACACTATAGCACAAGGAGAATTCACTCACTGTCCTTCCAGGTCCCTGGAAACAAGGACTTGCACAGTGAAAGAAACTGACACTCTCCCTACCTACAGTTTTCTGTCACCAGAAAAAAATTATTTTTTAAGCACACTATAGCACAAGGAGAATTCACTCACTGTCCTTCCAGGTCCCTGGAAACAAGGACTTGCACAGTGAAAGAAACTGACACTCTCCCTACCTACAGTTTTCTGTCCCTAGAAAAAATGTTTTTTTTAAGCACACTATAGCACAAGGAGAATTCACTCACTGTCCTTCCAGGTCCCTGGAAACAAGGACTTGCACAGTGAAAGAAACTGACACTCTCCCTACCTACAGTTTTCTGTCCCTAGAAAAAATGTTTTTTTTAAGCACACTATAGCACAAGGAGAATTCACTCACTGTCCTTCCAGGTCCCTGGAAACAAGGACTTGCACAGTGAAAGAAACTGACACTCTCCCTACCTACAGTTTTCTGTCCCTAGAAAAAATGTTTTTTTAAAGCACACTATAGCACAAGGAGAATTCACTCACTGTCCTTCCAGGTCCCTGGAAACAAGGACTTGCACAGTGAAAGAAACTGACACTCTCCCTACCTACAGTTTTCTGTCCCTAGAAAAAATGTTTTTTTTAAGCACACTATAGCACAAGGAGAATTCACTCACTGTCCTTCCAGGTCCCTGGAAACAAGGACTTGCACAGTGAAAGAAACTGACACTCTCCCTACCTACAGTTTTCTGTCACCAGAAAAAATGTATTTTTTAAGCACACTATAGCACAAGGAGAATTCACTCACTGTCCTTCCCAGTCCCTAGAAACAAGGACTTGCACAGTGAAAGAAACTGACACTCTCCCTACCTACAGTTTTCTGTCCCTAGAAAAAATGTTTTTTTTAAGCACACTATAGCACAAGGAGAATTCACTCAATGTCCTTCCAGGTCCCTGGAAACAAGGACTTGCACAGTGAAAGAAACTGACACTCTCCCTACCTAGAGTTTTCTGTCCCTAGAAAAAATGTTTTTTTTAAGCACACTATAGCACAAGGAGAATTCACTCACTGTCCTTCCAGGTCCCTGGAAACAAGGACTTGCACAGTGAAAGAAACTGACACTCTCCCTACCTACAGTTTTCTGTCCCTAGAAAAAATGTTTTTTTTAAGCACACTATAGCACAAGGAGAATTCACTCACTGTCCTTCCAGGTCCCTGGAAACAAGGACTTGCACAGTGAAAGAAACTGACACTCTCCCTACCTACAGTTTTCTGTCCCTAGAAAAAATGTTTTTTTTAAGCACACTATAGCACAAGGAGAATTCACTCACTGTCCTTCCCAGTCCCTAGAAACAAGGACTTGCACAGTGAAAGAAACTGACACTCTCCCTACCTACAGTTTTCTGTCCCTAGAAAAAATGTTTTTTTTAAGCACACTATAGCACAAGGAGAATTCACTCACTGTCCTTCCCAGTCCCTAGAAACAAGGACTTGCACAGTGAAAGAAACTGACACTCTCCCTACCTACAGTTTTCTGTCCCTAGAAAAAATGTTTTTTTTAAGCACACTATAGCACAAGCACAAAACACACTGACACTCTCCCTACCTATCCTTCTCTTTCCCTAAACTAAAGGAATCCAGGTTAAGCAAGAAAGAAATAAAAGTCACTGTCCCTGCCTATGCTGCTCTATCCCTGCTCCGGAACACACTACACTAGGCCGCCGTGCTGGCGGCCTTTTATAGTGTGGGGCGTGTACTAAACACCCTCAGCAATAATTGGCCACAGGCATCCTGCCTGTGGCCAATCATTGCTCTCCTCGCTGCCGGCGCTGTGATTGGCCAAGCATGCGGGGTCACAGTGCATGCTTGGCCAATCACAGCGCCTGGATGACACTGCGATGGCGTAGTGCATTGTGGGCCGTTCGCGTCACTCGAATTTGGCGCGAACGGCCCAAATCGTTCGATCTTCGTCGAACGATCGAACAGCCGATGTTCGAGTCGAACGTATGTTCGACTCGAACACGAAGCTCATCCCTAGTCTAGAGGAAAAGAGATTTCATCTCCAAATATGGAAAGGTTTCTTAGTAAGAGCTGTGAAAATGTGGAATAGACGCCCTCCAGAGGTGGTTCTGGCCAGCTCAGTAGATTGCTTTAAGAAAGGTCTGGATACTTTCCTAAATGTACATAATATACAGTCAGGTCCATAAATATTGGGACATCAACACAATTCTAATCTTTTTGGCTCTATACACCACCATAATGGATTTGAAATGAAACGAACAAGATGTGCTTTAACTGCAGACTTTCAGCTTTAGTTTGAGGGTATTTACATCCAAATCAGGTGAACGGTGTAGGAATTACAACAGTTTGTATATGTGCCTCCAGGTTTTTAAGGGACCAAAAGTAATGGGACAATTGGCTGCTCAGCTGTTCCATGGCCAGGTGTGTGTTATTCCCTCATTATCCCATTTACAAGGAGTAGATAAAAGGTCCAGAGTTCATTTAAAGTGTGCTATTTGCATTTGGAATCTGTTGCTGTCAACTCTCAATATGAGATCCAAAGAGCTGTCACTATCAGTGAAGCAAGCCATCATTAGGCTGAAAAAACAAAACAAACCCATCAGAGAGATAGCAAAAACATTAGGTGTGGCCAAATCAACTGTTTGGAACATCCTTAAAAAGAAAGAACGCATTGGTGAGCTCAGCAACACCAAAAGACCCAGAAGACCATGGAAAACAATTGTGGTGGATGATGGAAGAATTCTTTCCCTGGTGAAGAAAACACCCTTCACAACAGTTTGCCAGATCAAGAACACTCTCCAGCAGGTAGGTGTATGTGTGTCAAAGTCAACAATCAAGAGAAGACTACACCAGAGTGAATACAGAGGGTTCACCACAAGATGTAAACCATTGGTGAGCCTCAAAAACAGGAAGGCCAGATTAGAGTTTGCCAAATAACATCTAAAAAAGCCTTCACAGTTCTGGAACAACATCCTATGGACAGATGAGACCAAGATCAACTTGTACCAGAGTGATGGGAAGAGAAGAGTATGGAGAAGGAAAGGAACTGCTCATGATCCAAAGCATACCACCTCATCAGTGAAGCATGGTGGTGGTAGTGTCATAGGGTGGGCATGTATGGCTGCCAATTGAACTGGTTCTCTTGTTTTTATTGATGATGTGACTGCTGACAAAAGCAGCAGGATGAATTCTGAAGTGTTTCTGGCAATATTATCTGCTCATATTCAGTCAAATGCTTCAGAACTCATTGGACAGCGCTTTACAGTGCAGATGGACAATGACCCGAAGCATACTGCGAAAGAAACCAAAGAGTTTTTTAAGGGAAAGAAGTGGAATGTTATGCAATGGCCAAGTCAATCACCTGACCTGAATCCGATTGAGCATGCATTTCACTTTCTGAAGGGAAAACTGAAGGGAAAATGCCCCAAGAACAAGCAGGAACGGAAGACAGTTGCAGTAGAGGCCTGGCAGAGCATCACCAGGGATGAAACCCAGCGTCTGGTGATGTCTATGTGTTCCAGACTTCAGGCTGTAATTGACTGCAAAGGATTTGCAACCAAGTATTAAAAAGTGAAAGTTTGCTTTATGATTGTTAATCTGTCCCATTACTTTTGGTCCCTTAAAAAGTGGGAGGCACATATACAAACTGTTGTAATTCCTACACCGTTCACCTGATTTGGATGTAAAAACCCTCAGATTAAAGCTGAAAGTCTGCAGTTAAAGCACATCTTGTTCGTTTAATTTCAAATCCATTATGGTGGTGTATAGAGCCAAAAAGATTTGAATTGCGTCGATGTCCCAATATTTATGGACCTGACTGTAACTGGGTACTAATAGTTATAGGTAAAGTTGATCCAGGGAAAATCTGATTGCCTCTCGGGGGATCAGGAAGGAATCATTTTCCCTGCTGTAGCAAATTGGATCATGCTCTGCTGGGGTTTTTCACCTTCCTCTGGATCAACTGTGGGTATAGAATTGGGTATATGGGATTGTAAGATATTTTTTATTTCATTTATTTTTATGGTTGAACTAGATGGACTTGTGCCTTTTTTCAACCTGACTAACTATGTAACTATGTAAATATGTAACCTGCTGTGAAATACAGGCAGATAATTATCCATCATATCACACCATCAGAGAGGCATGTGATTGGCCCTAAAGTTATTCTACAGCAAGACGACAACCTTAAACATACAGTCAATGTCATTAAAAACTATCTTCAGCCCAAAGAAGAACAAGGAATCCCAGAAGTGATGGTTTGGCCCCAACAGAGCCCTGATCTAAACATCACTGAGTCTGTCTGGGATTTCATGAAGAGACAGAAGTATTTGAGGCAGCCTACATGCACAGAAGATCTTTGCTTAGTTCTCCAAGATGTTTGGAACAACCTCCTTTAAACATTCTGAGCAAGTGTACCTAGAAGAATTGATGCCGTTTTGAAGGCAAAGGGTGGTCACACCAAATATTGATTTGATTTGGATTTCTCTTCCTGAAAGCTTTATTCATTTACAGAATTTTTTACACCTGCTAAAACCTATGCATAGTACTATATATATATATATATATATATATATATATATATAGTCTAAGAGGGCGGACAGCACCAGTAGGTTAACATGGTTGTGTATGCAAGTAAAAAGAACACCAAACTGATCAATATACTGTATAATGCAAAGGGGATACAGCACAATACAAGTATACTGGCTACAAGTGTATACTTACTATGCTGTAACATATATATACATATATATATATAGTAGGATTTTTAAAACAGCTTACCTGTAAAATCCTTTTCTTGGAGTACATCACGGGACACAGAGCAGCATAGTCATTACTATGTGGGTTATATAGAATTACCTTCAGGTGCTGGCACTGGCAACTTCCAAAACAGGAAGTACCCTCCCCTATATAAGCCCCTCCCATCCGGGAGTACCTCAGTTTTGTAGCAAAGCAATATGTGTCCCCAAAAGAGGGGTGGGAGCTCTGTGTCCCGTGATGTACTCCAAGAAAAGGATTTTACAGGTAAGCTGTTTTAAAAATCCTACTTTCTTGTTCATACATCACGGGACACAGAGCAGCATAGTCATTACTATGTGGGATGTCCCAAAGCAATGCCACATGAGGGGGGGATACACCATACATAAGCTGGGTGCCATCAGGCATGAGGATCTTTTGCGGCCTGCAACACACTGCGCCCAAAGGCGACATCCTCCTGACTTCTAACGTCCACCTGGTAGAACCTAGTAAACGTGTGTACTGAAGACCATGTTGCGGCCTTACAAATTTGTGCCAGGGAGGCCTGGTGATGCACTGCCCATGAAGTTCCAACTGCTCTCGTGGAGTGCGCCCTAACTTTGAACGGAGGCGGTCTACTTCTCAAGCCATAGGCTTGTATTATGACCTGTCGAATCCACTTGGCTAAAGTAGATTTTGATGCTGCCTGACCCTTTCTGGGGCCTTCCGGCAGAACAAACAAAGAATCCGTTCTACGAATCTGAGCAGTGGCTTTTAGATAAGCTTTAACTGCTCTTACTACATCCAAAGAATGCAATAACTTTTCCTCTACCGAGCTTGGTTTGGGGAAAAAAGAAGGAAGAACCACATCCTGGTTCAAGTGAAACCTCGATACCACCTTAGGAAGAAAGGCTGGGTGAGGACGTAATACTACTCTGTCCTTATGGATAACCAGATATGGCTCTTTACAGGACATGGCGGCTAATTCCGACTCTTCTAGCCGAGCATATGGCTACTAAAAATATCAATTTCCTGGTGAGTAGAACCAAGGAAATGTGCCGCAAAGGTTCAAATGGCTGCTTCTGCAGAACCGACAGAACCAAATTTAGATCCCATGGGCATATGGGAGCCTTAATCGGTGGAATAATACGAGTCACACCTTGCATAAAGGATTTGACAAGTGAATGCATAGCCAGGGGCCTTTGAAATAGTATTGACAAGGCCGAAACCTGGCCCTTGATAGTACTTAAGGCAAACTTCCTGTCTACAGCCCACTGCAGGAAGTCCAGAATTCTGCCTATAACGTACTTACGTGGATGCCATTTTCTGGCCTCGCACCAAGTGATGTACGCCTTCCAAACTCTATAGTAGATCTGCCTGGATACAGGCTTCCTGGCATTGATTATAGTTGATACTAGTGATGAGCCGAACACCCCCGGGTTCGGTTCGCACCAGAACCCGCGAACGGACCGAAAGTTCGAACGAACATTAGAACCCTATTAAATACAATGGATGCGAACGTTCGAATTCTAAAGTGCTAATTATAACAACTATTATGCATGTTATTGTCCTAAAAAGGGTTTGGGAACCCGGGTTCTGCACCAGGGGACATGTATCAATGCAAAAATAAGTTTTAAAAACGGTCGTTTTCCGGGAGCAGTCATTTTAATGATGCATAAAGTGAAAAAAAAAAAGTCAAATATTCCTTTAAATATCGTACCTGGGGGGTGTCTAAAGTATGCCTGTGAAGTGCCACGTGTTTCCCGTGTTTAGAACTGTCCCTGCACAAAATGACACTTCTAAAGGAAAAAAAAGCCATTTAAAACTGCTTGCGGCTTTAATGTAATGTCTGGTCCCGGTAATATGGATGAAAATCTTTAAGAAAAATGGCATAGCTACCCCATGACCCCCCCCCTACCCCAGCCCATTACCAGCCCCTTTGGGTCTTGTATGGATATTAAGGGGAACCCCGCACATAAAATAAAAAAGGCCCTATATACTCTGAACAGCCGTATACAGGCGGTGCATACAAGACAGGGACTGTAGGTTTGTTCTTATGTAGAATCTGTTTGTAATTTTGAACAGGTACATTGTTGAAGTGTAGCTCCAGACCAAAAATCTATTTTTAAACTTTTTGGAAAACATAGGTAAGGGTTATCACCCCTGTAACATTTGTTTTGCTGTCTGTGCCCCTGTTCAGAACATTTCACCTCACTTTCCGTCCTAATGACAACTGTTTTTGAAATGTGGTGTTTTTCTTGAAACAAGGATTGCTGATAAAGCATCAGTACAGAGGAGACACCTTTCTCCCATATTTATTCTTACAGGAGAGAATTTTCCTTCCTAGTGGTAGATTTCCTCTCACTTCCTGTTGTCTTCTTGCGTTTGCAAGTAGGAGTCGTTTGTAAGTTGGATGTTTGAAAGTAGGGACCTGCCGTATATACTCTGCAGAAATAGGCCCCTTAGTTGTTGGTGTTGGCACAACACTGTAAGCACTCACAGTTACTCTTGGTTGGTGCTGGAACGCCCTGCTGTCAACTATTATATCAGGAATTTTAATTACATATAATTGTTGAACAGTGGTAGTAAAAATTGGGCCTTTGATGGTGGTGCTGGTGCCACAACACTGTAAGCCCTGACAGTTACTCTTGGTGGGTGCAGCAATGGGCCTTGCTGTGAATTATTAGATCAAGAATTGTAATTACATGCCCCTGTTGAACAGGGGCTGAAAAATTGGGCCTTAGGCACTGGTGGCACAACACTGCAACCCTTCACAGATACTGTACTTGGAGCACAGCAATGAGCCCTGTTGCAAAGTATTGCTTCAAAAATTGTAATGACACGCCCCTGTTAAACAGGGGCTGAAAAATTGGGCCTTAGGCACTGGTGGCACAACACTGCAACTCCTCACAGATACTGTACTTGGAGCACAGCAATGAGCCCTGTTGCAAAGTATTGCTTCAAAAATTGTAATTACACGCCCCTGTTAAACAGGGGCTGAAAAATTGGGCGTTAGGCACTGGTGGCGGCACCCATAAACAAAAATGATCTTCCAAGCTATCATCATCAATCGTATCATTGAGGACTCGGAGGAGGAGGATAGCCAGTCAACATAACAGCACAGGCACTCAGCATCAGCATCAGTCTTGAAGGGATGTGACATTTTAAAATCAATTAGTCTGTTATATCAGCATCAGGTGTGTGGTAGCTGGTGGTGATCCAAGACTGGTTCATCTTGATGAAAGTCAGTCGATCAACCGAGTCGGTGGACAGGCGCACCCTGTGATCCGTGACAAATCCTCCAGCAGCACTGAATGTGCGTTCCGAAAGAACGCTGGATGCAGGACAGGCCAGTAGCTCAATTGCATACTGTGCAAGCTCTGGCCAGTGATCCATCCTCAAGACCCAGTAAGCCAGAGGATTTTCGGTGGGGAAGGTGTCCAAGTCTGACCTTGCCCCTAGATATTCCTGCACCATGTTTATCAGACGCTGGCGATGGTTGCTGGAACCGATCATACTTTGGGGCTGCGGACTAAAGAATTGTCTGAACGCATCGGTCAGACGGCCACCTTCCCCACCGCTCCTTCTTTGACTGGCCGAAGCCTCAGCAACTCGTTGTCCAGGACCAGGAGTTTGCAACCTCCCAGTCTCTGGGAACGCGTTGCACAGACCTTTCTGCAAGGCCTCCCGGAGTTGTCTCATCCTCTGCTCCCTCTGCGACGGTAACATAAGGTCCGCAACCTTACCCTTGTACCGTGGATCAAGGAGAGTGGCCAGCCAGTAATGGTCCCTCTCCTTGATCCGAAGAATACGAGGATCCTTCCGCAGACTTTGCAGGATCAGGGAGGCCATGCAGCGTAGGTTTGCTGAGGCATTCGCTCCGGAGTCCTCTGGGTCACTAAGGACGACATGATCCGCAGCCACCTCCTCCCAGCCACGTACAAGTCCACTGGTTTCTTGGGACTGTAAATCATCCCTAAAAGACTGCTGCTGATGATGCTGAGTGCCAGCCTCCACCTCCATGCTGACACAATCCTCCTCCTCCTCCTCCTCCTCCTCCTCCTCCTCTTCCTGTGCGATGGGTGGGACAGAAGGAACACTGTCTGGGTAAAGGGGGCCTTGAGAGGCAAGGAAGTCCTCCTCTTCCTGCCTCTGTTCTGCCTCAAGTGCCCTGTCCATTATTCCACGCAGCGTGTGCTCCAACAGGTGGACAAGAGGTACAGTGTCACTGATGCATGCACTGTCACTGCTCACCATCCTCGTGGCCTCCTCAAATGGTGCCAGGACAGTGCATGCATCCCTGATCATGCCCCACTGGCGTGGAGAAAAAAAACCAAGCTCCCCTGACCCTGTCCTGGTGCCGTAGTCGCACAGGTACTCATTGATGGCCCTCTGCTGCGTGTGCAGCCGCTGCAGCATGGCCAACGTTGAGTTCCACCTGGTGGGCATGTCACATATAAGGCGGTTCTTGGGCAGGTTCAACTCCTTTTGCAGCTCAGCCAGGCGAGCACTGGCATTATAAGATCTGCGGAAATGCACACAGACTTTCCTGGCCTGCCTCAGGACATCCTGTAAGCCCGGGTACCTGCCCAAGAAGCGCTGCACCACCAGGTTAAGGACGTGAGCCACACAGGGCACATGGGTCAGTTGTCCCTGTCGGAGGGCGGAGAGGAGGTTGGTGCCATTGTCGCAAACCACCATTCCTGGCTTAAGCTGGCGTGGCGTCAACCACCTCTCGGCCTGGCCCTGCAGAGCAGACAGGACCTCTGCCCCAGTGTGGCTTCTGTCCCCCAAACACACCAGCGCAAGCACGGCATGGCATCTTTTTGCCTGCGTACTTGCGTAGCCCCGTGAACGGCTACGGAGCACCGCTGGTTCATAGGACAAACCACAGGAAGAGGCCATGGAGGAAGAAGAAGAGGAGGGGGTGGAGGAGAGAGGTGTGTCACAACCAGTAGTAGCATTTTGGAGGCGTGGCGGTGGGACAACCTCCAACACTACTGCACCTTGTCCTGAATCCTTCCCAGCTGCCAAAAGAGTGACCCAATGGGCCGTGAAAGAAAGGTAACGTCCCTGTCCATGCCTGCTGGACCATGAGTCAGCGGTAATATGCACCTTACCGCTGACCGCCCTGTCCAGCGAGGCCAAGACATTGCCTTCCACATGCCGGTAGAGAGCCGGAATAGCCTTCCGTGAGAAAAAGTGGCGTTTGGGAACCTGCCACTGAGGAACCGCACATTGCACAAACTCACGGAAGGGGGCCGAGTCTACCAACTGAAAAGGCAGCAGTTGAAGCGCTAGCAATTTAGCCAAGCTAGCATTCAACCGCTGGGCATGTGGATGGCTGGGAGTGAACTTCTTTCGACGGTCCAGCAGCTGGGGCAGGGAAATTTGCCTGCTAGAATCGGACGTCGGTGTACTGCTAGCAGAGTGGGCGCAAGTACTTGGCTGTGACACACCTAATTCTACACCTTCATTCCTCTCAGTGCATGTTTCAGAGAGGACTGAAGTTATAGTGGGGTTGGAGATCCCAGCTGATGCGGTGCAAGGAGAGGTCCGCTTGGTTCTTTGGTGTGGGTCTTTGAGGTAGGCTTGCCAACGAGCTGCATGGCAGGTCAACATATGTCTGGTCAGGCATGTGGTACCCAAGCGGCTGATGTTTTGGCCACGCGATATACGCTTGAGACATATGTTGCAAACAGCAGCTGTGCGATCTGATGCACTAGCCTCAAAAAAGGCCCACACCAAAGAACTTTTTGAATGACGGGCAGAGGCAGCGCCCTGCACAGGCGGAGCTCTGCGGTGTGATTCCGTCGGTGTACTGCCCTTACGCTGGCCACCAAAGGGCATCCTGCCTCGTTGGAGATGTGCCTCCTCCTCATCCTCCTCCTCCTCCTCTCTCCTATTAGGCACCCACGTGGAGTCATTGACCTCATCATCCCCTCCCTCCTCATCACTGGAGCCAATCTGGCAGTATGCTGCAGCTGCTGGAACATGACTGCCAGATTGGTGTCCTTCTTGAGCATCCCCTCTGTCTGCTCTCACGCTACTGCCTTCCTCTAGCTGGGTTTCATCATCAGACCCTTCGAAACGCTGGGCATCCTCCTGGAGCATGTACCCAACACTGTGCTGAAACAGTTCGGGGGACTCCTCAGGAGGAGGACATGGTGGGTCTAGGGAAGGAGTGACTGATGATTTGTCTGACATTGATACCAGGGAAGACGACGCTTTGGCAGCTGCTTTTCCAGTACCCTGAGCCTGGGTGAGAGAGGATGAGGAGGAGGAGGAGGGCTTGGTCATCCACTCTACCAAGTCTTCGGCATGATGTGGCTCAACATGTCCAGCTGCCGAAAAGAAGGACAAGCGTGTCCCATGGCCATGTGCTGATGACAATGCACCGCGTCCACGACCAGCACTGTTGCCCCCAGACACAGAGCCTGCTTGCCCTCTTTTATTGCCTCCTGACTGTCTGCCTCTCCTTGTTTGCCTTCCAGACATTCTAATAGATGGCCTGCAGGGAGATGGGAAAAAAGCAATAAGGGCTACCTTCAGGTGTCCTTCTCTGTCCCTTGAAACAAGGACTTTCACAGTGAAAGAAACTGACACTGTCCCTACCTAGAGTTTTCTGTCCCTAGAATAAATGTTTTTTTTAATCACAATATAGCACAAGGACAATTCACTCAATGTCTCTCCAGGTCCCTGGAAACAAGGACTTGCAGAGTGAAAGAAACTGACACTGTCCCTACCTAGAGTTTTCTGTCCCTAGAATAAATGTTTTTTTTAAGCACAATATAGCACAAGGACAATTAACTCACTGTCCTTACAGGTCCCTGGAAACAAGGACTTGCAGAGTGAAAAAAAAAAAACACTCTCCCTACCTACAGTTTTCTGTCCCTAGAAAAAATGTTTTTTTTAAGCACAATATAGCACAAGGACAATTAACTCACTGTCCTTACAGGTCCCTGGAAACAAGGACTTGCAGAGTGAAAGAAAAAAAACACTCTCCCTACCTACAGTTTTCTGTCCCTAGAAAAAATGTTTTTTTTAATCACAATATAGCACAAGGAAAATTAACTCACTGTCCTTACAGGTCCCTGGAAACAAGGACTTGCAGAGTGAAAGAAAAAAAACACTCTCCCTACCTACAGTTTTCTGTCCCTAGAAAAAATGTTTTTTTTAATCACAATATAGCACAAGGAAAATTAACTCACTGTCCTTACAGGTCCCTGGAAACAAGGACTTGCAGAGTGAAAGAAACTGACACTGTCCCTACCTAGAGTTTTCTGTCCCTAGAATAAATGTTTTTTTTAAGCACAATATAGCACAAGGACAATTAACTCACTGTCCTTACAGGTCCCTGGAAACAAGGACTTGCAGAGTGAAAGAAAAAAAACACTCTCCCTACCTACAGTTTTCTGTCCCTAGAAAAAATGTTTTTTTTAATCACAATATAGCACAAGGAAAATTAACTCACTGTCCTTACAGGTCCCTGGAAACAAGGACTTGCAGAGTGAAAGAAACTGACACTGTCCCTACCTAGAGTTTTCTGTCCCTAGAATAAATGTTTTTTTTAAGCACAATATAGCACAAGGACAATTAACTCACTGTCCTTACAGGTCCCTGGAAACAAGGACTTGCAGAGTGAAAGAAAAAAAACACTCTCCCTACCTACAGTTTTCTGTCCCTAGAAAAAATGTTTTTTTTAAGCACAATATAGCACAAGTAAAATTAACTCACTGTCCTTACAGGTCCCTGGAAACAAGGACTTGCAGAGTGAAAGAAAAAAAACACTCTCCCTACCTAGAGTTTTCTGTCCCTAGAAAAAATGTTTTTTTTAATCACAATATAGCACAAGGAAAATTAACTCACTGTCCTTACAGGTCCCTGGAAACAAGGACTTGCAGAGTGAAAGAAAAAAAACACTCTCCCTACCTACAGTTTTCTGTCCCTAGAAAAAATGTTTTTTTTAATCACAATATAGCACAAGGAAAATTAACTCACTGTCCTTACAGGTCCCTGGAAACAAGGACTTGCAGAGTGAAAGAAACTGACACTGTCCCTACCTAGAGTTTTCTGTCCCTAGAATAAAGGTTTTTTTTAATCACAATATAGCACAAGGAAAATTAACTCACTGTCCTTACAGGTCCCTGGAAACAAGGACTTGCAGAGTGAAAGAAACTGACACTGTCCCTACCTAGAGTTTTCTGTCCCTAGAATAAATGTTTTTTTTAATCACAATATAGCACAAGGAAAATTAACTCACTGTCCTTACAGGTCCCTGGAAACAAGGACTTGCAGAGTGAAAGAAACTGACACTGTCCCTACCTAGAGTTTTCTGTCCCTAGAATAAATGTTTTTTTTAATCACAATATAGCACAAGGAAAATTAACTCACTGTCCTTACAGGTCCCTGGAAACAAGGACTTGCAGAGTGAAAGAAACTGACACTGTCCCTACCTAGAGTTTTCTGTCCCTAGAATAAATGTTTTTTTTAAGCACAATATAGCACAAGGACAATTAACTCACTGTCCTTACAGGTCCCTGGAAACAAGGACTTGCAGAGTGAAAGAAAAAAAACACTCTCCCTACCTACAGTTTTCTGTCCCTAGAAAAAATGTTTTTTTTAATCACAATATAGCACAAGGAAAATTAACTCACTGTCCTTACAGGTCCCTGGAAACAAGGACTTGCAGAGTGAAAGAAACTGACACTGTCCCTACCTAGAGTTTTCTGTCCCTAGAATAAATGTTTTTTTTAATCACAATATAGCACAAGGACAATTAACTCACTGTCCTTACAGGTCCCTGGAAACAAGGACTTGCAGAGTGAAAGAAACTGACACTGTCCCTACCTAGAGTTTTCTGTCCCTAGAATAAATGTTTTTTTTAAGCACAATATAGCACAAGGACAATTAACTCACTGTCCTTACAGGTCCCTGGAAACAAGGACTTGCAGAGTGAAAGAAAAAAAACACTCTCCCTACCTACAGTTTTCTGTCCCTAGAAAAAATGTTTTTTTTAATCACAATATAGCACAAGGAAAATTAACTCACTGTCCTTACAGGTCCCTGGAAACAAGGACTTGCAGAGTGAAAGAAACTGACACTGTCCCTACCTAGAGTTTTCTGTCCCTAGAATAAATGTTTTTTTTAATCACAATATAGCACAAGGACAATTAACTCACTGTCCTTACAGGTCCCTGGAAACAAGGACTTGCAGAGTGAAAGAAACTGACACTGTCCCTACCTAGAGTTTTCTGTCCCTAGAATAAATGTTTTTTTTAAGCACAATATAGCACAAGGACAATTAACTCACTGTCCTTACAGGTCCCTGGAAACAAGGACTTGCAGAGTGAAAGAAACTGACACTGTCCCTACCTAGAGTTTTCTGTCCCTAGAATAAATGTTTTTTTTAAGCACACTATAGCAGAAGCACAAAACACACTGACACTCTCCCTACCTATCCTTCTCTTTCCCTAAACTAAAGGAATCCAGGTTAAGCAAGAAAGAAATAACAGTCACTGTCCCTGCCTATGCTACTCTATCCCTGCTCCGGAACACACTACACTAGGCCGCCGTGCTGGCGGCCTTTTATAGTGTGGGGCGTGTACTAAACACCCTCAGCAATAATTGGCCACAGGCATCCTGCCTGTGGCCAATCATTGCTCTCCTCGCTGCCGGCGCTGTGATTGGCCAAGCATGCGGGGTCACAGTGCATGCTTGGCCAATCACAGCGCCTGGATGACACTGCGATGGCGTAGTGCATTGTGGGCCGTTCGCGTCACTCGAATTTGGCGCGAACGGCCCAAATCGTTCGATCTTCGTCGAACGATCGAACAGCCAATGTTCGAGTCGAACGTATGTTCGACTCGAACACGAAGCTCATCCCTAGTTGATACCACAGAGTTAGAGAGACCTCTCTTCTTTAGGATGTGGGATTCAATAGCCAGGCCGTTAAACCTAGAGTTAGTAAGGAAGGGTGGTATATCGGTCCTTGCGAAAGCAGGTCCGGACGACGTGGAAGGGTCCAAGGACTCCCCACAGACATTTTGATGATCTCCGCGTACCAGGCCCTTCGGGGCCACGCTGGAGCCACCAGGATCACCGGCTTCTTCTCCAACCTGACTCTGCGAAGGAGTCGAGGCAACAATTGTAGCGGAGGGAATGCATATATCAGTCTGAACTGATCCCAAGGGAACACCAGAGCATCCGAGCCGCAAGCGAGGGGATCCCTTGTCCGGGAGACAAATCTGTCCACCTTTGCGTTGAATCTGGATGCTAGCAGATCTACATCCGGTGTTCCCCACCGCTGACATATTGCTCGGAAGACCTCGGGATGAAGGGACCATTCCCCTGGGCATAACTGTTGGCGACTCAGAAAGTCCGCCTTCCAATTCTCCACCCCTGGAATGAAGACAGCTGATATACATGGGACATGCTTTTCTGCCCATTCCAGGATGTGACTTACTTCCCTCTGGGCTGCACGACTCCTGGTGCCTCCCTGATGATTGATATATGCCACTGCTGTGGCATTGTCTGATTGAATTCTGACAGGGGACCCTTGGAGTCTGGATGTCCAGGCTACTAGGGCGTACCGGGCTGCTCGTATCTCTAAGAGATTGATGGGCAGGGTTTTTACTACATTTGACCATCTGCCCTGGAGAGACCATTGCTCCAGTACTGCCCCCCAGCCTATAAGGCTGGCATCTGTAGTGACCACCTTCCAAGATATCGGGCTGAAGGGTTTTCCCTTCTGGAGATTCTGGGGGATCAACCACCAGCAGAGACTCTTCCGAACGGAAGGGGACAAAGCCATCGGGAAGTCTAGAGCCTGAACTTTTCCGTTCCAGGCTGACAATATGGCCCTTTGTAAATTCCTTGAGTGGAATTGGGCGTATGGCACAGCTTCGAATGATGCTACCATCTTTCCTAGCAGCCTCATGCACAGGCGTATGGACGGCTGTCTTTTTGCACAAAGCAGACGGACCAAGCCCCTCAAAGAGGATACCTTGTCTAGAGGTAAGAAAATCTTCCTCTGGTCTGAATCCAGCCGTAGCCCTAGATATACCAGGTTTTTCACTGGCTGTAAGGCTGACTTGTCCAGGTTGATGACCCAACCGTGAGATTCTAGATACTTGATTGTATCGACAATTACCACTTCTAGCTTGGCAACTGAGTGGTCCATCAACAACAGGTCGTCTAGGTATGCCATTATCGTTACACCCCGTGTTCTTAGATCGGCCAACAGTGGGGCCAGAATTTTTGTGAACACTCGTGGTGCTGTGGCCAGACCGAATGGTAAGGCTCTGAACTGAAAATGGCGCCCTTCTACTGCAAAGCGTAGGAATTTTTGATGACCTGGAAAGATGGGAACATGCAAGTAAGCATCTTTGATGTCGATCGAGGCTAACCATTCCTCCCCTTGTAGGGCAGCGGTGACCGATCGGATCGACTCCATCCGGAAAGACCGGACGTTTAGAAATTTGTTTAGACTCTTTAGGTCCAATATGGGTCTTATGTCCCCGTTTGGCTTCGGGACTGTGAAAAGGTTTGAGTAGAAACCCAACCCCCACTCTTTCATAGGAACCTCCATAATTACTCCTTGGAGCAATAGTTGTTCTAACGCCAATAGGAGAGACCCTCTTTCCAGAGGGTCTCTTGGCATGCCTGACCACATAAAATGGGACGGAGGAGACTCTTTTAACTCCAACTTGTATCCCAGAGTTACTGCGGAGAGCACCCATCTGTCTTTGATCGTCTCCCGCCAGGTCTCTGCGAACAACTGAAGTCTTCCCCCCACCCGTTTGAGTGGGGGCAGCCCTTCATAGGCTTGACTTGGAGGCTGGTTTAGTACCTCTTCGGATCCAGGGCTTTTTATTACCCTGTGGCTGTCCCTGATTTTTACCTCCTGAGTTTGACCGAGGAGGCCGTCGGAACTGCTTAGTAGCAGACGTCGCAGGGATAGGAGAGGTAGTCCTCTTAAAAGATGGACCCCTAGACCTTTTTTTACTCGGTAAGAGAGTACTTTTACCACTGGAAATCTTCTGGATATACTTATCCAGGTCTTCGCCAAAAAGGCGTTCCCCATGAAATGGGAAGCTAACTAAGAGCTTCTTACAGGGAGCTTCAGCAGACCAGTTTTTGAGCCACAGAAGCCTACGCATATGTACCAAAGACAGCGTGAGGCCTGATGGATAGAATCCTTGATGGCGTCAACCACAAAGCATAATGCTCTAGGCAGATCAGCCAGAGCCTGGGCCTGCTGGTCTGGCAAATCCCTCAGGACCATTTTCATTTGATCCTTTAAAGCTTGGCAGACCCCAATAGCTGCCACTGCTGGCTGTGTAACAGCCCCTGCTGTGGAAAAAGCAGATTTTAATAAAGATTCCAATTTTTTATCCACTGGATCTTTGAACATTTGAACATTATCTACTGGACATGTCAGTGATTTGTTCACAGAAGAGATGGCTGCATCCACCGTAGGAACATTCCATCTCTGGGTGAACTTTTCCTCCATGGGATAGATCACCGGAAACCTTTTAGGCGGAACAAATAGTTTATCAGGATGTTCCCAGTCCTGGTATATAAGTCCTTCCAATAATGGATGTATTGGAAAGGAGCAATTAACCTGGGGAGCTTTTAGCGACCCCAATGAGGAGACAGCAGTAGTTGATGGTTCAACCAGAGGCATTTTAAATGCAGATCGAACCATGTCAGTTAGGGTCTGGACCCACAATCTTTCAGTCTGTGATGCTGAAAATGGTTCATCTACTGTCGATTCCTCAAAAACAGAGCTAACCTCCTCCTGATCCCCTTCAGGTAGGACGGTCCCTTCCTGGGACTGTTGCTCTGCCAACAGGCACTCTAATGGAGGTGATGGAGATCTGGCGCGCTTTCTTTCCTGTAGAGAAGAAGCGATCAATGCAGCCAATCTCTGCTCCAATCCCTCCAGAGTTGAGGAAAAAACCTCCTCTGTTATATATGCAGGAGCAGGTGGACTGAGGACAGCCGCAGTACCTGGCACTCCCGGGGGTTCCTTATGGGTATTAACCTCTGATTTCTCAGGGGAGGAGGGTGCAGATGACTGCTCCAGATCCTCAGAGCCCGATGGAGACCCCCTACACTTCCTGAGAGGTATATCTCAGAGTTTTTTAGGCGGCATATTCCTTAGTTCAAAGCTGAGGTATTCCAGCCGCAATACACCCCTTACTGAAATAGTCTAATGCAATTTGCTGCTATGTACATCAGTGGGTGTCTACTAATGCGTCTTTCTGGGGATGCCTGTATCAACCGCCCGCTGTAAGCCCCTATACCATGCTACCAGCTCCTTTTCATGCTCTGTGTCCATAGCAAGCAGCGTGGACTGAGTCCTTTTATCTTGCTGGGACGCCCGCACATGCGCAGAAGCGCTGGGCGCACAGAGCGCGTCATCCGCCAGGCTCCGCCCCCTTTTTTGAAGCTAAACCTTATAAAAGGAAAGCATGTGTGCGCGCGCGCGCGTGCACGTGTGCGCTCTTGGCGCCATGTAGGGAGAGGAGCCAGGGTCCCTGTTTCACCAGGACTCGGGGATGGAAGGAAACTACTTGGCAGCATGACAGAGGAATGCAGCTTCCCTGATAGAGAGCTCACTCATCTGCCTGGACTTTCACCATGGAAGGAATAGTCCCAAGAAAAAAGACGTTCCACAGCGGCCTCTAGTGGACAAACACAGGCACCGCACTTTTGTCTTTTTTTTTTTTTTTTAAAAACCTCCTTTATGAAAAACATTTCCAGGTTTACAGTTTTTTTAAAACTTCCCTTATGAAAAAACATTTCTAGGATTTCTTAGGCATATACAGCTATTAGCGGGAATACCCTTTAGGTAACAGGCAGAAAGACATATTAGGCTTGGGGGTCCCCTCAATAGAACCAAGTTCCTGAGGGGCCCCCACTTACCTTTTCCCCGCCGCAGGACTTTGTTTGGTCCACAGAAGCCCAAACTTCACCTCTCACGGCAGGCATTGTACTAGACCTTCAGGGACCGGGTTCCCAAGGATTCCACTCCCCTGGACCTGTATAGCACCCTGCACAGATAGCCTCTTGGTTTTGGGTATGACCAGAGCTCTGGATCCCAGGGTCCAGCCCTCCTAAGAGAGGCATTACAGGCAAAACCCTGCTCTTCTCTGCAAGGCCCGGGTACCGACCGTTTAGCTATGAAGCTTTTTTGGTCGGATCCGGAATAGCTTGCTAAGGCCCAGAGAACCTGTACACAAGCCCAGATGAATACATGTTAACCTTGGCCAACACCTTAGACACTGGCAAAAAACTGAGGTACTCCCGGATGGGAGGGGCTTATATAGGGGAGGGTACTTCCTGTTTTGGAAGTTGCCAGTGCCAGCACCTGAAGGTAATTCTATATAACCCACATAGTAATGACTATGCTGCTCTGTGTCCCGTGATGTATGAACAAGAAATATATATATATATATATATATATATATATATATATAATCCCTTTTACACAGAATAGCAAAATTGAAAGGAATCAACAGGCATGTGGAGAATAAACCGATAGACAAGTGCCCAAGGTTGTAATTCTAAACACTAGTTGGAATAACAAAATATTTGATATTTGGCAATTGTGCAAAGGATTGCAAAGCATTAAATAGAAACATCAGTATGTGTAGAAATATCCCTGTTACTTAATGCAATTTTTGTGATTTACTTGACAAATGTTTGAGTTCACCTGTCATACCGATAAATACACAAAATTGGCTCCAGGACCAAACTGCAGGCACTGACAAACCATTAGTTGTTTTCTTTAGTGCTCCAAATACAAGAATTCCTCACTCTCGCTTGCAAATATCAGCTTCCTAATAGTGCTGAAGTCTTATTTTCTTAAAAGATTTTTATTAATAACGTGTAAAGAATTGCAAATAAATAAAAAAAAAATAGAAAAATTAAAGGAGCCTCTTAAAACCTCAGGATCCATTTAAAGTAACTGACATCGTTCTCATTATCTCCAATGCATTTTTCAAAATGGAAAAACATGGAGGGAGCCTGCAGACTTTTTCAACACCTGCCAAATGTCTTTAACTGCACTTTTCCTTCAATGAAAAGTACTCTATGAATGGAGGATAGGCTGATGAATAAAAGGTCTACCTCCTTCATTCACAGATTGTTTTCATTGATGGAAGCTTATTTGACTACAAGAGGGGTAGAAAGGTCATGACTTGCTATCAGTGTAATATGCCCCTTGTTGTGCTGTCTCCAGTAGAAGTCTTCCTCCCTTCCACTGTAATCAAACTCATGAAGAAAGCCTGACTAGGCTTTCCCTCCTTTCCCCATTCATAGAAGTCATACTATCACTTTTATGAATGAAATACAATCTATGAATGGAGGACAGGCGGGCGATTGAAAGGTCCACCCACCCTCCACTCATAGAAGCGACAGTACTGCTTCTATGAATGGAAGAGCTAGGTGGAAAGGCGGGGATAGTTGGGCTCAGGGTTGCCAACCCCATACCCCCCCCCAACATTTTTTTTAGGACAAAACATGAAAGATTTACTGACAGCACATTTTTTACTGACTACCTGAAATATGATGGAAACTCATTTTATAAAGTAAAAGAATTAATAGTTAAAGAATATAAGCAATATGTAATCATTAACTATACCCATAATAAGTAATCTGCCCGGATTTACAATAAACATGTCAAAACAGCATAACAAAATGTGAGCATGACTAGAATTATGAAAGACCTGGGAAACCCTGAGAAGGAGTCAGAAAAAAAAGAGTCCATAGCCCGCCGTGGCAATTTATGGCTTTAGTCAGGTTGCACCTAACAGTGGGAGTGGTTTAAAGAGAGATGACAAAAACAGAACCTGAGGCTAGTTTCTGTATACACTGCACACATGACACAATCCTTGTACCCACAAAACACTTCCAGTTATTGTGCCACAAGTCTCACCGATACACAAAAACCTCAGAACAAAAAATATTTTTAAGGAAAATAATTCAAATAAATTAATCACATTAGCTTTTTTGTGTACAGCCATGATCACTGCAGCTAATGGTGGGCTGTGCGAACAAGCACGAGTAGCTGCGAGCACTGTCAGCCTGTCATTGCCCAGTGCAGGTTCAGCAGCCGCCTCTACCTACTATCAGTAGATTCTTGCTGCTAGGATTCTAAAAGCCTAAAAGTAAAATTATGGGCAAGCACGGTTCAATGCAGACTTCAAGGATTGAAGTTATTACAAAACTACACCTTCTTCTGTGAATAGGAAAAGATTTAGACCTTTATTAGGCATTGGAGCAATGTGTGAAGCAGCTTCCACCAGATAAGCAATCCTGTACTGTGGCAGCAGCTAAGATGGCTGAATTTGAACAAAATTGTTGCTTCTGATAAAATGTTCCTACTTGTAAAAAGTTCTAAGTAAGATTTTATACATGTGTAGCGGCCTCACCCTCTCTTCTTCTGTTCGGTTTTACACACCAACTCATGTCTAGGGGTTGTGAGAGTGAGATGCGCCACGGCCCATGTCCTCCCCATTATAGTAGGGAGGTGAAGGCCACTTCCTGATGTTTCCTCGGGCCGGTGTGTTCTGTGAATGCACTGAGTCTGTAACCACAAGCTCACCCGCCTCCCCTTTGCATCCAGTAACTGGAGTTCACACACCGAAGAAAGGTCCAACACTTGTTTATTTGGCACTCCAATAGCAAAGCACGATAAACAGTTCTTATTGCAGCAGACTGGTTGGGACCTATAACCTTTCCAACGGTGGGATGAGCAGATCGAGGCACTTCCTAAAGTTTAAGTTCTAAAGATAGGGTCTCTTCTAGCAACCCCTATGAACAGCAATGGAGCCCTCTTCGATACGCTGTGGCCCCTATCAGGGGATGTGTCCTCCCAAGAGAGTTCCCAGAGGCCCACCGTCACCGGGTTGGTGCTGCTCCGGGTCTTCAGTGGGTAACCTCCCCGGCCTCCTCACCTCAGGTACGAGTCCCTCCGCTCAGGGACCCTCGGACAGTCCACCCTAGCGGGACCCAGTCGAAGGTACTGGGCCCCAGGCCTCCTCGATAGTACCTCACCCCAGGCTAAAGGTGCCTGGGATGGACGCCAACATGACTCCGGACCAGGCCATGGGCACCTGGACCAGACTCCTGGATCTCCCGCACCCAGGCCTAAGGGCCCTGGGTGCGGACCGCAGCCCTCCTCCTCCGAGGACCTCCTTCTCCGCCCGACGACGACGACCACCACGACCGCGTGGTAAGGGCGTCTCCCCCTTTTATCTCCTCCCTTCAACGGCCCGGCGGGTTCCCCGCCCCAGCCATACCATCTCTGGGAAGGGACAAAACAGGGAGCACTGCGAAGATGATTCTACCTGAAGCCTGTGGGTACCTCGCCACCCACAGGCAAAGGAGAATATTACATCCTCCAATCCTCCACGAGATAAAAAGGGGTCTGAATCCTAACACAATTATACACCTGGGTCACACTATTGCCCAGGTGTATCCCATCTATTTGAGGACCCCGCTACACATGTAAGTGAGATTAGCAGACATTTAAGTTCCAAGCACTTGCATCTAACTCCTCTTTCTTCCCCCTTCTTTCCTGTGAAGCTAGAATGCACGTAGATTAGTAGCTGATAAATTATACAGATAACTGATAAACTTCAGTTGTTACTCACTAGGGATGAGCCGAACACCCCCAGGTTCGGTTCGCACCAGAACCCGCGAACGGACCGAAAGTTCGCACGAACGTTAGAACCCTATTAAATACAATAGATGCGAACGTTTGAAATCTAAAGTGCTAATTATAATGACTAATATGCATGTTATTGTCCTAAAAAGGGTTTGGGAACCCGGGTTCTGCACCAGGGGGCATGTATCAATGCAAAACGAAGTTTTAAAAACGGGAGCAGTCATTTTAATGATGCATAATAAGTAATCTGCCCGGATTTACAAAAAACATGTCAAAACAGCATAACAGCTTGCGGCTTTAATGTAATGTCTGGTCCCGGTAATATGGATGAAAATCTTTAAGAAAAAAGCCATAGCTACCCCCCCCCCACCCCAGCCCATTACCAGCCCCTTTGGGTCTTGTATGGATATTAAGGGGAACCCCGCACACAAAATAAAAAAGGCCCTATATACTCTGAACAGCAGTATACAGGCGGTGCAAACAAGACAGGGACTGTAGGTTTGTTCTTAAGCAGAATCTGTTTGTAATTTTGAACAGGTACATTGTTTAAGTGTAGCTCCAGCCAAAAAATCTATTTGTAAGCTTTTTGGAAAACATTGGGAAGGGTTATCACCCCTGTAACATTTGTTTTGCTGTCTGTGCCCCTGTTCAGAACATTTCACCTCACTTTCCGTCCCAATGACAACTGTTTTTGAAAAGTGGGGTTTTTATTGAAACAAGGATTGGTGATAAAGCATCAGTAGAGAGGAGACACCTTTTTCCCATATTAACTCTTACAGGAGAGAATTTCCCTTCCTAGGGGTAGATTTCCTCTCACTTCCTGTTGTCTCCTTCCGTTTGCAAGTAGGAATCGTTTGTAAGTTGGATGTTTGAAAGTAGGGGCCTGCCGTATATACTCTGCAGAAATTTGCCCCTTAGGTGTCGGTGTTGCCACAACACTGTAAGCCCTCACAGTTACTCTTGGTGGGCGCTGGAACGCCCTGCTGTGAACTATTATATCAGGAATTGTATTTACATGCCATTGTTGAACAGTGGTAGGAAAAATTGGGCCTTTGGTGGTGGTGCTGGTGCCACAACACTGTAAGCCCTCACAGTTACTCTTGGTGGGCGCATGAATGGGCCCTGCTGTGAATTATTAGATCAAGAATTGTAATTGCATACCCCTGTTGAACAGGGGCTGAAAAATTGGGCCTATGGTGGTGGTGGTGGTGTTGCCACAACACTGTAAGGCCTCACGGTTACTCTTGGTGGGCACTGGAATGGGTCCTGCTGTGAATTATTAGATCAAGAATTGTAATTACATGCCCCTGTTGAACAGGGGCAGAAAAATTGGGCCTTAGGCACTGGTGCCACAACACTGCAACCCCTCACAGATACTGTACTTGGAGCACAGCAATGAGCCCTGTTGCAAAGTATTGCATCAAAAATTGTAATTACACGCCCCTGTTGAACAGGGGCAGAAAAATTGGGCCTTAGGCACTGGTGCCACAACACTGCAACCCCTCACAGATACTGTACTTGGAGCACAGCAATGAGCCCTGTTGCAAAGTATTGCATCAAAAATTGTAATTACACGCCACTGTTAAACAGGGGCTGAAAAATTGGGTCTTAGGCACTGGTGCTGGTGCCACGACACTGCAACCTCTCCCAGATACTCTAGTTGGAGTGCAGGAATGAGCCCTGCTGCAAAGCATTGAATAAAAAATTGTAATTACATGCCCCTGTTAAACAGGGGCTGAAAACTTGGGCCTTAGCCACTGGTGGCGGCACCCAGAAACAAAAATGTTCTTCCAAGCTATCATCAGGAATCGGATCATTGAGGAGGAGGAGGATAGTCAGTCAACATAACAGGACAGTCACTCAGCATCAGCATCAGTCTTGAAGGGATGTGACATTTGAAAATAAATGATTCTGTTATATCAGCTTCAGGTGCTTGGTAGCTGGTGGTGATCCAAGACTGGTTCATCTTTATGAAGGTCAGTCGATCAACCGAGTTGGTGGACAGGCGCACCCTGTGATCCGTGACAAATCTTCCAGCAGCACTGAATGTGCGTTCTAAAAGAACGCTGGATGCAGGACAGGCCAGTAGCTCAATTGCATACTGTGCAAGCTCTGGCCAGTGATCCATCCTCAAGACCCAGTAAGCCAGAGGATTTTCGGTGGGGAAGGTGTCCAAGTCTGACCTTGCCCCTAGGTATTCCTGCACCATGTATATCAGACGCTGGCGATGGTTGCTGGAACCGATCATACCTTGGGGCTGCAGACTAAAGAATTGTCTGAACGCATCGGTCAGACGGCCACCTTCCCCACCGCTCTTTCTTTGACTGACTGAAGCCTCAGCAACTCGTTGTCCAGGACCAGGAGTTTGTAACCTCCCAGTCTCTGGGAACGCGTTGCACAAACCTTTCTGCAAGGCCTCCCGGAGTTGTCTCATCCTCTGCTCCCTCTGCAATGGTAAGATAAGGTCCGCAACCTTACCCTTGTACCGTGGATCAAGGAGTGTGGCCAGCCAGTAATGGTCCCTCTCCTTGATCCGAAGACTACGAGGATCCTTCCGCAGACTTTGCAGGATCAGGGAGGCCATGCAGCGTAGGTTAGCTGAGGCAATCGGTCCGGAGTCCTCTGGGTCACCAAGGACGACATGATCCGCAGCCACCTCCTCCCAGCCACGTACAAGTCCACGGGTTTCTTGGGACTGTAAATCATCCCTAAAAGACTGCTGCTGATGATGCTGAGTGCCAGGCTCCACCTCCATGCTGACACAATCCTCCTCCTCCTCTTCCTGTGCGATGGGTGGGACAGAAGGAACACTGTCTGGGTAAAGGGGGCCTTGAGAGGCAAGGAAGTCCTCCTCTTCCTGCCTCTGTTCTGCCTCAAGTGCCCTGTCCATTATTCCACGCAGCGTATGTTCCAACAGGTGGACAAGAGGTACAGTGTCACTGATGCATGCACTGTCACTGCTCACCATCCTCGTGGCCTCCTCAAATGGTGCCAGGACAGTGCATGCATCCCTGATCATGCCCCACTGGCGTGGTGAAAAAAACCTGAGCTCCCCTGACCCTGTCCTGGTGCCATAGTCGCACAGGTACTCAATGATGGCCCTCTGCTGCATGTGCAGCCGCTGCAGCATGGCCCACGTTGAGTTCCACCTGGTGGGCATGTCACATATAAGGCCGTTCTTGGACAGGTTCAACTCCTTTTGCAGCTCAGCCAGCCGAGCACTGGCATTATATGATCTGCGGAAATGCACACAGACTTTCCTGGCCTGCCTCAGGACATCCTGTAAGCCCGGGTACCTGCCCAAGAATCGCTGCACCACCAGGTTAAGGACGTGAGCCACACAGGGCACATGGGTCAGTTGTCCCTGTCGGAGGGCGGAGAGGAGGTTGGTGCCATTGTCGCAAACCACCATTCCTGGCTTAAGCTGGCGTGGCGTCAACCACCTCTCAGCCTGCCCCTGCAGAGCTGACAGAACCTCTGCCCCAGTGTGGCTCCTGTCCCCCAAACACACCAGCGCAAGCACGGCATGGCATCTTTTTGCCTGTGTACTTGCGTAGCCCCTTGAACGCCTACGGAGTACCGCTGGTTCCGAGGACAAAGCACAGGAAGAGGCCTTGGAGGAAGAAGAAGAGGAGGGGGTAGAGGAGAGAGGTGTGTCACAACCAGTACTAGCATTTTGGAGGCGTGGCATCCTTCCCAGCTGCCAAAAGAGTGACCCAATGGGCCGTGAAAGAAAGGTAACGTCCCTGTCCATGCCTGCCTGCTGGACCATGAGTCAGCGGTAATATGCACCTTACCACTGACCGCCCTGTCCAGCGAGGCATGGACATTGCCTTCCACATGCCGGTAGAGAGCCGGAATCGCCTTCCGTGAGAAAAAGTGGCGTTTGGGAACCTGCCACTAAGGAACCGCACATTGCACAAACTCACGGAAGGGGGCAGAGTCTACCAACTGAAAAGGCAGCAGTTGAAGTGCTAGCAATTTAGCCAAGCTAGCATTCAACCGCTGGGCATGTGGATGACTGGGAGTGAACTTCTTTCGACGGTCCAGCAGCTGGGGCAGGGAAATTTGCCTGCTAGATTCGGACGTCGTTGTACTACTAGCAGAGTGCCCGCAAATACTTGGCTGTGACACACCTAATTCTACACCTTCATTCCTCTCAGAGCAGGTTTCAGAGAGGACTGATGGTATAGTGGGGTTGGAGATCCCAGCTGATGCGGAGCAAGGAGAGGTCCGCTTTGTTCTTTGGTGTGGGTCTTTAAGATAGGCTTGCCAACAAATTGCATGGCAGGTCAACATATGTCTGGTCAAGCATGTGGTGCCCAAGCGGCTGATGTTTTGGCCACGCGAGATACGCTTGAGACATATGTTGCAAACAGCAGCGGTGCGATCTGATGCACTCGACTCAAAAAAGGCCCACACCAAAGAACTTTTGGAATAACGGGCAGAGGCAGCGCCCTGCACAGGCAGAGCTCTGCGGTGTGATCCAGTCGTTGTGCTGTCCTTACGCAGGCCCCACAAGGGCATCCTACCTCGTTGGAGATGTGCCTCCTCCTCATCCTCCTCCTCCTACTCTCTCCTATCAGGCACCCACGTGGAGTCAGTGACCTCATTATCCCCTCCCTTCTCATCACTGGAGCCAATCTGGTAGTATGCTGCAGCTGCTGGAACATGACTGCCAGATTTCTGTCCTTCTTGAGCATCCACTCTCTCTGCTCTCACGCTACTGCCTTCCTCTAGCTGGGTGTCATCATCAGACCCTTTGAAACGCTGGGCATCCTCCTGGAACATGTACCCAGCACTGTGCTCAAACAGTTCGGGGGACACCTCAGGAGGACACGGTGGGTATAGGGAAGGAGTGACTGATGATGACATAGATACGAGGGAAGAGGACGCTTTGGCAGCTGCTTTGCCAGTACCCTGAGCCTGGGTGAGAGAGGATGAGGAGGATGAGGAGGGCTTGGTCATCCACTCTACCAAGTCTTCGGCATGATGCGGCTCAACACGTCCAGCTGCCGAAAATAAGGACAAGCGTGTCCCATGGCCACGTGCTGATGACGATGCACCGCGTCCACGACCAGCACTGTTGTCTCTAGAAACAGAGCCTGCTTGCCCTTTTTTATTGGCTCCTGACTGTCTGCCTCTCCTTGTTTGCCTTCCAGACATTCTAAAGGCCTGCAGGGAGATGGGAAAACCAGCAATAAGATGTAGCGTCAGGTGTATAATGTGCAGGAGGCACACTACACCCGCTGTAAGTGCTGCAGATGCCTGCCTGTGTTACTCAACAGGAAATCACAGCAATAAGGGCTAGCTTCAGGTGTATATTTTGCAAGAAGCACAATACGCCTGCTGTAAGTGCTGCAGATGCCTGCCTGTGGTACTCAAACAGTAAATCACAGCAATAAGGGCTAGCTTCAGGTGTATATTTTGCAAGAAGCACAATAAGCATGCTGTAAGTGCTGCAGATGCCTGTTATTGTAACACAAAAGAAAAAAAACTACGAGCAATAAGGGGTAGCTTCAGGTGTATAATGTGCAGGAGGCACACTACGCCTGCTGTAAGTGCTGCAGATGCCTGCCTGTGTTACTCAACAGGAAATCACAGCAATAAGGGCTAGCTTCAGGTGTATATTTTGCAAGAAGCACAATACGCCTGCTGTAAGTGCTGCAGATGCCTGCCTGTGTTACTCAAGCAGGAAATCACAGCAATAAGGGCTAGCTTCAGGTGTATATTTTGCAAGAAGCACAATACGCCCGCTGTAAGTGCTGCAGATGCCTGCCTGTGTTACTCAAACAGGAAATCACAGCAATAAGGGCTAGCTTCAGGTGTATATTTTGCAAGAAGCACAATACGCCTGCTGTAAGTGCTGCAGAAGCCTGCCTGTGTTACTCAACAGGAAATCACAGCAATAAGGGCTAGCTTCAGGTGTATATTTTGCAGGAAGCACACTACGCCTGCTGTAAGTGCCTGTTAGTGTGACACACACAGAAAACACAGCAATAAGGGCTAGCTTCAGGTGTATACTGTGCAGGAGGCTTAGCAAAAATACCACTGACACTGTCCCTGCCTATCCTTCTCTCTCCCTACACACAAGGTTTAGCAGAATTCACTGACACTGTCCCTACCTATCCTTCTCTCTCCCTACACACAAGGTTTAGCAGAATATCACACTGACACTGTCCCTACCTATCCTTCTCTCTCCCTACACACAATTTCACTAACACTGTCCCTGCCTATCCTTCTCTCTCCCTGCATGCCGGAACACACTACACAAGGCCGCCGCGCTGGCGGTCTTTTATAGTGTGGGGCGTGTACTAAACCCCCTGAGCTATAATTGTATTTGTATTTGAGCGCCCCCCCCCTTTTTCTTATATATACACTCATTCAGATAGGAGCCTAAGACTCCATCCGCAGGGGAGCAGCCGTTATATATAATTTGTATATTTATTTATATATCATTTTTTTTCACATAATTTTGTATATATTAATTGGCGCTGAATCACAGCAATAGAAATATAATTGGCCACAGGCATCCTGCCTGTGGCCAATTATGGCTCTCCTCGCATGCGGGGTCACAGTGCATGCTTGGCCAATCACAGCGCCGGGATTTTGGGCCGTTCGCGTCACTCGAATTTGGCGCGAACGACCCAAAATGTTCGATCTTCGTCGAACGATCGAACACACGATGTTCGAGTCGAACGTGTGTTCGACTCGAACGCGGAGCTCATCCCTATTACTCACTAACAAGCTTTATTTTTAAGGTGTTTTAAGAATGTCTATGCAATTGTTGATATATATATATATATATGTGTAGCGGGGTGTTCAATTTAAGGGGAGTGTCTGAGTGGTAATTAGGCTCAGACACACTGATTGTAAGGGTTAATGGACCATTTCTGTTGGGAGATAGTATTGGTGTACAGTTCCCTGTGGCCTACAGGTGGCGCTGTCGCCATGGGCCAGGGTTGAACCACCAATAGAGGGCTGTGCCTTTTGTGTCCCCTCTCGGCAGTTGTACGGCGGGGCGGGGAACCTGATGTGCCTGTCGGGAGAGGGTATAAAAGGGGCGGACATCTTCCGTTCGAGGTTCATGCCCAGGCACCTTCGGCCTGGGGGTGAGTGAGGGTCGTCTCCGGGTGCCTTAGGCCCGGAGGTGGAGTTCCTGTTCCATCCCAGACACCTTCAGTCTGGGGTGAGGTACTATTTTGAAGGCCCAGGGCCCAGCAACCTTCGGCTGGGGTCCGCTAGGGATCGAAGACTCCCAGGGTGCCGCCTTGCAAGGGGACCCGTATCTGGGATGAGGAGGCCAGGGAGGTAACCCTTTCCGAAGACCCAGCGCAGAGTCGTGGTGACGGTGAGGGCCTCTGGTAACTCTCCGGAGGGATGTTTTCTCCTTGACATGGGCCAAATACTTCAAGAAGGAAGTTCATGTTCAGGTCAGTGGCAGTGACCCTACTCTCAAAGTCAGTGGCAGTGACTTTATTCACCCGGTCTGTGGCAGAGACCAACTTCACGGTCTGTGGCAGAGATCGTGCGCCAAAGCTGTTTGAAAAACCTAAACAGTCTTAAGAGTTGAGCTACTTTTGTGCCTCGACCTCCTCCACATCTAAGCTGTCCTGTGTCTTCGCTCTAACCTGTCTGTTTTCAAAGAGGCTGTTTATTATCCTGTGTGAAATAAATGTTGAGTTGGATTTTGAGCTAGTGTGGACATTCACATTCCTGGCGAAAAGAAGGACTTGCATCTATCTAAGGTAGAGGTGAGATCATTCTTGGGAGAACTTTGACTCTGGCCGCAGACAAGGCCCAAAACTAACACTGCTCAACCTCTTTACTCAGGAGGGTACGGGCTTGTGGTGCGGTGTGCCTCTCTCCACCTGCGAGGAGCCGAGTTTAAATGCAGGCTGGGGAGAGGTGTATGCGCTACATATTTATATATATATATATATATATATATATATATATATATATATATACTGTAACCGCCCAGAAGAACAGACTTCGCTCACTTGGCGTGAGCAGGGGCTGAGTGCCTTTTCTAGCAAAAATAGAAAAGGTTTGTTTTTCCTGAAAGTTACCACTGGTTTCCCAGAACTTAAAGAGCTTCTTTCTGCAACATACTCTGGTGCATTTGGTCGGGAATCCAGGTGTAACTGCTGCGACAGGTGGCATTCCACCACGACCGTCAGAAATTGGACCAGGGCCCGCGTCTTGCATTGCTGCGGTGTCTCAGACGCCACTGGACCACATTTGTCTGGGAGACTGCGCTACATCTCGGCTGTCTGCTCCAGGACCACCCTCTGCATCTTGAATCTGTACTTAGGAACCAAACAGTTGGAGCTCCAAACTTCAGTAACAGGTCAGATCTCTGCTTTTTGATTTCGGATATCCGTCAGACAGGGCCTCTCAACGATATTCAGGGGAAGGGGAGCGTGATCATCTCCTTAGGAAAACCCGTTGTATGATTGCGCATCCCAGGAAAACCTCAGTCAGTCAGTAATAATTGGGTGGTAGAGTTTGTGTGAATTGTATCTGTATGAGACGTTGCTCAGCAACAAAGTGATTGTGGACCCCGTGTAAGCGCATTTCTGATAGGGGAAAATGTTGTCTATTAACCCTATTTGTGTCGAGGTTCTGACCCCTTATCGGATTCTCAAAACCTTACCCTACCCTCTGTGTCTGTATTGGTGTCCATAGGTTACAAATATGGACTGGAACCAGTCATCAGTCTTGACCCCTTTAGAGTGTTTGCTCGCTAATTTTAGGAAGGGTTTCTGAAAAGGTTGCAAGCTGAAACTTAGTCCTAAAAGGCTAGAAATATTGTTTGAAAAAGATTGGCCCCACTATGGAACACAGTGGCCCCCACAGGGAACATTTGACCTAGAGACCATTGACCGGCTATATGAACATGTTAGGACAGACTCACAAAACATGATCAAATCCTGTATTTTGACTGTTGGAAAAGGGTGGTGGAGGAAGACCCTAAGTGGATACAGACAGCAAGTGAAGAACAGTGTAAAATTATGGTGATGACAAAAGTAATACCAGCAACTAAAAATACCAAACGCATATATTCTCAACCTGAAGAGGAAGACCAGCCCCCTCCATATGTAGAGGGATGGGTCTCGGGCAGGTATAAGCAGGGCACAAGTCCAAATGCCCCATCCTGTAGATTGGGGGAATCAAGCTCAGGCTGTTACTTCCCTCAATCAGATACACAGAGTTTGTCAATGCCTAATCTCAGCAAACACACTCTCATAAATACTCCTAGTTGTGACACTCTTAGTACAAGTAGAATGGAAGAAAGGAACATGGAAGAAGCCATTATGCCTGTAAGGGAACAGGCTGTGGGGGGATACTGGACTCTAGTCTACACCCCCTTTACTACAACAGACCTACTGAACTGGAAGACCCATAAGACCATAGGACCCAAGCCATGACAGATCTACTCTGTTTGATAATTCAGACTCATAATCCCACCTGGTCTGACTGTCAGCAACTTTTATTCTTATTTCAATCCATAGGCAAATGATAATAAGAATTTGATAAATATGGCCTTTGTCAGTCAGTCTGCAAGAGACATTAAAAGGAAATTACAGAAGCAGGAGGGGTTTGCGGGAATAAATATCTCACAGCTGTTAGAAATAGCCACAAAAGTGTTTGTTAACCGGGAAGAAGGTTGGAGAATGAAAAAGAAAGTTGATTTACTGGAAGAAGCCCTGGCAGAAACAGTTCAGAGAAACAGAGAATGCTCAGACGGGGGCCTGAGAAGGGAAAAAGGAAGTTATGTGCCAAAATTTAGGGATTAATCAATTTGCATATTGCAAAGGAGAGGGACGCTGGAAACAGGAGTGCCCCCAAAGAGGACCTGGGAGACAGGGACCAGACCCTGAAAGGAAGGAATCATGGGGGGGGCAAGTTCAAAATGGATGCTATGAAAGGAATAGGCAGAAAGACAAGCATGGAGACTTTGTGGGACTTGAAGGTTCTGTGTACCCAGATGAAGATCAATACTGAGATCGATCTGGCTCCATCTCATTAGGTCCCTGGGAGCCCTTGGTCATTGCTAAGGTAGGGGGCTATAAGACCGAATTAATGGTGGACACAGGAGCCCAATACTTAGTAATAACCCGACAAATAGCCCCTTCTCTGACAAACAAATCACCATTGTCTGAACGACAGGAAATAAGGTTAAAAGACCTTTTCTAACAAAAAGACTTTGTTCCTGGGTGGACATCAAGTCCAACATCAGTTCCTGTACATGCCAGACTGTCCTATTCCCTTGCTGGGCAGAGACTTACTTGCTAAACTCAGAGCACATATATACTTCTAATCTGACAGACAGCTGTCCTACAACAGACCCCCATTATGGTCCTTAAGCTGGGAGTCCTTGTGTATGTAGGGTCAAAGAGAAAAAGAAGGTCATCTAGCCTACAGATAGGGAATAGGAATGATAATGAATGTGAATAGCCCCCTGAACGTATTGTTCAGTATTATGGTCCTGCCACTTGGGCAGAGGACGGAACCTATGGCTACAGAACCCCTATTTACATGCTTAACCAAATTTTAAGGCTACAGGCTGTATTAGAAATTATTACCAATGAGTCCGCTAATGCTTTTAATTTGCTTGCTAAACAAGGAACTGAATTACTCACCGGTATTTACCAGAACAAGCTTGCATTAGACTACCTATTAGCTGCTGAGGGAGGGGTGTGTGGAAAGTTCAATTTGAGTAACTGCTGTTTAAAAATAGATGACACCGGCAAGGCAATAGAGGAGATTACTGACAAGATGAGAAAGCTAGCACATGTACCCATGCAGAAATGGAATGGATTCAATGTCAGAAGCTAGTTTGGGGACTGGTTCCCGAATACCAATTGGTTAAAAGCCATACTGGGAGAAGTTATGGTAATATTGGCAGTCTGTCTCTTCCTTCCTTGTCTAATTCCTCTTGGGACTAGAATGATCCAGAGTTTTATTGAGAACACTGTAGAAAGGAAGGCTATGACCCATGTAATGGCTATGTGGAAATACCAACCATTAGTTCCCCAGGACTAGACGGGACAACCGTTAGGTGGTTCACTAATGAAGCTATATGATGCTTTGTCTCCGCTCATGCTTTCGCTATGATAGCATCAAAGGGAGGGATGTGGCAGCAACTAAGATGGCTGAATTGGAAAGTTAAGTTCCAAGCACTTGCATCTATTCCTCTTTCCTCCCCCTTCTTTCCCGTGAAGCTAGAATGCATGTAGCTTAGTAGCTGACAGATAACTGAGAAACCGCAGATGTTACTCTCTAACAAGCTTTAGAGGTTTTCAAGGTGTTTAGGAATGTGTATGCAATTGTTGACATGTAAGAAGGCCAGTATGCTGGCCTGAATTTATGGGAGGAGCTCGGGGGGCTATTTAACCAGTTAACCCACTTACCTGCAGTCTTCGTCGGTTTCCTGTGAGCGATACTACACGTCACTGGGCCGACTCTTACCAGCTCACTTCATGTTTGTGAGTCCTGGCGTTTCGATCGTAGGGCATTTCGGCTTCTTTATTCGTAGTCTTCGTCGGCGGTTCCCGCTCACTATCGCAAGTACTTTTTGAATCTTTCGCGTCATGTGCAATCTTGCAATTAGTAATGCTTACTGTCTTGCATTCCTTTCTTTAAAAGTCTGCTTCTGAGTTGTTGTCTGTCCCAAACATATGATTAATTTATAAATCCAAACCTTCGAGTCGCTGTCGGTCGTTGTCCGATATCACTCGCCGTAGGTTTCACTGGCCATTAAGATTCACTGTCCATAAGGTTGCCGTCTCTTCCATTTGAAAAAAAAAAAAGGGAGACTCTAATTAGTCCCACCTGGTGCCTTCTCTGCACTTGGTTAGCCTGGGGAGGGGTGATTGGTTGGTTTTAAGTTTTAGAGTAAGGGGCGGCATACACTATACAACCAATTCGTATTACATTAATTCAATACTCCTCACTACCGATTCATATCGGATTCCTTTGGTATATTTACAAACTGATTCGGGTCACATACATTGCATACTTTCCACCGTTGCCATTTGTTGTTTGCCCTCATGCCGTGTGTTTTAGTTCCCGCAGCGGAACTTACGTATCATTTGCACACGTTTTTCTCTCACTCGTTTACCAAACCAAAGTCATTTTTTGTGCGTCATGCACGGCGTAACACCACACTCTTTGGATGTCTTGGACACCCACCATGCCTTTCGTACATCAAGTTTTCAAACTGTCGCAGGTAGGATTCGAACAATTTCTTTGCTTCACACATTGTTTGCCAGATAAACCATGTCATCAAAACCCCGCTGTGGAACTTGCGAGTCATTAGTCAAGTCTCTATATGTAGCCTTATTTCAGCCTCATGCAAGACCACGGTCTTGTCGTGCAAATCGTGAACACAAACGCAGAGCTGTTTTTATCAGTTTCGTGCTTTTTTTTTTTCTTTTCTTCTCGTACCTTGTCGTTTCACGCCAAGTAGTAGGCCCATGTCACTTAGAAAAGCACTGTCTATCATTACAGTTATCTTACTTTGCATTACCCTCCGGTCAAATCTAGTCGCATCAGCGACTCACCGGTTCGTCCCTGCTAGTTTTGTCATCTCATTCCACTGATAGTAATTTCACTTGTCTCATCTCGCACACCCTTCTTTCTCCTTATGAAACCCTGCACATAGCTACTGATTAGTCTCGCATCGATAGTGATTTCCTCTGCATCACTCTGATACGAATCCAAGTCGCATCCACAATGCACCGATTCGTCCCGGCGGGCCCCAGTTGCTGGCCTCATTTCAGTACATGCTCCAGAGTCCGCTCGTTGTCAGACGCACATGCGGCGCACCGACTCGTGCCTAGATCATGGGAGAATTTTGTCATTCATGTCACCATCATGCATCTGAGTTGAATCCACGCGCATTCTTATGTGCAGATTCGTCCCAAACGTGCCCCAGTTGCTGGCCTCATTTCAGTACATGCTCCAGAGTTTGCTTGCTGTTAGTCGCACAGCGCCGCACCGATTCATGCCTCTGTCATGGAAAATTTCTGTCACTCATTTCACCGCCACGCATCTGATTTGAATCCACGCGCATTTTCGTGTGCAGGTTCGCCAAGCGTGCCCCAATTGCTGGCCTCATCTCAGAACATGCTCCAGAGCCCGGTCGTCGTCAGTCGCACCTGCGGCACACAGATTCATGCCTCTGTCATGGGACATTTTTGTCACTCATTTCACTGTAACACATCTGATTTGAATCCATGCGCATTCTTAGGTGCAGCTTCGTCTCAAGCGTGCCCCAGTCGTTGTTGGCCCCATTTCAGTACATGCTCCAGAGTTCGCTTGCTGTTAGTCGCACAGCGCCGCACCGATTCGTGTCTCTGTCATGGGAAATTTCTGTCACTCATTTCACTGTCACGCATCTGATTCGAATCCACGTGCATTCTCGTGTGCAGACTCGTCTTAAGCGTGCCCCAGTTGTTGATGGCCTCATTTCAGTACATGCTCCAGAGCCCGGTCGTTGTTAGTCGCACCTGCGGCGCACCGATTCATGCCTCTGTCATGGGACATTCTTGTCACTCGTTTCAATGTAACACATCTGATTTGAATCCACGCGCATTCTTAGGTGCAGATTCGTCTCAAGCGTGCCCCAGTCGTTGTTGGCCCAGTTTCAGTACATGCTCCAGAGTTCGCTTGCTGTTAGTCGCACAGCGCCGCACCGATTCGTGTCTCTGTCATGGGAAATTTCTGTCACTCGTTTCACTGTCACGCATCTGATTCGAATCCACGTGCATTCTCGTGTGCAGACTCGTCTTAAGCGTGCCCCAGTTGTTGATGGCCTCATTTCAGTACATGCTCCAGAGCCCGGTCGTTGTTAGTCGCACCTGCGGCGCACCGATTCATGCCTCTGTCATGGGACATTCTTGTCACTCGTTTCATTGTAACACATCTGATTTGAATCCACGCGCATTCTTAGGTGCAGATTCGTCTCAAGCGTGCCCCAGTCGTTGTTGGCCCCGTTTCAGTACATGCTCCATAGTTCGCTTACTGTTAGTCGCACATCGCCGCACCGATTCGTGTCTCTGTCATGGGAAATTTCTGTCACTCGTTTCACTGTCACGCATCTGATTCGAATCCACGTGCATTCTCGTGTGCAGACTCGTCTTAAGCGTGCCCCAGTTGTTGATGGCAGTGGCGGTGCATCCATAGAGGGCACCGGAGCGCCGCCCCCTCTCGCTCCCGCACCGCCACTGAAAGACAATACACAGATTCATGCATTGCATGAATCTGTGTATTGTCACCGCTGCCGCGCTGCCCACTATACATATGGCCGGCCTCCTGGTGAGCGCCGGCCATATGAATTAGAGCGGCGGCCGGCGGTGGGTGTAACTTGGAAGTGCCTATCAGAGCCAGCGGCTCTGATAGGCTTTCCGAATACAGCTCTCACGCTGTATTCGGCTTCCAAAAACTCCTCCCAGGTTCGCACGGGGGTGCGTTCCTGGAAGAAGACTGTGTGGAGGTTTCAGCCAATCCGGTTCACTGGATCTGGTTACCGGTAACCTGATTGGCTGAAGCGACATCGAGGGCGGGAGAACACATCGAGGGCGGCGCGGACCGAGGAAGGTAAGTGCAGGGCTGGGGGGGACAGGCTGCATTTGGGGGACAAACTGGCTGAATATGGGGCACAAACTGGCTGAATATGGGGCACAAACTGGCTGAATATGGGGGACAAACTGGCTGCATTTGGGGGGAACTGGCTGAATATGGGGGACAAACTGGCTGAATATGGGGGGAACTGGCTGAATATGGGGGACAAACTGGCTGAATATGGGGGGAACTGGCTGAATATGGGGGACAAACTGGCTGAATATGGGGGGAACTGGCTGTATATGGGGGACAAACTGGCTGAATATGGGGGGAACTGGCTGTATATGGGGGACACGCTGGCTGCATTTGGGGGGAACTGGCTGTATATGGGGGACAAACTGGCTGCATTTGGGGGGAACTGGCTGTATATGGGGGACACGCTGGCTGCATTTGGGGGGAACTGGCTGTATATAGGGGAACAAACTGGCTGCATTTGGGGGAACTGGCTGTATATGGGGGACAAACTGGCTGCATTTGGGGGGAACTGGCTGTATATGGGGGACACACTGGCTGCATTTGGGGGGAACTGGCTGTATATGGGGGACAAACTGGCTGCATTTGGGGGAACTGGCTGTATATGGGGGACAAACTGGCTGCATTTGGGGGGAACTGGCTGTATATGGGGGGGGAACTGGCTGCATTTGGGGGGAACTGGCTGTATATGGGGACAAACTGGCTGTATATGGGGGCACACTGGCTATATATATGGGGACACACTGGCTGTATATGGGGGCACACTGCTTATATATATGGGGACAAACTGGCTGTATATGGGGGCACACTGGCTATATATATATATATATATATATATGGGGGCACACTGGCTGTATATGGGGGCACACTGGCTGTATATATATGGGGGCACACTGGCTGTATATGGAAACAAACTGGCTGTATTTGAGGGGGCAAACGGGTGGCATTTGGGCACAGTGGCTGCGTTTAATGGGCACAGTGGCGGCAATTGATTTTTTTTTTTTTCAGTTTGTTTGCGCCCCCCCCCCCCAAAAAAATTTGAGCACCAGCCGCCACTGGTTGATGGCCTCATTTCAGTACATGCTCCAGAGCCCGGTCGTTGTTAGTCGCACCGATTCATGCCTCTGTCATGGGACATTCTTGTCACTCGTTTCATTGTAACACATCTGATTTGAATCCACGCGCATTCTTAGGTGCAGCTTCCTCTCAAGCGTGCCCCAGTTGTTGTTGGCCCCGTTTCAGTACATGCTCCAGAGTTCGCTTGCTGTTTCTCACACAGCGCGGCACCGATTTGTGTCTCTGTCATGGGAAATTTCTGTCACTCGTTTCACTGTCACGCATCTGATTCAAATCCACTTGCATTCTCATTGCAGGCTCGTCTTAAGCGTGCCCCAGTTGTTGTTGGGCTCAATTCAGTACATGCTCCAGAGCCTGGTCGTTGTCAGTCGCACCTGCGGCGCACCGATTCATGAGTCTGTCATGGGACATTTTTGTCACTCATTTCTCCGACACGCTCCTCCATCCGATCCACTCACTTATTTAAAAAGGCAGTGCAGCGCTGAACAAGTCCATAAATCAAAAGACAATCCCAGTGATCTTCTAGAGTGATTTATAGAATCGGAAACATGCAGATGATGATGTGAACACAGTGAGAGACCTCCACCAGATAAGAATGGCCGCTCACCTCCCAAAGTGGACCCTTTGGATAGAGAGGGTCACAGATATCTTCCCATATGGGTATATACGTCTCAGGCATGTATTACAGCTCCGGGATGGTTGGATGACAACAGCAGACGGACCGGATCACAAATGACTCCAATGAGGTATGTATATAAAAGAAAGGCAGACCATAGTGTTCTCCGCATATAAGGATATTTAATAAAAAGAAGTGCACTTACATGTAAAAGGCACTAAACCAGTGCCGAGTGTAACAGCGTGTATGAAACAACAGATGCAGTCTGTCGTGTTCAAATCAGCTAGTCAAACCCCTCACCACTCATCACCTGTCATTTCGCCTCCAGGTCAGTCAAGTAGGTCCACCCTGCACCAGGTTGGACGTAATTTCCCCAGAAAAAAAAAACGCTCACTTTACCTAACTGACCCCCTACACCTCCAAAAAAATAAAAATAACTATTTATAAAAAAATATATATATGTATGTGTGTATATATATATATATATATATGTGTGTGTATACCAACAGCCGATCTGAATCTAGTCGCAACGTCGGCCCTATGATTTGGATCCTCAGCAATCACAAACCCCTTCAACCACTAACACCATGAGCCGATCTGAGTCTTGTCATATCATCAGTGCAACAACCCGGATCCGGTACATGAGCTCCCTCGTCGCCTTACATCTACAGCCGATCCAAATCTAGTCGCATCATTGGCGCAACGGTTCGGATCCTCGGCAATACAAACTTCACCGACCGATCCGAGTCCAGTCGCAGTGCCGGCCCAACGTTTAAGATCCTTTACAAACCAAACCCCACCGGTGCTCACACCTCAGCCCGATTCTAACTATTTGCATCAGTGATACGAATAAAGTGGTACTTACAGTTCAGATCCCTGGCCTTACGTCCGTTATCAAGCATAAACATTTACATCTCACTCCATCTGCATGTACAATGTTGCGCACGGTCATTCTTACATACTCAAAATTTCCGCTAACTTTGTTTTCATCTTTCCAATAAAGCTGCTTAATTGCAATCGCTGCAAGCATTTCTGCAAACGACTCAAATCGGTCACTCATCATCACCAGTAGCAACTCGGCTGCTCACCTATTCTCTGTCGTGCTAAATACGCAAACTAGCTTTCACTACGTTTGTTGTTCCTTAAAGCCGACCCGCATCAGGTCAGTTCTCAAAGACTTCACCCGTACACGGGGGTGTACTAAGGAGCAGCTTCAGTCTCTCCCAGGAATGCTCAATTTGCAGCAAGGATCATTCCCCAGGGTCGATCTTTTGTATCACGCCTCCTGGTCTTCCTCTCCCAGACACAGGACCCCGATCAGATCCTTAACTTAGACACCGCGGCAGTAGCAGACCTGTCAATATGGGAGGAGTTCCTTACTACGTGAAACAGTATCAACGTTATACCATCAATATCGCCCCCATCACCGCAGGTAGTGACAGATCCCGCAGCCTCCACAGGCTTCGCTGCAACTTTTGGCCACTATTGGTTTGCAGGACCATGGCCTCCAGAGACACTCTTAATTCCAGGGTTTACCCGGACTTCCTCCCTGTTCGAACAATACCAGATCGTGGCAGCCGCTCAGGCCCGTACAACTATCCCCACAGCACCAGTTAATGTCCACTACCCTAGCTAGTTCCCCATTTGGCCTTCTCCCCAGCCTGGTCTTTCAAGCAGCCTTCGACTCGGCCTACCATGGGTTCTTGCGGCCTAGCGATTTCACCCGCAGCTACCCCGCCGGCCAAGTTCTACGTAGACCTCACTTGGCTCGCTACCAAGATCGTTTCATCCTCCACCTGGCACTATCCAAAAGCCAGTGATCAGGCACCGGGTTAGACATTTACCTCTAAAACAAACAATGTCTGATGTGCAGTAACCATACTCGATCGCCTTCTGTCACTCCTACCTGAACAGTCAAACTCTTGTCCCCTACTACCTTTTCTAATCAAACCCTTGAGTGCCTGCCAGTTCATCAAACACATGAGAATACATCGGGGCACAACCAACCATAGGAAGTTGATCCAGGGTTCACCCGGGCGCCTCTCGGGGGATCAGGAAGGAATTTTCTCCCCTGCTGTAGCAATTGGCCTAGGCTCGGCTGGGGTTTTCGACTTCCTCTGGATCAACGGTGGGACGGTTAGGTCAATTTGGGTCCTGTCACCTTCACACTCACTCACTCTTCCACGCTACCTACACCTCAACCCCAGTCAGTGTTCCAGTCGCTCTTATCGTATTGGAGCGGCCTCGGCCACATCCCAGTGTGGGGTCCCAGGTCACGACAATTAAGAGACTTGACAGGTGGAAGTCTGCCTGCTTCGCCCAGCACATCCCCAATCCTCAGGTGGAAATGGCACAAGCATTCACCAAACTTGCTCAATGAATAAAGCTAAAACCAATAAAACTACACCCCTACCTGAATGTTTTTGCCCCCTTATTTTGGCATATCATCCATCAGATCAGGGCACACTTCAGGTCCATTTCATGTTGTAAGTCTTATGTTAAGTCTATCTATCTTGTTCATATCCGTATCGAATATAGGGCTTCAACCATAAGTAAGAAGGCCAGTATGCTGGCCTGAATTTATGGGAGGAGACCGGGGGGCTATTTAACCAGCCCACTCACCTGCAGTCTTCGTCGGTTTCCTGTGAGCGATAACCACCCTCTCATCCCCTTTTTTAGGGCATTTATAAAAATTAATTTCTCTCCACAAAATATTCATTCTAATCTTGGGTATGCCCCCTTATTTTGGCATACCGTTCATCAGATCAGGGCACACTTCAGGTCCATTTCATTTCGTATCGGATATAGGGCTTCAACCATAAATATATATGCTGTAACCACCCAGAAGAACACACTTCGCATCTTGGCATGAGTCGGGGCTGAGTGTCTTTTGCTAGCAAAAATAAAAAAGGTTTGTTTTTACTGAAAATCGGTTGTCCAGAGATACCACTGGTTTCCCAGAACTTAAAGAGATTCTTGCTGCAACAGTATGCAGCCAACACTTTTGGATATGTAGTGTTATTAAAATCAGCTTTTTTGCCTTGTTTACACTTGTATTTGTAAAATTACATGGCAGAGGTAGTGGAGGGGGGGGGAACATATTGCCGCAGTTGTGATGTTTTGCATCTCAGTGCAGCAAAAATTATCCCTGCTTTTACATTCAGCGAGCAGTACCGCCTGCTGAACGCGGCCTTTTTTTTAAAATTAAGGCTTGCACCTTGTACAGTATAGGATTTCATGTCATCTGTGTCCAGTCTTGCCACGAAGAGATAATCCACTTAAGAGAAGTCCTCTGACCGTTTTTATCTCACTGAAAAAAAATAAGACAGAGAAATAGGAGTATGTTTCTCCCCTTTGCTGTGAGTGACAGATGATTTACATATCTCATTCACGAGTGTGAGAGGCATTCTGTGTACATTCTGTGTACTTCAGATCCCCTCCTCCTTTCTTCTCCAGCTCTCCCAGGATTGGCTGCTCCACACCTCAGCATTATTGGGCATGCTGAAGTCATGTGGTGACTTTCCTGGGTTTTGACTGGATGTTAGTGACCATGGGGCATAATCCACAAGACCAGCAGAAGTTCAGTGTAAGAAATATTGATGCTTGGCCAAGGGAAGTGTAGAGGTGGGCGGGGAGTCTACTGACATCACGACTCCACCCACCGAGCTCCAGACAACAGACCCACACACAGAATCTGCAGTTTTTTAGGTCTCATAACAGACAGAGAGGAGACATTTGACAGGTAAGGATACATGCAGATCCATATAGATAACCACTGTGGCAGTAGTTTAAAAAATATGGGAGTCGGTTTACATCCACTTTAGGCTCAGTCTGCAATATTGATGGGGAGCCTTTGAGACTGGCTCCCAATCACATGAGCACCGTAACAGCCTATCACATTGGTCACATGATTAACCAATTCTTCCTGCCCCCTGGGTGTACATATCCTATTAAAGGGATGCCAGGGCTTTATGGGAAGGGGTTAAAATGGAAGCAATAAAAGCATGTAAGGTTCCATTCGCACTTGCCTACAAACTAAACCAGAGCAGTTTAATTTGTGGGTAGCGGTCTGCTTTGGGCTACAGTGATGCGCATTGCACAGCTCCCTTTTTTGTAAACTTTAAGTAAAGTGCACAAAGTGACACTTCACTTATGTGAATGCACAGCAGGGTGGTGTGTTGAGCTTGCTATGCGGTGAAATGTAGTGCCATCCAGTGAGGTGCGATGTAATGCAGACGTGCTGTATAATATTGCACCATACTGCACCGCACCTCCAGACTGTAGTATAGTGAGAACCGGGCACATAGAAAGCAAATGTTTTCTATGTGCCCTAGTGGTAGTCCACTGTGCAGCCCACCCCTGTATTTTTTCTCTCCTCTGAATGGAGAGAAAGGGGAGAAAGATATAAACAAACAAAAGTATGCAAAAAAATTAAATAATAATAATAATTGAAAAAAATAGCCAAATCAAGGCTTGATCTAGGCCAAGTCAGGGTTAGTGTTATGCGGCGTACACACGATCATTTTTCATGCTGTTAAAAATGCCATTTTTATAAATGGGCATTAAAACCGATCGTGTGTATGCTCCAGAGCATTTTTAACGACGTAAAAAACGGGCATTAAAAATTTCGAACATGCTCTATTTTTTCACGTCGTTTTTCATGTCGTTTTTTTTTAACGACGTGAAAAACGATAGTGTGTATGCTTTCACGAGGAGAAAAAAAACGCGCATGCTCAGAATCAAGTATGAGACGGGAGCGCACGTTTTGGTAAAGCTAGCGTTGGAAATGGAGATGGCACATTCGTCACGGTGGAATTAATAGCATTGTTTTAATGCTGCGCATTCCGTTCTTCTTTTGATAATGCTTAAATAATTACCTTCTTTTGCTAATGACATTGAGAGTTATGCCAAACTTGTTTCTTAAGTAATTCCTAATTGATCTAATGATTGTAAAATATTCTTTTGAAGCCACATCTCCCTCATGAATTCATAAATAAATGTAAAGATCACAATTATTTTTCTTGATATTTTTTGTGTTTTTTTATTTTATTTTAGTAATTAATTTAGCTTTATTTATTTTTTTGGGCTACTTTGATATATGTAGGCTTTTTTTAATTTATTTTTTTATTTTTAGATTTTGCTTAAATTATTGGTGTGTAAAGTTACCACACCAACCTTCAAAATTTGTCTCATTTTGCCTCAAGGAGGTTTGTGTCCCTTGTTAATAACAATAATTTTATTTGAAATGTCCCTGCCTACTCCCTAGCAAAGTCTCTTTTGAAATACAAATCACATAGTCAAGTATTTAAAGCCAAAAAAAAGAATCCTTTATTTAGGTACATTACAAATTAAAGGTGAAGGCAGCACTGGAGAGCCTGCTTGCATTTGTGCATCCTTTGGACCCCACAACAACCATCCAAGATGTCAAAACCAAACTATTTAATAAAAAAAAAAAGGAGCCCAATCTTGGCTTGAACTCCCAGAGGTCAGGAACAGCAGCAGATAAGTCATATATGTCCCCAGTCTGTGGTACTACAGCAGGCATTATTTTTTCCTCTTCCTTGTAGCCTTCTCTGCAGCCTTCCCTGCAGCCTTCCCTGCAGCATTTGTTGCTTGCTTCCTCGGAGGCAGGGGATCAGGAGGAGAGGAGGTGGCAGGAGGAGTAATAGGAGGAGGAGGAGGAGGTGGAGGAGTAGGGACAACCTCAGTGATGTCGGTGAACTTGGTCAGTTCACCGAGCAACCCCTTGTTAATGACCTTCAGCAAAAGATTCTCACTATATAGCTTTTGCCGCAAGTCCATTTGGCCTAACTTATGGGCCAGGACTGCGGCAAAGCCCTCCTCAGCAGAGGGTGCCTCTCTGAGGGCCACAGTAGCCTCTTTTAGGAAGGCTCTTGTTTCCTCCTCCACCTGCCTAGCTATCCTTGGCCCTCATTGTTTCAATATCAGGGGAGGCATCTGGGCTCTTGTGCTGGGCCCAGCCTCCTCCTGTGTGCCACTGGGCCCTGCCTCCTCCTGGTCCCCAACATCACCCTCTTCCTGGCTCTGCTCTGGCTGTAAAAAAAGAAAGGGACATTCTTTAATTTTTGCCACCATCAATCACACACATTGTTCACCTCCAGACATTTTTTAATTGAATGTCAAAAGTTATTAAATTTGCATAGATTCCGCCTCCTGATATTGTTGCCTTGTCCCCATCAAATTTGACCACTACTGTATCTTGCTCTTTAAATCCTAATTTTTTATAACATTAAATACCTAACAATACTAACATCAATTTAAAATCATCACTTTTGTAACATATAAATGTAGATATCAATACTTTACCTGGCTCCATATATCCAAATCTGCCTCCTCAAGGACCTCATCTTCATCCTCAGAGGAAGCCAGAGCAGGGTTGCTAGGAAGGCTGGAGGGCTGGCTGCAAGGAAGGCTGGAGGGCTGGCTGCAAGGAAGGCTGGAAGGCTGGCTACAAGGAAGGCTGGATTGACCTCTGGGGGAAAGGGTGGACAGAGATTCCGCACTTCCAGCTGGTCATCCAGGAAAGATAACTTGCTGTAGTACCACAGACTGGGTTTATAAACCTTATCTGCTGCAGCACCTGACCTCTGGGACTTCAGGACCATATTCCTCTGGGTCCTGTATGTCCCCCTGATGGTAGCAATTTTGGTTTTCACATCTTGGAGAGTTGTTGTGGGTATCTGTGTTTGCACAAATGCAAGCAGGCTCTCCAGTGCTGCTGTCCTGGCCACTTTATTTTTATTTCCACCACTTTTTGTCTGCCAAAGGATAGGGAGTTCTTTCCATTTATCAATGAACTCCCTCATAAACTCTGGGTTTTTGAAACTATTCATTCTCTCTGTAAAATCAAGAAACAAGAAAATACATATGTTTCAGGCAACATTCATCAAATCAGCATTTTCGACAGATTTTCAAACCCCAAATCTCCTCCTCTGATGAAACCCAAATCCTTAAAATGTTATGTACCTTGGTCAACACGTTCGTTGCTAACTCCCTCTCCCGCCAAATGAACGTATTTTCGACACATGGATCTTCACTTGATATACACTGCGCATGCGTGAAACTCTGCACGCTTTCCCCGCCCCTGACGTTCGATATTGTACTTTCCCCGCCCCTTCTCACTCGTCGTAGTGCTTAACAACATGGCGGAGACACAGGTGGCTGAGATTACCTCTACAGAGGAGGAAATTCCAGAGGAGCCCAAATCCCGATCCAGGAGATATAAGGCATCCAACATGTCATTCGAGGAAATGGTGGAGATGGTCGCCATTTTGAGGAGGGAGGATTATGATGCCAAGCATGGGCCGTATAAAAGGCCTAATCTTGTCAAGACAAAAATTATGGGCAAAGTGGTCAAAACTCTTCACCAAAAATTCGGGGTGTGCAGAACGAAGGAACAGCTCAGAAAACGATGGTCTGATCTGAAGTTGCGGGAGCCCGACCAATACAAAAGAATCAAGAAAGTTATAGGAAAAAGTAGGTACTTTTTCTTCATTTTCCCTGCTAAAGATTATTACTTGTATTAAGTCGTGTATATTTGACTTTGATATAGTACAGTGAAAGATACCAACTTTCATGTTCGTCCGCACAGTAAACGGACGTAGTAAACCTCTTTCTCCGTACAGTTCCTAAAACGATGTTTTTGGATCATCCAGTGTGAACACCCAAATTTTTTTTTTTTTTTGGGGGAGCAAATTTGGTAAACAATTTGCTTTATTTTTATAATCCAAATGACATTTAAAAAAAAAAAAAGGGTATGCATTGTAATGTTAAGGGAGAGAATGTTCAGCAGCTGCTTAAACATCTGAACGCAGTAGTACAAGTGTGGGACAAAACCCCTAAATTTTTAGGGTGTCACACACAGGTGATCCTGTGTATATACTTTGGGGTGTTACATTGTGTCAAACTTTGTTTCAAAAAGTATATGCTCTGGTTTTGGCTATGTATCCAATCATGTGTTCCGGTTGTCACTGGGGGTACATTTAAAAATGGACCACACTTCCAAATAATCTTTACAAATCTATTTTTCATGCTTTTTTGTGGCCAAAAAATTATTAGTTACTAATGAAACTATACCTTTTATTGCAATCTCCATAGGGCTTCAAAAAGCTACGTCAGATGAGCCTAAAAATCCAACACCTTCAACAATACCCCCAGAACCACATGATGGAGAGGAACGTGAAGTTGTGGAAGTGGAAAGTGGCACCACAACAGGTCAGTGTCCAACCAGACAGATGCAGGTTAATAGATGTAGGCCTACATATTCTATACTACATGATTTTTTTTAATTTAGGTGCAATTCTGGCCGGAGACCCCGAAAAGTTTACACATCACAGTGCCCAGATCCTGATCCAATACCTCATGGTCTGCTGTTGTGACCTTGAAAAAATAAAGGGAGACTTGATAGAGATCAGGCAAAATACCAAGCGGGTTGAGGAAAAGCTACAAAATATCATGGCTGTGCTTGGGCGTGTATAATGTTTGAACACAAAATAACGTTGAACTTGCTGTGTTTTGGCAGGTTTGTTTTTCTTTTAAGCTTTAATGAATAGTACATGTTTACATTTTCACGATATTTTTTTTGATATTTTTTTTATGCATGGCTGTTCATGCGTTTTAACCCCAAAAATATTTTTAGGACATCTACATTTAAAAGGAAGTTTCCTCCAAAAAAATTAAAAAAGGTATTTTCTTAACAAGAATTTGTGGCTTCATTATGTAAATGTTGTGCAAAGTGAACTAATCAATGTTTTGTGTTTACACTGACAATGAAGGCTAATTAAGAATGCAAAATACACATGGCACTACAAGTGCACTAGGTAAACCTACAAGAAACCTAAAAGAATATTAAATGAAAACACAAAAACAATATTTTCTCAAAAAAAGGTTTTATTTTTACAAATAATAATGTTAAAATTCATCAGGCATATCAATGGCCCCCTAACCCACAAAATAATCGACATATTGTTGACGGACCTCACGTCCGGTTTGGGGGGCCAAGCCTGGACGGCCAGCTTCCAGGGCCACTAAATTTTCAGCTTCCAATAATGAGGCCTCAGGCCCAGTCAAAGTCATATAATTGGTTGAATGCACCCTGAGAAAATTATGGAGCACACAACAAGCCATTACAACATGGTTCCATTTGTAAGGGGCAAGGTGGATGGAGGTGAGGAACAGGCGGATAGTTGAACACCCTCCTCTCAGGGGTGAGGGTGCGTTGCGGGAATGGCCTCATCAAATGGGGACCCAGGCCAAATGCCTCATCCGCCACAAAGACAAATGGGAGTCCCTCCACATTCTGCTCCGCTGGTGGCAAGGCCAGCTGATCCAAAAGGAGCCGTTCCCCAAACTCCGTCTGTGCAAAGACTCCTCCATCAGACATCCTGCCATTCTTGCCAACGTCCACATAGAGGAATTTGTAGCTGGCTGACACCACTGCCATCATGATGATGCTGTGGAACCCCTTATAATTATAATAAAAGGATCCCGAATGGGGTGGTGGGACAACCCGAACATGTTTGCCGTCGATGGCCCCTCCACAGTTCGGAAAGTTCCATCGTTGGGCAAACTCAGATGCCACATTCTGCCATTCATGTGGCGTAGAAGGGAACTGTGGAATTAAATTAAAAATAAATTAATACTTTGAGACAGAAACATTGAAAGCAGATTTAAGAAAACCATTCATGGCCAACATTGGGAGAAACCGAAAAATTAAAACATTATGAGTAAGCAACAACAAACCAAAAACAAACCCAAAATAAAAACTGGGGGGGGGTTGAAGATAAGTTGGGGAGATCACAAATGAAGGCTGTAGCACGCTGTATGAATTTTTAAAAAATGTAACATTCCTAGGCAATCTTTAGGGTGCGTTTAGGGTAAAGCACTACGATGGAGCATAGATTAAAATACATGGAAATGACTAGGCAAGGTGGGTATGGCCCCAGGATAGCATGCTGGAGAGGTTAGGTAAGGCAAATTTAAATGTAGGCCTAATAAAAACATTCCCAAAAATAAATAACCATGTGGAGAAAGGGGACATTCCCTGCAGCTAAGAATCATGGGAATTAGGGACTGCTAATAAACCCCCAAAAAAATATTAACAAAGAAATACATACAATGTGAGGTTTGAAATAAGAACACTTACCTTAATATAGTCCTCCTGCAAAACTTGAAGGATGGCAGAACACGTCTCTGGTATAATGATACCCAGAGCCTGGGGGGATAATGCCTGTGGAGAACTTTAGGTCCTGCAGGCTTCTCCCAGTCGCCAGGTATCGCAACGTGGCAATGAGCCTCTGCTCAGCACTGATGGCTTCACGCATAACGGTGTCCTGCCTGGTAATGTAGGGGGACACCAAAGCCAACAGATGCTGAAATACGGGGTCAGATCTCCTGAGAAAATTCCTGTAGTCCTCAGGATTATTCTCCCTGATCTCCCGCAACAAAGGCATATGACAGAACTGGTGCCGCTGGAGCAACCAATTCTTGGTCCATGAACTCCTCCTCACCCTGTTCATGGCCTGGAGTCGGGATACAGCATGAACCCCTGCACCAACTACAGCATGAACTTTACGACGAGTACGTAGCCGCAACATGGCTAGATAACGGTCGGCAGCTCAGAACGAACTAGAAGAATGAACGGAAGAACAGCAAGGCCTATGAAGAACAAGCTGAAAAACAGGAATGAGCAGACAAGAACGGACTGAATAAACAGATACGAACTGACTACAAGCACTGCAAGACAGATACGAACCCACAGGCACAAACTGAACTCCACAAAATGATCTTCAAAGCACGAAGACTGAAAAGCGCGAATCGTCTCTCACCAAACTTTTACTAACACGCGGTAACACGAAATTAGCAAAAGCGTCCCAAAGGGTGGCGTCATTAGAACGGAACTTCCCCTTTATAGTGCCGTTGTACATGTTGTACGTCACTGCGCTTTGCTTGAACGTTTTTTAAAATGATCGTGTGTACGCAAGACAGGCTTGAGAGGAAACATGAAAAAAAACGACGTGAAAAACGTCGGGTTAAAAAATGGCATGAAAAACGATCGTGTGTACGCCGCATTAGAATCAAATATCAAGGTAAGGATCAACAGTCAGGATCAAAAGGTGCGTTCAAAGGTCAGGGTCAGTTTTTTGGGTAGGATGTAAAAAAAAAAAGCAAAATGCACACTATTGTTTCTGGGGCCTACTACGGGTACAAACAACAAATCACATACACATGGGTTGCGTTCGTCAGGAGCAGGAGCATTTATTTTGTGTTGTTCTCTGGTAAGTTATGGTAATAGCAAGAATATGCAGCTAAATTTGAAAAAGTGTTTTTTTTTTTTTTTTTTTTTACTATTTTGTCCAGTTTTTCTTTGATAATAAAACAAAATCAGGAGATATCCGTTACCATTTACCAACAAAAGAAAGTCTAATTGGTCCTGGAAAAAACAAGGTATAATTAACCTGGATATACAAAGGAGTCGTGATGATATGTATGGGTTTACTAACACATGTCAGAGTTGCAAAATTGTCTTCAGGCGTTAGGATTTGTTTTAACCTCCATCACAAAGGGGTTAAAATACCAGTTTTCCATTCCCGCTTCCCACTACAACACTTCTAAAGAGATAGAGTTTCCAGAATTGAGAGTTTTTTGTTCTACAATAAGATTCTCACTCCTATTTTTACTGTAAAGCATTAAGGCTTGGAATGTATAGACATTTTCCCCCGAGACGTTATTTCTCTTTCACTTTTCTCAAATAACAAAGTAATTGTATCACGGAGTAATCGTAGCTCTCTAGTTAGTAGCACTCTGATGGAATAGTAATATACAGTACAGCGTATTTTCCATCAGGTCAGTGGTTTCAGCGATTTTCCAGGGAAATAAAACATTTGAAGGGTGAATAAACATATCAGGTAAACACAATGGAAATAATGTATCCGATCGAAAAGATCTTTGCCAGCGGAATCACAAAGTGATACATAAGGTGACTCGGCAAACAGGCTCACTGTTAGAGAAAACCATATTGTTTTAAAATTTTGTGAAGTTTATCAAGTTTTGATTAGTATCTTTTTTCATTGTTTATATAAACTTTTTAATTTGGATATTCATATTAAATCAGGATGCTTCTATGTCACTCATTTAAAAAAAACAAAAAAACTAAAACCTCATAATAACTTTTTGACTCTCTCAGTACCACTGAAAGTCCATAGATAGCTGTATGTGTAGAAAACTTTTCTTTTCTTTGGCGTTTCTTATTGTCTTTTCATTTGGTGATTTGGCCAGTAACACACCACTTGTCTTAGGGTGGTTACTCTCACTCTTCCACTGTATATCTATGTAGGAGCAGCTTAGCCACCCATGTACAGAAGCCCTGTCAACCTGTGGAGGTGGTAGCGTTGGATTGATTAATGGATCTAAATGGACTTTACATAAGTGGTTAACACATGATTAAAGCCTAACACCAGGTGAGGACCCATTCACACTCAGGCTGGGTTCACACTTGTGCCACACGACAGCCGTCCTTCTTTGGATCCGACTTTGCCCTGTGACATGAAGCCGACATATGTCCGACTTTCAATGAACGGGGATCCGACTTGGATCCCCGCCAATACCAGGCACTGTGTTTGGTATGAATCTTGAGGGGGAACTCCACACCAAATTTTAAATAAAAAACCGGCATGGGTTCCCCCTCCAAGAGCATACTAGGCCCTTGGGTCTGATATGGATTTTAAGGGGAACCCCCTACGCCAAAAAAACAGCGTGGGGGTCCCCCCAAAATCCAAACTAGACCCTTATCCGAGCACGCAACCTGGCAGGCCGCATGGGAAGAGGGGAGCACGAGAGAGCGGCCCCCCCTCCCTACTGAACCATACCAGGCCGCATGCCCTCAACATGGGGGGTTTGGTGCTTTAGGGCAGGGGGGCGACCTGCGGCCCCCCCACCCCAAAGCACCCTGCCCCCATGTTGATGAGGACAGGGCCTCTTCCCGACAACCCTGGCCGTTGGTTGTCGGGGTCTGCGGGCGGGGGGCTTATCGGAATCTGGGAGCCCCCTTTAATAAGGGGGCCCCCAGATCCCGGCCCTCCACCCTATGTGAATGAGTATGGGGTACATTGTACCCCTACCCCTTCACGTGGTGGAAAAAAATGTCAATAAAAAAAACACACACAGGTTTTTAAAGTAATTTATTACACAGCTCCGGGGGTCTTCTTCAGACTCCGGGGGTCTCTTCTGTCTTCGGGGGTCTCCGCGCTCTCCGGTTCTTCCTTCCTTCTGCCGGGCCTCCGCTATCTTCTTCCAGCTCTTTTGCTAGTGGGGCTCGGTCTTCTCCGTCGCCTTCTTCCCTCGTTTTCCGTTTCTTTCTTTCTTCCTTCTGCCGGCCCCTCCACTATCTTCTTCCAGCTCTTTTGCTAGTGGAGGGGCCGGTCTTCCCGCCGCCGTCTTCTTCCCTCTTCTCCTTCTCGATGTTGACACGTCGCTTCCTCCTGCTGTAATGCTGGCTGTTCGCTCCGCAGCGATTTATATAGGCTTCTCATGACGTCACAGTCACATGCTCCCATGACGTCACAGTCACATGCCACCCGGAGAAGGTGACTGTGACGTCATGAGAAGCCTATGAGAAGTCTATATAAATCGATGCGGAGCGAACAGCCAGCATTACAGCGGGAGGAAGCGACATGTCAACATCGAGAAGAGGGAAGAAGACGGCGACGGGAAGACCGGCCCCTCCACTAGCAAAAGAGCTGGAAGAAGATAGTGGAGGGGCCGGCAGAAGGAAGAAAGAAAGAACCGAAGAGCGAGGGAAGAAGGCGACAGAGAAGACCGGGCCCCGCTAGCAAAAGAGCTGGAAGAAGATAGCGAAGACCCGGCAGAAGGAAGGAAGAACCGGAGAGCGCGGAGACAACACCGGAGACCCCCGAAGATGGAAGAGACCCCCGGAGTCGGAAGAAGACCCCTGGAGCTGTGTAATAAATTACTTTAAAAACCTGTGTGTGTTTTTTTTATTGACATTTTTTTCCACCAGGTGAAGGAGTAGGGGTACGATGTACCCCATACTCATTCACATAGGGTGGGGGGCCCCTTATTAAAGGGGGCTCCCAGATTCCGATAAGCCCCCGCACGCAGACCCCGACAACCAACGGCCAGGGTTGTCGGGAAGAGGCCCTGTCCTCATCAACATGGGGGCAGGGTGCTTTGGGGTGGGGGGGCCGCAGGTCGCCCCCCTGTCCCAAAGCACCAAACCCCCCATGTTGAGGGCATGCGGCCTGGTACGGTTCAGGAGGGAGGGGGGCCACTCTCTCGACTCCCCCTCTTCCCCTGCGGCCTGCCAGGTTGCGTGCTCGGATAAGGGTCTGGTTTGGATTTTGGGGGGGACCCCCAAGCCGTTTTTTTGGCGTAGGGGGTTCCCCTTAAAATCCATAACAGACCCAAGGGCCTGGTATGCTCTTGGAGGGGGAACCCATGCCGGTTTTTTATTTAAAATTTGGCATGGAGTTCCCCCTCAAGAGCAGCAGAGCACAAGTCGCATGCCAAAGTCGGATCATGCAAGACTGCGGTCCGACTTTGATCCGACTTCAATGATAGTCAATGGGCTGAAGTCGGAACAAAGTCGGACCAAAGTAGTACAGGGAGCATTTTCAAAGTCGGACTGACATGTGTCGGACCAGTTAAGACGGCTCTCATAGGGAAACATTGATTTTCACACGTCATGCGACATGAGCTCCCAATGTGAAGCCGGCCTAAAGCGTTCTATTATGTATTAAATCATTTCACATCCCTTTTATCCCTAGTGCTTTGTCCAGTGCCCTGCATGCAGTTTTATATTATATATACTGTTCTTTCTGCCTGGAAACTTGAGATTGTCCATGGCAACCTAAAAGTGTCCCTTTACGTCAAAAGTGGTTTTAGACCAGCTAGAAAACAGCGATAGTAAATTAGAATCACTATTTTTATTTGGGGAGGGGGGGCAGGGGGTGGTCACATAAGGGTTCACAAAATGAGATCACTGGGTTAAGAAGGGGGGAATGTAGGAGACCGAGATCAATGGTCTCCCACTCCCCCCCCTTTTTTTTTCTCTCTCCCTCCCATCTAGGACTGGAGACAGAAATTATAATGCTCTGAGATATATATGAGTATATGAGTAAATGTATATATATGAGTGGAAACAATACATTGTATATAAATTCAGGCTAAAGAAGGGTTTCCCCCCTCCCCTTCCCCCCCTTTTTTTGTGGAACCCTTTTCATCAGAATGCTAAAATGTGTTATAGTAGATTAAGTGTATAATAAAAATTTGTATTAAGCATTATAAATACTTAAGTATAAGCTGATGAGTTGATGGGCCGATGTAAAGTATATATCTACAGACATGGCGGCTGTTTTTCTTTTACAGGTTTTTTTTACCCCTTTTTCATTTTGCTCTTCAGGAGGAGCTGGAGGAGGGATCTCCCTCTCTTTGGTCATGCTTAATCATTTCCCCCAAATAGGCCAGCACTCACAGGGTAAATACGGAGCAGATTGAGTGCATAAAGCAAATTTGCTTTGATACCACTTGTTGAGGCTGTAATTTACCAGCCACCGCAAGAGGATATAATTAGGTGTTTGTGTATGTCTTGAAGTTTGGTGGGTTTTTTTTTCTTTTTTTGGATTTATTTATTTATTCATTTTTCTCCCTTTTTTTTCCCCCCTCTTCTTCCCTCTCTCTCTCCCCCTCTCCATTTACGTCCATTTGTGCCCCAGTTCTCTCCTTACCCCCGTGGATTTGACTAAATAAATTGGGAATGGACTCTCTAACTATATTCTCCCTCGATGTCACGGGATTGAACATACCCGAAAAGTGACATATACTACTTCAGGACCTGAAAAGGTCAAGGGTAGACATAGCATTCTTACAAGAAACACATTTTAGGGACAACAGCTTGCCCTTGCTTAAAATAGGGATTTTCTGTTGGTATACCATGCCACTAACCCAGTTGCTAAGTCAAGGGGGTATCTATCCTTATTTCAAGGAGGATCCCCTGGGTATATATGGACTCCCTAGTCGATACTGGGGGTCAATACCTATTTCTCAAAGGCAAGATTAAAGAGATTGAGGTAACGTTGGTTTCCTTCTATACCCCCAATACACAACAAGACCTATTTTTTAGAAATACTCTAGATAAACTTGAGGAGTTTAGGGAGGGTCAGATGATCCTAGGAGGAGACCTGAATATGCCCTTGATACCTGGGGAAGATACTTCCTTAGGTATCTCGTCAGTATTACCGAGTTTAAGGAAACGGATGGCGCTGACACTTTAGGGAGCAAGATTGGTGGATGTGTGGCGCTTACTACACTCGGGGGAGAGGGTTTCTTCATACTACTCGCCATCACACAAGTCATATTCACGGATTGACCTGTTCCTTATCCCTCACTGCCAACTACATTCAGTGGCAGAAGCTACTATTGGGGCAATTACTTGGTCCGATCATGCATTAATTATTTTGAAGTATAATATGACGGGGAGTCGAGGTCTTAGCCCAGCGATATGGAGATTTAACAAAAGTTTGTTACAAGACCCGGTGACGATGGAGGAGGTTCTTAACCTGGAAATAGCATGTCACCTCTTTAACGATGCTCCCGAATGTGCTCCCGGAGTGATCTGGGAAGCCCATAAGGCAGTGATGCGGGAATACTGATAAAGCACGGGGCCAGGATTAAGCGAGAAAGGGAAGCAAAGTTAACACTTTTGTTAAGAAATATATATCAACTAGAGTCACTGCACAAACATGCTCCCACCTCAGATGTGGAACGGGACCTCCTAACTGCTCGCAGACAGGTTACGGAACTACTTATGAACAAAGCAAAAAGGGCAATACAGATTGGGCGCAAACATGTTTACGAGTCTGACAGCAAATGTGGCAAACTATTGGCTAGAACTTTGAAGGAACAATAGGCGATGACCTATGTACCAACGATTACAGGGGAGGAAGGGGAAAATATTACAATGCCTAAACAAATTGCTCAAAGATTTGGAGAATACTATTCTTCCCTTTATAATATACAACTAGACCCCCCATCACAGGCAGGAATAGACAGTTATTTGGCGTCATCTGGAATGCCCGGTCTAACGTCTATAGCACAACAGGAATTGGAGGCACCAATCACACTTGAGGAGGTACAGGAAGCAGTGAAGGGTGCGAAGGCGGGGAAGGCACCGGGCCCAGATGGCTTTACAGCTCATTCTTATAAACATTTCCTGCCTATATTAGGACCATATCTGGTGAGGATGTACTACAGTATGAGTGACCGGAGTCCATTTTCATCTGAGTCTCTTAAAGCCCTTATTACGGTGATCCCTAAAGAGGGAAAATATCCCACATTATGTGGAAGTTACAGGCCAATATCCCTCCTAAATGCAGATTTAAAATTTTTTGCAAAAATTCTTGCAACCAGGCTGCAGCGACAATTGCCCTCTCTGATTCATCTGGATCAAGTAGGGTTTGTCCCGACAAGAGAAACACGGGACAATACCACTAAAGTCTTAAACTTAATACACGTAGCTAATTTATCTAAGCTCCCGTGTGTGTTTCTGGGGACAGACGCAGAGAAGGCATTTAAACGGGTTAATTGGCAGTTTATTTTTTCGGTTATGCGATATAAAAGGGTGGGAGAAAATATGCTCCGATGGATTTTAAGTATCTATGCTCAACCTAGTGCTCAGGTAAAGGTAAATCGAGTTCTCTCCCCATCTTTTGGGACCACCAATGGGACCAGGCAGGGCTGCCCATTGTCACCCCTCCTTTTCTCACTCTCCCTAGAACCTTTCCTTTGTAGGATCCGACTAAATCAGGATATCCAGGGATTGACAGTGGAAGGAACTCAATATAAGATCTCAGCTTATGCCGATGATATGCTCTTTTCACTGGCTAACCCAATGATATCCCTCCCTAATCTATACACTGTAATGGAGAGATATGGCACTCTATCATATCTTAAGATTAACTTAACTAAGTCAGAGGCCATGGGAATTGCAATGTCTAAAGATATGCTGGGATCATTGAAATCCAATTAGAAATTTAAATGGACGGATCATGCTTTGAATTATTTGGGAACAAAGATCTCAGCAGACCTTTCACATACTTTCGATCTTAAAGGGGTTGTAAAGGTTTGTTTTTTATTTTCTAAATAGGTTTCTTTAAGCTGGTGCATTGTTGGTTCACTTACCTTTTCCTTAGATTTCCCTTCTAAATATTTTGTTTTCTTTGTTTTCTTTGTCTGAATTTCTCACTTCCTGTTCCTCCTCAGTAAGCTGTTCAGTAAGCTGTTCTGGCTGACTCCACACCACTCGGATGATGGTGTGAAGTTTAGTGAGGAGAAACAGGAAGTGAGAAATTCAGACAAAGAAAAAAAACATTTAGAAGGTAAATCAAAGGAAAAGGTAAGTGAACCAACAATGCACTAGCTTAAAGGAACCTATTTAGAAAATAAAAAACGAACCTTTACAACCCCTTTAACTTTCCACCACTTCTACAAAGGGTTCGGGGTCTCTTGGATAGGTGGCACAAGGGATTCCATTCTTGGCTTGGAAGAGGAAATATACTCAAAATGAACATTTTACCAAAGTTTTTATATTTATTTCAGGCATTACCCATTGCTATCCCTAGGCATTATTTTAAACAGATCGATACACTCTTTACCGGATTTATCTGGGCACAAAAAAAAACAAGTATCAGAAGACCCTTGTTAACTCTCCCCAAGCAATATGGTGGATTGGCTATACCTGACGTATATAAATACTACCAAGCAGCCATATTGAGTCAAATAATCGACTGGTGCCGACATAGAGACCTAAAGACTTGGCCTAATTTGGAACAAGCACAGAGTAAAGCTTTATTACATAGAGCACCTTGGTGCTTTAGAGAACTTCCGTCCACGGTCAAGAGTAGACACATCCACTAATAGGCCCGACGATAAGAATGTGCCATGGACTTATTTCTAAAGGGAAGTTATCAACACTAGAGTCCCCATTATTCCCCATTTTGGGGAATCCACAATTTTCACTAGGACTGAGGAAAGAATCCTTTGGGGTACTATTAGAAAAGGGGCTATACCAGGCCTCCCATTTCCTAGAAAGAGGATCATGGCCCAACTGGAAAACATTAACATCTAGTTCTAACCTATACCAACTAGACTTCTGGCAGGCGGCGCAATTGAGACATTTTCTGCAGTCTTTACTTCGACCCCATAACTTCAAGCGGACGTTAACGATATTTGAAGAATATTGTAATGAGAAAGGATTACTTCCTCATGTTCTCTCTAAGATGTATGATCTGTTGATCAGACCACCAGAGGATTTCCAATTGCCATTTTTATATAAATGGGAACTGGAACTAGGTACAACTTTTTCAGAGGAACAACGTACCAGTATAATAAATAATATATTTGAATCTTCAATGTGTACGAGGATACAGGAAACAAATTATAAAATTGTTTCTCAGTGGTACCGAACCCCTGTTCTTCTTCACAGATGCGGCCAAAGCATGTATACCTGGCACTTGGAAGCAAAGGCAACCCCCATCAATAGGTCTTTGGCTTAAGAAAGTAGAGGAAATGAATTAAATGGAAGAACTGATATGGACAGCACGACAGAAAAGAGAGACCTATCGGAAAACATTAAGTCAAAGGAGGGGGGGTGCTTATGGGAGCAGTATAGAGGAGTATTATATTCTTGACAAAGGGGGTCGGAGAGGAAAAGGGGGGACGCTGTGGAGTGGGAAGGGAGGGGGGTTCCCTGTGAATATTTTTTTTCTCTTTTTTTTTTCTCTGGTTTTTGTTCTGGTTGTTGGGTTGTGTGGTGTCCTTTGTTGTCTTGTCTCGTCGCGTGTTTGGTGGTGGGAGGGAGGGACAGAGACAGATACTGTATTAAGAATACTGGACTAGACTGAGTCTATAAATGCATGACCAAATGGAGATGGAAACTTGGAGAGATAAATAAGTGTTTTTTTTTGTGATCATGTATGTAAATTCTGAAATGTGACCACTATCTTGATGGAGGAATAAGTTAATTATGGTACTATGCTATTTTGATGATGTACGGAAGATGTCTTGAGACTCACCTTCCTTTTTTGTTTTGTTGAAATAAAGAAAAGATGTAAATTAGAATCACTTGTAGAATTCAGCTATAGTGAATTGTGGGGATATTCATTTTATTATTATTATATTATTATTTTTTATAATTATTTATAGTTATTTATTATATTATAATTTATGATTTCGTGTTTCAAACTTTATCATACTCGGGATGTCCAGTAGACTCTTGGTTTAACAGATTTAAGTGTGTTATTACTAAGAATTGGATTTACATGGCTGAAGATGCAAATTGTTGTCAAATAGGGATGGTAAACCAGTTGTACCCTGTGTCCAAAATGTGCATCTCCCAGACTTCAAAATGATGTCCTTTTCCTTACTTCCTTTGTTTACCGGTGCCTTTTTTTCTATTTCAGACATATGTTAAAATGCAAATCAGCACTCCACAGAAACTGCTCTTTTAAAACTCACAAATGACTTACTAACAGCAAATACCAATGGACGCTATTCTGTACTCCTACTTCTGGACCTTTCCACTGCCTTTAATACAGTTTACCACCCCCTCCTCCTCAAAATACGTTACTCCTTTGGTCTTTGTGACTGTCCTGTTCGCTGACTCTCCTCCTACCTATCCCACCGCACCTTCAGTGTTACCTGCAATTCTTCTTCCTCTGCTCCTTTTCCTTTCTCCGTTGGGGTCCTCCAAGGTTCTGTTCTTGGATCTCTCCTATTTTCAATCTACACCTCCTCCCTGGGACAGCTGATAGCCTCCCATGGCTTTCAATATCATTTCTACGCTGATAACACCCAAATCTATCTCTCCACCCCTCAGCTCACTCCATCAGTCTCCTCACGCATCAAAATTTATATAATTTTATATCTGTCTGGATGTCGCACCACTTCCTCAAACGTAATTTGTTCAAAACCAAGCTCATAATATTTCCTCTCACTGAATTTTCTGTCAAGAGCAATGGCACAACCATCAACCCATCCCCGCATGCTAGGGTGCTAGGTGTTATCTTGGAATCTGAATTCCTTTTGGCCCCACATCCAATCATTTTCCAAAGCTTGCCACCTCAACCTCCACAACATCTCCAAAATACGTCCCTTCCTAACCAATGAAACCACAAAGCTCCTAATTCATTGCCTGGTTATCGATCACCTCGACTACTGCAACTCCCTTCTCATTGGCTTACCTTTAAATAGGCTATCCCACCTTCAGTCCATGAAGAATGCTGCTGCCAGATTAGTCCACCTTACAAACCACTCAGCGTCTGCCACCCCTCTCTGCCAATTGGCTGCCACCCACCCAACAAACTAAATTCAAAATACTACCAACAACTTACAAAGTCATCCACAACTCTGCCCCCAGCTACATCACTAACCTAGTCTCTAAATACCAACCACATTGTCCTCTTTGCTCCTCCCAAGACCCCCTGCTCTCTAGTTTCCTTATCACCTCTTCCCATACTCATCTCCAGGACTTCTCCCAAGCATCTCACATCCTCTGGAATTCCCTACCCCAATCTGTTTGACTATCTCCAGCTCTATCCACTTTTAGGCAATCCCTGAAAACATTTCTCTTCAGAGAAGCCTATCCTGCCTCCCCCTCAAAACTGTACTTTTGTTTTCTTCATCAGACATCAGCTCATCCCCCACAGTTATTACCATTTGTATTACTTGACCCTCCCTCTTAGATTGTAAGATCTAACAAGCAGGGCCCTCTGATTCCTCCTATATTGAATTGTATTGTAACCGTACTGTCTACCCTAACATTGTAAAGGGCTACGCAAACTGTTGGCGCTATAGAAATCCTGTAGTATAATAATAATAATAATAATAATAATAATAGTAGTATAGTTTGGTTGTGGTAATTTTGCAATGCTGTTATTAGTGTACATGTTTATCAAACACAAATTTTCAGGTAAAAATATACAAAAATCTTTTTTTGTGCACACAAACACAAAATATAAAAAAAAAATTGTAAAATATAAAAAATATATTTGTGGCAAGTAAATAGATATCCAGCATGCCAAGTCTTAAATTTATGTATGAAAGACAAAAACAGAGAACATTTCATAGCTCAACCCACCAACCAGTCTGATGACCAACCGAATTAACCTGTCCAACAGTCTGCATTAAAAACAGGGGTTTAGTTAGCATGCATTTGCAAACGCATGAATAAATTGCAAGGCCTCTTCACGGCACCCTGTGTATGCTTGCAGTCCTAACGCTGCTGAGTTTATGAGCATCTCCACAGTGGAAGCACATGCATTCTAATGGCTAGATAAGGGGCAGGTGGGCCTGGAGGCAGCCCAATCCCCCTTAAAGAAACAGGAGCACCCTGGACACCCAGCACGTAGCACAATGGTAGCAATGGTGCCCAGTGTGCCCCCTGACCATATTTTCACCAGTAACAGACAAATGGCCCCTGCTCCCACCTTCATGGCACTTGGAGAGTCTGTAAGGGGGGGGGGTGAATATAGGGTGATTCTGATATAATGGGGGGTCTTTAAGAGGGGGTGCTGATATAAGAAGACTCTGATCTAATGGGGGTTTGTAGGGGAGGGGTGCTGCCTGTTGATCTAATAATCACCAACCATTAGATCAGTACCCATTAGAGACCCCCATTAGCTCACAGTTCCCTTCTATCAGTGCTCCCTCCTTCCTTAGAGACCTCTATTAGATGAGAGAGATGCCCGCTGTTAGAAATCATGGGGCCCAGTACCGCCTACCTGACAGGGCTCCTTCAACTCCACCCCTGGCCCTGCCCTCAACCACACCCCTGCCCCCCCTGTGCTACATACAAAAAGCAGAAATCAGGCGTGAGCTACATACAGAATGTAGGGTTCATCAATGTATTATGCACAAAGTGCAGAATTCAGGGGTGTGCTATGTACACAGTACATAGTTGAGGATTGCATTACACACGGAGTGCAGAGTTTGAGCAGTGTGCTGTGAACAGAGTGCAGTATTAAGGGGTGTGCTACGTATAGGGTTGAGTAGTGCACTATGTACAAAGTGAAGAATTCAGCAGTGGGCTACATACACAGCGCAGGGGTTGAGGAGTGCACAGTGTACAGAATGCAAAGTTCAAGAGTGCGCTATGTACAGAGTGCAGAATTGAGGCGTGTGCTATGTACAAGGTTGATGAGGAGTGCTGCATTTAGAAGTGCACTGTGCAAAGTTGAAGAGTGCGCAATGTACAGAGTGCAGGGTTCAGGAGTGCATTAGAATGCAGGGTTGAGGATTGTGTTACATTCAGAGTGCAGGGTTGAGGATTGTGTTACATTCAGAGTGCAAGGTTCAGAAGTGCGTTATATTCAGAGTGCAGGGTTGAGGATTGCATTGCTTTCAGAGTGCAGCGTTGAGGATTGCGTTAAATTTAGAGTGCAGGGTTCAGGAGTGTGTTACATTCAGAGTGCAGTGTTGAGGAGTGCGTTACATTCAGAGTGCAGGGTTGAAGATTGCTTTAAATTCAGAGTGCAAGGTTGAGGATTGTGTTACATTCCATGCAGGGTTCATGATTACCATTGTACAGAGTGCAGGTGTGCATAAATCACAGGCCAGTTTATAACTTGCCCCACCCCCCCATACCCAGCTCTTTCCCCAAATTCCCCTCCCAGTCCCCCCTCTTTTTCTTCCAGACCTTTCCCCTCCTCCCTGTCCAGTGCACAGCACTCGTCTACCCCACAGAAGAGAAGTACTGAACCTTACAGCAGGCTGCCGGCGCTGGCTTCAGGTGATGCTCCTGGCGCGAGGCTGAAATGTGCATACCTCGCCCAATCCCCGGCTTCTCCTCCTCCTCTGTTGTAGATGCAGGGAGATTTGTGCATGCCACCAGCATAGAAGCAGCAGCCTCTGCAAGCTAAGAAGTCTCTGGGAGCCAGAGTTAGGGGGCGGAGCTGGATCAGCTTTTTTCCTCCCCCATCAGTTGTTAAGACACGGGCGGTCCTAACAACAAATGACTTCAAAGGAAATTGGAGATCAATGAGGTGCCTGGGGGGGGGAGAAGGCAAAGATCACAGACAGGTGCTGCACAGCCGACAGAAGCCCTCACTGGAACGGCACTGGCTCCATCCCCAGAATACATTTCAGTGATGGTTGGGACTGGATGTATGCTCTGCATCCGGGTTTCAGGTGGAGTCAAACCCGGGCATAAATGTCAAATCCCGTACAGGTGGCAACCCTAGTCTAGCAGCAGGCGTTTATAAAAATACTGGTAGACAAGTGGATAAAGTGCAGGAAGACTGACCTGAAGAGTTTGTTGAGAGGTTGTTTTGCCTTCCAATATACAGACCTTTGCATTCTTCACTAACCTGCACTGCAATAGCTAAATTACTTTGCTTGTGTTTGGGTGTTGGGTTTTTTGGATGTAGAAGCCTATGTCTTGGTGTATTTCTGGGCATAAAGCAGGGATGTCATTTTTATTAAAATCCTTCTGCGCTTTTCTGATACTCCAGCTACATTTGGGCAGACCTGTATGTGTGCTATGTTTCTGACATATTATTCTGACTCATTCTTCTGTATAGTTTCATGTCCCGGGGACAACCACACTTTCTATTCCTTGCTTGACCATCATCGGAACATGGTAATGTCACAGAAAGTGATCCCTGTGAGGACACAGTCACAGTGAATAGTGCAGTAAATGGTTTTGTGTGGCAGAGAAAAAGGACAACATGGACATCTGAATTTGCAGGTACTACTTGTGTCCTGAGAGTTTGTGACAGAGACTTACTTTCTGGGTGATACTAGGACAGGAGAGCATGTACCTACACAGCATTAACATTGAAAAGTGTCGAAATTAAGCTGACACGATTGTTTTGTACAGGAACTATGGGCAATCTGTATACTTCACTGTAGAGGCCCCCAGCTGCTGCTCTACAAGAACATTTTACTTTATCAATATAGGTAAGGTGATGACACATTTGGAACTCAGCAGCAGTACAGATATAAGTGATGAAAGAGGTGACCTAATTACAACTAACATCATTTATAGTGCAGATGGTTGTCATTATTGTTATTTTTTTATATGTGTCTTACCAATATAAGGAAGATTTGCATACTTCAGCTGAGGCCAAAGCACAGCAGGTGTATGGATGGCTTGGTCCCCTGGTATTTATTTTGTGCTGGTTTGAGTTTTATAACTAGTGTTTCTTACCATTGCCCTATTGCCTTTTTTGTAGTTCCCAGGCACGCTGTCTACTAGTGGCTAATGTAAAAATTAAGTCTGTTGTTTCTTTCCCTAATATTGTTCCAATGCATTTATTAGTTATAGTACATGTGTCAGAAACATCGCCAACCGAAATCAGAGAAATGGTGCAAACAAAAAGGCTCATGCACATACACATAAACGTGCACGCTTTCAGGCATAGGAGCCTAAACAAAGCGTGGAAAAATGAATGTGCGCACAACAGCACACACGTGGACGCACAGATACTGGTGCCTAGCAGCCTAATTAAAGCAGGACCCATCATGAGAGCACTGCTGAATGGTCTTTCAGCTTGAGTTCCCATTATCTTTGATCCTGAATCTGCTTGATCCTGTTAATGACGTGGCTTTCTTCTGACTCACTTCTGGAATATCCTTCTCTATGTTTGCTGCCTAACTTTGTTACTGACCTCAGCCTTGAATCTTGACACAGATTTTACCTAATGATTCTGTGCAATACCAACCTCTGCTCATCCACGATCTTGATCCTGATTGTGATTTGTTGCCATTCCACGCGACTGTTTCCAAATTCGTCTCTGCTCCCTACTGAACTTGGTGAATCCAGGTGCTCGCATTGTTGTGCTTCTGTTCGCCTGGCACCAGCACTCCCAAGTTCAAGTTTTCAGTTCCAGCTTTTCGGCACATTCGCCCTTTCATTGCCCTAGCAGCCCCTGTCCCAACTTTCAGGGGTGCAGAAATTGTGCAAGAGGCTCATCAACTCAAGCTCCTCATACAGGTATATGACAACATGTTTGTTATAGTGTTTGCATATACTGTATATGTGTATGATCAGCCAATCTCAGCACATACACTAAATCATATGTCCCCTGGTGACTCAAAAAGACCCCTTTACCAGTTCACAAACTGAACAGATCATTCTCCAGGCCTGGTTCCATCTGCTCATCAGCAGCATCAAATGCATTAAAAAGAGTCCAAAACGTTAATAAAAGAGAACATAATTTGAAAACACACACTGGTTTAAATACATTTTTCTGGTATGCATGTTTTTAATATTTCAGACGTATTATCAATATAGTGTCTGCTTCTCCAGCTGGGAGCAGTGCTATATGCAATTATCTGATGCCATAAAGAACACAACAGGAAACATACTATGGTTTGTGTCCACCAAGCTTTAAATGGAACTTGTGCTCATTCTATACAATATGACGATTATACAACTGGCACTTACATGATATATACGCTGCTTCCTGGGTCCCTACATATTAATGCACCCCCTTCTATGCCTCACTTTTGGTTAGTGAGTATAGCCTTAATAGTAGGGTGACCGGTTTCTGGAGACAGCCCCCAATTTTAGGAGGCTGTCCCTCAAAAAATTAATTGCCCTAATTTTTCCCCAGTTAAAAGAATGTGTCCTGCTTCCTCTCCAGTTTTATTAAAGGCGTTCCCGATCCAGGCAGTTGCAGGGTAATGCATTTTAGCCACATATTTGTTGACCTGGAGTAGGAGGAGGGATGGGAGGGGTGTGTCTGCTCCCGACTGTGCCTGAGGTTATTAATGATGTCAGATGACAATATTATGTGGTCTTTCCAGTCCCTTCCTTCTCAGCTTGCACAACCTTCTTTGGAGGTAAGGATGTGGATTATTTGCCACCTTACCCTTGTTTGTGATGGTGACCTGTAGTGTAAACCTGGGCCTACATTCCTGACCCAGTGCAAAGTAGGCTCAGATGTTATTAAACCATACCCTTTTAGGCCCCTCCCAAAGTTAGCACAATTTGGTCACACCCAGCATTTGGTGTGGCACACTTTTGCTTTCAGCTATTATCCCCATCCCTTGCTCCGCCCCTGTCCCACCCACCCCCAAAAAAAGAGGGTCTGGTCAGTAGGGCGTCCATGATTTTCATTTTGAAAATTTGCTCACCTTACTTCATAGTGATAGGCCAAAACAAAAGGGGGTGAGTCAGAATACAGCCTGGAGATGCTTGTCATTTGTTTATCAGACATGTTTTTCTGTGGTCCAAGGGTAATCTACAAAGCATCAAAACAGGTGCAGGCTGCTTTAAATGAAGACCTTATCATGTCAGTGTCAGTTTCCCTTTGTATAGCATGGTCACGGGTTCTCTTTAAGGTCATTGGGAATCACATGGATGCTCAGGAGTAATATGGCAAGGTACATCTCCTACATTTTACTGAACTTCTTTTTGCATGTGTGTTGGAAGTTTTATTGTTCTAATTTCTACAGGATGTTTTTCTGAAGTTGTGAAAAAATAGTGCGCTTGTATGGAGTAAAAAACTGAAAAAAATAGCTGCTACACAAGAATGTGACTAAAATTCAAAAGTGATAGGAAGTGGAAATGTAGTGCTAGGTTCCAGAAGAAATATTGCTATCTCACTGGGTGAGGTGTACCCCACTGGGTAGAACAGTGAAAAAATTATATGTACTAGTAAGTCCATATACAATAAACACAGAAAAACATAAAAATGTCCATTAAACTGAAGTGAAGAGTGACGGTGAGGATGAATGTGTAGATCATCACATGGAACTTTCTTTCAGGTGAGTAACAAATGACTGGATACGCTTACCGGAACAGGTGGATCTACCTGTCAGCGACAGCAGATCATTCAGGCATATGGAATCCCAACGGCAAGTAGGCTCAGCTTGTCTGAAGACTCTAGGTGATAGGAACCACAAACGTTGCCTCTGGACATGACAGTCCGCGGCTAGGGACCCTTGGTAGCTGGTATCCTGAGCTTGCGGAAGGCTCAGAGCTCACAGGGTGTCCACCCTGTTTTCAGAGGATGTTGAGACAGCTTCAGATGGGACAACCCCTTGTGGGATCAATGGAGGGCACGATGGAACAACTCAAAAAAACGTAATCCGCCAGAACATGGAAGGAGAAAGAAAAACGGTGCTCCAATGGTGCAGGTCAAAAAATGCGGGTTTTAATGTAATAAAACCAACAAACATTAAAAGTGATCACAGGTAACAGAATAAAAAGCAATATGGGAAGTGGCTTACCAAGCCCCATATTGCTTTTTATTCTGTTACCTGTGATCACTTTTAATGTTTGTTGGTTTTATTACAATAAAACCCAAATTGTTTGACCTGCACCATTGGAGCACCGTTTTTCTTTCTCCTTTCATGTTCTGGCGGATTAAGTTTTTTTGAGTTGTTCCATCATGCCCTCCATTGATCCCGCAAGGGGTTACATAGTTACATAGTTAGTCAGGTTGAAAAAAGACACAAGTCCATCTAGTTCAACCATAAAAAACGAAAATAATACTATCAAACAATCCCATATACCTAGTTCTATACCCACAGTTGATCCAGAGGAAGGCGAAAAACCCCAGCAGAGCACGATTCAATTTGCTACAGCAGGGGAAAAAATTTCTTCCTGATCCCCCGAGAGGCAATCGAGTTCCATCTGAAGCTGTCTCAACATCCTCTGAAAATAGGATGGACACCCTGTGAGCTCTGAGCCTTCCGCAAGCCCAGGATACCAACTACCAAGGGTTCCTAGCCGCAGACTGTCTAGTCCAGGGGCAACGTTTGTGGTTCCTATCACCTAGAGTCTTCAGACAAGCTGAGCCTACTTGCCGTTGGGATTCCATATGCCTGAATGATCTGCTGTCGCTGACAGGTAGATTCACCTGTTCCGGTAAGCATATCCAGTCTTTTATTACTCACCTGAAAGAAAGTTCCATGTGATGATCTACACGTTTACACGTTTATCCTCACCATCACTCTTCACTTCAGTTTGATGGACATTTTTATGTTTTTCTGTGTTTATTGTATATGGACTTACTAGTACATATAATTTGTGGGGTACACCTCACCCAGTGAGATAGCAATATTTCTTCTGGAACCTAGCGCTACATTTCCACTTTCTATCTGTTTTTCTGAAGTTGCCTTGTCTGATTATATGTAAAAGGTGCTTGGTGGAGTTTTGCTTTAAATGCATAATTTTAGTCCACTCGTAATTTTAGTCTTGACTATGCTTTATTAAAGCTCACATTCACACTCTCAAGGCTCCAGCGCTGCCCTCCTTGTCCTCTTTTATACTGTTCTGCTCGCCCTTCACCATGCTGCACCATTACACCAGCCTGGTCTCACAGGTGAATATTGAAAATAACAGCAGCCACATAACTACCCGAGCAATAATTCACACAGATGGGTGCAATAAAGAACTTGTATTGAAGAATGCAGGAACAGTTCACAACAGGACCCGGAGGGGGAAACTTCCAACCGGGTGTACTCACGATTCTCAGCAAAGTGAATGTAGTGATGCTCAGTCGGACTGACATCACCTGTAAAAAAGGCAGAATGTGACTGGCCATCTTGTGCCCTATCTGGAAGATGTCCAGAGGACTCGCAGTCCCTATGCTTTTCTTCCTCATGAGGAACATTTCCCTACTGCTAACACGGCCCCTAAAAGGCAGGGTACCTTTCCCTACACTGCCCTCACGAGAAATGCATGCCAACCCTGGAAGCCATGGCCTTAAATGGGCTCTGCCTGAACCAAGATGGCCACCAGGGTCACATGGGGCAGCAGAATCCAATAGGATAGCTTCTCCAATGACCCAGGAAAGCTTAGAGGAGCCCTGTTCCTCTTGACTTCCGCTCCAACAATAGTGCAACTGTAGAGAGTGCCACCTGAAGTGGAGAAAGACTTCACCTGCCTACACACTGGATGGGAAAAGAACAAGAGGATAAAGTCGCATAAACAAAAGGCCCATTCACAGTGTACAGGCCTACGTTTACACATTTATAAGCTGTTTTATATATTTTTTGTTCATGGCTTAACATTGTCTGCTTGCTTGTTGGCAGTCTCTACAAACTAACAAATTCAAGTAATACTATTGTAGAAGTAAATAAAATCCTCAAGTGCAGTTCCCTGTAATATAAAGGTATCATACTTACCTCTTTGGTGGCCTGTGTCTATCTTCCTTCTGTTGCAGTGCTGGTGCCTTGGTGAGAATCTTAAACATCCAACACATCTTGGAGTGTCAAATGCTTCTGTTACCCTACTGCACGACAAGGTTCCATCTTTTGGTCCTTACATCACTACAGGACAAAGCAAGCAAGTTTGGTGTAAAAGGATGCATGACGATCTAGAGCAACCAGACTCAGGTAGGCTGTGGTGTTCACACAGAGAAGGGAAACTTTCTACATGCATGGGTCCTTTCTGGTGTGGTGTTGCTGAGGCATGAAAACGAGACACAATCTGGGGAATTCTGGGAAACTTTTCTGGAAGTAGGGCCATTCAAATCTACCTGCGTCCAATTCAGACAATAATTTGCAACAGTTTTTGTAAGAGTACCGACATGTGTGACAAACTTAAGTAGTTCTTTCTGGAAGAACCTGCTTTGGCTGCAAAAGATTCCAAAATAATTACCGCCAGTTTGTAAATTAAGAAACTGACAGTAATTAAGACCAACTGTGAGCTTGACTGCTCAAACAGATACTACTGGCCAGTAATTAGCTTCTCTACAAAGATTCACACAGGAAATCCCTATTTTGAGTCCATTCAAGTTTTTTTATTTTAACTGAAGCCCTGATGAAGGGGAATTCTTTTTGGACCCCCCAAATGCGTTGGCTGTTTGTTTTTTTAGGGTAAACCAATACATTAATTTTAACTCTTTTATCCTTTGGTCTGTTACTCCTTCTATTAGTCAATGTTTTTTTCTGCTTATCCCTGTCCAATTGCAGCTGGGAAAACTGGCTGACATCGCTATCCAAATATGGCAATGCTGACATTTGGACAATGAGGAGTGGCACAGGAGGATGACCTCACCGTGAATTAATGTGGAATAGACTCCCTCCAGAGGTGGTTCTGGCCAGCTCAGTAGATTGCTTTAAGAAAGGCCTGGATACTTTCCTAAATGTACAGAATATAACTGAGTACTAACATTTATAGGAAAAGTTGATCCGGGGAAAATCTGATTGCCTTTTGGGGGATCAGGAAGGAATTTTTTCCCTGCTGTAGCAAAATGGATCATGCTCTGCTGGGGTTTTTAGCCTTCCTCTGGATCAACTGTGGGTATAGAATTGGGTATATGGGATTGTATGATATTATTTTATTTTTACGGTTGAACTGGATGGACTTGTGTCTTCTTTCAACCGGACTAACTATGTAACTATGTAACTAGTGTCAGATTTTCCTATCAGGTTCCACCCACTGCCATGCACTGTCAATCAAATGCACGGTGGGCTTGAACTAGAACTAGTCTCTCAGTTCCCCATCAGGCTCCTCTACCCCACTCGTCAGCCATATGCCTGTCTGTGTGATGGGCATATTAATCAAGAGGTATTTCAGTGATGCTGTACTGCACTGGGGATAGAATGTCCAGTACGAACACTCCAGTCTCAGTGCTGTCACCTCCTAAGACAGATTCATGTACCTACTCCCGACAGGGAACATGAATCTTGTGCAAACACTGACAATTTTAGTGTTTGCGGTGTGAGAGAATTCTAGAGGGTCTTTGACACCCTTTATGAATTCATCCTGATATGTGTGCACACCTGTTGTAAACAGAGACAGGCTAGGACTGGGAGACCATTTTTTTTTCTTTTGCCAAATATGTGTTCATCCATTCCCTCTGCAGGTAGAATGTAACCCTGTGATTCTGGAGAATAGTGTACATGCAGACCCCCTAAAGAGAATCTGTCGTTTGACCCTCCAGGGCAAAGTGACAGATTAATTTCTAGGAACAACCCCACACCAACTAATATTCAGCTTCATCATGTTCCTCTGCTGCTCCACTGTGTTTGGACCTTCAATGGAGGAACAGAGCTCTGGAAGAGTGCCTGAATTTGATTGGCAATGGGTTGTTACAAATCTTACAAAACATGAATGGTACAGCCAAATTTGTCAGAACGCCTAGAGATTCACCTGTAGTAGATACAGCAGGTATACACTGTAGATGTGCCTAAACTTTATACTTCTTAGCTCCTTTTTTGTGTGTTCCATGCTGTACAATTAAATCAATGTTTACTTAGCTTAGTTGGTACCAAGACGTGTGCAAAGGGATCAAATAAAAATAGATTCTTTTTCCATATGAGTGGACGATTGGAGTGAATGTAGCTTCATTTTATTTATTAAAGTGATATTAAACCCACAGAACTTTCAGCAGCTTCTTTATGTTTTAATCCTCATCTATGTTCCAGTTTAATCTGCTATTACCCCAGGTTTCCTGTTTCAGGGTGGCTCCCCCCACCCCTCTGCAATATTTGGCAGTGGGCAGCCAGCTGGAAAGGCGCAAGCTGTCACAGCTGGGTACCCACAGTTAAGATGCCAGGGAACGAAGACCGGTGGAAAAAATGGCTTAGGTGAGCACAGCACTGGATCCTGGGACAGGTGACTGTCTGTTTATTAAAAGTCAGCAGCTACAGTTTTTGTAGCTGCTGACTTTTATTTTTCAAAAATATGACTGGAGCTCCTCTTTAACTCTTTGTTGAACTAGCTGCATTTCATTTAGAAATCTTTCATTTGCAAAGTCCATAGAGGTGCTGACATCGTTTTTAGAAATCAGTGATCTGCTCAACCTAACCAAAAAACCTTTATATAAAAAGAAACCAAATTTATGTTCATTACTATGTTATATTGTTTAACCATTTTTACATTATAGATTATGTCTATGCATCAACCCCTGAAGAGTGAGACTGAGCTCACGAAACGCGTTGGGTCACCATAGATGCCATGACACACTTACTATGGACTATTTGATTACTGTATGTAACCATGTAGTGGATTTGTACATTTAGGCCAACTGTTTGGCATTATGACACCTTTTCACAGTTCTATTGCTGCCATATACTTAATAAACCTGTACTGTGTTTTTATTACTGGCTGTGTTGCGCTTCATCTAAAGTCCAAATGGGCAAAACTCTGCATTTGCAAATTCCATTCTAGCTATCACCAAAGTCTTTTTTGTCACTATTAAAGGTAAATTTAGCCTTATCATCATACACTAATGTTACATATTGTGCCAGAACTATTTTGCGTCATAGAAAATGGCACAGCCATCTTACAAAACTGATGTGTTGAATAATGTACGTTTTTTTTGCAATAAGGGAAGTTTGGAAAAAAAGTACTACTTATAATACCTTGTTATCTTTCTCACTGGTTGTATGTTTACAAGTAAAATACATTTTGTTACATGGCCAGATAGTGCCCCAGATGAGGCATTGGAATTAACAATTTAGATTTCCAGACAATCAGATATGTCATTGGACCAGTAAGGTTTTCATTTTCCATTCACACCCGGGCATTTTTCAACTCATTACCATATGCCTAACTATGCTCAACATGAATCAACGAGGAGTCCTGTTGCTTCTAATTGTCCCATTTCACACATGTATGCTTGCTTGCTCTATGATCAAAAAAATACAAGAGCTTTTTTAGTTTTTTTTTTTTTCTTAGTGTAATTATGCATTTTTGGCCCAATAGACTTCAAGTGAAGAGCCTGAATACACGTGTTATGTGCATTTTCGCACATTTTTGCTTCTGAAGAGATCCTCTCCCCTCTAGAACTCCTCTCCTCCCCTTGCCCAAAAAGTCTGAAAATAAAACACTTTAAAATCACCAGGAATATGCTCTGCTCAGGTACGAATGCAGGCTTAGTGGGATTTTTAAATCTATAATTCCCCAAAACAACGGCAGACTGACAGGTGAAAAATATAACATTGCTCACTTGGGCTGTTGCTCTTCCTAGGATTTGCTTTGCTATGGGTTTTTTTTTTTTCAGATTTTACATTCAGCAGTTTCCAGCAGAGTATATGGAGGATGTAGTTTTCACTAAGTTTGAGGATTTTCCAAATTCATGACAAATGTACATCAAAAAGCATAAAGTGTCTATTTAATCAATGTCAAGTCACCACTTAATGAGTTTGCCTAAGCATAAAATTATACGATGATTTATTTTTTTATAAGTAGCCATTTTTGAGCCAGAACTATGGGCACATTTATAAAGCAGATGATCTGACATTCACAGTGATTGATTTACCGCCAGAGAATGTTTGGCGAGAGTCAAATTCACGAAACAAACAATATATGTATAATTATTATTATTTTTCTGGGACCTCAAAAAGATTTTGAAGAAGAAAGGTTTCTTAATAAGACCCATATGTATTGCAGTTAATAATGATACATATATAGCCATAGGTATGGTAGTTAGTTACTTGAGGACTGTAAAATGTTAGCTATTGGATCAACATAGAATCTAATTAGGAATTATTTTTGATTATTAAATCCTGTTCTGTGACTACTAGTATACAGTAATACGGATACATTGCTGGTATATGTAAAGTCAAACTGCAAAAAGTATTTATTTTTCTATATTACTGACCACTGCTATGAATTGTAATGATGCCGTTGTTTTCTTTGCAGAAAAATCAAGTGTAATAAACAGCCTCCTCTATTTTTTTCTCATAAAGCCTTGGCAATGCTCTGACAAATCCAATTATTGTATATTTTGGAAGTACTTACATTGAGATTACCTCTAATGCCTCAGCATGAAACCAAACTCCCTCTGCCATTGATTCTTGTCACAATTACAAAACTAATCAGAAGAAATGCCTTCTTCACCTGCACATCCTAATCCTATATTAAGCTTTTTATTTATGTGGCAAGTCACCCTTAGACCCTTCACCCTCCCATTCCATACATCTGTGTTGCTGGTTGGAAAAGCTTCCTGTCTGAGCCTATGGTTAATATCAGGTGTATTTCTTTTATGATTTACTCATCAAACGGTACAGCATTATTTGATGAATTCCTCTGTGATCTGCAGTCACAGAAAACGAGCAGGATCTGATAGTCTAAAACTTTTATTAGATACTCTATATCATTAGATTGCCTTTAAATAATTTCTCAGTCATTCATAAGGAGCTATAAATATCAGACTGTAAAATTAATTTTCTTCTACTGTGTGTGATTCTTGTTGTCAGCTACAGATATAGCCATGTTGTATTAGCAGTAAAGTTTTGATGTACAGACATGGCAGCTAGTGTATTGAACTGTACTGTAATTATATTGTTCCCCCTATACATTGTAAAGCGCTGCGTAAACTGTTGGCGCTATATAAATCGTGTATAATAATAATAATAATAATAATATTCCCAAGTTTTAAAATGATGCTTGCTACACATACCAGTATTACCATATAAACGTTTTATAATATTATTACTGTTATCATAGAAAATGCCATATAATAGGAATTGAATAGCAATGTGATTGAACTTAAGATGGAAATATTATACAATCGTTTAGATGCGTTGTCAGAATACCTGATTTACAGGTTTCTTACAGCATCTTTTATGGAATGTTGCAGTGTCATATACTCTACATTGTACATTCTGATGGTGAGTCTACTAGCATAATGTCTGTAGAGTTGATCTCAGCATTCAGATATACACCTGTAATTCTTCCTATAGGAACTCAATAACAAGGACCTTCTTCTAACTAGGGAGCTAAGGTTATATAGAAATAAGTTGTATGTATAGCAGTATATATTAGCCATGCAGAACTTTGAAAACCTGACCTAAGCAATACATTTGTAAAAAAAAAAGAATAACAGGTTGCTAAGCTTGTATGAATTTTAACTCCGGTACCTTGTTCTAGTCGATAGAAAACTTGGTCCATTCCCAGGAGTATGTGTTATGTCCACAAATCTTCAAGTTCTATTCCTGCCAAATCATTTTGAACACAGCGCAGAAAGGGCAGCTTAAAGCCCGACATTTTGGCCATCGTGTTCGGAAAGCAATAAAATGGAAGTAACTTTTCGGTCAGCTTGTATCTGGTGAATGTTAGATGTCACGAGCTGTTGTTGCTGCTGCATGTTCTGAAAGGCAGAGTCTGATTTCCATTCTATCTCAGCAGCCCTTCGCTTCAATGTATTCCACAGCTGAGAAGCAGTCGTGCAGCTTGTCTGAAATCCTCTTCAGAAGGACATTGAAATTCACAGGCTGTACAGACTTCGCAGGGTATTCCCACACCATACACAGCCATGCGTTTAGAAAATGTACCTCTCCCACTTTATTGATTACTGTCAGCAATCAGCTTCTTTTTTTTTTTTCATTCCAATTAGCACTCTTATGCAAGCCAGACTTCACGTTGATCCCTATTTGTGTCCTTCAGACATGACCACATGTCATATAATTGAAAAACATATAAGACACGTCACTTTCTTCTGACTGCCTGACCCTCTATAAAATTAGATTGAGGGAACCTAAGGATTGACTGGGCCTATAAACAAATGCCACTCACAGTCCTGAAGCTCCCGTCAGCGCCATTGAACGACTAGACACACTTAGATTCCAATTACTTAGTGGATATAACATGTATGCAGGGATGGATCAGCGCAGAGTGAAAGACAGCTCTTGGGTCTAGCATCCCCTGGAGAAGACAAATCATGCGGACTTGTGTACTGTTTGATAATGCTGTACTCATTCATTGATGCATATGTAAACTTACAAACTAATCAGGGACTGACTAGGTAATCATCCAACTAGTGATGTCTGGTAATCTGATTTGTTTTAGTGAATCTGTATTGATTACCTGCCTCTCTGTGACAGTATGAAGGGGGAAGTTTTGATTTATTTTCTTTTAACCCAAGATGTTTTTTGCACACTGATAATTTGTTACATATGTGAGTATTTTGTTGTTTCTTTTTTTTGTTTAAAACATTTGGATTCACCCTTTGGGTAATGCATCATTCACAGAGCCATAAACCTAGATCAACATATGGGTATGGCCAGAGGGTATAAGGGGTTTGGCTTTGGACAGCCAGATATACAGATTTATATTGTCTTTAGTGTTGTTTTCAACTTCCTGCCAGCTAAATAGTAGATTTAGCATGTTTTTGAACATATGCCATAGAACTGTGGGCAGGTGTCCTAACCAAAAGGGTACTCTTTAATGGGAAAATTTGGGTTTTGGGTCAGTTTTTTTTAAAGATTTGTTTATTGTTTTTTTTAAGTGATATTAAACTATCTGGTTTTTTTTATTTTTTCAAATTAAAATAGCAAACATATCTAAACTAAAATTCTCTGTGCAATGCTTTTGCACAGAGCAGCCCCAATCCTCTTCTTCTGGGGTCCCCCACCAGCGCTCCAGGCCCCTCCTCTTCGGCAGGTGCCCCCACAGAAAGCCGCTTTCCATGGAGGCACCCGTGAGTGCTCGCTTCCGAGCCCCCGCTCCTGCGTCCATTGACACAGACAGTGGGACTCGGCCCCGCCCCCATGTGACAGCATTTGATTGATAGCAGTGGGAGCCAATGGCTCCCGCTGCTATCAATCTGCCCAATAAGGAGGGAGACAGCGGCAGGAGACGCTGCTCTCCTGCACTTCTCTGGATCGGATCAGGCTCAGGTAAGACAAAAAAGGGGGGGCTGAGGGGGGAGCTGTAGCACAGAGTGTTTTTTACCTTAATAGATTGCATTAAGGTGAAAACCTTAAGGCTTTAGAACCACTTTAACTATTTATTGTCATTTTTTTTATTACATACATGTGATCTTTTTTCTCAAATAGACATGTAAGCAGGTTGAAATGCTGGTTAGTGAGACAGCTGCTGCCCCAGTCGGGAGGGAAGGAGTTAAGGCAGTTGGCGAGCTTTCCGTCGGGCCCTGTGTTCATAAATTTAGAAGAGAGACTCTACCTGGACGAAACCTGGCCACATGGGGCGAAGGAGAGGCTGACAGCTGTAAATGTAATTTGTTCAGGCATCAACCACCTGCCTGGAGGAAGGGGAGCCTGTACGGGAAACTGCTGGGGTACTGCTAAACCATATAGTCCCACTGCCAAGATGGACTCTTTCCTGTGCAGGTATGCTGGGGCAACCACAAGCCTAAGTGAGGGGCTTGGGATATTAGGGAAAGATTGTGCACTTGGTTTTGAAACTGCTCTGCTGAGAGTTTCCAGAAAAGCTATTGAAACTTTGTCCTTGCCTGGTCGGAAATTACTAAGGAGTGTATGTAAGTAACAGGCACACATAGTCTACAGCTGTTGAAACACATTGGGGTATGAAGACAGCTTCGTAAGGGTTAACACAGTGTGAAGTACAAGAAAGTGGTTACCATGGGTAACAAAGGTTTAGAAAGCAGCCTGTCATGAAGCGTGCATCTGTGAGATGGGGTACAAACTCTTGTTGAGAGGGAGTTGTTGTTGGCATTATCTCCCCTGGCAATCTGTCTCCAATAGCAACAGCCTGAGCACAGGTACGGAGAAGCAAGAGTTAAGTGAGTGAGTGCTTGGAGCCCAGCTGGGAGTTACTGTTACTGTTACTGGGAGTGAGGTAGAGGCTCATCGTGTCGCTTCTAAATGCAACAAGTTGAAGTAGTGGTATACATTAACATGAAGAGAGTTAACTATAGTTCAGTCATCTGTTCAAGTGTACGTGCTGTACGGCCATCTTTGAGTAAGAGGTCCGCCTTGTGGTTGAGTTATCCCTGAAAGCGACCTTCACCCTGTCCTAGGGCATTAGTGAGTATGGCACAAGTAAAGGTACCCCATGTGTAAGGCAGCGACTCTATCCAAGGTGCCTGGTGTAGCCCAGAAGAACCCGACCCAGGTTGGGCCTCCTATGTAACCAACACTTGGCATACAATGAGGAGGGGAATGTGGAGATTATCACCCGCCTGCCCTTCAAACATTTAATACATGAAAAAGGATTCCAAGAGCATTGTGTTTTTTTGTTTTTTTTTAGAGCACCACTGGCAGTGTTTGCAGCTCCCTTTGATTGATTGAAACAGTTCTGATGACTCATTATTGATGTTTGTAAACAACCAACTTATTTTAGTCTTTACATTCACAGAAGTAAACAGAGTCTGGAAAATGTAAAAAAGAAGACTAGAGCTCCTCCTTTATCTCTAATATGCACAATTCCATGTTTATCCAACTGAGAACAATAGTGCAAAACCACTATACATTGTCTTTAAAGTGGAACTTCACACTCTCAATCAACAGTTACTATTTTTAGTCCTTATGCCGCTAGCCTTAGTCAATAGATAGGAAAGTATATCATATTTACATGTTTCAATTTTTTTTTAACTTCTCTTCAATTACTTCCTGATTTTCAGGCCTAGGCAAATGATGTCATACATCCCAAGAGTCTTCAGCAGGGGAGTAGGGGTTTCTCAGCTATGTACACCCTCCTGCCCACACACATACCTGAGCTAAGGGCAGATGAATTTCAGGAAGTAAATGTTACATGAATCTGCCCATTCTCAAGATGGCCACGGCCAGAAATGTTAGGAGGAGGGGGTTTTAAAGAGGAAGTAAACCCTGATGGGTTTTATGGGTTGCAGAAGAGGATGCGAAGGCGGCAGCCACAGTCAATTGACAACTTTTGAGAGCTTTAGCCTGAGATGCCTAGTCCACTCTTGCTGATTTGATCGCAGAGATGTAATGCCCATCGACATAGGCCTTGAAGGTGTCCCAAACCATCAAATTGGAAGCAGTTTGTTAGTTGAGTTCCCAATATTGGGATACCTTGTCCGACATGACCTTCTGCAGCGTTTCATCATAAATCCACTTAGTGTCTAAACGCCAACAAACTGGGGACTCCTGACCTCTAGCATCAAGGACTGTCAAGAGGGGAATAATTAGATATACCCGCAGGTAAGTAGGACACAGCCCTAAGGGCGACTAGCATTGGTCTGCTGCCAAAAGCCTGGTCAATCCAAGAACCAGCCCTGTGCAGAGCAAAAACATAGGAGTAGACCCTCTCAGAGGGATGTTTGAAGCACCATAGGTTTGTAAAATCAAAGGCTTGCACCCAATGAAATATTTCTAGTAGTGATGAGCCGAACACCCCCGGGTTCGGTTCGCACCAGAACCCGCGAACGGACCGAAAGTTCGTACGAACATTAGAACCCTATTAAATACAATGGATGCGAACGTTCGAATTCCAAAGTGCTAATTATAACGACTATTATGCATGTTATTGTCCTAAAAAGGGTTTGGGAACCCGGGTTCTGCACCAGGGGACATGTATCAATGCAAAAAGAAGTTTTAAAAACGGTCGTTTTTCGGGAGCAGTCATTTTAATGATGCATAAAGTGAAAAAAAAAAGTCAAATATTCCTTTAAATATCGTACCTGGGGGGTGTCTAAAGTATGCCTGTGAAGTGCCATGTGTTTGCCGTGTTTAGAACTGTCCCTGCACAAAATGACACTTCTAAAGGAAAAAAAAGCCATTTAAAACTGCTTGCGGCTTTAATGTAATGTCTGGTCCCGGTAATATGGATGAAAATCTTTAAGAAAAATGGCATAGCTACCCCATGACCCCCCCCCTACCCCAGCCCATTACCAGCCCCTTTGGGTCTTGTATGGATATTAAGGGGAACACCGCACACAAAATAAAAAAGGCCCTATATACTCTGAACAGCCGTATACAGGCGGTGCATACAAGACAGGGACTGTAGGTTTGTTCTTATGTAGAATGTGTTTGTAATTTTGAACAGGTACATTGTTTAAGTGTAGCTCCAGCCCAAAAATCTATTTTTAAACTTTTTGTAAAACATAGGTAAGGGTTATCACCCCTGTAACATTTGTTTTGCTGTCTGTGCCCCTGTTCAGAACATTTCACCTCACTTTCCGTCCCAATGACAACTGTTTTTGAAATGTGGTGTTTTTCTTGAAACAAGGATTGGTGATAAAGCATCAGTACAGAGGAGACACCTTTCTCCCATATTAATTCTTACAGGAGAGAATTTTCCTTCCTAGGGGTAGATTTCCTCTCACTTCCTGTTGTCTTCTTGCGTTTGCAAGTAGGAGTCGTTTGTAAGTTGGATGTTTGAAGGTAGGGACCTGCCGTATATACTCTGCAGAAATAGGCCCCTTAGTTGTTGGTGTTGGCACAACACTGTAAGCACTCACAGTTACTCTTGGTTGGTGCTGGAACGCCCTGCTGTCAACTATTATATCAGGAATTGTAATTACATATAATTGTTGAACAGTGGTAGTAAAAATTGGGCCTTTGATGGTGGTGCTGGTGCCACAACACTGTAAGCCCTGACAGTTACTCTTGGTGGGTGCAGCAATGGGCCCTGCTGTGAATTATTAGATCAAGAATTGTTATTGCATGCCCCTGTTGAACAGGGGCTGAAAAATTGGGCCTTTCGTGGTGGTGGTGGTGGTGGTGGTGTTGCCACAACACTGTAAGCCCTCAGAGTTACTCTTGGTGGGTGCAGGAATGAGCCCTGCTGTGAATTATTAGATCAAGAATTGTAATTACATGCCCCTTTTGAACAGGGGCTGAAAAATTGGGCCTTTCGTGGTGGTGGTGGTGGTGGCGTTGCCACAACACTGTAAGCCCTCAGAGTTACTCTTGGTGGGTGCAGCAATGGGCCCTGCTGTGAATTATTAGATCAAGAATTGTAATTACATGCCCCTGTTGAACAGGGGCTGAAAAATTGGGCCTTAGGCACTGGTGGCACAACACTGCAACCCCTCACAGATACTGTACTTGGAGCACAGCAATGAGCCCTGTTGCAAAGTATTGCTTCAAAAATTGTAATGACACGCCCCTGTTAAACAGGGGCTGAAAAATTGGGCCTTAGGCACTGGTGGCACAACACTCCAACCCCTCACAGATACTGTACTTGGAGCACAGCAATGAGCCCTGTTGCAAAGTATTGCTTCAAAAATTGTAATTACACGCCCCTGTTAAACAGGGGCTGAAAAATTGGGCCTTAGCCACTGGTGGCGGCACCCATAAACAAAAATGATCTTCCAAGCTATCATCATCAATCGTATCATTGAGGACTCGGAGGAGGAGGATAGCCAGTCAACATAACAGCACAGGCACTCAGCATCAGCATCAGTCTTGAAGGGATGTGACATGTTAAAATCAATTAGTCTGTTATATCAGCATCAGGTGTGTGGTAGCTGGTGGTGATCCAAGACTGGTTCATCTTGATGAAAGTCAGTCGATCAACCGAGTCGGTGGACAGGCGCACCCTGTGATCCGTGACAAATCCTCCAGCAGCACTGAATGTGCGTTCCGAAAGAACGCTGGATGCAGGACAGGCCAGTAGCTCAATTGCATACTGTGCAAGCTCTGGCCAGTGATCCATCCTCAAGACCCAGTAAGCCAGAGGATTTTCGGTGGGGAAGGTGTCCAAGTCTGACCTTGCCCCTAGATATTCCTGCACCATGTTTATCAGACGCTGGCGATGGTTGCTGGAACCGATCATACTTTGGGGCTGCGGACTAAAGAATTGTCTGAACGCATCGGTCAGACGGCCACCTTCCCCACCGCTCCTTCTTTGACTGGCGGAAGCCTCAGCAACTCGTTGTCCAGGACCAGGAGTTTGTAACCTCCCAGTCTCTGGGAACGCGTTGCACAGACCTTTCTGCAAGGCCTCCCGGAGTTGTCTCATCCTCTGCTCCCTCTGCGACGGTAACATAAGGTCCGCAACCTTACCCTTGTACCGTGGATCAAGGAGAGTGGCCAGCCAGTAATGGTCCCTCTCCTTGATCCGAAGAATACGAGGATCCTTCCGCAGACTTTGCAGGATCAGGGAGGCCACGCAGCGTAGGTTAGCTGAGGCATTCGGTCCGGAGTCCTCTGGGTCACTAAGGACGACATGATCCGCAGCCACCTCCTCCCAGCCACGTACAAGTCCACTGGTTTCTTGGAACTGTAAATCATCCCTAAAAGACTGCTGCTGATGATGCTGAGTGCCAGCCTCCACCTCCATGCTGACACAATCCTCCTCCTCCTCCTCCTCCTCCTCCTCTTCCTGTGCGATGGGTGGGACAGAAGGAACACTGTCTGGGTAAAGGGGGCCTTGAGAGGCAAGGAAGTCCTCCTCTTCCTGCCTCTGTTCTGCCTCAAGTGCTCTGTCCATTATTCCACGCAGCGTGTGCTCCAACAGGTGGACAAGAGGTACAGTGTCACTGATGCATGCACTGTCACTGCTCACCATCCTCGTGGCCTCCTCAAATGGTGCCAGGACAGTGCATGCATCCCTGATCATGCCCCACTGGCGTGGAGAAAAAAAACCAAGCTCCCCTGACCCTGTCCTGGTGCCGTAGTCGCACAGGTACTCATTGATGGCCCTCTGCTGCGTGTGCAGCCGCTGCAGCATGGCCAACGTTGAGTTCCACCTGGTGGGCATGTCACATATAAGGCGGTTCTTGGGCAGGTTCAACTCCTTTTGCAGCTCAGCCAGGCGAGCACTGGCATTATAAGATCTGCGGAAATGCACACAGACTTTCCTGGCCTGCCTCAGGACATCCTGTAAGCCCGGGTACCTGCCCAAGAACCGCTGCACCACCAGGTTAAGGACGTGAGCCACACAGGGCACATGGGTCAGTTGTCCCTGTCGGAGGGCGGAGAGGAGGTTGGTGCCATTGTCGCAAACCACCATTCCTGGCTTAAGCTGGCGTTGCGTCAACCACCTCTCGGCCTGGCCCTGCAGAGCAGACAGAACCTCTGCCCCAGTGTGGCTTCTGTCCCCCAAACACACCAGCGCAAGCACGGCATGGCATCTTTTTGCCTGCGTACTTGCGTAGCCCCTTGAACGGCTACGGAGCACCGCTGGTTCAGAGGACAAACCACAGGAAGAGGCCATGGAGGAAGAAGAAGAGGAGGGGGTGGAGGAGAGAGGTGTGTCACAACCAGTAGTAGCATTTTGGAGGCGTGGCGGTGGAACAACCTCCAACACTACTGCACCTTGTCCTGCATCCTTCCCAGCTGCCAAAAGAGTGACCCAATGGGCCGTGAAAGAAAGGTAACGTCCCTGTCCATGCCTGCTGGACCATGAGTCAGCGGTAATATGCACCTTACCGCTGACCGCCCTGTCCAGCGAGGCCAAGACATTGCCTTCTAGACATGTGCATTCGTTTTCGTCCGAATGCATTTTCGTCCGAATTTCAGCTATTTTCGTTATCGTTTTAACAAACGAAAACGAAAGCACAGAATCCGAAAACCAAAAGATCCGACATAAACAAATGCTTTATTTTCGTTTTCGTTGCTACAACAGTTCGATATAGATAGGAGATTCGACGTGACGCTGACAATAACAATCTGTGTCTATCGAACCTGTGGTCGAATGTGCCTAACCTTAACTCTATTAGTCCAAGATTATTCTACATAGAGAGAAAAGATTCGACATAGGAGAGAAAAGATTCGACATAGGAGAGAAAAGATTCGACATAGGAGAGAAAAGATTTGACATAGGAGAGAAAAGATTCGACATAGGAGAGAAAAGATTTGACATTATAGAGAGAAAAGATTTGACATAGGAGAGAAAAGATTTGACATTATAGAGAGAAAAGATTCGACATAGGAGAGAAAAGATTCGACATAGGAGAGAAAAGATTCGACATAGGAGAGAAAAGATTTGACATTATAGAGAGAAAAGATTTGACATTATAGAGAGAAAAGATTCGACATAGGAGAGAAAAGATTTGACATTATAGAGAGAAAAGATTCGACATAGGAGAGAAAAGATTCGACATAGGAGAGAAAAGATTCGACATAGGAGAGAAAAGATTTGACATTATAGAGAGAAAAGATTCGACATAGGAGAGAAAAGATTTGACATTATAGAGAGAAAAGATTTGACATTATAGAGAGAAAAGATTTGACATTATAGAGAGAAAAGATTCGACATAGGAGAGAAAAGATTCAACATTATAGAGAGAAAAGATTCGACATTATAGAGAGAAAAGATTCGTTATTATAGAGAGAAAAGATCACTGCTTGTGGGCGGAACATTCGACCGGAAATGTATGATTGCAGAGTCGTACAATTTCGCTGCTCCGTCGAATCTTCTTTGAACATTCGACAGACACCATAAGCCTTCAATGACAGATTCGACCTTAATTAATTCAGATTTTCGGACGAATGCAATTTTTAACGAAAAACAAAATAAATAAAAACAAATTTCGGGAGTAACTTAATAAATTTATTTTTCGGACGAAAACGAAATTCCGAAACGAAATATTTCAGTGTGCACATGTCTATTGCCTTCCACATGCCGGTAGAGAGCCGGAATAGCCTTCCGTGAGAAAAAGTGGCGTTTGGGAACCTGCCACTGAGGAACCGCACATTGCACAAACTCACGGAAGGGGGCCGAGTCTACCAACTGAAAAGGCAGCAGTTGAAGCGCTAGCAATTTAGCCAAGCTAGCATTCAACCGCTGGGCATGTGGATGGCTGGGAGTGAACTTCTTTCGACGGTCCAGCAGCTGGGGCAGGGAAATTTGCCTGCTAGAATCGGACGTCGGTGTACTGCTAGCAGAGTGGCCGCAAGTACTTGGCTGTGACACACCTAATTCTACACCTTCATTCCTCTCAGTGCATGTTTCAGAGAGGACTGAAGTTATAGTGGGGTTGGAGATCCCAGCTGATGCGGTGCAAGGAGAGGTCCGCTTTGTTCTTTGGTGTGGGTCTTTGAGGTAGGCTTGCCAACGAGCTGCATGGCAGGTCAACATATGTCTGGTCAGGCATGTGGTACCCAAGCGGCTGATGTTTTGGCCACGTGATATACGCTTGAGACATATGTTGCAAACAGCAGCTGTGCGATCTGATGCACTAGCCTCAAAAAAGGCCCACACCAAAGAACTTTTTGAATGACGGGCAGAGGCAGCGCCCTGCACAGGCGGAGCTCTGCGGTGTGATTCCGTCGGTGTACTGCCCTTACGCTGGCCACCAAAGGGCATCCTGCCTCGTTGGAGATGTGCCTCCTCCTCATCCTCCTCCTCCTCCTCTCTCCTATTAGGCACCCACGTGGAGTCAGTGACCTCATCATCCCCTCCCTCCTCATCACTGGAGCCAATCTGGCAGTATGCTGCAGCTGCTGGAACATGACTGCCAGATTGGTGTCCTTCTTGAGCATCCCCTCTGTCTGCTCTCACGCTACTGCCTTCCTCTAGCTGGGTTTCATCATCAGACCCTTCGAAACGCTGGGCATCCTCCTGGAGCATGTACCCAACACTGTGCTCAAACAGTTCGGGGGACTCCTCAGGAGGAGGACATGGTGGGTCTAGGGAAGGAGTGACTGATGATGAGTCTGACATTGATACCAGGGAAGAGGATGCTTTGGCAGCTGCTTTGCCAGTACCCTGAGCCTGGGTGAGAGAGGATGAGGAGGAGGAGGAGGGCTTGGTCATCCACTCTACCAAGTCTTCGGCATGATGTGGCTCAACATGTCCAGCTGCCGAAAAGAAGGACAAGCGTGTCCCATGGCCATGTGCTGATGACAATGCACCGCGTCCACGACCAGCACTGTTTCCCCCAGACACAGAGCCTGCTTGCCCTCTTTTATTGCCTCCTGACTGTCTGCCTCTCCTTGTTTGCCTTCCAGACATTCTAATGGATGGCCTGCAGGGAGATGGGAAAAAAGCAATAAGGGCTACCTTCAGGTGTCCTTCTCTGTCCCTTTACTTAAGGATTTCTAAATATGGTTGAGGATGATTGCTTTCGCACAGAATAGCACAATGACAATTTCCCTGACTGTCCAAAAAACAAGGATTTCAAAGATGGTTGATGAGGAATGCTTTAGCACAGTATAGCACAATGAGAATTTCCCTCACTGTCCTTCCCTGTCCCTACAAACAAGGATTAGCACAGTAAAACACACTGACACTCTCCCTACCTATAGTTTTCTGTCCCTATAAAAAATGTTTTTTTAAAGATGGTTGATGATGAATGCTTTAGCACAGTATAGCACAATGAGAATTTCCCTCACTGTCCTTCCCTGTCCCTACAAACAAGGATTAGCACAGTAAAACACACTGACACTCTCCCTACCTATAGTTTTCTGTCCCTATAAAAAATGTTTTTTTAAAGATGGTTGATGATGAATGCTTTAGCACAGTATAGCACAATGAGAATTTCCCTCACTGTCCTTCCCTGTCCCTACAAACAAGGATTAGCACAGTAAAACACACTGACACTCTCCCTACCTATAGTTTTCTGTCCCTATAAAAAATGTTTTTTTAAAGATGGTTGATGATGAATGCTTTAGCACAGTATAGCACAATGAGAATTTCCCTCACTGTCCTTCCCTGTCCCTACAAACAAGGATTAGCACAGTAAAACACACTGACACTCTCCCTACCTATAGTTTTCTGTCCCTATAAAAAATGTTTTTTTAAAGATGGTTGATGATGAATGCTTTAGCACAGTATAGCACAATAAGAATTTCCCTCACTGTCCTTCCCTGTCCCTACAAACAAGGATTAGCACAGTAAAACACACTGACACTCTCCCTACCTATAGTTTTCTGTCCCTATAAAAAATGTTTTTTTAAAGATGGTTGATGATGAATGCTTTAGCACAGTATAGCACAATGAGAATTTCCCTCACTGTCCTTCCCTGTCCCTACAAACAAGGATTAGCACAGTAAAACACACTGACACTCTCCCTACCTATAGTTTTCTGTCCCTATAAAAAATGTTTTTTTAAAGACGGTTGATGATGAATGCTTTAGCACAGTATAGCACAATGAGAATTTCCCTCACTGTCCTTCCCTGTCCCTACAAACAAGGATTAGCACAGTAAAACACACTGACACTCTCCCTACCTATAGTTTTCTGTCCCTATAAAAAATGTTTTTTTAAAGATGGTTGATGATGAATGCTTTAGCACAGTATAGCACAATGAGAATTTCCCGCACTGTCCTTCCCTGTCCCTACAAACAAGGATTAGCACAGTAAAACACACTGACACTCTCCCTACCTATAGTTTTCTGTCCCTATAAAAAATGTTTTTTTAAAGATGGTTGATGATGAATGCTTTAGCACAGTATAGCACAATGAGAATTTCCCTCACTGTCCTTCCCTGTCCCTACAAACAAGGATTAGAACAGTAAAACACACTGACACTCTCCCTACCTATAGTTTTCTGTCCCTATAAAAAATGTTTTTTTAAAGATGGTTGATGATGAATGCTTTAGCACAGTATAGCACAATGAGAATTTCCCTCACTGTCCTTCCCTGTCCCTACAAACAAGGATTAGCACAGTAAAACACACTGACACTCTCCCTACCTATAGTTTTCTGTCCCTATAAAAAATCTTTTTTTAAAGATGGTTGATGATGAATGCTTTAGCACAGTATAGCACAATGAGAATTTCCCTCACTGTCCTTCCCTGTCCCTACAAACAAGGATTAGCACAGTAAAACACACTGACACTCTCCCTACCTATAGTTTTTTGTCCCTATAAAAAATGTTTTTTTAAAGATGGTTGATGATGAATGCTTTAGCACAGTATAGCACAATGAGAATTTCCCTCACTGTCCTTCCCTGTCCCTACAAACAAGGATTAGCACAGTAAAACACACTGACACTCTCCCTACCTATAGTTTTCTGTCCCTATAAAAAATGTTTTTTTAAAGATGGTTGATGATGAATGCTTTAGCACAGTATAGCACAATGAGAATTTCCCTCACTGTCCTTCCCTGTCCCTACAAACAAGGATTAGCACAGTAAAACACACTGACACTCTCCCTACCTATAGTTTTCTGTCCCTATAAAAAATGTTTTTTTAAAGATGGTTGATGATGAATGCTTTAGCACAGTATAGCACAATGAGAATTTCCCTCACTGTCCTTCCCTGTCCCTACAAACAAGGATTAGCACAGTAAAACACACTGACACTCTCCCTACCTATAGTTTTCTGTCCCTATAAAAAATGTTTTTTTAAAGATGGTTGATGATGAATGCTTTAGCACAGTATAGCACAATGTTAATTTCCCTCACTGTCCTTCCCTGTCCCTACAAACAAGGATTAGCACAGTAAAACACACTGACACTCTCCCTACCTATAGTTTTCTGTCCCTATAAAAAATGTTTTTTTAAAGATGGTTGATGATGAATGCTTTAGCACAGTATAGCACAATGAGAATTTCCCTCACTGTCCTTCCCTGTCCCTACAAACAAGGATTAGCACAGTAAAACACACTGACACTCTCCCTACCTATAGTTTTCTGTCCCTATAAAAAATGTTTTTTTAAAGATGGTTGATGATGAATGCTTTAGCACAGTATAGCACAATGAGAATTTCCCTCACTGTCCTTCCCTGTCCCTACAAACAAGGTTTAGCACAGTAAAACAGACTGACACTCTCCCTACCTATCCTTCTCTTTCCCTAAACTAAAGGAATCCAGGTTAAGCAAGAAAAAAAATGTCACTGTCCCTGCCTATGCTTCTCTTTCCCTGCTCCGGAACACACTACACTAGGCCGCCGTGCTGGCGGCCTTTTATAGTGTGGGGCGTGTACTAAACACCCTCAGCAATAATTGGCCACAGGCATCCTGCCTGTGGCCAATCATTGCTCTCCTCGCTGCCGGCGCTGTGATTGGCCAAGCATGCGGGGTCACAGTGCATGCTTGGCCAATCACAGCGCCTGGATGACACTGCGATGGCGTAGTGCATTGTGGGCCGCGAATTAGGCGCGAACGGCCCAAATCGTTCGTTGTTCGGCGAACGATCGAACAGCCGATGTTCGAGTCGAACGTATGTTCGACTCGAACACCGAGCTCATCCTTAATTTCTAGATTAGGAACATGCGGGGGGTTGTAGGTGTTCAAGGCAGTATAGAGGATGCTTTTAAAGACCGCTGAAATGAAAATTCTAATGATTTGATAAATAGCAAATTTTTTGTAGATAGTATATAAAACAAAATACGTGAAGGGTGAGATGATATACACATTCACACAAGGCATATTGTGTAGTGAGGACATCAAAATATTTAAAAATAATTAAATAGTGTTTTTGGTTTGTGGTGCTAAGATGCAGTGTAGTTCTGCTTTAAAGTTTGCATGTACTGTATTTCTTTATTTAGATAGGTAGGTATTTTTATTTTGTATCTTTAGTTTTGTGAACAAAATTTGCTATACTTTGCAGAGCTACAACTTTTAGGCACTGGTTTGATTGTTGTTGATTTGGTATAGTATGTTTGCCATTTTGCAGTTAACCGAACAAAGATTTCAAACACATATTTATAAACCAAAGCATACCTGGTTAAATGATTGATTGGTGTACTTCACAGTAATCAAAAGGCAAGTATTGCCACTCTGAACTTGTAGGCCCTTCTTTTGGATTTCCTGCTCTCTGAGATGAGTTACACTGGTAAGATGCAGACACAATGGCTGGAATCAGCATAGCGAGGACCTTCAAGTGTCACTGCCCTTCATGCTATGAGTCACTACTGAAAGAAAAACAAGTTTCAGAATTGACAGATTTATCATAACATCCTGTGGAAAAATGCTCTACTCCGAAAAAATTAGTACAACAATATGCACATATAAAAATTGATCCAAAAGAACTAATATCAGAACGGATTTTAAAATGTTGCTTTTTTTGGCTATATGGCTGAATTTGCCCACAGATATTTTTTAGGAAATGAAATGTTTTTTTTTTTTAGGAACAAAACACAAAGAAGGTTTAGTCAACCAAAGCAACTGATAAAAAATAGCTTTCACTAGATTAGATAGCAGACTAATGCCTCGTACACACGACCGGTTTTCCCGGCAGGAAAAAAAACGACGCTTTTCCCGACGGGATTCCTCCCAAGCCTGCCCTGCATACACACAGTCACACAAAAGACCGCTGAACTTTTGACTGCCAAGAATTCGGTGACGTCAAAGACTACGACAAGCCGACAAAATGACGTTCTATGCTTCCGCGCATGCGTCGAATTGTTTACGAGCATGCACATTTTTTTCCCCCCTCGGGAAAGCATACACATGGTCGGTTTTCCCGGCCAAAAGCTGTCATGGCAGTTTTCCCGTCCGGAAAACCGGTCGTGTGTACGAGGCATTACAGCTGATATCTGACTGTTACTGCACTCTATTATATAAAATATAATCTAATAAGGCCAAAAGTTTAAATTTTTGTAAATTAATGTTAAATACTCCCCTTGCTCCCCGTTAGAGGAATCTTCATTGTGCGGCCCTGCCTGCTGCTGCACAGCCCTTCATTCTTTGCTTGTTTGTTTTGACAGTGAGCGTTTGTGTGGATGCACACACAGTGGGGTTGATAAAAGCAAAGTTCAGTGCAGTTGCACTCTGCATGTGCAGTTGCTCCAGAGCTTATTAAATTAACTAAAACTTCACTTTACAAAGAATACCCAATCACAGGCAAAGAAAAAAATAAATAAAAATTTTTGCTTGCATATAGTTGGATGATGGAAGTCATCAGAATTTTTGCCTCATTTACTAAGCACTAGAGCAACTGCACTTGCAATTCACAGAGCTAAATGCCAAAATAAATATACGTATTTTTATAAAAGTGACAGTTATTTTCAAATAAGTCCAGTGAGATTTGAAAATTAAATTCTCATGGCTGAATTAAGGGTCCTTACCCTTGCGCAAATGCTTTGTAAATTGAGCCCAATGTCAGGTTAAAAATCTGTTATTTGAATTACTAGATGTTGCTCCCTAGCCTTCCCTCTCTAGAGCTTACTTAAAATAAATCTGTGAGTATTTCACAAGATATAAACGAAAGCTGCAGGTGTTGGCTGTCAGCATGTCCTTTCCATTGAGCAGTGTGCCTCTGAAGCACTGACTGCCAAACTTCTAAGGCCTCATGCCCACGGACGTTTTTACAGCCGCGTTTTTTACAGCTTAAAAACGCCTGTTCATTATTGTATACATTTTTCGACTATATTTAAAAAAAAAAAAAGCCGGAGCTCAAAAACGCAATTGCGGCGTTTTTGCGCATTTATGAGCGTTTTCGCGTGTTTTTGAGCGTTTTTGCACGTTTTTTTATGCCTAACACCGACGCCGGGGAACGCACTGGTCCTGGGTTTTTTTTACAGCTTAAAAACGCCTATGCTATTTGCAGCTCAAAAACGCTTAGGTGGGCATGAAGCTATAGACTAACATGGATAGGCGTTTTTAAGCTGTAAAAAACGCTCAAAAACGCGGCTGTAAAGACGTCCGTGGGCATGAGGCCTAAAGTGGTAACTAGTCACATCAGTTCTTCTCCCCAACGGAGCATACCATCTACTGTCTAATCATAGGCCTGTAGATTTACTTACAGTAGTCATTTTTCTCAGAAGCTGATTATCTAATAGTTTGCTGCAGAAAAATAGAAATTTATGGATGAAATTTTATATATATATATATATACACATATAAACTGATAGAAATAGTGTTCCTGGTGAGAAATGAACCCAATGCTGCAAGACCACAGCTGAACACTAAACAACCATGGTGCTTTAAAGTGGTTGTAAACCCACTTTTTCAACTTGCACCTACAGGTAAGCCTAGATTAAGGCTTACCTGTAGGTGCAAGAAATATCTCCTAAACCTACACGGTTTAGGAGATATTTACTAAAATGACAGGCGCTGCTGTCTACGGCGCATGCCCGCCGTAGACAACGGCGCATTCATGGGGTTAATCCCATTCACAAAATCGGCTACTTCCCAGCAATCGCTGGGCGTAGCCGATTGTGACGGCTCTCGCGCGCATGCGCAGAGTGACGTCTCCGCCGCTCCGGCCAATCACAGCGCTGGAGCGGCGCTGTGATTGGCTGGTGCGGCGATACCCGGAAGTAACCTTCCGGCTATCGCCGCAGCGATGGATGCGACTGAAGAGGGAGACGAGGACGGCTTCGGGGGCCCCGATCTAAGGTAAGTGATGCATAATGAGCTATTATGCTAGTCATATTAGCTCATTATGCCTTTGACTTGCAGGTGGTTAAGAAAAAAAAAAAAAATTACCGGGTTTACAACCACTTTAAGCAACTGTGGTTTTGCACTGTCCAAAAAAGAAAATGTGGGAAGTGTTTCAAATTCTTAACACAATGTTTAACACTATTCTACCACCTGATCCATCTATGGCACTCCTGAACAGTAAACCCCACACCCTATCACATTGTCAATTTAAACTAATGCTCTTTGTAGCAAAGCAGACTATTGCAACAGCATGGAAATCTGATTCACTATGTATTTTATCAGTCAAAAACAGGATTACTCAATCCATGATTCATGCAAAAACAGAAGCAATATTTCTTGACAAAATATCCAAATATGAAGACTAGGGATGAGCCGAACACCCCCCGGTTCGGTTCGCACCAAAACATGCGAACAGGCAAAAAATTTGTTTGAGCACGCGAACACCGTTAACCTCCCTGGCAGTATGATTCTGTCAGATTTTAGGTGCTGAAAGCGGTACCATTATTCTGCATGGAAATTTGGCGTTTTATATTGTAGGCCTGCAATTCTTAGGAATAACACATGTAGCGATACCTCCAACTAAGAAGGCCGCAGATTTAGTTTGGGCCCTGAAGACAGCTCCGCCAACCCCCGGCAATATATTCGACCCCCTACTGGCACAGTTAGTTCTGACAGCAATATATATATCTTATACTGTATAAATAACTAAGCATTGAGACAATACTAAATTGAAATAAATGTAATATTTTACTTAAGCTCTTGGTAAAGAAAAGGGTAACATCAATAACAGTTTACAGAATAATCATTTGTAATGCAGAGCCCAGCCACACTAACGCACTACACTAACACATAACAAGTGCGCCACGCGGGCGACCGTTAGCTAAGTGCCCTGTGGTGCAGTAACCAAAACACCTTAGAAACCCCCCCCCACCAGGCCTGGTTCTGATATCTACAACTTAGTCTTTTTTCTTCACCGGCAGATCTTTAACGGTGGTGCACATTAACATAGTACAAACTTTGTAATCCAATGGGGTAGGTAAAGATGGAGTGGAAACTTGACTATACGAACGGTAGGTTCAGCTCTAACAAGGGTCTTCAATAAGAGCACTAAGCACAACTCATAGGCCACGGCAGTCTATAGGCCTATATGCAGTAACAGTATATCGGTTGGGCATATGCCCTCTCACCCACCCGGACTACGGTCCCAGTCCGGGAACTTCCACCAACTGTGTCACACACACACACACAGTGTCTCCAGCGATCGGGCCCCCGATCCAACGAATGCTGTGGTTAAGCGAAGTCAGATGCCACCCAGGCTTGCAGAGGGGTGGAAGGCTCTTTGGTGCTGCGCAAGGCCTCAGGCTTCAGGCCTTGCACTCTGTCCCCTCCGCACAGGAGGATCAGTTCCTGAAGTCTCGTGTCCCAAAGAGCCCGAGCCCAGCCTCGTCTGCTCCTTTTATAACCCCTCTCATGAGTCTCTGTGATGGAAACATTTCCGAATGGGGTTCTGGGTAATGTAGTCTCTCTCTCTCTCTGCTCTCACTTCAGCAATGTCTTTTCTCTACTTCCTCCCGACTCATTTCTCACCCGGAAAGTCCTGTCTCTCTATCTTAAAGGGGAATACCCCGCTACACACACATAAATCTGTCCAAACGAGAGTCTACTAGACATCCCGGGTATGATAAAGTTCAAAAAACAAAATCATAAATTATAATATAATAAATAACTATAAAATAATTATAACAAATAATAATATAATTATAATAAAAGTGTTTTTCAGTGTTTGATGACGAATTTCCCCACAAATCACTATCGCTCAATTCTGCAAGTGATACAAATTTATTATCGCTGTTTTCTAGCTGGTCTAAAACCACTTTTGATGTAAAGGGACACTTTTTGGTTGCTATGGACAATCTCCAGTTTCCAGGCAGAAAGAACAGTTTTTATAATATAAAAGTGCATGCAGGACACTGGGCAGACCACTAGGGACAAAGGGGATGTGTTATTTTTTTTATACAGTACTGTAATCTGTAAGATTACAGCGTACTGTATGTGTATTGTGTGTTTCACTTTTTGAATTTGGCGCCAAACTCCGCCACCCGCGCGCCGCAACGTCGCAGGGAACGGAGCTCAGCGGCACTCGGCAGTGTGAATCGAGCGAGGAGACAGCTCGCACACACAGTGGGGACACATCGCAGGATCCAGGGAACAAGGTAAGTAACTTCCCCTGTATCCTGCGATGCGATCCCGAGTCTGGCTCGGGGTTACCGCTTTAGGTACTGAAATTCCACCCCAAGCCAGACTCGGGAATACCGCTAGGCGGGTTAAAGTCTATCAGACATGAACATGAAAAATCAAAAGTGCTAATTTTAAAGGTTAATATGCAAGTTATTGTCATAAAAAGTGTTTGGGGACCCGGGTCCTGCCCCAGGGGACATGTATCAATGCAAAAAAAAGTTTTAAAAACTGCAGTTTTTTCGGGAGCAGTGATTTTAATGATGCATAAAGTGAAACAATAAAAGTCAAATATTCCTTTAAATTTCGTACCTGGGGGGTGTCTAAAGTATGCCTGTAAAGCAGCGCATGTTTCCCGTGTTTAGAATTGTCCCTGCACAAAATGTAATTTCTCAAAGGAAAAAAAGTCATTTAAAACCACTCTCGGCTATAATGGTGGAACTGCATACAGATGTGCGTAGTTCAAAGTTAATCATTGGAGTTTGTTATAGATCACCCAATGTTAATGAGGAGGTGGAGACTCAGCTCCTTGCACAGATGGAAAGGGCTGCAAGGGCTGGGACGGTGATAATAATGGGGGATTTTAACTACCCAGAAATTGACTGGAGTAATGGCACTGCTGGGACAGTTAAAGGGCAAAAATTTATAAACCTATTACAGGAAAATTTTATGGTCCAGTTTATTGAGGCCCCAACTAGGAATGATGCTCTGTTGGACTTGGTTATCTCAAACCATGCAGAGCGTATTACTAATGTTCAGATAAAAGAAAATCTGGGTAGCAGTGACCATAACATGATTTCATTTGATGTTAGCTGTAAGCAAAAATCACATACGGGAAAGATAAAAACACTTAATTTCAAGAGAGCAAATTTTCCAAGGATGAGGGCTGCTCTCCAGGACTTAGACTGGAAGGGAATATTGGCATCAATGGGCACAGAACAGAAATGGGAATTCTTCAAAAAGACTGTTTGTGAACTCACTGCAAAGTATATTCCCATGGGAATAAGTTTAAAAGGCTAAAAATAAAACCTATGTGGCTCACGGCCAAAGTTAAAAAAGCTATAAACTAAAAGAAAAGAGCTTTTAAAAAACATAAAAATGAGGGAACACTAGTGTCATTTCAATGTTACAAAGAATATAACAGGATATGTAAAAAGGAAATCAAGGATGCAAAAATTTGAAATGAACGACAGGTTGCAAAAGATAGTAGGACAAACCCCCAAAAAATCTTCAAATATATTAATAGTAAAAATGTCAAGTCTGAGCATGTAGGCCCTTTACTAAATAATCTAGAGTGGGTGACTGGGGACAAAGAGAAGGCTAATTTATTAAATACTTTCTACAGCTCTGTGTATACAAAGGAGCATGGGGGAGCTCATGTCCATAATAGGGGTGGACGGTAGTGACACAGCCCCAAATCCACAATGGCTCAAAAGTGATATGGTCCAGAAATATTTAGACAGAATAAAGGTGGATAAAGCACCTGGACCAGATGGCATACACCCACGGCTCCTAAAAGAATTGAGCTCAGTAATTTCTAAGCCATTGTATCTAATTTTTAGGGACAATGTGGTGCCTATATTTAAAAAGGGAACAAAGTCTTTACCAAGTAACTATAAACCTGTTAGTTTAACTTCTATAGTTCGGAAGATACTGGAGAGATTAATAAAAGACCACATAGATGAGTTCTTGCTGGGAAAAAACATTTTAAGCAACAGACAGCATGGATTCATGAAAGACAGAAGTTGTCAGACAAACCTGATTTATTTTTATGAAGAGGTAAGTAAATCCTTGGACAGAGGGGTGGCGGTGGACGTGGTATACTTGGATTTTGCAAAGCGTTCGATACAGTTCCCCACAAATGGCTCATGTGTAAGGTAAAGTCTACAGGCTTGGAAATATTTGTTTTTAAATGGATAGAAAACTGGCTAAAAGACAGAATTCAGAGAGTCGTGGTTAATGATTCTTACTCTGAATGGTCTAAGGTTATCAGTGTTGTACCCCAAGGTTCAGTGCTGGGACCCTTACTTCTTAATATCTTTATAAATGATATTGGGTCTGAGATCAAAAGTAACATTTCTGTCTTTGCAGATGACACTAAGCTATGCAGTGGAATAACGTCCTTACAGGATGTCTCCAATTCACAAGCCGACCTCAATGCTCTGTCTAATTGGGCGACTATGTGGCAGATGAGGTTTAATGTTGATAAATGTAAAGTTTTGCACTTAGGGGCTAAGAATATGAATGCATCATACATACTAGGGGGAGTACAACTGGGGGGATCCGTAGTGGAGAAGGATCTGGGGGTTTTGGTAGATCATAAGCTCAATAATGGCATGCAATGCCAAGCTGCGGATTCCAAAGCGAGCAAAGTCCTTTCTTGTATTAAGAGAGGTATGGATGAACTCCAGAGAGAGAGATATAATTTTTCCCCTGTACAAATCATTAGTAAGACATCATCTGGAATATGCAGTTCAGTTTTGGGCCCCAGTTCTCAAAAAGGATATTGGGGAATTGGAGAAAGTGCATAGAAGGGCAACCAAACTGATAAGAGGCATGGAGGAAAGATTAGAGGAACTGAATTTATATACTCTTGAGAAGAGGAGATTAAGGGGGGATATGATCAACATGTAAAATATATAAGGGGTCCATATAGTGAACTTGGTGTTCAGTTATTCACTTTACGGTCAACGCAAAAGACAAGGGGGCACTCTTTACGTCTAGAGGAAAAGAGATTTCACCTCCAAATACGGAAAGGTTTCTTCACAGTAAGAGCTGTGAAAATGTGGAATAGACTCCCTGCAGAGGTGGTTCTGGCCAGCTCAGCGATTGCTTTAAGAAAGGCCTGGATTCTTTCTTAAATGTACATAATATAACTGGGTACTAACATTTATAGGTAAAGTTGATCCGGGGAATATCCGATTGCCTCTCGGGGGATCAGGAGGAATTTTTTCCCCTGCTGTAGCAAATTGGATCATGTTCTGCTGTTTTTTTTTGCCTTCCTCTGGATCAACTGTGGGTATAGAATTAGGTATATGGGATTGTATGATATTATTATTTAATTTTTTTATGGTTGAACTGGATGGACTTGTGTCTTTTTTCAACCTGACTAACTATGTTTAATGAATCCCCGGGTCCCCGGCAATGCTGAGAAAAGTCATTGAAAAAAATGGCAGGGGTTCCCCCCCCCCAGTACATTACCAGGCCCTTTGGGTCTGGTATGAATATTAAGGGGAACCCCTGCCGCTTTTTTCAATGACTTTTACCTGTATTGCTATATCCGACAATTCATTAATAGATGCAGTCGTTTTAAATTACTTTCTTTTTAGGGCTGTTACTGATTAAAATTTTCGTGTTCGATTAATCGTTTTTTTTTTTATCGATTAATCAACTAATTTTGATTAATTATAATGCACATACAGATCCAGATCTGTAATATCCTCACCTACCCCACTGTAATATCCACATCTCCCCCACTGTAATATCCACATCTCCCCCACTGTAATATCCACATCTCCCCCACTGTAATATCCACATCTCCTCACTGTAATATCCACATCTCCCCCACTGTAATATCTCCCCCATCTGCCTGCTTACCACTACACAAGCAGGCAGATCCACGAGCAGTTGAGGCGGGTGATAATGACGTCAGCGCTCCGCTCACCTAGGCCACCGCCGGGTGTACCAAGATGGCCACCGGTCCAGAGCTAGGCCGAAGCCGCGGCCTTTCCTATGGCCGAGGCAGTGGAGCGCTCCGCGGATCTCCGACGGAACTCCCTGAAGACCCGGAAGCCGGCGGAGAGGTGAGTACTGATCAAAATAATTTTGATGGATCAAAAAAATTAACGATTAATCGAGGAATTAATCGTTAATTTCCGCAGCCCTACATTTTTCCTTCAAAAATGACATTTTGCGCAGAGAACCAAAATGTTTAAAAAAAATGCGTGGGGGTCCCCCCAAAATTCCATTACCAGGCCCTTCAGGTCTGGTATGAATATACCACTCCACAGGGTCCCGCCTACGTCATTGGCTATTCCCCGGCAAGCAGGGAAAGCTGGGGCTTACCCTAAGATGTGACAGGTGACCCCGCCCCCTCGTACGTCACGGGGGTTTTGTGTGGATTGGAGACTGGAGGTGGAGGAGACTGCAGCATCGCTGGACATCGGATCACAGCGGTACATAGAGAACAACGCTGGACAGACTGGATTACATCGCTGGAATGTTTTTTTTATTTTTATTTTTTTATTTTTAATAAAGGACTTTCCCAACTGTGTCTGTGTGTTTTTTTTTTTTTTTTTACACTTTCTTTGTGAAATGGTAGGGGTACAATGTACCTGTTACCAATTCACATAGGGGGGGCCAGAATCTGGGGGTCCCCTTTGTTAAAGGGGGCTTCCAGATTTCGATAAGCCCCCTGCCCGCAGACCCCCACAACCACCGGGCAAGGGTTGTGGGGATGAGGCCCTTGTCCCTATCAACATGGGGACATCCTCCCCATGTTGAGGGCATGTGGCCTGGTACGATTCAGGAGGGGGAGTGCTCTCTCGTCCCCCCCCTCTTTTCCTGCGGCCTGCCAGGTTGCGTGCTCGGATAAGGGTCTGGTATGGATTTTTGGGGGGAACCCACGCCATTTTTTTTTTACATTTTGGTGCGGGGTTCCCCTTAAAATCCATACCAGACCTATAGGATCTGGTATGGATTTTTGGGGGGATCCCACGCAATTTTTTTTATTTTTGGTGCAGGGTTCCCCTTAATATCCATACCAGACCTGAAGGGCCTGATGTGGAATTTGGGGGGACCCCCACGCTTTTTTTTTGGTTTGGGGTTCCCCTTAATATCCATACCAGACCTGAAGGGCCTGGTAATTGATTTTTGGGGGGACCCCCACGCATTTAAAAAAAAAATGGTTCCCTGCGCAAAATGTCATTTTTGAAGGAAAAAAAGTCATTTAAAAATACTGCATCTATTAATGAATTGTCGGGTCCGGCAATACAGATAAAAGTCATTGAAAAAAACAGCAGGGGTTCCCCTTAATATTTATACCAGACCCAAAGTGCCTGGTAATGTACTGGGGGGGGACCCCTGCGTTCTGTATTGCCGGGGACCTGGGGATACATTATAGCCGTGAGTGGTTTTAAATTACTTTTTTTCCTTCAGAAATTACATTTTGTGCAGGGACAATTCTAAACACGGGAAACATGCGCTGCTTTACAGGCATACTTTAGACACCCCCCAGGTATGAAATTTAAAGGATTATTTCACTTTTATTGTTTCACTTTAAGCATTATTAAAATCACTGCTCCCGAAAAAACGTCCGTTTTTAAAACTTTTTTTTGCATTGATACATGTCCCCTGGGGCAGGACCCGGGTCCCCAAATACTTTTTATGACAATAACTTGCATATTAACCTTTAAAATTAGCACTTTAGATTTCTCCCATAGACTTTTAAAAGGTGTTCCGCGGCTTTTCGAATTTGCCGCGAACATCCCAAATTGTTCGCTGTTCGCCGAACGGGCGAACAGCCAATGTTCGAGTCGAACTCATGTTCGACTCGAACATAAAGCTCATCCCTAATGAAGACATATGGAGACCGTGGTTTGAGCATTTCCTACCTCCGGGTTTTGATAAAATATTGTTATCTCCATGAGGAAGTCCGTCCTATAAATATCCTTTCTGGAAATATTCCTCATTCTCCACTTTATCGTATCCTTACCTAAAACTAGTTTTAGTTTTACTTTATTTTCTAACAACAAGTTTAACAAATCCAAACAAGGGTCATCTGGAATAGTTGGGAATATAACTTAATCTCCAGATAATGCCAAGCCAATTAGCAGGAACTTGGCCCTGGAAATGTTTTCTCATTTCTCCTAACTATTTTAGGTTATTTGCTATATCGAGCAAACGTTATCTTCTTCTATTTTTGCTATAATTAAATATTACTTTTTATATTTTCCTGTCTTGATTATATATGATTGTTAATATTAATAGCTAGAATTACATTACTAAATTGTAATAATAACTGAAATGTTACACTAAGGAATACTCCTTACATTCAGTTCTATATACCGTATTTATCGGCGTATAACACGCACTATTTTACCCTGAAAATAGAGGGTAAACCATGCCTGCTTGTTATACATTTGTATCAGATTTTTTCCCAATGGGAAGCGGGGATCAGGCAGTCCGCCCGGGGTGCCACCCACTGGGAGGGTGTCAGGTCGGCCACCCCGCCTCTCCTGGCCACGGGACAGCGCTGTAAAAAACATTACTGCCAGCCCTTTCTCTTAAAATGCTCCTCCTGGGTCACTCTGTCTCAATATTAATAAAAGCCTCTCTAATACCTGTAAGTAAGGACGCTCGTTCTGGCTGTTCTGGCCGTTCTCCTCCTCCCGCTCCGCCTCCTCCTCGAGTGTAGATTTTGATTGGAGGAGGAGAGCGGTCATGTGACCATCAATGAAACAGCAGAGGAGAGTCACATGACCTTGTCTACGAGAGAACTGCATTAATTTAGGTATGTAGAAGCTTTGATTTGCAGTGAGAGTGACACAGGAGCGTTGTAGAAGGGGCTGACAGTGATGTTTTCTTTACTTTACAGAATGCTGGCAATGCTGTCCCAGGAGACTGGGGGTCTCCTGGGAGTGCAGAGGAGAAGGGGGGGACTTTATAATGAAAGGGGGCTGTGTACTGTGCAGTGAAGGGGGTCTGTGTTCTCTGCAGGGGGTCCATGTGCTGTGCAGGGGCTCTGTGTTCTCTGCAGGGGGTCTGTGTTCTCTGCAGGGGGTCTGTGTTCTCTGCAGGCTGTCCGTGTGCTCTGCAGGGGTTCCGTGTGCTGTGCAGGGGTTTCCGTGTGCTGTGCAGGGGATCCGGAAAGTTTTTTTCCTGAATTCTCCCTCATAAAATTAGGGTGCGTGTTATACGCCTGTGCGTGTTATACGCCGATAAATACGGTAGTTAACGAGAGAAGTATAGTTATAATTGCTTGTTTTTATTTTTTGTAATTTATTCTTTTCATTGAATTGTACAAATATGAACAGTACTATTATTCTGACCTTTCTTATGCCTTATGAAAACACAATAAAATATTCAAACAGAAAAAGAAAATGTGATCTGAATTGATGCCAGTCTATCTGTATATGGTCATTGTCATATGTATGAATTGTAAAAGAAGCTTTGTGAGTGAAGAGATAGCAGATTCTGGAAACAAGGCTAGCTGTACTTGGAAAACATACACTGAGGGAGTACCCACACTAGACCATAAAAAAGTAAAAGATCATGAATCACTGGAAACATTTCCCATTACGTTGCCTGAAAGTCCCTACTACTTCAAACCATAATAGCTAATGGTACCAAACAAGAAATCCTCTTTCTGATACAGTTCCATGAGAACTGCCTTTCAAGAAAGTGGGTTACAGACTTTAGTCAGGTGGAATTTTATGATTTGTCCACCAAATACCTTTTTTGCTGATAGGTGTAGACGGCCACATTTATTTTGGATGCACATGCAGATCTATCTGTAGTAACACCAATTAGTTCAAGGTTATCCAAGTAAACAGTGGCAACTAACATGGAATTTTTTTTTTTTGGGCCATTCAACCTTTTCTTTAAAAATGAACAGCCTGTGAAATCATAGGGTACTCAAAAATATTTGAATAGTCAGCTGATAATTGAACCTACCATATTACTTATTCTTTTTCTCCTTAAGAGAGCATGCAGGAATGATAGACAAAACACTGAATTCAAATAAATGTCCAATATTTGAGGTCTGCTGGAGGACCACAGCAGAACAATGGCCAGGTGGGTCCTGAGAGCAGCTTCTAATGTTTGGGTCAGCACATTATGAAGTCTCACCCAACAAATGCAGAAGTATGCTATGAGACATTTGTCTTATTACAAGAATTGCTGGTATCCAGCAGTTGGAAGGTACCTGTGCATGTCAGAAATTCTCACCAAGTGCATCCTTTTTGACATTCATCTGAACACACTTTAAATCTCTCATTGAACTTGGGAATCTGCCAGGAAGCAATTAAGTTTGTATCAGTCAGAGTTGTTTTTTTCTAGATTCATGTATGATTGATGACCTGCTTTTGTCCAGGCTCCACTCCTTAAATCATTAAAGATGTTACATGACTGTTATTGCAAAAATTGGAAACTGAATCCATTACTGACAGATATTCATACTTCTGGCCTGTAGATAACACTATTTATAGTTGTTGCGTGTATAATACTTTCTATACTCTGTACAATTTAATTCCTGTTATGACATACTTAGAAGGCTGCATGTCAAAAAAAAAAACTGAGTGCCGACCATCCCTTTCCTATTTCATCTATCCCCACAGCAGCTTGCATCATTTCTTTCTTGGTGAGTCTTCAACACATTTTATTGCTTGGATTCATATGTTTGTAAGTTTCCAATATAGTGTGAATCAGGAGGACTAGAATATGTGCTTTATTTATTCACTGTCTGGGATTAGGAGGACAACTTATTTTTTAAATCTACCAGTGGCAGCTGACAGTAATACAGCTCTGAACTGTATAAACCACTTCAGCTCCGGAAGGTTTTACCCCCTTCATAACCAGGCTATTTTTGCGATTCAGCACTGAGCTACTTTAACTGGTAATAACTGGCATGCAACGCTGTACCCAAACAAAATTGATATAATTTTTTTCACACAAATAGAGATTTATTTTGGTGATATTTGATCACCTCTGAGTATTAAATTTTTTAAGATATAAACAAAAAATGCCGACAATTTTGAAAAAAAAAATGTAGCGACCTCACTCTCTCTATCTTTATCGGTTATACGGCTGTTGTCTAGGGATACCTGGGAGAGAGAGATGAGATACACCACGGCCCATGTCCTCCAAGGTGTAGAGGTGAAGGCCAGAACTATCGGGCCTGTGTATGTGTCCCAGAGTCCAATCCTCTCCTCGGATTGACTCCCCTTTGCTCCTAGTAACCAGAGTTCCACACACTGAATAGGTCCAACTCGTATTTATTCTTCTCAATAAATAGTCATACAGCACAGACAGGTTGAGACCTATGTAACACTTCAGTATTTGTGGGGAGTAGGCCAAGGCACAATTCTTCTAGATAGAGCTAACCACTGTAGTGTCACCAGTGGCGAATAGTCATTGCCACTGACTATATTGAACAGAACATGAATTACCTTCGCTATCGTAGCACCTATCAGGGGAAGGACATCCGTCCAAGACAGATACCGGAGGCCTCTCCGTCACCAGCAATGCTGCGCCGGACTCTCCAGAGAAGTTCCGCTCACCAGTCTTCTCGACCTCAGACACGGGCACCCAAGGAGTTAGGGCCCCCTCGGATTCCTCCACCCTCGCGGAACTCAGTCAAAGGTACTAAACCATAGTACCTCACCCCAGGCTAAAGGTGCCTGAGATGGACTTCATCTCACGCTCCGGCCAGGTCAAGGGCACCTAGGCCCGGAACTCCGGAACGCCAGCACCCAAGCTGAAGGTGCCTGGGTGCGGCTGCGTCCTCCGACTCTGAACCCCAAGGTCAGGGCGTCCGCCCCTTTTATCCCCCCGCCCTTTGCGTCACAGCAGGTTCCCCGCCCTGCTGTACCAGCGCCAGGAAAGGACAAAAAGGAAGCAGTCTTGCGGTGAGTGTTCAGCTCCGGCCAGGGCGACAGCGCCACCTGCAGGCCGCAGGGAACCTCACACTACCAGAGTCCTCCAAGAACCACAAAAGATTCTCAGATTCCCTGACAATCAATGCATCTGGGTTACACTACCACCCAGATGCCTCCCCTAAAATCAAACACCCGCTACAAAAACAATATTTTTTACTTTCTGCTATAAATTTATTTATTTTTTTAAATCAAAATTTTTCATAAATTTTGGCCAAAATGTATGTGTATATGTATTGGTTTGTGAGAAAGTTATAGCATCTACAAACTACAAACCATGGGACACTGAAAAAAATCTGCTGTACTTCTACTGCTACACAGGTGGAGTAACTACACCCGAAGTTGCTTTCTTAATAGTATATAAATATAACTCTTCTATTCCATATAAAATTTTGTGCACTCAAAATACTACTGCCTCTGCTAACAAGGGCTGAACCATTTTCCTGTTGCTTGACACAGGATCTGTTGTCTCTATACTGCCTGGGAAAATCTACCAGAAGTACTTAGCAAATTAACCACTTACTGCACCTACTGAAATGGGATAATTATCTTAGAGACCCTATTCCTGTCCTTGGTTGCCTGCCAGTGACTGTAAAATTTCAATCAACTATTGTGACAGCTGAATTTTACATTCTACAATAAAGAAAGGCTACGCCATGCTAGGCAGACATCTTTTTTCTGCACTAAATCTATAATTAGTGGATAGTCTTAATATAATAACTTAAATTGCCCCTAGGCTGCCAGTAGGGATGAGACATGTCATCTGCTGGTGTTGGTCCACTGTGTTTTATCAAGTCCAAAGTTAGTGCAGCCCTCTACCAGGAAATTCTAGATCACTTCATTCTTCCCTCTGCTGACCAGCTTTATGTAGACGCTGATTTCATTTTCCATCAGGACTTTGCACCTGCCCACACTGTTAAAAATACCTATAATTGTTTTAATGACCATGGTTTCACTGTGCTTAATTGGCCAGCAAACTCGCTTGACCTAAACCCCATGGAGAATCTGTGAGGTATTGTCAAGAGGAAGATAAGAGAAACCAGACCCAACAATGCAGATGAGCTGAAGCCCTATATCAAAGCAACCTGGGCTTCCGTAACACCTCAGCAGTGCCACAGGCTGCTTGTCTCCATGCCACGCCACATTGATGCAGTAATTAATGCAAAAGGAGCCCCAACCGAGTATTGAGTGCATACTACATGGACATACTTTTCAGTAAGCCAGCATTTCTGTATTAAAGAATCATTTTTTTATCTATCTTATGTAACATTCTAATTTTCTGAGATACTGAATTTTGGGTTTTCACTAGTTGTAAGCCATAATCATCAAAATTAAAAGAAAGAAATGCTTGAAATACATCACCCTGTGTGTAAAGAATCAATATAATATATGTGTAGCGCACAGACTCCTTTCTTTACCTGCATTAACTTTGGCTCCTCGCAGGAAGAGAGAGGCACACCGCACCACAAGCCCGTACCCTCCTGTGTGAAGAGGTTGAGCGGTGTTGTTGATGGGTTTTCCACAGTTAGACAACCAGAGAATGTCTCTCACCTCTATTTTCAATAAAGACAAGTCCTTGTATCCCCACAGTAACTTGAATGTCCACACCAGCTGCACTCCAACGTAGAGGTTTATTTCTTATAAAACACAGTCTCTGGCAGAATAGGTTGGAGGGAGAACAGGACAGCTTAAGATGTGGATGAGGTCCAGGCACAAACGTTACACAATTCACTGCTCCGATTCTCAACCAGACTCAGCCCATTCGGATAGTCTCCCTAACTTGGGACTAGCAGCCGAAATGATGCTCGAACTTTACCCTTGGTCTCTGTTCAAGGAGAAGACATCCCTCCAGAGAGTTACCGGGACCCGTCCTTCACTGTGACTTCCGCACAAGTCCTTCGAAACGGTTCCTCCCCCAGCCTCCTCATCTAGGATACGGGTCCCCTCGCAAGGCGGCACCCTGAGATTCCTCGATCCCCGATGGGCTCCAGCCAAAGGTGCTGGGCCCAGACCTTTGGCGCAGTCCCAGGGCTAAAGGTGCCTGGGACTCTTGACAATGAACCGCAGACCCGCCCATGGGCCAAAGGTGCCCAGGGCGGACAGGAACGAGAACAACCCCGAACAGGCAGCATCTGCCCCTTTTATATCCTCTCCCAGCATGCCCAGCAGGTAGACCACACCCACTGTATGGTTGCCGAGAGGGGACACACAAGGCACATCACTGTATCAGCGGTTCAACCCTAGCCTACTATGGCAGCGCCATCTGCAGGCCACAGGGAAATGTACACCAATACTCCACCTGTGGACAAAAATGGTTTCAAGAACTCTATTGATTAGGGTGTTTGGGCACAACTACCACCCAAACACTTCCCCTAAATTTAGCACCCCGCTACGTATGAGTTTTACTTTTAAATTGAATTACTGAAATTAAATTAACTTTTTGATGATGCTCTAATTGTTTGAGATGCCCTAGTTTAGCTTCCCGCTGTCAATGGTTCCTAAGCCGATGCAGGCATTTGTTGTTGAATAGAATAAGAATACAGCATGCTTTATACGCCATGGAAAAAATATTCAAGGCTAAATGGTGCTGGAATATTGGGCATGGCTTAAAGAAACATGGTTTAATAGGATTAAAACCTGCTCATGATCCAGCCAACAAATACATCACTGGGTACATCACAAGCTTTCTGTACAAGCCTTTTCCAGTTCCTGTTCCTGCTATGATATACTCAGAAGCATGTATTTGATGAATACCCAAACTTGTTAAAAAAAAGTGCTTTAGGCTCCATGCACACTGAAGCTGATAAACTGAAGTTTTTGGGAGTTTGGACATTTTTTTCAACAACTCTTAAACTCCCCTCTATGTTACCCTATGTGTCGTTTTTGGAAGTTTATCAGCAGGGGAGTTTATGGGCTGTTGTCTGAACGCTCTAAAATTGTGTTCAAGAGCAGTCCTAAAAATGCCAGACGCCGGAAAAGCTGTTAAACGTGGTTTAACGCTGTATACAGCGTTTATCTGCCTCTATTCAAAATCAATGGTTCCCAGTGGGAGCTTATTGATTTGAATAGAAGTTACACCAGAAGTTGGATCATGATGATCCAACTTGCGATGCGACTTGTGTGCTGAGGATGTTGAAGGGGAACCCCCGCCAAAATGAAAAAAAAAATTGGCGTGGGGTTCCCCCCAGGACGATACCAGACTCTTCTGTCTGGTATGGATTTTAAAGGAAAAAAACCCAGCCAAAAGAAAAAATTGCGTGGGGTCCCCCCCAAATCTCACGCAGCCCGGCAGGTCAGGATATGGGGGGGATGAGCAAGCATTCCCCCTCCTGGACCATACCAGGCCACATGCCCTCAACATGGGGGAGTGGGTGCTTTGGGGCAGAGGGGGGGCCTGCATTCCCCATGACAGATTTTAAAAGATTATTTTTTAAGGCAGCTCCGGCGTCTCTTCTGATTTCCTCTACCCTTTCCAGCTCTTCCCCCTCCTCCAGAGATGTCTTCTCCCTCTGCCAGTCCTTCACCCTCTCCAGTTCTTCTCCTCTCTGCACTGTGTTCTCGCTCTTTTGCCGGGTCTTCGCCGCTGTCTTCTCGCTTTGGGGGTCCTCCCGCCCCAAAGCACCCACCCCCAATGTTGAGGGCATGTGGCCTGGTATGGTCCAGGAGGGGGGGGTCGCTCATCCTCCCCTATCCTGACCTGCTAGGCTGCATGCTCGGATAAGGGTCTGGTATGGATTTTGGGGGGGGGACACTCCTTTTTTTTTTGGCGGGGGCTCCCATTTAACATCCTTAGCACACAAGCCGCACCGCAAGTCGGCTTATGATCCGACTTATGGTGTGACTTCTATTCAAATCAATGGGCTCCCATAGGGAATCACTGATTTTGAATAGAGACAGAGAAACACGACTAAAAGCTAGCATGGCTAAACGTGCATTGATGCCAATGCAAAACGCTGATAAAAGCGCATTTTTAAACAGCGTTTTCCTGCCAGCAATCCAACCTCCAGAACAACTTTTTTGAGTGTCCTGTGTGCATGGAGCCTTATAATTTCTCTGTCTCCCAGAGTACAGGACAGAACAAGGTACACAGTACCACAGTTGCAAGGTGTTCGGTTACTCATGAGTTTCGACATTTATTTTCCCCCTGTTCTGCTTCTAAATTCAGTCAGAAATGAACAGTCAAAGAAAAAATAAATTGAAAGAGAAGAGTATATACTGACTTTATTGCCTGCCTTAGGAACTAAACCACAAATGTTATATGACAAGTACAAGTCAGGTCCCAGGGACCTACAAAGCCTATTTTCCTGCAACTCACACTAGAATTGGTACTTTGGAAATAAAGGAGGAAAGTATGTTTCATTTCATTGCATAACACATTAATAGATGTTTTTTGGCTAATGGATAATCTTTACTAACCAATGTTAACACATGGCTATATTGTATGCCAAAATAATTCTCATGGTGCAGTGACTTTAACAGGGGGAAGTTGGTACTTAATATATATGGGTCCAAATGTCAGTGGCATTTATAGGTATTACTAATCACAGTGTGTCAGGACAACTCTATGCTGAATTCAGCAGTCCTAGTCTGTCACAAGCTATATTTCTGAGATGAGAAGCAGTGGTGCATTACATTTCACAGAACATTGTACAATCATCACTGAGCACTCTCTCTAAAATAATACAGGGTCTCACTTTCCAGTCTTTCAAATGCTGACCTTAGGAAAGGTAACCATAGGGAATATAACAGAAGATCATCATAAAAAAGACACACTTGGAGTGTATGTGGCTTTTTAAGTGACATGATTGGTAATGAAAATTCCTTTTCAAACTTTGAGCAATATGTTCCTTAAAGAGGATATATAGTGGTTTAAATTTCTTTGTTTAGTGTGCTTAAAATTTCCAATGCAATTTTTAATTTGATTGACATTTTTTTACCCAGGCAAGTATAAAATATTACATAGGAACTTATGATGTTCTTCCAGCCAACAGGCGGAGCTTTGGGCTCCTTTTCACATGTTGCACGCTGGTTTTAGCTGCTTTAATAAAAAAAAGACTGATAACTACAAAGCTCAATAGCTTAGTTTGGTAGTGGTTTTGTTTTGTATTCCCATTTGTTTTCTGGAAAGTTAGCTTTATTATAAAAGCAATAACTCAGTGTAACATCAATTTGTTATCAGAATTAACATTAGCAAATATAGACACAAGCCAGATGTCACTTAAAAAAACTTATCTCATTACTGTGGGGAATATAATTACAGTGGGGAAAATTATTATTTGACCCCCTGCAGATTTTGTAAATTTGCCCACTTACAAAGAAATGAAGGGTATATATTTTTTATCATATATGTGTAGCCACCCCCTCACCCCGTCCTCTTTAGCTAGGGGTATGTCACGCGACAGAGTGAGGTGCGCTACGGCCCATGTCCTCCCCATAACGGCGGGTGAGGTGAAGGCCAATACCTGATGTTTCCTCGGGCCGGTGTGTCCTGAGCATGTACCGAGTCTGTCGTGCAGAAACCACCGAACCACCCTTTGCTCCCATTAACAGAGTCCATACACCGATCACAGTCCAACTGTTGGTTTATTTCGTATCTCCACATACAGGCAATGCGATGGCATGATACGGTGAGATGAGCAGGTCGAGGCACTATACTGATCTGGGTCCCCACACCCCCTGTGCTATGACCAAGGGTTGTAGGAGTCTTGACATGAATACCTCCGTTGCGTTGCGGCCCCTATCAGGGGAAGATGTCCTCCAAGGGAGTTACCGAAGGCCCATCCGTCACCGGGTTGACACTACACCGGGTCTTCGAACGAGTGACCTCCCCAGCCTCCTCACCTCAGATGCGGGTCCCCTCGCAAGGGGCGCCCTGGAGCAACTTCACCCTCGCGGGACCCAGTTGGAGTCACCGGGTCCCAGGCCTCCTCAATAGTACCTCATCCCAGGCTGAAGGTGCCTGGGATGGACTCCATCTTCATTCCGGCCAGGCCTAGGGCGCCTAGGCCGGAACCTTGAACCGCCCGCACCCAGGCCTAAGGTGCCTGGGTGCGTGAAGAGATGATCCCCCGAAAAAGACCTCATGGCGAGGGCGTCTCCCCCTTTTATCTCCTCCCGTCGATACCACGGCGGGTTCCCCGCCCCGGCCGTACCATCTCCAGGAAGGGACAAAGAAGGGTAGCACTCCGGTAGTGATTCTACCCTGAGCCAGTAGGTACACTGACACCCACTGGTCAAGGAGAATATTACACCACCCAATCCTCCACGAATAACAAAAAAGGGGTCTGAACCCTAACACAATTACACACATGGGTCAAACTACCCCCAGGTGTATCCCACTAAATTGAGGACCCCGCTACACACTCCCCCCTGTGATTTGACGCTGGTCCCCAGCGTCAGGTGCACACCCATGTCTCCCAAGGAGTGGTGACATGAAGTGGGCCCCAGAGGCTATCCCTCAAATTTTTGGATACTAAGTGTGCCAAGACCTGCTCAAAAGGGGAAATATAAAACGATAAACATTTGTATAAGACATCTATTCTGTACACATGTACAATCCCTCCCATCGCTGTCTAAGAACCACCCCACTCTCAGTAGTCTTGACCGATGAATCTCCTGCAGAAAGGAAACAACAAAAAGAAAACACATCCTAACACTCTGTGTTAACTTGGCATGAGTGGGTCCGTCAGCCGAGAGACCCGCTCACTCCAATAAGTAAGTAATGCATGTGTAGCATCTCGAACAACCGTTGCACAACACTGCCACCTGGTGACAGAGCTGCGGTAATGACACTTGGTGAGATCTTCATTCTTCCTGCTTTCCTACTCTGACTCTACCCCAAAAGTCTCTGCCTTTGGCACATGAAGAAAAGGGAGAACAAAAAAAAAACAACAGCTCCCAAGTCTCCAGTGAGTGAAAGAAAAGCCCAAATCAAAACAAAAGTAGGGCACAGTTCTAGGCATCTGGGAATGTCTCTTCCAGAAAGTTTCAACAGCAACAAGATAGGAGCTCACTTCTCCTATAAGTAGAACCTTGGATCCGGCAGAAACAGAGGCTTCAGGTGCCCGTCAAACACTTCCACCGAATACTCGATATCCTCTCCTTCTTTCCTACAGATGAGCACCTTATCGGCATGAATATGGCGCCCAAGTCTCCAATCAGCTCTGCAGTCCTTGAACTTTTTAGACACAGGCGGCGAACATGACAAGTATCGCCTGGCATGGGGTACTTTAAGCTTTTCCCATACAAACTCGTCATACCACCTTGGTCGCAGGACCTCAACTTCATACAATAAGTCCCGAGGCAAGTAGGGGTACTCCCACCCATATTCACGGGCGACTCTCTGGGAGAAAAGTCTCTGCAATCTGGCTAGAGGCGGCATTACATCTCGCTCACCTTCTCCCGGCTGTACTATGGCCTCCGGGTGCCGAGGTACCTTCACCATCTCGGGTTGCTTTGTCTTTGGTGCCCGCAACGAAGCACGCTGCGTCCCCTCCATCAGAGCGGGTGATATAGTTGAATGAGGAAAGTTGGTCGGAGGGTTAGATTTCCTCTGGAACTCCGGGGCCTGCGCCCGGAGCGTACTGTCTTCTATGGACATGGGAGAATCCTGTGGTTTACTCAGCACAGGTAGCGGGCGTCTGTCCCAGCCCTTCCGGTGAAACAGCTCGTCTATTTCCCCGTCATCCCCACAGTCTGACAACGACTCTAGGTCGGAGGTGTCATACATCTCGGCGGGAAGGTAGTCTCTAGTAGACGGAAGGCTACCCTCCCTTTCGGGCTCCACCGGCTGTGGACTCCCGACACCTCCAACCAACACCACAGTCCCAGCCCCTAGCTCACCTGGACCTTCTGAAGAACTGGGATGTCCGGGACTCTCTTCTCTACCGGCGCCATCCAGGCCAGGCAAGCGGCGGGGTGAAGCTCGACCACGACCATAGGATGCCTGCACCAGGCCTATCTTCCTCTTCGGGGGTGGCAGCAGGGAGTCTGTGGTGACTGAAGCAGTGTCTTCGGATTTTTCTCTCTCAGTCTCTGGTTGGGCAGTCACTTCGCCCTGGTCAGCGTGTACGGGGACCTCCGCAGAGGCCTGGATCTCTCCCTCCGGAGTGGCGGTTCCTGTGATGCAGTTGAGGCATAGGGCCCGGGGCCTTTCCGTGTATGGTTCAACCTCAAAAAGGAACTCCTTGCATGCCTCACATCGCCCGAATGGCTTTAGTTGGACCACCAGTCCCGAGCATCCGGGACAGATCACACCGAGGGCCTCCGTGTCTCTGCATGAATACAGAGCCAACTGTCCTCGGGGCCTAAGTCTTATCCCCGTGTCTGTCAGGGGAGCAGCAAATGCAGTCATCTTCATAGGGTAAGATACCGGCATCCACGGAGAGCTTGAATTCATTCCGACCACTTGCTGTTCCATCCCGCGCTGACCACGCGCCGGAGTCTCCATGTGTATCTCCACACGTGGCCAGACTCCTCCCACAACTTGTACGTTTTCGCGGGCTTCCGCCAGCCTCCGCCCACGAATTGTACAGTCATCATGGGGTGCCTCGTGGCGCAGTGCATTAACAGTCCCCACATGTAGTACTTCACACGGCTGGACCTCTCCCTTTTTACGCTCCTCTGCGTGGGCCTTTCCCGACTTAGGGTCATGTCCACAACTCCGAGCAGGGATGCACTTTGGCCAATCACATGGCCGACCTGCTCGAAACTCCTCCGGGCAGCAAAGTTCAAACACAGACGTTCTCAGTTCCGTCGCCAAGACACACACAATCCTGGACGAGCCCCCACGTGTAGCCACCCCCTCACCCCGTCCTCTTTAGCTAGGGGTATGTCACGCGACAGAGTGAGGTGCGCTACGGCCCATGTCCTCCCCATAATGGCGGGTGAGGTGAAGGCCAATACCTGATGTTTCCTCGGGCCGGTGTGTCCTGAGCATGTACCGAGTCTGTCGTGCAGAAACCACCGAACCACCCTTTGCTCCCATTAACAGAGTCCATACACCGATCACAGTCCAACTGTTGGTTTATTTCGTATCTCCACATACAGGCAATGCGATGGCATGATACGGTGAGATGAGCAGGTCGAGGCACTATACTGATCTGGGTCCCCACACCCCCTGTGCTATGACCAAGGGTTGTAGGAGTCTTGACATGAATACCTCCGTTGCGTTGCGGCCCCTATCAGGGGAAGATGTCCTCCAAGGGAGTTACCGAAGGCCCATCCGTCACCGGGTTGACACTACACCGGGTCTTCGAACGAGTGACCTCCCCAGCCTCCTCACCTCAGATGCGGGTCCCCTCGCAAGGGGCGCCCTGGAGCAACTTCACCCTCGCGGGACCCAGTAGGAGTCACCGGGTCCCAGGCCTCCTCAATAGTACCTCATCCCAGGCTGAAGGCGCCTGGGATGGACTCCATCTTCATTCCGGCCAGGCCTAGGGCGCCTAGGCCGGAACCTTGAACCGCCCGCACCCAGGCCTAAGGTGCCTGGGTGCGTGAAGAGATGATCCCCGAAAAAGACCTCGTGGCGAGGGCGTCTCCCCCTTTTATCTCCTCCCGTCGATACCACGGCGGGTTCCCCGCCCCGGCCGTACCATCTCCAGGAAGGGACAAAGAAGGGTAGCACTCCGGTAGTGATTCTACCCTGAGCCAGTAGGTACACTGACACCCACTGGTCAAGGAGAATATTACACCACCCAATCCTCCACGAATAACAAAAAAGGGGTCTGAACCCTAACACAATTACACACTTGGGTCACACTACCCCCAGGTGTATCCCACTAAATTGAGGACCCCGCTACATACGTATTTTAAATGATAGAGACAGAATATCAACGAAAAATCCAGAAACAATCACATGACACAAATATTATAAATTGAGTTGCAGTTCAGTGAGAAAAAAAGTATTTGATCCCCGAGCATAACATGACTTAGTACTTGGTGGAGAAACCCTTGCTGGCAAGCACAGGGGTAAGGCATTTCTTGTAGTTGGTGACCAGGTTTGCACGCATCTCAGGAGGTATTTTGGACCACTCTTCTTTACAGATCTTCTCTAAATCTCTAAGGTTTCTTGACTGTTGCTTGGCCACATGAAGTTTCAGCTCCCTCCATAACTTTTCTAAAGGATTAAGGTTTGAAGACTGGCCAGGCCACTTCATGACCTTAATGTGCTTTTTCTTGAGCCAATCCTTTGTTGCCTTGGCGGTATGTTTTGGATCATTGTTATGCTAAAAGACCCATCCACGACCCATCTTTAGTGTTCTGGCTGAGGGAAGATGGTTCTCATCCAAGATTTTACAATACATGGCCCTGTCCATTGGCCCCTCAATGCGACAAAGTAAGTCTGTACCTTTAGCAGAGAAAGAGCAAAACATAATGTTTCCACCCATGTGCTTGACTGTAGGGATGGTGTTTTTAGGGTCATAGTCAGCATTTTTCTTCCTCCAAACACGGCGAGTCCCCCACCTCAAGAAGGCACATGTATAGTCATGCCAATGAACATCTAAATGATTCAGAGAAGAATTGGGAGAAAGTGCTGTGGTCAGATGAGACCAAAATAGAGCTCATTGGCATTAACTTGACTGGCCATGTTTGGAGGAAGAAAAATGCATTGAGGAGCCAATGGATGGGGCTGTTGTGTACCTTCTGGTAGAGCCTGATGAGCAGAAGGGAACCTCTCGTAAAGCCCTGGCTCAATGACCACTGGAGTTGCAACAGTGCCTGTGAGAGCGTGGCAAGGTAGGGGTGCCTGCAAGATTCTCTGTTGACAGCAGAGATGAGTAGCTGATGGGTTGCAGGAACAAACTGGATCATTGAGTAGCAGATAGAACAGCGGATGCAGGTATGCTGTGGATGCAGGACATCACAGGAGCTACACAGGGCTGGATGATAAGAGACTTGTGCAGGATCAGATGACCCAGGTCATACACAGAGAATTAGATATAAGCAATCGGCAGGCAGAGAATGGTCAAAGTTCAGGCAGTGATTGGCAGCAGGAAATCAGGAAGATAACAGATACACCATAGTCAAAAGCAAGTCGAGGTCAGGACTGGAGATAACCAGAGTGGTCAGGAAGCCGGGTCAAGAATAAATCAAATGCAGGCACAGGGAAAGGGACACGGGGTAAGCTGCAGGTCAGACAGCACTGCACTAGTGCGCCAATAATGGCTAACATGCACGCACAGGCGTACACCTCCATCGAATATTCCTGCACATGCGTGCATCCACGCGCCTATGCTCCATTTGGCGGGCATCTCTGCCTGTTTGTTGAGTGTTCCTGACAGGGGCCATGTACCGTCAAATCTTGGGTGAGAACCTCCTTCCTTCAGCTGGACATTGAAAATGGGTCGTGAATGGGTATTCCAGCATGACAATGACTCAAAATACATGGCCAAGACAGCAAAGGAGTGGCTTAAGAAGAAGCACATTAAGGTCATGGAGTGGCCTAGTCAGTCTCCAGACCTTAATCCTACAGAAAAATTATAGAGGGAGCTGAAACTTTGAGTTGCCAAGAGACAGCCAAGAAACCTTAAAGCCCTGTACACACGATCGGATTTCCTATTGATTCATATTCGATGGATTTTTCCATCCGAATTCCTATAACGCTGACTTCCATCAGTCTTGCCTACACACCATCAGTCAAAAATCTGACCATCCCAAACGCCATGACGTAAAACACTCAGACGAGAAAAATTAAGTTCAATGCTTTTGAGCATGCGTTGACTTGATTCTGAGCATGCGTGGGTTTTTTCTCCGATGGAGTTCCACACAGACGATCGGAATTTGCCATCGTTTTTTTTTCCATCAGATAAATTTAAAACATGTTCTATTTTTTCTCACTGATGGAAAAAAGACCGATGGGGCCCATACACGATCGGTTTGTCCGATGAAAAAAGTCCATCGGACTGTTTTCATCAGTAAAACCGATCGTGTGTGCAGGGCATAAGGGTTAAGAGAAGATCTGTAAAGAAGAGTGGACCAAAATCCCTCCTGAGATGTGTGCAAACCTGGTCACCAACTACAAGAAACATCTTACCTCTGTGCCTGCCAACAAGGGTTTCTCCACCAAGTACTAAGTCATGTTTTGTTTGGGAATCAAATACTTATTTTACTCACTGAACTGCAACTTATTTATAGCATTTGTTTTATGTGTTTTATCTGGATTTTTGGTTGATCTTCCGTCTCTATCTTTTAACCCCTTGAGGCCCGCGCTATAGCCGAATGTCAGCTTCAGCGCGGACCTGAAAATCCGGGAGGCCGTCATTATACGGCCTCCCCTTTGCTCGTTCCCCGCGCACGCTCCAGAGCGCGCAGCGGGGAAATTCTTTGCTTCCTGTGTCCCTTGGACACAACGAATCACAGATCGCTGTGAATGGCCAATCAGAGTGGCCATTTACTATGCGATCTGTGCGGTCAATGAGAGATGATCTCAAATGTAAACATATGAGATCATCTCTCATTGCCTGCTCTCCCTCCTCACACAGATACCGCGTGTGAGGAGGGAGAGCGAATCTGTTACTTTGTTTCAACAGTGAGTGATCTACAACTGCTATACAGTGCCCATACAGTGCCCACCTGTGCCCATACAGTGCCCACCTGTGCCCATACTGTGCCTATACAGTGCCCACCTGTGCCCATACAGTGCCCACCTGTGCCCATACAGTGCCCACCCATGCCAGTCTGTGACCACCTGTGCCAGTCTGTGACGTCAGTGATCTGTGCAATCAGTGCCCACCTGTGCCACCTCATCAGTGCCTACCTGTGCCACCTCAGTGCCAATCAGTGCCCACCTGTGCCAATCAGTGCCCACCTGTGCCAATCAGTGCACATCTGTGCAATCAGTCAGTGCACATCTGTGCCGCCTCATCAGTGCCGATCTGTGCCGCCAATCAGTGCCCATCTGTGCCGCCAATCAGTGCCCATCTGTGCCGCCAATCAGTGCCCATCTGCTCCGCCTCATCAGTTCCCATCTGCTCCGCCTCATCAGTTCCCATCTGCTCCACCTCATCAGTGCCCATCTGTTCCGCCTCATCAGTGCCCATCTGTTCCACCTCATCAGTGCCCATCTGTTCCGCCTCATCAGTGCCCATCTGTTCCGCCTCATCGGTGCCCATCTGTGCCGCCTCATCAGTGCCCATCTGTGCCGCCTCATCAGTGCCCATTAGTGAAGGCTTGGCACACACCTGTGTAGTCCCACCACCAGCAGCAAAAAAAATTCAAAAATATTATTTTCCGCCGAGGAGGCATACCAAATCCTTTCCACGCCCGACGAGAGCAACGTGGAGCTCTCTCTTTCAGATTCCCTTTCCAATTCCGATTCTGAGTCAGACGTCAATTACGAGCCAGTCCTCAGTAGTGCAACACTGAGTGACTCATAGGAGGAAGCTAGTCGGCCCGCCAAACGAAGGCAGTGGCAAACGAAGGCAGTGCCATCCACCAGCACCGCAGTGCCATCCACCAGCACCGCAGTGCCATCCACCAGCACCACAGTGCCTCGGCAAGAAAGGCCAAGGCCCCATGCCAGCCTTCCTTATGCCCTTCAGAACCCCTTGTGGCTTCCTCCTAATTCAGGAGAAGCCAACATTCCCCCTTTCACTGCCCAGCCAGAAGTCCAAGTAAACACGGAGTATTTTACCCCAATTGATTTTTTTGATCTTATTTTTACCGAGGACATGCTATCCAACATTGTGACCCCGTGCAATCTATATGCCCAACAATTTATTTTGAACAATCCTACAGCATATTATGCCCGTCCCTACGAGTGGAGAGACCTAACGGTGGAGGAGTTGAAGATTTTTTTAGGCCTCACATTTTGTATGGGACTCAACCCAAAAAACACCTTGCGTTCCTTTTGGTCAAAACGCCCCATCTATCACATGCCAATATTTTCCAAGGTAATGCCCAGAACCAGATAATTCATGATAATGAGATTCCTACATTTTAACGATAACACCCAGTGCCATCTCCAAAATCACCCACATTTTGACAGGCTTTTCAAAATTCGGCCCTTACTGAATTATTTTTCTGAAAAATTCCCCCAGCTGTATACCCCGGACCAGCACATATGTGTGGATGAGTCCCTTGTTAAGTTTAGTGGCAGGCTTCAAATAAAACAATTCATTCCCAGCAAAAGGGTCCGCTATGGTGTGAAGGTGTACAAGCTATGTGACCGAGTCACAGGGTACAAGTATGCCTTCTTAGTGTACGAGGGGAAGGACAGCCAGCTGAATCGCCCTAATTGCCCAGACTACTTGGGATCAAGTGGGAAAATTGTTTGGGACCTCATATACCCCCTGCTGAAAAAAGGGTACCATCTGTACGTTGACAACTTTTATACATCTCTTCCCCTGTTCCATAACCTTCACCGGATGCAGACGCCAGCATGTGGCACAGTCAGAAAGAATCGGAAGGGCTTTCCTCAGAGTCCTGTAAATAGGAAGCTGAGAAGAGGAGAAACAGCAAGTCTGAGAAACAAGGAGGTTCTGGCAGTGAAGTGGAAGGACAGAAGAAATGTATACATGTTGTCTTCCATCCACAACGATACCTTCATGGAAATCCCCAGAAGGAATGGCCCCATCCGAAAGCTCACATGCATCCAGGACTACAATTTGTTTATGGGGGGAGTCGACTTCAATGATCAGATGATGGAACCCTATCTTGCCACAAGACGGACATATCATTGGTACAAAAAAGTTGCAATTAATTTTTTTCAATTGGCCATATACAATTCGTACATCATATACTGCAACTCCACCCAAAACCCCAAACGCTTCCTTGGCTACCAGGAGGACCTTATCACTGCCCTTATATTCCCGAACGGCCCACCCCAAAACATCCGATCTGATGTTCTTAGTCGACTCTCCGAACGCCACTTTCCCGATAAAGTCCCTCCCACAGCAACAGGTCGACAACGTCAAAAAAAATGTAAGGTGTGTACCAGTGGAGGAGTCAGACGAGACACAGGTTATTATTGTGCAGAGTGTCCTTCCCAACCAGGCCTCTGTGTAGTAGACTGTTTTCGCCATTACCATACTTCACTAAATTATTAGTGAAGTATGGTAAACGTAATCCTCAGTTTCTGCCTTCACACACCTTCACACCCCTTATGCCACTGCCTGCTCTGTAACTGACCCTGGCTTGTTATTCGACCACGCTTCTGCCTAACGATTCTGTACTACCTCTGCCTGATCTGGAACTGACCCTGGCTTGTTATTCGACCACGCTTCTGCCTAACGATTCTGTACTACCTCTGCCTGATCTGGAACTGACCCTGGCTTGTTATTCGACCACTCTTCTGCCTAACGATTCTGTACTACCTCTGCCTGATCTGGAACTGACCCTGGACTGTTTTTCGACCATGCTTCTGCCTAACGATTCTGTACATACCTCTGCCTGATCTGGAACTGACCTTGGACTGTTTGACCATGCTTTTTGCCTGCCTCTTGGATTGATCTTGTACCCTGCTACTGGACTAGTGGGATTCAACACAGGGGTCTCACATATGTGAGGGGCTCCAGAAACGTTTTTCTGGATGATGAAAACTATTTTTTTTTGTTTTCTCATCCACGATTAGGGTCTGGAGACTCGGAGGCTTCAAAGAGATTTGGGTGGGAGAAGCCTCTACCCCTGTCCCCATTCTGTCCTGAACAAGGCCCTACTTCTGCATGCTGCCTGTAGGACCTATGCCATCATGCCTCTGCCTGTCACATGAACTGACCACACCAAATGGACCTGCCTACTACCAGGACCAATATTTTTGGCACTGCTGAGGTAATCTTTTGTTTATGCTTTGTTCAGCATAATGTATTTGGGGGTGTAATTCTTGGTGTGTGCATGCTATGTGTCCCTAGAACATCTGATGGTGTTCCTTGCAGGTTGGGCCTCTGTATGTGGACAGGCTGTGTAAAAGTCCCACACATTTGGTATCGCCATACTCAGGAGGAGTAGCAGAATGTATTTTGGGGTGTAATTTTTGCTATGTAAATGCTATGTGTTGGAGATATCTTATAAACGGACAACTTTATGTAAAAAAAATGTGTTTTAATTTTTTTCCACATATTCCAAAAACTTCTGGAAAAAATGAACCGTTCAAAGGAGTCATTATGCCTCATAGATTATATGTTGGGGTGTTAGCTTTCCAAAATGGGGTCATTTTGCGGGTGTTTCCATTGTCCTGGTGCTCCAGGGCCTTCAAAAATGTAATAGGTGGTTGAGAAATCAGATGTGTAATTTATGCTCCTAGAACGCCTGAAGGTGCTACTTTAATGTAGGTCCTCTGTATGTGAACAGGCTGTGTAAAAGTCCCACACATTTGGTATTGCCATACTCAGGAGGAGTAGCAGAATGTATTTTGGGGTGTCATTTTTGCTATGTACATGCTATGTGTTAGAAATATCTTATAAACGGACAACTTTGTGTAAAAAAAAGCGTTTTCGGTTTTTTTCCACATTTTCCAAAAACTTCTGGAAAAAAATGAACCGTTCGAAAGAGTAATTATGCCTCATAGATTATAAGTTGGGGTGTTAGCTTTCCAAAATTGGGTCATTTTGTGGGTGTTTCCATTGTCCTGGTGCTCCAGGGCCTTCAAAAGTGTAATAGGTGGTTGAGAAATGAGATGTGTAATTTATGCTCCTAGAACGACTGAAGGTGCTACTTCAATGTAGGTCCTCTGTATGTGGACAGGCTGTGTAAAAGTCCCACACATTTGGTATTGCCATACTCAGGAGGAGTAGCAGAATGTATTTTGGGGTGTCATTTTTGCTATGTACATGCTATGTGTAATATTTTATAAACGGACAACTTTGCATAAAATAAAGGCGTTTTCATTTTTTTTCCACATTTTCCAAAAACTTCTGGAAAAAAATGAACTGTTCAAAAGAGTCATTATGCCTCATAGATTATACGTTGGGGTGTTAGCTTTCCAAAATGGTGTCATTTTGTGGGTGTTTCCATTGTCCTGGTGCTCCAGGGCCTTCAAAAGTGTAATAGGTAGTCAACTAGTTAGATGTGTAATTTATGCTCCTAGAACACCTGATGGTGCTCCCTGCATGTTGGGCCTCTCTATGTGGCCAGGCAGTAAAAAAGTCCCACACATGTGGTATCGTTATACTCAGGAGGAGTAGCAGAATGTATTTTGGGGTGTCATTTGTGGTATGCACATGCCATGTGAGAGAAATTAACTATTACTATGACAATTTTGAGAAAAAATTAAAACAAAAAATAAAAATCTTAATTTTGCAAAGAATCGTGGGAAAAAATTACAACTTCAAATAACTCACCATGCCTCTTACTAAAAATACCTTGGAATGTCTACTTTCCAAAAAGGGGTTATTTGGGGGGCATTTGTACTTTCCTGGCTAGTTAGGGTCTCAAGAAATTAGATAGGCCGCCAGTACATCAGATGTGATAAATTCTTTATGATTTGCACTATAGCTTGTAGACTCTAAAACTTTCACACAGACCAAATAATTTCCAAAAATTTGGGGTTATTTTTTATCAAAGATATGTAGCAGTATAAATTGTGGCCAAAATTTATGAAGAAAAATTAATAATTTGCAAAATTTTATCACATAAACTAAGAAAAATGCGTTTTTTTTTCAAAATTTTCGGCCTTTTTTTATTTATAGCGCAAAAAATAAAAAACCCAGAGGTGATCAAATACCACCAAAAGAAAGCTATATTTGTATGAAAAAAAGGACAAAAAAATCATTTGGGTACAGTGTTGCATGACTGAGTAATTGCCATTCAAAGTGTGAGAGCACTGAAAGCTGAAAATTGGTCTGGGCAGGAGGGATGTTTAAGTGCCCAGTAAGCAAGTGGTTAAAATACACCTATGATTAAAACTTTAGACCCTTCATTTCTCTGTAAGTGGGCAAACTTACAAAATCTGTAGGGGATCAAATAATTACTTTCCCCACTGTATATCATAGCAAATAATTCGTTACTCCAAGATATTGTAATCAACCCAAATTTCCCAGTATCACTAAATTTATTTGTGAAATAAAACATTTTGAATTTGCTAAAAAATAATCTCTTTATCTAAATATGTGTAGCGCTACCCCCAGTTAGGAGAGCCGCTGGTTTGATTTCGGGCCCTGTGTACAGCACCGCCAACCCCCGGCAATCTTACTCGACCCACTCTGGCACAGTTAGTCTAGGGTTAACTCTTGTCATAAACAGTAGTATTGCAAGGGGTAACCTCCTGGCAGTAAGACAACACACTGATGTGAAAGGTTAAATAGAACAATTTTACTTTCATGAAATGGTGAAATGGGCATAAGCAGAACAGAACACATACAACTTGCTCACAGAGCCCTGCAGCAATAAGTGTAGTACACAACAATGGCCCCACGCGGTAACCCACCGCGCACAGCTATTAAGGTGTACGCGCCCTATGGCGCATTAAACAATCCTCTATCACTCCTCCCTAGTCAGGCCTGACATTTAAGAAATCTCAGTCCTTCCCCTGGGGACTTCTTCACATGCAAACTTTCGGTGGTGCACTTGATGAGTAGTATTTGTAATCCACACAGGTGATAGTCACTTGGAACACTATAATGGGGGGACACTTCAACTCTGTCCTGCTACCGGTCCCCAGTAGAACAACCAACACACAAACGGTGGGCCAACGCAGCCTATAGGCCTAAACTTCAGTACAGTCTATTGGTTTTGGGCAAGTGCCCGCTCACCACTCCGGACGCGATCCCAGTCCGGGACATCCACCTGCTGTGCATCCGCCAACAGCGTCCGCCATGATCGGGTCCCCGATCCAACTGATGTCCTCACTCAACAAAGTCAGATGCCATCCAGGCTCCGCAGTGGGGTGGAAGGCTCTTCGGAAGTAGCGCAAGTCCCCAGGCTTCAGGCCTTGCACTGCAGTAGATCCGCACGGGAAGAAGCTGTTGCTTGCAGCGCGGTGTCCAAAGAGGCCGAGCTCCGCCTCGCCTCCTTCTTAAATAACCCCTCCCATGAGTCTGTGCGGTGGCCAGCTGCACTCTGGGTGCCGAACGGGGTTCTGGGTAACGTAGTCCCGGGGCCTCAAAGGAGACCCCACTACATATGAATTGGTCAAATTGACTGTGTTATGATCTAAGATTATGTTCAGAATCAAGTTGCTAAAAAGGCAGGCAAGTTAGTGGTTATAAACAGGGCAGGTTTGGTACACAGGTAGCAGTAGCAGTATAGAATGAAGGAAAACAGAGATCAAGCCAAAGTTGGCAACAAAACGTATAAGATTTAAAGTAGAGAGTAGTGAAGAGTGGTCGGCGATTTGGCAGCCAAGTATCAGTACCTGAGTAGGGGGGAATAAGGAGACAATGTAGCAGAAACAATTGGAGCTCTGGAAAAGGCACAATAATATGGTAACCAGAAGTGCAGAGGTATGGCTTAAATAGAAAGTTCAGGGGAAAAGCAAAGAGTTTAGAGTAGTGAAATAGTTGTGTGATTATTCCTGTGCTACCATAAAATGAAAAATAAAAAAATGTGGAAACTGCCGCAGGCACCAAAGGGGTTAAACCAAACCCATAAATGGATTAAAACAAGAGGGGGGTGGTGCTGCGCTGTTTCTAATGGATATGTGTGCTAGCTATAAGCAAAAATGTGCAGATTGCTGATTGGTAAATAGAATAGCAAAAGGCATAAAAAAACACGCTTGCGATAATCCAAAAAGGCATAGATGCTAAAATAAACAATACTGATAAACATGTGATACCAAAGTGCAGTGTGCATATAAATTAGTATACATGAAAATACATATAACTCATATAAAAAGCAATAATGTGCAAAATAGCTACAATGTGCAAATAAAGCAAACAGGCGAACCACGGTATCGCCTCCAAAGTGCAGAACAAAAACGTGTTGCTGTGCAAGTGCAGGTGCTAATTGCAACTGTGCAAAGTGCACTACAGTGCAAAGGAATGTCCAATAAATACTAAAAAAATGTGTACAGCCCAATCTGGCAAATTATGTGCAAAAAAGCATGTTCAAACAGTGACCATAGCAACAATATGCTTTCTTCAAAGGTGGGTATTTTCTTGTGTAGAAACAAAGGGGTGCTGAAGAGATAAAGTAATCTCTACTTTGTGTGTCACACACAGTGTTACAAGTGGCCCCTTACCTTGCGGTAATGAGGTAATCGCATATATGAAATATTAGGGGTGGTGATTCCTCTTTTTTGGTCCTGAGCCAAGTGTAGATCCTAAATGGGGTCTTTATCTCTCAGTAACAGCAAGGATTTAAGAGAGAAAAGAAGGGGTCCAGATCGTGAAGTATGTTTAAACTCACATAAAAACAAACATATATACACTTGTCTTCTTACGAGCGGCGAGCTAGTTAGCCTGCGTCTATCTGTGTGCCTCTCCGTCCCTACGAGTGGCGTCACTGTCACGTGACTTCATCAGGGGATAGCGATCCCTGCTATAAAAATGCATTGATTACTGTATAAATATGACTGGCAGGGAAGGGGTTAACACTAGGGGGCGGTTGTAAGAATCACAACCTGTGTTCCCTAGGTTGTGATTCTTACTGTGGGGGAAGGGGACTGACTGGGGGAGGTGACTGATGGTTGTCCCTATGTACAAGGAACACACCATCGGTCTCCTCTCCCTGACAGGACGCGGATCTGTGTGACAGGCATTTTGACCCTAAAACAAAAAAAAGTTTGTATATAGACTTTACTTTTTAGTGATATGCAAAACATATACAACATAACAGAAAAAACAACAACACATATAAAAAGATAGTTGTATAAACTACTGCTATTTGGCAAATGGGAAATATGTAAGCAGGAAGTTTTTTTTGCATCCCTAGCCATTTCTCTGTTTTGCATCAGAAATCTATTTCAGCATGGTAAGCTCTGTTAACCACTTCAGCCCCGGAAGAATTTACCCCCTTCCTGACCAGAGCACTTTTTGCGATTCGACACTGCGTCGCTTTAACTAACAATTGCGCGTTCGTGCGACATTGCATCCAAACAAAATTGACTTAAAGTACTTTTTTTTCCACAAATAGAGATTTCTTTTGGTGGTATTTGATCACCTCTGCAATTTTTATTATTTGCGCTATAAACAAAAGAAGAGCGGCAATTTTGAAAAAAAAAAAGCAATATGTTCTTTTTACTATAATAAATATCCCCCAAAATTATATAAAATAAATGTTTTCCTCAGTTTAGGCCAATATGTATTCTTCTACATATTTTTTGTAAAAAAAAATCGCAATAGGCGTATATTGATCGGTTTGCGCAAAAGTTATAGCGTCTACAAAATAGGGGATAGTATAATGGCATTTTTATTATTATTATTTTTTTTACTAGTAATGGGATTTTTATCGTGACTGCGACATTATGGCGGAAACATCGGACACTTTTGATGCTATTTTGGGATCACTGTCATTTATACAGCGATCAGTGCTATAAAAATGCACTGATTACTGTGTAAATGACATTGGCAGTGAAGGAGTTAACCACTGGGGGGCGAGGAAGGGGTTAAGTGTGTCCTAGGGAGTGACTCTAACTGTGGGAGGCATGGGCTACCATTGACACGACAGTGATCACTGCTCCCGATGACAGGGAGCAGTAGATCACTGTCCTGTCACTAGGCAGAACTGGGAAATGCCTTGTTTACATAGGCATCTCCCCGTTCTGCAGCTCCGTGACATGATCGCGGGACACCGGCAGTACGTCCCTTTGGCAGCCGTGCCATTCTGCCAACGTAAATCTACAGGTGGTGGTCGGCAAGCGGTTAATTGCTTTCACCTGCACTAGTGCTAAACTTAGAGATCCAGGGATTGTGAGATATGTTGCTTCTTCACAGGAAGTGTCAGTTCTTAGACTACAGACAGAGGTCATATATTAACAAAACAAAAACTTCTGACACAGGAATGTGAAGATTTATTCTACTATAGACTCTGCATACAGGCCAACAAATGACACCATGAAAATACATTATGAATGTAGTTGAGCAGGTGAAAAATCACAAGGTGCAGATTTAATGCCTTTAAAAAGACAGATTTCTGTACTTTTAGTTTCAGACTTGTATGCTTACTTCTATTTTCCCTGGTTCATCTCTAGTAATTAATCTACAGATTACAACCTTGTCATATCCCTTATTCCGTATGCATTATGCACGCTAATACAATTGGCAAAATCCACTGTGGGTAGGATTATGTCAGGCTCCATGCTGTCATTGCATATAGGGAAAAGAAAGCTAATATGCAGAGATGCCATCCAGACAACAGGGAGTGATGACAGAAAAATAAAACGTATGTATGTAATGGCTATCTCCACCATTTCTCTTATGTAAACAATTTTAAAAGGTTTTACCAAATGCACAAAAGAAAGTGTTTCAGTAAACTCAAGCAAAGGAAAAAAGAGAATCATTTTAGAAATACTGCCCCTTTTCAAGTTTAGGTACATATTAGTAGGTGTTCAGCATCTGACCACTTTTTTGTCCTGAGAACTTCAATAGCCGGAACTTCTCCCCACTCTGGCACAGACCTTAAAAAGTAAAGAAAGTTGTATTCTTCATGATATAAAATAACATGTGAATCTGAGAGCAAGATGCTGTCATGGCTATGGCAGATGATTAAAGCCAAGAACACATGTTCAGAGCTCGTGCTGCTGCACTTCACACAACATTAAAGAAACTGCCAGGGGGTTCAACTGAATGACCTCCACCCAAAGTTGCGATATACATTTTCTTGAGAATGACACATAAATAGGTTACCTTACAACCTATAAAGTTTATAACTACTCTGCGTGTCTTCTATATTCTCTCGGTTCCTTTGCTTTTTTTCACAATATGATGACAAATACTGTAGATAACAAAACAGCCATTTACGAATAGCTTCATTGGATTTCATTTTGACATATTTTTTATTATGATCACTATGGAGAAAATAAGCGCATAAATTGGGCAATGCACTGATCATAAATGCTCATTAGAGAGCTGTACTTTAGAATGACACCGCAAACCATCATGATGCTTAGGAGTACTGGTAGGTCTCAGCTACACACATTAGATTTTAAAGGATAAGTGCACTTAAGAGATAAGCATTAGTGTAATGTAATATAATTACGGTACCTCTGAAGCTGTTCTGAGAACTCTTGCCTGGAGATGCACAATCTCTTCCCAAATCCTCACAGGGGGAACATTGAGAAGAATCTGGAAGGGAACATGCGGGACTCCAGGCAGCCCACACAGTGAAGATCTAAATGCTGAGCATATTACTTATTAATTATAATACACAATTGCAACATTTAAAGGGAAACCATAAGAATAAAAACATGGGAGCTGCCATTGCCAACTTAAAGGGGTTGTAAACCCTCCTTTTTTTAAATAACAAACATGTCATACTTACCTCCACTGTGCAGTTTGTTTTGCACAGAGTGGCTCAGATCGTACTCTTCTGGGGTCCCCCAGCGGCGCTGGTGGCTCCTCCCCAAATCAGGTGTCCACCTCGGAGAAGCGCTCCCGGGTGTCCACCTCGGGTGCGCTCCTGAGTCCTGCTTCAGCGTGTATTTACACAGATAGCGGGACTCGCCCCCCCCCCCCCCCCCCCGCCTGCGTCATTGGATTTGATTGACAACAGCGGGAGCCAATGGCTGCGCTGCTATCAATCTATCCAATCAAGAGCCGGGACCCCAGTCAGAGAGGGAGAGCGTGTCTCCACTGAGAGAGTGAAGGGGCTCAGGTAAGTAAAACGGTGGGGCTGGGGGGCCTGTGACTGCCAGAAGTTTTTTCACCTTAATGCATCCTATGCTTGTTTGCATTTGAGCTGCTTTTCTTCCTCATACAAGTAAATTAAAATGTAAAAGCTATTCAAAGCAACTTGATGGAATTGAGAAATAATCTAATGAGACTCAGAAACAATTAATTATATCACATTACACTAATGCTTATCTTGAGCAACTGAAAGCAAGGCTGTGTTTAGCCATCATGTTGCTCTAGGCAAACCTGATTGATAAGCACCTTTAGTACCATCTCCATCCCTTGTACCTTGCAGGGCTAGATTTCTGAATAGTCAACATAGGGTGAGGCCTAGGGTGGCAGGGCTGCTAGGAGTGGCACATAACCATCTATACATTATGTTGCAGGTTGTCAGTAACACATTTTTATGTATAACAAAATTCCAGACTACTGCCCTACTTGCCAGTACATTTCAGCTCCAGTCTTATTGAGGCTCCCTTACAGTGTATTCTTCTTGGAGGAACAGTGTACAGAATACCCCACTTTTAAGTACACAATGGGGTTTATTTACTAAAGCTGGAAAGCGCAAAATCAGGCTCACTTCTACATAGAAACCAATGAGCTTTTAACCCCAGCTTGTTCAATTAAGCCTGGTAATAAAACCTGGAAGCTCATTGGTTTCTATGCAGTAGTGAGCCTGATTTTGCGCTTTCCAGCTTTAGTAAATAAACCCCATTGTGTACTTAAAAGTGGGGTATGCCTGTACAATGTACTTACAGTCTATCCACTGTGGATCTGTGCATCTCCAATGGATTTTTTTTTAATCCAGTTCAGATTGCGCTAAGTGTCTCTTTTACCTTATCCACCCCCCAGCCTTTGCATACCACATGTAGCTATGTTTATTTCATATTATACAGGATTTATATAACGCCAACAGTTTGAGCAGTGCTTTACAACATCATTGCAAACAGTACAGTTACAATACAATGCAATACAGGAGGAATCAGAGGACCCTGCTCGTTAGAGCTTACTGATTTTGTTGCAACAGTAGAGGCTGCCATGCATGACTTGATTTTTGCTTGTGTAGCGGGTATGTACTTTCCCGGGTGTAAATTTGAACTTGGCAGAGACATTAGTGATGTGTAATTCCCTGCAGCCCAGCAGGTGGCACCTTTAGCCTGGGTGAGGTACTCGGATGGAGGTCTGGAGCTTAGTGCCCAACACTGAGTTCCGCGAGGGAAGGAGGTCCTAGAGCACCCAGGGATTGGGTACCCAAATCCGGAAGGCGTAATGGACCGGGGGGAGCTCCTCACTTGAAGACCAGGTGCAGCAGATTGCCAGTGACAGGTGAGCCTCCCGTCGGAGACCGCCTGGAAAGAAATCCCCCTTCGCTAGGAGACCTCAGCCCACTTTCAGGAAGGAAAGTGGAGAGTTCATTGTGTCTGGGCCTATTCGCATCCACACCTCCTTTTCTGTTCTGTTTCTACCAAGGGAGTTCAACTGATTGTGTTAATTCGAGAAGAATAAAGGAGTGTTGAACTTTAATGGTGTGGGGCTCATTTCCTGACAGACATTGTTCAAGGTAACTCTTGGTGGAGGCTCCAGGTGCACAGCACTGACCCGAAGGTAAAAGAACTTTGCTTATATCACACTGACACCTGTGGTAAAGGCCAGGCGTGGTGTCCCCGCTCCCTTCCCCTCTGAAAGGTACCCCTAGACAAGAGACAGACGAGCTGAAGAGAAAGAGGGGAGTGAGGAGGGCGCTACACGTGGGGGCTCGGGTCTGGTATAGTGTTTGTGCACCATGGAATTGAACATGTCTGCTGGAAGAGTTACGCGAGTAGGCAGGCCTTCATTGGCCGAAGTGCATCCCTGTGCTCGAAGTCGTGGACATGACCCATTAAAGGGAAAGGCCCGTGCAGAAGAGCGAGGAGAGGGGGAAGCTCAGCCGTGTGAAGTACTACACGTGGGGGTTTCTATTTGCACTGCGCCACCAGGCACACCCCACCGCTTAGTTCGTGGGCGTGACTCAGAAACAGAAAAGAACAAAAGCCCGCGAACTGGAGCAAAGGGGAGGAGTGTGAAGGACTACACGTGGGACGTTGGCGCAAAAACTTTGCAGTGTGCGATGGATCAGCAACAGGTCGCCATGTTCGGACATACATCGTGGATTCCAGTTCACCCTTCCACCACGACATTGACTGCTGCTGCTCCGGTAACAGATACGGGGATCCGGCTAAAGCCAAGGGGTCGATTCGCCCTGTATTCGTGCATGGACGTTGAGGCCCTGGGTGTGATTTGTCCCGGCTGTTCGGGACTGGTGTGCCAGCTGAAGCCATTCGGGCGATGTGAGGCCTGTGGGGAGTTCCTGTTCGAACTGGATCCGGCGGTTGAGAAGCCGAGAACCATCTACCCTGGCCGTGCTACGGGCAACACCACTCAGAGAGGAGGAATCACTGCTGTGACAGCCATCCCTGCGCACACTGCAGCGACCGCGGAGGAGGTCGTAAAAATTCAACGGGAGAAATCCGAGGATGCTGACTCGGTCACCACTGTCTCGCAGCGTCCACCACCGAAGAGAAAGACCAGCAGGGTAGCCCCGACCAGCGGTTGTGGTGGACCGTCTCGCCCGCTTACGCCCGGCCCGGATGGATCCGTCGACAAGAGTTCCGGACGTCCCGTTTCAAGTAAAGGCAGAGGTAAGCCTGGCGGAGAGATTTGGTGTGTGGGAAGAGGTGAAAGCTTGGTCTCCACTACAGGGTACCTGCCTGCGGAGGAGTGTGACACCTCTGACCTAGAGTCGCTCTCGGACATGGGAGACGACGTTGCAATAGATGAACTGTTTGCAGAAAAGGGCTGGGACAAAGTACCTCTCGCTTCATCCCGCAGAACCAGGGATCCACCCATGTCTACAGGGGAAAGTACACCCCGGGTGGAGGCACCAGTGCCTGAAGAGAGGTCCCGTCCCCAGCCTACCTCTACATCTCCGGTGCCATCTGTACCGAAGACCGGAGAAAAGAGACTGTTACTGCGGGCACCCATGCCCAGATCAGATGTGATCAAGGTCCCTCGCCACCCGGACTCAATAGTTTTGCCTGGCGAAGGGGACAAAGCTACCATGCCTCCTTTGGCGAGACTACAACGCCTATTTGGCCAGAAGGTTGCTGCAGACTATGGATGGGAGTATCCGTACTTGTCGAAGGAACTGCTATATGAGGTGGAAGTGTGCCGGGAGCGCTGGTACAATGACTTTGTGTGGACCCACTTTCAGGTTCCCCACGCCCACAGGTACCTGGCATGCTCTCCAAAGGCCTCTCAACGTTTTAAAGACTGCAAGGCAGAGTGGATGTTGGGATGGCACATCCATGCAGACAAGGTGTTGATCCGGCGCAAGGAAGGAGAAGATGTGGAGTATCATCTGGAGACCATGGATCAACACTTGAAGCCACTTGTTCTGCCGCATCCCCGCTTTTACCTGTAGGAGAGAAGAGACTCCGTTCTTGTTATGCTGCTGAACTTTTTGGGGCCCGTTGCTTTTGCGCCCAGAGGAATGAAGGACTGTTCCTGTTGTTCTTCACTTTCCTGCAAGAGATCATGGACTCTGGGTAGATAGGGCCAAAGAAGAGAGGAAAGTTCCACGAGTGCAGTTACCGCGGTGCTGTCACCAGGTGGCAGTGTTGCGAAACGTTAAACACTTTTCACGCACTCACTCTTTGGAGAAAAGGGATTTCCTCCAGGAGAAGTTTATTTTCTCTCACACGAACATATGTGTCAGGGTTATATGTGTTAATCCCCTTTCTTTTCCCTCTGCAGGAGAGCATCCCATCAAGACCACTGAGTATGGGGTGGTTCTTAGTCAGGATGGGTGGGAAAGTAAAATGTGAATATGTGATTCGAAGTATGGTTTAATGCTGTTTTATTCTTTCTGTATTCCCTTTTTATTACAGGGCTCAGACACAATGTTTTAGTTGGGTAGTTTTTCTAAAAGTTTTATTTTTGTACGATTGTTAGTCGGTGTCTGGACTGGATTATGTCAGCCGTTGAGGGCATGATTTACTCCAGACACTGGGGACCAGTGTCAAACCACCAGGGGGAGAGTGTAGTGGGTATGTACTTTCCTGGGTGTAAATTTGAACTTGGCAGAGACATTAGTGATGTGTAATTCCCTGCAGCCCAGCAGGTGGCGCTGTCGCTCTGGGCTGGGGTTGAATCATTGCTGTGTGTCGCGCCTCCTTTTTGTCCTCCCTCGGCAGCGGTATGGTGGACCGGGGGGAACCCGCCGTGCTTGCTTGGAGAGGGTATAAAGGGGCCGGCCATCTTTGTCACGGGGTCGAGTCCCAGGCACCTTCAGCCTGTGGATGGTGGTTCGTGTCGGTCCTCTAGGCGGGCCTAGGCCTAGAGGACAGCCGGAGGTCGTGTTCCATCCCAGGCACCTTTAGCCTGGGGTGAGGTACTCGGATGGAGGTCTGGAGCTCAGTGCCCAACACTGAGTTCCACGAGGGAGGGAGGTCCTAGGGCACCCAGGGATTGGGTACCCGAATCCGGAAGGCGTAATGGACCGGGGGGAGCTCCTCACTTGAAGACCGGGTGCAGCAGATTGTCAGTGACAGGTGAGCCTCCCGTCGGAGACCGCCTGGAAGGAAATCCCCCTTCGCTAGGAGACCTCAGCCCACTTTCAGGAAGGAAAGTGGAGAGTTCATTGTCTCTGGGCCTATTCGCATCCACACCTCCTTTTCTGTTCTGTTTCTACCAAGGGAGTTCAACTGATTGTGTTCATTCGAGAAGAATAAAGGAGTGTTGAACTTTAATGGTGTGGGGCTCATTTCCTGACAGACATTGTTCAAGGTAACTCTTGGTGGAGGCTCCAGGTGCACAGCACTGACCCGAAGGTAAAAGAACTTTGCTTATATCACACTGACACCTGTGGTAAAGGCCAGGCGTGGTGTCCCCGCTCCCTTCCCCTCTGAAAGGTACCCCTAGACAAGAGACAAACGAGCTGAAGAGAAAGAGGGGAGTGAGGAGGGCGCTGCACTTGCTTGGCCTGCAAGTAGGGAAAGAGGAGGGTGGGCACAAGACCATTGACCTGGGGACCAATAACCTAATACCAGGGTTAAGGCATCGAGCTACAGCCATCTACTGTAAAATCATGATGTATTTTTCCCAGTTAGGCGGTCAGCAAGTGACAGATTACCAAACAAGAGAAATGAGAGATGATTCCATTTTTCTTGAAATACAGTTTTAGAATAGAATTTTCTGGCTCCTGTCATCATCCCCTATCTTACATACATACAGTACATTCCTACACATACTAGGGCCAATTCAGACAGTAGTCCATTAAAAGAATAGTACAGTCAAAGCTTGTTTGGCTGTACTTCTCCTGTGGATCACAGGAGTGCAGTTTGTTCTGCACACCTGTGACCTGTTGTCCACGGACATCACAGAGGCCAGGCTCAGGAAAGTTTGCAACAATATGGTCAGGATCCACCCACATGCCTGGACCAGCACCCGGCTCAGCCTCTTAGCAAGCTGCTGAGAGCCTGAGCCGGCCACTCCTGCCCCCTCCACAGCCCAGCGCTCCTGTAAGCGCACAGGAGGGGACAGGCAGAGCAGACAGTGGTGACTGACAGGAAGCTCTAAGAACCAAGTGATCAGGTGAGTTTGAATACTCGGTTGTCAGCCTTAGAGCTGGTGGGGGACAGATACCGCATCCACCTAGGTAAGTATGATTTAAAAAAAATTCCCATACTTCTCTTTTAACCTCCCAGCATGTATTATGGGTGTGGGAGAAACCTGGAATACTTGAAGGAAACCCACACAAGCACAGTGAGAATATGCCCCAGATAGTGTTCGGCCTGGACATTGCCAAAGACCCCAGATCTGCAAGGCAGAGGTGCTAACCACCAAGGCACTGCGCTGTCCAAAATCAACCATTAAATATAAAATAGATACTTTCAATTTAAAAGGTTACTCCACTTTCGTGGGAAAAATTATTTTGCAAATAAAGAAAAAATAATATAGCGTGTACAATTGCGATACAAGTCATATTGTAATTGACTGTTATTAAAAATTACCTTTCCTTTTCAATCTGCAGCCGCTGTAATGTTCTATAAATGCAATGCAATATGGCTACATGGAGTTGTTCTGTACACAGAATGTGTACTGACCACTCCCCAGAAAAATAATTTCCTGCTTGTGTGATTGGCTCACCAATTTTCCCAGAAATCTGCCTAAGATAAAAGTCAGATTTCAGGCATCCCCTGCAACAAAAAGGTCACTTTTGGTGAGATACGCCCAATAGGAACACGTCTAAAGGGATGCAGACCCAGCAGCTTTCCTCATTAGTGCCCTGCAGCTGCCACAGCTGAAAGATAATTATGAAACCACTCCAATTAGACCTACTTAGTACAGAGGAACATACATGTATTTCTTCAGAATAACAAAAGGTAGGAATCCTTGCAATGTACATAGATAACCCAGGGGGGAATGTTTTTTTTCTCAACAAAAGTGGAGTTACGCTTTAAATAAAGGCCATTGTCTTTTTATTTCTACAGCTAAATAGTGTTTTGGCCACAGGCAAAGGATACATAACAGAATGTGATGGCTTTTTCTGTTTCTATTTGACATTATGCCTGCTGTAAGCAGACAGGAGATTCTACCTTCTACTAAAGGGCACTCTGCTGGCGTAGACTCCTGTGTTCTAAACCTTGACAGGTCTGATTCATGCAGTAGTAACTCTGCTCTCTTCTCACAACATGGTCAATGGCTATAAATGTCATGAGCAGCCTCTCATGCAAAGGTTAAATATTTGGAGACATCAAAAGCATTCTGTGTTGATTATGATACTTATTGATTGGCCACTTGATTATAAAGCAGAAGAATGGAAAAAATCAATATGTCTTTTTATCTCCAGAAGTATAGGGAGATGCCACAGTTCAATCTAACCTTCACATTACACATGACCTGTTTACTTTATAGAAATGATGTTAATCTCTTTACTTCCCTAATAAAAAAGAACCAAGCAGCTTTTGTGGCTTCATACAGACCTTAAAATTCAGATCATGTCTTCCTTGAGTAAATTTTTTCAGAAATCTGTGATACTGCCATTGTGTTTAATAAAACATAATACAAAGCATTTTGTTTAGAGGGATTCCGAAAAATTAATTTGCATAAAGCAGGCTGAATAAAAAAAAACAAAAAAAAAAAACAGATTCTTCTATCCACACGAACAATGTGAATAGAGGAATCTCCAACCCCCCGCGACATTGTATTCTGACAACTGGGTTCTCCTCTGCCAGAATACAATGAATAACAGCTGAGTGACAAAAGTTTTCCACCTTTTCCGTTCAACAGAAATCAATCACTTGACTTTTTTTGAATGGGGATGGCCACACGCAGATCAAAATTTAGCCAGTTCCTGATGAGCTGGCCGAATTTCAATCTCTTCGTGGCCAACTTAAGACTGAGACTCCAGTTTTGGTTATATTGACAAGATGCCTAACCCAATGGGTTTTTTTTTCCGTATATTTCTTGGACTCTTTCGCTAATACAGTGCACCTGAAACCCCTTGGTGAGCCACTGCACTATAATGGGGATATCTACTTGTTGGAGTATCTAGGAAACATACAGTATAAGGCTAATGTTTAAGGCTCACAGGTAATTTAGTTCACCACGGTCAATCCCTAACCCAGGTACTGACCCCCACCAGTTTCATATGCGCATTCACTGAACCCTTCTTAATTGGAAAAATAAAATATGATTTTTTCAAATTCAAAACATAGGTATATATTTATAAGTAAGGGGGGGGGGAAGGGGGTCACAAGGCCCCGGGATTTTAAAGATGTCGATAGAGTGTCTAATCAGGTAAATTAAATACTGACTGAACACAATGAGTAGAGAAAAATTGAATTTTTATTTACAAAAAATTATGTGTATAAAACACACCAATACAGTATACAACCATGATCAATTATATTAGTGCACGATAACAGACACAAAGATGCCAATGTACTCAACGTTTCGCTCTAGAGAGAGCTTCCTCAGGAGAATTTACCATGGCATTAAAAGGTATGCTGGAAGCAAGACAAAAGACAGGATGTAAACCGTGGTGTAAACAGATATCAAGAGAAATACATTTTTATCTTGATATTTACATAGGCATATAGAGAAATTAAAGTATATGCATATATGATAAATTTGGTACAGATTCATATAGGGGTACATGTAGGAGCATAAGCTCAATGGGTCCTTATACACTGGAATATTGCAATAGAGACATATCATAGATATAAACCCACCTGTTCATGCAAAAGATGATGGTTGAGAAATGTATTTAAAATTAAACTCCAAAGAGAAGGAGTACGGATAGTACATCTAAATCAGGCAATCCCATATATGTCCTGGAGTGACTTGCAGACGTAAATACAAGATATAGAAAATCTGGTATATCAAAAGAAAAAAGGTATATTTAAAATAGATTTTAATTATTAGTAAAGACAAGCAGGATATGTATAGTGCATGGGCCTTATAAGTCATGCAATAAATACCTGCTGGGCGTTTTTAAATGGAATCAATGGATGATCAATTGATAAGGATAGAGATCCTGATGTCCATTTTTGGCGATAAACAGGAAGATATCCACTAAGTTTGTAGGGCTGATATAAGCCTAAACGGATATAGAAAATTAAACAAGGTAAGAGTAAGTTTATCCCTAAAGGTGGGATGGGGATCATGAGAAAGAGGTTTTAAATACCTGAAATAGTAGAGAGCAAGATGTAGTCCTGGAATCCGGAGCGATCCACAAGCGTGTGTGCATGCTCCGCAGCTGGTTCAGAGTACTGACAGTTTCTTGCCGGCCTGCGTGCGTCTGACGTCACGCGCAAGCCGTGGACGAACCAAAATGCGCATGCGCGAAGAAGTCGGAACCCGGAAGTAAGGTGGAGAGAGGAGAGAGAAGCCCTAGCCACCATTTTTAAAGAGGGCTAGTAGTACTGGAAAGGGTATTCTATCAAAGGTAATTTAAAGAAAATTAGTTTAAAGAAAGTATGACGGTTTAAGGTCTATTACGTCTGATAAGAGAGAGACACATAAGAGCGCTTTCCTATATAAGAGCTGGGCACGGGAAAGGGAACAGCAATCGCGCATGGCAAGTGCATATGAATTTAGGGGGGCAAGCTTCGGTGGAGGCACATTGATTAAATACATCCAACAAAGTTTCCCCGGGCGTCCATGCAAGTCACATAATACAGGACATGGGAAGTCTGATTTATCTGAATCAAAAATATGATGTCAAAATTTCAAAAAGTTCTTGCCAATTTTGCACAGACATAAGTGAACAGGTGGGAATATCCCCATATTTTGCAGATATTCAAGGATTCAGTCAATGAAACCACAGATAACATAGCATTATTGCATAACGCATTATATAAATTCAATATGATTTTTTATGATTTTTAAAAAAACGGACTGCTCCATTATGTAACTAAAGATGGGTGCAAAAAGTAAAAAAGAAAAAGAAAATGAATAAAATGGAAGATAGAGGATTATAGAAAAGGTTTGAAGCTGAGAGCTTCATTTAGGCCCGGGTGATTTAAAGCATTTAAATTAGAGATCCATTTGGCCTCACGTTGGAGGAGAATTTTATCAAAGTCCCCCCCTCTGATAGTTGGAGGTACGTGTTCTAATGCAAAAAAATGCATATATGAATCTGCAAAATTATGATGGAGGCCCATGTGCCTACTGATCAGTGTCTCCATTTTTTTAGCCAGGACCAAAGAAACATGATCCTTGATCCTGTCAAAAAAATGTCTTTTTGTTTTGCCAATGTAAAATGCTGAGCACTGGCAAATCATAATGTAAACAATGCCCACTGATTGACAAGTGACTAGAAAGTTTGGTTTGTATAAACGACCATTTGGTAAAAGAATACTATTTGATGAAAAAATATATCGACAGAATTTGCATTTGTGACATGGTCTACTGCCCTGAAGTTTTCTGGATGTATCCCTGGGAGAAAAATGACTTTGTACCATCGAGTCTTTAAGAGATTTGGATCTGCGAAAGGTGATCTCTGGGTGGTCTTTTAAATGTTTAGAGACTTGAGGGTCCCCCAACAATAAATGGCAATGTTTTTCCAGTAAATTTCGCATTTGGCAATGATGACCGGAAAAGCGAGTAATCAGCCTGAGGCCTTCATTCGTTTTCTGTTTTTTGGGGCATGGATCAAGGGTTTTCTATTCAGATGTTTTACTCTCAAGTAAGCCTTTTTCAAGCAGCGCTTGCTGTATCCTCTTTGTAAGAATCTTTTTTGGAGGTTTTTGGCCTCCATTTCAAAGTTATCATTGTTGTTGCAATTGCTTTTGAGTCTAAGGTACTGTCCAAAAGGGATACTTGAGATGAGCGAGGCAGGATGAGAACTGTCTGCATGTAGTAGGGAATTACCTGCTGATGGCTTGCGGTAAAGGGTGGTATCAATGTTTCCCTGAGGATCCACATATATAGTGATATCCAAAAAAGTCAGACTGGATTGACTCTTTTCCATGGTGAAAGTGAGATTATATGTGTTCTGTTTAAGGCTTTCAAAAAAGAAGTTCAAATCATCTAGAGTGTCTGTCCATACAAAGAATACATCATCAATGAAGCGTCGCCAAATGGGGATCTGCTCAATGAAATGTGATAAATTGTCTTTGAAAAATAGATTTTCCACATCTTGTCCCCATAGTCACACCCTGCACCTGGAGGTAGTGGGAGTTACCAAAGACAAAGATATTGTTGGTCAGGATGAACCTTAACAGGTTCATTACAAATTCATTATAGGCATTGGGTACCTCACCATGGCTAAAGATGAAGTTCTCCACAACCTCAACTCCTCGATTATGAGGGATTGAATTGTAGAGTGCCTCTACATCTAGAGCCACCAGCCATGCTCCTTCAGGAATGGAAAGGCCATCAAAGGTCCTTAGTAGATCACTAGTATCCTGAAGGTAGGATTGCAGACCTTCCACATGAGGACGCAGGAAGTCATCTACCAGCTGGCTGGCAGTTTCGGTAAGGCCTACATTTCCCGGGAAATAATGGGACGTCCTGGGGGGTGGAGAGGATCTTTGTGAATTTTGGGTAACGCATATATAGTGGGAGTCTTGCTTCCAGCATACCTTTTGATGCCATGGTAAATTCTCCTGAGGAAGCTCTCTCTAGAGCGAAACGTTGAGTACATTGGCATCTTTGTGTCTGTTATTGTGCACTAATATAATTGATCATGGTTGTATACTGTATTGGTGTGTTTTATACACATAATTTTTTGTAAATAAAAATTCTATTTTTCTCTACTCATTGTGTTCAGTCAGTATTTAATTTACCTGATTAGACACTCTATCGACATCTTTAAAATCCCGGGGCCTTGTGACCCCCTTTCCCCCCCCCTTACTTTTCAATTAAACTGGGATATGATGTCTGATATTTACCCCCCCTCCATATTCATTTTTTCATAGGTATATATTTATACATAGGTATATTTTTATACATAGGTGCACAAAATGAACAAAACCATTAAAGAACAAAACCATTAAGAACAAAGAACAAAACCATTAAATATTAAAACATGATTTTCACACAAAACAAAAACATAATAATGAATATTTACTGCAAATCAGTGTGACTTCTGCTGTTGCCTTTCAGAGACCAGTTCAGAAATGTGCGGCTTTACCTTGGCAAGTGCCACTCTCATGTCATTTTCGCAACAAAGTCTGTTCCTTTTCTTTGTTTTTATGTCCAGCATCCTCGAAAAGGATTGCTCGCAAAGATATGTTGTAACAAACGGTATGAAAATCTCCAGAGCTTTCTTAGCAATAACAGGGTACGTTACCATTTGTTGACACCAAAACTTTGAGAGCGTTGTTGTTCTGAAGAGTTGCTGTTGAACCTGGCTCTGCTGAATTTCAATGATTTCATCGAGGTATTCATCATTGACATCTGTTGTCTCAAAACTAAACGTGAACGGCTGTCTCACCCATGCTGGATATGACTCTCTTGTAGGGAAGTATCCGTCGAGAGACTTTGCAAGCGAATCTAAGTGTGTGGCAATTGCTTGCTTCAGTTCCGCGGGTACAGAAATGTCTCCGATTCCAGATACATCTTTCTTCGATCTTACTTACACAATCGTCTAGCAGGGGAAAGTTTGCAAAGTTATCGTTCTCTATTCTTCGTTTCCATAATGGTAGCTTTTTTTAAAAGCCTTCAGGTTTTCTTCCGCTTCGATGATGTTGACTCCACCGCCCTGCATCTGTTGATTGAGATGATTCAGAGCTGCGAAGATATCAACCATGTACGCTAAAATGAGAATGAACTCAGAATTTTTGAAGCAATCTGCATGACAATGTTGGTGCTCTTGCAAAAACAGGGCTAATTCCACACGCACGGCAAAAACACGATTCAGCACCTGTCCCCGGGATAACCACCGAACGTTAGAATGGTACAGAAGTACCTCGAATTCAGATGCCATTTCTTTACACAGCTCCCTGAAGATGCGGTGCCTCAGAGCACTATTTCGCACATAGTTCACGCATTCCACTACAATTTTTAATACTTCTGCCAGTTTTGGAGGCAAGGTTTTTGTTGCCAACGCATGCCTGTGCAGAATACAATGCGTAACAATGATGTGTGGTGCTTCGGCTTTCACTAGCGCACCAAAACCAGACTTTCTTCCCAGCATGGCTGGAGCTCCGTCCGAACAAACTGCAGAAACCATATCCCATGAAAGATTGTTGTCTTTGAAGAAGTCATCCACAAGTTTCTTCACATCGGCTGCCTTAGTTGTTGTTGTAAGAGGCTTACAAAATAAAAAATCTTCCTTTATCACGTCGTCTTTCACATAGCGCACGAATACTGCAAGCTAGCTTAGATTGGAAACGTCTGTGGTCTCGTCGAGGCTGAATTTTGCCGGGCTTGAAATCAGATCTGCAACTACTTGAGCCAAGATGTCTTTGCTCATGTCCTCTATTCTGTCGCTGATGGTGTCATTTGAAAGAGGAATTTGGGATAACTTAACTTCAGCCGCTTTTCCCAGCATGATATTCGCCATCGTCAACACAGCTGGTTTTATGAGTGTTTCAGCAATGGTGTGTGGTTTGCCCTGCTTTGCGATCAGGTAAGCAACTTTGTACGATGCTGTGAGGATCGGTTTGTTGATGGGTACAAGGCCGAGAACAGGCAGAGTAGCCTTTTCATCGAATCTAGCTCTCTTCACCTTGAATTCAGCGAGCGTTGTGTTCTTGTATTTTTCATGCAGCTTAAGGAAGTGTTCTCTTAGTTTTGCCGGTGCTAGACTAGAATTGCTCAACTTGGCATTGCAAATCATGCAGTTAGGACGCTGACTCCCATCACGTTCCGTTATACATGTGAATCCATATTGTACATATTCGTCCGGCCACTTTCTTTTTTTGCTCGACATGGTTAGTATGAAGGGATTAAAATATTAAGAAAGAAATCACACGACGTACCATCACGACTACTGGGCGCACCAAATTCCCTGCAGCACAGATAGGCCAATCGATGTGGCGTTATCACCTGCAGCCAATGATGGACAAGCGGGGCATGTCATCACGAATCATATGAGTCGGGTGTGTGTCTTGTATATCGTGTTGAACCTGGTGGTGGTTCTATACACTTATGTGAAAAAGTGCATATACCCTGCAAAAATTCAATATGTGCAATGGCGTGAAATGAATCACAAAAAATATATAGATTAATTTAAATATGTAAATCAACCTAACACTGAAAAAATATATAATGACATGAATATGTGAAAGTGATCCACAATATACAGGTCCTTCTCAAAAAATTAGCATATTGTGATAAAGTTCATTATTTTCTGTAATGTACTGATAAACATTAGACTTTCATATATTTTAGATTCATTACACACAACTGAAGTAGTTCAAGCCTTTTCTTGTTTTAATATTGATGATTTTGGCATACAGCTCATGAAAACCCAAAAATCCTATCTCAAAAAATTAGCATATTTCATCCGACCAATAAAAGAAAAGTGTTTTTAATACAAAAAAAGTCAACCTTCAAATAATTATGTTCAGTTATGCACTCAATACTTGGTCGGGAATCCTTTTGCAGAAATGACTGCTTCAATGCGGCGTGGCATGGAGGCAACCAGCCTGTGGCACTGCTGAGGTGTTATGGAGGCCCAGGATGCTTCGATAGCGGCCTTAAGCTCATCCAGAGTGTTGGGTCTTGCGTCTCTCAACTTTCTCTTCCCAATATCCCACAGATTCTCTATGGGGTTCAGGTCAGGAGAGTTGGCAGGCCAATTGAGCACAGTAATACCATGGTCAGTAAACCATTTACCAGTGGTTTTGGCACTGTGAGCAGGTGCCAGGTCGTGCTGAAAAATGAAATCTTCATCTCCATAAAGCTTTTCAGCAGATGGAAGCATGAAGTGCTCCAAAATCTCCTGATAGCTAGCTGCATTGACCCTGCCCTTGATAAAACACAGTGGACCAACACCAGCAGCTGACATGGCACCCCAGACCATCACTGACTGTGGGTACTTGACACTGGACTTCAGGCATTTTGGCATTTCCCACTCCCCAGTCTTCCTCCAGACTCTGGCACCTTGATTTCCGAATGTACTTTGGACCACTGAGCAACAGTCCAGTGCTGCTTCTCTGTAGCCCAGGTCAGGCGCTTCTGCCGCTGTTTCTGGTTCAAAAGTGGCTTGACCTGGGGAATGCGGCACCTGTAGCCCATTTCCTGCACACGCCTGTTCACGGTGGCTCTGGATGTTTCTACTCCAGACTCAGTCCACTGCTTCCGCAGGTCCTCCAAGGTCTGGAATCGGTCCTTCTCCACAATCTTCTTCAGGGTCCGGTCACCTCTTCTCGTTGTGCAGCGTTTTCTGCCACACTTTTTCCTTCCCACAGACTTCCCACTGAGGTGCCTTGATACAGCACTCTGGGAACAGCCTATTCGTTCAGAAATTTCTTTCTGTGTCTTACCCTCTTGCTTGAGGGTGTCAATGATGGCCTTCTGGACAGCAGTCAGGTCGGCAGTCTTACCCATGATTGCGGTTTTGAGTAATGAACCAGGCTGGGAGTTTTTAAAAGCCTCAGGAATCTTTTGCAGGTGTTTAGAGTTAATTAGTTGATTCAGATGATTAGGTTAATAGCTCGTTTAGAGAACCTTTTCATGATATGCTAATTTTTTGAGATAGGATTTTTGGGTTTTCATGAGCTGTATGCCAAAATCATCAATATTAAAACAAGAAAAGGCTTGAACTACTTCAGTTGTGTGTAATGAATCTAAAATATATGAAAGTCTAATGTTTATCAGTACATTACAGAAAATAATGAACTTTATCACAATATGCTAATTTTTTGAGAAGGACCTGTATATTAGTGTCCAATTTTCTGTGAAAAAAAGAGAAAGTCTCTCGATGAATGTGTGATCTGATACCAACATCAACACTGCATCAACACCACGTCAGGTGTGTAATGAATGGTAGGTACAGTCCAGACCAGTTCCTTGGATTTATGCGTTTTCTATGTTGCAACATTTAAAGGTGATATATGCCATTGGAAAGTGAGTAAAGGGTGTATACTCTTACCGGATGTTGTAGATCCAACTCGCCGTACGGCGGTGGATCAATCGAGCTTGTGTCCACGCCCGGGACTGATAGATGTATATCCTGGGGACAGTCTTTCCTCAGCGTCCTTACGACGTTCCAGAGAGTATATCCCAAGGCTTTTCCAACGTAACTCTCACTTCCAATGCGATGAGTCAAAATATGACACCAGAATTTCACCATATGCGTAGTGTCACCATGCAACAAATGAGAAAAGAATTCTCCACATAGTGTAAATCCAAGATGGGATTTTATTTATCAAAGAATAAAAACACCCAATAAAGGTCTCACTGAACAATAAAACAGTCCAAAGCAAACTCCTTTAAAAACTTTGAAACTTCTCAGGAAAAAAAAAGGCCAAAACAAACAAACCAACAAATCCCAAAAATAAATCAGCAGCTCTGTATTACAAAATTGCGTGGAGTAAGCACCAAGGCTGGGTGTTTTTATTCTTTGATAAATAAAATCCCATCTTGGATTTACACTATGTGGAGAATTCTTTTCTCATTTGTTGCTTGGTGACACTACGCATATGGTGAAATTCTGGTGTCATATTTTGACTCATCGCATTGGAAGTGAGAGTTACGTTGGAAAAGCCTTGGGATATACTCTCTGGAACGTCGTAAGGACGCTGAGGAAAGACTGTCCCCAGGATATACATCTATCAGTCCCGGGCGTGGACACAAGCTCGATTGATCCACCGCCGTACGGCGAGTTGGATCTACAACATCCGGTAAGAGTATACACCCTTTACTCACTTTCCAATGGCATATATCACCTTTAAATGTTGCAACATAGAAAACGCATAAATCCAAGGAACTGGTCTGGACTGTACCTACCATTCATTACACACCTGACGTGGTGTTGATGCAGTGTTGATGTTGGTATCAGATCACACATTCATCGAGAGACTTTCTCTTTTTTTCACAGAAAATTGGACACTAATATATATTGTGGATCACTTTCACATATTCATGTCATTATATATTTTTTCAGTGTTAGGTTGATTTACATATTTAAATTAATCTATATATTTTTTGTGATTCATTTCACGCCATTGCACATATTGAATTTTTGCAGGGTATATGCACTTTTTCACATAAGTGTATAGAACCACCACCAGGTTCAACACGATATACGGGTCTTTATATAGACCAATTGCCAACCAGATATTTTATATATATATATATTTTTCTGTTTGCACATAGCGCCACACTTTATTTATTATTTTTCCTTTACACTATTGTCAAGTTGTCGTGTAGGCTGCTAGAAATTTGAAGATTGGCGCAGTATTTTTCCTATTTATGGGGTGTGTGTCTTGACCTCCGCCGAACCCGGGAGACTGACTCACCGAACCCCTGGTGTTCGATCGAACCCAGGTTAAGAACCACTGCCCTAACCTAATGTAGCGCCCCCCCCCCAATATTTGGGAGCACTATGGGGAAATTTAAGGGTAGTCTGAGCCGATAGTTGGGCTCAGACCAATTATGATTCAATTGTTGTTCTGCTCTGGGTGTGATACTGCCCGGCAGTAGTGTTCTCCGTTGCCTGCAGGTGGCACTGTCACTGCCGGCATAGGTTAAACTACGGGGGGGTATCACAGCACCTTGGGTGTCCTCTCTCGGCAGCCATGCAGTGGGCATGGTTTACCCACTGTGCATGCTGGGAGAGGGTAAAAAAGGAAAAAAGGGGTAGATGCCATTTGGCGTGAGGCGATTCCAGGGGGACCCCAAGGCGTTCAGGGGGCATGGCACGAGGTTTGCGAGTGTGTTTAGGCCTTGGGCACCTTCAGCCCAAGATCCTGTTGCTGTATTGTAGGCCCAGCTCCGCTGAATAGGGCCTACGCTTCGGAGAAGGATCCCAGGCTGCCCGCTAGAAGGGGGCCCATCTTTAGGAAAGGAGTCCAGGGGAGGATCAGTCCCAGCGGAGATTAGCGACGGTACTGCTATCTCGGGGAGAGGCCTGGAGACTTACCTAGAGGGGATCCATCGTCTCTGATGTCCGTGCTCCATCCTGGCTGCTAGGACCGCTCTCATAGGGACTATCCGGGTGAGCAATACCCACTCAGGCTTGAGTGGCGACGAGTGTAGATACTGAACTTAAGTGTTGTGTGCCTGAACCTTCCCCTACTTCTTTCAACTTCTGCTCTTCCTCTGTTCGAGTTGACTAAAAAAGAATAAAGCCTTGCTGATTAGTTTTACTCAAGTGTGGACATTGACCTTATTCCTGGAGATTATTGTTTGCCTAGACAACGGAGCTAAAGGATCTACTCGGGGGAGGTAACTCGCCGCAGACCCAAAGAAAAAGGAAAACCAGTCCGGCCCCTTAAACCAAGGGAGCGGGACCAGGTGGCTACACTAACACTGAAGAAGAAATATCCTCCTTGAATTGTGTAGGAGACTTTCATGACTAATAGTTACCAACTGTATGTCTTACTACTACCAATAGCTCCTAAAACATAATAAAATCCAATAAAAAATATATATATTTTGCAGTTTACCATTCCTGAGTGTGGTGGCTGCATTGGTTTTTATCAGGCAATGAACATTTTAGCAAGTACAGAAAATATCTATTGATCTTTCTAAAAATGCAGTGCCTTTGTCGCTTCCTGCGAGCTGATCTAAAAAATAAAAGTAATACTATGTCTCTTGTGTAGACTACTACTCTCATCACCCTGTGTACTGTAAATATAGGTTTGTTGTATATAAAATCTATTTTGATAATTTAATGTTCATTTCAGTGTTCAGTACATAGTATTACACTTGCTTTCCGCAGTTTGCTGGTGAATGCCCTAACCACATATGATGTTGAAGATAATGATGTGATCATTGCCTATTACTAATATGGCTATTTTGTGCGCATTCTCAAAATTCATGCAATGATATAGATTTTCAGTGGCTGGTGCCTAAAATGATTAAATATGGTGGTGTCACAGAAGCAATATTACCTACAGACTGTCAGAAAGTGCTATAGTATTTTCTGCAGATCAGACTGGATACTGTTCAATAAACTGTGCATAGAGCAATAGGGATATATAAAAAGCAGTAAACTATAGTAGTAAATCCGGGTTCTATGTATTGGAGTTAGATCAGCTAAGAAGTTATGTAATTTCCATGTGCTGTAGCTAGTTGCACTGTAAATTATTGTTCCTATTGAATAAACCCCACTTTCTTAAAATGGAGGTTCCGACAAATTTTTTTTTTTAAAAGCCAGCAGCTACAAATACTGCAGCTGCTGACTTTGAAAAAATTGACACTTACCTGTCCAGCGTGCCCGCGATGTCGGCAGACGAGGTCGAGCAGTCGCTCAGTCCTCGGGTGCTGCCGCCGTCATTCTTGGTGAGGGAATCAGGAAGTGAAGCCTTGCGGCTTCACTGACCGGTTCCCTACTGTGCATGCGCGAGTAGCGCGGCGCGCCATCACTGGTCCCCGCTCTTCCGGGAACAGTGTGTTTCCCAGAAGACAGCTGGGGGGGGGGGGTGACGCGAAGGGGCGTGTCTCCTGCGGGAGTCAATACTCGGAAGTGGTGCAAATACCTGTCTTAGACAGGTATCTGCACCCCCCTCCCCCCTGAAAGGTGCCAAATGTGACACCGGAGGGGGGGAGGGTTCCGAAAAGCGGAAGTTACATTCTTGGGTGGAACTCCGCTTTAAGCTTATACTTGTCTTTAGCCAGAAACAAAAGTCTAGGAAGGATCATATCACAACCAGGCCTAGGAGAACACTGCTGCTATAGGGAATGCATGTGATATTACCAGAGTCACTCCACTGTTGAACTGGAGATGGGAAGTGTTTTATCTCTGGGTTCAACATGCTCTTGACGCACAGGGGTTTATTTACTAAAGCTAGAGAGGGCAAAATTCTGCATAGAAACCAATCAGCTTCTAACCTCAACTTGTTTAATTAAAGGGGTTGTAAAGCTTCCTGTTTTTTCACCTTAATGCATTCTATGCATTAAGGTGAAAAAACATCCGATAATGACTGGACCCCCAGCCCCCCCGGTTTAATTACCTGAGCTCTCGAAAGTCCTGCATCGAGAACGTGCTGGCTTCTCGGCTCTTCTCGGCCCGCTCTTCTCAGCTCTTCATTGGATAGATTGATAGCAGCGCATCCATTGGCTCCCACTGCTGTCAATCAAATCCAATGATGCGGGCACCGGGGGGGCGCAAATGCTGGACTCGGGAGCGTGCCCGCAAGGTAACACCCTTGGGAAAGCGCTTCCCAGAGGGGGTTGTCTGATGCAGGGAGGAGCCGAGACAGCTGCCGAAGGACCCCAGAAGACGAGGTTCGGGCCACTCTGTGCAAAACGAGCTGCACAGCGGAGGTAAGTATAACATATTTGTTATTATTTTATTTTTATTTGAACCTTTAGTGTCACTTTAAGCTTTAATTGGTAGTTGTAGGGGGATTGGCGCTGCTTCTCCGCTGTAGTGTGTTAGTTGGCCCAAAGGCCTATCCTCAGTGGTATGACCCTTATTCAGGGTTGTATCTCCTTAATACAGGTGCTTGGTATTAAGAGCAGATGTGTAAATCTAATAGCAACTGGTTTCCTATCGGTGGGGGCTTACTATGTGTTTCACCCAACAGTGCAATGTTACAAGTGTGGATGACAGTTAGGTTCCTATCGGATGAGAGTTACCAGTAATTTCAGTCATCAAAAAATTGTGAAAATGTAGTAAATAAGATAAAAGTGGTTCCTATTACGTGATCTCTACTGTAATTAAAGTAAAGGCCTCATGCAGACACTGGCTGTGTATATAGACCTTATATATATATCTCAACATTATGTTGCTTGTGCCAACAATAGAGTTATGTGTCACTGCTCCAGGTGGGAGCTGCCACATAACTTTTCAAGTAGCAAACAATCCTTTTCAAATGGCAAACAAAGTGACAGTGATTATTGTTCCTTACAGTGAATAAACCCCAGTGAAGGGTGTTTGAATATTAATACAAAATTAGATAAATCAAACTTATTTCTTTCTCGTACATCACGGGACACAGAGCGACATAGTCATTACTAATGGGTTATATAGATACCGTCAGGTGCTGGCACTGGCAACTTCCAAAACCGGAAGTACCCTCCCCTATATAAGCCCCTCCCATCCGGGAGCACCTCAGTTTTTTGCCAGTGTCTAAGGTGTTGGCCAAGAAGAAACATGTGTTTTTCACTGAGCTTGAGTACAGGTTCTTTTGGGCCTCAGTAAGCTATTCCGGATCCGACCAAAAAAGCTTCATAGCTAAACGGTCGGTACCCGGGCCTTGCAGAGAAGAGCAAGGTTTTGCCTGTAATGCTTCTCTTAGGAGAGCTGGACCCTGGGATCCAGAGCTCTGGTCATACCCACAACCAAGATGTTTTCTGTGCAGGGTGCTATACAGGTCCAGGGGAGTGGAATCCTTGGGAACCCGGTCCCTGAAGGTTTGATTACAATGCCTGCCGTGATAGGTGAAGTTTGGGCTTCTGTGGACCAAACAGAGTCCTGCGGCGAGGAAAAGGTAAGTGGGGGCCCTCGGGAACTTGGTTCTATTGAGGGACCCCCAAGCCTATTTTGTCTTTCTGCCTGTTACCTAAGGTATTCCCACTAATATTCTGTGTATGCCTGTTACTACTGAGAAAATGTAAAAATTTTAATAGTAGGCAAGAAAAAAAAAAGAAAAAAAAAAATGTAAGACCGCGGTACCTGTGTTAGACACTAGAGGCCGCTATGGTTCTTTTTCTTGTAATGTGGATTTTTTTCTTCCAGAATCAAATCCAGGCAGTTGGTATGTTCTCTCCTGGGAAGCTGTCTCCTCTGCCCTGTTGCTGCGCTCATCCATCCCCGGGCCCTGCGGCAAAGGGACCCTGGCTCCCATCTAGCTCCTTGTTGTTTTCAAAAAAGGCGCCGAAGGCGCACGTGCCCGCGCGCGTGCGCGTGCACGCGCCTCTATTCATAGAGGCGATCTGGAAAAAGGGGCGGAGCGGGGTGGATGACGTTCAGGTGTGCGCCGCGGCGCTACTGCGCATGTGCGGGCGTCCAGCGTGATTTAAAGCACATTATAGCTGGCTGTTGAAGTGCACAGACAGAGCTAGCAACAATATAAAGGCACACAGAGGCAGTTGATGCAGGCATCCCCTAGAAAGGCACTTTAGTAGACACCAACTGTGATATAGCAGCAATTGTGCTAGACTATTCTCAGTAAAAGTGGTGTATTACGGCTGGAATACCTCAGCTTTAGGCTTAGGAATATGCCGTCCAGAAGCTCCGGAACTGAATCTTCCAGGAAGCGAAGGGGGTCTCATCGGGCTCTGAGGATCTTGGGCATACTTCTGCTGCACCAGTCTCCCCTGAAGTTCAGAGGTAAGTGACCGTAGAGACCCCGCAGGGGTACTTGGTACTGTGGCTGTCCTCAGTTCACCTGCTCCTGTGTATGTAACAGAGGAGGTTTTTTCCTCAGCTCTGGGAGGATTAGAGAGAGATTGTCAACATTGATCGCTGCCTCCCTGTCAGGGAAAGCACGCCCGATCTCCGTCTCCTCCTTCAGAGTGCCTGTTAGCAGAGCAACAGTCCCATACAGGGATCGACCTGCCTGAAGGGGATCAGGATGAGGTTGATTCTGTTATAGAGGAATCAACAGTGGGGGAACCTTTTCTCAGCATCTCAAGCTGAAAGATTATGGGTTCAGTCTCTGACTAACATGGTCCGATCAGCATTTAAAAATGCACCTTGCGGAACCATCAACCACTACTGTATCCTCGTTGGGGTCGCTAGAAGCCCCCAGACTGTCTGTTCTTTTCCACTTCACCCTTTACTGAAAGGGCTTATTTACCAGGATTGGGAACGTCCTGAGAAAATATTTATTCCCCCAAGAGATTTCCGGTGGTCTATCCCATGGAGGATAAGTTCATCAAAAAAATGGAAGGTCCCTACAGTGGACGCAGCCATCTCTTGTATGTATAAATCACTCACATGTCCAGTGGATAATGTCCAAATGTTCAAGAACCCAATAGATAAAAGATTGGAGTCCTTATGAAAATCTGCTTCTTTCTACAGCAAGCTTGGTGACACAACCAGCAGTAGCAGCTATTGGGGTCTGCTAAGCAGTGAAGGATCAGTTGAAACAGGTCTTAAGGGACTTGACAGATCAGCAGGCTTTGCCCTAGCTGATCTACCTAGAGCCTTAGGCTTTGCGGTTGACGCCATAAAGGATTCAGTCCATCAGGCCTCCCGCCTTACGCTGTCTATAGTACATATGCGTAGGCTCCTATGGCTCAAAAACTGGTCTGCTGAAGCTCCCTGTAAAGAATGGCTGGTTAGCGTCCCATTTCATGGTGAACGCTTATTCAGGGAAAACCTGGACAAATATATCCAGAAAATTTCCAGCGGTAAAAATACGCTCTTGCCGGTTAAAAACAGAGTTAGAGGTCCCTCTTTAAGAGGCCTGCTTCTCCAGTCTCTGGGGCATCGGCTGTGTAACAGTTCCGACGGCCTCCTCTGTCAATTCCCGGGGGTAAAAAACAGGGACAATAGCAGGGTAATGAGAAACCCTGGGTCAGGGGAGGTACAAAACCTCCCCCAAAGTTAAATTCATTGAAGCCCCCACTCAGTCGGGTGGGGGGAGGACTCCAGTTGTTCGCAAGAGACCTGGCGGGACACGATCAAGACAGATAGGTGCTCTCCGCAGTATGTTTGGGATACAGTTTGGAGTTAAAAGACTCTCCTCCTTCCCATTTTTGAGGTCAAACGTGCCAAGGGATCCCCGGAAGAGAGAGTCCCTCCTGTTGGCACTAGAACAACTATTGCTCCAAGGAGTAATTATGGAGGTTCCCCTGGAAGAATGAGGGTTCGGGTTTTACTCAAACCTCTTTACAGTCCCGAAGCAAACGCGGACGGGAGGCCCATATTAATTCTAAAAGGGCTATACAAATTCCTGTATATCAGGACTTTCCGATGGAGTCGATCCGATCGGTGGCCACTGCCCTACAAGGGGAGGATTGGTTAGCCGCGATCGACATCAAAGATGCTTATTTGCACATTCCCATCTTTCCAGTCCACCAAAAATTTCTACGCTTTGCAGTAGAAGGGCGCCATTTTCAGTTCAGAGCCTTACCCTTCGGTTTGGCCACAGCACCACGAGTGTTTACAAAAATTCTGGCCCTTTATTGGCCAATCTAAGAACACAAGGTGTAATGATAATGGCATATCTAGATGACTTGTTGCTGATAGACCACTCAGTGAAAAAACTAGACGTGGTCGTTCACAAGACAATCAAGTATCTGGAATCTCACGGTTGGATTATCAACCGAGACAAGTTAGCCCTAAAAACCAGTCAAAAGTCTGGAATACTTGGGGCTAAGGTTGGATTCAGGCCAGAGAAAAATATTCTTGCCTCGAGGAAAGGTGTTGTCTTTGAAAGATTTGATCCACTTAGTGGGTACAAAAAAGACAGCCGTCCATACGCCTGTGCATGAGGCTGCTGGGAAAAATGGTGGCATCATTCGAAGCAGTACCCTACGGTCAATTCCATTCAAGGAATTTGCAAGGGGCCATACTGTCAGCCTGGAACAAAAAAGTTCAGGCCCTAGACTTACAATGTCCTTGTCCCCTTCCGTTCGCAAGAGCCTCCGTTGGTGGTTGGTTCCCCAGAATCTGGAAAAAGGGAAATCCTTCAGTCCGATTTCTTGGAAGGTGGTCACTACAGATGCCAGCCTTATAGGCTGGGGAGCTGTACTGGAGCAATAGTCTCTCCAGGACAGATGGTCGGATGCAGAAAAGGCCCTGCCCATCAATCTCTTAGAGATACGAGCAGCCCGGTATGCCCTAGTAGCATGGACATCCAAACTCCAAGGGTCCCCTGTCAGAATTCAATCAGACAATGCCACAGCAGTGGCATATATCAATCATCAGGGGGGCACCAGGAGTCGTGCAGCCCAGAGGGAAGTAAATTACATCCTGAAATGGGCAGAAAGATATGTCCCAGCCATATCTGCGGTATTCATTCCAGGAGTGGAGAATTGGAAGGCGGACTTTCTAAGTCGCCAGCAATTATGCCCAGAGGAAGGGTCCTTTCACCCCGAGGTTTTCTGGACAATATGTCAGCGGTGGGGAACATCGGATGTAGATCTTCTAGCATCCAGATTCAACGCAAAGGTGGACAGGTTTGTCTCTCGGTCAAGGGATCCCTTAGCTTGCGGCTCGGATGCCCTAGTGTTCCCTTGGGATCAGTTCAAGCTGATATATGCATTCACACCGCCACAATGGTTTCCTCGATTACTCCGCAGAATCAGGGTAGAAAAGAAACCAGTGATTCTGGTGGCTCCAGCGTGGCCCCGAAGAGCGTGGTACGCGGAGATTGTAAAATGTCAGTGGGGAGTCCTTGGACTCTCCCACGTCGTCCGGACCTGCTTTCGCAAGGACCGATATACCACCCTTCCTTACCAGCCCTAGGTTTGACGGCCTGGCTATTGAAGCCCACATTCTAAAAAAGAGAGGGCTCTCTAATGCTGTGGTATCTACCATGATCAATGCCAGGAAGCCGGTATCCAGGCAGATCTACTATAGAATCTGGAAGGCGTACATCGCCTGGTGTGAGGCCAAGAAATGGCATCCACGTAAATACGTAATAGGTAGGATTCTGGACTTCCTACAATGGGCTGTAGATAGGAAGCTTGCCTTGAGCACTATCAAGGGTCAGATTTCGGCCTTGTCAATATTTTTTCAAAGGCCCTTGGCTTCGCATTCACTAGTCAAAGCCTTTATACAAGGAGTGATGCGTATTAGTCCTCCGGTTAATATTCCCATATGTCCATGGGATCTAAACTTGGTTCTGTCGGTTCTACAGAAACAACCATTTGAACCATTACATCATATTTCTTTGGTGCTTCTCACCAAGAAATTGATTTTTCTAGTAGCCATTTGTTCGGCTAAAAGAGTGTCGGAATTAGCAGCTATGTCCTGTAAGGAGTCATATCTGGTTATCCATAAGGATAGAGTAGTGTTACGTCCTCATCCAGCCTTTCTTCCTAAGGTGGTATCGAGGTTTCATTTGAACCAAGATGTGGTTCTTCCTTCTTTTTTCCCCAAACCTACTTCGGTAGAGGAAAAGTTATTGCATTCTTTGGATGTAGTAAGAGCAGTTAAAGCTTATCTAAAAGCCACTGCTCAGATTCGCAGAACGGATACTTTGTTTATTCTGCCGGAAGGCCCCAGAAAGGGTCAGGCAGCGTCAAAATCTACTTTAGCCAAGTGGATTTGACAGGTCATAATACAAGCCTATGGCTTGAGAAGGAGACTGCCTCCGTTCAAAGTTAGAGCGCACTCCACGAGAGCAGTTGGAACTTCATGGGCAGTGCATCACCAGGCCTCCCTGGCTCAAATCTGTAAGGCCGCAACATGGTCTTCAGTTCACACGTTTACTAGGTTCTACCAGGTGGACGTTAGAAGTCAGGAGGATGTCGCCTTTGGGCGCAGTGTGTTGCAGGCCGCAAAAGATCCTCATGTCTGATAGCGCTCAGCTTATATATGGTGTATCCCCCCCCTCATTGGGCATTGCTTTAGGACATCCCATTAGTAATGACTATGTCGCTCTGTGTCCCGTGATGTACGAGAAAGAAAATAGGATTTTTATAACAGCTTACCTGTAAAATCCTTTTCTTGGAGTACATCACGGGACATAGAGCTCCCGCCCCTCTTTGGGGACACTTATTGCTTTGCTACAAAACTGAGGTGCTCCCGGATGGGAGGGGCTTATATAGGGGAGGGTACTTCCGGTTTTGGAAGTTGCCAGTGCCAGCACCTGACGGTATCTATATAACCCATTAGTAATGACTATGTCGCTCTGTGTCCCGTGATGTACTCCAAGAAAAGGATTTTACAGGTAAGCTGTTATAAAAATCCTATTATAATGTTCCTTATGCCTGAAGTAGGGATGAGCTCGGTGTTCGAGTCGAACATACGTTCGACTCGAACATCGGCTGTTCGATCGTTCGACGAAGATCGAACGATTTGGGCCGTTCGCGCCTAATTCGAGTGACGCGAACGGCCCACAATGCACTACGCCATCGCAGTGTCATCCAGGCGCTGTGATTGGCCAAGCATGCACTGTGACCCCGCATGCTTGGCCAATCACAGCGCCGGCAGCGAGGAGAGCAATGATTGGCCACAGGCAGGATGCCTGTGGCCAATTATTGCTGAGGGTGTTTAGTACACGCCCCACACTATAAAAGGCCGCCAGCACGGCGGCCTAGTGTAGTGTGTTCCGGAGCAGGGAAAGAGAAGCATAGGCAGGGACAGTGAAATTTTTTTTTCTTGCTCAACCTGGATTCCTTGTGTTTAGGGAAAGAGAAGGATAGGTAGGGAGAGTGTCAGTGTGTTTTACTGTGCTAATCCTTGTTTGTAGGGACAGGGAAGGACAGTGAGGGAAATTCTCCTTGTGCTATACTGTGCTAAAGCATTGATCATCAACCATCTTTAAAAAAACATTTTTTCTAGGGACAGAAAACTATAGGTAGGGAGAGTGTCAGTGTGTTTTACTGTGCTAATCCTTGTTTGTAGGGACAGGGAAGGACAGTGAGGGAAATTCTCCTTGTGCTATACTGTGCTAAAGCATTGATCATCAACCATCTTTAAAAAAACATTTTTTCTAGGGACAGAAAACTATAGGTAGGGAGAGTGTCAGTGTGTTTTACTGTGCTAATCCTTGTTTGTAGGGACAGGGAAGGACAGTGAGGGAAATTCTCCTTGTGCTATACTGTGCTAAAGCATTGATCATCAACCATCTTTAAAAAAACATTTTTTCTAGGGACAGAAAACTATAGGTAGGGAGAGTGTCAGTGTGTTTTACTGTGCTAATCCTTGTTTGTAGGGACAGGGAAGGACAGTGAGGGAAATTCTCCTTGTGCTATACTGTGCTAAAGCATTGATCATCAACCATCTTTAAAAAAACATTTTTTCTAGGGACAGAAAACTATAGGTAGGGAGAGTGTCAGTGTGTTTTACTGTGCTAATCCTTGTTTGTAGGGACAGGGAAGGACAGTGAGGGAAATTCTCCTTGTGCTATACTGTGCTAAAGCATTGATCATCAACCATCTTTAAAAAAACATTTTTTCTAGGGACAGAAAACTATAGGTAGGGAGAGTGTCAGTGTGTTTTACTGTGCTAATCCTTGTTTGTAGGGACAGGGAAGGACAGTGAGGGAAATTCTCCTTGTGCTATACTGTGCTAAAGCATTGATCATCAACCATCTTTAAAAAAACATTTTTTCTAGGGACAGAAAACTATAGGTAGGGAGAGTGTCAGTGTGTTTTACTGTGCTAATCCTTGTTTGTAGGGACAGGGAAGGACAGTGAGGGAAATTATCCTTGTGCTATACTGTGCTAAAGCATTGATCATCAACCATCTTTAAAAAAACATTTTTTCTAGGGACAGAAAACTATAGGTAGGGAGAGTGTCAGTGTGTTTTACTGTGCTAATCCTTGTTTGTAGGGACAGGGAAGGACAGTGAGGGAAATTCTCCTTGTGCTATACTGTGCTAAAGCATTGATCATCAACCATCTTTAAAAAAACATTTTTAATAGGGACAGAAAACTATAGGTAGGGAGAGTGTCAGTGTGTTTTACTGTGCTAATCCTTGTTTGTAGGGACAGGGAAGGACAGTGAGGGAAATTCTCCTTGTGCTATACTGTGCTAAAGCATTGATCATCAACCATCTTTAAAAAAACATTTTTTCTAGGGACAGAAAACTATAGGTAGGGAGAGTGTCAGTGTGTTTTACTGTGCTAATCCTTGTTTGTAGGGACAGGGAAGGACAGTGAGGGAAATTCTCCTTGTGCTATACTGTGCTAAAGCATTGATCATCAACCATCTTTAAAAAAACATTTTTTCTAGGGACAGAAAACTATAGGTAGGGAGAGTGTCAGTGTGTTTTACTGTGCTAATCCTTGTTTGTAGGGACAGGGAAGGACAGTGAGGGAAATTCTCCTTGTGCTATACTGTGCTAAAGCATTGATCATCAACCATCTTTAAAAAAACATTTTTAATAGGGACAGAAAACTATAGGTAGGGAGAGTGTCAGTGTGTTTTACTGTGCTAATCCTTGTTTGTAGGGACAGGGAAGGACAGTGAGGGAAATTCTCCTTGTGCTATACTGTGCTAAAGCATTCCTCATCAACCATCTTTGAAATCCTTGTTTTTTGGACAGTCAGGGAAATTGTCATTGTGCTATTCTGTGCGAAAGCAATCATCCTCAACCATATTTAGAAATCCTTAAGTAAAGGGACAGAGAAGGACACCTGAAGGTAGCCCTTATTGCTTTTTTCCCATCTCCCTGCAGGCCATCCATTAGAATGCCTGGAAGGCAAACAAGGAGAGGCAGACAGTCAGGAGGCAATAAAAGAGGGCAAGCAGGCTCTGTGTCTGGGGGCAACAGTGCTGGTCGTGGACACGGTGCATTGTCATCAGCACATGGCCATGGGACACGCTTGTCCTTCTTTTCGGCAGCTGGACATGTTGAGCCACATCATGCCGAAGACTTGGTAGAGTGGATGACCAAGCCCTCCTCCTCCTCCTCCTCATCCTCTCTCACCCAGGCTCAGGGTACTGGCAAAGCAGCTGCCAAAGCGTCCTCTTCCCTGGTATCAATGTCAGACTCATCATCAGTCACTCCTTCCCTAGACCCACCATGTCCTCCTCCTGAGGAGTCCCCCGAACTGTTTGAGCACAGTGTTGGGTATATGCTCCAGGAGGATGCCCAGCGTTTCGAAGGGTCTGATGATGAAACCCAGCTACAGGAAGGCAGTAGCGTGAGAGCAGACAGAGGGGATGCTCAAGAAGGACACCAATCTGGCAGTCATGTTCCAGCAGCTGCAGCATACTGCCAGATTGGCTCCAGTGATGAGGAGGGAGGGGATGATGAGGTCACTGACTCCACGTGGGTGCCTAATAGGAGAGAGGAGGAGGAGGAGGATGAGGAGGAGGCACATCTCCAACGAGGCAGGATGCCCTTTGGTGGCCAGCGTGAGGGCAGTACACCGACGGAATCACACCGCAGAGCTCCGCCTGTGCAGGGCGCTGCCTCTGCCCCTCATTCAAAAAGTTCTTTGGTGTGGGCCTTTTTTGAGGCTAGTGCATCAGATCGCACAGCTGCTGTTTGCAACATATGTCGCAAGCGTATATCGCGTGGCCAAAACATCAGCCGCTTGGGTACCACATGCCTGACCAGACATATGTTGACCTGCCATGCAGCTCGTTGGCAAGCCTACCTCAAAGACCCACACCAAAGAACAAAGCGGACCTCTCCTTGCACCGCATCAGCTGGGATCTCCAACCCCACTATAACTTCAGTCCTCTCTGAAACATGCACTGAGAGGAATGAAGGTGTAGAATTAGGTGTGTCACAGCCAAGTACTTGCGGCCACTCTGCTAGCAGTACACCGACGTCCGATTCTAGCAGGCAAATTTCCCTGCCCCAGCTGCTGGACCGTCGAAAGAAGTTCACTCCCAGCCATCCACATGCCCAGCGGTTGAATGCTAGCTTGGCTAAATTGCTAGCGCTTCAACTGCTGCCTTTTCAGTTGGTAGACTCGGCCCCCTTCCGTGAGTTTGTGCAATGTGCGGTTCCTCAGTGGCAGGTTCCCAAACGCCACTTTTTCTCACGGAAGGCTATTCCGGCTCTCTACCGGCATGTGGAAGGCAATGTCTTGGCCTCGCTGGACAGGGCGGTCAGCGGTAAGGTGCATATTACCGCTGACTCATGGTCCAGCAGGCATGGACAGGGACGTTACCTTTCTTTCACGGCCCATTGGGTCACTCTTTTGGCAGCTGGGAAGGATGCAGGACAAGGTGCAGTAGTGTTGGAGGTTGTTCCACCGCCACGCCTCCAAAATGCTACTACTGGTTGTGACACACCTCTCTCCTCCACCCCCTCCTCTTCTTCTTCCTCCATGGCCTCTTCCTGTGGTTTGTCCTCGGAACCAGCGGTGCTCCGTAGGCGTTCAAGGGGCTACGCAAGTACGCAGGCAAAAAGATGCCATGCCGTGCTTGCGCTGGTGTGTTTGGGGGACAGGAGCCACACTGGGGCAGAGGTCCTGTCTGCTCTGCAGGGGCAGGCCGAGAGGTGGTTGACGCCACGCCAGCTTAAGCCAGGAATGGTGGTTTGCGACAATGGCACCAACCTCCTCTCCGCCCTCCGACAGGGACAACTGACCCATGTGCCCTGTATGGCTCACGTCCTTAACCTGGTGGTGCAGCGGTTCTTGGGCAGGTACCCGGGCTTACAGGATGTCCTGAGGCAGGCCAGGAATGTCTGTGTGCATTTCCGCAGATCTTATAATGCCAGTGCTCGCCTGGCTGAGCTGCAAAAGGAGTTGAACCTGCCCAAGAACCGCCTTATATGTGACATGCCCACCAGGTGGAACTCAACGTTGGCCATGCTGCAGCGGCTGCACACGCAGCAGAGGGCCATCAATGAGTACCTGTGCGACTACGGCACCAGGACAGGGTCAGGGGAGCTTGGTTTTTTTTCTCCACGCCAGTGGGGCATGATCAGGGATGCACGCACTGTCCTGGCACCATTTGAGGAGGCCACGAGGATGGTGAGCAGTGACAGTGCATGCATCAGTGACACTGTACCTCTTGTCCACCTGTTGGAGCACATGCTGCGTGGAATAATGGACAGGGCACTTGAGGCAGAACAGAGGCAGGAAGAGGAGGACTTCCTTGCCTCTCAAGGCCCCCTTTACCCAGACAGTGTTCCTTCTGTCCCACCCATCGCACAGGAAGAGGAGGAGGAGGAGGATTGTGTCAGCATGGAGGTGGAGGCTGGCACTCAGCATCATCAGCAGCAGTCTTTTAGGGATGATTTACAGTCCCAAGAAACCAGTGGACTTGTACGTGGCTGGGAGGAGGTGGCTGCGGATCATGTCGTCCTTAGTGACCCAGAGGACTCCGGACCGAATGCCTCAGCTAACCTACGCTGCATGGCCTCCCTGATCCTGCAAAGTCTGCAGAAGGATCCTCGTATTCTTCGGATCAAGGAGAGGGACCATTACTGGCTGGCCACTCTCCTTGATCCACGGTACAAGGGTAAGGTTGCGGACCTTATGTTACCGTCGCAGAGGGAGCAGAGGATGAGACAACTCCGGGAGGCCTTGCAGAAAGGTCTGTGCAACGCGTTCCCAGAGACTGGGAGGTTACAAACTCCTGGTCCTGGACAACGAGTTGCTGAGGCTTTGGCCAGTCAAAGAAGGAGTGGTGGGGAAGGTGGCCGTCTGACCGATGCGTTCAGACAATTCTTTAGTCCGCAGCCCCAAAGTATGATCGGTTCCAGCAACCATCGCCAGCGTCTGATAAACATGGTGCAGGAATATCTAGGGGCAAGGTCAGACTTGGACACCTTCCCCACCGAAAATCCTCTGGCTTACTGGGTCTTGAGGATGGATCACTGGCCAGAGCTTGCACAGTATGCAATTGAGCTACTGGCCTGTCCTGCATCCAGCGTTCTTTCGGAACGCACATTCAGTGCTGCTGGAGGATTTGTCACGGATCACAGGGTGCGCCTGTCCACCGACTCGGTTGATCGACTGACTTTCATCAAGATGAACCAGTCTTGGATCACCACCAGCTACCACACACCTGATGCTGATATAACAGACTAATTGATTTTAACATGTCACATCCCTTCAAGACTGATGCTGATGCTGAGTGCCTGTGCTGTTATGTTGACTGGCTATCCTCCTCCTCCGAGTCCTCAATGATACGATTGATGATGATAGCTTGGAAGATCATTTTTGTTTATGGGTGCCGCCACCAGTGGCTAAGGCCCAATTTTTCAGCCCCTGTTTAACAGGGGCGTGTAATTACAATTTTTGAAGCAATACTTTGCAACAGGGCTCATTGCTGTGCTCCAAGTACAGTATCTGTGAGGGGTTGGAGTGTTGTGCCACCAGTGCCTAAGGCCCAATTTTTCAGCCCCTGTTTAACAGGGGCGTGTCATTACAATTTTTGAAGCAATACTTTGCAACAGGGCTCATTGCTGTGCTCCAAGTACAGTATCTGTGAGGGGTTGCAGTGTTATGCCACCAGTGCCTAAGGCCCAATTTTTCAGCCCCTGTTCAACAGGGGCATGTAATTACAATTCTTGATCTAATAATTCACAGCAGGACCCATTGCTGCACCCACCAAGTGTAACTCTGAGGGCTTACAGTGTTGTGGCAACGCCACCACCACCACCACCACGAAAGGCCCAATTTTTCAGCCCCTGTTCAAAAGGGGCATGTAATTACAATTCTTGATCTAATAATTCACAGCAGGGCCCATTCCTGCACCCACCAAGAGTAACTCTGAGGGCTTACAGTGTTGTGGCAACACCACCACCACCACCACCACGAAAGGCCCAATTTTTCAGCCCCTGTTCAACAGGGGCATGCAATTACAATTCTTGATCTAATAATTCACAGCAGGGCCCATTGCTGCACCCACCAAGAGTAACTGTCAGGGCTTACAGTGTTGTGGCACCAGCACCACCATCAAAGGCCCAATTTTTACTACCACTGTTCAACAATTATATGTAATTACAATTCCTGATATAATAGTTGACAGCAGGGCGTTCCAGCACCAACCAAGAGTAACTGTGAGTGCTTACAGTGTTGTGCCAACACCAACAACTAAGGGGCCTATTTCTGCAGAGTATATACGGCAGGTCCCTACTTTCAAACATCCAACTTACAAACGACTCCTACTTGCAAACGCAAGAAGACAACAGGAAGTGAGAGGAAATCTACCCCTAGGAAGGAAAATTCTCTCCTGTAAGAATTAATATGGGAGAAAGGTGTCTCCTCTGTACTGATGCTTTATCACCAATCCTTGTTTCAAGAAAAACACCACATTTCAAAAATAGTTGTCATTGGGACGGAAAGTGAGGTGAAATGTTCTGAACAGGGGCACAGACAGCAAAACAAATGTTACAGGGGTGATAACCCTTACCTATGTTTTCCAAAAAGTTTAAAAATAGATTTTTGGGCTGGAGCTACACTTAAACAATGTACCTGTTCAAAATTACAAACACATTCTACATAAGAACAAACCTACAGTCCCTGTCTTGTATGCACCGCCTGTATACGGCTGTTCAGAGTATATAGGGCCTTTTTTATTTTGTGTGCGGTGTTCCCCTTAATATCCATACAAGACCCAAAGGGGCTGGTAATGGGCTGGGGTAGGGGGGGGGGGGGGGGTCATGGGGTAGCTATGCCATTTTTCTTAAAGATTTTCATCCATATTACCGGGACCAGACATTACATTAAAGCCGCAAGCAGTTTTAAATGGCTTTTTTTTCCTTTAGAAGTGTCATTTTGTGCAGGGACAGTTCTAAACACGGGAAACACGTGGCACTTCACAGGCATACTTTAGACACCCCCCAGGTACGATATTTAAAGGAATATTTGACTTTTTTTTTTTCACTTTATGCATCATTAAAATGACTGCTCCCGAAAAACGACCGTTTTTAAAACTTCTTTTTGCATTGATACATGTCCCCTGGTGCAGAACCCGGGTTCCCAAACCCTTTTTAGGACAATAACATGCATAATAGTCGTTATAATTAGCACTTTAGAATTCGAACGTTCGCATCCATTGTATTTAATAGGGTTCTAATGTTCGTACGAACGTTCGGTCCGTTCGCGGGTTCTGGTGCAAACCGAACCCGGGGGTGTTCGGCTCATCACTAGCCTGAAGGCAATAAATGGTGATGTTTGTGAAGAGACTGTTTTCAAAGACACATTCTAATGTGACAGTTCAAATAACTCCGTGACTTCTGTGATGCCTGTTTGTCCTCAGGCAGACATATGTTGTGACTTTGGTGCTCGCCTCTCCTTTAGGACCCCACTAACCAGATTGAAGCTCCGTGTGAACTATACGGACTTCCCCAACTTGGGAGGAAGTGGGGAGTAGCGAAAGATCGGATACCCCTGAGGAACAGCACAGCCACAAAGAGGAGTGCATAGATAGCATAAAGGACATCACCAGACGTGCCGTATACCCCTGCAGGGGAGCTTCAATCTGGTGAGTGGGGTCCTAAAGGAGAGGGGAGCACCAAAGTCACAACATATGTCTGCCTGAGGACAAACAGGTGTAGCGGCCTCACCCCATCCTCTTTAGCTAGGGGTATGTCGAGCGACAGAGTGAGGTGCGCCACGGCCCATGTCCTCCCCATGGCTGTGGGTGAGGTGAAGGCCAGTATCAATCTTTCTTTCCTCGGGCCAAATGTGCGCTGGTTATGAGGATCAGTCCTTCCGTGTCTGAATCTCCCTTTGTTCCCATCAACAGAGTCCATACACCCATCAAAGTCCAAACTCAGGTTTATTGCGTATCTCCACATACAGTCAAATGCAACGGCATGATACGATGGGGAAGCAGGTCGAGGCACTGTACAGGTTCTTAGTCCCTACACTCCCTGTGCTATGACCAGGGATTGCAGGAATCTTGATGAAAGCTCCTCCGCTGCGCTGTAGCCCATATCAGGGGAAGATGTCCTCCGAGGGAGTTACCGAAGGCCCATCCGTCACCGGGTTGACACTGCACCGGGTCTTCGGACGGGTGACCTCCCCAGCCTCCTCACCTCAGATGCGGGTCCCCTCGCAAGGGGCGCCCTGGAGCAACTCCACCCTCGCGGAACCCAGCCGGAGTCACCGGGTCCCAGGCCTCCTTAATAGTACCTCACCCCAGGCTGAAGGTGCCCGGGATGGACTCCATCTTCGTTCCGGCCAGGCCTTGGGCGCCTAGGCCGGAACCTTGAACCGCCCGCACCCAGGCCTAAGGTGCCTGGGTGCGTGAAGACACGACCTCCTCCCTCCGGACAGCCTCGTGGCGAGGGCGTCTCCCCCTTTTATATCCTCCCATCGACACCACGGCGGGTTCCCCGCCCCGGCCGTACCATCTCCAGGAAGGGACAAAGAAGGGTAGCCCTCTGGCAGTGAATCTACCTCGAGCCAGTAGGAATACTGACACCCACTGGTCAAAGGGAATATTACACCACCCAATCCTCCACGAATAATAAAAGGGGTCTGAACCCTGACATAATTACACACCTGGGTCTCTCTACCCCCAGGTGTATCCCACTAACTTTGAAGACCCCGCTACACACTCCCCCTGGTGATTTGACGCTGGTCCCCAGCGTCAGGTGCACACCCATGTCTCCCAAGGAGTGGTGACATGAAGTGGGCCCCAGAGGCTATCCCTCAAATTTTGGATACTGTATGTGCCAAGACCTGCTCAACAGACAGGGAAACCTAGAACATTAAAACTTTTGTATAAAACATCTGTCATGTACACATATACAATCCCTCCCGTCACTGTCTAAGAACCACCCCATACTCAGTAGTCTTGACCGACGAATCTCCTGCAGAAGGGAAACAAACAACAAAAAAAAACATCCTAACACTCTGTGTTAACTTGGCATGAGTGGATCCGTCAGCCGAGAGATCCACTCACTCCAATAAGTACGTAATGCATGTGTAACATTTTCAAACATTCGTTGCACAACACTGCCACCTGGTGACAGCGCTGCGGTAATGACACTTGGTGAGATCTTCATTCTTCCTGCTCTCCTACTCTAACTCTACCCCAAAAGTCTCTGCCTTTGGCACATGAAGAAAAGGGAGAAAAAAAAACAACAGCTCCCAAATCTCCAGTGAGTAAAAGAAAAGCCCAAATCAAAACAAAAGTAGGGCACAGTTCTAGGCGTCTGGGAATGTCTCTTCCAGAAAGTTTCAACAGCAACAAGATAGGAGCTCACTTCTCCTATAAATAGAACCTTGGATCCGGCAGAAACAGGGGCTTCAGGTGCCCGTCAAACACTTCCACCGAATACTCGACATCCTCTCCTTCCTTCCGACAGATGAGCACCTTATCGGCATGAATATGGCGCCCAAGTCTCCATTCAGCTCTGCAGTCCTTGAACTTTTTAGACACAGGAGGCGAACATGACAGGTATCGCCTGGCATGGGGTACTTTAAGTTTTTCCCATACAAACTCATCATACCACCTTGGTCGCAGGACCTCGACTTCATACAATAAGTCCCGAGGCAAGTAGGGGTACTCCCACCCATATTCACGGGCGACTCTCTGGGAGAAAAGTCTCTGCAACCTGGCTAGAGGTGGCATCACATCTCGCTCACCTTCTCCTGGCTGTACGATGGCCTCCGGGTGCCGAGGTACCTTCACCATCTCGGGTTTCTTTGTCTTTGGTGCCCGCAACGAAGCACGCTGCATCCCCAACATCAGAGCGGGTGATGTAGTTGAATGCGGGAAGTTGGTCGGAGGACTAGATTTCCTCGAGAACTCCGGGGCCTTCGCCCGGAGCGTACTGTCTTCTATGGACATGGGGGAATCCTGCGGTTTACTCAGCACAGGTAGTGGGCGTCTGTCCCAGCCCTTCCGGTGAAACAGTTCGTCTATCTCTCCGTCATCCCCACAGTCTGACAATGACTCTAAGTCGGAGGTGTCATACATCTCCGCGGGAAGGTAGTCTCTAGTAGACGGAAGGCTACCCTCCCTTGCGGGCTCCACCGACTGTGGACCCCCGACACCTCCAACCAACACCACAGTCCCAGCCCCTGGCTCACCTGGACCTTCTGAAGAACTGGGATGTCCGGGACTTCCGTCTCTACCGGCGCCATCCAGGCCAGGCAAGCGGCGGGGTGAAGCTCGACCACGACCATAGGATGCCTGCACCAGGCCTATCTTCCTCTTCGGGGGTGGCAGCAGGGAGTCTGTAGTGACCGAAGCAGTGTCCTCGGATTTTTCTCTCTCAGTCTCTGGTTGGGCAGTCACTTCGCCCTGGTCAGCGCGCACGGGAAACTCCGCAAAGGCTTTGATCTCTCCCTCCGGAGTGGCGGTTCCTGTGATGCAGTTGAGGCGTAGGGCCTGGGGCCTTTCCGTGTGTGGTTCAACCTCAAAAAGGAACTCCTTGCATGCTTCGCATCGCCCGAATGGCTTTAGTTGGACCACCAGTCCCGAGCATCCGGGACAGATCACACCGAGGGCCTCCGTGTCTCTGCATGAATACAGAGCCAACTGTCCTCGGGGCCTGAGCCTTATCCCCGTGTCTGTAATGGGTGCAGCAAATGCAGTCATCTTCATGGGGTAAGGTACCGGTATCCACGGGGAGCTTGAGGCCATCCCGACCACTTGCTGTTCCATCACGCGCTGACCACGCGCCGGAGTCTCCACGTGTATCTCCACACGTGGCCAGACTCCTCCCACGACTTGCACGTTTTCGCGGGCTTCCTTCAGTCTCCTCCCACGAATTGCGCAGTCATGGGGTGCCTCGTGGCGCAGTGCAGCAGAAGTCCCCACATGTAGTTCGTCACACGGCTGGACTCCTCCCTCTTCCCGCTCTTTCTGCATGGGCCTCTCCCGGTTTTTCAGGGAAATTTCCACGACTTCGAGCACAGGGATGCACTTTGGCCAATCACATGGCCGACCTGCTCGGACCTCCTCCGGGCAGCAAAGTCCAAACACAGCCGTTCCAAACCTCAGGGTCAACACACATTTCATCCCGGACGAGCCCCCACGTGTAGCGGCCTCACCCCATCCTCTTTAGCTAGGGGTATGTCGAGCGACAGAGTGAGGTGCGCCACGGCCCATGTCCTCCCCATGGCTGTGGGTGAGGTGAAGGCCAGTATCAATCTTTCTTTCCTCGGGCCAAATGTGCGCTGGTTATGAGGATCAGTCCTTCCGTGTCTGAATCTCCCTTTGTTCCCATCAACAGAGTCCATACACCCATCAAAGTCCAAACTCAGGTTTATTGCGTATCTCCACATACAGTCAAATGCAACGGCATGATACGATGGGGAAGCAGGTCGAGGCACTGTACAGGTTCTTAGTCCCTACACTCCCTGTGCTATGACCAGGGATTGCAGGAATCTTGATGAAAGCTCCTCCGCTGCGCTGTAGCCCATGTCAGGGGAATATGTCCTCCGAGGGAGTTACCGAAGGCCCATCCGTCACCGGGTTGACACTGCACCGGGTCTTCGGACGGGTGACCTCCCCAGCCTCCTCACCTCAGATGCGGGTCCCCTCGCAAGGGGCGCCCTGGAGCAACTCCACCCTCGCGGAACCCAGCCGGAGTCACCGGGTCCCAGGCCTCCTTAATAGTACCTCACCCCAGGCTGAAGGTGCCCGGGATGGACTCCATCTTCGTTCCGGCCAGGCCTTGGGCGCCTAGGCCGGAACCTTGAACCGCCCGCACCCAGGCCTAAGGTGCCTGGGTGCGTGAAGACACGACCTCCTCCCTCCGGACAGCCTCGTGGCGAGGGCGTCTCCCCCTTTTATATCCTCCCATCGACACCACGGCGGGTTCCCCGCCCCGGCCGTACCATCTCCAGGAAGGGACAAAGAAGGGTAGCCCTCTGGCAGTGAATCTACCTCGAGCCAGTAGGAATACTGACACCCACTGGTCAAAGGGAATATTACACCACCCAATCCTCCACGAATAATAAAAGGGGTCTGAACCCTGACATAATTACACACCTGGGTCTCTCTACCCCCAGGTGTATCCCACTAACTTTGAAGACCCCGCTACACAGGCATCACAGAAGTCACTGAGTTATTTGAACTGTCACATTAGAATGTGTCTTTGAAAACACCTGTATTTCACTATTTTTTGATGACTGAAATTACTGGTAACTCTCATCCGATAGGAACCTAACTGTCATCCACACTTGTAACATTGCACTGTTGGGTGAAACACATAGTAAGCCCCCACCGATAGGAAACCAGTTGCTATTAGATTTACACATCTGCTCTTAATACCAAGCACCTGTATTAAGGAGATACAACCCTGAATAAGAGTCATACCACTGAGGATAGGCCTTTGGGCCAACTAACACACTACAGCGGAGAAGCAGCGCCAATCCCCCTACAACTACCAATTATTACTTATTTGATCTGTCTAGTACAGATCAACAAAAAAGGGGGGGCAGCAGCTTACGCACTCCCATTTGCGCTGATAATTAGTATTTATTTGTTCACTTTAAGCTTTAGCAATAAAATCTGGAAGCTGATTGGTTTCTCCGCAGAATTGTGACTACTTTTGCCCTCTCTAGCTTTAGTAAATAAACCTGACAGGGACACGTCTAGAAATACTGTGAGGCACAGCAAAAATTTTGGGGTGGGGGCATTGGTATTTGTGTATTTTAAGGGGCACTCCTGAGTCAGCAATGGACACATTTCCAGGATCTGCGTGCTGCTGACACAAGAATGAAGGACATATTTCAAGGGCGTGTCTCAAGGGACACTAAAGTGCTGAATGGGAAAAGATGTAAAAAATAAAATGGGAAAAAAGCTTTACACGAGCACAATGTCCTTGTCATTGCAAATGTCATGTTAAAATAGTTATTTTAGTGTTTAACCACTTGCCGACCATATAACTTAGATATACGGCAGCAAGGCGGCTCTACTGCACCAGATCGCCTACCTATTATGTGATCTGACACTTCCGGGTAGGGGGGCACGCTCGCTGCCAGCGATCCAGTTGTGCTGATGTCGATCACCTGCTGACAGGACAGGGCTCTGCCTTGTTTACATAGGCAGAGCCCTGTCCTGTGTAAATTCATTATTAAGACTAACTGTAATGGTTTGGGGGTCAGTTCTATTTAATTTTTTTAAGTTTACTTTTTTTAAACTGATATTTGATATCTCTTCTACTATAGAAAGGCTATGACAAAGCATTCCCAGCGCATCTTAGGTATTCTAGCATGCACAGCTCAGTGTACACATTTCAGGAATGCCAGGATGAATGACATTCCCGTGCATGCACAGGAGGGACATTATCACAGCTGGGCCAATGAAAATGGCTGGTGATCAGTACCCAAAAGCCGAACCAGCCAAAGATGACAGCGGCCAGCGGGGAGCTCCAGGAGACCGCAGTGATGGAGAGAAAGTGAGTATTCCTCTTTAAGATAAAAAAGTTGCTGCAAAAGCTTAAATACCCTAGTCCCTGTTTGGGATCGTGTCCAAAGACATTAGAAATTTTCTGTAAAAAAAATAATCTTCCAATTCAAGTCATTAGGCAGCTTGAAGCAGATAAAAAGAAAATCAGATGCAGAACAGAAGGCGGTCAGAAGCACTTGTGAAGGAACTCAGAAGCATCTCAAACTGATTTTAACTAGGAACCTAATGCACCTAGAAGTACACTGCATTCACCCATCTAGATATACTGGGGTTGCTATACTAAAACTGGAGAGTGCAAAATCTGATGCAGCTGTGCGTGGTATCCAATCAGCTTCTAACTTCTGCTTTTTCAATTAAGTTTTGACAAAAAAAAAAACTGGAAGCTGATTGGTTTTAGGCAGAGCTGCACCAGATCTTGTACTCTCCAGTTTTAGTAAATCAATCCCACTGTTAGGGCTTCTATTACATGTAGTCACCCTGCCCTAAGCAGCAATTTAGTTCTGCCGGGCTGTAGCCAGCCTTCGCTAAATTCATGTTTCTGCTATCTGTTGGTTTTTCCATAAGGTTAATGTTTACTTACTGCTACTGGGGAGTGTCCCTGGCAATAATGTAAGAGGATCCAGTAATCAGAGTTATGTATATTTATGTCTTCCTGGCCAACCACTTAGAGGTTTATTGTCAGTAGTACATGCTTGGGAAGGACATACATTTTTAATATTTGGGGTGACTGTCAGGAAGCGCTTTTCTTTTTTAAGCTCAGCTGGGGGAGAATGTATACTGCTGTTTTTACCAACCCAGACCTGCTGCCTTGGGAAGTCCACATGTGCTATGCTGTAAAGGAGCAAGGCCTTGGTATGAGGTCCAAGCTTGCACTGCCTTGCTGAAGGTAGTTTTCCTAAAAAGGGTGGAATTGATCCTAGGAAGGAGCACCAATGGTTAACTTTGGCTTCTGGAGGTGCTTGAGAATCTGGAATTTGACTTGGACCTCACAGGGAGTCTGGTGTTTTGCCTACGTGTTGCATCTGGCAGCTGCTCTAACGTCAAGTGTTCAAGAATCATAGGGTGCCAGTGGGTTAAAGGTCCTTTTACCTGTGAAAACTGTAAATGGAATTTTGGAGTCTGCCACATACCTTGGGTATCCTGTGCCCTAACCCTCTCTACCAGGAGTTTATTAGAGCCTGATAAACTCTACTTTACTGACTAAAAGTGACTGAAGCCCATCTGTCCATAATCCCCACTGTAAGTCAATGACTCAGCTCTGAGGTGATATGTCAGCCCATCTGAACTTTGGCCCCTAATAGCCTTTAGGGGGTAAAGGGGTGCAACACATGTTTGTGGTAACTTGCAGTAAAACACATTTATGCATCATGTGCAGCTGTGGTGGAGTGTATTGTTGTGCGCTGTATAAAAGAAAAAGTAAGCTGCATTGTTTTGGCTGCGCTAACACAGTACGTCCTAAAGCTGGACTAAGGTAGTAGGTAGGTTTTTATTAAGAAAGGTACTTTGCGTTTCACTTCAGCTCCTGCCTTTACTGCTAGCAATTGTTCTTCTCATTGTACAATGAGCAGCTCAATGTGTATCACACAATGCTTTGGGTGCCAGGGGCAACAGACTCTTGTGCACATGTATGTCATCCCAGGTCCACCAGATACCAAACCTGGAAATTGACTGGGTGACAATGTCAGCAGTGAGGACAAAGAAAAGAGGGAAATTGTGAACTTTGCATAGGTGTGGGAAGGGAGGGGGCGCACTTTAGCAGGTAAGTGTGACATAATGTGCAAAAATGCAGAGCATATTTGCACATTATGGCAAGTGTCCATCAATACCTAATGTGATTTTAGTTCTACTTTAACTCATAATAACAATTTGCATTATAGTAATGCATTAGGTTTGATTCACAAAGCTTTAACACCAGGATAAAGATCTTTATTTAACCAATGTGACTGTAATTAATAAATCCTATTGGACTCAGCTAAAGGCTACTTGTGGCACCAAATGCCAAAGTGGTTGTAAACCCATTTTTATAACTTTATGCTACAGGTAAGCCTATATTAAGGCTTACCTGTAGCTACCCTGGATATCTCCTAAACCTGCACGGTTTAGGAGATATCCTCCTGTGTCTGCATGTGTCGAAGTGATCGGCACATGCGCACTGAAGCAATGGTACGTCGTGCCACTGCTTCAGTTCGATGTGCCGTTACCGGCGGCTCCCGCGCACATGCGCGGGAGTGACGTCTTTGTGGCTCCGGCCAATCACAGCGCCGGAGCCGCTATACCCGGAAGTAAGCTCCGGGAGAGATGTCCGCGGCCGGAGGGGGGGGGGGTCAAGACGGCTGCGGGGACTTCGATCGAAGGTAAGTAATACATAATGAGCTAGTATGCTATGCATACTAGCTCATTATGCCTTTGTCTTGCAGGGTTATTTTTTTCAAGGGTTAACAACCACTTTAATGACTAACACTTCTGGGAGTGTCGATTTTCTGGTCCCCTGCTAAACTTAGTGATTCCTCCTACCAGCCTCTACATTACTTTAGGACACAGTACAGTACAGAAGAGAATACAGTGCAAAATAGCTCTACATCAGAGCACCATTGAGTGTTGCAGGCAGAGGGAAAGTACTATCTTGTTTTTGCAAGGACAAGTTTTTAGCATTTTTAATTTTAGCAGCATAGTAGCTTTAAATTACATGACATACATGACAAATTCATATGGATTCAGATTTTCCTTTTAATACCTACTGTTTTGGTTACATTTTTGAATTTTCTGCCTCCAATCACAAGTAGGTTCTCAAGTTGGGAAACAATACTCCAGCAGACGCATATTGTGCCCTTTTTATATTACTGTTTCTGGTCCGGTGTGAGTTTTACCTGTCACTTGAAAGGCATCCTATTTAAAACAAAATACGTGAAATGTACTATCACAAAAAAGCAACAAAGGAATAAATGGCGCCTCAAATCTATAATGTCATTTTTTCTGAAGACAGGCGCCGTTATCAGTAAAATTATATGTGATGTGGTTAGTTTTCTATTGATTTTGATCTCCAGGGTCAGATAGAACCAGAACAGGACTAGAAGTAGTGGCACAGAAGAAAAAGATAAATGGCTGTACATATGACACAAATATGAATAATTGACAGCTGCAGACAAATGACTAGAATATTTGTTTGATGAATGAGTTATGATATTGTACTGATTTCAACATTGATATATGTCTGCCTACCTTATTTTTATTCATTGCTTGCTATTGGTTTAAAGAGTAAATGTGGTGCAGAAAAAAAAAGTCTTGTTAGAAAGTCAGATAAAGATTGTGAGTTCTACCCAATTTCATCAAATATGAAGTTTGTGGTTCAATTGAACTCATTTTATCTAACTTCTGTCTACTATATCTATGAGCTAGCTTAATTTGTATATCACCACAATAAAGCCCCACTTGAGCCCAGATTTTCTTTATTTTAGATTGAGATAGGATTTAAAACTACTGTGAGGATTATGTTGCTGTGTCATAATTGGGTTGTCCTTGTGGTACCAAGACAAGAAATAAAAGGAAAAGGTGTCACCAGAATGTCTAGACACATACAGCAAAAAAAAAAAAAAACAGTGCCAGAGTTTTTTAATCCATCTCCCCTGCAAATAAAGTAAAGTGTTCTTAAATTTATCTCTTTCAACGGTAAAGTTTTCCTATTTTCTTCTTGTCCTTGTAAGATCTTGTGACACAGTGACAATTAAACCCTGACTGTGGCTCTAACAAATCCACTCTATCCAAATAAAAAATAGTTTTGGCTGGAGTTGATCTTTATCCACTTGATAACTGGATCTTTATTACCAGACCATTTTTTCAGTGCCGTTATAGTTTGAAAGACAAGCACTTGGTCATGAAACACTGTATCCAAATTACATTTTATATCAGATTCTGAGAAATAAAGAGCTTTCTTTTGGTGGTATTTAACCACTTCCATACAGGGCTTTTTGTACCACTTCCATACCGGGCCTATTCTAGCACTTCTCTCCTACATGTACAAATCATCATTATTTTGCTAGAAAATTACTCAGAACCCCGAAACATTTTATATGTTTTTTTAGCAGACACCCTAGGGAATAAAATGACGGTTATTGCAACTTTTTTTCTTGCACGATATTTGCGCAATAATTTTTCGAACGCCTTTTGTTAAAAAAAAAAAATGGTTTCATGAATTAAAAAATAACAAAACAGTAAAGTTAGTCCAATTTTTGGGGAAAATATGAAAGATGATGTTACGCGGAGTAAATAGATACCTAACATGTCACGCTTTAAAATTGCGCACACTCATGGAATGGCGCCAAACTTCGGTACTTAAAAATCTCCATAGGCGATGCTTTAATTTTTTTTACAGGTTACCAGGTTAGAATTACAGAGGAGGTCTAGTGCTAGAATTGTTGCACACGCTCTAACGCACGCGGCGATACCTCACATGTGTGGTTTGAACGGCGTTTACATATGTAGGCGACTTACGTGTGCATTCGCTTCTGATCGGGAGCTACCGGGGACAGGGGCGTTTTAATTTTTTTTTATTATTATTATTATTCTTTTTTTACTTATTTTTTTTTTTTTTTACAATTATTTTACTTAAATTTTTTTTGATCACTTTTATTCCTATTACAAGGAATGTAAACATCCCTTGTAATAGGAATGTGTGTGACAGATCCTCTTTATTGAGAGATGCGGGGTCAATAAGACCCCACAGCTCTCCTCCAGGCTGGAAAGCATGAGATCAGTGAATTTTTTTTCACTGATCTCATACTTACTAGCCGCACTGGCGGCTTTGTTTACATTTGAGGACCCAGGCGTGACGTCATCACATCACGCCCGGGCCTCCGACGATCATAGAGATGACTGGTGACCATCTGGACCATCTGGATGTCCCCTCCTGCCGCCTATAAGAACGATCAAACGGCGGAATCGCCGCTATGATCATTCTTATGGTGCACAGAATCGCCGGCACTTTAAAAGGATATTTGAATGATGCCTCTAGCTGCAGACATCATTCAGATATCCCCCTACAAAGCCGAGGACGTCATATGACATCCACCCAGGATGGGAGATCCCATCTGTGGACGTCATTTGACTATGGCTGGGTAGGGAAGTGGTTAATAACCTTTTTTTTTTATAATATAAAGGAAATATGACCAAATATGTGGATTTTCTTATATTTACCTTTCTTTCCTTTATTAAAATAATAATAATAATAATAATCAGTTAATACACACACTTTAAAAAAAAAACACATAACTATTGGTGGTCAGTGGGACCTTTATACTCTCCCACTACCACACCGATAACAAAAACCATCATTGGTGGTTGGTGCAGCTCTAAAACACCCCACATTCACATTTGATCTGCTGAAATCCACCCTAATTGCCTCTGTACATCGTGCTTGTGATCTGAGCTGTCCAATAATTATGGGGGCTTGATGTTATTACTCCTCATCATCTGAATCTTACCAGCCCTTTAAATTAGCGGCACGAATTAGTGAGATTAAACCTAATAATCACTATTCCAAGATGCATCTGAAAGGTATTGGCAACTTTTAACCAAGAAGTGATTGGGGTTTAAATTTATTTACATTCACCTTATGGTTGGAAGACAACATCTACAAGATGCATGGAGCTATGCTGAAAATTGCATTTCCTGACAGACTCCATGGCAGACTACGTGTGGGTTAACCCCGCCTCCTCTCCAGAGCTATAGGACCCCTTACCCATAAATTTGAGCTCACCTCCACAGACAGGTGTTCCTTTTTTGTCCTCCTCACATGGACCTTCATCATGCGATTCTGTGCGATGTCCAGGAGATGTGGATTGCTTGGTACTGTATCTGCGGTGCACCCAGGGCCCAGCTATGAGCGGGTGAGAGGTTACAGGGCTGGAAATACCCCTATGGTGGAAGGGATGTGGCCCAGAGTACCGGATCGGATGTCGCAGGAATCCCGGCTGGCAAGGTCTGAAGATCCTTATATTTATCCCTCATGGCAGACAAGTCTTTGTATGTGCTTGTGTTTTTTGCCCTTGCATGTTTTTCTTCCATGCCTGTGTCTCCCCGGCATGTGGAATGCTTCTGCGTTCCAGAGAGCTGCATTCCTTCCTGGTCTCCGGCCGTCGCTCGTCTGCGCATGCGCTAGCTGCGGTGAAAGGTGAAACCGAGGCTTGGTTTTCGCGCATGCGCAGTGCAGCGGAGGGGCCCGAGGCCGGCACAGGCGCAGTAGGATTGGTCTCCTCGGCGCAGGTGCGCAACGGAGACCGGCCGTGATGTCATCCCAGTGGGGAATTTAAACCGCTGGGAGCCCTATACAGGTGGGATCAGTAGTGTATTTAGGTTTTGTGCTGCCCTAGGCCTGACTAAACTCGTGCACCCCCTAATTTAAATATGACCCACCCCTTCCTATCAAGGCCACACCCCTTTCTGTTTAAGACCCACCCTGAAAGCTTTGAGTGGGGACACGAGTTCTAAGGGCCTGGGGGGGGTTAATAGATTACCTTAATTTGCATAGCTTTCCTCTCACTTCCTGTTTGGCTATGGGGCAGGAAGTGAAGGGAAATCTCTACAATGGGACAGGGATGGTAAAAAAATAAACTGACAGGGGCTATAACCCTCCCTTACTCTATCCAAAATGAAAAATAAAAATGTTGCCTATAGTTCTACTTTAAGCACAAATTTCTGATAACTTTATAGAGAGGACTAAGAAGATATAACCATGCCAATGGTGCAGCAGAAAACATATAGCACAGTGAGGAAGGTTTGTGGTCCAGAATGATGGGTCAGTCAAAATTAGAAGCAGCTTGCATTAGACCAACAGTGTAGCACAAGCCGGCGGGGACTCTTTCCGTGCTGCCCCCCTGCAAAGTGCTGCCCTAGGCCTGGGCCTTGTTGGCCTAGGCCAGGATACAGCGTTGGGTGGGATACCTGTGGGCGTTCGTGCGGCAGCATCCCGGAGCGCGGTACTTCTGTAGGCAAGGTAGACTGAGCATACTGGACTCCTGACCCTGAAGGGGAGGAGCTAAAAAAAAAAAAAACGTTTTCTTTTGCTTGTTGTTGTATTTTTTGTATGCATTTAATGTACGTGTTCATATAGTAGATTAATGGTATGTCTTTTCTTATGCCTTCCTAGCCCTGGTTGTACTCAGTTCTCGGAGTGATTGATTCATCTTCACCGCCGTGTGGCCAGCCCTCCCGCACAAGGTATGTGCGGAGGGGGTAAGGGGATGCTGTTAGCAACCGGTTGCAAAAAACCCCACTAACGGTTACTTTGGTTGCTTTTCTTTCCCCTTCCCCTGTGTGTATTGTTTCATTACAGCCCCGCTAGATCAGATCATCCGTCACAGGACACGGACCTTGCCAGGCCGCATCAGCATCATCATTCATCCTCCAGGTCCAGACGCGGCACTACGTCTAGGACCCATCATCATAGGGGATGTTCACATTCCCCCTCTAGACATAGGAGACATTCCCATTCCTCCTCTAGTCACCGCCACCACCACCGCGATAGTCGCTCTGACCACAGAGCTTGCTGGGGATGTAAGACCAGAATCCCGGAGGGCAAATCGCTATGCGACCCATGTTATGCCCGAGCGGTCGGTGAGAAAGAGACTGAAAAACAAAATATTGAGTCTCTTGTGAAACGTGTGGTACAGCAATCTATGAAGGAAATAGTTGCCCCCCACATGAGGAGCCAGTCCACCACATTGTCTGGCTCTTTGGCTGACGAGGCCCAGGAGGATCCAGGCCAATTCCAGCCCCATGATTCCTCCCATTATTCCTCACAAGATGAGATGGAGGGAGATGATTCTACGGTGGGATTCGACTACGCTTTAGTCTCACCTCTGATCAAGGCAGTGAAGGAAACCCTAAAGTTGGAAGATACCACTGCCCCCCCAGAAAAACAAAGGAAACTGTTTAAGCAACTGGGGAAAGAACGCTCCAATTTCCCACTTCCCTCTGAGCTGAAAGGAGTGTTTGAGGAAGAATGGAGCGAGGGAGATAAGAAGTTTTCTATGCTAAGCAAAACCTCTAGACTGTATCCCTTTAAATCTGAGGACGTTAAGCATTTGGAAAATGCTCCCGTCGTAGATGCTGCAGTAATGCGCCTAGCGAAGCATGTCACCCTCCCGCTAGATGATGCTGTATCTTTTAAAGATGGTCTGGATCGAAAGATTGACCAAGACCTCAAAAGAATATATAGCCTGACCGGAACGGCATGCAAACCAGCTTTAGCCCTTGCAGTTACCTCCAAAGCAATGGAGGCCTGGGTGGAAAATATAGACACCGTCCTGAAAGGTGTCTCGGAGGAATTGGCACAAAGTTCAGCAGTGCAAGAACTTAAACTGGCTGTCGCCTTTTTGGGAGAAGCATCAATTGACCTCATCCGTTTACTGGCCAGATCAATGTTGTTTTCGTTCACGGCCAAACGAGCATTGTGGTTACGCCCCTGGCTTGCTGATCCAGCCTCCAAGCAGGCGTGGTGCAAAATTCCCTTTGAAGGGACTTCATTGTTTGGGAACAATCTTGATAACGCCATTTCAAAAGCTAGAGGCGGAAAGTCGGGTTTCCTTCCCCAGGACAGGCACCCGTTTAACCAGAGAAGACCTCAACAGAGACGCATTACAGAGCGTTCGAGGGAGGCACGCTCCTATAAGCCCGGACGGGATTTTAGGAGAAGCTGGAACTGGAATAGAGGGCAAACTTCCTTTCAAAAGTCTGGCAAGAAACAGACGCCCGGTGGACGTGAGCCAACCAAGTCCTTTTGAGATTGGGCCCGCCCAGGCGGGTCGGGTAGGGGCTCGCCTACGCCTCTTCTGGCATGTCTGGGTGGCCTCGATCTCAGATTATTGGACCATCAAAATGGTCTCAACAGGCCACACATGGTCCTTCACCAAGATTCCTCCATGCAGACAAATGCAAACTTCTCTTCCTCAATCAGAAGAAAAACAACAAGTTCTTCTTTCATATGTCAATGTCCTGAACGATCAAGGAGCGGTGGTGCCCGTGCCAAAGGACGAAGAATTCCAGGGGGTATACTCCCCCCTCTTTCTAGTACAGAAGAAAAACGGCTCTTGGCACCCAGTTATAGACCTCACCTTTCTAAACAGATATATAAAGCATGAGAAGTTCAAGATGGAGTCACTCTCAACTATCCAAAAGGTCGTTCAACCAGGCGACTGGTTGATCTCAATAGATCTAAAGGACGCGTACTTTCATGTTCCTGTGGCGGAAGATTTTCACAAATATCTTCGGTTCCAGGTCGAACAAGAGCACTTACAGTTTATTTGTCTTCCATTCGGGCTAACGACTTCTCCAAGAGTCTTTTCCAAGGTGCTGTTGGCAGTTGTGTCCCTTATCAGAATACAGGGTGTGCGTCTGTATCATTATCTGGACGATTTACTAGTACTGTCCCAAGACAAGCAGCAGTTGCTGATCCACAAAGATCAGGTGATCTCTACACTGCTGGAGTTCGGATGGCTCCTAAACCGGGCGAAGAGTCAGCTAGAGCCGACCCAGCGCCTAATATATCTAGGGGCTCAATTCAACACAAAAGAGAATACCATCTCTCTTCCGGAAGAAAAAATACTGATCATTCGGGAAAGAATCTCCTTAGCCCTAGACTCCTCACACCTAAGGGCGTCACAGTGCCTGAAGATAATCGGCACGATGGTGGCCACATCCCCTATGGTCAAATGGGCGATATGGAGACTTCGTCTTTTCCAGTCAGGTTTCCTCCAGCAGTGGAGGTCGGACGATCTCAATCAGTTGATCTGGATAACACAGTCAATGAGGAACAGTCTCCTCTGGTTGCTTCAAACCAAGAACTTGTTAACTTGCCACTCCCTTGCTCCCATCCAGTGGGTGACTGTTACATCCGATGCCAGCAATGCGGGCTGGGGGGCCCATTGTGGGGCAGAACTGGCTCAGGGCAAATGGGATGCCCGTCTCCACACTCCAGGTTCAAACATTCTGGAGCTACGTGCGGCATGGTGTGCCCTTCAAGCCTTTTCCCATCTCCTGAAAGGGAAGTCGGTCCTACTCAAAATGGACAACACCACTGCGGTGGCATACGTGAAGAGGCAAAGGGGCACTCGGAGCTCCGCCCTTATCCAAGAGGTCTAGCCCATCATGACCTGGGCTCAGAGGAATCTGCTCAACTTGACAGCAGTCTTCATTCCAGGGGAGCAGAACATTCAAGCAGACTTTCTGTCACGCAGCAACCTAGACAACAACGAATGGTCACTGCATCCACAAACATTCAAGTGGATCCTATCGTTGAAATTTGATCCCGAGGTGGATCTGTTTGCAAACCCCTGCAATTACAAGATCGACAGATACTACACTCGAGGTCGGTGCAGTCAAGCTTTAGGAGTAGATGCATTAACGAGTCAATGGGACTTCAACAGGGCATATGCCTTCCCTCCACCTCCGATCATGCTAAAATTCCTACAGCGGCTTCAGTTGGAGAAAGTCGAAGTGATAACAATAGCATCATACTAGCCGAGCAGGCCATGGTTTCCTCTCCTGAATCTGATGAGCTTCAGGGACCCATTGCCTCTTCCTCTCAGGCCGGACCTTCTTTCTCAGGGGGGGACCCTGCACCCCTGTCCAGCTATACTGAGACTGATGGTCTGGTTCTTGAGAGGGAGAGGCTAGAGTCTCTTAGGTGTGCTTCAGGGGTAATCCCTACCCCTATGAACTCCAGAAAGCCTAACACAAACAAAACTTACAATAGAATCTGGGCCAGGTTTGTCAGCTTCACGACTTCTGCAGGAAAATCATCTAGAAATCCTAGTGTTCAAGACATTTTGAGTTTTCTCCAATCAGGCTTGGATCTTTCTTTGTCGATCAGTTCCCTCAGAGTACAAGTTTTAGCCTTATCAGCTTTTTCGGGAATGTCATGGGCAACTCATCCCCTGGTTCAACAGTTCTTTCTGGGGGAATCGAGAATCAGGCCTCAGAGGAAACCTAGATTCCCCAAATGGGATCTTCCGCTCGTCCTTGATGCTCTTTCAGCACTCAACAACAAGGATCTTTCCATTAAGGACTCTTATCAATCAAACAGGCTTTTCTAGTGGCCATTACCTCAGCCAAAAGGGTTTCAGAAATAAGCTTTCTGGGTTGTCAAGAACCCTTTTTGACTTTCTTCCCGGACCAAGTGGTCCTTATTCCCATGCTTGGGTCAAAGCCAAAAGTCACGTCAGTTTTTCACGAGAATTTAAGAAATAGTCCTTCCTACTTTCAATTCTCCGGAATCAGCAGATGCTCATCCCTTGGATGTGGGCGAGACTCTGAAAGAATACTTGCGAGTTACTTCATCTTTTAGAAGTTCGAACTACCTGTTCTTGTTACATAGTGGCAGCAACAAAGGAAAGAGGGCTTCCTCCAGAACGATAGCAGCCTGGATCGTTCAATCAATTCAACAGGCCTACAGGGCGAAGGGCTTGGCTCCTCCAGAGGCGGTGACGGCTCATTCCACCAGAGGCATGGCAGCCTCATGGGCAGCAGCTCGACATGTGGCTCCTGAAGTGATATGGTCTTCTATTAATACATTTATGTCTCATTATTGTATTGAGCCTGCTTCCCTTTCCTCTGTTAATTTTGATCGAAAAATCCTGTCAGTTGATGGGAAAGATTAAAATATATTTTTGTTCAAGCATACCCTCCCGTGTGGATTGGCTAGTTATTTCCCACACGTAGTCTGCCATGGAGTCTGTCAGGAAAACTGAAAATTTATTACCAAATACTTACCGTAATTTTCCTTTCCTGATAGACTCCATGGCAGACGGAGTTCCCACCCATGAATTAAAAATATGAGAGTTGAAATTTGAGTCGGCTAGTTACGGAACACCTGTCTGTGGAGGTGAGCTCAAATTTATGGGTAAGAGGTCCTATAGCTGTGGAGAGGAGGTGGGGTTATCCCACACGTAGTCTGCCATGGAGTCTATCAGGAAAGGAAAATTACGGTAAGTATTTGGTAATAAATTTTCCGTTATGATGTATAATAAGTAGCCATAAAGAAACATAGATAAATAAATAAGCAAAAATCCTTATATTTTCTTATATTTTATGCAAACAAAGACAATTATGAAGTCTTCGAAAATTATGGTGTTACAGCTACACAAAAAAGTGTAAACCCGACAAATTTCCAGTGTGCTTAACCACTTGCCAACCGCCGCACGCCGATGTACGTCGACAGAATGGCACGGGCAGGCACATTGGCGTACAGGTATGTCCTTTAAATGTGCCTGCCCGTGCCGGTGTGGCCGCGGGTCCCGGGAACTCAATGTTCCCGGGCGGCCCGCGATTGCGTCAGGGCATTCCCCTATTCTGCCTAGTGACACTGTCACTGATGACCGTTCCCCGTGATCGGGAACGGTCATCAGTGACGTGTTACGTGTAGCCACGCCCCCTAACAGTAAGAATCACTCCCTAGGAAACACTTAACCCCTGCAGCGCCACCTAGTGGTTAACCCATTCACTGCCAGTGTCATTTTTACAGTAATCAGTGCATTTTTATAGCACTGTTCGCTGTAAAAATGACAATGCTCCCAAAATGGTGTCAAAAGTGTCTGATGTGTCTGCCATAATGTCGCAGTCATGATAAAAATCGGTGATCGCCACCATAACTAGTAAAAAATAATTATTAATAAAAATGCCATAAAACAGTCCCCTATTTTGTAGAAGCTATAACTTTTGCGCAAACCAATCAATAAACGCTTATTGTGATATTTTTTACCAAAAATATGTAGAAGAATACTAGGGGTGCGGAAATTAACGATTAATTGCTCGATTAATCGTTAATTTCTTTGATCGATCAAAATTTTTTTGATCGATGACGATCCACGGAGTGAGCTCTGCGGTCTCGTCCATAGGAAAGGCCGCGGCTTCGGCCTAGCTCCGGAGCGCGGCGGCCATCTTGGTCCACCCTGCGGCAGCCTAGTAGCGGCGCGCTGATGTCATCATCAGCCGCCTGCTTGTGCCGTCTACTCTGCGGACGGTTCTGCCTGGATCTTAAGGTATGGGGGGAGATGTGTACATTACGGGGGGGAGATGTGGACATTATGGGGGGAGATGTGGACATTACGGGGGAGATGTGGACAATGACATTACAGTGGTAACACATGTGGGCATTACATTATGGGGGGGAGATGTGGACATTACGGGGGAGATGTGGACATTACAGAATGGGGGCACATGTGGACATTACAGAATGGGGGCACATGTGGACATTACAGTATGGGGACACATGTGGGCATTACAGTATGGGGACACATGTGGGCATTACAGTATGGGGGGGGAAGTGGACATTACGGGGGAGATGTGGACATTACGGGGGAGATGTGGACATTACGGGGGAGATGTGGACATTATGGTATGGGGGCACATGTGGGCATTACGGTATGGGGGGGAAAAGTGGACATTACGGGGAGATGTGGACACTACGGGGGAGATGTGGACATTACGGTATGGGGGCACACGTGGACATTACAGTATGGGGACACATGTGGGCATTACAGTATGGGGGGGGAAGTGGACATTACGGGGGAGATGTGGACATTACAGAATGGGAGCACATGTGGACATTACAGTATGGGGGGAGATGTGGACAACTAACAAACTAACTTTCTACATTTTTCTTAAAGTTTAATAAAAAAAAAATCTTGTAAAAACTGTATGTGCGTTATAATTAATCGAAATTAGTCGATTAATCGATTAAAAAAAAAATCGATTAATCGAACACGAAAATTTTAATCAGTAACAGCCCTAAAGAATACGTATTGGACTAAACTGTGGAAAAAAATGTTTTTTTATATATTTTTGGGGGATATTTATTATAGCAAAAAGTAAAAAATATTGCATTTTTTTCAAAATTGTCTCTATTTTTTTTGTTTATAGCGCAAAAAATAAAAACCGCAAAGGTGATCAAATACCACCAAAAGAAAGCTCTATTTGTGGGAAAAAAAGGACGTAAATTTTGTTTGGGAGCCACGTCGCACGACCACGCAATTGTCAGTTAAAGCGACACAGTGCCGAATCGCAAAAAGTGGCCTGGTCTTTGACCACCAAAATGGTCCAGGGCTGAAGCGGCTAACAAATACACAGTTCTATATTATCAGTGAAAGCACATATGCCCTAATATGCCAAATGTGTATAGTTCAATGGTAAATAGGACTTACTTGTTGCTAGTTCAAATACGGTATGTGCAGGGTGACTGGCCAAAAAACGTAATGTTTATCTTTTTTAACCATCTACGTCCATTTTAGGACCTTTTGATGACAATGGCAGTGCATGAAGACATACACGGAAAGGTGTGAATCCAGCTGTAGACAAACAGCTAATACCTTCCAAAAAAATCTGTAATTTTGTTCAACCACCTTTCTTAACCAGGTACTCTTAAAACATTGGATGGCAACCAAGGGGCAGGTTAGTACTATTGCCTGGGCGGCTAGAATGGCCTAATGACCAGCTGCCTTGCATTTAGTCCTGACTGACTCAAGCCCTGTACACACGGGTGGGAATCCCGTCGGAAAAAAAACCCTGGTTTTCTCGACGGGATTCCTGGAAAGCTTGTCTTGCCAAGCCCGTGTACACACGCAACCATTCAAAAGAACCGCAAGAACGCGGTGACTTCATCGACTAAGACAAGCCGGCGCTCGTCACATTCAATGCCGTCGCCGCTATCTTGCTACACCCTACACTACCCTTGTATGCTACCGCGCATGCGTCGAAGTCTCATCGAGCATGCGCAGGCTTACCGGGGACAGGTAAGCATACTCACAAACGGTTTTCTGGCCAGGAAAACTCTGCCGAGAATCCCGACGAGAAAAATAGAGAGCAGGTTCTCTATTTTTTTCGTCGAGATTCCCGGCAGTTTTCCTGTAGAGAAACCATACACACGAACGGTTTTCTCTGCAAAAAGCTCTCCCAGCAGTTTTCTTGCTGAGAACCGGTCGTGTGTACAAAGCTTTAGGCTGCAGTACCATATCCATACATTGACTGCTGACTGCTGTGGGCTGTTGTGGTGATTATACCCTGGGCCATTGGGCACTTTATGACGTGTCTTAAAGTCTTCTAGGCTTTCTAGTGCTGACACACTGCTCAGTTCACCTCCCCAAGTTACATAGCTGCACAGTAAGTCAGGTTGAAAAAAGACACAAGTCTATCTACTTCAACAACAAACAAAAAAACACACACACATAGAAACCTCAATATATACTATCCTATACCCACAGTTGATCTAGAGGAAGGCAAAAAAAAACATGATCCAATTTGTTTCAGTGGGAGAAACCTCACTGGATTGAACCTGCAATCTCTGCTGTGTCTGGCTATGTCTCTTCTTGTTGAACCACCTGGGATGCTGGGCAGATCCCTGGACAATCCCTCAGCTTTCTCCAGCCAATATCTCGCTCTTGTCACTCCTGCTGCCATCCATATTTTGGCTACCACTCGTTACTGACCTTTGGCTTGTTCCTTAACTATGCTTACGTCTGAACCCCTCCAGCTAATACTCATTACTGACCCTTGGCTTGTTCATTGACTACGCTTCTGCTTGTTCCATATCTGCTTCATCTGCTACCTGCCTCCCATTAGCTCTCTCTATTCTGGGACAATCCTGAGGGCTGTGACTTGGAACTGGCACATCAGGATCTCTGAAAAAGACCTGTTAGTGCTTAGATCCCGCGCCTCGGGTAAGCCTGTGTGATCTGATCTGTTTGTGCATTCATCCAGCTGACTACTCATGAATCTCTCCACTGCTACTGCCATTGGATACCGAGCCTGACTCCAGACTGTGACACTCTAAATAATAATATTCAGTTACAGTATATGTTGTGCATTTAGGTATGCATCCAGGCCTTTTTTTTTTAAACAATCTACTGCGCTGGCCAAAACCAGCTCTTGAGGAAAGCTATTCCACATTTTCACAGCTCTTACTGTGAAGAAGCCTTTTCGTATTTGAAGGTTAAATCTCTTTTCCTCTAGATGTAAAAATATTTCACCGGTGACACCATCCACCCAAAGAGAAAATACTCCACACTCACCAGAAAATATTCCATCTCTTAACTGCTTCCCGACCACCGCACGCCGATATACGTCGGCAAAGTGGCACGGGCAGGAAAATGGGCGTACCTGTCCACACCTTTAAATTTGCCACCTAGTAGGCACGCACCGCTAGGCGGCAAAAATATGTAGAGGAATACATATCGGCCTAAACTGAGGAAAAAATTTGTTTTTTTATATATTTTTGGGGGATATTTATTATAGCAAAAAGTCAAAAATATTGTTTTTTTTTTCAAAATTGTCGCTCTTTTTTTGTTTATAGCACAAAAAATAAAAACCGCAGAGGTGATGAAATACCACCAAAAGAAAGCTCTACTTGTGGGAAAGAAAGGACGTAAATTTTGTTTGGGTACAGCGTCGTACGACCGCGCTATTGTCAGTTAAATCGACGCAGTGCCATATCGCAAAAAGTGCTCTGGTCAGGAAGGGGGTAAATTCTTCCGGGGCTGAAGTGGTTAAACAAAAGGAAGGCAATAGCACCTAAATATATGTTTATATTATTATTTATATATTTAAACACTATTGCCTTCCTTTTAACTAAGAGAGGCAATATTTTCTGGTGAGTGAAGAGTATTTTCTCTTTGGGTGGATGGTGTCACCGCTGGAATATTTGCTCTGTGGTTCCAGTACACATGATGAAACACATTTCTGAAGAATTCCCTTTTATCCCTGAGGAAGTCATGTGACTGTGACGATACGCGTGGGGCGTTGCCGGGTGACGTGGGTGACAGCCATAACCGGAAGTGACACAGGAACAATGGCCACAATGTCATTTTGTTAAGCCTGTTGTGTTTATACTCTTGTACGTGCAATTCTTTATTATTAAAAGCTGCTTTAAATTATACTACACTATGTTTAGCATCACAAGTGAGTTTACTTGCAGAATGGAGGATGTCATGAGCCCAAGTTCTTAAAGGGACCTCACTCCTTTTTACTGTTGGAAGTTCAAATATCACCACCATTGCATGAGAAAGAGAACTGATAACAACAACATCTGAGTGGAGTTTGGATGATATCCTTGAGGGGAAGGCACATAGGGGTTTATTTACTAAAGGCAAATCCACTTTGCACTACAAGTGCACTTGGAAGTGCAGTCACTGTATATCTGAGGGGGACATGCAAGGAAAATAAAAAACAGAATTTTTTGCTTGTACATGATTGAATGATAAAATCAGCAGAGCTTCCCCTCATTTCAGATCTTCCCCTCAGATCTAAAGCGACTGCACTTCCAAGTGCCCTTGTAGTGCAAAGTGGATTTGCCTTTAGTAAATCAACCCCATTGTGATCTGAATCTTTGTAGGTCCATACATAGAGGTTACCGCATACGCACAACGGCGGTGGGAGCCACAGAGCAAGTTTGAAGTATATATTAAATAAGAAGTCTGTTGATATACACGTGGTGAAATGTGAATATTTGATATTATTTATAAATATTCATGAGAGACATTGTCTTTGTACATTGTTTACTTATTAAGTGATGTATGCACGTTAGATTTATTGACAGGATTTTGGTTAATAGATGGCACAACATTTTTATTCGTATAGAATTCGAACACTAGGATAATTATATGCTTTGGCATTGTGTAAAACTTTTTTTGTTTCATTTTATTTTGTTTCTAGTTTTATAACATTGTATATTTTTGGCACTATTTGTATACATTGTATTCTCACATTCAGGTTTAGCATCCAGAGCAGTGATTCTCAACCAGGGTTCCGTGGAACCCTAGGGTTCCTCCAGAGGTTGCTAGGGGTTCCTTCAGCATTGGGCAATTTCTGCCTCTCAGATAATTTCCTACTGACACCAATGATCTTTTTAGCTATCTGTAAGGAGGTAATTCTTCCCAATGACCACAAGTGTCAGGACCATCCTTTCCACTGACCATCACACAAAGGTATCATGAATTGTAGATTTCTCATTTTTAGCAGGGGTTCCCCGAGACCGGAGAACTATTTCAAGGGTTCCTCTGTGTTGAAAAGGTTGAGAAAGGCTGATCCAGAGTGTTGAGCTTATGTTGGGTGGTTTCCATCACCGAACATAATTATTACACATCTTTGGGGTTGTTTGTAGCACAGCAGCTTGGAGCGAGGGATTTACATTTATTTTGTTGTCTGTAATATTTATTTTGTATTTTTAGCGCGGAGAGGGTTTAAATCTTGATTATTGCCATGCAATGTTAGTGCACGTTGTCACAAAAGTACAAATGTGAATGTGCCCTTTAAATACAGATGTACTTAAAATATTGCAACCTCTTTGGCCCAGATATTATTAGATTTAAGAAACAACTTCAGGTGAACATATAACAGAATTTAATTCACTTATTTTATTTCCAAGATGCTGTCATAGCCTTAAAAATCTAAATAAATGCACTTAAGTATTTGAGAGTATGCAGCAAAACCATTGATTATTCACTATTGATGGGTTTAATGGAAAGAACCCATCTATCCATGTGCTGCAAATTTCCAGGACATGTGAAGTGCAACTTGATTTCACAAAGATATATATACATTAAGCCGTCAGCTAATGGACCTCACATGTAAAGTTTCAACCATTTAAAGGTTTCATCCACAGCTTTTCTTTAAGGTATTGAATGATGCAAAGCACACACTCCTTGGCTTCTATTTAATCAGTTCACTCTGCGTGCCACTCTGCTGCTCAGATTAAATTTCATGCATGCTGGAAACGACCAATGCCGTTAAAATATGGATTTCGGTTTTCATTGCTTTAAATAATTAAACATTTATTCAATTATAAAAGCAGATGTGAGAAATTATACTTTTAATGTTACAGCTTGTGGTAGAAGTTTGTCAGTTGCTTGAATTCAATTTAGCTTTGCTACATTGCTTATTGAACACAACTAGGCTTCAGCAAGGCTAGAACCTTTTATTCCTGGCTGTCCACTGCTTGCAAAACTACCTTCTGTTATTCAGAGAATGTAACGGATAATGTAAACTATAATCAAGGATTCTAATATATGTAAGAACACCCTGTAAAATTCACAGTTTTTTGGCTGTTCCTGATAAAGTGGTTCTACAGATAGAAGTTTTTTTTACCTTAACACATTATCTGCTTTAAAAGAGAAGTTTGGGTTTTTGAAAAAAAAAATATATAGTCACCAATGCTGCATCTGTCCCTCACTGCTTTTAAGACTGAGGACCGAGCGACTGGCAGCTCTCTGCTCTGCCCCTCCAGTGCTCACTGGGGGGGGGGGGTGACCTTGGGCCTGGGCTCGGGTGCGTACAGGACCCTTTCAAGACACATTGAGGTGTCCTGGACTGGAGGCACGGGAGCAAGGAGAGGACAGCAGGAGAACACTGCCAGGCAAGTCTCCAGGAGGAACAACAAGTTGCAGCTGGTGAGTGACACACAGTCAGGAGGACCCGGAGGCACGCCTGAGAGGACTGGGTGCAAGAAGTCTGGGATGGGTGCAGCGCCAGTGGAGTGCAAGTTAGTGCTGGAGGTAGAAGAGAGGAAGTTGTATATACCGGAGTTGTATATAGTTCTAAGTCCCTATTGCTTTTTTTCAATCAACTGGGCATCCCATAAGTATCCTATCCCCATCCAAGTTAAATCCCCTAATAAAAAAAAAAAAAAGTACAAGGATTGCTTCTTGACTACGGAGTGTCTGAAGATTTGTGTGCATAGCTGTGCAGGGTGAGAGGCGGACCACATCTACCAGCAGCCCCAACAGGGGTACCGCTACATTTAGGGGCTCGTTCTGGGACTGTCTGCTTACAGGTAACCTGCCAGCCGCTGCCCCTAGCAACCGAAGTTGACGGAGCCAGGGAACTGTACCTTGTTCAAGCAGAAGGGATTGAACCGGGGAAGGGACCTATGTGCTCTGCCTGCTTACAAGTCATCACAGCAACCAAGTGCCATTGTCCATAGCAACCAGCGGGAGCTGCCATCGAGTTCGAAGTCATTGCGACGCTGCTTGTACAGTTGCCCCAACCGCCGCTGAGAAGGACATTTGTGCAATCCTGAAAATTCAGTGAACTTTACCATGTGCTGTCACCTTTGGCAACTATGGCGGGCGACCATGCCCATGGATTACAAGTATGTCCAGTGACCTGCTAATGCTGGACATTGTGCCTTTTTGCTTCAAACGCCTGCTTCATACAGTAAAGTGTGCCTGGAGATGTTTACTGTTTCCCGGAGTGATCGGGGTAAGCCAGCGGGTGCCTGTGGGTGGGACTGTGCTAAATGGGTTCCTTTCAGTGAGGCATGGAACAATTTTACTGTTGCTACCGGCAACCATCGTACAAGTCAGAAGACATCTGCTTACAGTTAAAATGTATACCAAAATAAATGGCGCCTTTTGGGGATAAGAACATATAAACCAACAGCTGCCTCCTTTAAAGTGAACAAATAACTAAACTGTGTAGAATTATAAAGTAAAGAATAAGTGCTCAGTATGAAGATGGCCACTCACCAGAGCTGTTTGACCCCTTTTTACAGATCGGTCAAAAAACGCTTTGGGAACACCAGATTGGAGCTGCTAATGGCATAAATCCACTCCAATGGCCAATCCTTCCTGAAGAGCCAATCACGGCGAAACATATGTCGAGCCGAGGATCCGTCATTTCCGGGACCATATTTGATACCCCACATTAGGCTTTGCCCTTTGGAGCGAGACGTGGAACGCACGCCACCCACAGGGATCAGCTGACTCACACACACTGTTTACACCTAGTGCCAGGCCAGGCACTATTACATGTAAGCGTAACTGCTATCATTGCTGCTGTTTTTACTTTATTAAAAAGGTACTACACTATGAGACTTTTATCCGTGTCTCCTGTGGAGTAATTTTTTACATTCTAGCCCCTTCCTGAGTGGCCATTGGGGTGGATTTATGCCATTAGCGGAACCAATCTGGTGTTCCCAAAGCGTTTTTTGACTGTCCTGTAAAAAGGGGTCAAACAGCTCTGGTGACTGGCCATCTTCATACTGAGCACTCGTGGTGGAAGATCTAGAAGTTTTATCTCAGAGCATTCCGTTCTGGTTTTGGGATTCATTCACTTATGGACTTTATGCTTGCTTATTTTTTCATTAATGTGCACATTTAAGTTTGATGCAGTGTTTTCTTTGTGACAGTTTTTTACATGAACATGTATAGCGCCTTATTCTTTACTTTATAATTCTACATCTGATTACAGTTGCTCGGGCACAGTCGGTGCCAAGTGGCATGTCCAGACAAGTCCTGCTAGCATCAGTGTTCCTGAAAACTTCAGCCCAGCCAACAAGGGGTTACAACAGCACATGCGGGAAGAGACCTGCTTATCAGCTTTGCAGTTGCCAGCCTGTCTAGAAGCGAGGGGGTGGAGCCATGCCCTAGAGGAGACCCAGCGTTCCCTACTAGCAAACACACAGAGAGAGAGGAGCAAGATGGCGGAATGTGCTTGTGTGTTTCCAGCGCTGACCTGGTTGCCTGATCTGCAGGAGCGGACACTGGTGAAGACCGGTGTTTGATTTGAGCATCGTGGGGGATTCACCCTCGGGTTGACTGAGGGGACGGAGCGACTGTGCCTGCTGTGTCCAGAATGCCGGATTCCGACCACGGTGGTTAGTGCCTGGATACGGTGCAGGCATTGCGGCGAACCGCTTACATGGCTTGTATTCAGCCAGCAGGGGCCACAGTACTACGATGTGGACATGCAATCAGGACTGTGCCAGCTACAGCCGTGGAAGTTCCGGAAGGCTGGAGAAGACCATGGATCATCTGCTCAAGGTGGGGTTGAGTCTGAGCATGGCGACTCCCCTGCAAACACCAGAGACATTGGGAAAGATATGTCTGTCGTTAACCTGTGGCCTGGTCCAGTCCGGTGTGGTAGATGTTTCAGATCTGGCTATGGGAGCTGAAGAAGCTGCAGGAACCCTCATGACCAGTCTGGGGGGGTGACCTTGGGCCTGGGCTCGGGTGTGGACAGTACCCTTTGAAAAGACACATGGAGGTGTCCTAGACAGGAGGCACAGGAGAAAGGAGAGGACAGCAGGAGAACACCGCCAGGCAAGTTGCCAGAAGGAACAAAAAGTTGCAGCCAAGAGGGCTGGTGATTGATACACAGTCAGGGGGACTGGAAGGCACGCCTGAGAGGACTGGGTGCGAGCAATCTGGGATGGGTGCAGAGCCAGTGGAGAGGACTGTGGTGGCATGGAAAGAGGCAGCTGCAGCCAGGGGGGCTGGCAGGGTCTGAAGAGGTGGTACTGGGACCAGTAGCCACGTGGGACAGCTAGCACTAGGACTACCAATTTTGCTACACCATAGGGGACAGCGGTCCCTGCCTGCAAAGGGCATTTTCTGCTTTGGGCCTGGCCAGTGTCAGGCCTGTGATTCAGTGCTAGCTGGTCCTGGGAGTTGTTGTTCTACAAGCAAGTTTGTGCTGGAGGTAGAAGAGAGAAAGTTGTATATAGTTCTCAGTCCCTATTGCTTTCTTCAATTAACTGGGCATCCCATAAGTACCCTATCCCCATCCAAGTTACATCCCCTAATAAAAAAAAACGAAGTACAAAGGTGAGAGGCAGACCACATATACCAGCAGCTCCTACAGGGGTACCACTACACAATGTTTAGCTATATGTATCCATCATAATGCTGAATGAGAAGTGCATCTGAGGCGTCTTCTTCTGGTAAGGTGTCCCAGAAGCAAGAAGTGCTTCTCACTGGTCAGTGTGTTTAAACCATTGCAAGCTTTATGATGGATAATCAATCCTGGGCTATACCAGCCTCATATGTGCAGTAGGATTCAGAAGAGTAGCCAGGATATTTTGAGTTAGTTCACCCTTTCATTCCTCAAGGCTAGGTTAAGCTTTAAAAAAAAAAAAAAGTTTCATGAATGCACATGATTTTGCAGGAAAAATATATGCATTAATATTTTTGTTGTTTTTCAAAAAGCCTGCTCTATCAAAGTGATCAATGGATTGGGGCAGGGCCAGACTTACCATTGGGCTTGACTGGACTGAAGCCCATGGTCCCCGCCCAATAGGGGGCCCCTGCCTGTTAAAGTCACCTTACTTTTTTCTTTGATTATTTCTCCAGCGCATGCGTTTCCCATCCATTGAGTCACGTTCCCAGGGCCGATCCGCCCTATACGCTTGCTACGCAAGCTGCGTAGGGCCCCCACAATGTACTCTGGGCCCCCGCCTCTCCCTCGTGTCCTTCTCCATACACGTGACGTAAATAGGTAGCGCCCGCCCTGAGCTATTGACTGTCTGACGCTGACCATGTGTCCTGCCCAAAAAGTTTCCCGGTGTCCTGACGAAAAAGTTCCCTCGGCACATAAGGACCCCCCCTGTACTGCACAGGCGCAGCGTGGTGCTTGTGCAGTACGAACCTGAACTGAGCCTCCGAAAATAGCCGAACATGTAGAGCTAAGACGGAGTCAGCTCTAGACGGCAAGCCGCGCGCCGCGCCTGCGCAGTACAGGGGGGTCCTTATCCGCCGGGGGAACTTATTCGGCAGAACACCGGAGGCTGTTGAAATGTAAACCAGTTTCAAGGCTCTGTCTGCACAATCACAATGTAATTATTGTATAATGAACACTTGTCGCTGCTAGTTGACCTTCGTTTTGTCGCGGTTTTTATTAGGCTGGTCAGATGGTAATTACTAGGACGTGAATCATAGGGAAAAGGGAATATTTCTGTAATGACTAATGAATGATTTTTATTATTTAGCTCTCGTTTTCCCAAAGACTCCGGTGAGTGCACAAGTGGGCCTTTTGTTTCTTTTCGGACCAAGAAATATTGGTTGTGGATATTTTAGCGGCGGCAGAGTCATTGGTGTGCAGGGGGTAGCAAATAGGCATTTAAGAGCTTGTTATATGTTTAAGATGGATAGCTGAATTGATAGATCGATAGATAGATAGATACACATATTTTTATTGTGGTGTAGGATCTGGGCCTGCTGTCCCTCCATCTCTCTCTCTCTCTCTCTCTCTCTCTCCCTCTTTCTCTAATTTTTTTCTCTCTTTCTCTCCCTCTTTCTTTCTCCCTCCATCCAGGACCGGATTTCGCACAAGGCCAATGAGGCCAGGCCTCGGGGCGGCACTGTGTGCAGAGGCGGCGCTGCGTGGCGGAGGAGACAAGTCCTCCTAAATTCATTTCCTGTGTCCCCGGCCGCCCGAAGCTCCGGCCACCATTTTTCAATGTCCGGCGCCCTGTGATTGGGTGTGGGGCTGGCCTGTCCGTGATCCTGAACTCCCGCCTCTGCACATGACCTCCATACGCCCAATCACAGTGCGCCGGACACTGAACAAACATGGCGGCCGCCTCCTCCTATCCTCCGGACCGATGTCCATGATGCCGGACAAGCAGGTGAGGAGGAACACAGACTGGGGAGAGAGGCAGAGAGAGAAACGGAGGCAGAGGCAATGAGAGAGTGAGGCAAAGAGACAGAGTCAAAGAGAGAGGCAGAGGCACAGAGAGAGAGACAGAGGCCCTGAGAGAGAGACAGAGGCACTGAGAGAGAGACAGAGGCACTGAGAGAGAGAGACAGAGGCACTGAGAGAGAGGCAGAGGCACAGAGAGAGAGAGAGAGACAGAGGCACTGAGAGAGAGGCAGAGGCACAGAGAGAGAGAGACAGAGGCACTGAGAGAGAGAGAGGCAGAGGCACTGAGAGAGAGAGAGAGAGACAGAGGCAAAGAGCGAGAGAGAGGCAGAGAGAGAGAGACAGAGGCAAAGAGAAAGAGAGAGACAGAGGCAAAGAGAGAGAGACAGAGGCAAAGAGAGAGAGAGAGGCAAAGAGAGAGAGAGGGGCAAAGAGAGAGAGAGACAGAGGCAAAGAGAGAGAGAGAGACAGAGGCAAAGAGAGAGAAAGAGAAAGAGAGAGAGAGGCAAAGAGAGAGACAGAGGCAAAGAGAGAGAGAGAGACAGAGGCAAAGAGAGAGAGAGAGGCAAAGAGAGAGGCAAAGAGAGAGAGACAGAGGCAAAGAGAGAGGCAGATAGAGAGAGAGAGACAGAGGCAGAGTGAGAGACGGGGGCAGAGAGTGAGAGACGGGGCAGAGAGTGGCAGAGAGAGGGAGAGTGGCAGAAAGAGGGAGATTGGCAGAGAGAGGGAGAGTGGCAGAGGCAGAGAGAGGCAGAGGCAGAGAGAGAGAGGCAGAGAGAGAGTTACAGTAGGCAGGACAGTATAGTGGTCAGTGTAGTGTAGTGGACAGTGTATAGGGATGAGCTTCGTGTTCGAGTCGAACATACGTTCGACTCGAACATCGGCTGTTCGATCGTTCGACGAAGATCAAAGGATTTGGGCCGTTCGCGCCAAATACGAGTGACGCGAACGGCCCACAATGCACTACGCCATCGCAGTGTCATCCAGGCGCTGTGATTGGCCAAGCATGCACTGTGACCCCGCATGCTTGGCCAATCACAGCGCCGGCAGCGAGGAGAGCAATGATTGGCCACAGGCAGGATGCCTGTGGCCAATTATTGCTGATGGGGTTTAGTACACGCCCCACACTATAAAAGGCCGCCAGCGCGGCGGCCTTGTGTAGTGTGTCCCGGAGCAGGGAAAGAGAAGCATAGGCAGGGACAGTGTCATTTTTTTTCCTTTACATAATCCTGGATTCCTTGTGTTTAGGGACAAATAAGGATAGGTAGGGAGAGTGTCAGTGACAGTGTGCTATTCTGTGCTAATCCTTGTTTGTAGGGACAGAGAGGTACAGTGAGGGAAACTGACAGTGTGCTATTCTGTTCTAAAACTATTTTGCTGAACCATATTTTCAATCCTTGAGTTGAGAGACAGAGAGCTACAGTGAGGGAAAGTGTCAGTGTGCTATTGTGTTCTAAAACTATTTTGCTGAACCATATTTTCAATCCTTGAGTTGAGGGACAGAGAGCTACAGTGAGGGAAACTGACAGTGTGCTATTCTGTTCTAAAACTATTTTGCTGAACCATATTTTCAATCCTTGAGTTGAGGGACAGAGAGCTACAGTGAGGGAAAGTGTCAGTGTGCTATTGTGTTCTAAAACTATTTTGCTGAACCATATTTTCAATCCTTGAGTTGAGGGACAGAGAGGTACAGTGAGTGAAACTGACAGTGTGCTATTCTGTTCTAAATCAATTTTGCTGTTCCATATTTTCAATCCTTGAGTTGAGGGACAGAGAGCTACAGTGAGGGAAACTGACAGTGTGCTATTCTGTTCTAAAACTATTTTGCTGAACCATATTTTCAATCCTTGAGTTGAGGGACAGAGAGCTACAGTGAGGGAAAGTGTCAGTGTGCTATTGTGTTCTAAAACTATTTTGCTGAACCATATTTTCAATCCTTGAGTTGAGGGACAGAGAGGTACAGTGAGTGAAACTGACAGTGTGCTATTCTGTTCTAAATCAATTTTGCTGTTCCATATTTTCAATCCTTGAGTTGAGGGACAGAGAGCTACAGTGAGGGAAACTGACAGTGTGCTATTCTGTTCTAAAACTATTTTGCTGAACCATATTTTCAATCCTTGAGTTGAGGGACAGAGAGCTACAGTGAGGGAAAGTGTCAGTGTGCTATTGTGTTCTAAAACTATTTTGCTGAACCATATTTTCAATCCTTGAGTTGAGGGACAGAGAGGTACAGTGAGTGAAACTGACAGTGTGCTATTCTGTTCTAAATCAATTTTGCTGTTCCATATTTTCAATCCTTGAGTTGAGGGACAGAGAGCTACAGTGAGGGAAACTGACAGTGTGCTATTCTGTTCTAAAACTATTTTGCTGAACCATATTTTCAATCCTTGAGTTGAGGGACAGAGAGCTACAGTGAGGGAAAGTGTCAGTGTGCTATTGTGTTCTAAAACTATTTTGCTGAACCATATTTTCAATCCTTGAGTTGAGGGACAGAGAGGTACAGTGAGTGAAACTGACAGTGTGCTATTCTGTTCTAAATCAATTTTGCTGTTCCATATTTTCAATCCTTGAGTTGAGGGACAGAGAGCTACAGTGAGGGAAACTGACAGTGTGCTATTCTGTTCTAAAACTATTTTGCTGAACCATATTTTCAATCCTTGAGTTGAGGGACAGAGAGCTACAGTGAGGGAAAGTGTCAGTGTGCTATTGTGTTCTAAAACTATTTTGCTGAGCCATATTTTCAATCCTTGAGTTGAGGGACAGAGAGGTACAGTGAGTGAAACTGACAGTGTGCTATTCTGTTCTAAATCAATTTTGCTGTTCCATATTTTCAATCCTTGAGTTGAGGGACAGAGAGCTACAGTGAGGGAAACTGACAGTGTGCTATTCTGTTCTAAAACTATTTTGCTGAACCATATTTTCAATCCTTGAGTTGAGGGACAGAGAGCTACAGTGAGGGAAAGTGTCAGTGTGCTATTGTGTTCTAAAACTATTTTGCTGAACCATATTTTCAATCCTTGAGTTGAGGGACAGAGAGGTACAGTGAGTGAAACTGACAGTGTGCTATTCTGTTCTAAATCAATTTTGCTGTTCCATATTTTCAATCCTTGAGTTGAGGGACAGAGAGCTACAGTGAGGGAAACTGACAGTGTGCTATTCTGTTCTAAAACTATTTTGCTGAACCATATTTTCAATCCTTGAGTTGAGGGACAGAGAGCTACAGTGAGGGAAAGTGTCAGTGTGCTATTGTGTTCTAAAACTATTTTGCTGAACCATATTTTCAATCCTTGAGTTGAGGGACAGAGAAGGATAGGCAGGGGACAGTGTCAGTGTCATTGTTGCTAAGCCTCCTGCACAATATACACCTGAAGGTAGCCCTTATTGCTGTTTTTCCCATCTCCCTGCAGGCCATCCATTAAAATGTCTGGAAGGCAACCAAGGAGAGGCAGACAGTCAGGAGGCAAAAAAAGAGGGCAAGCAGGCTCTGTGTCTGGGGGCAACAGTGCTGGTCGTGTACGCGGTGCATTGTCATCAGCACATGGCCATGGGACACGCTTGTCCTTGTTTTCGGCAGCTGGACATGTTGAGCCACATCATGCCGAAGACTTGGTAGAGTGGATGACCAAGCCCACCTCATCCTCCTCATCCTCTCTCACCCAGGCTCAGGGTAGTGGCAAAGCAGCTGCCAAAGCGTCCTCTTCTCTGGTATCATTATCTTCATTAGTCAATCCTTCCCTAGACCCACCATGCCCTCCTCCTGAGGAGTCCCCCGAACTGTTTGAGCACAGTGTTGGGTACATGCTCCAGGAGGATGCCCAGCGTTTGGAAGGATCTGATGATGATACCCAGCTAGAGGAAGGCAGCAGCGTGAGAGCAGAGAGAGGGGATGCTCAAGAAGGACACCAATCTGGCAGTCATGCTCCAGCAGCTGCAGCATACTGCCAGATTGGCTCCAGTGATGAGGAGGGAGGGGATGATGAGGTCACTGACTCCACGTGGGTGCCTAATAGGAGAGAGGAGGAGGAGGAGGATGAGGAGGAGGCACATCTCCAACGAGGCAGGATGCCCTTGAGTGGCCAGCGTATGGGCAGCACACCGACGGAATCACACCGCAGAGCTCCGCCTGTGCAGGGCGCTGCCTCTGCCCGTCATTCAAAAAGTTCTTTGGTGTGGGCCTTTTTTGAGGCGAGTGCATCAGATCGCACAGCTGCTGTTTGCAACATATGTCTCAAGCTTATATCGCGTGGCCAAAACATCAGCCGCTTGGGCACCACATGCTTGATCAGACATATGTTGACCTGCCATGCAGCTCGTTGGCAAGCCTACCTTAAAGACCCACACCAAAGAACAAAGCTGACCTCTTCTTGCACCGCATCAGCTGGGATCTCCAACCCCACTATACCTTCACTCCTCTCTGAAACCTGCTCTGAGAGGAATGAAGGTGTAGAATTAGGTGTGTCACAGGCAAGTACTTGCGGGCACTCTGCTAGCAGTACACCAACGTCCGATTCTAGCAGGCAAATTTCCCTGCCCCAGCTGCTGGACCGTCGAAAGAAGTTCACTCCCAGCCATCCACATGCCCAGCGGTTGAATTCTAGCTTGGCTAAATTGCTAGCGCTTCAACTGCTGCCTTTTCAGTTGGTAGACTCGGCCCCCTTCCGTGAGTTTGTGCAATGTGCGGTTCCTCAGTGGCAGGTTCCCAAACGACACTTTTTCGCACGGAAGGCTATTCCGGCTCTCTACAGGCATGTGGAAGGCAATGTCTTGGCCTCGCTGGACAGGGCGGTCAGCGGTAAGGTGCATATTACCGCTGACTCATGGTCCAGCAGGCATGGACAGGGACGTTACCTTTCTTTCACGGCCCATTGGGTCACTCTTTTGGCAGCTGGGAAGGATGCAGGACAAGGTGCAGTAGTGTTGGAGGTTGTTCCACCCCCACGCCTCCAAAATGCTACTACTGGTTGTGACACACCTCTCTCCTCCACCCCCTCCTCTTCTTCTTCCTCCATGGCCTCTTCCTGTGGTTTGTCCTCGGAACCAGCGGTGCTCCGTAGGCGTTCAAGGGGCTACGCAAGTACGCAGGCAAAAAGATGCCATGCCGTGCTTGCGCTGGTGTGTTTGGGGGACAGGAGCCACACTGGGGCAGAGGTCCTGTCTGCTCTGCAGGGGCAGGCCGAGAGGTGGTTGACGCCACGCCAGCTTAAGCCAGGAATGGTGGTTTGCGACAATGGCACCAACCTCCTCTCCGCCCTCCGACAGGGACAACTGACCCATGTGCCCTGTATGGCTCACGTCCTTAACCTGGTGGTGCAGCGGTTCTTGGGCAGGTACCCGGGCTTACAGGATGTCCTGAGGCAGGCCAGGAAAGTCTGTGTGCATTTCCGCAGATCTTATAATGCCAGTGCTCGCCTGGCTGAGCTTCAAAAGGAGTTGAACCTGCCCAAGAACCGCCTTATATGTGACATGCCCACCAGGTGGAACTCAACGTTGGCCATGCTGCAGCGGCTGCACACGCAGCAGAGGGCCATCAATGAGTACCTGTGCAACTACGGCACCAGGACAGGGTCAGGGGAGCTCGGGTTTTTTTCACCACGCCAGTGGGGCATGATCAGGGATGCATGCACTGTCCTGGCACCATTTGAGGAGGCCACGAGGATGGTGAGCAGTGACAGTGCATGCATCAGTGACACTGTACCTCTTGTCCACCTGTTGGAGCACACGCTGCGTGGAATAATGGACAGGGCACTTGAGGCAGAACAGAGGCAGGAAGAGGAGGACTTCCTTGCCTCTCAAGGCCCCCTTTACCCAGACAGTGTTCCTTCTGTCCCACCCATCGCACAGGAAGAGGAGGAGGAGGAGGAGGAGGAGGATTGTGTCAGCATGGAGGTGGAGGCTGGCACTCAGCATCATCAGCAGCAGTCTTTTAGGGATGATTTACAGTCCCAAGAAACCAGTGGACTTGTACGTGGCTGGGAGGAGGTGGCTGCGGATCATGTCGTCCTTAGTGACCCAGAGGACTCCGGACTGAATGCCTCAGCTAACCTACGCTGCATGGCCTCCCTGATCCTGCAAAGTCTGCGGAAGGATCCTCGTATTCTTCGGATCAAGGAGAGGGACCATTACTGGCTGGCCACTCTCCTTGATCCACGGTACAAGGGTAAGGTTGCGGACCTTATCGTACCATCGCAGAGGGAGCAGAGGATGAGACAACTCTGGGAGGCCTTGCAGAAAGGTCTGTGCAACGCGTTCCCAGAGACTGGGAGGTTACAAACTCCTGGTCCTGGACAACGAGTTGCTGAGGCTTCGGGCAGTCAAAGAAGGAGCGGTGGGGAAGGTGGCCGTCTGACCGATGCGTTCAGACAATTCTTTAGTCCGCAGCCCCAAAGTATGATCGGTTCCAGCAACCATCGCCAGCGTCTGATATACATGGTGCAGGAATACCTAGGGGCAAGGTCAGACTTGGACACCTTCCCCACCGAAAATCCTCTGGCTTACTGGGTCTTGAGGATGGATCACTGGCCAGAGCTTGCACAGTATGCAATTGAGCTACTGGCCTGTCCTGCATCCAGCGTTCTTTCAGAACGCACATTCAGTGTTGCTGGAGGATTTGTCACGGATCACAGGGTGCGCCTGTCCACCGACTCGGTTGATCGACTGACTTTCATCAAGATGAACCAGTCTTGGATCACCACCAGCTACCACACACCAGATGCTGATATAACAGACTAATTGATTTTAAAATGTCACATCCCTTCAAGACTGATGCTGATGCTGAGTGCCTGTGCTGTTATGTTGTCTGGCTATCCTCCTCCTCCTCCTCAATGATACAATTAACGATGATAGCTTGGAAGATCATTTTGGTTTATGGGTGACGCCACCAGTGGCTAAGGCCCAATTTTTCAGCCCCTGTTTAACAGGGGCGTGTAATTAAAATTTTTGATGCAATACTTTGCAACAGGCCTCATTGCTGTGCTCCAAGTACAGTATCTGTGAGGGGTTGCAGTGTTGTGCCACCAGTGCCTAAGGCCCAATTTTTCAGCCCCTGTTCAACAGGGGCATGCAATTATAATTATTGATCTAATAATTCACAGCAGGGCCCATTGCTGCGCCCACCAAGAGTAACTGTCAGGCCTTACAGTGTTGTGGCACCAGCAACACCATCACCACCACCACCACCACCAAAGGCCCAGTTTTTCAGCCCCTGTTCAACAGGGGCATGCAATTATAATTATTGATCTAATAATTCACAGCAGGGACCATTGATGCGCCCACCAAGAGTAACTGTCAGGCCTTACAGTGTTGTGGCACCAGCACCACCATCAAAGGCCCAATTTTTACTACCACTGATCAACAATTATATGTTATTACAATTCCTGATATTATACTTGACAGCAGGGCGTTCCAGCACCCACCAAGAATAACTGTGAGTGCTTTCAGTGTTGTGCCAACACCAACACCTAAGGGGCCAATTTCTGCAGAGTATATACGGAAGGTCCCTACTTTCAAACATCCAACTTACAAACTACTACTACTTGCAAACGGAAGAAGACAACAGGAAGTGAGAGGAAATCTACCCCTTGGAAGGAAAATTCTCTCCTGTAAGAATGAATATGGGAGAAAAGTGTCTCCTCTCTACTGATGCTTTATCACCAATCCTTGTTTCAATACAAACACCACATTTCAAAAACAGTTGTCATTGGGATGCAAAGTGAGGTGAAATGTTCTGAACAGGGGCACAGACAGCAAAAAAAATGTGACAGGGGTGATAACCGTTCCCTATGTTTTCCAAAAAGCGAAAAAAAAGGAATTTGGCATGGAGCTACACTTAAACAATGCAGCTGTTCAAAATTACAAACAGATTCTACATAAGAACAAACCTACAGTCCCTGTCTTGTATGCACCGCCTGTATACGGCTGTTCAGAGTATATAGGGGCTTTTTTATTTTGTGTGCGGGGTTCCCCTTAATATCCATACAAGACCCAAAGGGGCTGGTAATGGGCTGGGGTGGGGGGGGGTTGATGGGGTAGCTATGCCATTTTTCCTAAAGATTTTCATCCATATTACCGGGACCAGACATTGCATTAAAGCCTCAAGCAGTTTTAAATGGCTTTTTTTCCTTTAGAAATGTTATTTTGTGCAGGGACAGTTCTAAACACGGGAAACACGTGGCACTTCACAGGCATACTTTAGACACCCCCCAGGTACAATATTTAAAGGACTATTTGACTTTTTTTTTTTTCACTTTATGCATCATTAAAATGACTGCTCCCGGAAAACGTCCGTTTTTAAAACTTCTTTTTGCATTGATACATGTCCCCTGGTGCAGAACCCGGGTTCCCAAACTCTGTTTCGGACAATAACATGGATAATAGTCGTTATAATTAGCACTTTAGAATCCGAACGTTCGCATCCATTGTATTTAATAGGGTTCTAATGTTCGCGCGAACTTTCGGTCCGTTCGCGGGTTCTGGTGCGAACCGAACCCGGGGGTGTTCGGCTCATCACTAACAGTGTAGTATTGTGGTCAGTGTAGTGTAGTGGTCAGTATAGTATAGTGGTCAGTGTCGTGGAAAAATAGTATAGTGGTCAGTGTAGTGTAGTGGAAAAATAGTATAGTGATCAGTGTAGTGGAAAAATAGTATAGTGGTCAGTGTAGTGGAGTGGACGGTATAGCATAGTGGTCAGTGTAGTGGACAGTATAGTATAGTGGTCAGTGTAGTGTAGTGTAGTGGACAATATAGTATAGTGGTCAGTATAGGTATCAGATAGGTCAGTGTTGGAATCAGGTAGGTCAGTACTATTGTATTTGAAGGGACTCGGGGAGTGATAAAAGTCCGCAGGTTAGGGGGGCGCAAATTACTTGCCTTGCCCCGGGTGCTGACAACCCACGCTACGCCACTGGGCGGCGGAGAGAGATTACATCATCTCTCATTGCCCGCACTGCTGTTCCAACTTCTGCCCTTACCTACAGGGCCGTGAAGGCTGCGCGACATCACACAGAAGAGAGAGAATGACGTCATCTCTCACCGCCCACCCTCACTCTCATCTCTCACTCGAGTCTCATGTGCCTCTGTTTCACGGTTCACGCTAGTTTTCCCGCGCGGGAGAGGAGAGGCTGACAGGGTTGTACCTGGCTGCAAGTACTCTGCAATGCTGGGGGGGGGGGGCGGCAGTGTGGCAAGTGACATCCCCATCTGGTGGCAGGCAGCGTGGCAAGTGACATTCCCATCTGGTGGCAGGCAGCGTGGCAAGTGACATCCCCATCTGGTGGCAGGCAGCGTGGCAAGTGACATTCCCATCTGGTGACAAGCGACGGTGGCAAGTGACACGCTCAGGGCTCCTACTCATTCTGCTTTATGGTGAGTTGAACTATTTCATTTTATATTACAATGTAATGATAGAAATAATGCATTTCAATCATCCTGACACCATAACAACCATGGTGCCGGAATGATTGAAGCACTAACACCAGTCATTGTCTGCGAAAAATCGCTTACCCCCCCGCGTGTCGCCCCCCCCCCCCCCTATGTGATGGTGGGGGGGCGGCATTGAAGGACCTGGCCTTGGGGCGGCAAAGGGAGTAAATTCGGGCCTGCCTTCATCCCTCATTCATCTCAGGCTCCAACCACACCCCTTCTGAGCCACGCCCATTTGAGCCACGCCCACTATTTTGCGTGAACCACGCCCATTTTTCGTAATGTATAGAAGGTAGGGCCTAGGGTTGCCATCTTTTCATTAAGCCAAACCCGAACACTTTAGCGGCACACAGCAATTTTTTCATTTTTTTTTCCAGTATACATTATAGGATTGTAAAAGACTTGGGACACCTTTGGGTGCCCCGAGAAGAGCAGTAATGCGGTGCCGTGATGAACAGTAGGTGTGGCCAGATGGTTGGTCTGCCCCCAGTATAATCCCCTCCAAGGTCAGTCTGTCCCCCCAGTATAATCCCCCCAAGGTCAGTCTGTTCCCCAGTACCCCCCCAAGGTCAGTCTGTGCCCCAGTGTAAATCCCCCCCCCCCAAGGTCAGTCTGTGCCCTAGTATAATCCCCCCCAGGTCAGTCTGTGCCCCAGTGTAAATCCCCCCCCCCAAGATCAGTCTGTGCCCCAGTGTAATCCCCCCCAGGTCAGTCTGTGCCCCAGTGTAATCCCCCCAGGTTAGTCTGTGCCCCAGTGTAATCCCCCCCCCCAAGCTCAGCTAATGCTGACAGAGGTTGGCGTGAAAGGGGCCGGAAGGACTCTGTACAACTGCCCAAGGGCAATGATCTGAGAGCTAAGTATAGGGAGCCACATGTAGAAGTGCAAGAAGTAATATGAGAACCCCAAATGGAGTCAGGGACCCCCCCATTCATACACACTTCCAGGCGTACTGACCCCTCTCCAGGAGAAGGAGACCCCTTAACAGGAGGAGTGCATGGGGGTGATTAGAAGGGACTCCCTTCCACCCATACAGGAATACTGACAAATACTCCCCCCTCCAGATAAAGAAGACCCCCAGCTAGGAGGACTGCAGGGGGTGATAAGAGGGGACCCTCAGCCAGGAACTCCCTTCTCACTCCAGTTAAAGAAGACCCCCAGGTGGGGAGCACTGCAGGAGGGTGACGAGAGGAGACCCCAATCCAGGAAAACAGGAAATCCCCCTCTATCTCCCCTCCAGTTAAAGTAAATCTCCAGCTAGGAGGACTGCGGGGAGGTGATAAGAGGGCAGTGGTGGTGCGTCCATAAAGGGCGCACGGGCGCCACCCCCTCTCTCCTGCCACCTCTCTATCACCATAGATAGATTCATGCATTGCATGAATCTATCTATGGTCGCCGCTAACACCCTATTCAGGTACCCGGCCCCTTGTCGGGCGCCAGGCACCTGAATTACAGCGGCGGTGTATTTTCTGGAAGAACCTGATTAGAGCCATAGGCTCTAATAGGCATCCAGAAAGGTGTCCATGCTGGGCGCTCGCTGTTCACTCAGCGTTGTGTTAGGAAAGCGAAAATTCATTTGCTTTGCTAACACTGAACCGCCTCTCAGCCAATCAGGTGCTCGGGTCTGTTACCTGTCACCTGATTGGCTGAAGCAACAGGCACTGTGATTGGACGCCTATCACAGAGGACGGGAAGAGGCGACGGGAGAAGACATCGAGCGTGGACACCGCTGCCCCACTGAGACAAGGTAAGTGCGGTTGGGCGATGCACACTGGCAGCATTTGATGGGCACAGTGTCAGCAATTGATGGGCACAGTGGCTGCGTTTGATGGGCACAGTGGCTGCGTTTGATGGGCACAGTGGCTGCGTTTGATGGGCACAGTGGCTGCGTTTGAGGGCACAGTGGCTGCGTTTGATGGGCACAGTGGCTGCGTTTGATGGACACAGTGGCTGCGTTTGATGGACACAGTGGCTGCGTTTGATGGCACAGTGGCTGCGTTTGAGGGCACAGTGGCTGCGTTTGATGGACACAGTGGCTGCGTTTAATGGACACAGTGGCTGCGTTTGATGGGCACAGTGGCTGCGTTTGAGGGCACAGTGGCTGCGTTTGATGGACACAGTGGCTGCGTTTGATGGCACAGTGGCTGCATTTGATGGGCACAGTGGCAGCGTTTGATGGCACAGTGGCTGCATTTGATGGACACAGTAGCTGCGTTTGATGGACACAGTGGCTGCGTTTGATGGGCACAGTGGCTGCGTTTGATGGGCACAGTGGCTGCGTTTGATGGGCACACTGGCTGCATTTGAGGGCATAGTGGCTGCATTTCATGGGCACAGTGGCTGTGTTTGCTGGGCACAGTAGCTGTGTTTGATGGGCACAGTGGCTGCAATAGATTTTTTTTATTTTTTTCAGTTTGTTTGCATGCCCCCCCCCTCCCAAAATTTTCTTTTTAGCACCAGCTGCCACTGTAAGAGGGGATCCCAATCCAGTAAAGATGATCCCCAGCTGGGGGGGAGTGATAAGAGGGGACCCCCATCCAGATATACAGGAATTTGCCTCCCTGCCCCCTCCAGTTATAGAAGACCCCCCAGCCAGTAGGACTGAAGGGGGGGTGATAAGGGGGACCCCCATCCAGGAATAGGTGAGGGGTGATGGGAGGGGACATTGCTAACCCCCCTCTGGTAGAAAGAGACCACCTGTCAGGAAGAATACAGACATCTCCTCCCTCTTAAAAAGGTGAATGACAGTTTAGTGAGTGATATTCAGAGTTACACACACAGCAGCTCCGGTCAGAATGCAGAGGGGGTGACTCACCGTAGAAGATAAGGAGGAAATCCCCGTACAGCTCCGAGGTCTGTGAAGGAGCTCTGGGCGGGCTGCCTGTCACCGCTGCTTCTACTCCTCTCTCTGTCCCCCGCGCTGCTAAAACTCTCACTCTCAGCAGTGGCGGCGAGGATTTACAGGCTGGCTGACTGGCGGGGTGGCGGGGAGCAGGCAAGTTGCGGGGGAAAAAGCAAAGTGAGGGAGACGGTTGGGACTGCAGGTATACTGCTGTGTCCGGGTTAGAAGGGAACAGAAACCCGGGCACAAGTGTCAAAAACCGGACTGTACGGGTCATTCCCGTACGGGTGGCAACCCTAGTAGGGCCCCAAAGTGACTCAAGCCCAGGGGCCGCCGCCACCCTAAGTCCTGCCCTGATTGGGGGTGCAATGTCAGGCCCCTGCAGACACTTCTTCCAGCTTTCTGCCTGTACTTCTGCACAAGCTTTCCTTTAGAAAGCTGGAGGTTGCGCTTATTACAGCACTAATAGTCCATTGAGAGCTACACGTTTGTCTGCCAAGGTGTGGTACGGGACTTGTAGTTACTTCATTCACAGATGTGGAGAGAGGAACCCCTACACACTGTCACAGGGATGGAGGGAATGGGGGCTCTGGGGGTGGGAAGCAGGTGTTTAGGAACATGTTGCATCCTATATCATCCTGTAACATGTATCACTGCTGCAGTCAAGGAGGTGGAGAAAATTACTAAAGAGACAACTTCACCTTTAAGCTAGCCAATAAAGGGTATAATTTCAACTCCAAACTATATATGGAACAGCTATTGCAAAAACATCATTGCGTTAAGCTCACCCTTTAATACTGCTGCAGAGGAGAACAGATTCAGCATCTGTGATTTAGGACACTGATGCCGCGTACACACGATCATTTTTCCCGTAGGGAAAAATGAAATTTTTTTTTTCGCCGAGAAAAACGATCGTCTGTGGGCTTTATGCCGTTTTTCTCGTTGAGAAAAACGGCAGGAAAAATGACGAGAAAAATTAGAACATGTTCTAAATTTTCTCATCGTTTTTTCCATCATTTTTTTCCGCGGCAGTTTTCCCATAGGGAGACACTGCCGCGGAGCCCACAGACGGTCGTTTTTCTCGACAAAGAAAAAAATGACGGGAAAAACGGTCGTGTGTGGGGGAAAATGCCGTTCCCTCGTTTGTCATTTAATTTCATGTCGTGATTCACGGCGGTGTTTTCACCGCCGTGAATCACGATCGTGTGTACGCGGCATTAGAAGTAGAATTTACATGTGCTGAGAGGATCCCCATACAAAAAAAAACTGACGCTGTGTAATGGAAATTCCTCAGTACAGCCAATGTGTGCAGCCACTCTATCAAGCCTATTTGCTCTCTGAGCATAGTAATTAGAACTTAGATAAAATAAACAGACAGAGCAAGCATTGAAGATGAATTTAGTCAACGCACACAGTCACTTTGTGTTGGAAAGAGATGCTTCTAAGGTCAGAGAGGGACATGGGAGAGCTGTGAACCCTACTAAGAAGTTTCTTTATCAGTGCTTTTACCGAAGATTCACACATTGTTCTAACTGATTTTTCGGTGAAAATTTTAAATCTTGGGTGAAAGTCGAGTGAACTTGGGTGAAAACATCATTATATAGACCTCTTAAGCCTTGTACACACGATCGGATTTTCCGACGGGAATTGTGTGATGACAGGCTGTTGGAGGAAAATCCGACCATTTGTATGCTCCATCAGACAATTGTTGTCGGATTTTCTGCAGACAAAAGTTGGATAGCATGCTTTAAAATTTTCCGCCAACAGATGTGTGTTGTCAGACTTTCCGAGCGTGTGTACACAAGTTTGTCAGTCAAAAGTACAAACACGCATGCTCAGAAGCAATGCTCACCAAACACAACATTAGCAGAAGGTGCCCAAAGGGTGGCGCTAAAGAGCTGAAAAACCACGTTGTTTCATGTTTGTTGGCCGACAATTGTGTGTCGTTTGTATGCAAGACAAATTCCTGGCCAATGCCCTTCAGACAAAAGTCCTACGCTTTGTCCGCGGAAAATCCGATCGTGTGTAGGGGGTTAGCTTTGGTGTTTACAATGGAACAAGGGCAAAATTTGTTCCATTGTAAACAAGTACAAGCACAAGGTACAAGTCAAAATACACATAAAGCTTGTATTTGTTAGAATCTGGCTCTAAAAGCTTTATCTAAAGTGTAAGGATTTGTTCACACCATTGTGGTTACAGGTCTTGGTGCGATACATTGCCATTCATTTAAATGGCCATTTAAAGTGGTTCTAAAGGCAGTAGTTTTTTTTTTTTTACCCTAATGCATTTTATGCATTAAGGGTAAAAAAACCTTCTGGGTGCAGCTCTTACCTGATCTTGATCCAGCGATGTGCATGGGAGCGGCGGCTCTGCCGTGTCTTTTTCCTCATTGGCTCACACAGCATCGGGAGCCATTGGCTCCTGCTGCTGTCAATCACAACCAGTTAGCCAAAGAGGAGAGGGAGGGGATGGGGCCGAGCCTTGCTCTGTTTTATGAAGGGACATTGTCCATTCACAGGAGCGCAGCTCAGGAGCATGCCTGCTCGAGTGCCCCATAGCAAGTTTTTTGGGGGCACACGGCAGGGGGGAGGAGCCAGGACCACCAGCAGGGGACCCAAAAAGAAGCTGATGTGGGCTGTTCTGTGTACAACCATTGCACACAGCAGGTAAGTAAAACTTTCAACCTTTGGAATCACTTGAAAACTGTGTAATATTTCTCATTACATCATAAATGTAGTAAACATTCTTAAATATTATCTTGTCTGTAGTGTATTGAGTTAACCAGACAAAGTCCTATGTCTGCAAGTTGGCCTTTCCAATAATATCTGCATTTGGATTCACAAGTATGTGCGAACAGTTTGAAGCCCACCTTGAAGTTGACTTTCAACAGATAATTCAGAAGTGTGTGTGCAGCTGAAATGAACACCCTACAGGCCAGCAGAAATGAGCTTGGATTTGGACTGAACTCAAGCTCATCTGTACAGGTCAGGCAAAACTAGCCCGTGAAAAAACAATTAAATACAGTTTACTGTTCAGTATATAGTATATGTTATCGGTAAAATATTAACATGTTTTGTGGTTGCACCTATTAACATAAAAATACTTACCATCAACTCATGGATGGTGACTTTGCTCAACGAATCTCCTCAATGTGCTCTATTCTTCTTACAGCATCTTTCAAAGCATATTCATGTTTTTTTGAATGGCCCAGTTAAAGTCCAGACCTAAATCCAATTGAGAATCTGTGACAAGACTTGAAAATTGCTGTTGACAGACGCTCTTCATCCAATTTGACAGAGCTTGAGCTATTTTGCAAAGAATGGGCAAAAATGTCTCTCTCCTAGATGTGCAAAGCTGATAGAGACATCCCCAAAAAGACTTGCAGCTGTAATTGCAGAAAAAGGTGGTTCTACAAAGTATTGACTCTGGGGGGCTGAATACAAATGCATGTCACACTTTTCAGATATTTATTTGTAAAAAATGTTGAAAACCATTTATAATTTTCCTTCCACTTCACAATTATGTGCCACTTTGTGTTGGTCTATCACATAAAATCCCAATAAAATACATTAAAGTCTTGGTTGTAACATGACAAAATGTGGAAAATTCAAGGGGTAAGAATACTTTTTCAAGGCATCGTATGTTCTGCACAATACTCCTATGATCTTCTGTTTTATTAACTTGATACTACAAAAGAACAAACAGGAAGGCGCAAGCACCTAGTGCATTACCAAAAATGTAATTAGGCGATAAAAACTGGTAAAGATGGATACTCACAAAAGTGCAACTTGTAAAAGCGAATAAACCACAAGATACCATACAGTGCAGGATGAGCGTACTCCAATTACACCCCGCTATGCTGGTAATTGACGCGTTTCGGGGCGCACCTCCTTTTAAAGAGCAAAGCACCTTTATTCAGCACAAAAAAATATATACTCACAATCTAGCAGAAGGCAGTAGGCACAAGGCACAAGTAAAGCTGTATCACTGTATAGCTGGATCGTCAGAGACTGAGAGATCCACCGGCAGCTCAGCTACTCACCGGTCCTCCAGCCCGCTCCTCCAGCTCAAGCACAAGCACAGACACAATGTAACCCTACCGACAGCAACAGGCTCTGCCCCCACTGTCAGTAGGATTGTATTGTGTCCAGGCCTGTGCATGAGCTGGGGGAGCAGTGAGGGTGATCGTTGGATCTCTTGGTCTCTGCTCATTGCCAATCCAGCGCCAATCCAGTGCAGTAAATGTGCCTAAACGCGCCTTAACGTTTTGCACACTTTTACACGCGTCAGGTGTTTTTTCTTACAAAATGCTGCTGCCAGACGGAAAGGTTTTTAGGAGAGTTTCCATATTGTCCTGTGTGCATAAGGCCTAATACTCAGTATAAATCCACAAATACTGTTTAATGTCTACTCTGGAAAATTGTATTTTTCAAATAAAACCTATTTCAGATTTTTTTTTAAATACTTGCCATTAGCAGGATGAGTATGAGTGCAAAACTGTAAAATAACTACAGTCCTTTATTGTTCACTGGCACACTGGTTGTCTTCAGCTTGTAAATTAATATTTAAAGCCTAACTCCAGGTTTCCTGAGACTTCAACCGTGTGCCAACCACGCACTGTAGATATACTGTGACATTGCGGGCCGGCTGTGCCGAATCACGTATATATATATATATATATATATATATATATATATATATACACACATGATTCTGCATTTCTGGGTGGGGGGCGCATGCACACGCGCCCGCCAGGCTGTGCTGTGATCCGTCACAGCACATGCTGATCACTGGGTCCCGGGCAGTGATTGCCTGCCAGCACCCGGCGATTGGCTCAGATTCTCACAAAACAGAGCTTTGTGAGTGTAAACAGCACAGAGCTGTATAAAAACAAACTAGAACTTGCACTTAGGAATCAAACAATAAATTGAAAAATATAAAATATAAAATGAGACCGCAGCTGCTGCAACATAAGGTACTAACACCTTTAAAAGTTGAATGAAAAATGGGTTTTGCAGCGCTAGCGGAAAGGGTGCACGACACTTGAATAATATGACACTATTAGAAAATTACTATTCAATAATAAACAATAAACATGGATGTTGCCACCCACTTGTGTTTAGAATGTGCAAACAGATCAAAATTATACTAACATAATATTTGAATGTTGCTTCAAAGGTGCTTAATAAGTGCAAAGAACATGTAATTAATAAAGTGCTAACACATTGTGAATATGCTAGTCATAAGGAGCTGAGTGCTTCCAATGCAGTATCCAGGTTGGTGGTTTCCCCACTCACCAAAAAGAAGAGATATAAAGTCACAGAATGGGTCACGGGTATCCTAGGTCCAGAGATAATCTTGGGGTTCAGTAAATTAACTCAGTAGGTTCATTGAGGAGACGGAACATGGTAAGGAAGAGAAAAAACATTCATGTGAAGGACCGCCTGTAAAAAACAGCACTGCGCTGCTAGCTAAGAGACTCACGAGACTGTAGCGAAAGACAAACGTCAGTGTGTTCCGGGTTCGCAGGAGTGCGTTCCACGAGAACAGGAAGCAACGTCACTGGTTCTAGTTTGGCCGGAAATTGCGTCAACGCGTTTCGCCCCTCCTCCAGGGCATCATCATGGACATCACTTCCGGTCCAAGAAAATTAATTTTATATGCACTGAGGTCACCGCCTCCTGGCAAGCAAGCCAATTAGAAGGAAAGAAGAACCTTTGGGCGTGACAAAACACCAGCTTCCCAGCCACATCATTGCCTATCGTTGTCAGAATAACAAAACTTTAATCACAAGCTGACAAATGACAAATGACGCCTGCGAACCCGAAACACACTGACGCTTGTCTTTCGCTACAGTCTCGTGAGTCTCTTAGCTAGCAGCGCAAGAGGGGAAACCACCAACCTGGATACTGCACTTCGAGATAAGTCGGAGGAACATAAGTCCAGATGGATTCACTGGAACCTCTTTCACTTCTCTGACGAATTCCCCCAATACATGGCAGGATCCACCGTTTAGGATCCCCATCGCCAGTTTAGCGTTACCGATCTGGGCTCCCTGGGGGTAATTGCTGGGTAAATGAGCCGAGAAAAATGAAGTTCAATGCTTCCGAGCATGCGTCGACTTGATTCTGAGCATGCGTGGGTTTTTTCTCCGATGGAGTTCCACACAGACGATCGGAATTTGCTATCGTTTTTTTTTTCCATCGGATAAATTTAAAACATGTTCTATTTTTTCTCACCGATGGAAAAAAGACCAATGGGGCCCATACACGATCGGTTTGTCTGATGAAAAAAGTCCATCTGACTGTTTTCATTGCTAAAACCGATTGTGTGTACAGGGCATAATAGCGTTTACACACATTCAGTCCATTCACAATGAAGGAGGAGCCCCTTTCTTTTCCATTGTGAATGGGCCTGAATGTTTATAAACACAGTAGGAAAGAGGATTGGCAGATTAAAGGTGACGGTGAGGGTGTCTAAAGGTGCCACCGACCACCAATAAGGATGGAATCATTTTTTAACAATGGGGAGGTAAAAGTTCCACTGGCCATCAATAATTGTGTAATCCTTTTTTAACGGTAAAGAAATAAAGATTAACCACTTAACGACCGCTCACTGTATATATACGTCGGCAGAATGGCACCGACAGGCACAATCACGTAGAGTGTACGTGATCGCCTTTGTACAGTTGGGGGGTCCGATCGGACCCCCCTCCTATACAGTGAGCGGCCGTTAATCGTTGGGGAGCGATCAGAGATGAGGGGGTGACCATTCGATTTCGGACACACCCTCGCGATCGCTCCCGGCCAATGAAAATGCTTCCTCCGCCATGTGATGTAAACACAGGCAGGAGGAAGTGATGTCGTCTCCCTCGCGGCGGTCTTTTCGATTCCGGCGCAGAGGAGAGAGGAAGCAGGTTAGTGCACCAACAGTCCACTGACATGTAGGTACACATAGGCACACATTTCACCCCCCAGTCACCCCCAGATCAACCCCCAGGTCACCCCCCAGCCCCCAATCACAGTGTCACTGATTGCAGTGATCATTTATTTTACTGATCACTGCTTTTAGTGTCATCTGTGATAGTAAAAAGTTGCAGGGCAGTTAGGTTTAGGCCCCTTTAGGTCCAGGGTAGCCCCCTAACCCCCCCTAATAAAGGTTTAACCCCTTGATCGCCCCCCAGGTAACCCTTTCACCCCCTAACGCCAGCGTCACTAAGCGATCGTATTTTCGATCGCTGTATTTAGTGCCGGTGGTGCCCTAGATAGCCAGTTATTTATTTTTAGTTTCGCCGCAGGTTTTTAGAGCGTCAGGTACCCCCATATATTATTTTAACCCCCTGATTGCCCCTAGAGTTAACCCTTTCACCAGTGATCACCGTATAAGCGTCACTGGTGACACTGGTTACCCAGTTAATTATTTAGTTATTTAGGTAACCCGTCAGGTTTTTATATAGCGTCGGGTACCCCCATATTTAACCTAATAAAGGTTTTAACCCCCTGATTGCCCCTAGTTAACCCTTTCACCAGTGATCACCATATAAAGGTTACGGGTGACACTGGTTGGTTAGTTTGCTTTTTATAGCATCAGGGAACCCGCCGTATATAACCCAATAAAGGTTTAACCCACTGATCGCCCGGCGGGTGAGATCAATTAGGTTTTAGCGCCAGAGAGGGTCTGCGTCGCCCCAGGCAGCGTTAGGTTAGTGCCAGTAACGCTAACACCCACGCGCAAAGCATACACCTCCCTTAGTGGTATAGTATCTGATCAGATCTATACTAGCGTCCCCAGCGGTTTAGGGTTCCCAAAAACGCAGTGTTAGTGGGATCAGCCCAGATACCTGCTAGTACCTGCGTTTAGCCCCTCCGCCCAGCCCAGCCCAGCCCACCCAAGTGCAGTATCGATCGATCACTGTCACTTACCAAACACAACACACATAACTGCAGCGTTCGCAGAGACAGTCCTGATCCCTGCGACCGCTAACAGTTTTTTTTGTAGCGTTTGATATATTTGCTGACGACAGTCGGGTGCTTTTTTTCCTGTGAATCTTACTAGTGTACCCCTAAATTTAGAGCCCAAAATGGCAAGTCGAAGGTACACTAGTAAAGAGGCCTACGAGATTCTGAGCATGACAGATAGTGAAGAGGAGGTCACGTATCTGTCAGATTCAGGCTCAGAATATCTTCCCGTAGAAGACAGTGACGTCAGCGTCCCCACGTCAGATAGCTCTGACGACGAAGTTGAGGTCCCTGCTAAGGTCAGGCGTACCCGATCCTGATCTTCTGAGGTTGTTGAGGAGCAAGAACCGCAGGGCTCTCGTATCATGGAGCAGAGGAGTACTAGCGCCGCTATTCCTTCTGGTGAATTGGCAAGCACCAGCGGCCTAGTACAGCCTGGGCGTACATCCAGCACTGCAGTATCACGTGGTGACGTGGCGAGTCCCATAAGTGCAGTTCAAGCTGGCGAGGTGGCAAGCACAAGTAGTGTCCCGCTGCCACCAAGAAGACAAAGGCAGGCCCGTCGTACCCATAGTGCTCTTCCTGCAGAATTCGCCTATCCTGATTGGGTCCCCACCACTTCTGCAGAACCCGTACTTCCCCCATTCACTGCCCAACCCGGTATTCAGGTGGAAACAGCTGATTTTATGCCAATCGATTATTATTCGCTGTTTTTCACGGAAGATCTCTATAGATCTATTGTGGACCAGAGTAATTTATATGCTGGTCAATTCATCGCCGCTAATCCCCAGTTGCCTTCCATTGCCAAAGATTGGAAACCAATTACGGTTTCCGAATTTAAGACCTTTCTGGGCCTTTCCCTCAACATGGGCACACATAAATTCCCGTCATTGCGTGCTTATTGGTCCACGCACCCAATTGACCACATGCCCGTGTTCTCTGCCTCCATGCCCAGGAAACGATACGAGCAGATTTTGCGGTTCATGCACTTCAACGACAATGAACTTTGTCGTCCACGTGGGGACCCTGAATACGACCGGCTCTATAAAATTTGGCCCCTCATAAACCACTTCAACGAACGTTTTGCAGCCTTGTTTATTCCCGATCAAGCTGTCTGCGTTGATGAGTCCCTGATTAAATTTTCTGGCCGCTTGGCTTTCAAGCAGTACCTTCCCAGCAAGCGTGCCAGATACGGGGTCAAGCTCTATAAGTGCTGTGACAGGGCAACAGGCTATGTATGGAGCTTTATGGTTTATGAGGGAAAAGATAGTCAGGTTGAGCCGGTCAACTGCCCGGATTACATAGGGAGCGCTGGCAAGATAGTGTGGAACTTGGTGTCACCCTTATTCGGAAAGGGGTACCACTTGTATGTGGACAATTATTACACGAGCGTGCCACTGTTTAGTCACTTGTTTGATCATCAGATTGGAGCATGTGGCACCGTGCGACCTAATCGCCGGGGCTTTCCCCAGCGGCTTGTAGATACCCGTCTTAGGCTGGGGGAGAGAGCCTGCGTAAAATGTAATAACTTGCTCGCTATGAAGTGGAGGGACAATAAGAATGTTTTCCTTCTTACCTCCCTTCATGCAGACACGACAGTCCAAATTCCTACGGCGACTGGTGTTGTGGAGAAACCCCTCTGTGTCCACGAATATAACAAAAATATGGGAGGGGTGGACCTCAACGACCAGTTGATGGCACCATATCTAATTGACCGTAAGGCGAGACGCTGGTACAAAAAAGTGTCTCTATCCTTATTCCAATTGGCTTTGCTGAACGCTCATGTGCTATACAGAGCTTCAGGCGGGACGTTATCTCTTCTAAAATTCCAGAATGAGATTGTCACAGAACTTCTGTACCCAGGCGGTTCTGCACCTCACCATCCCCTACCAAATGCAGTAAGCCGGCTGCATGAGAGGCATTATACGCATCTCCTCCCGAGTACCCCTACCCAACGAGCCCCCCAAAAAAGATGTCGTGTCTGTAGCAAGCGCGGATTTAGGCGTGACACCCGTTATTATTGTCCACTCTGTCCTGACAAACCTGGTCTTTGCCTTGGTGAATGTTTTGAACGCTACCACTCAAAAGTGAAGTTTTAGCGTAGGGTACAGCATTTCACAGACTAGGACACACTTACACAGGGTCTCCCAAGATGCCATTACATTTTGAGAGACCCAAACCATTACAGTTGTTAAAGTTTAAAAAAAAAAGTGCAAAAAAGAAAAAAAAAAAACTAAAAAACAAAACACAAAAAAAAATCTAAAAGAAAAAAACCAAAAATAGTTGTCGTTTTATTGTTCTCTCTCTCTCTCTCTCTATTTTCTCTCTATTGTTATGCTCTTTTTTACTGTATTCCATTCTGCAATGTTTTATCATGCTTGCTTTTCAGGTATGTAATTTTTTATTTTCAGGTGCGCCATTCAACTGCAGCGCGGAATTATTTATCTTGACAGGAACAGCGTTTGCTCCCACGATACATAAAGCCGTGACTCCAGTGCTGTAGGAGGTGATTTCACCACCACAGTTAAAAAAAAAGAGCATATATGCCGAAGCATGGGGGCAGCAGGGGCGGAGGAGCGATTTTGCTCCTAATGCCGCGTATATACGGTCGAAATTCCGACGGAGGCTTGCCCGTGGAAAAGTCCGACCGTGTGTACGCGGCATAACTTTTTTGCGGGAGGATGCCCCCATGCTTCGGCATATATATATTTTAGGCACAGGTTGCGTTAAAAAAATGTTTTATTTTTTACTAGGTTTTGTTTTGGTATTTGCTTTGCAGGTATGGTATGGTAAGGTCTTACTGTTGTACTGTAATGTTACTTTGTTTTAATGTTAACCATCATTTGCTTAGCAGGTACGCCATTCAGTTGCATCGCGGATTTATTTATCTTGACAGCAACAGCGTTTGCTCCCACGATACATAAAGCCGTGACTCCAACGCTGTAGGAGGTGATTTCACCACCACAGTTAAAAAAAGAGCATATATGCCGAAGCATGGGGGTAGCAGGGGCGGAGGAGCGATTTTGCTCCTAATACCGCGCATATACGGTCGAAATTCCGACGGAGGCTTGCCCATGGAAAAGTTCGACCGTGTGTACGCGGCATAACCTTTTATGCCGCGTACATACGGTCGAAATTCCAACGAAGGCTTGCCCGTGGAAAAGTCCGACCGTGTGTATGCGGCATAACTTTTTTGCGGGAGGATGCCCCCATGCTTCGGCATATATATATTTTAGCCACAGGTTGCGTTAAAAAAATGTTCTATTTTTTACTAGCTTTTGTTTTGGTATTTGCTTTGCAGGTATGGTATGGTAAGGTCTTACTGTTGTACTGTAATGTTACTTTGTTTTAATGTTAACCATCATTTGCTTAGCAGGTACGCCATTCAGTTGCATCGCAGATTTATTTATCTTGACAGCAACAGCGTTTGCTCCCACGATACATAAAGCCGTGACTCCAACGCTGTAGGAGGTGATTTCACCACCACAGTTTAAAAAAGAGCATATATGCCAAAGCATGGGGGCAGCAGGGGCGGAGGAGCGATTTTGCTCCTAATGCCGCGTATATACGGTCGAAATTCCGACGGAGGCTTGCCCGTGGAAAAGTTTGACTGGAAAAGTCTGACCGTGTGTACGCGGCATAACTTTTTTGCGGGAGGATGCCCCCATGCTTCGGCATATATGCCCATCATTAGAAGTGGGTGGATGCAGGGAGGTATTCTAATGGTGGGCATACCCACCGATCAATCTCTTTTTTTCATTCAGCCAACAGGCTGCATGAAAAAAAAGATTACAATACATGTCCAACAAGGACCAGCAACGTACTGGTATGTTGCTGGACTTTGAATGTTTATACCAGAATGATGCCTCCAGGTTTAGGTAGCATCTTGGTATCATTCTTTTCAGCCAGTGGCCGGCTTTCATGTAAAAGCAATTCTAGCAGATAATTAGCCTCTAGACTGCTTTTACAAGCAGTGGGAGGGAATGCCCCCCCCCCGCCGGATATAAACAGAGCCATTGGGAAATTGGGAAAGCATTTTATCACACCGATCTTGGTGTGGTCAAATGCTTTGAGGGCAGAGGAAAGATCTAGGGTCTAACCCCCATTTTTTTTCAAAAAAAGAGTACCTGTCACTACTTATTGCTATCATAGGGGATATTTACATTCCCTGAGATAACAATAAAAATGATAAAAAAAAAATATATGGAAGGAACAGTTTAAAACTAAAATAAAAAAGCAAAATAAATAATAAAAAAAAAAAAAAAAAAAAAAAAAGCACCGCTGTCCCCCCCTGCTCTTGCGCAAAGGTGAACGCAAGCGTCAGTCTAGCGTCATATGTAAACAGCAATTGCATCATGCATGTGAGGTATCACCACGAAGGTCAGATCGAGGGCAGTAATTTTAGCAGTAGACCTCCTCTGTAAATCTAACGTAGTAACCTGTAAAGGCTTTTAAATGCTTTTAAAAATGAATGTAGTTTCTCGCCGCTGCGCGTTTGTGCGCAATTTTAAAGCATGTCGTGTTTGGTATCCATGTACTCGGCCTAAGATCATCTTTTTTATTTCATCAAACATTTGGGCAATATAGTGTTTTTTAGTGCATTAAAAATAAAAAAGTGTGTTTTTCCCCCAAAAAATGCGTTTGAAAAATCGCTGCGCAAATACTGTGTGGAAAAAAAATGCAACACCCACTATTTTAATCTGTAGGGCCTTTGCTTTAAAAAAATATATAATGTTTGGGGGTTCAACATAATTTTCTTGCAAAAAAAAAAAATGTTTTCATGTAAACAAAAAGTGTCAGAAAGGGCTTTGTCTTCAAGTGGTTAGAAGAGTGGATGATGTGTGACATAAGCTTCCTAATGTTGTGCATAAAATGCCAGGACAGTTCAAACCCCCCCCAAATGACCCCATTTTGGAAAGTAGACACCTCAAGCTATTTGCTGAGAGGCATGTTGAGCCCATTGAATATTTTTTTTTTTGTCCCAAGTGATTGAATAATGACAAAAAGAAAAAAAAAAAATGTACAAAAAGTTGTCACTAAATTATATATTGCTCAAACATGCCATGGTTATATGTGGAATTGCACCCCAAAATACATTCTGTTGCTTCTCCTGAGTACGGGGATACCACATGTGTGAGACATTTTGGGAGCCTAGCCGCGTACAGGACCCCGAAAACCAAGCACCGCCTTCAGGATTTCTATGGGTGTAAATTTTTGATTTCACTCCTCACTGCCTATCACAGTTTCGGAGGCCATGGAATGCCCAGATGGCACAAAACCCCCCCAAATGACCCCATTTTGGAAAGTAGACACCCCAAGCTATTTGCTGAGAGGTATGTTGAGTATTTTGCAGATCTCGCTTTTTGTCACAATGTTTTAAAAATTGAAAAAAGAAAAAAAAAAAATATGTCTTTCTTCATTTTCAAAAACAAATGAGAGCTGTAAAATACTCACCATGCCTCTCGGCAAATAGCTTGGGGTGTCTACTTTCCAAAATGGGGTCATTTGTGGGGGTTTTGGGCTATCTTGGCATTTTATGGCCTTCAAAACTGTGATAGGTAGTGAGGAGTGAAATCAAAAATTTGTGCCCTTAGAAATCCTGAAGGCGGTGCTTGGTTTTCGGGGGCCCGTACGCGGCTAGGCTCTCAAAAAGTCCCACACATGTGGTATCCCCGTACTCAGGAGAAGCAGCCAAATGTATTTTGGGGTGCAACTCCACATATAACCATGGCATGTTTGAGCAGTATATCATTTAGTGACAACTTTTTGTACATTTTGTTTTTTGTTTTTTTGTCATTATTCAATCACTTGGGACAAAAAAAAAAAATATTCAATGGGCTCAACATGCCTCTCAGCAATTTCCTTGGGGTGTCTACTTTCCAAAATGGGGTCATTTTGGGGGGTTTTGTGCTATCTTGGCATTTTATGGCCTTCAAAACTGTGATAGGTAGTGAGGAGTGAAATCAAAAATTTATGCCCTTAGAAACCTTGAAGGCGGTGCTTAAATTTTGGGGTCCCGTACGCGGCTAGGCTCCCAAAAAGTCCCACACATGTGGTATCCCCATACTCAGGAGAAGCAGCAGAATGTATTTTGGGGTGTAATTTCACATATGCCCATGGCATGTGTGAGCAATATATCATTTAGTGACAACTTTGTGCAAAAAAAACAAAGTTTGTCATATTCCCGCAACTTGTGGCAAAATATAAAATATTCCATGGACTGAACATGCCTCTCAGTAAATAGCTTGGGGTGTCTACTTTCCAAAATGGGGTAATTTGGGGGGGTTTTGTGCTATTTTGGCATTTTATGGCCTTCGAAACTGTGATAGGTAGTGAGGAGTGAAATCAAAAATTTACGCCCTTAGAAATCCTGAAGGCGGTGCTTGGTTTTTGGGGCCCCGTACCCGGCTAGGCTCCCAAAAATTCCCACACATGTGGTATCCCCGTACTCAGGAGAAGCAGCAGAATGTATTTTGGGGTGCAATTCCACATATAACCATGGCATGTGTGAGCAATATATCATTTAGTGACAATTTTTTGTACATTTTTTCTTTTTTTTTTCTTTTTATCATTATTCAATCATTTGGGACAAAAAAAAAAAATATTCAATGGGCTCAACATGCCTCTCAGCAAATAGCTTGGGGTGTCTACTTTCCAAAATGGGGTCATTTGGGGGGGTTTTGTGCCATCTTGGCATTTTATGGCCTTCAAAACTGTGATAGGTAGTGATAGGTAGTGAGGAGTGAAATCAAAAATTTATGCCCTTAGAAATCCTGAAGGCGGTGCTTGGTTTTTGGGGTCCTGTATGTGACTAGGCTCCCAAAAAGTCCCACACATGTGGTATCCCCGTACTCAGGAGAAGCAGCAGAATGTATTTTGGGGTGTAATTTCACATATGCCCATGGCATGTGTGAGCAATATATCATTTAGTGACAACTTTGTGCAAAAAAAACAAAGTTTGTCATATTCCCGCAACTTGTGGCAAAATATAAAATATTCCATGGACTAATAATGCCTCTCAGTAAATAGCTTGGGGTGTCTACTTTCCAAAATGGGGTCATTTGGGGGGAGGTTTGTGCTATTTTGGCATTTTATGGCCTTCAAAACTGTGATAGGTAGTGAGGAGTGAAATCAAAAATTTGCGCCCTTAGAAATCCTGAAGGCGGTGCTTGGTTTCCGGGGTCCCGTGCGTGGCTAGGCTCCTAAAAAGTCCCACACATGTGGTATCCCCGTACTCAGGAGAAGCAGCAGAATGTATTTTGGGGTGCAATTCCACATATAACCATGGCATGTGTGAGCAATATATCATTTAGTGACAACTTTTTGTAATTTATTTAATTTTTTTATTTTTTTGTCATTATTCAATCACTTGGGACAAAAAAATAAAAATATTCAATGGGCTCAACATGCCTCTCAGCAATTTCCTTGGGGTGTCTACTTTCCAAAATGGGGTCATTTTGGGGGGTTTTGTACTGCCCTGCCATTTTAGCACCTCAAGAAATGAGATAGGCAGTCATAAATTAAAAGCTGTGTAAATTCCAGAAAATGTACCCTAGTTTGTAGACGCTATAACTTTTGCGCAAACCAATAAATATACGCTTATTGTCATTTTTTTTACTAAAGACATGTGGCTGAATACATTTTGGCCTAAATGTATGACTACAATTGAGTTTATTCGATTTTTCTTATAACAAAAAGTAGAAAATATCATTTTTTTTCAAAATTTTCGGTCTTTTTCTGTTTATATCGCAAAAAATAAAAATCACAGAGGCAATCAAATACCATTAAAAGAAAGCTCTATTTGTGGGAAGAAAAGGACGCAAATTTCGTTTGGGTACAACATTGCATGTCTGCACAATTTACAGTTAAAGCAGCACAGTGCAAAATTCTGAATTCACCTCTGGTCCTTTAGCTACCAAATGGTCCGGGGCTTAAGTGGTTAATGTAAGCAAACCCCGATTTTTGGTCTTGTTTCCTTTATATACTGTAACTAAAAAAAAAAAAAAAATGGTGGTTATTACCACCCAAGAAATGCTCTGCCTCAAAATAAATATATAAAATATAAAAGAAGAATATAAAAGAAATTTAAAATCAATTTGCTTACAGTGTTGCATGACCATGTAATGGTCAGTTAAATTATCATAGCACAGAAAACTGAAAAATAGCCCGGTTAGCAGGTTAGTACTCAAGTGCTAAATATCTTTATTTTACAAATATACATTTATTACAATCTGCAACCGTAGCACACTGTTTGCAGTCCAGCACTGCCTTTATCCTTTCTGTCAGACTGTGTAATTCACCAGTTACTTTATTGCTGCCACTGCTAGATGGCGGTAAGGCGAGAGCCGTTTAGGCATATTTTTAGCACAGGACCTGTAAAGTTACTAAATTAAAAATAAATACACAAATCTTAAAGGAACCGCCTCTACTCTGCACCACTGGTCTGAACATAGACCAACACTGCTAGGTTATGTCCAGCCTGTCCTTTTCACTTGTCCATCTGGTTCACCATATGCCAAAACCTGGCACTGAAGACAAAAATGTGCTTGGCTAAAAATCCAGATGACAAGTAACTCTACTTGATGACAGAATCCAGTTACCACCTTCTAGCCATTTTACTGTGTAATCCCTACCAGCACTAGATGGTCTGTTTTCTTAGGTGTTAGAGGGAGCAATCATACCCTAGCTACCTTATCTAGAATTGCTTATCACATCTTCACTTAACATGGCAATTATGGTTTGGGTGTTCCAACATGGGAAAGCCTTTTTTTCTTTTGTGAGATTCCTTGTTGCTCCATTCTGCTGTTGTAATCCAAGTGGCATACAGGGGCGGATCCAGAGTCTAGTCTTGGGAGCGACACTGCCAGAAAAAACGTTTTTTTGTGGCCAATTTATCGGGGCAATGGCTAGTGTTAGCGCTTTAATCATTACTGCACCATGGTTGATATGGTGTCAGGATGATTGAAGCGCATTATTTCTATTATTACCGTACATTGTAATATAAAATGAAATAGTTCAACTCACCATAATGCTGAATCAGTGGGAACCCTGAGTGTGTCACTTTCCACGTCGACCTGCCTTCAGATGCGGATTGTCACTTGCCACGTCACCTGCCACACGTTGTGGATTGTCACTTGCCACGTCACCTGCCACACGTTGCTGATTGTCACTTGCCATGTCACCTGCCACACGTTACTGGTTGTCACTTGCCAGAGTGAAGACAGGCAGCAGAGAGATAATGTAATCTGTTGCACGCAGGTGCACAGTGAGGGTGGAACTGCAGTGATGCAGGGCGGGCAGTGAGAGATATTGTCATCTCTCAGCTCCCCTGCCCACTGGCTCGCTGACTGGCCAGCCCCTCCGCTCACCTGCCTACCGGCCCACTCTCCGTTGAAAACGGGTCACAGGAGTGCAAAACTAATTGCACTCCTGTGACCCAGAGGAAAAGCCCAGCCTAAAAAGCTCAAGCTGGACTTCTCCTTTAATGTTAGACTTCACAAGACCGCAGTTCCCGTCTGGTCATGGGCATTGGTGAATGCATTCACAGCGAAAGGTACCCCCACGTGCAGGGTGAGTAGTCCCCGCCCCCACAATAATGGTCATATACAATATATTCATAAATAAATGCAAGGTCCCGTAAATGCTAAATAATTTATGTAGAGGAAACAGAATGGATTAGTGAGAACTGGAAAAGCAAGTCTCATTCAAATAATAATAAATTTACCTTTTCCATTTTTAATGGAACAGTTTAATTGATTAATGCTCTTCTTAAAAGTTTGATTTGAACTTCTATTATTCTAATGTCTTCATTGTCCCTAAAGCACAATTGAACATCTGTCACCTTTAAGGTGTTGCCAATGGAAAAAGCAGTAATAAATTATGCATGAACATTTCTTTTCTTTTTCCCAATGAAAGGGGCTGTGTATGATATGGCGACCATCACTGTGTGCACTGCCAAGGTGAGCCAAGAGTGCACTGACATAATCTGCCAGCAATTGGTAGAGCTTGTAAAGGGTAATTTGGACATTTGTCAACTTTGTGTCTTCTCTATAGAGAAACAAAAAGAGGACTTTGTTTTTTAAGAACCAATGTTGATTCTTATAGCTAGGTCTATACCAACTTCCCACCTCTACTATTTATAGTGGTATTTCTGGTCTTTTTTTTTTTTTTTTAAGACTCTGTATATTACAGCTGGCCAATCTCTTTAAAATAGCAATTGCAGACATTAGATTACCAGCCTTAAAATTAAGGATAAGTTCACCTTTTAAAATAAATAAATAAATGCTTATCTTTTTGCAGGTTTTAACTGCATTGCATTTTTTTATTGGGCGCATAGAAAGAAATGCACCCATGATTAGCAGATCATGGGTGCAATATGGGGCTCTTGCAGGCTCTGTGTGTAAGCTGTTTGGCCGTACATCGCCGATCGGCGGGTCCTGACGATTAATCGTTGGCAGAGACCCGCTTTTTGGCTTGTGCTGTAACATATCACAGTACAGCTGGGGCAGCAGACGTGCTCCTTACCCGTAAGCGTCGATTACGTATCAAAAAAGTGATCCAACGCACAACGCGCCCCCCTGCCGCAATAGATGTACGTGGAATGGACCGTAGACGGTTAATATTAAAATAAAAAAAGGAATATAATGATGTACATGTACACTATGACATTATTTTTGGTACAAATTCAGCAATACACATTTTCAACTGTCATTCTTACACGTTTATATAGATATTACTGTATATGTACAAATACATATTTAAAGTGATTGTAAAGTCTCGGGATTTTTTTGTAAAAAAAAATAACAAACATGTTATACTTACCTGCTCTGTTGCAGTGGATTTGCACTGGGCAGCCTGGATCCTCCTCTTCTCGGGGTCCCTCTTAGCTGCTCCTGGCCCCTTCCTCCTGTTGAGGGCCCCCACAGCAAGCGGCTTGCTATAGGGGTACCCAAGCCGAGCTGCAGCTCCGTGTGTCTATTTAGACACATAGCTGCGGTTTGGCCCTGCCCCCTCTCGCTCCTAATTGGCTAACTGGCTTTGATTGACAGCCGTGGGAGCCAATGGCACTGCTGCTGTGTCTAAGTCAATCAGGAGGAGAGTCCCAGACAGCTGAGAGACCGTGGACATCGCTGGACAGAGAGGGGGTGCTGGGGAGGCTGCTGCACACAAAAGGATTTTTATCTTAATTCATATGCACTAAGATAAAAATCTTCTGCCTTTACAACTCCTTTAAGGCCCTGTTCCCATATTGCTTAGCGGGAACATGGGTTCTTGTTAAAGATTTAAAAAGTGCAATTCACGTGCGTTTCTGCCCCTTTGCATGCTTGTCACGCCAAAGAAGCTCGGGGACCAAATTATGTCCCTGAGCCAGACGCAATTTTACACGCGACAGCCGAGGCAAAAATTGCACCACCACCCAATCGCGCTGCACAGTTTGGAAGTGTAGGCAGAATCACGCCAATTCTGTCCGTGATTCCTTATCACCTAAGTGTCCATATGGTATTTACTAAAAAAAAAATGTGTTAACTGTTGTTTGTGTTTACTAAACATTGCTTTCAAATGTGTCTTGATTGGAAAAAAAATATATCGTATCACCCCCCCTCCCCCCCACATTGATAAAATTAACAATTGTCAATTAATCATGATCCAATTTAATTATAAAAAAAAAAATTACAATCAGAAGAGCGATCAGGCACCAACTCTAATCACTCGATATGTTTGGACCATATACCGGTACTTAGAATCTAAACAAATTTTGAAATACATATTATGAACCAATTGACCTGTGCTGATCCTATGTGAAACTTTATTAACCACTTGCCCTCCAGAAGGTTTTACCCCTGTCATGACCAAGTCATATTTTGCTATTCAGCACTGTGCTACTTTAACTGATAATTGCTCGGTCATGCAACATTGTACGCAAATTAAATTTATATAATTTTTTGACACAAATACACCTTTCTTTTGTAGTACTTGATCACCACTGGGATTTTTTAATATATATATATATTGTGACAGCAGGAAGGTAAAGTCACCTGGTTGCATCCAGGGGGGTAGATATATTTCGCCCAGATTCAGGCTTTACGCCGACTTATACAACTAGATGGAGAGTTGTATAAGGCTAGTGGGCTCATGGATGACTCATACCTCTAGGGAGAGGGCTGGGCGTCGTGCAGACAGGGAGTTGATGAGACCAGCTGAAGCTTGTCAGCTCATTTAGGCCTCTATAAGAACTCCCAGCTTCATTAGATGTTAGCTCATGCCTGGAACCAGACCTGTGTGGACTGTCTAGGGAGAGTGAACCCCTGTGCAGTGAGACAAGCCTGTGTGGCTATTTGCTTGGACATTTAAAACCAGGGACTTAGGGACTAGGACAGCACTAGGCTGATCCCAGTTGTTAGTTAGGAAACCTGTATGTTTAGTCAGAGGTCAACTTGACCAGGATTTATTTTGGTTATGTTTCTTTTGCTTTGCTGTGTTTTGTCACTGTAAATAGAAAATAAACCGCACCTTTTTTGATTTTGAAAACCACAACCTCCGTTTGCTGGGCCTGTTTTGTGTGGGGAGCCCATCCCGGGGGTCACACACACCCGCTGCCGAGCTAACCCCCTCACAGTTGGTGGAGAACCAGTGGCAGTTTTTTTTTAAGCCAGCATGGAGGAGATACTGAAGCAGCTGGCTCTAGCAAATGCCAATCAACAGCAGACAAATGCAGGTTTGCAAAGGAGCCTTGCAGCCCAGCAGCAGACAAACGCAACTTTGCAACAGAGTCTGGAGGCTCAGCAACGAGCCCAGCAGCAATCTGAGGCCCGCTTCATAGACCTGTTGCAGAAGCAAGAGCAGAGACTACAACAACAGATGGAAGCAGTAATGCAGCAACGTCCGCAGACCAGTGAGGAAAGCCGTCCCACTAATACCGCGTCCTTTGGGGTGAGTCGTTTATTGACAAAAATGACTGGAGAGGATGATCCAGAGGTATTTTTGACCACATTTGAAAGGACCGCTGAAAGAGAAAAGTGGCCTGAGGAGCAGTGGGCTGGACTGGTGGCTCCTCTGTTAACTGGTGAATCGCAGAAAGCTTACTATGACCTAGAGCCTAACCAAGCAAAAGACTATGTGATGCTAAAAGCTGAAATATTGGCAAGGCTGGGTGTCACCCAGGCTGTCCGGGCTCAGCGTGTGCATAACTGGACTTTCCAGCTTGGAAAACCCCCCAGGTCTCAAATGTATGATCTCATTCACCTGAGCAGAAAGTGGCTACAGCCAGAGTCTTTGTCCGCACCAAAGATTGTGGAACGTGTTGTAATGGATCGGTTTTTGAGAGCTCTTCCTACTGCCATCCAAAAGTGGGTAAGCCATGGAGACCCAGAGACGGCCGATGGTCTTGTGGATCGTGTGGAGAAATACTTGGCTACAGAGAACCTGACGGCCTCTTCCAGAGACACTCGGACTTTCCACCCTAAGACCAGACCATCCCCAGGGGCGGATAAGAGGATTCCAAGGGGTGAGGGTGGAGAGAGTGAGAGGGTGGGAGCTCTACCCCAAGTTTGGCGAGAACAGCCTGGGAAATCAGCGGCTCAAGAGGCGGCAAGAAGGATCGTTTGCTACCGCTGCCGGCAAGCGGGACATATTGCAGCCAATTGCCCGGTTGTGGAGGAACCCATGCAGTGTGACTTTCTGACGGGCAGACGTCAGTCGCTGTGTGCGACAGTCGCATGCACTGCCATTCGAGGAACTGAGAAACATTTATGCAAAATGTGTGTTAATGGTAGAAATGTTGTGGTATTGCTGGATTCAGGTAGCCTTGTGACCCTGATAAAGGCTGAGTTAGTTAAAACAGAGGTCTCTGGGAATAGCAAGGTAGCTGTTATTTGTGTGCATGGGGACACCCGAGAGTATCCAGTGACTACAGTGTGTTTCGAGACCCCCAAAGGTACCCTCTCTCATCCAGTGGGCTTAGTATCTCAGTTACCGCATGACGCCATTGTGGGAAGGGATTTTCCGAAGTTCTGGGAACTGTGGGATGATCCTGAGCCCCTCACTGGTGCCCCTATGTACCAGGAATGTGATAGCCAGAACTCCCCTGAGAGTGGTGAGGACTCTCCGGAATTTCCCTTATCAGTATTGGCAGGGGAGACTCAAGAAACTGGAGAGGAGCCCACCTCCTCAGACGAAAACCTACCGTCTGTGGAGTTTTCTGATCTTGAGGTTCACAGGGAAAACTTTGCCACAGAACAGTTGAAAGACCCCGCCCTAATAAAGGCACGGGAAAACGTAGTGAAAATAGATGGCGAGTTAGTGAACCCAGATAATACCTGCACTTACCCATACTTCAGCGTAGAGAAGGACCTACTGTATCGGGTGGCAAAAAGGGCAGAAGAAACCGTTGAGCAGCTTGTGGTGCCCAAACCTTACAGGAAGTTGGTGTTGGAGTTGGCCCATGGGCACATTCTTGGAGGTCATCTGGGGACAGAGAAAACCCGAGAGAGGGTATTACAGAGATTCTATTGGCCGGGGGTGATGAAGGACGTAGAAAATTATTGTTCCTCCTGCCCTGTGTGTCAGAGGTTGGCCCCGATGCCACATTTCCGTAGCCCGCTGGTCCCTCTACCCATCATTGAGGTCCCGTTTGAGAGGATCGCCATGGATTTGGTAGGTCCTATAATCAAGTCCGCTAGGGGGCACCAGTACATATTAGTTATAATGGACTATGCCACCCGTTATCCAGAAGCGATCCCTCTCCGAAATACCTCGGCCAAAACCATAGCCAAAGAGCTATCTCTTGTTTTTAGCCGGGTGGGTATTTGTAAAGAACTGCTTACGGACCAAGGTACACCCTTTATGTCCCGGGTTATGAAAGAGCTGTGTAAATTGTTCAAAGTGACGCAATTGCGTACGTCGGTGTATCACCCCCAAACCGATGGGCTGGTTGAAAGATTCAACAAAACCCTAAAACAAATGTTGAAGAAAGTGGTGGATAGAGATGGAAAGGATTGGGACTGTTTACTTCCTTATTTGATGTTTGCTATTAGGGAGGTGCTCCAATCCTCTACGGGATTCTCCCCCTTTGAGTTACTGTATGGGAGACACCCAAGAGGGCTGTTGGATATTGCCAAGGAAACTTGGGAAAGTGAGAGTTCTCCCCACAGGAGTGTGATTGAGCATGTCGCCCTGATGCAAGATCGAATTGCACAGGTAATGCCCATCGTGAAGGAACATTTGGCCCAAGCGCAGTTGGCACAGCAGAGAGTGTACAACCGTGGAGCCAAGACCCGTACCTTTTCCCCGGGGGATAGGATATTGGTACTTGTCCCTACGGTTGAAAGTAAATTCCTTGCCAAATGGCAAGGCCCCTACGAGATAATGGAAAAAGTGAGCGAAGTGAATTACAAGGTCAGACAACCAGGAAGGCGAAAGCCCGAACAGATCTATCACGTTAATCTGTTGAAAGCCTGGAGGGATAGAGAGTCCCTAGTCGCAGACACTTGGTCACCAGCTCAAACTGGTTGCGTGATTCCTGAGGTTGGAATAGCAGCCACCTTGTCACAACCCCAACAACAGGAGGTTAAGGAGTTTGTGCTTCGCAACAAGGAGGTATTCTCTGAGCTGCCGGGACAAACATCTGGGGTAGAGCATGACATCATTACCCCGCCCGGTGAAAGGGTGAAGTTAAAACCCTATCGGATCCCAGAGGCTCGACGGGAGGCAATACGGGAGGAAGTACAGAAAATGCTGAACTTAGGGGTGATAGAGGAGTCCCAAAGTGATTGGTCTAGTCCCATCGTGTTGGTGCCTAAACCGGATGGGAGCTGGCGATTTTGTAACGATTTTCGTCAGTTGAACAAAGTTACAAAATTTGACACCTACCCCATGCCACGTATAGATGAGTTGATCGACCGGCTGGGAACAGCCCGATACATGACGACTCTTGACCTCACAAAAGGGTATTGGCAAATCCCCCTGGCCAAGTCGGCCAAAGAGAAAACCGCATTTGTAACCCCAGACGGGGCGTTCCAATATAAAAGAATGCCGTTCGGGTTACAGAATGCGCCGGCCACATTCCAGCGGAAAATGGACCAGATGCTGAGGCCCCATCGGAAGTATGCTGCGGCTTACCTGGATGACGTAATTGTCCATAGCACAGATTGGGCCTCACATCTGCCAAAAGTGCAAGCAGTCCTGGACTCTGTTCGGGAAGCGGGGTTTACGGCTAACCCCAAGAAGTGTACCATTGGGCAGGAGGAGGCCAAATATCTTGGGTACACCATTGGGAGGGGAGTAATAAAACCCCAACTCAACAAAGTCGAGGCCATCCAGAGTTGGCCACGTCCCAACAGCAAGAAGCAGGTACGAGCCTTTCTGGGAATCGCTGGGTATTATCGGCGATTCATTCCCCACTTTGCTTCTAAGGCTGTGCCCCTAACCAACCTGACGAAGGGGAAAGGGTCGGTCATGATTAAATGGACCCCCGAGGCTGAGGCAGCATTCCAATTCTTGAAACAAGCCTTATGTAGCCAGCCAGTGTTGTACTCACCCGACTTCTCTAAAGACTTTGTCGTACAAAGTGATGCGTCAGATGTGGGGTTAGGAGCAGTATTGTCCCAGGTCTGGAACGGGGAAGAGCACCCAGTCATTTACCTCAGCAGGAAGTTGAAGTCCCATGAGGTAAATTACGCCACTGTTGAAAAGGAGTGTTTAGCGGTGAAGTGGGCTCTAGATTCCCTTCGGTACTACCTGCTAGGTAGACACTTTGACATGGTTACGGATCATGCTCCGTTAAAGTGGATGGCTCAAAACAAGGAAACAAATAGAAGAGTGAATAGGTGGTTCCTGGCCCTCCAGGAATTCAACTTCACAGTAAAGCATCGCCCTGGCGTTCAAATGGGGAATGTGGATGCTTTGTCTCGAGTACATGAATGCCTGATTGCTGGTGTTCCAACCCCGAGGTTAAAACAAGAGGGGGGGGTATGTGACAGCAGGAAGGTAAAGTCACCTGGTTGCATCCAGGGGGGTAGATATATTTCGCCCAGATTCAGGCTTTACGCCGACTTATACAACTAGGTGGAGAGTTGTATAAGGCTAGTGGGCTCATGGATGACTCATACCTCTAGGGAGAGGGCTGGGCGTCGTGCAGACAGGGAGTTGATGAGACCAGCTGAAGCTTGTCAGCTCATTTAGGCCTCTATAAGAACTCCCAGCTTCATTAGATGTTAGCTCATGCCTGGAACCAGACCTGTGTGGACTGTCTAGGGAGAGTGAACCCCTGTGCGGTGAGACAAGCCTGTGTGGCTATTTGCTTGGACATTTAAAACCAGGGACTTAGGGACTAGGACAGCACTAGGCTGATCCCAGTTGTTAGTTAGGAAACCTGTATGTTTAGTCAGAGGTCAACTTGACCAGGATTTATTTTGGTTATGTTTCTTTTGCTTTGCTGTGTTTTGTCACTGTAAATAGAAAATAAACCGCACCTTTTTTGATTTTGAAAACCACAACCTCCGTTTGCTGGGCCTGTTTTGTGTGGGGAGCCCATCCCGGGGGTCACACACACCCGCTGCCGAGCTAACCCCCTCACAATATATATATATATATATATATATATATATATATATATATATATATAATATAAATTAAAAAAGACAGAAAATGTAGAAAAAAAAAATCATCCATCTTTCAAATGTGTCCTGATTTTAAAAAAAAAATACAAAAAAAATCATATAACCCCCCCCCCCCTTTAATTGATAAAATAATTTGATGTGCCATACATTTGCCAATCATGTCAATATATGTACTTTCCTACAATCACATCATCCACAATCATCCAGTGTTTTTGATAAAGCTTAGATTCTATCACATCTTCCAATTCCAAGAATTGTTTGATCAGATCATTACATTTATGGCCAATATAAGACTATATTGATGTCAGAGGGTCAGCCAGGCACTCGAGAAGATCAGCAATGACCCATATTTCCTTAATGACAGGTTTACTTTAAGAAAGGTAACAAAATACAATAAACTGAAACTGAAAATAAGATAACTGAAGGTAATAAATAATATGATGAAAATCTGGAATCTAAATGTAATATGACAGTGAGGCTGCAGCAACCTGACAACAAGGCGTAATGTAAATAAATATGACAGAAGGGCATTTTGGCTTGTCTTTTTAGGAATTTCTAGTAATCTATACTGGTATTTTGATTGACACTTATAAAAATATGAACACTAAAAGCTGCAACCCATAACTGTCCTTATTACTCAGATGTGACATTGATTCACTGTAACTCTGTTTATCAGCATTAGACATTCAGTTTATTAAATGGAAGAACACAGCCTTACCTTTCCCTGGATGAAACAGCCATCAGCCTTGTCTTCGTCTAAGGAGCTAAAAGTTCTCATTAAGTTAATCAACCTGCTTTGACAAGTCAAACACGATGAAAGGAGCTGGGAGTGGTCTCAGCGTATGTTCCCTTCGTTGAGTTTTGGACCTCTCACATATTGAAGGCTTGTGCCAACTGGAGATACACATAGCATTTAACTCTTCAATGACCAGCAGCTTCCAATTCCTGTTTCACTTCACTAATGACAAGTCATTGGAATTCTTCCTACTCTTATAACAGATTTCTTTTATAACATTGTATTTTTTAATTATTTTCCAATGAATATGCTTGCGAGCATAGTCTGTTCTGTGTACTGTACAGAAGCTGCTTAAAGTACCATAATAAGTTCTAATTGCACATCTCCATAAATATAATTATGGATGTAATGGAGGTGGACAGCTATAGCTTTTTATGCTGAGTGCTGCTTTAAATATTAATAACCTACGCAGTACATTAGATGATATCCAAAGACAAAATCATTTGGATTTATGTAATGTTTATTTTTTCTTGTTAGTAGTTGTACAGCTCAGTATGACCTGGTCCTACCACTGGTTACAATCGTGATAATGCTTACATTCCATCTATCACCAGTGGGCACGTTATACCATATCCCGAGGACCTGTTCTGGCATCACGTCTTTTTGAAGGGGAGGCAAATGCCTTGCTTTCCAAATTAGTGGTATCTTCTATACCCCTGAATAAGTGGACTCAACTTCCGGGTCTCCCAATTTGAGATGTAGAAAAGAATTTGAAGAATTGATATTCAATAACCAGTGCCAATTTTGGCATCGATTTTGTTTTAGTCATAGTTTTTAACCCCTCTTTATTTTATTGTATTATAACTGTATTGTCTCCCTTTTTATATTGTAAAGCTCTGCTTTAAACTGTTGGTGCTATATAAATCCTGTATAATAATAGTCGTTTGACTAAAATGCCATTTTAGTTTTAGACCCCTTTCACACTGAGGCAGTTTTCAGGCATTTTAGTGCTAGGAATAGCACTTGTAAAGTGACTGAAAACTGCCTCCCATTCATTATTATTTTTCCAAATAACAGTTTTATTGTGGGTTTCTACAAAGATAATACACGGGCTTGTAAGACATTGAAATGCAGAAAATATTACGTTTCCAGGTTGTCAAACAAATGCAGTAAGGTTTTAGCAATTCATCCATAAACAATAGCAGGCATCGAACCAAAGAGGGAAGTGATGCAATAAAGTGTCATAGAAACACATCCAGCAAACTACGCGGGACAAAGAGAGTCCCAAAGATACTCTTAGTGGAGAAAAAGAGAGAGGGAAAGAAAAAAGAAAAGGAGAGATCATCATGGTAGCTCAGTCACCTGGTCCTGGCGCTTCCTCCCGAAGGTGCCACAGCACCCAGACTTTGTCGTGCATGTCCAGCTTATCCTGCCTCCTGGCCGTCATTTTCTCCATCAGCTCCACGTCCTTGATTCTAGCGTGCAAGGCCTCGGGAGTGGGGGGGGGATTGTTGTTTCCAGTTTAAGGCTATGAGACAACATGCGGCTGTTAGGATATGGCGTGTCAATTTTTTGTGGGGTGGGACGAGCCGCAGCGGCGAGAGGCCCAGCAGGAAAAATTTGGGAGTCATAGGGATAGGCATTTCCAACAACCGTGACAGCAGTGGCTGTACTTCGGTCCAGTAGGGAGTGATTAGAGTGCAATTCCAATAAATGTGAAGGAGGGTCCCCCTATCTCTTTGGCAATGCCAACAGCGGTCTGAGCTGGTGGAGTATATGGTGTGGAGCACGTCAGGGGTCATGTAACAGAATAGAAGGATTTTGTAAGTATTTTCCCCGTACAAAGTGCACAGGGAGCTCTTCGCCGCTTGAGACCATATTATCCGCCACTGTTCTAAAGGGATTTCCTCATTGAGGGCCTTCTCCCATCTAGTCATATAGGAATGTTTACCTCTCGAGTCCATGGAATAGGCATTAAGTATCTTATAAATAGAGGAGATTAGGCCCTTCTGGGCAGTGCCCGCCAGGACCAAGGACTCAAAGGTGGTTGGGGGGGAGAAGTGTAGGTCTGGGGCTATGGTCAGGGCATAGTGGCGAATTTGCAGGTAGCTATAGAATGCCTGGCATGGCAAGTCATGCTTGGTCTGAAGTCTGGGGAAGGGTAATAATTTGCGCGTCACGGGATCCACAAGGTTCCCGAAATTAAATAGATCTCGGGACGTCCAGGGGTACGACATGTGGTGGGAAAGGCTATCTGGCACTTTGGGATTAAAGACGAACTAAGTCAAGAGTTAGCGTTCAGAGTACAACCCATATGGACATGCCACCTTGCGCCAGAGTCGTCTAAGCTGGGACATGGACCCCAACAGTCGTTCAGAGGGGACCTCCGTGCACGCACTCCAAAGCAGGCTGTTTGGATGGGTCGGGGCTAGCCATATTTTCTCAATCTCCGTCCACTTGTTATAGGACCGTTGAGTGAACCCCATTCATTATTATTATTATCATTATTCATTCATTTATTCATTACAATGGGTGCTTTCACACACAGGTGCTGCACTTGCGGGACGTTCGAAAAAGTCCAGCAAACAGCAGTTTTGGGGCAGGTTGGGAGCGCTGCATACAGTGCCAGATCGGTATTAAGCTGGCAGCGAGGTAGCAGAAGAAGCAGGCAGATGCGATGTCAAAACAAGCCGGGTCAGGTACAGGCAGAAAGCAGGAGTGTCAAGGGCAAGCCGGGTCAAATAACAGGAACAGGTTTACTGTCGTGGAAATATAGGTTGTATTCAGAGCACACAGCCTATATTTCCTGTGCTCTATAAGCACACACTTTAGATTCATCTTTTTGCAATAATGCTATCTTTAAGTTTGCTAAAATCCACTCACCGTTCATTCCATCATTCATCCAAGAAGCAAGGCTCACACATAGATCTTATCGTCAGGCCATCCCAGCATAGACTGCCCAGCCGACGCCTAATCATAGGCTTTTATTAAACTCAAAAGATCTCAAGACAGGAGGTGATTGGTTGCAGCAACCAGTCACCTCCCCCCATGGGCGGGAACATCACAGGATGTTCCTTCCACATGAGAATGACAATACCTGGACATTCCTTCCAACAGGAGATGTCATACATGAATACAATAACGTAGGATGGCTAAAGTTACCGTTGATAGGAATTCTTATTCTGCGCTATTCCATAGAATAACGCATATTAAGATTATACTATTATTGAATGGGGGAGGGAGGCTATCTGCAGATGCGCACTACGAACTCCAACCAATGTTGATCAGACACAGCAGAGACAAGAGTACGCATCTGCTCATAACCAATGATGTTGTTGCAGAGCGAGCATATCCCCTCCTTAACGATCGTCCATGCTAATGCACAGAGGGCCCCCCGTTGCTGGACATATCCGCACCCTGCAAATATCACACTCCAACCTCAAGACGTTTTCCCCTATCAGACGGGATTCAACCAGCCTCAGACTACCCCAATCAGCTCTTTTAGAGCGGGTTGCGGAAGTACGAACACTGGGTGACACTATGACAATACATATTAAATACATCTCCATAAAAATCTCCACAACAGTCCTCCCTTTTTTGTCATATGCACCCCATGTGTCCCTCGATGAGAGTTGATATGCTTCTTACACCTGGAAATGAATCAGTTCTTAGTCCATAAAAAGGAAAACACGGCTTGACATGTAGACTCTACTCTTCAGGGGCATGACTTATAAAGGAGGACACGACATGGTGAGCTGTAGTAATCGCTGATCCATCTGTGATTCTCTGTCTTGTATGTGGGTCCGGCTTCGGGGCGTCTCATCAAGGAAACTCTGGTCACGCGTCAAATCAGGCAACAGGAGCCTCTCGTCACGACATAGAAAGAATAGAAATAAAAACGACATGAGTATATATATTCCCACTTCCTTTAACCACGATCCGCTGTAAAATAAAAAATTAGATCCCCAAAGATTCCCAGACCCTTAAAAAGGACTCCCAACCTTCACTTAGCTACAGCTCTGGCTTCAACAATTACATGAAGAACCCTATCCTTAACGGATGGGAATTGTTCAATCGTATCCCAAGCCCGAGCCCCCCCCACCTTGTACATGCAGGAACCCATGCCCAGACCTGATCGGGATTGGTGAACAAATCCCTTCTAGCTGTCCCTGCCATTCTTAATTTCCTGCGCCATCAGATCCTCGCGATCGGCCGCGACCTAAAATGTTGGGACAGCTTCACCATCGCGCATGAACCTCTTGTTTGGGGGAATTACCTTTATAAGCTGCAGATCCACATAAACACCAAACTAAAGTTCAAACACACTTGTGGGCTGCCTAGATACCCAAACCGACAAGAGACAGAGCCATTAAAACTAACCAATTTTACCCTCTAAAAATGCATCGTTAGGTTCCATTGACAAGTGTCTGTCTGGAGTCTTCACTAGTTTGTCAAAAACTCCTCATACCCATAATAACATCATAAATGACATATACCGCTGTCTTTGCTGGGGACTAAAACTTCTCATACCCATAATAACATCATAAATGGCATGTACCGCTGCCATCGCTGGGGACTAAAACTCGGTGAAGACTCAGAACAGACCATCAGTCCTGTTCGCTTTCTGAGCTAGTCAGGACATACACTTTAAATAATAACTTGGGATGCTTTTCACCGTTACCCTCGCTAAAATTTACTAAACAACAAAAATATAAATAAACAAAGATACTCCTCATTCTTTGGTGTGGTTGAGCCGCTTCTTGCAGTGGCTGGCGTGGTCTCATCCCTCAAGCTTCTTTACAACGACCCAGTCACCTGGTTGGAAAGAATGTAAACTGATTATTGAGTCGGGTCCAGGAGGGACTCGGGAAAACCTTTTGGTGGACATTTTGAAGTTCATGTCACAACGATCGCACCTCCCCCATCAGCCGAGAATATAAGTGACAGCTAATGAGGAGAGTACGACTATGGTTTTGACTGACCTCCAAACAACCCTCATATGACAATAACCCAGACATCGGGACTGTGGTCACTGCATAACCTGTGCGTGGCTTACAATACCTGAAACCATTGACAAAAGGTTCTTAGCCTCTGGGATGGGAACCTACTTCACCAGACTGCTGCTTGCCGATTCAAATTCTATTAAAGAAAGACAGTCTTGGCACAAACTTGGTTAGAATTACAGAGGTTATTATTAGTTTGACAAAAAAAAACTGTCACTCTTACATTTATCATTCTCCCCCCTTTTCTTCCTCATTACAGACTGAAGGAAGAAATGCGTGGTGCAGGAAAAAAGAAACAATGAAATAGCCTGTGATACTTTTACCTTCCTTCGATTTATCCATATGTACCGCTGTCTACATACACCTGTTCCCTGTGTACAAACTCCTTTGACCTGAAAAATACTTATAAGCAAAATCATTACTCTATTCTTCATATTTAACCTGCAAAGAATGGTAAAACAATAATGACATTCCTGTACATTGGTAAATTGTCAATGACATTCTTTCAAAACCGATTCAAACAAAACCCTCTGTAACCCTTACTTTTCCCGTTCCTACAAAAATACAACAGCCGCGACGCATCGGAGGATCGCCGCGGTAAGTTCGAACATATTCACGTTACTACATACAAACATTCCGATACAAACGTGGGGGAAATACTTCCCAGTTTCCAAAACCACAAATGAAAAAAACAAAAACAGCCAGAATTCTCCCTTCACTCTTTCAGCAATAGGAAAAAATACAATGGGAACATGAGAGCAGCTCGAGAAGCTTGCATGGACCAGCCATACAAAGTTCAAACAAACGGGCATGAGCCACCGTTCCTCATCATTACAGATTTCTGAAGCCGCAGCTCAACTACATCCATTCCAGAGGGATACCCAAAACAGTATCCTTGGACCACCTATGTTAATCTTTTTGGGGTTCAAAGGCCTTTGCCCCAAAACTAGGCTTCGTGCACTGTGTGACCGTCTGACTATGGGAAGCCTCCATTCCTTCCCTTTGCACAGACCTCCTTGTGTCCATGGCGATTCGAATCGGCTTATCGTCTTAAACCTGCGTCCAGGTTAAACCGTTGCACCCATTTTCGGAGATCACCGCCCGGTGTCTTCTTATACGGTGAATTGCAGAACTACAACCACTATATGGTCAAGTCCTCCAACTAGAAACCCTAACCGAGGCTTCAACTCTATGGCTTGTTGTCCCAACACTTTTGGAACTACATCAACAACCACAGATCAACCCCCGAATTAGGCCTCTACCCCTCACAGTGCATGCATACACAAGCATTTTCCGCTATACACCCATACACTGCGTTGTCAGACTAAACCTCACAGAACACTTACGCCAGTTTACCACCTGCAGAACAATGTGGCTTCTCTCTGTATCTAGATGATAAAATAATGGTGATACCCCCTGTTTTTCTCTCTACCCAAAACTGTATTACAGTACAAAACTTCACAAAACTGGAACAAAATATAAAAGACTTAACGCAAAAATGCTTTCCATTTTCCTTCCAGACACAAATCTCATTGCTCACCTTTAAAAACCCCAAGCTCCTCCCACTAACTTTCTGCTGATATATAAATGCTGAAAAGAAACTTCCGGTTATGCTCAGCTCTTAAAAAAAAAAAAATGGTTTATTTACATATCAATTGTTCAGGAAGAGGGAGGGGGAGGGGAGGCGTTAGCCATAATCGCCTTGTCTATCAAGACTTCAAAAAAATCCATGGCTACACATTATATATTTCAACCATTTAAAACCTTGTCAAGGAAATGATGGAGTAAACCCCCCTTTGCAAATGGGAGGGAATCCCCCCTGACCCACATTCCCTGGAAGTCAAACCATAAGTTGGGACTCAAAATACAAACTCCTGCCAAAAGATGGCTATACAGTACAAGATCCAAAAAAATGAATTGCCCTCTGGGAAACTCCCAAATATTTAAACATAAAAACACATCATTGTACAAAAACTCTGTTAGTCTTACAATCTATCAAAATTCAGTGTAAAGTGAAGTTTTTTCTTAAAACCAAAATCCAAAACCCCAAACCCCTGCTCATATACTGCTAAGTCAGCCGATCCTGCAATAGCCCACACTCACCCAAATGAAAACAGAGAAATCCCCAACCTAACATCATGTGCATGGAGTTTGCATGTCCTCCCTGTGTCTGCGTTGGCCTCCTCCCACACTTCAACTGCTGGTAGGCCAGCCAGATCCCATCCATAAATAGGCCCCAGCATGTGCGTGTGTCCGCAAGCACGTTGTGGCCCCTCGGGGTAAGACCGCGCTATTTCAAGATACCACTCTACTCAACTCAAAAGGCGATGCTTAGAAAAACAATTTAAACCAGCGAATTCATTAAACAAAAACCAGTCTCTCAGTATGTCCCCCTGGTGTCTCACTACTCTTCCCAGCAGTGCACAGGTCAAACTGTAAACGCATAAAACATAAGAAAACTGCGCCGATCAACAAATGCCAATACAGCATAATCAGGAGCCGTGTTTGCTAAACTGGAACTTCCTATCTCAAACTGTAAACGTCTCTCAAAATGGCCGACAAGCCAGGACTACAAAATGGTGGATGACCCACCACAGCACCTCATGGACAACAAAAATTGCGCCATTGACGCATTCAATTTTTCCCGCCAAAACCAGCATGGGACGTCACAATGAACACCACATTGGTTCCCCTACACAAAGAAAAACACAAATTGCCTCCACCAGGTTCCACGCAGAAAAGATCGCACTATATTCGCACCAAACATCAAAATCTGCCCCAAAGGCTGAGAAATTCCACCAGCAACATAGCTGATGAATGCCACAGCATGGTCACATGATATCATACCCAAAGGAAAGGTGGCTGCACCTTCCCTTATAGGATACCAACAGGCTAAGGAAAAACTGTGCCTCAAAATGGCAGACAAACCTACAAGGCTAACAAAAGCCAAGAATGGCGCCATTGCTTTTTCCCGCCAAAACCAGCATCTCTTTAAAAGAAAATCAAAAATGTTTTTCTCCACAAAGACTGACTACACCATTGAAACTTTTCTAAATTATCATCAAAATCCACTGAAAAAGGTGTCAGCTACACTCTACAAGGACCACATGTACACTTACAAACTTAGCCTCCCTTTTGCCAACTAAACAGCACATTCAATAAATGTTAGTTACATGAACAATATTAAAAACATGTTCATTTCTCTAAGTCCATATACTCTGAGATATTCACCACTCTTCTCTACCTAAAGTTCACACACACAGTGGCCTCAGCTTCCATAACAAGCCATTGCAGAGACATACCTCCTCAATGCTAGCATCCAAAACAGCCTGCAACCATTCAAAGGGCGTATTCCTTTCAACAAACAGCTACTATTGTCTGGCTTCCAACAATGCCTGGCCACTTGAATATGCGGCAGGAATTTTCAACTTTAAAACCAAACACTTTTGTTAAAATATTTTTACACTTATGGGGACATGTGTCTTTGTCCCCTATAAAGGCAAAAATCACAATCTAACCATTTCTATTTTTCATAGAAATCACAAACACCACACACATACAATATATTGTTGCTTGTAACATCAGATCATCTCTCAGGGCGTTTCCCTTCCAGCACCATTGTCCTTCCCTTAGGGCACAACCTCTGCAACACAAAGCAGTGGGCAAGCCCTTCCCCCATTCAAGCACATGGCAGCCAAACAATCTACTTACAAACTTCTCAGTGCACTAAATACCACAGCTATACCTTCATTTCATACACAATATACAGTTTATATTTCTCGCTTAGTTACACTCTTACAGCCCACAGTTTCCATCAGATCATCTTTCAGGGCCCTCCTACTACAAAACTCCTGCATGCTATTTACAGAAAGTCACCAACTTTCACCCTTGTAACTGAGATGCTTCCTGCCCCGCCCCACTAAACCTCATGGCTCAAGGACCAGAACAATGCAGCAGCCATGGCTGGCAGCCAACTGCTCAATACATCGCACAAACAGCCATCTCTTACACAATTTCAATCGCACTTATGGGTACACATGTCCTACATCACACAAACAATCTAATAACACACAGGCATACAATCCATGACAAAATCACACACACACATACGATTCGCAGACATACACACGCTGCAAACTTAAAGCATTATTTCAAAAAGACAAATTTTTTTTGTTCGTTTCAAAGTACAGCCTCTTCACGCATCAATCACATCGCAGGTCCACTCTCCTCCTCTGCTGATCTGATGCTCAAAGAGGCCGCAATTGGTCCCAACCGTGAGTCGCCATTTTACTGTTGTGGAAATATAGGTTGTATTCAGAGCACACAGCCTATATTTCCTGTACTCTATAAGCACACACTTTAGATTCATCTTTTTGCAATAATGCTATCTTTAAGTTTGCTAAAATCCACTCACCGTTCATTCCATCATTCATCCAAGAAGCAAGGCTCACACATAGATCTTATCGTCAGGCCATCCCAGCATAGACTGCCCAGCTGACGCCTAATCATAGGCTTTTATTAAACTCAAAATATCTCAAGACAGGAGGTGATTGGTTGCAGCAACCAGTCACCTCCCCCCATGGGCGGGAACATCACAGGATGTTCCTTCCACATGAGAATGACAATACCTGGACATTCCTTCCATCAGGAGATGTCATATATGAATACAATAACGTAGGATGGCTAAAGTTACCATTGATAGGAATTCTTATTCTGCGCTATTCCATAGAATAACGCATATTAAGATTATACTATTATTGAATGGGGGAGGGAGGCTATCTGCAGATGCGCACTACGAACTCCAACCAATGTTGATCAGACACAGCAGAGACAAGAGTACGCATCTGCTCATAACCAATGATGTTGTTGCAGAGCGAGCATATCCCCTCCTTAACGATCGTCCATGCTAATGCACAGAGGGCCCCCGTTGGTGGACATATCCGCACCCTGCAAATATCACACTCCAACCTCAAGATGTTTTCCCCTATCAGACGGGATTCAACCAGCCTCAGACTACCCCAATCAGCTCTTTTAGAGCGGGTTGCGGAAGTACGAACACTGGGTGACACTATGACAATACATATTAAATACATCTCCATAAAAATCTCCACAACAGTATCAGATACTAGGAAGCAGGGCACACGGAACACTGTAGAGCAGACAGCACTGAGTCTGGGTACTAACCCAGTTTAAATAGCCCGTTTGGCGCCAAAGGCCGTCACCGGGTGCGCGCGCACGCCGCGGTGCGCACACGTGCACGGGTGTGCGCACAGGCACGCTCAGGCGCACTAACGGCGCTCTGGCAAGAATTGAGGTTCCAGGCCGTCTTCCACGGCCGCCATCTTGAATGCTGGCATGCCCTTCCTGACAGCGGCGCAAAACTTTTTTTTACATATTCTTCACATATTTTTATTCAGAACACTATATTTGCAATCATCCCCACACATGTGGAATGTGCTGTGGCGATCGGGCATGCTATGTGGATGTTTTCTTGGCCAGGGCGGGGTTCCTTGCATCAACTCCAGAACAGACAACCAGTTTGGGGTTCCATCTTCCTCGATGCTAGCCAAGCACAGTGCTTTAGCCGACCTGTAAGTATAGATCCCTTTCTCCCCATGAGGTCTTTTCTCCCCTTAGGGGTAGAACACATTAACTAATACTACATATACATTTGTATTTACAGTTTAGTTCTGTACCCAACTCCTGATAAATGGCATATAGCCATGAATTGCGTTGAGTTTCCATGGGGTGCTCAGTCAAGTCTGGCTCATTACCTATTCACTGACCCATATATACTTTTTATACATTCAAACTTTATTGAGAACTATGTAACTATTAATGTGTATGTGTATCTTCTTTTGTTTTTACAGCAGCTCTGTTGCATATGGTGTACCAATGCCTGTTAATAGGAAATATCTTGTACTATATCTACAATTAATCATGCTCAAGATTGATATCATTCATCTTATTGCCAAATGCCATTTCTATGACATGTGCACATATATGTATTTATACCTGTAGCGGGTATGTACTTTCCCGGGTGTAAATTTAACTGGCAGAGACACCAGTGATGTGTAATTCCCTGCAGCCCAGCAGGTGGCGCTGTCACCATGGGCTGGGGGTTGAGCCATTACTGTGTGCCGGGCCTCCTTTTTGTCCTCCCTCGGCAGCAGAATGGTGGGGCGGGGAACCCGCCGTGCTTGCTGGGAGAGGGTATAAAGGGGCCTGCCATCTTTGTCACGGGGTCGAGTCCCAGACACCTTCAGCCTGTGGGCGGTGGTTAGTGTCGGTTCTCTAGGCGGCCTAGGCCTAGAGGACAGTCGGAGGTCGTGTTCCATCTCAGGCACCTCTAGCCTGGGGTGAGGTACTCGGATGGAGGTCTGGAGCTCAGTGCTCAACACTGGGTTCCGCGAGGGAAGGAGGTCCTAGGGAACCCAGGGATTGGGAACCCGAATCCGGAAGGCGTAATGGACCGGGGGGAGCTCCTTACTTGAAGACCGGGTGCAGCAAATTGCCAGTGACAGGTGAGCCTCCCACCGGAGACCGCCTGGAAGGAAATTCCCCCTCGCTCGGAGACCTCAACCCACTTTCAGGGAGGAAAGTGGAGAACAAATTGTGTCTGGGCCTACTCGCATCCACACCTCCTTTTCTGTTCTGTTCTACAAGGGAGTCTAACTGATTATGCTGTTCACTCGAGAGGAATAAAGGAGTGTTGGACTTTAATGGTGTGGGGCTATTTTCTGGTGGACATTGTTCAAGGTAATCTCACGTGGAGGTCTTAGGTGCACAGCACTGACCCGAAGGTAAAACAAGAACTTTGCTCACACCGCACTGACACCTGTGGTGAAGGCCAGGCGTGGTGTCCCTGCTCCCTCCCCTCTAAGGTACCCCTAGACAAGAGACAGACGAGCTGAAGTGAAGAGGGGAGTGAGGAGGGCGCTACACATGGGGGCTCGTGTCCGGTATAGTGTTTGTGCACCACGGAATTGAACGTGTCTGCCGGAGGAGTTACGAGTAGGCAGGCCTTCATTGGCCGAAGTGCATCCCTGCTCGAAGTCGTCAACATGACCCAATGAAGGGAAAGGCCCGCGCAGAAGAGTGGAAAAAGGGGGAAGCTCAGCCGTGTGAAGTAGTACACGTGGGGGCTTCTATTGCACTGCGCCACCAGGCACACCCCCATCGCTTAGTTCGTGGGCGTAAATCAGAAACAGAAAAGAAGAAAAGCCCGCGAACTGGAGCAAAGGGGAGGAGTCCAATACGTGTGAAGGACTACACGTGGGACGTTGGCGCAAAAACTTTGCAGTGTGCGATGGATCAGCAACAGGTCGCCATGTTCGGACATACATCGTGGATTCCAGTTCACCCTTCCACCATGACATTGACTGCTGCTGCTCCTGTAACAGATACGGGGATTCGGCTAAAGCCAAGGGGTCGATTCGCCCTGTATTCGTGCATGGACGTTGAGGCCCTGGGTGTGATTTGTCCCGGCTGTTCGGGACTGGTGTGCCAACTGAAGCCATTCGGGTGATGCGAGGCTTGTGGGGAGTTCCTGTTTGAAGTGGATCCAGCGGTGGAGAGACCGAGAACCATTTACCCCAGCCGGGCTGCAGGCAACACCACTCAGAGAGGAGGAATCACTGCTTTGACAGCCATCCCTACGCACACTGCAGCGACCGCGGAGGAGGTTGTGAAAACTCAACGGGAGAAATCCGAGGATGCTGACTCGGTCACCACTGTCTCGCAGCGTCCACCCCTGAAGAGAAAGACCGGCATGGTAGCCCCGACCAGCGGTTGTGGTGGACTGTCTCGCCCGCTTATGCCCGGCCAGGATGGATCCGTCGACAAGAGTTCCGGACGTCCCGATTCAAGTAAAGGCTGAGGTAAGCCTGGCGGAGAGATTTGGTGTGTGGGAAGAGGTGAAAACTCAGTCTCCACTACAGGGTACCTACCCGCGGAGGAGTGTGACACCTCTGACTTGGAGTCGCTCTCGGACATGGGAGACAACGTTGCTATAGATGAACTGTTTGCAGAAAAGGGCTGGGACAAAGTACCTCTCGCTTCATCCCGGAGGACCAGGGATCCACCCATGTCTACAGGGGAAAGTACACCCCGGGTGGAGGCACCAACGCCTGAAGAGGGGTCCCATCCCCAGCCTGCCTCTACATCCCCGGTGCCATCTGTACCGAAGACCGGGGAAAAGAGACTGTTACTGCGGACACCAATGCCCAGATCAGATGTGATCAAGGTCCCTCGCCACCCGGACTCAATAGTTTTACCTGGCGAAGGGGACAAAGCTACAATGCCTCCTTTGGCCAGACTACAACGCCTATTTGGCCAGAGGGTTGCTGCGGAGTACGGATGGGAGTATCCATACTTGTCCAAAGAACTGCTCTATGAGGTTGAAGTGTGCCGGGAGCGTTGGTACAATGACTTTGTGTGGACTCACCTTCAGATTCCACATGCACACAGGTACCTGGCATGCTCTCCCAAGGCCTCTCAACGTTTTAAGGACTGCAAGGCAGAGTGGATGTTGGGACGACACATTCATGCAGACAAGGTGCTGATCCGGCGCAAGGAAGGAGAAGATGTAGAGTATCATCTGGAAACCATGGACCAGCACTTGAAGCCACTTGTTCTGCCGCATCCTCGTTTCTACCTGTAGGAGAGAAAAGACTCCGTTCTTGTTATGCTGCTGAACATTCTGGGGCCTGTTGCTTTCGTTGCCCAGAGGAATGAAGAACTGTTCCTGGTTTGTTCTTCACTTTTCCAGCAAGAGATCATAGACTCTGGGGTAGATAGGGCCAAAGAGAAGAGGAAAAATTTCACGAGTGCCGTTACCGCGATGCTGTCACCAGGTGGCAGTGTTGTGCAACGTTAAACACTTTACACACACTCACTCCTTGGAGGAAAGGGATTTCTTTACGGAGAAGTTTCTTTTCTCTCACACGAATATATGTGTCAGGGTTTATGTGTGGTGATTTCGTTTCTTTTCCCTCTGCAGGAGAGCATCCCATCAAGATCCATGAGAATGGGGTGGATCTTAGTCAGGATGGGTGGGAAAAGTATAATGTGAATATGTGATTCAAAGTTATGGTTAAATGCTGTTGTTTCTTTTTCCCTTCCCTTTTATACAGGGCTCAGACACAATTGCTTTAGTTGATTAGGTTTTTTCAAAAGTTTTATATTTTTGTACAATTGTTAGTTGGTCTCTGGATTTGATTATGCCAGCTCTTGAGGGTATGATTTGTTCCAGACACTGGGGACCAGTGTCAAATCACCAGGGGGAGAGTGTAGCGGGTATGTACTTTCCCGGGTGTAAATTTAACTGGCAGAGACACCAGTGATGTGTAATTCCCTGCAGCCCAGCAGGTGGCGCTGTCGCCATGGGCTGGGGGTTGAGCCATTACTGTGTGCCGGGCCTCCTTTTTGTCCTCCCTCGGCAGCAGTGTGGTGGGGCGGGGAACCCGCCGTGCTTGCTCGGAGAGGGTATAAAGGGGCCTGCCATCTTTGTCACGGGATCGAGTCCCAGGCACCTTCAGCCTGTGGGCGGTGGTTCGTGTCGGTTCTCTAGGCGGCCTAAGCCTAGAGGACAGTCGGAGGTCGTGTTCCATCTCAGGCACCTCTAGCCTGGGGTGAGGTACTCGGATGGAGGTCTGGAGCTCAGTGCCCAACACTGGGTTCCGCGAGGGAAGGAGGTCCTAGGGAACCCAGGGATTGGGAACCCGAATCCGGAAGGCGTAATGGACCGGGGGGAGCTCCTCACTTGAAGACCGGGTGCAGTAAATTGCCAGTGACAGGTGAGCCTCCCACCGGAGACCGCCTGGAAGGAAATTCCCCCTCGCTCGGAGACCGCAACCCACTTTCAGGGAGGAAAGTGGAGAACAAATTGTGTCTGGGCCTACTCGCATCCACACCTCCCTTTCTGTTCTACAAGGGGGTCTAACTGATTATGCTGTTCACTCGAGAGGAATAAAGGAGTGTTGGACTTTAATGGTGTGGGGCTCTTTTCTGGTGGACATTGTTCAAGGTAATCTCACGTGGAGGTCTTAGGTGTACAGCACTGACCCGAAGGTAAACCAAGAACTTTGCTCACACCGCACTGACACCTGTGGTGAAGGCCAGGCGTGGTGTCCCCGCTCCCTCCCCTCCAAGGTACCCCTAGACAAGAGACAGACGAGCTGGAAGTGAAGAGGGGAGTGAGGAGGGCGCTACATACCATTTTATCAATATTCGTTACTTCTCATGTGCTGCCAAGCTGACATATAAGTATCCATTATGTTCATGCCATGTGTGCATTTGTATGTATATATATGAAAATACTTTTTTACTTGTTTCATACTATTGTCACGAATAAATAATGTTTACTAACCACTCTACCTCCACAAGTCAATTGCCTCATTCAAAGTTCCACATTCCCTTCTTGTTTACTTGAATCAGGGATGGAGGTACATTTATTGTGCCTCATTTAAAGCCCCCCTTTCACTTTTTTGGATTTAAAAGCGTCCTGCTAGCGGCAAAAAAGCGGCGCCAAAAAAGTGACACTTAAACAGCAGTAATTGATTTTAAATTGACTAAAATCAAACAAGTTTAATTAAATTGTAAAGCACTATTTAACCACTTGCCTACTGGGCACTTTTACCCACTTCCTGCCCAGGCCAATTTTTAGCTTTCAGCTGTTGTGGAATTCCAGGCTGCTGTTTACAGAGCACACAGCCTATAATTCCTGTGCTATCTAAGCACACATCAGATTTCATCTTTTTGCAATAATGCTATCTTTAGCCTAAGTTTGCTAAAGTCCACTCACCGTTCATTCCCATCATTCATCCAAGAAAGGCAGCCCAACAAAAGCTTATCTTCTTATCAGGCCATTCCAGCAAAGACTGTCCAGCCGACCCCTAATCATAGGCTTTTATTAAACTCAAAAGATTTCAAGACAGGAGGTGATTGGTTGCAGCAACCAGTCACCTCCCCCCATGGGCGGGAACATCACAGGATGTTCCTTCCTCATGAGAATGACAATACCTGGACATTCCTTCCAACAGGAGATGTCATACATGAATGCAATAACGTAGGATGGCTAAAGTTACCGTTGATAGGAATTCTTATTCTGCGCTATTCCATAGAATAACGCATATTAAGATTATACTATTATTGAATGGGGGAGGGAGGCTATCTGCAGATGCGCACTACGAACTCCAACCAATGTTGATCAGACACAGCAGAGACAAGAGTACGCATCTGCTCATAACCAATGATGTTGTTGCAGAGCGAGCATATCCCCTCCTTAACGATCGTCCATGCTAATGCACAGAGGGCCCCCGTTGGCGGACATATCCGCACCCTGCAAACATCACACTCAAAACGTTTTCCCCTATCAGACGGGATTCAACCAGCCTCAGACTACCCCAATCAGCTCTTTTAGAGCGGGTTGCGGAAGTACTAACACTGGGTGACACTATGACAATACATATTAAATACATCTCCATAAAAATCTCCACAACAGTCCTCCCTTTTTTGTCATATGCACCCCATGTGTCCCTCGATGAGAGTTGATATGCTTCTTACACCTGGAAATGAATCAGTTCTTAGTCCATAAAAAGGAAAACACGGCTTGACATGTAGACTCTACTCTTCAGGGGCATGACTTATAAAGGAGGACACGACATGGTGAGCTGTAGTAATCGCCGATCCGTCTGTGATTCTCTGTCTTGTATGTGGGTCCGGCTTCGGGGCGTCTCATCAAGGAAACTCTGGTCACGCGTCAAATCAGGCAACAGGAGCCTCTCGTCACGACATAGAAAGAATAGAAATAAAAACGACATGAGTATATATATTCCCACTTCCTTTAACCACGATCCGCTGTAAAATAAAAAATTAGATCCCCAAAGATTCCCAGACCCTTAAAAAGGACTCCCAACCTTCACTTAGCTACAGCTCTGGCTTCAACAATTACATGAAGAACCCTATCCTTAACGGATGAGAATTGTTCAATCGTATCCCAAGCCCGAGCCCCCCCCCCACCTTGTACATGCAGGACCCCATGCCCAGACCTGGTCGGGATTGGTGAACAAATCCCTTCTAGCTGTCCCTGCCATTCTTAATTTCCTGCGCCATCAGATCCTCGCGATCGGCCGCGACCTAAAATGTTGGGACAGCTTCACCATCGCGCATGAACCTCTTGCTTTGGGGGAATTACCTTTATAAGCTGCAGATCCACATAAACACCAAACTAAAGTTCAAACACACTTGTGGGCTGCCTAGATACCCAAACCGACAAGAGACAGAGCCATTAAAACTAAAACCAATTTTACCCTCTAAAAATACATCGTTAGGTTCCATTGACAAGTGTCTGTCTGGAGTCTTCACTAGTTTGTCAAAAACTCCTCATACCCATAATAACATCATAAATGGCATGTACCGCTGTCATCGCTGGGGACTAAAACTCGGTGAAGACTCAGAACAGACCATCGGTCCTGTTCGCTTTCTGAGCTAGTCAGGACATACACTTTAAATAATAACTTGGGATGCTTTTCACCGTTACCCTCGCTAAAATTTACTAAACAACAAAAATATAAATAAACAAAGATACTCCTCATTCTTTGGTGTGGTTGAGCCGCTTCTTGCAGTGGCTGGCGTGGTCTCATCCCTCAAGCTTCTTTACAACGACCCAGTCACCTGTAGGGATGAGCTTCGTGTTCGAGTCGAACATACGTTCGACTCGAACATCGGCTGTTCGATCGTTCGACGAAGATCGAACGATTTGGGCCGTTCGCGCCAAATTCGAGTGACGCGAACGGCCCACAATGCACTACGCCATCGCAGTGTCATCCAGGCGCTGTGATTGGCCAAGCATGCACTGTGACCCCGCATGCTTGGCCAATCACAGCGCCGGCAGCGAGGAGAGCAATGATTGGCCACAGGCAGGATGCCTGTGGCCAATTATTGCTGAGGGTGTTTAGTACACGCCCCACACTATAAAAGGCCGCCAGCACGGCGGCCTAGTGTAGTGTGTTCCGGAGCAGGGATAGAGCAGCATAGGCAGGGACAGTGACTGTTATTTCTTTCTTGCTTAACCTGGATTCCTTTAGTTTAGGGAAAGAGAAGGATAGGTAGGGAGAGTGTCAGTGTGTTTTGTGCTTGTGCTATAGTGTGCTTAAAAAAAACATTTATTCTAGGGACAGAAAACTGTAGGTAGGGACAGTGTCAGTTTCTTTCACTCTGCAAGTCCTTGTTTCCAGGGACCTGGAAGGACAGTGAGTGAATTGTCCTTGTGCTATATTGTGCTTAAAAAAACATTTATTCTAGGGACAGAAAACTGTAGGTAGGGAGAGTGTCAGTTTATTTCACTCTGCAAGTCCTTGTTTCCAGGGACCTGGAAGGACAGTGACTGAATTGTCCTTGTGCTATATTGTGATTAAAAAAAACATTTATTCTAGGGACAGAAAACTGTAGGTAGGGAGAGTGTCAGTTTATTTCACTCTGCAAGTCCTTGTTTCCAGGGACCTGGAAGGACAGTGACTGAATTGTCCTTGTGCTATATTGTGATTAAAAAAAACATTTATTCTAGGGACAGAAAACTGTAGGTAGGGAGAGTGTCAGTTTATTTCACTCTGCAAGTCCTTGTTTCCAGGGACCTGGAAGGACAGTGACTGAATTGTCCTTGTGCTATATTGTGATTAAAAAAAACATTTATTCTAGGGACAGAAAACTGTAGGTAGGGAGAGTGTCAGTTTATTTCACTCTGCAAGTCCTTGTTTCCAGGGACCTGGAAGGACAGTGACTGAATTGTCCTTGTGCTATATTGTGATTAAAAAAAACATTTATTCTAGGGACAGAAAACTGTAGGTAGGGAGAGTGTCAGTTTATTTCACTCTGCAAGTCCTTGTTTCCAGGGACCTGGAAGGACAGTAACTGAATTGTCCTTGTGCTATATTGTGATTAAAAAAAACATTTATTCTAGGGACAGAAAACTGTAGGTAGGGAGAGTGTCAGTTTATTTCACTCTGCAAGTCCTTGTTTCCAGGGACCTGGAAGGACAGTGACTGAATTGTCCTTGTGCTATATTGTGATTAAAAAAAACATTTATTCTAGGGACAGAAAACTGTAGGTAGGGAGAGTGTCAGTTTATTTCACTCTGCAAGTCCTTGTTTCCAGGGACCTGGAAGGACAGTGACTGAATTGTCCTTGTGCTATATTGTGATTAAAAAAAACATTTATTCTAGGGACAGAAAACTGTAGGTAGGGAGAGTGTCAGTTTATTTCACTCTGCAAGTCCTTGTTTCCAGGGACCTGGAAGGACAGTGACTGAATTGTCCTTGTGCTATATTGTGATTAAAAAAAACATTTATTCTAGGGACAGAAAACTGTAGGTAGGGAGAGTGTCAGTTTATTTCACTCTGCAAGTCCTTGTTTCCAGGGACCTGGAAGGACAGTGAGTGAATTGTCCTTGTGTTATATTGTGATTAAAAAAAAAAAAATTTCTAGGGACAGAAAACTGTAGGTAGGGAGAGTGTTTTTTTTCTTTCACTCTGCAAGTCCTTGTTTCCAGGGACCTGTAAGGACAGTGAGTGAATTGTCCTTGTGCTATATTGTGCTTAAAAAAAACATTTATTCTAGGGACAGAAAACTGTAGGTAGGGAGAGTGTCAGTTTATTTCACTCTGCAAGTCCTTGTTTCCAGGGACCTGGAAGGACAGTGAGTGAATTGTCCTTGTGTTATATTGTGATTAAAAAAAACATTTTTTCTAGGGACAGAAAACTGTAGGTAGGGAGAGTGTTTTTTTTCTTTCACTCTGCAAGTCCTTGTTTCCAGGGACCTGTAAGGACAGTGAGTGAATTGTCCTTGTGCTATATTGTGCTTAAAAAAAACATTTATTCTAGGGACAGAAAACTGTAGGTAGGGAGAGTGTCAGTTTATTTCACTCTGCAAGTCCTTGTTTCCAGGGACCTGGAAGGACAGTGAGTGAATTGTCCTTGTGTTATATTGTGATTAAAAAAAACATTTTTTCTAGGGACAGAAAACTGTAGGTAGGGAGAGTGTTTTTTTTCTTTCACTCTGCAAGTCCTTGTTTCCAGGGACCTGTAAGGACAGTGAGTGAATTGTCCTTGTGCTATATTGTGCTTATAAAAAACATTTATTCTAGGGACAGAAAACTGTAGGTAGGGAGAGTGTCAGTTTATTTCACTCTGCAAGTCCTTGTTTCCAGGGACCTGGAAGGACAGTGACTGAATTGTCCTTGTGCTATATTGTGATTAAAAAAAACATTTATTCTAGGGACAGAAAACTGTAGGTAGGGAGAGTGTCAGTTTATTTCACTCTGCAAGTCCTTGTTTCCAGGGACCTGGAAGGACAGTGACTGAATTGTCCTTGTGCTATATTGTGATTAAAAAAAACATTTATTCTAGGGACAGAAAACTGTAGGTAGGGAGAGTGTCAGTTTATTTCACTCTGCAAGTCCTTGTTTCCAGGGACCTGGAAGGACAGTGACTGAATTGTCCTTGTGCTATATTGTGATTAAAAAAAACATTTATTCTAGGGACAGAAAACTGTAGGTAGGGAGAGTGTCAGTTTATTTCACTCTGCAAGTCCTTGTTTCCAGGGACCTGGAAGGACAGTGACTGAATTGTCCTTGTGCTATATTGTGATTAAAAAAAACATTTATTCTAGGGACAGAAAACTGTAGGTAGGGAGAGTGTCAGTTTATTTCACTCTGCAAGTCCTTGTTTCCAGGGACCTGGAAGGACAGTGAGTGAATTGTCCTTGTGTTATATTGTGATTAAAAAAAACATTTTTTCTAGGGACAGAAAACTGTAGGTAGGGAGAGTGTTTTTTTTCTTTCACTCTGCAAGTCCTTGTTTCCAGGGACCTGTAAGGACAGTGAGTGAATTGTCCTTGTGCTATATTGTGCTTAAAAAAAACATTTATTCTAGGGACAGAAAACTGTAGGTAGGGAGAGTGTCAGTTTATTTCACTCTGCAAGTCCTTGTTTCCAGGGACCTGGAAGGACAGTGAGTGAATTGTCCTTGTGTTATATTGTGATTAAAAAAACATTTTTTCTAGGGACAGAAAACTGTAGGTAGGGAGAGTGTTTTTTTTCTTTCACTCTGCAAGTCCTTGTTTCCAGGGACCTGTAAGGACAGTGAGTGAATTGTCCTTGTGCTATATTGTGCTTAAAAAAAACATTTATTCTAGGGACAGAAAACTGTAGGTAGGGAGAGTGTCAGTTTATTTCACTCTGCAAGTCCTTGTTTCCAGGGACCTGGAAGGACAGTGACTGAATTGTCCTTGTGCTATATTGTGATTAAAAAAAACATTTATTCTAGGGACAGAAAACTGTAGGTAGGGAGAGTGTCAGTTTATTTCACTCTGCAAGTCCTTGTTTCAAGGGACAGAGAAGGACACCTGAAGGTAGCCCTTATTGCTTTTTTCCCATCTCCCTGCAGGCCATCTATTAGAATGTCTGGAAGGCAAACAAGGAGAGGCAGACAGTCAGGAGGCAATAAAAGAGGGCAAGCAGGCTCTGTGTCTGGGGGCAACAGTGCTGGTCGTGGACGCGGTGCATTGTCATCAGCACATGGCCATGGGACACGCTTGTCCTTCTTTTCGGCAGCTGGACATGTTGAGCCACATCATGCCGAAGACTTGGTAGAGTGGATGACCAAGCCCTCCTCCTCCTCCTCATCCTCTCTCACCCAGGCTCAGGGTACTGGAAAAGCAGCTGCCAAAGCGTCGTCTTCCCTGGTATCAATGTCAGACAAATCATCAGTCACTCCTTCCCTAGACCCACCATGTCCTCCTCCTGAGGAGTCCCCCGAACTGTTTCAGCACAGTGTTGGGTACATGCTCCAGGAGGATGCCCAGCGTTTCGAAGGGTCTGATGATGAAACCCAGCTAGAGGAAGGCAGTAGCGTGAGAGCAGACAGAGGGGATGCTCAAGAAGGACACCAATCTGGCAGTCATGTTCCAGCAGCTGCAGCATACTGCCAGATTGGCTCCAGTGATGAGGAGGGAGGGGATGATGAGGTCACTGACTCCACGTGGGTGCCTAATAGGAGAGAGGAGGAGGAGGAGGATGAGGAGGAGGCACATCTCCAACGAGGCAGGATGCCCTTTGGTGGCCAGCGTAAGGGCAGTACACCGACGGAATCACACCGCAGAGCTCCGCCTGTGCAGGGCGCTGCCTCTGCCCGTCATTCAAAAAGTTCTTTGGTGTGGGCCTTTTTTGAGGCTAGTGCATCAGATCGCACAGCTGCTGTTTGCAACATATGTCTCAAGCGTATATCGCGTGGCCAAAACATCAGCCGCTTGGGTACCACATGCCTGACCAGACATATGTTGACCTGCCATGCAGCTCGTTGGCAAGCCTACCTCAAAGACCCACACCAAAGAACAAAGCGGACCTCTCCTTGCACCGCATCAGCTGGGATCTCCAACCCCACTATAACTTCAGTCCTCTCTGAAACATGCACTGAGAGGAATGAAGGTGTAGAATTAGGTGTGTCACAGCCAAGTACTTGCGCCCACTCTGCTAGCAGTACACCGACGTCCGATTCTAGCAGGCAAATTTCCCTGCCCCAGCTGCTGGACCGTCGAAAGAAGTTCACTCCCAGCCATCCACATGCCCAGCGGTTGAATGCTAGCTTGGCTAAATTGCTAGCGCTTCAACTGCTGCCTTTTCAGTTGGTAGACTCGGCCCCCTTCCGTGAGTTTGTGCAATGTGCAGTTCCTCAGTGGCAGGTTCCCAAACGCCACTTTTTCTCACGGAAGGCTATTCCGGCTCTCTACCGGCATGTGGAAGGCAATCTCTTGGCCTCGCTGGACAGGGCGGTCAGCGGTAAGGTGCATATTACCGCTGACTCATGGTCCAGCAGGCATGGACAGGGACGTTACCTTTCTTTCACGGCCCATTGGGTCACTCTTTTGGCAGCTGGGAAGGATTCAGGACAAGGTGCAGTAGTGTTGGAGGTTGTCCCACCGCCACTCCTCCAAAATGCTACTACTGGTTGTGACACACCTCTCTCCTCCACCCCCTCCTCTTCTTCTTCCTCCATGGCCTCTTCCTGTGGTTTGTCCTATGAACCAGCGGTGCTCCGTAGCCGTTCACGGGGCTACGCAAGTACGCAGGCAAAAAGATGCCATGCCGTGCTTGCGCTGGTGTGTTTGGGGGACAGAAGCCACACTGGGGCAGAGGTCCTGTCTGCTCTGCAGGGCCAGGCCGAGAGGTGGTTGACGCCACGCCAGCTTAAGCCAGGAATGGTGGTTTGCGACAATGGCACCAACCTCCTCTCCGCCCTCCGACAGGGACAACTGACCCATGTGCCCTGTGTGGCTCACGTCCTTAACCTGGTGGTGCAGCGCTTCTTGGGCAGGTACCCGGGCTTACAGGATGTCCTGAGGCAGGCCAGGAAAGTCTGTGTGCATTTCCGCAGATCTTATAATGCCAGTGCTCGCCTGGCTGAGCTGCAAAAGGAGTTGAACCTGCCCAAGAACCGCCTTATATGTGACATGCCCACCAGGTGGAACTCAACGTTGGCCATGCTGCAGCGGCTGCACACGCAGCAGAGGGCCATCAATGAGTACCTGTGCGACTACGGCACCAGGACAGGGTCAGGGGAGCTTGGTTTTTTTTCTCCACGCCAGTGGGGCATGATCAGGGATGCATGCACTGTCCTGGCACCATTTGAGGAGGCCACGAGGATGGTGAGCAGTGACAGTGCATGCATCAGTGACACTGTACCTCTTGTCCACCTGTTGGAGCACACGCTGCGTGGAATAATGGACAGGGCACTTGAGGCAGAACAGAGGCAGGAAGAGGAGGACTTCCTTGCCTCTCAAGGCCCCCTTTACCCAGACAGTGTTCCTTCTGTCCCACCCATCGCACAGGAAGAGGAGGAGGAGGAGGAGGAGGAGGAGGAGGATTGTGTCAGCATGGAGGTGGAGGCTGGCACTCAGCATCATCAGCAGCAGTCTTTTAGGGATGATTTACAGTCCCAAGAAACCAGTGGACTTGTACGTGGCTGGGAGGAGGTGGCTGCGGATCATGTCGTCCTTAGTGACCCAGAGGACTCCGGAGCGAATGCCTCAGCAAACCTACGCTGCATGGCCTCCCTGATCCTGCAAAGTCTGCGGAAGGATCCTCGTATTCTTCGGATCAAGGAGAGGGACCATTACTGGCTGGCCACTCTCCTTGATCCACGGTACAAGGGTAAGGTTGCGGACCTTATGTTACCGTCGCAGAGGGAGCAGAGGATGAGACAACTCCGGGAGGCCTTGCAGAAAGGTCTGTGCAACGCGTTCCCAGAGACTGGGAGGTTGCAAACTCCTGGTCCTGGACAACGAGTTGCTGAGGCTTCGGCCAGTCAAAGAAGGAGCGGTGGGGAAGGTGGCCGTCTGACCGATGCGTTCAGACAATTCTTTAGTCCGCAGCCCCAAAGTATGATCGGTTCCAGCAACCATCGCCAGCGTCTGATAAACATGGTGCAGGAATATCTAGGGGCAAGGTCAGACTTGGACACCTTCCCCACCGAAAATCCTCTGGCTTACTGGGTCTTGAGGATGGATCACTGGCCAGAGCTTGCACAGTATGCAATTGAGCTACTGGCCTGTCCTGCATCCAGCGTTCTTTCGGAACGCACATTCAGTGCTGCTGGAGGATTTGTCACGGATCACAGGGTGCGCCTGTCCACCGACTCGGTTGATCGACTGACTTTCATCAAGATTAACCAGTCTTGGATCACCACCAGCTACCACACACCTGATGCTGATATAACAGACTAATTGATTTTAACATGTCACATCCCTTCAAGACTGATGCTGATGCTGAGTGCCTGTGCTGTTATGTTGACTGGCTATCCTCCTCCTACGAGTCCTCAATGATACGATTGATGATGATAGCTTGTAAGATCATTTTTGTTTATGGGTGCCGCCACCAGTGCCTAACGCCCAATTTTTCAGCCCCTGTTTAACAGGGGCGTGTAATTACAATTTTTGAAGCAATACTTTGCAACAGGGCTCATTGCTGTGCTCCAAGTACAGTATCTGTGAGGAGTTGCAGTGTTGTGCCACCAGTGCCTAACGCCCAATTTTTCAGCCCCTGTTTAACAGGGGCGTGTAATTACAATTTTTGAAGCAATACTTTGCAACAGGGCTCATTGCTGTGCTCCAAGTACAGTATCTGTGAGGAGTTGCAGTGTTGTGCCACCAGTGCCTAAGGCCCAATTTTTCAGCCCCTGTTTAACAGGGGCGTGTCATTACAATTTTTGAAGCAATACTTTGCAACAGGGCTCATTGGTGTGCTCCAAGTACAGTATCTGTGAGGAGTTGCAGTGTTGTGCCACCAGTGCCTAAGGCCCAATTTTTCAGCCCCTGTTTAACAGGGGCGTGTCATTACAATTTTTGAAGCAATACTTTGCAACAGGGCTCATTGCTGTGCTCCAAGTACAGTTGCTGTGAGGGGTTGCAGTGTTGTGCCACCAGTGCCTAAGGCCCAATTTTTCAGCCCCTGTTCAACAGGGGCATGTAATTACAATTCTTGATCTAATAATTCACAGCAGGGCCCATTGCTGCACCCACCAAGAGTAACTGTCAGGGCTTACAGTGTTGTGGCACCAGCACCACCATCAAAGGCCCAATTTTTACTACCACTGTTCAACAATTATATGTAATTAAAATTCCTGATATAATAGTTGACAGCAGGGCGTTCCAGCACCAACCAAGAGTAACTGTGAGTGCTTACAGTGTTGTGCCAACACCAACAACTAAGGGGCCTATTTCTGCAGAGTATATACGGCAGGTCCCTACTTTCAAACATCCAACTTACAAACGACTCCTACTTGCAAACGCAAGAAGACAACAGGAAGTGAGAGGAAATCTACCACTAGGAAGGAAAATTCTCTCCTGTAAGAATAAATATGGGAGAAAGGTGTCTCCTCTGTACTGATGCTTTATCAGCAATCCTTGTTTCAAGAAAAACACCACATTTCAAAAACAGTTGTCATTGGGACGGAAAGTGAGGTGAAATGTTCTGAACAGGGGCACAGACAGCAAAACAAATGTTACAGGGGTGATAACCCTTACCTATGTTTTCCAAAAAGTTTAAAAATAGATTTTTGGGCTGGAGCTACACTTCAACAATGTACCTGTTCAAAATTACAAACAGACTCTACATAAGAACAAACCTACAGTCCCTGTCTTGTATGCACCGCCTGTATAGGGCTGTTCAGAGTATATAGGGCCTTTTTTATTTTATGTGCGGGGTTCCCCTTAATATCCATACAAGACCCAAAGGGGCTGGTAATGGGCTGGGGTAGGGGGGGGGGGGTCATGGGGTAGCTATGCCATTTTTCTTAAAGAATTTCATCCATATTACCGGGACCAGACATTACATTAAAGCCGCAAGCAGTTTTAAATGGCTTTTTTTTCCTTTAGAAGTGTCATTTTGTGCAGGGACAGTTCTAAACACGGGAAACACGTGGCACTTCACAGGCATACTTTAGACACCCCCCAGGTACGATATTTAAAGGAATATTTGACTTTTTTTTTTCACTTTATGCATCATTAAAATGACTGCTCCCGAAAAACGACCGTTTTTAAAACTTCTTTTTGCATTGATACATGTCCCCTGGTGCAGAACCCGGGTTCCCAAACCCTTTTTAGGACAATAACATGCATAATAGTTGTTATAATTAGCACTTTAGAATTCGAACGTTCGCATCCATTGTATTTAATAGGGTTCTAATGTTCGTTCGAACTTTCGGTCCGTTCGCGGGTTCTGGTGCGAACCGAACCCGGGGGTGTTCGGCTCATCACTAGTCACCTGGTTGGAAAGAATGTAAACTGATTATTAAGTCAGGGTCCGGGAGGGAATCGTGAACCCTGTGGTGGACATTTTGAAGTTCATGTCACAACGATCGCACCTCCCCCATCAGCCGAGAATATAAGTGACAGCTAATGAGGAGAGTACGACCCTGATTTTGATTGACCTCCAAACAACCCTCATATGACAATAACCCAGACATCGGGACTGTGGTCACTGCATAACCTGTGCGTGGCTTACAATACCTGAAACCATTGACAAAAGGTTCTTAGCCTCTGGGATGGGAACCTACTTCACCAGACTGCTGCTTGCCGATTCAAATTCTATCAAAGAGAGACAGTCTTGGCACAAACTTGGTTAGAATTACAGAGGTTATTATTAGTTTGACAAAAAAAAACTGTCACTCTTACATTTTTCTTTTTCGTACATCACGGGACACAGAGCAACTTAGTCATTACTAATGGGTTATATAGATTACCTTCAGGTGCTGGCACTGGCCAATTCCAAACCGGAAGTACCCTCCCCTATATAAGCCCCTCCCATCCGGGAGCACCTCAGTTTTTTGCCAGTGTCTAAGGTGTTGGCCAAAGAGTAACATGTGTTTTCACTGGGCTTGCGTACAGGTTCTTTTGGGCCTTAGTAAGCTGTTCCGGATCCCACCAAAAAAGCTTCATAGCTAAACGGTCGGTACCCGGGCCTTGCAGCAGAAGAGCAAGGTTTTGCCTGTAATGCCTCTCTTAGGAGGGCTGGACCCTGGGATCCAGAGCTCTGGTCATACCCACGACCAAGATGTTGTCTGTGCAGGGTGCTATACAGGTCCAGGGGAGTGGAATCCTTGGGAACCCGGTCCCTGAAGGTTTAATTACAATGCCTGCCGTGATAGGTGAAGTTTGGGCTTCTGTGGACCAAACAAAGTCCTGCGGCGGGGATCAGGTAAGTGGGGGCCCCCAGGAACTTGGTTCTATTGGGGGACCCCCAAGCCTAATTTGTCTTTCTGTCTGTTACCTAACGGTATTCCCGCTAATATCTGTGTATGCCTGTAACTACTGAAAATGTAAAATTTTAATAGTAGTCAAGAAAAAAAAAAAAAAAAGGACCGCGGTACCTGTGTTAAACCACTAGAGGCCGCTGTAGTCCATTTTTCTTGTCATGTGGATCTTTGGTTTTCTCAAGTCAAAAGATCCAGGCAGTTGGTAAGTTTCTCTGTGGGAATCCACTTCCTCTGCCCTGTTGCTGCGCTCATCCACCGCACAGGCCCTCCGACAAAAAGGGCCCTGGCTCCTAGTCCCTGTTTGATTTCGAAAAGGGCGCCAATGGCGCACGGGCGCGCGCGCGGGCACGTGCACGCGCCTCCTATGAAAAAAAAGGGGCGGGGCGGGTGGATGACGCTCGATGCGCGCCACGGCGCTTCTGCGCATGTGCAGGCGTCCCAGCTTGTATAAAGACACAGTACAAGTGTCAGCTGGATGCAAACAGAGCTAGCAACAAACAGTGGCACACAGAGGCGGTTGATGCAGGCATCCCCATAGAAAGGCACTTTAGTGGACACCAGCTGGTATATAGCAGCAACTGTGTTAGACTATTACCAGCAAAAATTGGTGTATGACGACGGGAATACCTCAGCTTTGTGCTTAAAGGATATGTCGTCCAGACGCTCCGGAAATAGGTCTTTCAGGAAGCCAAAGGGGTCTCCATCGGGCTCTGAGGATATTGGGCATGCTTGTACTGCACCAATCTCCCCTGAGAATTCAGAGGTCAGTAGCCGTAGAAACCCCGCAGGAGTGCCTGGTGCTGCGGCTGTCCCCAGTCCACCTGCTCCTGTATATATAACAGAGGAGGTTTTATCCTCAACTCTGGGAGGATTGGAAGAGAGATTAACAGCATTGATCGCTGCTTCCCTGTCACAGGGAAAGCGCGTCCGATCTCCGTCTCCTCCTTCAGAGTGCCTGTTAGTGGAGGAACAGTCCCACACAGAGATCGACCTACCTGAAGGGGATCAGGATGAGGTTGATTCAGTTATGGAGGAATCAACAGTGGAAGAACCTTTCTCAGCATCTCAGGCTGAAAGATTATGGGTTCAGTCTCTGACTAACATGGTCCGATCAGCATTTAAAATGCCTCTGGCGGAACCACCATCCACTACGGTTTCCTTGCTGGGGTCGCTAAAAGCTCCCCAGGCTGTCTGTTCCTTCCCAATCCACCCTTTATTAGAAGGGCTTATTTACCAGGATTGGGAGCATCCTGATAAAATATTTGCTCCCCCCAAGAGATTTCCGGTGATCTATCCCATGGAGGATAAGTTCATAAAAAAATGGAGGGTCCCTACAGTGGACACAGCCATCTCTTCTGTTAACAAATCACTGACATGTCCAGTAGATAATGTTCCAATGTTCAAAGACCCAATAGATAAAAAATTGGAGTCTTTACTAAAATCTGCTTTCTCTACAGCAAGCATGGTGACACAACCTGTGGTAGCAGCGATTGGAGTCTGCCAAGCAGTGAAAGATCAGTTGAAACAAGTCTTAAGGGACTTACCAGATCAGCAGGCTCTTGCCCTAGCTGACCTGCCTAGAGCCTTGTGCTTTGCGGTGGACGCCATAAAGGATACAATCCAACAGCGCTCCCGCTTTATGCTCTCTATAGTACATATGCGTAGGCTTCTGTGGCTCAAAAACTGGTCTGCTGAAGCTCCCTGTAAAAAACTGCTGGTTAGCTTCCCATTTCATGGAGAACGCTTATTTGGAGAAGATCTGGACAAATATATCCAGAAAATTTCTGCCGGTAAAAGTTCACTCTTACCGGTTAAGAACAAGGGTAGAAGTCCTTCTTTTAAGAGGCCTACTTCTCCAGTCCCGGGCACATCGGCTGTGAAGCAGTTCCGACGGCCTCCGCGGTCAAATCCAGGGGGCAGAAATCAGGGACAATCACAGGGTAACAAGAAACCCTGGGTCAAGAGAGGTACAAAACCTCCCCCCAAGGCATGAAGCGTTACCCCCACTCAATCGGGTGGGGGGAAGACTTCAGTTGTTCACAGAGACCTGGCGGGACACCATCAGAGACAGATGGGTGCTCTCCGCAGTAAGTCTGGGATACAAGCTGGAGTTAAAAGGCACTCCTCCTGCCCAATTTATGAGGTCAAACGTGCCAAGAGATCCCCAGAAGAGAGGATCCCTCCTTCTGGCACTAGAACAACTATTGCTCCAAGGTGTAATCATGAAGGTTCCCCTGGAAGAAAGCGGATTCGGGTTTTACTCGAACCTTTTCACAGTCCCCAAACCAAATGGGGACGTGAGGCCCATATTAAATCTAAAAGGGCTAAACAAGTTCCTAAATATCAGGACTTTTCGGATGGAGTCGATCCGATCGGTGGCCACCGCCCTACAAGGGCAGGAATGGTTAGCCTCGATCGACATAAGGGATGCTTATCTGCATATTCCCATCTTTCCGGCCCACCAGAAATTTCTACGCTTTGCAGTAGAAGGGCGCCATTTTCAGTTCAGAGCCTTACCTTTCGGTCTGGCCACAGCACCACGAGTGTTCACAAAAATTCTGGCCCCATTATTGGCCAATCTAAGAACACAGGGTGTAACGATAATGAAATATATCTAGACGACCTGCTACTAATAGACCACTCAGTGGAAAAGCTGGAAGTAGCTATTCACAAGACAATCAAGTATCTGGAATATCACGGTTGGATTATCAACCGGGACAAGTCAGCTCTAAGACCAGTCAAAAGTCTGGAATACTTGGGGCTAAGGCTGGATTCAAATCAGAGAAAGATTTTCTTACCTCCAGAGAAGGTGTCGTCTTTAAAAGATTTGACCCACTTAGTGGGTACAAAAAGAAAACCATCCATACGCCTCTGCATGAGGCTGCTGGGAAAAATGGTGGCTTCATTCGAAGCGGTACCCTACGGTCAATTCCATTCAATGAATTTGCAAAGGGCCATACTGTCAGCCTGGAACAAAAAAGTTCAGGCTTTAGACTTACCAATGTCCCTGTCCCCTTCCGTTCGCTAGAGCCTCCATTGGTGGTTGGTGCCCCAGAATCTGGAAAAAGGGAAACCCTTCAGTCCGGTTTCTTGGAAGGTAGTCACTACAGATGCCAGCCTCATAGGCTGGGGGGCAGTACTGGAGCAATGGTCTCTCCAGGGCAAGTGGTCAGAAGCAGAAAAGGCCCTGCCCATCAATCTCTTAGAGATACGAGCAGCCCGGTATGCCCTAGTAGCATGGACATCCAAACTCCAAGGGTCCCCTGTCAGAATTCAATCAGACAATGCCACAGCAGTGGCATATATCAATCACCAGGGTGGCACCAGGAGTCGTGCAGCCCAGAGGGAAGCAAATTGCATCCTGGAGTGGGCAGAAAAATATGTCCCAGCCATATCCGCGGTTTTCATCCCAGGAGTGGAAAATTGGAGAGCGGACTTTTTAAGTCGCCAACAATTATGCCCGGGGGAATGGTCTCTTCACCCCGAGGTTTTCCAGGCAATATGCCAGCGGTGGGGAACACCGGATGTAGATCTGCTAGCATCCAGATTCAACGCAAAGGTGGACAGATTTGTGTCTCGCACAAGGGATCCTCTAGCTTGCGGCTCGGATGCCCTAGTGTTCCCTTGGGATCAGTTCAAGCTGATATATGCATTCCCACCGCCACAATTGTTACCGCGATTACTCCGCAGAATCAGGGTAGAAAAGAAACCAGTGATTCTGGTGGCTCCAGCGTGGCCCCGAAGGGCATGGTACGCGGAGATTGTAAAAATGTCAGTGAGGAGTCCTTGGACCCTCCCACATCGTCCGGACCTGCTGTCGCAGGGACCGATATACCACCCTTCCTTACCAGCCCTAGGTTTGACGGCCTGGCTATTGAAGCCCACATTCTGAAAAAGAGAGGGCTCTCTAATTCTGTGGTATCTACCATGATCAATGCCAGGAAGCCGGTATCCAGGCAGATCTATTATAGGATCTGGAAAGCGTACATTACGTGGTGTGAGGCCAAGAAATGGCATCCACGTAAGTACGTGATAGGGAGGATTTTGGACTTCCTACAGTGGGCTGTAGATAGGAAGCTGGCCTTGAGTACTATCAAGGGTCAGATTTCGGCCTTGTCAATATTTTTTCAAAGGCCCTTGGCTTCGCATTCACTAGTCAAAGCTTTCATACAAGGAGTGATGCGTATTAGCCCTCCGGTTAGTATTCCCATATGTCCTTGGGACTTAAACCTGGTTCTGTCAGTTCTACAGAAACAACCGTTTGAACCATTGCAACACATTTCCTTGGTTCTTCTCACCAGGAAATTGATTTTCTTAGTAGCCGTTTGTTCGGCTAAAAGAGTATCGGAATTCGCCGCCTTGTCCTGTAAGGAGCCATATCTGGTTGTCCATAAGGACAGAGTAGTATTACGTCCTCATCCAGCCTTTCTTCCCAAGGTGGTATCGAGGTTTCATTTGAACCAAGATGTGGTTCTTCCTTCTTTTTTCCCCAAACCTAGCTCGGTAGAGGAAAAGTTATTACATTCTTTGGATGTAGTAAGAGCAGTTAAAGCTTATCTAAAAGCCACTGCTCAGATTCGCAGAACGGATACTTTGTTTATTCTGCCGGAAGGCCCTAAAAAGGGTCAGGCAGCATCAAAATCCACTTTAGCCAAGTGGATTCGACAGGTCATAATATAAGCCTATGGCTTGAGAAAGAGACCGCCTCCGTTCAAAGTTAGGGCGCACTCCACAAGAGCAGTTGGAACTTCATGGGCAGTGCATCACCAGGCCTCCCTGGCTCAAGTATGTAAGGCCGCAACATGGTCTTCGGTACACACGTTTACTAGGTTCTACCAGGTAGACGTTAGAAGTCAGGAGGATGTCGCCTTTGGGCGCAGTGTGTTGCAGGCCGCAAAAGATCCTCATGCCTGATGGCGCCCAGCTTATGTATCCCTCCCCTCATTTGGCATTGCTTTGGGACGTCCCATTAGTAATGACTAAGTCGCTCTGTGTCCCGTGATGTACGAAAAAGAAAAAGGGATTTTTATAACAGCTTACCTGTAAAATCCTTTTCTTGGAGTACATCACGGGACACAGAGCTCCCACCCCTCTTTTTGGGACACTTATTGCTTGGCTACAAAACTGAGGTGCTCCCGGATGGGAGGGGCTTATATAGGGGAGGGTACTTCCGGTTTGGAATTGGCCAGTGCCAGCACCTGAAGGTAATCTATATAACCCATTAGTAATGACTAAGTCGCTCTGTGTCCCGTGATGTACTCCAAGAAAAGGATTTTACAGGTAAGCTGTTATAAAAATCCCTTTATCATTCTCCCCCCTTTTCTTCCTCATTACAGACTGAAGGAAGAAATGCGTGGTGCAGGAAAAAAGAAACAATGAAATAGCCTATGATACTTTTACCTCCCTTAGATTTATCCATATGTACAGCTGTCTACATACACCTGTTCTCTGTGTACAAACTCCTTGGACCTGAAAAATACTTATAAGCAAAATCATTACTCTATTCTTCATATTTAACCTGCAAAGAATGGTAAAATAATAATGACATTCCTGTACATTGGTAAATTGTCAATGACATTCTTTCAAAACCGATTCAAACAAAACCCTCTGTAACCCTTACTTTTCCCGTTCCTACAAAAATACAACAGCCGCGACGCATCGAAGGATCGCCGCGGTAAGTTCGAACATATTCACTTTACTACATATAAACACTCAGATACAAACGTGGGGGAAATACTTCATAGTTTCCCAAACCAAAAATTAAAAAAACAAACAGCCAGAATTCTCCCATCACTCTTTCAGCAATAGAAAAAAATACAATGGGACAACCATGAGAGCAGCTCGAGAACCTTCCATGTACCAGCCATACAAGGTTCAAACAAACGGGCATGAGCCACCGTTCCTCATCATTACAGATTTCTGAAGCCGCAGCTCAACTACATCCATTCCAGAGGGATACCCAGAATAGTATCCTTGGACCACCTATGTTAATCTTTTTGGGGTTCAAAGGCCTTTGCCCCAAAACTAGGCTTCGTGCACTGTGTGACCGTCTGACTATGGGAAGCCTCCATTCCTTCCCTTTTCACAGACCTCCTTGTCTCCATGGCGATTCGAATCGCTTATCGTCTTAAACCTGCGTCCAGGTTAAACCGTTGCTCCCTTTCGGAGATCACCGCCCGGTGTCTTCTTATACGGTGAATTGCAGAATTACAACCACTATATGGTCAAGTCCTCCAACTAGAAACCCTAACCGAGGCGTCAACTCTATGGCTTGTTGTCCCAACACTTTTGGAACTACAGAACAACCACCGATCAACCCCCGAATTAGGCCTCTACCCCTCACAGTGTATGCATACACAAGCGTTTTCCGCTATACACCCATACACTGCGTTGTCAGACTAAACCTCACAGAACACTTACGCCAGTTTACCACCTGCAGAACAATGTGGCTTCTCTCTGTATCTAGATGATAAAATAATGGTGATACCCCCTGTTTTTCTCTCTACCCAAAACTGTATTACAGTACAAAACTTCACAAAACTGGAACAAAATATAAAAGACTTAAACGCAAAAATGCTTTCCATTTTCCTTCCAGACACAAATCTCATTCAGACAACCCCAAGCTCCTCCCACCAACTTTCTGCTGATATATAAATGCTGAAAAGAAACTTCCGGTTATGCTCAGCTACTTAAAAAAACCAAACTGGTTTATTTACATATCAATTGTTCAGGAAGAGGGAGGGGGAGGGGAGGCGTTAGCCATAATCGCCTTGTCTATCAAGACTCCAAAAAAATCCATGGCTACACATTATATATTTCAACCATTTAAAACCTTGTCAAGGAAATGATGGAGTAAAACCCCCCTTTGCAAATGGGAGGGAATCCCCCCTGACCCACATTCCCTGGAAGTCAAACCATAAGTTGGGACTCAAAATACAAACTCCTGCCAAAAGATGGCTATACAGTACAAGATCCAAAAAATGAATTGCCCTCTGGGAAACTCCCAAATATTTAAACATAAAAACACATCATTGTACAAAAACTCTGTTAGTCTTACAATCTATCAAAATTCAGTGTAAAGTGACGTTTTTTCTTAAAACCAAAATCCAAAACCCCAAACCCCTGCTCATATACTGCTAAGTCAGCCGATCCTGCAATAGCCCACACTCACCCAAATGAAAACAGAGAAATCCCCAACCTAACATCATGTGCATGGAGTTTGCATGTCCTCCCTGTGTCTGCGTTGGCCTCCTCCCACACTCCAACTGCTGGTAGGCCAGCCAGATCCCATCCATAAATAGGCCCCAGCATGTGCGTGTGTCCGCAAGCACGTTGTGGCCCCTCGGGGTAAAACCACGCTATTTTAAGATACCACTCAACTCAAAAGGCGATGCTTAGAAAAACAATTTAAACCAGCAAATTCATTAAACAAAAACCAGTCTCTCAGTATGTCCCCCTGGTGTCTCACTACTCTTCCCAGCAGTGCACAGGTCAAACTGTAAACGCATAAAACATAAGAAAACTGCGCCGATCAACAAATGCCAATACAGCATATTCAGGAGTCGTGTTTGCTAAACTGGAACTTCCTATCTCAAACTGTAAACGTCTCTCAAAATGGCCGACAAGCCAGGACTACAAAATGGTGGATGACCCACCACAGCACCTCATGGACAACAAAAATTGCGCCATTGACGCATGCAATTTTTCCCACCAAAACCAGCATGGGACGTCACAATGAACACCACATTGGTTCCCCTACACAAAGAAAAACACAAATTGCCTCTAACAGGTTCCAACACAGAAAAGATCGCACTATATTCGCACCAAACATCAAAATCTGCCCCAAAGGCTGAGAAATTCCACCAGCGAAATAGCAGATGAATGCCACATGGTATAGTGCCCAAAAGAAAGGTGGCTGCACCTTCCCTTATAGGATACCCACAGGCTAAGGAAAAACTGTGCCTCAAAATGGCAGACAAACCTGCAAGGCTAACAAAAGCCAAGAATGGCGCCATTACTTTTTCCCGCCAAAACCAGCATCTCTTTAAAAGAAAATCAAAAATGTTTTTCTCCACAAAGACTGACTACACCATTGAAACTTTTCTAAATTATCATCAAAATCCACTGAAAAAGGTGTCAGCTACACTCTACAAGGACCACATGTACACTTACAAACTTAGCCTCCCTTTTGCCAACTAAACAGCACATTCAATAAATGTGAGTTACATGACAATATTAAAAACATATTCATTTCTCTAAGTTCATATACTCTGAGATATTCACCACTTTTCTCTACCTAAAGTTCACACACACAGTGGCCTCAGCTTCCATAACAAAGCCATTGCAGAGACATACCTCCTCAATGCTAGCATCCAAAACAGCCTGCAACCATTCAAAGGGCGTATTCCTTTCAACAAACAGCTACTATTGTCTGGCTTCCAACAATGCCTGGCCGCTTGAATATGCGGCAGGAATTTTCAACTTTAAAACCAAACACTTTTGTTAAAATATTTTTACACTTATGGGGACATGTGTCTTTGTCCCCTATAAAGGCAAAAATCACAATTTATCCATTTCTATTTTTCATAGAAATCACAAACACCACACACATACAGTATATTGTTGCTTGTAACATTTGCTTAGAGTGTCTTTCCCTCAGGGCACAGCCCCTGCAACACAAAACAGTGGGCAAGCCCTTCCCCCATTCAAGCACATATCTCACAAACAAACCTCTGAGAAATACAAAAAGCTCACCCAAACACACACATTGCAGACTGAATAATCCCACATCTATACCTTCATTTCATACACAATATACAGTTTCCATCAGCATTCACACAGGCACAAACACTACACACAACTTTGTAATGAAAATTCGAAAGTCAATAGATACACAACTTTCAAACATGTTGGCAGTGATAGCCATGTTGCCAGCCCCTCCCCCGCTAAACCTCATGGGGGCAGCCATTTTCAGCTTCTCTCACACAAACATCCAGGCACACCCAGGCATACCCACACACAATCAAATTCACAGGCATACGATCCATGACAAAATCACACACACACATGCACACGCTGCAAACTTAAAGCATGATTTCAAAAAGACAATTTTTTTTTTTTTTCGTTTCAAAGTACAGCCTCTTTACGCATCAATCACATCACAGGTCCACTCTCCTCCTCTGCTGATCTGATGCTCAAAGAGGCCGCAATTGGTCCCAACCGTGAGTCGCCATTACTGTTGTGGAATTCCAGGCTGCTGTTTACAGAGCACACAGCCTATAATTCCTGTGCTATCTAAGCACACATCAGATTTCATATTTTTGCAATAATGCTATCTTTAGCCTAAGTTTGCTAAAGTCCACTCACCGTTCATTCCCATCATTCATCCAAGAAAGGCAGCACCACAAAAGCTTATCTTCTTATCAGGCCATTCCAGCAAAGACTGTCCAGCCGACGCCTAATCATAGGCTTTTATTAAACGCAAAAGATCTCAAGACAGGAGGTGATTGGTTGCAGCAACCAGTCACCTCCCCCCATGGGCGGGAACATCACAGGATGTTCCTTTCACATGAGAATGACAATACCTGGACATTCCTTCCAACAGGAGATGTCATACATGAATGCAATAACGTAGGATGGCTAAAGTTACCGTTGATAGGAATTCTTATTCTGCGCTATTCCATAGAATAACGCATATTAAGATTATACTATTATTGAATGGGGGAGGGAGGCTATCTGCAGATGCGCACTACGAACTCCAACCAATGTTGATCAGACACAGCAGAGACAAGAGTACGCATCTGCTCATAACCAATGATGTTGTTGCAGAGCGAGCATATCCCCTCCTTAACGATCGTCCATGCTAATGCACAGAGGGCCCCCGTTGGCAGACATATCCGCACCCTGCAAACATCACACTCAAAACGTTTTCCCCTATCAGACGGGATTCAACCAGCCTCAGACTACCCCAATCAGCTCTTTTAGAGCGGGTTGCGGAAGTACTAACACTGGGTGACACTATGACAATACATATTAAATACATCTCCATAAAAATCTCCACAACACAGCGCTGTCACACTTTGAATGAAAATTGTGCGGCCATGCAACGTTGTACTCATATGAAATGTTATAAGAAAAATTTACTCAAATAAAGCTTTATTTTGGTGGTATTTAATCACCACTGTGTTTTTTATTTTTTGGTAAAAAAAAACAAGATGAAAAAAGACAAAAAATTGCCCTGATTACCAGTGTACATGTTCCTTCAACACAAGCCGGCTTATCGGCTTTCTTCTCCCTTTCTCATGCTGTCAGCATGAGGAAAGGAAAGCCGATAACTGACTTGTGTTTACATTGTGATCAGCTGTCATTGGACACATCTGATTATGTGGTAAAGGGGCGCTGTTATTTGCCCTTTACCCCGATCTGTAATCAGCTGAGTCCGAAGGACTTATCGATCAAAGAGTGCACCGCCTGTGCTCTGCAAGGGGCGTGCAGGCAGCTCGATCATGAGAGGACGTCCATGGACGCCCTCCCGGCAAAAAGTAAGCCCGTCCTGTAGCCGTCTTTCAGCTATAGTGCGGACAGGAAAGGGTTAAGCATTTCTTTTTTTCCAAAAAATATATTTTTTACTTTTTTCTATAAAACATATCCAATAAAAAATTTTATAAATCAAATTTCTTTGTAAATTTTGGCCAAAATTTATTCTGCTACATAGTGGTTTTGTGGTCTGGCTATGGTTAGACACCTAGTATAACGCACCTCAGCCCAAATTATTGAGACAAAACATAAGAAAAAGTAAGCGGGACTATAGCACCGCTATAGTCCCGCTTACTTTTTCTTATGTATTCTGCTACATGTTTTTTTTTTAATGAAAACAAATATAGATAAGTGTATTTTGATTGGTTTGCTTGAAAGCAATAGCACCTACAAACTATGATATATATATATACTGCACAAAAATTGTTATACTACTAATGGTGGCGATCAATGACTTATAATGGGACTGCGATAGTGCAGCAGGCAATCTGACACTGATGGGGGGAGCTTACTAAGTCCCCTTTCAAATGGGTTTTCCGATCAGGTCCTCCTGTCAGTTTTTCAGGCGGACCTGATCGGATGCACCATTCAGCCCTCTGGAGCGGATGTTTGCTGACATCCGCCGATATCCAATCCGTGAAATCCAGACGGATGGAAACCCTATTTTCCATCCATCTGGAGAATCGGATCGGGTGGGATCGGATAAAAACGGACAGGAGGTCCGTTTTTATCCGATCTCCATAGAGGACAGCGGGGTTTTGACAGGTCCATCTCCGCACAGTGAGCGGAGACAGACCTGTCATCCGCCTGCTCAGCGGGGATCAGCGGATCGATCCCTGCTGAGCAAAGCAGAGTCCCTACACGGACAGGACCCTAACTGATACTGACATCATCATGCTAATATTACAATGATCAGTGCTAAAAATATACATTGTCACTGTACTAATGACACTGGCTGGGAAAGGATTAACATCTAGGGAGATCAAGCAGTTAAATATTTGCCTAACTATGTGTAATGCACGTAAAATGTGCTGCTTTTTACTAATGATCTCTGCAAATAGCTGTGTACAGATTGCTGTGTACAGATCGCTGTGTATAGACTGCTGTGTACAGATCGCTGTGTACAGATCGCTGTGTACAGATCGCTGTGTACAGATCGCTGTGTACAGACCGCTGTGTACAGATCGCTGTGTATAGATCGCTGTGTACAGATCGTTATGTACAGACCGCTGTGTACAGATCGCTGTATATAGATTGCTGTGTACAGACCGCTGTGTACAGCCCGATGTGTACAGACCGCTGTGTACAGATCGCTGTGTACAGACCGATGTGTACAGACCGATGTGTACAGCCCGATGTGTACAGACCGCTGTGTACAGATCGCTGTGTACAGACCAATGTGTACAGACCGATGTGTACAGACCGCTGTGTACAGACTGCTGTGTACAGATCGCTGTGTACAGCCCGATGTGTACAGGCCGCTGTGTACAGATCGCTGTGTACAGACCGATGTGTACAGACCGATGTGTACAGACCTCTGTGTACAGACTGCTGTGTACAGACCGATGTGTACAGACCGCTGTGTACAGACCGCTGTGTACAGACTGCTGTGTACAGATCGCTGTGTACAGATGGCTGTGTACAGATGGCTGTGTACAGACCGCTGTGTACAGATCGTTGTGTACAGACCGCTGTGTACAGGTCGCTGTGTACAGGTCGCTGTGTACAGGTCGCTGTGTACAGACCACTGTGTACAGATCGTTGTGTATAGACTGCTGTGTACAGATTGCTGGGTACAGACCACTGTGTACAGATCGCTGTGTACAGACCGCTCTGTACAGATCGCTGTGTACAGACAGCTGTGTACAGATCGTTGTGTATAGATCGCTGTGTACAGACCGCTATGTACAGATCACAGTGTACAGATCGCAGTGTACAGATCGCTGTGTATAGACTGCTGTGTACAGATCGCTGTGTGCAGACCGCTGTGTACAGATCGCTGTGTACAGAGCCCTGTATAGAATTTCAACACAGAGCTCTTGGCTGTGAATGTACACAGCCAATCAGCATGTCCAGGCCATGAATCATTGGTCAACTGATTGTACACAGCAGGAGTTGGCCTCCGAGACTCATAGAGACTGCCGGGGACCATCTGGCCCTCGGTTTTCTCTTTGGCTAACTTTCGACGCTAGCAGATTTCTCTGCCCCAAACCCCCCCAAATGACAGCTCCAAAATATAAAGAAAAAAAGAGCCGGCAATTACATTTAAAAGCCGACAATGACAGTCAACGCTGGCAAGTGAGGGAGCCTGTCTGTACAGACTGCCCCCTCACTGTATATATTGCTATACTGCTCTCCTGCCTTTCTCCGCCACAAACCCCCAACAGTAACTAGCTGCTCCTAACAACCAATGCAAAAATTGATGAAAAACAGACTATTTGTTAGTTTACATCCGTTTTTCGTCCGATCCGACAAAAATAGGGCTTTCATCCATTCAAAAAAACGGATGTTGACGGAAGTGGATGAAAATAGCTGATCATCCGTTGTCATCCATTTTTCATCCATCAATGGATGGATGAAAAACGGACGAACGGTATGCATGAAAGGGGTCTAAGTGGTTAATGTGCTATTATTATAAGCTGCTGCTATAAGCTGGAATTGTGTTACTAATTTATTAAAGGCCAGCAGAGGGTGCCAAAGAGAAAGTGTAAATGAGTGGAATGTGGGGAACCGCATAGGAAAGGGAAAGGATTGATGGGAGCCTGCGTTTCTATAGCCAATAGAGTCAGGGGGCTGGGGCTTTAACAGACAGGCAGAGCTCTGAGGAAAGCGGAAGTTCAGAAGGGTAAACATCCATCCCTCACATTTTTGTTCCTCTTTCATTCTTTGATGAAAATTGGAGTCGATTTTTGACATAGTTTTAGTTATTTGACTTCATTTAAAAAAATTTTTTGTTTAGTTATCGTCACTGAAAACATGCAGCTGACGAAAAGATTTTCATTGAAAAAAATGAACACTGCCAATATCCTTACAGTGACACGCTACCTAATAACTACTAAATGAAAACAGACAACCTCACCTTCTTCCATGCATGACTTATTGAACTGGATCAAATATGTGAGACTGGTGGAACATCTTACTGCTAGATTACGGAATATATTGTACAAATTAAAGGCTAAATGGGACACTTACACGATCCTAAATACGTGCTGACTCTCTCCGGCCGTGTACACTGGGTGGCTCTCTTTTATCGTTGAGTATTAGCTTATATATCTCTTCTTTCCTTCACTGCCCCAAAGAGAGTAGTAATGCAGAGTGTGTAGCATGCTACGGAACACAGGGGGTCTGGCCAATTTGTGTTAACAGTCAGGGGATTAAAGGGGCATGCTTAAAGAATTAGAACCACTTAACAGGTGGGTCATATCCACTAAACGGTGGATTTTATCATAACATGTATTGTTATCAAGAATCAGCCATAGAACAGTATGGACATCAGAGTAAAAAAAAATTCTGGTTAACAAGTATGACCTGTGTTCTTAGAAAAAAACATACATATTTCTATTGAACTGGCCCAAGGGTCAATTGTGACATCAAACTCAATAAAACAAAAAGCAGCACAATTATTAAAACAGAAGACTCTGTCACATTGACAAATGTTTAGAATGAAAGTTGCTTTGATTATATAGCTCTGCTCTGGGCATCCATTGACTAAAGATAGAATCGTAACTGATCACAGATGATCCGGATGATAATATTTTGGAATGCATTTCTAACAGTTGTCAATAATCATTCAATAAAACACAGAGACATAATAATTATTTTAAGAATTATCAGCAAATCTAGTTGTGATTGATTTAGTACTGTTATGCCATGTACACACGGCCGTTTTTAATGACGAGAAAAATTACATTTTCTAAAATGGTCATTAAAAATGATCGTGAGTGGGCTCCAGAGCATTTTTCACGACGTGAAAAATGGGCATGAAAAAATTGGAACATCCTCTAATTTTTCACGTCGTTTTTTACATTGTCGTTTTTCTCGTCATGAAAAACGGCCGTGTGTGGGCTTTAACGACGTGAAAAAAAATGCGCATGCTCAGAATCAAATATAAGAAGGGAGCACTCGTTCTGGTAAAACTAGCGTTCGTAATGGAGATAGCACATTTGTCACGCTGTAACGGAGTGATAAGCACAAGGCTGAAAAGCGCGAATCGTCGCTCAATAAACTTTACTAACATGAAGGGTGGCGCAATCCGAATGGAACTTCCCCTTTATAGTGCCGTCGTACATGTTGTACGTCACCGCGCTTTACTCAAACATTTTTTTCCACGATAGTGTGTAGGCAAGGCAGGCTTGAGAAGAATCACATCGAGAAAAATGCCTTTTTTTCAATGACATGAAAAACGGTCATGTGTACACGGCATAGGATATGTAATGACCTGGATGACCTTTATAGACACTGCCATTGGTACGTGCGTTGGTAGTTTTTAAAGTGTATGCCATGCCAAAACTTTTTTTTCTTAGTTATGGATATAGTGGGTAAGATTAGAACCTCTGGCAGTTTCCTTTTTAAATAGGCCTGTGTCCCATTAAAGATGTTCCCTTACTTGCTGTCTCGTAAAACCATCATCACCTGGACAGAATAGGAAGGATAATCTCTCTAACAGAGCCTTGGATAGCTGTAAGAACCAAGAAGTTGTCAAAGGAAAAGATCCTTCATGCACATGGGTCTGCTCCATGATGTGCGCTTATGGATCTTTCCTTTGACATTGTTGCAGCTTGGAGCTATGACGAGCTCCCTGTCCCTGCCTGCACTCACAGCGATCTAGTTTAAGGTGACCAGATTTTTAAAGAGGTTTAAACCCTTTTTTGGTACTTCTACCTATAGGTAAGCCTAGAATAAGGCTTACCTATAGGTAGTGTAAATATCTCCTAAACGTGCACCGTTTAGGAGATATTTCACTTGTAGTCCGCCGAAAATGTTCACGGCACATGCGTCGGGAAGAAACAAAACTCTGTGCCGTTTCTTCCCTAGCGTGTGCCGTTATCGTGCGCATGCGTGGGAGTGACGGAAGAAAGAGGGGCGAGAGGGGGCAAGAAGATGGACGCAGCCTACACAGGGGACAGCGCTTTATTCTTTTGCAGGTAAGTGTCACATAATGGGCTAGTATGTGATGCATACTAGCCCATTATGCTTTTAATTTGCAGGCTTTGCAGGGAGCAAAAGAGGAAGTAAAACCCATCAGGGTTTACTTCCTCTTTAAAATGAAATCCGGGGACATATTTTATTTTTTTACTTGTAATGGCGGCAATCAGCGACTCTCTGCCCGTCGCTGCTGCCGCCCGCCTCACAGGCTGTCAAATCTTACTCTCCGAGCCCCAGCTACTACTGGGTGGGGAGCAGGGGAGGGCTGGGCCAGGGGGCAGGGTGGCAATTGCCTCCCAGGCTGCCCTAACTTATGTTCAAAATGGCCGGCAGCGGCTGCCCGCTACCATTTTCTTTTTTATTCTGGTCTAGGAAGTCGGGCCGGGGGCATGGCCATGGCGGCCGACCACTAGCTGTTGCATTCCGGGAGTTGTAGTCCGCACTCAAGCTTCTGGTGGGTGGAAAACACAGCAGCGCAGAGGAAACTACAACTCCCTGGGACTGGATTCTTGGAAGCAGGCAGAGGCAGGGTGTGCCACAGAGTTGGGAGGCAGGGCTGCAGGGCTGGGCGCTGGCTGCAACTTGACCCCAGGATCAGGAGCGTTACCCCCCAGGAGACCGTGGCATGCAAGGACCTGCTAAGCTGAGATCGCTGAGGTGAGAGACCCTGACACCCCTAGCTGACCCCCCATACACCCTATGTAACCTGCCCCAGTGATCAGGATGCATTGATGGGCACTGGAGTTGGCTGCACTGATGGGCACTTGTGAGGCTGCATTGAAAAATCAGGTGGGCCATGGATGGTGAGCTGATTCGGGGCTCAATGGGCCACTTGACTGGACTTGCCACCCAGGCCTAAGGCCGCCAGCCCTCCCCTGGTGGGGAGCGGAGGAAGATCACTCCGCCAGGGAAGGCAAGTAGATAAGCAGGCAGGCGACTGGCCGGGACTTCAGCCAAGGCAGAAGAACATGTGACAGGTGCTGAATGGGCATGCACCGGAAACTGAAGAAATATCCCCTCTGCTCCGACCAGCACATGATCATCAGAAGGGGGCACAGATAATGGAAAAAAAAATACACCCCCCCCCCCTAAGCTAGTAAGAGCGGCGGTGTGCAATTCAGATTTTTTTTTTTATTCTGCACTGACTGTCTTTGAAATTGCCCCAGCCCCTGTTCAAATCCAATCCAGGGACAAAACCGGGGACAGACTTGGTTCGGGGACAGTGTCCCCGGAAACCAGGGATGTCTGGTCACCCTAGTCTAGTTGGACTTTGCCTCTCTACCTGAGCGGCACCTAAATTTGGTCTTTTTGAACCAAGAAGAAGTTCTCACCATTCCCCACTAAAACTAAGAAAAAAAATTGTCTTGCCTGACACTTTGGTGTTGCTATCTAAACTAAAGCCTCGTACACACGGTCGGACTTCCATCTGACTTTTCCGTGGTTTTTTGTCCGAACGGAGTTGGGCGTGAACGCCCATAGCATACACACGCTCAGACTTTTTAGCCAACAAACATGAACGTAGTGACGTTTCAACGTTCGGACGAGCCTTCAAAAGAGGAAACTTCAATTTCCCTGCGTCACGCTTTGGTCTCGTTCTGCTAAGCGCGAGGTAGTGACGGTTTTGCGTAGGCAGATTTGTTCTGGTCCATTACAGTCGTTTCTTTAACGTCCGTACTTTGTTGAAGATGCTGCACAATAGAGAGAGAGAGCATGCTATATATAGCCTGGGAGTTGTGGCCATCTCTCATGCCCAGTCCAGGTCAAGGGGTAGGAGGAGGACTGTTTGGACCAAAAATTGGTTGCTTCAACGCGACCAATTTTGCCACATGAGCTTGCTGAGGGAGCTAAGGGAGAATAATCCCCAGGATTATTGCAATTATCTCAGGATGTCTGACTCATGCTTCCAGCACCTTTTGTCCTTGCTGTCCCCCTACATTAGGAAGCAGGACACCTGCATGGGGAGTGCTATTCCTGCTGAGCAAAGGCTCATAGCCACTCTGCGATATTTGGTGACAGGGAGAAGTCTCCAAGATATCAAATTTACTACCGGGATTTCTCCCCAGGCTCTTGGCCATATAATACCAGAGACATGCTGCGCAATCATTCAAGTCCTGCAGAAGGACTATATTCGGGTATGTATTTTTATCTCATCTCCAATTATATATACTTTGTTTTTTTTATTCTTTGAATCTGTATGATTTATTCCATGCTTTCCAGTAATGTTTGTTGCTCGGAATGTCCTTTATGTAGATGTTAGTTTATTTTCCATGTCCTACATGCATATTTGTCCTCACTTACCTCCCCAGCATGCTTTTTTTGGCCCATCCACATTTTGATCATGTTAATTTTTTTATATTTTTGGTAGGGGATTACCCTAAAACACACCCTAAAACTGTGTCACATTATTATTGTTGGTCTCTTTTCTTTATTTTTTTTGGGTCTACACCCAATAATTTAGACCCCTCCCTCCACTCCCCAAAATGCATAATCAACTGATCCAACTCCTCTTTTTCATAATTTTTAAGAATCCATTCTTACTATTATTTTTTTTTATTACATTTTTTCGTCATGAATTTTCTAAAGCATGTAGTCACTAGCATGTAGTTTTCTATTATTTTATACTCATCACTTATTTTAATGATATTTAATGCATTATAAATAATTATTTCTAAACTTAGATATGATGGCACTTATTATTTTACCATTGTGCTGCCAATATTTTAGAAACAGAGTGGCTTGTAAAATGTACCTTCATTTGTTCCTCATTTAGCTTTAATGGAAGTGGAGAGGGTTCTTACCTGTCCCCAAACTCGACCCATTACCCCCCCCCCCCCCAAAATACTCAAATCGTCCACCAGAGGGAGTGAGGAAGCATATAATCCGAAATTTGATGCTTTTTTAATTACATACTGCTTTAAATGTTATATTTTAATGTTGGCACCAGAATGTATGTGTCATAACTAATTTGCATTTTCATTGCTCAAGTCTGATTTTTATTTTTTATTTTTTTATTCTCAGTTTCCTTCAAATCCCCAGCAGTGGCAGGATGTGGCGGCCCAGTTCCAAACATACTGGAATTTCCTCAACTGTGGGGGTGCCATTGATGGGAAACATGTTCGCATCATCCCCCCACCCAACTCTGGATCTTTTTTTTATAATTATAAGGGCTTTTGCAGTATTGTTTCGTTAGCCCTTGTTTTGGCCAATTATGAGTTTTTATATTTGGATGTGGGGATCAATGGGCGTCATTCCGATGGCGGGGTGATGCTCCATACCGACTTTAACCACTTCAATACAGGGCTTTTTGTACCTATTCAATACCGGGCCTATTTTGGCACTTCTCTCCTACATGTACAAATCATCATTCTTTTGCTAGAAAATTACTCAGAACCCCCAAACATTATATATGTTTTTTTAGCAGACACCCTAGGGAATAAAATGACGGTCATTGCAACATTTTTTCTTGCACAATATTTGCGCAATAATTTTTCAAACGCCTTTTTTAAAAAAAAAAAATGGTTTCATAAATTAAAAAATAACAAAACAGTAAAGTTAGCCCAATTTTTTGGGAACATATGAAAGATAATATTACGCCGAGTAAATAGATACCTAACATGTCACGCTTTAAATTTGTGCACACTCATGGAATGGCGCCAAACTTCGGTACTTAAAAATCTCCATAGGCGACGCTTAAATTTTTTTTACAGGTTACCAGGTTATAATTACAGAGGAGGTCTAGTGCTAGAATTGTTGCACGCGCTCTAACGCACGCGGTGATACCTCACATGCGTGGTTTGAATGGCGTTTACATATGTGGGCGACTTACGTGTGCATTCGCTTCTGATCGCGAGCTACCGGGGACAGGGGCGTTTTAATTTTTTTTATTTATTATTTATTTATTTATTTTACTTATTTATTTATTTTTTTACAATGATTTTACTTTTTTTTTTTTTTGATCACTTTTATTCCTATTACAAGGAATGTAAACATCCCTTGTAATAGGAATGTGTGTAACAGGTTCTCTTTATTGAGAGATGCGGGGTCAATAAGACTCCACATCTCTCCTCCAGGCTGGAAAGCATGAGATCAGTGAAAAAATTTTCACTGATTTCATACTTACAGCCGCAACGGCGGCTTTGTTTACATTTTTGAGACCCGGGCGTGACGTCATCACATCGCGCCCGGGCCTCCGACGATCATAGAGATGACTGGTGACCATCTGGTCACCAGTCATCTCTATGCTCATCACGTGACTCCACCAACGATGCCGGAAGATTCGCTCCGGGTCCCCGATCGCACGGGGGAGCCCGGAGAAGCACCGGATGGCGGCGGGAGGGGGGGTGTCCCCTCCCGCCGCCTATAAGAACGATCAAGCAGCGGAACCGCCGCTATGATCATTCTTATGGTGCACAGAATCGCTGGCACTTCAAAAGGATATCTGAATGATGCCTCTAGCTGCAGGCATCATTCAGATATCCCCCTACAAAGCCGAGGACGTCATATGACGTCCACCCAGGATGGGAGATCCCATCTGTGGACGTCATTTGTCTATGGCTGGGTAGGGAAGTGGTTAATGATCGCCTCCAGAATGGCACATTGAATTTACCCCCTGCCCAGGACAATATTGAGGGGCTTAATTTCGTCTTTCTTGCCGACGATGCGTTTGCTCTGGGGCCTCATTTAATGAAGCCCTTTCCGATGAGGAACTTAACCCCAGAGCAGCGCATCTATAATTACCGGCTATCACGTGCCAGGAGGGTGGTCGAGAATGCATTTGGGATTCTCGCAAACCGTTTTCGCCTTTTTTTGACGGCCATCAATATAAACTAAACCACGTTGTTTTGTGTTGCTGCATTCTTCATAACTTTTTGCGTAGGAATGGCACAAACTATATAGGTACAGTGGCTCAAGATGAAACCTCAGGTGTTATGGCAGCAGAAGAGCCAAACTGGCCGTATTGTGAGGGACCAATATAAGTCTTATTTTGTGGGTAGTGGGGCAGTGCCCTGGCAACCAAATGTTGGTGAAAATGTTTAAGAATACCCTTTTTTTTCTTTAATAAACCCAAATATGATAGAAATACTGTTGTATGTGTTTATTATTTTTTAAAATATTCTTCTAATGTAAATGTTAATGATTTTAGTTTAGTTGACAAACCATTGTAGCGGGGTCTCCTTTAAGGCCCCTGGACTACGTTACCCAGAACCCCGTTTAGCATCCAGGGTGCATTGGGCCGCCGCAGAGACTCATGGATGGGGCTATATAAGAAGAGGGCGAGGCTAGGCTCGGCCTCTTTGGACACTGCGCTGCAAGCAATAGGGCTCCCTGTGCGGATCTGCTGCTGTGTAAGGCCTGAAGCCTGGGCCTTGCATACCGACCAAAGAGCCTTCCACCCCACTGCGGAGCCTGGGTGGCATCTGTTCCTACTCGAGTTTGCTGACGTCAGCTGGACCGGAGACCCGGCCGTTGGAGACACTGTGTGTGGATACACAGTGGTGGAAGCCCGGACTGGGATCGCGTCTGGAGTGGTGAGCGAGCACTTGCTCACTTCATTATCCTTTTACTTTGTTGGGCCTAGTGACTGCCTTGGCCCACCCTGTTATTTACTACCCCTTGGATTACAAATATGGTTTCCTGAAAGTGCACCACCATTCAAGTTGCATGCGAAGAATTGTTCTCATAAGGGACTGAGTTTTAATCTGGGTCAGACCTGACCAGGGTGGGGGTTAAAACTTTGTTGCTGCGCCATATTGCGCATAGGGAAAGAAGATAGTTGCACGTGGCGGGTGATCACTCTGCACTATCGTTGATGAATATGTTTATTGCTGCAGGGCTCTGCATGTATACTATGTGATGTGTTTAACTTTAAATCCTTATACCTAAGTAAATCCAGTTATATTTTATCACTTTGGTATTAGTGTCATCTTTGCAGATAGTAGTTATCTATCAATACTGCCAGATTGTGTATAATCAGGTATAGACCATTACGAGGTAACAATCCCTAGACTAACTGTGCCAGTGTGGGTTGAGTAGATTGCTGGGGGTTGGCGGTGCTGTTTACAGGTCCCGAAACAAAACTCAGCGGCTCTCCTAACTGGGGGTAGCGCTACACATGGGGGCTCTCGAGTCCGGGATCCTGATACAGCAAGCAACGCGCCAAAAGTACTGGCATGGACCCATTAGAAGTGGAACGGTGGTGCGCGGTGGCTGGCACCAATTCAGCTGCGGCAGTAGTTATTGAACTCCCGGGGATCTGGCAAGAAGCGGCGGTAAAGCAGCTAGTAATGTCGCTGTCCCCACACCAGAGAGCGTGGGTCATGGATGTCAGGTCGAATTCTTCACTGACCCACGCACTAATAGAATGGAAGAATGAAATCCCAGAGCATTTCAAGAGTCCAAGCATAAAAGCAATGGATGATCAGACCTATAGTTTGATACATGCGCTGCCAGTCAGGGGAGGATGGTTTCAGACACCAATTCCATCACCTCCACAGATATCTCCAGCGCAGTCCCCAAAAGCAGGAAAGCATAAGAAAGAGAGTCCCGGGTCACCACCGGCCACCCTCAGCGCAGAATTATGCGCGGTCCTGGGGGAGATTGTAGCCCAGTGTAAGAAGGACCCTACAGACTACCCGATGTCGGGATACAGAAAACTTTTCTGGAAGGAAGCCTGTACCTTCGGGGGAAGAGGGATTTGAGGAGTGGTTAGACGGTGCCACTCAGGCTTTAGAAGAATGGGAAGTCCCAGAACACCGAAAGAAACAGAGAATCACAGAGAGTCTGAAGGGGCCTGCCTTGGAGGCCATACGCATCCTCAAGCTGAGCAAGAAAGACTGTGATGCACAGGATTATCTGGACATTTTGCAGAATGTGTTCGGTGGAACAGAGAAAGTCACTGAGCTCATGTACCAGCTGGAACACTGCTACCAAAAGACAGGAGAGAAACTGTCAGAGTTCATGAGGCGTCTGGATAAGATCCTGCATAAAATTATTCTGAAGAAGGGAATCGATCCAAGGAAGGTGGATGAGGCCCGTGTTCAGCAGGTGTTGCGGGGAGCTCAGCCCCTGGACCCCATCGCATTGGCGTTATGCACTCGGCAGGACGGGAAAAGCCTGGAGTACCCCGACTTAATCCGAGTGGTTAGAGAGGAAGAGGCTATGTTGGAAGACAAAAGAAGGAACCAAACAGTTGAGCCAACCCATCCTCCGGCGGTGATGGTCAGGACGGCCATGACCCTAGAGAGAGACTCAGAGGTGGATACCTTGAAGTCGCAGATGTCCCAAGTGTTGGGGATGCTGACCTCCCTGATGGCCAAGGATCAAGGGGTACCAGAGAGGGAAAGTCAGAGGAAGGAGCTTTTTCCAGACACCTCAGCGCCCGCATTCCTGCAAGATTGGGGGGATGCGATTTGTTTCAACTGTGGAGGGGCTGGTCATATCGCCAAAGTGTGTTCCAGTCCCAAGAAGAAAAAAATTTATAACCGCAAGCCGGCGGAAAACTTCAGAGGGCCCCGGTGAAGGAGTCAACCGGGTGCCCATCATCTCCAGTGAGCTCCAAACGGAATTAGAAGGGTAGAAAGAGAGGGGACAACACCCCTCAGGAGAATCACAGTGTTCCTCAGCGGGAATACACACCAAAGAAGGAGAATAGTGTCCCTCAGCGGGTAGCTACACCCATTAAGAGGAGGGAGATCAATGCATACCAAGCCCAAGAGAGACTAAAGTCCAAGGAGAAATGGAAGAAAGAGAGCCCAAAAGGGAAATGCAAGGATCAAAAGAAAGTAACCCCCTCGAAGCAATATCCAGAGAAGCTGGTAGGCCCCTCACCCATAGTACCTGTCCAGGTGGAGGGAGTCTACACAAGAGCCATGTTGGATACTGGGGCACAAGTGACCTTGTTATACAGAGACTTTTATGACAAGCATCTAAGCCACCTACCCATCCAGAAGATTGAAGAGTTGAAGATATGGGGGATTGGGACCAGGAGCTTCCCTTATGATGGCTATCTGTCCATAAAACTGACCTTTGATCCATCTGTAGCCGGGAAGGCTGAAGTGTTCAACACCCTGGCTGTGGTATGCCCCCGACCGCCTGAAGCTAGCAAGAGCTCCATAATAATAGGGACCAACACGGACCTGGTTCAGAGACTCTTGGCCCCTCTAGTATGAAAGAAGGACCCCACGGTCACCAAGATCCACCCAATGCTGAAGACAGCCTACCAGCGACTGGTCTTAGAGCAGAAGGCCCCGGAAGAGAGGGTAGGAAAGGTCTGGAGGCTGGGAAGAAGAGGAATAGTGCTGCAACCCCGCAAAGTTACCTGTCTCAGAGCCACTGTGAAGCTCACTTGGGAGCAGCCTGGGCCCTTTGTCATGTTGGAACCTGACCCAAGGGAAGAACACTCGGGCTTAGAAGTAGTCCCAGAAGTGGTCCCGTTGAAGGCCTTGAAGAAGGCACACTGTAAAGTACCTGTGAGTGTCAGGAATACTACGGATGGTCCGATGGAAATCCCAGCCAGGATGTTACTGGGCCAGGAGAGCCCTGCTACCCCGGTTGTCTTGTCAGATGTGGAGAAGACAGATGGAGAAAGGACTATTTGGGAGAAGCTCTGCATGGAGAACCCGAACCTGCCGAGGGCTTGGAAAGAGAGAGCCAAGGCCCAGTTGACCAAGTGGAGAAGGATCTTTTCCCAAGATGAGTTCGATGTGGGGTGTGCAAAGAGTGCCACCCACCGACTCCGTCTCCAGGAAGACAAGCCCTTCAGGGAGAGGGTCCGGCGAGTCCCATTGGCGGACCTCAAAGATTTGAGGGAACAGCTCGCCGAGCTCAAGCGAACCAGTGTTATCCGGGAGTCCAGAAGCCCCTATGCCTCTCCAATAGTGGTGGTCAGGAAGAAGAATGGGTCATTAAGGCTATGTATAGACTACAGGACAATCAACCGGAGAACCATACCTGACCAGTATACCACCCCGAGAATAGAGGATGCCTTACAGAGCTTGTCCGGAGCAAGGTGGTTCAGTGTAATGGATCTCAAGAGCGGGTACTATCAGATACCCATGCATCCAGAAGACAAGGAGAAGACAGCTTTCATAACTCCTGTGGGGTTCTTTGAGTTTGACAGGATGCCCCAAGGTCTGTCTGGAGCTCCAGCCACCTTTCAACGCCTTATGGAAAAGACTGTAGGAGACATGAACCTCATCGAAGTTCTTGTTTACTTGGATGACATCATTGTCTTTGGGAGAACCCTGGAAGAGCATGAGGAGAGACTGGAGAAGGTTCTGAGAAGGCTCAGTGAGGAGGGACTCAAGCTTTTACCCGAAAAATGCCAGTTCTATCAGTCATCCGTCAACTACCTGGGACACATAGTGTCCGAAGAAGGGGTAGCTACAGACCCTGAAAAGTTGGAGGCAGTCACCTCCTGGCTTAGGCCCACCACTGTGACAGAACTCAGATCCTTTTTGGGATTCTGTTCCTACTACAGGAGGTTCGTGGAAGGATTTGCCCGGATTGCAAAACCACTAAATGAGCTGCTCAAGACGGAAGGAGAAGAGGATGACTCGGGCCCCAGGAAGCCGGGGGAGTCAGTCAAGGACCAGTGGAACGAGAAGTGTGAAGAGGCCTTCCAGATGTTGAAGAAAAGCCTAACTACTGCCCCTGTCCTGGCTTACGCAGACCCAAAGAAACCCTATGAACTCCATGTGGATGCCAGTCATGATGGCTTGGGAGGAGTGCTCTATCAGGAGCATGAAGGGCAACTGCGACCCGTTGCATATGTGAGCAGGAGTCTAACCCCATCGGAAAAGAACTACCCCACCCACAAGTTGGAGTTCCTGGCCCTCAAATGGGCTGTAGTCGACAAGCTCAAAGACTACTTGTATGGGGCCGAATTCACCGTGAAGACTGATAACAACCCCCTCACTTATCTCTCCACTACAGCAAAGCTGGATGCCACAGGACACAGATGACTGGCAGCCCTGTCTGCGTTCAACTTTAGCCTGAAATATAGACCTGGGGCTGGAAATCGAGATGCGGACGCCTTGTCAAGAAGATCCCATGCTCCCACCAGCAGTACAGAAGACTGGACCCAAGTGGCACCCGATGGGGTGCGGGCCCTCTGTCAGGGGGCTGAACTCCAGGCCAGTGGCGGTTCAAGAGCAGAAGAGATAGGAGTCACTGTAGTAGGGGTCCCCAAACAATACTGTGGGGTAACCCAGCTGGAGAAGCTGACTTGCCAAAACTGTCAAAGAAGGAGTTGAGGTGCGACCAATTGGAAGACCCCATGGGGAGATTTGTCCTGGAAGCCCTGGAGAGTCAGGATCCAGACAAACTCTTACGCCACCCTTCAAAGGAAGCTTGTCTGCTGAGGAAGGAATGGGACAGGCTGCAGGTACATCAGGGAGTGGTCTACCGAAGGGGCCCCTCTGATGACCTAGAAGACAAATGGCAACTGTTTTTGCCTGAGAAACATTGAGGGACCGTCCTGGTCACCCTGCACGACAATCATGGCCACTTGGGAGCGGAAAGGACCTTCCAGCTCGTTAGGAACCGGTTCTATTGGCCCTGCATGAGGGCCGAAGTCGAGGAATACTGCCACTCCTGTGCACGCTGCATCCAGAGGAAGACTTTGCCCCACCAAGCTGCCCCAATGGGCCATCTACAAAGTCAAAGCCCACTGGATTTGGTATGCATTGATTTTCTCTGCCTCGAACCCGACTTGAGTGGACTAGGAAATGTTCTGGTGATAACCGACCATTTCACGCGGTATGCCCAGGCTTTTCCAACCAAAGACCAGAAGGCTTCCACTGTAGCTAAAGTACTCATGGAGAAATACTTTGTACACTACGGGCTACCACAATGGCTCCACTCGGATCAAGGGAGGGACTTTGAAAGTCGGCTGATTCGGAAGCTCCTGGATTCTTTAGAGATCAAGAAGACCCCAACCACCCCCTATCATCCACAAGGTGATGCTCAGCCGGAGAGGTTCAACCGAGCCCTGCTCAACATGCTGGGGACTTTGAGTAGTGAAAAGAAGCAGCATCGGAGCAAGCATATAGCAGAAATTGTACATGCATACAACAGTACCACAAGTGACGCTACAGGGTACTCGCCCTATCGACTTATGTTCGGAAGAGAAGCAAGACTACCGGTAGATCTGGCCTTTGGTACCTCCATAGACCATTGCTCGGCCACTTCACACAAGGGATATGTAGATAGGCTCAGACACAGTTTAAAATTGGCCTATGAGCAGGCACAAGCAGCCTCGGATCAAAGGGGAGCCCGCAACAAGAGAAACTTTGATCTAAAGGTCCGGATTCAGGATCTACAACCTGGGGACAGAGTGCTGCTGTGCAACTTGGGGGTCCCTGGAAAGCACAAGCTTACAGACAGATGGAGACCTGAACCCTATGTTATTTGCAAGAAACTGTCGGGCCTACCTGTTTACAGACTAAAGCCAGAAGGAAAAGTGGGGCCCTTAAAGACTTGGCATCGGAACCATTTACTCCCACTTGCCGAAGCAGTTTGGATACCCCCAGCGAGGGATCCCCCTGAGCCAACTTCCATCCTGGATACTCCCAAGCCAAGCACTCGGTCCCAGACTCCTCAGATTGAAGAATCAGATGTCTCTGAATTGAGTGAGGATGAGAGAGAAGAACTTGATTGGCTATGGCCTTCCCAGGTCCCAGAAACTTCTGCTATAGATCTTCCACCTACTGAAGACGCCATAGACGGTACACTGAATGCAGAAGCTACTGAGTTCATCCCGTCCAGTCCTTTGTCGGATTCCTGGGAAGACGCCTGCGACTTACTCCTAGAAGAGGATCCAAGAGATTATATGTATCTCCTCGCTCCTGAGTCGAGTGTCCCAGAACCAGTGAAAACTCCCAAGTCGGTTCCAGAAGAGGAACCTGTATTACCAGAACCAGAAATCCCAAGAGAACGAAGGATGAGAAGGACCATAAGGCCTCCCCGAAAATTGACTTACCCACAAATGGGGTAGAGCTCAGAAGACACTGTGGTCACTGCCAGGAGTGTGGAAGACCCTGATCCCTCCACTGTTTATTTAGTGGGGGGTAACCCCAACTCACCCGCTGGCACAGCTAGGCAGGCCACGAATGACAGTGTGGCCTGTGGGCAAGGGAGTCCACCCCCTCGTTTTTGGTGGGAACTCCCTCTGCTGACATCATACGCAGCTTTGTCAAATGTTGTGCGTAGTATGTGTTAACTTTTATCTTTGGGGACCAAAGAGTTTAAGTGGGGGGAGTGTGTAGCGGGGTCTCCTTTAAGGCCCCTGGACTACGTTACCCAGAACCCCATTTGGCACCCAGGGTGCATTGGGCCAAAGCAGAGACTCATGGATGGGGCTATAGAAGAAGAGGGCGAGGCTAGGCTCGGCCTCTTTGGACACCGCGCTGCAAGCAATAGGACTCCCTGTGCGGATCTGCTGCTGTGTAAGGACTGAAGCCTGGGCCTTGCATACCGACCAAAGAGCCTTCCACCCCACTGCGGAGCCTGGGTGGCCTCTGTTCCTGATCGAGTTTGCTGACGTCAGCTGAACCGGAGACCCGGCCGTTGGAGACACTGTGTGTGGATACACAATGGTGGAAGCCCGGACTGGGATCACGTCCGGAGTGGTGAGCGAGCACTTGCTCACTTGATTATCCTTTTACTTTGTTGGGCCTAGTGACTGCCTTGGCCCACCCTGTTATTTACTACCCCTTGGATTACAAATATGGTTTCCTGAAAGTGCACCACCGTTCAAGTTGCATGCGAAGAATTGTTCTCATAAGGGACTGAGTTTTAATCTGGGTCAGGCCTGACCAGGGTGGGGGTTAAAACTTTGTTGCTGCGCCATATTGCGCATAGGGAAAGAAGATAGTTGCACGTGGCGGGTGATCACTCTGCACTATCGTTGATGAATATGTTTATTGCTGCAGGGCTCTGCATGTATACTATGTGATGTGTTTAACTTTAAATCCTTATACCTAAGTAAATCCAGTTATATTTTATCACTTTGGTATTAGTGTCATCTTTGCAGATAGTAGTTATCTATCAATACTGCCAGATTGTGTATAATCAGGTATAGACCGTTACGAGGTAACAATCCCTAGACTAACTGTGCCAGTGTGGGTTGAGTAGATTGCCGGGGGTTGGCGGTGCTGTATACAGGGCCCGAAACAAAACTCAGCGGCTCTCTTAACTGGGGGTAGCGCTACACGATATTTTGAATGTTTTAGCTTGAAATCTTGCCTTGCCATATGTAGTGTATTATGTTGTGCTGTGGCTCTGCTACACACATTTTCAAGTACACTGTCAATGTAACTACACCAACTTAACAAATATGCATTTCTTCTTAATCATATAAATAAGAAGCCACACTTCGGAAATCTTAAAAATATTTACTTTTAACACAAATAAATATTTAGTTTCCTATTTTACAAAAAAACAACCTTTTTTTTTTGTATTTTTTTGTTTTTGCTTTCTTCTCAACTTTGAGGTGTCTAAACATCAAAAAGCATCTTTGAAAGCACAGCAATACACATCACAAAATCACTACCTAACAAAATTTCCACAAATATGTAAAAAGGCCATACGAGACATTTTGCATTGTATTCTCAACGTGAGAATATATCGCCTTCCTCAGGTGGAAAGAGCTCCCTTTATGCGACAAATGTTAATAAGGGGTAAGTAGAAAATGGCAACCTTCCTAAAATGTAATTCCCTACACATTATCCACTTGTCCACCGCCCACCGTCAATTGACGGCGGACGGAGGACACTCTCGTTCTGACAGGACGTCATATGATGTCCTGCCTTTAAAACGAGCTAGGGGGCGCGCGCGCGCGCCCGCCGCGTTAGTAGGGACCCGATGTGCGTGCCCAGCGGCCGCGATTGCCGCCGGGCACCCGCGATTGCCCGGGAACCGAGCAGGAAAGTGGATCTGTGTGTGTAAACACACAGATCCACGTCCTGTGAGGGAGAGGGGACCGATGGTGTGTCCCTTGTACATAGGGACAACCATCGGTCACCTTCCCCAGTCAGTCCCCTCCCCCCACAGTTAGAACACATTGAGGGAACATATTTAACCCCTAGTGGTTAACCCCTTCCCTGCCAGTCACATTTATACAGTAATCAATGCATTTTTATAGCAGGGATTGCTGTGAATGGTCCCAAAAATGTGTCAAAAGTGTCTGATGTGTCCGTCGCAATATCGCAGTCACAATAAAAATCGCAGATCGCCACGATTTCTAATAAAAAAAATTAATAAAAAAAAATGCTATAAATCTATCCCCTATTTTGTAAACGCTATAACTTTTGCGCAAACCAATCAATACGCGCTTATTGCGATTTTTTTTATACCAAAAATATGTAGAAGAATAGGTATCGGCCTAAACTGAAGAAAATTTTAATAAAGAAAAAAAATGGGTATTTATTATAGCAAAAAGTTAAAAATATTGTGTTTTTTTCCAAACTGGACGCTCTTCTTTTGTTTATAGCACAAAAAATAAAAACCGTAGAGGTGATCAAATACCACCAAAAGAAAGCTCTATTGGTGGGAAAAAAAGGACGCAAATTTCGTTTGGGAGCCACGTCGCACGACCGCGCAATTGTCATTCAAAGTGTGACAGCGCTGAAAGCTGAAAAATGGCCTGGGCAGGAAGGGGGTTTCCCACTGTGTCCACATGTGCTAGCTGACATCATGGGATCTGACTGGTTTTGTGTTGATGGCAGCTTGCACATGTGTGCACAGTGGTGTTTTTTATAAATAAAAAAACGTTGTTCAAAATACAAGTGCACTTGCCACTGCACTTGTATTGACATTTTTTTGGGGGTTAGTTTCCAAACATACACTGTCTTTCTTAACATTTTCAATCCTCATGGTGGCAAAACGTATTCTCTATTTTAATCTCAAAAATACCAAAGTATGGAAAACATTATGAAAAAGTAAACTTTGTGAACAGTGTTTGCCAACTCGCCTTCTCCAGGTGCATTTTGTGTTCTTATTGTATCTCTTTGTAACTCTAGTCACGTTTTGTTTCGGATCTTTTTTGGGGAAATACCCCAAGATGTTGTGTATACTGACTACTAGGGATGAGCTTCGTGTTCGAGTCGAACATACGTTCGACTCGAACATCGGCTGTTCGATCATTCGACGAAGATCGAACGATTTGGGCCGTTCGCGCCAAATTCGAGTGACGCGAACGGCCCACAATGCACTACGCCATCGCAGTGTCATCCAGGCGCTGTGATTGGCCAAGCATGCACTGTGACCCCGCATGCTTGGCCAATCACAGCGCCGGCAGCGAGGAGAGCAATGATTGGCCACAGGCAGGATGCCTGTGGCCAATTATTGCTGAGGGTGTTTAGTACACGCCCCACACTATAAAAGGCCGCCAGCACGGCGGCCTAGTGTAGTGTGTTCCGGAGCAGGGAAAGAGAAGCATAGGCAGGGACAGTGACATTTAATTTTTTTTGCTTAACCTGGATTCCTTTAGTTTAGGGAAAGAGAAGGATAGGTAGGGAGAGTGTCAGTGTGTTTTACTGTGCGAATCCTTGTTTCTAGGGACAGGGAAGGACAGTGAGGGAATTCTCCTTGTGCTATAGTGTGCTTTAAAAAAACATTTTTTCTAGGGACAGAAAACTATAGGTAGGGAGAGTGTCAGTGTGTTTTACTGTGCAAATCCTTGTTTCTAGGGACAGGGAAGGACAGTGAGGGAATTCTCCTTGTGCTATAGTGTGCTTTAAAAAAACATTTTTTCTAGGGACAGAAAACTATAGGTAGGGAGAGTGTCAGTGTGTTTTACTGTGCGAATCCTTGTTTCTAGGGACAGGGAAGGACAGTGAGGGAATTCTCCTTGTGCTATAGTGTGCTTTAAAAAAAAAAAATTCTAGGGACAGAAAACTATAGGTAGGGAGAGTGTCAGTGTGTTTTACTGTGCGAATCCTTGTTTCTAGGGACAGGGAAGGACAGTGAGGGAATTCTCCTTGTGCTATAGTGTGCTTTAAAAAAACATTTTTTCTAGGGACAGAAAACTATAGGTAGGAAGAGTGTCAGTTTCTTTCACTGTGATAATCCTTGTTTCTAGGGACAGGGAAGGACAGTGAGGGAATTCTCCTTGTGCTATAGTGTGCTTTAAAAAAACATTTTTTCTAGGGACAGAAAACTATAGGTAGGGAGAGTGTCAGTGTGTTTTACTGTGCGAATCCTTGTTTCTAGGGACAGGGAAGGACAGTGAGGGAATTCTCCTTGTGCTATAGTGTGCTTTAAAAAAACATTTTTTCTAGGGACAGAAAACTATAGGTAGGAAGAGTGTCAGTTTCTTTCACTGTGATAATCCTTGTTTCTAGGGACAGGGAAGGACAGTGAGGGAATTCTCCTTGTGCTATAGTGTGCTTTAAAAAAACATTTTTTCTAGGGACAGAAAACTATAGGTAGGGAGAGTGTCAGTGTGTTTTACTGTGCGAATCCTTGTTTCTAGGGACAGGGAAGGACAGTGAGGGAATTCTCCTTGTGCTATAGTGTGCTTTAAAAAAACATTTTTTCTAGGGACAGAAAACTATAGGTAGGGAGAGTGTCAGTGTGTTTTACTGTGCGAATCCTTGTTTCTAGGGACAGGGAAGGACAGTGAGGGAATTCTCCTTGTGCTATAGTGTGCTTTAAAAAAACATTTTTTCTAGGGACAGAAAACTATAGGTAGGGAGAGTGTCAGTGTGTTTTACTGTGCGAATCCTTGTTTCTAGGGACAGGGAAGGACAGTGAGGGAATTCTCCTTGTGCTATAGTGTGCTTTAAAAAAACATTTTTTCTAGGGACAGAAAACTATAGGTAGGAAGAGTGTCAGTTTCTTTCACTGTGATAATCCTTGTTTCTAGGGACAGGGAAGGACAGTGAGGGAATTCTCCTTGTGCTATAGTGTGCTTTAAAAAAACATTTTTTCTAGGGACAGAAAACTATAGGTAGGGAGAGTGTCAGTGTGTTTTACTGTGCGAATCCTTGTTTCTAGGGACAGGGAAGGACAGTGAGGGAATTCTCCTTGTGCTATAGTGTGCTTTAAAAAAACATTTTTTCTAGGGACAGAAAACTATAGGTAGGGAGAGTGTCAGTGTGTTTTACTGTGCGAATCCTTGTTTCTAGGGACAGGGAAGGACAGTGAGGGAATTCTCCTTGTGCTATAGTGTGCTTTAAAAAAACATTTTTTCTAGGGACAGAAAACTATAGGTAGGGAGAGTGTCAGTGTGTTTTACTGTGCGAATCCTTGTTTCTAGGGACAGGGAAGGACAGTGAGGGAATTCTCCTTGTGCTATAGTGTGCTTTAAAAAAACATTTTTTCTAGGGACAGAAAACTATAGGTAGGGACTAGGGAGAGTGTCAGTGTGTTTTACTGTGCGAATCCTTGTTTCTAGGGACAGGGAAGGACAGTGAGGGAATTCTCCTTGTGCTATAGTGTGCTTTAAAAAAACATTTTTTCTAGGGACAGAAAACTATAGGTAGGAAGAGTGTCAGTTTCTTTCACTGTGATAATCCTTGTTTGTAGGGACAGGGAAGGACAGTGAGGGAAATTCTCCTTGTGCTATAGTGTGCTTTAAAAAAACATTTTTTCTAGGGACAGAAAACTATAGGTAGGAAGAGTGTCAGTTTCTTTCACTGTGATAATCCTTGTTTCTAGGGACAGGGAAGGAAAGTGAGGGAAATTCTCCTTGTGCTATAGTGTGCTTTAAAAAAACATTTTTTCTAGAGACAGAAAACTATAGGTAGGAAGAGTGTCAGTTTCTTTCACTGTGATAATCCTTGTATCTAGGGACAGGGAAGGACAGTGAGGGAAATTCTCCTTGTGCTATAGTGTGCTTTAAAAAAACATTTTTTCTAGGGACAGAAAACTATAGGTAGGAAGAGTGTCAGTTTCTTTCACTGTGATAATCCTTGTTTCTAGGGACAGGGAAGGAAAGTGAGGAAAATTCTCCTTGTGCTATAGTGTGCTTTAAAAAAACATTTTTTCTAGGGACAGAAAACTATAGGTAGGGAGAGTGTCAGTGTGTTTTACTGTGCGAATCCTTGTTTCTAGGGACAGGGAAGGACAGTGAGGGAAATTCTCCTTGTGCTATAGTGTGCTTTAAAAAACATTTTTTCTAGGGACAGAAAACTATAGGTAGGAAGAGTGTCAGTTTCTTTCACTGTGATAATCCTTGTTTCTAGGGACAGGGAAGGACAGTGAGGAAAATTCTCCTTGTGCTATAGTGTGCTTTAAAAAAACATTTTTTCTAGGGACAGAAAACTATAGGTAGGAAGAGTGTCAGTTTCTTTCACTGTGATAATCCTTGTTTCTAGGGACAGGGAAGGACAGTGAGGGAATTCTCCTTGTGCTATAGTGTGCTTTAAAAAAACATTTTTTCTAGGGACAGAAAACTATAGGTAGGGAGAGTGTCAGTGTGTTTTACTGTGCGAATCCTTGTTTCTAGGGACAGGGAAGGACAGTGAGGGAATTCTCCTTGTGCTATAGTGTGCTTTAAAAAAACATTTTTTCTAGGGACAGAAAACTATAGGTAGGGAGAGTGTCAGTGTGTTTTACTGTGCGAATCCTTGTTTCTAGGGACAGGGAAGGACAGTGAGGGAATTCTCCTTGTGCTATAGTGTGCTTTAAAAAAACATTTTTTCTAGGGACAGAAAACTATAGGTAGGGAGAGTGTCAGTGTGTTTTACTGTGCGAATCCTTGTTTCTAGGGACAGGGAAGGACAGTGAGGGAATTCTCCTTGTGCTATAGTGTGCTTTAAAAAAACATTTTTTCTAGGGACAGAAAACTATAGGTAGGAAGAGTGTCAGTTTCTTTCACTGTGATAATCCTTGTTTCTAGGGACAGGGAAGGACAGTGAGGGAATTCTCCTTGTGCTATAGTGTGCTTTAAAAAAACATTTTTTCTAGGGACAGAAAACTATAGGTAGGGAGAGTGTCAGTGTGTTTTACTGTGCGAATCCTTGTTTCTAGGGACAGGGAAGGACAGTGAGGGAAATTCTCCTTGTGCTATAGTGTGCTTTAAAAAAACATTTTTTCTAGGGACAGAAAACTATAGGTAGGAAGAGTGTCAGTTTCTTTCACTGTGATAATCCTTGTTTCTAGGGACAGGGAAGGACAGTGAGGGAAATTCTCCTTGTGCTATAGTGTGCTTTAAAAAACATTTTTTCTAGGGACAGAAAACTATAGGTAGGAAGAGTGTCAGTTTCTTTCACTGTGATAATCCTTGTTTCTAGGGACAGGGAAGGACAGTGAGGGAAATTCTCCTTGTGCTATAGTGTGCTTTAAAAAAACATTTTTTCTAGGGACAGAAAACTATAGGTAGGAAGAGTGTCAGTTTCTTTCACTGTGATAATCCTTGTTTCTAGGGACAGGGAAGGAAAGTGAGGAAAATTCTCCTTGTGCTATAGTGTGCTTTAAAAAAACATTTTTTCTAGGGACAGAAAACTATAGGTAGGGAGAGTGTCAGTTTCTTTCACTGTGATAATCCTTGTTTCTAGGGACAGGGAAGGACAGTGAGGGAAATTCTCCTTGTGCTATAGTGTGCTAAAGCATTCCTCATCAACCATCTTTGAAATCCTTGTTTTTTTGGACAGTCAGGGAAATTGTCGTTGTGCTATTCTGTGCAAAAGCAATCATCCTCAACCATATTTAGAAATCCTTAAGTAAAGGGACAGAGAAGGACACCTGAAGGTAGCCCTTATTGCTTTTTTCCCATCTCCCTGCAGGCCATCTATTAGAATGTCTGGAAGGCAAACAAGGATAGGCAGACAGTCAGGAGGCAATAAAAGAGGGCAAGCAGGCTCTGTGTCTGGGGGCAACAGTGCTGGTCGTGGACGCGGTGCATTGTCATCAGCACATGGCCATGGGACACGCTTGTCCTTCTTTTCGGCAGCTGGACATGTTGAGCCGCATCATGCCGAAGACTTGGTAGAGTGGATGACCAAGCCCTCCTCCTCCTCCTCATCCTCTCTCACCCAGTCTCAGGGTACTGGAAAAGCAGCTGCCAAAGCGTCCTCTTCCCTGGTATCAATGTCAGACTCATCATCAGTCACTCCTTCCCTAGACCCACCATGTCCTCCTCCTGAGGAGTCCCCCGAACTGTTTGAGCACAGTGTTGGGTACATGCTCCAGGAGGATGCCCAGCGTTTCGAAGGGTCTGATGATGAAACCCAGCTACAGGAAGGCAGTAGCGTGAGAGCAGACAGAGGGGATGCTCAAGAAGGACATCAATCTGGCAGTCATGTTCCAGCAGCTGCAGCATACTGCCAGATTGGCTCCAGTGATGAGGAGGGAGGGGATGATGAGGTCACTGACTCCACGTGGGTGCCTAATAGGAGAGAGGAGGAGGAGGAGGATGAGGAGGAGGCACATCTCCAACGAGGCAGGATGCCCTTTGGTGGCCAGCGTAAGGGCAGTACACCGACGGAATCACACCGCAGAGCTCCGCCTGTGCAGGGCGCTGCCTCTGCCCGTCATTCAAAAAGTTCTTTGGTGTGGGCCTTTTTTGAGGCTAGTGCATCAGATCGCACAGCTGCTGTTTGCAACATATGTCTCAAGCGTATATCGCGTGGCCAAAACATCAGCCGCTTGGGTACCACATGCCTGACCAGACATATGTTGACCTGCCATGCAGCTCGTTGGCAAGCCTACCTCAAAGACCCACACCAAAGAACAAAGCGGACCTCTCCTTGCACCGCATCAGCTGGGATCTCCAACCCCACTATAACTTCAGTCCTCTCTGAAACATGCACTGAGAGGAATGAAGGTGTAGAATTAGGTGTGTCACAGCCAAGTAGTTGCGGCCACTCTGCTAGCAGTACACCGACGTCCGATTCTAGCAGGCAAATTTCCCTGCCCCAGCTGCTGGACCGTCGAAAGAAGTTCACTCCCAGCCATCCACATGCCCAGCGGTTGAATGCTAGCTTGGCTAAATTGCTAGCGCTTCAACTGCTGCCTTTTCAGTTGGTAGACTCGGCCCCCTTCCGTGAGTTTGTGCAATGTGCGGTTCCTCAGTGGCAGGTTCCCAAACGCCACTTTTTCTCACGGAAGGCTATTCCGGCTCTCTACCTGCATGTGGAAGGCAATGTCTTGGCCTCGCTGGACAGGGCGGTCAGCGGTAAGGTGCATATTACCGCTGACTCATGGTCCAGCAGGCATGGACAGGGACGTTACCTTTCTTTCACGGCCCATTGGGTCACTCTTTTGGCAGCTGGGAAGGATGCAGGACAAGGTGCAGTAGTGTTGGAGGTTGTTCCACCGCCACGCCTCCAAAATGCTACTACTGGTTGTGACACACCTCTCTCCTCCACCCCCTCCTCTTCTTCTTCCTCCATGGCCTCTTCCTGTGGTTTGTCCTCGGAACCAGCGGTGCTCCGTAGGCGTTCAAGGGGCTACGCAAGTACGCAGGCAAAAAGATGCCATGCCGTGCTTGCGCTGGTGTGTTTGGGGGACAGAAGCCACACTGGGGCAGAGGTCCTGTCTGCTCTGCAGGGCCAGGCCGAGAGGTGGTTGACGCCATGCCAGCTTAAGCCAGGAATGGTGGTTTGCGACAATGGCACCAACCTCCTCTCCGCCCTCCGACAGGGACAACTGACCCATGTGCCCTGTGTGGCTCACGTCCTTAACCTGGTGGTGCAGCGGTTCTTGGGCAGGTACCCGGGCTTACAGGATGTCCTGAGGCAGGCCAGGAAAGTCTGTGTGCATTTCCGCAGATCTTATAATGCCAGTGCTCGCCTGGCTGAGCTGCAAAAGGAGTTGAACCTGCCCAAGAACCGCCTTATATGTGACATGCCCACCAGGTGGAACTCAACGTTGGCCATGCTGCAGCGGCTGCACACGCAGCAGAGGGCCATCAATGAGTACCTGTGCGACTACGGCACCAGGACAGGGTCAGGGGAGCTTGGTTTTTTTTCTCCACGCCAGTGGGGCATGATCAGGGATGCATGCACTGTCCTGGCACCATTTGAGGAGGCCACGAGGATGGTGAGCAGTGACAGTGCATGCATCAGTGACACTGTACCTCTTGTCCACCTGTTGGAGCACACGCTGCGTGGAATAATGGACAGGGCACTTGAGGCAGAACAGAGGCAGGAAGAGGAGGACTTCCTTGCCTCTCAAGGCCCCCTTTACCCAGACAGTGTTCCTTCTGTCCCACCCATCGCACAGGAAGAGGAGGAGGAGGAGGAGGAGGAGGATTGTGTCAGCATGGAGGTGGAGGCTGGCACTCAGCATCATCAGCAGCAGTCTTTTAGGGATGATTTACAGTCCCAAGAAACCAGTGGACTTGTACGTGGCTGGGAGGAGGTGGCTGCGGATCATGTCGTCCTTAGTGACCCAGAGGACTCCGGAGCGAATGCCTCAGCAAACCTACGCTGCATGGCCTCCCTGATCCTGCAAAGTCTGCGGAAGGATCCTCGTATTCTTCGGATCAAGGAGAGGGACCATTACTGGCTGGCCACTCTCCTTGATCCACGGTACAAGGGTAAGGTTGCGGACCTTATGTTACCGTCGCAGAGGGAGCAGAGGATGAGACAACTCCGGGAGGCCTTGCAGAAAGGTCTGTGCAACGCGTTCCCAGAGACTGGGAGGTTACAAACTCCTGGTCCTGGACAACGAGTTGCTGAGGCTTCGGCCAGTCAAAGAAGGAGCGGTGGGGAAGGTGGCCGTCTGACCGATGCGTTCAGACAATTCTTTAGTCCGCAGCCCCAAAGTATGATCGGTTCCAGCAACCATCGCCAGCGTCTGATAAACATGGTGCAGGAATATCTAGGTGCAAGGTCAGACTTGGACACCTTCCCCACCGAAAATCCTCTGGCTTACTGGGTCTTGAGGATGGATCACTGGCCAGAGCTTGCACAGTATGCAATTGAGCTACTGGCCTGTCCTGCATCCAGCGTTCTTTTGGAACGCACATTCAGTGCTGCTGGAGGATTTGTCACGGATCACAGGGTGCGCCTGTCCACCGACTCGGTTGATCGACTGACTTTCATCAAGATGAACCAGTCTTGGATCACCACCAGCTACCACACACCTGATGCTGATATAACAGACTAATTGATTTTAACATGTCACATCCCTTCAAGACTGATGCTGATGCTGAGTGCCTGTGCTGTTATGTTGACTGGCTATCCTCCTCCTCCGAGTCCTCATTGATACGATTGATGATGATAGCTTGGAAGATCATTTTTGTTTATGGGTGCCGCCACCAGTGGCTAAGGCCCAATTTTTCAGCCCCTGTTTTACAGGGGCGTGTAATTACAATTTTTTTAGCAATAATTTGCCATAGGGCTCATTGCTGTGCTCCAAGTACAGTATCTGTGAGGGGTTGGAGTGTTGTGGCACCAGTGCCTAAGGCCCAATTTTTCAGCCCCTGTTTAACAGGGGCGTGTCATTACAATTTTTGAAGCAATACTTTGCAACAGGGCTCATTGCTGTGCTCCAAGTACAGTATCTGTGAGGGGTTGTAGTGTTGTGCCACCAGTGCCTAAGGCCCAATTTTTCAGCCCCTGTTCAACAGGGGCATGCAATTACAATTCTTGATCTAATAATTCACAGCAGGGCCCATTGCTGCACCCACCAAGAGTAACTCTGAGGGCTTACAGTGTTGTGGCAACGCCACCACCACCACCACCACGAAAGGCCCAATTTTTCAGCCCCTGTTCAAAAGGGGCATGTAATTACAATTCTTGATCTAATAATTCACAGCAGGGCCCATTGCTGCACCCACCAAGAGTAACTCTGAGGGCTTACAGTGTTGTGGCAACGCCACCACCACCACCACCACGAAAGGCCCAATTTTTCAGCCCCTGTTCAAAAGGGGCATGTAATTACAATTCTTGATCTAATAATTCACAGCAGGGCCCATTCCTGCACCCACCAAGAGTAACTCTGAGGGCTTACAGTGTTGTGGCAACGCCACCACCACCACCACCACGAAAGGCCCAATTTTTCAGCCCCTGTTCAAAAGGGGCATGTAATTACAATTCTTGATCTAATAATTCACAGCAGGGCCCATTCCTGCACCCACCAAGAGTAACTCTGAGGGCTTACAGTGTTGTGGCAACACCACCACCACCACCACCACCACGAAAGGCCCAATTTTTCAGCCCCTGTTCAACAGGGGCATGCAATTACAATTCTTGATCTAATAATTCACAGCAGGGCCCATTCCTGCACCCACCAAGAGTAACTCTGAGGGCTTACAGTGTTGTGGCAACACCACCACCACCACCACCACGAAAGGCCCAATTTTTCAGCCCCTGTTCAACAGGGGCATGCAATTACAATTCTTGATCTAATAATTCACAGCAGGGCCCATTGCTGCACCCACCAAGAGTAACTGTCAGGGCTTACAGTGTTGTGGCACCAGCACCACCATCAAAGGCCCAATTTTTACTACCACTGTTCAACAATTATATGTAATTAAAATTCCTGATATAATAGTTGACAGCAGGGCGTTCCAGCACCAACCAAGAGTAACTGTGAGTGCTTACAGTGTTGTGCCAACACCAAAAACTAAGGGGCCTATTTCTGCAGAGTATATACGGCAGGTCCCTACTTTCAAACATCCAACTTACAAACGACTCCTACTTGCAAACGCAAGAAGACAACAGGAAGTGAGAGGAAATCTACCACTAGGAAGGAAAATTCTCTCCTGTAAGAATAAATATGGGAGAAAGGTGTCTCCTCTGTACTGATGCTTTATCAGCAATCCTTGTTTCAAGAAAAACACCACATTTCAAAAACAGTTGTCATTGGGACGGAAAGTGAGGTGAAATGTTCTGAACAGGGGCACAGACAGCAAAACAAATGTTACAGGGGTGATAACCCTTACCTATGTTTTCCAAAAAGTTTAAAAATAGATTTTTGGGCTGGAGCTACACTTCAACAATGTACCTGTTCAAAATTACAAACAGATTCTACATAAGAACAAACCTACAGTCCCTGTCTTGTATGCACCGCCTGTATACGGCTGTTCAGAGTATATAGGGCCTTTTTTATTTTATGTGCGGGGTTCCCCTTAATATCCATACAAGACCCAAAGGGGCTGGTAATAGGCTGGGGTAGGGGGGGGGGGGGGTCATGGGGTAGCTATGCCATTTTTCTTAAAGATTTTCATCCATATTACCGGGACCAGACATTACATTAAAGCCGCAAGCAGTTTTAAATGGCTTTTTTTTCCTTTAGAAGTGTCATTTTGTGCAGGGACAGTTCTAAACACGGGAAACACGTGGCACTTCACAGGCATACTTTAGACACCCCCCAGGTATGATATTTAAAGGAATATTTGACTTTTTTTTTTCACTTTATGCATCATTAAAATGACTGCTCCCGAAAAACGACCGTTTTTAAAACTTCTTTTTGCATTGATACATGTCCCCTGGTGCACAACCCGGGTTCCCAAACCCTTTTTAGGACAATAACATGCATAATAGTTGTTATAATTAGCACTTTAGAATTCGAACGTTCGCATCCATTGTATTTAATAGGGTTCTAATGTTCGTACGAACTTTCGGTCCGTTCGCGGGTTCTGGTGCGAACCGAACCCGGGGGTGTTCGGCTCATCACTACTGACTACACTAAATTTTAAAGGAGGTGGTCAAGCACCTAGAGAAGGCGGGTTGAGAAACACTGACCTACAAACCTGAACTCAAATTTTTGGCTAATTTTTATGGGGTTGTAAAGGTCCCATTTTTCTACCCTAAATAGCTTGCTTTAGCTTAGTGCATTCCTCCTTCACTTACCTCATCCTTAAAAGTTTGGCCAAATATGTCCTTCTTTCTTCCTAGTGTAGCGGGTATGTACTTTCCCGGGTGTTATTCAAACTGGCAGAGACACCAGTGATGTGCAGTTCCTTGCGGTCCAGTGGGTGGCGCTGCCGCCTCGGGCTGGGGTTGAACCATCATTGTGTGCTGTGCCTCCTTTTTGTCCTCCCTCGGCAGCGGTATGGTGGGGCGGGGAACCCGCCATGCTTGCTGGGAGAGGGTATAAAGGGGCCGGCCATCTTTGTCACGGGGTCGAGTCCCAGGCACCTTCAGCCTGAGGGCGTGTGGTTTGTGTCGGTCCTCTAGGCGGCCTAGGCCTAGAGGACATCCGGAGATCGTGTTCCATCCCAGGCACCTTTAGCCTGGGGTGAGGTACTCGGATGGAGGTCTGGAGCTCAGTGCCCAACACGGAGTTCCGCGAGGGAAGGAGGTCCTAGGGAACCCAGGGATTGGGTACCCGAATCCAGAAGGCGTAATGGACCGGGGGGGAGCTCCTCACTTGAAGACCGGGTGCAGCAGATTGCCAGTGACAGGTGAGCCTCCCATCGGAGACCGCCTGGAAGGAAAATCCCCCCTCGCTAGGAGACCTCAGCCCACTTTCAGGAAGGAAAGTGGAGAGTTCATTGTGTCTGGGCCTACTTGCATCCACACCTCCTTGTTTGTTCTGTTCTCTAAGGGAGTCTAACTGATTATGCTGTTCACAAGAGAAGAATAAAGGAGTGTTGGACTTTAATGGTGTGGGGCTGGTGGACATTGTTCAAGGTGGCTCCAGGTGCACGGCACTGACCCGAAGGTGGAGAAGGAACTTTGCTTGCACCGCACGCACACATGTGGTGAGGGCTTGGCGTGGTGGCCCCGCTCTCTCCCCTCTAAGGTACCCCTAGGCAAGAGAGAGACGAGCTGATGCAAAGAGGGGGGTGAGGAGGCGGCTACACGTGGGGGCTCGTCCGGGGTAGTGTTTGTGTACTACGGAATTGAACGTGTCTGCCCGGAGGAGTTACGAGTAGGCAGGCCTTCATTGGCCGAAGTGCATCCCTGCTTGAAGTCGTGGACATGACCCAATGAAGGGAAAGGCCCGCGCAGAAGAGAGCGAAGAAAGGGGAAGCTCAGCCGTGTGAAGGACTACACGTGGGGGCTTCTATTTGCACTGCGCCACCAGGCACACCCCCACCGCTTAGTTCGTGGGCGTGACTCAGAAACAGAAAAGAAGAAAAGCCCGCGAACTGGAGCAAAGGGGAGGAGTCCAATACGTGTGAAGGACTACACGTAGGACGTTGGCGCAAAAACTTGGCAGTGTGCGATGGATCAGCAACAGGTCACCATGTTCGGACATACATCATGGATTCCAGTTCACCCTTCTACCACGACACTGACTGCTGCTGCTCCGGTAACAGATATGGGGATCCGGCTAAAGCCAAGGGGTCGATTCGCCCCGGAACTCATGCATGGACGTTGAGGCCCTGGGTGTGATTTGTCCCGGCTGTTCGGGACTGGTGTGCCAACTGAAGCCATTCGGGCGATGTGAGGCCTGTGGGGAGTTTCTTTTTGAAGTGGATCCATCGGTTGAGAAGCCGAGAACCATTTACCCTGGCCGTGCTACAGGCAACACCACTCAAGGAGGAGGAATCACTGCTTTGACAGCCATCCCTGCGCACACTGCAGCGACCGCGGAGGAGGTCATGAAAACTCAACAGGAGAAATCCGAGGATGCTGACTCGGTCACCACGATCTCGCAGCGTCCACCACTGAAGAGAAAGACCGGCATGGTAGCCCCGACCAGCGGTTGTGGTGGACCGTCTCGCCCGCTTACACCCGGCCGGGATGGATCCGTCTGCAAGAATTCCGGACGTCCCGATTCAAGTAAAGGCCGAGGTAAGCCAGGCAGAGAGATTTGGTGTGTGGGAAGAGGTGAAAACTCAGTCTCCACTACAGGGTACCTACCCGTGGAGGAGTGTGACACCTCTGACCTGGAGTCGCTCTCGGACATGGGAGACGACGTTGCTATAGAAGAACTGTTTGCAGAAAAGGGCTGGGACAAAGTACCTCTCGCTTCATCCCGCAGAACCAGGGATCCACCCATGTCTACAGGGGAAAGTACACCCCGGGTGGAGGCATCAGCGCCTGAAGAGGGGTCCCGTCCCCGGCCTGCCTCTACATCCCCGGTACCATCTGTACCGAAGACCGGGGAAAAGAGACTGCTGTTGCGGGCACCAATGCCCAGATCAGATGTGGTCAAGGTCCCTCGCCACCCGGACTCGATAGTTTTGCCTGGTGAAGGGGACAGAGCCACTATGCCTCCTCTGGCTAGACTACAACACCTATTTGGCCAGAAGGCTGCTGCGCAGTACGGATGGGAGCATCCATACTTGTCCAAGGAGCTGCTCTATGAGGTGGAAGTGTGCCAGGAGCGCTGGTACAATGACTTTGTGTGGACTCACCTTCAGATTCCACACGCACGCAGGTACCTGGCATGCTCTCCCAAGGCCTCTCAGCGTTTTAAGGACTGCAAGGCAGAGTGGATGTTGGGACGGCACATCCATGCAGACAAAGTGCTGATCTGGCGCAAGGAAGGAGAAGATGTAGAATATCATCTGGAGACCATGGACCAGCACTTGAAGCCACTTGTTCTGCTGCATCCCCGCTTCTACCTGTAGGAGAAAAAGACTCAGTTTATGTTATATGCTGCTGAACTTTCTGGGGCCCGTTGTCCTTGTACCCAGAGGAAGAAGGACTGTTCCTGTTTTTTTTCTTCACTTTTCAGCAAGAGATCACAGACTCTGGGGTAGATAGGGCTAAAGAGAAGAGGAAACGAAGTTACACGAGTGCAGTTACCGCGATGCTGTCACCAGGTGGCAGTGTTGCGCAACGTTAAACACTTTTCACACACTCACTCCTTGGAGAAAAGGGATTTCTTCCCGGAGAAGTTTCTTTTCTCTCACACGAATATATGTGTCAGGGTTTATGTGTGGTAATTTTCTTTCTTTTCCCTCTGCAGGAGAGCATCCCATCAAGACCACTGAGTATGGGGTGGGTCTTAGTCAGGATGGGTGGGAAAAGTATAATGTGAATATGTGATTCAAAAAGTTATGGTTAAATGTTGTTGTTTCCCTTCCCTTTTATTAGGGCTCAGACACAATTGCTTTAGTTGGTCAAGTTTTTAAAAAGTTTTATATTTTTATACAATTGTTTGTTGGTCTCTGGATTGGATCATGCCAGCCCTTGAGGGTATGATTTGTTCCAGACACTGGGGACCAGTGTCAAATTACCAGGGGGAGAGTGTAGCGGGTATGTACTTTCCCGGGTGTAATTCAAACTGGCAGAGACACCAGTGATTTGCAGTTCCTTGCGGTCCAGTGGGTGGCGCTGTCGCCTCGGGCTGGGGTTGAACCATCATTGTGTGCTGTTCCTCCTTTTTGTCCTCCCTCGACAGCGGTATGGTGGGGCGGGAAACCCGCCGTGCTTGCTGGGAGAGGGTATAAAGGGGCCGGCCATCTTTGTCACGGGGTCGAGTCCCAGGCACCTTCAGCCTGAGGGCATGTGGTTCGTGTCGGTCCTCTAGGCGGCCTAGGCCTAGAGGACGTCCGGAGATCGCGTTCCATCCCAGGCACCTTTAGCCTGGGGTGAGGTACTCGGATGGAGGTCTGGAGCTCAGTGCCCAACACTGAGTTCCGCGAGGGAAGGAGGTCCTAGGGAACCCAGGGATTGGGTACCCGAATCCAGAAGGCGTAATGGACCGGGGGGGAGCTCCTCACTTGAAGACCGGGTGCAGCAGATTGCCAGTGACAGGTGAGCCTTCCATCGGAGACCGCCTGGAAGGAAAATCCCCCCTCGCTAGGAGACCTCAGCCCACTTTCAGGAAGGAAAGTGGAGAGTTCATTGTGTCTGGGCCTACTCGCATCCACACCTCCTTGTTTATTCTGTTCTCTAAGGGAGTCTAACTGATTATGCTGTTCACAAGAGAAGAATAAAGGAGTGTTGGACTTTAATGGTGTGGGGCTCTTTTCTGGTGGACATTGTTCAAGGTGGCTCCAGGTGCACGGCACTGACCCGAAGGTGGAGAAGGAACTTTGCTTGCACCGCACGGACACATGTGTGGAGGGCTTGGCGTGGTGGCCCCGCTCTCTCCCCTCTAAGGTACCCCTAGACAAGAGAGAGACGAGCTGATGCAAAGAGGGGGGTGAGGAGGCCGCTACACTAGTAATCCTCAGTTGGTGTTCTTATGTGTGTTAATACACACAGTATTGGGAGGCTTTCTCCCTGGTGTGGAGTGTCGGCCTCGCCCCCTCCCTTGGACTACAGGAGAGTCAGGCCGACCACTAAAACACAGGTCCTTTAGAAATCGCACACGTAGAGAGCGTCCTGACTCTCCTGTAGTCCAAGGGAGGGTGCGAGCACGACACTCCACACTAGAGAGCAAGCCTCGCATTCCAGTGTTGATTCCAGACATAAGAACATTAAATGTGGATTATTAAACAAATAATTAATGACATTTCCATTTTAATTTTAAGGATGAGGTCAGTGAAGGAGGGCTGCAGTAAGGTAAAGTTTGATATTTTTCAGCCCAAAATTGTCACTTTACACCCCCTTTAAGTGAATTGACATGCGATTACACATGACAATTCACATAAAAACACACAGCATATGGCATTGTTCTTTACTACTCCGATATAACCTTAATTTCATGGAACTCTTGTTATTTCAACATATCAAGGATCATAGTCTGTGCTTAAAAGTATAGTAAAAACAATCCCCCAGAAATAAACATAAACTTAAAATTTGGCTAAAAGGTCTACATAATCCTGCATATGCCTCAGAACACCAGTGGCAGCCTCCTTTTTTTGTTCAAGTTTAGTCATTGCCTGCAGCATATCAGCACTGATCCGACCAATTGTGCATCTTGGTAGTTCGTGGCCTTTGAAAAATAGAAAACGTACAAATGGAAATCAAGGACAAGTGGCTGTGGCCCTACAAATGTGAATTATGCTAAAATAAGAATACTGCCAATTGGGGCAAATACTTCCCTCGAATGTAATTTGGTTTCACAAATCTGCTTGCTCTTCAGACACCTACACTACTAGGAATGTACACACTGTAGCTACTCTAGAATCTTGTCCCTTGTGCCTGTGTCTCCCCCAATTGGTTACCTAGGAACACTGCCAGCTCATTCCACCTCCTGTCTCCTTCTACATGCAAATGTTCAATGCACTACCTACTTTGCCACAGTCTTTGGCTGTTAATTAAAATTTACATTAAACAATCCCTAGACATGTCTATACCAGTTGTGTTGCGTCCATATATGGCGCCGTAGAAACGCCCCCACTCTGTCTTGGAACGCCACTGAAAGACAATACCCAGATTCATGTATTCCATGAATCTGTGTATTGTTGCCCCTTCAAAACAATATTCTGAGGGCTGGCCTCCTGTTGAGTACAGGACATCAGAATTTCGAGGTGTGGTTGTGTTTTGGAAGTGTCTATCCGAGCAAGTGGCTCTGAATAGGCTTTCATGTTGAACAGACCTCACACTTGAATTTTCCCAAAAATAGTCGACAAGGTGACGCACAGTTATTTTCTAACTTTAAAATCAATGACATGCATCTCAGCCAATCATGTTCATTGTATATTGTTACCGGTAACAGCAGCGTTGCTAGCAAGGTGCGGGGGGGGGGTCGGCACGCACCTGGGTGACAGCCACCAGAGGGGTGACACCCATGGGTAGTGGCACAACGCTAACACCGCCCGGCCGATGCCCTGTGCCTCGTGCCTTGCACTGCGGCTGGTGTCCCTCTGCGGAGCGCAAGGAATTTGCCGCCCCCTCCTCCTCTCATTTTACATCCACAGAGGAGGAGGAGGCGTAGCCCGCGCTCGAGGGTCACACCGCTGTGTGTATGCTCATTCTGCTTCTCTTTAAGGTAAAGGGGGGGCTGCACTAGGGGGGGGGTTTCACCAAGGGGGGGGCTGTAACTGAGGGGTGTCTGTAACTAAGGGGGGTCTGGAAATGAGGGGGTGTCTGTACTGCTAGGGGGTCTGCACTGAGGTGGTGATGTCTGGACTGAGAGAGGTGGATCTATACTGCGGGAGGGGGGTCTGTAGTTAGTGGAGGGGGGTCTGTACTGAGGGGGACTATAGTTGTTGCGGGGGGGACACCATTTTGGGACACAACGCGTGACACCAACCCTAGTGACGCCACTGACCAGTAAACTCATTGGCTGAAGCAACATCTAGGACTGAAGAAGGACGGCGAGGAGCCAAGGCTGGTAAGTGCATGGCTGGGTGTAAACTGGCTTGATGTTACCCCAAATTTGGAGCATTTTTCAAAGACAAACTGTTGCCCTTTGGCCACATTGGCTGCGTTTTATGGGCACAGTGGGCCAAAGATTAAAATGTTTGAGCCACTTTGTAAGCGGCCCACAAAAGATAAAAATTAAAGTTAAACTAATAACACTGTCTACACATTTAAAGACAATATGTTCAAAATACTTACTGGGGCAAACAACAGGCTCAATTAAATCATCTTCGAGTGGATGCACTACCCCACCCTCTGCATGACTTGTGTCTGGGGATGTGAGGTCCACTGGGTCCAGCTCTCTGATCCCACTCCTCCGAATTTGGGAGATGACCACACTCACGTTTCTCTAAAAAAGGAAGTTAAAAAACAAATAAGCCACACCAAATCCCAAATCTGGGAGTATAATCCCTGTAGCTCAATTAGGAGACCAACCTTGCACTAGTGACAATGTTTGCTCCAGCCTAGTGGACTATCATGCGCAATAAGCAAATAAAAAACTGCTAAAGTGCATTGTAAAGGGTAGATGATGTACTTTCAAATGATGCCCAAAATGCCTATATGCCAACATCTCAAAAAAAAGACATTTGACAAACACCACTCTTGTGTCCTATGGGATATGGGATCTATGCTGAACATTCGAGCAGGCGTGACTCGGTGTGACTGTGATCCCCAGGCCCTCTCCTCTACCCATGTGTAGTCTTGAAAGGCGTCAATAATGTGCCGTGATGATACGCCCAGCAGACCTTAAAAATTAAAAGGCCTTTTTAAAGTTAACTATATGAGACCATGTCCTTGTGACAACCAAGAATATCCCATGTCGGAGGAAAGCGAGATTTAACTAGAGTGTTTACCTACGATTTGGGATGATGCTGGCACTGTTGTCTCCCCTGTTGGGGCCTTGCCAAGGGAAGCCTCCCTTCCTTCCCTCTGGTGGCTTGTCTGCTGGCTTGCTCTGTGCCTTTTTCCTGTGAATATCATTACATACTGTATGTTAATTTTGGCATAAAAAATGTGGAGTCAGAAAGAATACGCTTATTCAAACATATATGCATTAACTGAAATTAACTTCTTATTTTCCCCCACACATTAAAAAAAAAAAAAAAAATCTAACATAAAGAGAATTACTACAGTCATGAATTTGGCTTACTTCTTTTGATAATGATGCGGTGAATGGAGTCCAACTGTTCTTTCTCTCTGTGTTTTAAATCAGACCATCTTTTTCTAATTTGATCTTTCGTTCGTTGTATGCCATATTCACGATCCAATACCGTGAGGACCTTCTCCAAAATATAGTCTTTATGGCTGTTGGGCCTGTCATAGTTCTCCAGCTTACAATCGTAGTCATATTTGTCCAAGATCCGAACCATCTCCACCATCTCACCCTTGCTCATGGGGGTGGCCTTGTGTTTTCTATATTCACCACCACGTAACGGACGCTTGAAAACGAAACCAAGACGAAGGCATAGTCGAAAGAAAGGTACGTGACAACATTGGGACAGTATGTGCAATGGACACATATGATAACATTGAATGAGTGCTGGGGCATTTTGAAAAAGTGTAATAATGCATATTATGAACGCGCGTTGAGCAGCGTCTCATGTGCATGGGGCATAATGACAATATTATAATTACATAAAGGCAGGGCTGCAATCAGGGGGGGACAGGCAGTCCACCTGTAAGGGTCCTGGAGGTCCCCAGGGCCCAGGATGGAAAAACAACCTTTAATTTTACTTGGTCGTCAGCATCCAAAGCCACACCAAAATCAAATATTTGATGCGTCAGCAGCCCCCGCTTTGAAAGAACGGGCGGAAGCCCCCCGCCCCGCTTCACATAGGCTCCAGGGGGCACATGCCTGAAGCTGGGTAAGGGGAGCCCAAATTAATTATGGCGGGCCTGCATAAAGGCCTATATTCTAATCAGGTTATGAGCTAGAAGCTAAACATTATTGGTTTGTCTTGTGTTCTTTCTTGCAGCTATCTGATCTAATTTGAGGAACAATGAAGGGGACAGTTCTGAATAGCCCAGAATTCATGGCTGACTTCATTGAAAACTACCGGAATCACACCTGTCTGTGGCAGGTTAAACATAAAGACTATTCCAATAAACACAAAAGGCAGGCAGCAATCGATCAATTGGTGGAATTGGCGAAGACTGTGTACCCCAGGGCAGACGAGACAACAGTGAAGACAAAAATTGGAGGCCTCAGGAGTATGTTCAACAGGGAGATCAAGAAGATCGAGGAATCAAAGAGATCGGGAGCAGCAGCAGAAGACGTTTATGTCCCCAAGCTGTGGTGCTTGCCCCAGGTATAGCATTGTCACAAAAATTATTAAAAAAAGAAAGTGAGGTAAATGTGTTGTTATGATGCCTCCCAAATTAAGGTCGAAATTAAGTGACAAGAAATGAGAAAATAGACAGAAGTTGAAAGTAAAAATTTTGACAAGAGGCAGAAATGCTGGAGTCACAATGATAGCCTTTGCTTTTTGAAGACATTCAAGTTTTGTAAAAAAAGGATGCGAAAATGGGTTGAGAAAATGTGGACTACTAATAACTAATTTAATAATTATGTTTCTTTTTCAGACACAGGAACCTTTGACACAAGAGGAGGCCGGGCCCAGCAGCCAAAGCACTGAGTCCTACCAAAAGGGGCAGGAAGAGGCACCACCTTGATGAGGCCACAGCCGAGTTCCTTCATAGGGCTACTGCTGTCATCACCACGGCACCCGATAGTGCAGAAGGGTTTGGATGTTTTAAAGCCAACAAGCTGAGGGAGGTTGATGTGGAGCAAAGGGAGCTATGTGAGGGGCTCATCATCCAGCTCCTCAGCAAGGCGCGGAAACGTGAGCTCACACCTAAAACACATGTCTGTGATTTGGAGCACACAGCTCCTCAACTTCAAACCTACCCACCCCATCCAACCTACCCACCCCATCCAATCTACCCACCCCAGCAAGCCCACCCACCCCAGCAACATGGGGGGCAATGGCCACATCAGACCCTGGATCCCCAACAAGGCCAGTGGTCTGGGGAGTTCAGGGGCTACTAAGTAGTTATGATGATTTCTGACAATTATAATATTTTTGTTTGATGAAATTTTTGGGGGTCACCCCGAAAAAAAAAGATGCATTACTTGAGTTGTGTTGGTAATGCACACTATACAAAATGGCCTCAGCTGATGGAGAGCGAAGTGTGGAAAGCCATGTACCGTGTTGGAGTCTGGTATGCCACAAATACCAGGCCCTTGGAGTACCACAGCCTGGGGACAGTTATGTCTTCTGCTGCTGCTCCCCATCTTTTTTCTTTCACAAGCTTCTTTGAGCTCCCTGTAGGATATACTCCTCTGGTGACCAAATCCAAGATTAATTTAATATTTGTATGCTCTGGGGTACAGAGGCTTCGCCATTTCCACCATTTGATCGATTGCTGCCTTCATGTTTAGAGAATTATAGGATATGCCATTAATATTCTGTAAAGTTTGATTTAATAAACAAAATGATGGCAAATATATGAATTTTGTGTTTTATCCTAATATTTACTGTTTGGGAGTAGGCAGGTAAAATTTAAAAAAACAAAGGGACACAAATATAGTAGCTTGTGGTTTCAGCATAAAATACATAGGGGATAATGTGGTTGTGCGAAATAGAAACAATACATAATATATATTAATAGGATTAGAAAATATAAACCAAAAAAAAGATTCATAAAGAGGATATACGTGGTTTTAAATTTATTCCGTCGGTATCAACTGAGAAAATGCTTTTAGGGTTATTAGGGCATTAAAAACAATCATGAAAAGGTGCGCTGTATTAAAAGAATTCATAATTGCCGCGTCACGAATGTGAGATCCCCATAACGAACGCTAGTTTTACAAGACTGAAGGCTCCCGGCTGTTCCTTGCTTCTGAGCATGCGCGTTCGTACCTAGGACTAAAGTCCAATGGTTTTCTTTACACACGGTCGGACTTTGCTCCATCGGACTTTTGTTGGGCAAAAGTTTATTCGTTTGCAGACCCAACTTTTGTCCGATGAAAAAAAAAAAATGAAAAAAGTTTGTTCGATGGAGCGTACACACGGTCGGATTGTTGGTCCAACTTGCTCAAAATGAAGTTTGTTGGCCAAAAGTCCGACCGTGTGTACGGGGCTTTAGGCAGAATTTAAACTAGACACATGAACCAGCAGCAAGCCTTAAAATAGTATTGCAAATGGCTAATCTCTCAACACCAAGTTAATGAAGCAGAACGCCTGATCAGTTTTCATAATTCATGTTCTGTAATCCATCATATAACTTGCTAAGCCTCTACAATTCCAAAGTAGAACATTTGCTGTATGGATTAAGAGTTTCAGCAATTAACAGTTACCCAAATCTTTAAAGAGTATGTCAAGGCAAAATAATAAAAAAAAACATATGCAGTACATCTCCGCAATACATGCACATTTTCCCATGTTTTATCCCTTTAAAGACCCTGCAAGTACAGAAAAATACCTGATGATTTTCCAGAAATACACTGAGCTCTTATGTCTGTAGCACCCATCCCAATTTATGGGACGCTATATGTGTAAATTTAGGGGTGGTCCGAGCCAATAGTTGGGTTCGGACCTGTTGATTAGAACAAATTGTTTGCTCTGCTCTGGGTGTGATTCTGCCTGGCAGTGTTATCCTTTGCCTGCAGGTGGCACTGTCACCGCTGGCACAGGCTGGATCACGGGGGTATCACAGCGCCTTGGGTGTCTTCTCTCGGCAGCCGTGCAGTGGGCGTGGTCTGCCCGCTGTGTATGCTGGGAGAGGGTACAAAAGGGGCAGATGCCTTTTGGCATGAAGCGATTCCAGGGGGACCCCAAGGAGTTCGGGGGGACCTCTGGTCCAGTGAGCGTGTCTCGTGGCCCTCATGGCACGGGATGCGTGTGATTGGTCTCGGGCACCTTTAGCCCGAGGCTCTGCTGCTGCATAGTAGGCCCAGCTCTCCTATCGAGGGCCTATGCTTCGGATAAGGGATCCCAGGCTGCCCGGTTGAAGGGGGCCCATCTTTAGGAAAGGAGTTCCAGGGGAAGAACAGTCCCGGCGGAGACTAGCGACGGTACTGCTGTCTCGGGGAGAGGCCTGGAGGCCTACCTAAAGCGGGATCCATCATCTCTGACATCCGTGCTCCACTCCGGTTGCTAGGACCGCTCTCAAAGGGACTATCCGGGTGAGCAATACCCACTCAGGCTTGAGTGGCGACGAAAGTGTTCTCTAAGTGTTGCATGCCTGAACCTTCCCCTACTTTGTCGGTTCTACTCTCTCTCTCTTCCAAGTTTTACCTCAAATAATAAAACCTTGCTGCTTAGGTTTTACACCTGTGTGGACATTGGCTTTATTACAAAGTGACTTTCGCCTAGACAACGGAGACCAGGGATCCACTCTGGAGAGGTAACTCGCCGCAAGGCCCAAAATCTAACACTGCTCGCCTCTCCATACATGGAGTTGGATAACGGGCAAGTAGCAGGTGTGCCTTACTGCAAATGGGTGAAGCGGAAGGGTCTGTGTGCTACATGTCCTTTTTATGGACTGTTGTCAGCCCTGCTCTGTGTTTTTAGCTAATCTTCTCAATCATTCCTATTTTCAAATCGATACAACATAAAGGTTAATCAATGCTACAGGGGTAAGGGGAGTCTGTTAAGGGAAATTGTCCCTTTGGAGACTCCGTAGTCCTCTCTAGTGAAGGAAGGTATCTAATTTAAAACCAAATTCCCGCAATAGTTTGGGTAGATATCTTAACAGGGAAGCATTTAAATAGGGGATCTCCCATCCTTTGGCCACACTCTGAACAAGTGGACAGGTTAGGGAAATGAGCCCCCCAGTTGGGGGGGGGGCTTAGCATAGGGAGAGGTTCCTGGCGCGTAGGGACAGCTTAAGGGTTACTGTCTGGTACCAAAGAACCTCCCTAGGATTTTCTTCTGTAAGTTAGTGCCATCCTAGTATGCAGTACCATCATCACCCCCTGTAACATTACAGTTTAATGCAATGCTGAGAGCTGTTCTGTGCTGCCTTGTACTATAGTGTGCCAACTATTATTCATGTGTTATCAATGTGATAACTTCAACACAACCAACATAAAGTTTCCACTTTGCTGATGCTGGTGTATGTGCGATCTCTCTCAAGCAGGTACCATGATCGAGGCCCCACCTATAACCAGCAGAATCTTTTGAATGTTCATGTGGAAATTTAGACAAAATATGTGTAAGCAGGTGCTTACAAAGTGGGGAAGAGTGTGTTATGTTTTGTACCAATTAAATGTTTTATGCAAACTCATGCAAACTCAAATGTGTGTGTATCATGCTTTAGTTAGCAGGCTGCCCATGATGGGAAGTGGTTAACTGTGTCTAGACTATTTTCCCAGGCATTCCGAGTCCTTCCCCCTGCTGTAAGCCACATAAATACATTGGGAGGGCTCAGGGCTAGGTCTCTCTTCACTATGGAATATTAGAGGAAGAACTGCTACACCATACAGGCCTGCTGGAGCACATGTCCCCCCGGCCCCCGAGGTATGAGCTGGGCAGCCTCTATTAGTTAGATTAGGACTGTGCCTGTGCTTCTGTGCATTATGGACTGTACTGTTGCAAGTCTTTGTTAAAGGTACTGTTAACGGTTTAATGCCTAGCTTGAAGATATTCAAAAGGGTGCATGCAGGGTCTATCACAAAAAGTTATTGTATAACACGGGGATGAAGGGGAGATACAAAAGAACCACCACTGAAGGGTTAATCGTGCAGGTGAGTTGGCGGGAGATGTGGCTATATTGCCATTGCTATGGGTAATCAGTGAAGTGGTGTAAATGCGAAAGCAGCCAGACAGCAGAAGTTCAGTACCTACCATGGGAGATGGTCACCCCGGTAGTGAGGGGTTTGGTAAGCTTGATCCTCTCCCTAGCAATCTGTACCCCATACTCGGGACCTATGTTGCAGCATGGGGGAGCCAGGGACCTAATCTGGAGGTATGGAAGCAAGAGACACTAAGGAAGGGATCCAAGTAAAGTGTTAAAGCTCTTGAGTAACATAGTTCTGCCCTGAGAGAATGGCAGGAATTCACATTGTCACTGGGAGTGAGGTGAAAATCATGACTGTGCTGGTGAGTGGTACTCAGGTTCTATGGTGTCTCCTAGGAATTGCTGCATTCATGAGAAGAAAGTGTACAGTGAAATGGGAAAACTGCTTAACTGCAAGGTACTTAAAGGAGCACTATACCTTTTTTTTTTTTTTGCTTAAAAATAACAAACATGTTATACTTACCTCCACTGTGCAGCTCGTTTTGCACACAGTGGCCCCGATCCTGGTCTTCTGGGGTCCCTCGGCGGCTGTCTTGGCTCCTCCCCGCAAGGACTCCACACCTTAATGCGAGTGAGCTCGCATGGTGTGGAGTGATTGCGGGCGCGCTCCCGTGATACAGCGGCGGCCATAGCCGCCGACTGTATCACTCGGCCCCGCCCCCCGGCGTGCCGCGTCATTGGATGTGATTGACAGCAGCGCCAGCCAATGGCTGCGCTGCTTTCAATCTATCCAGTGTAGCCAATCGGCGGCCAGGCAGAAAAACGAAGAGGATGACGGGGACGAGCATGGGACTTTCGAGGGGCCAGGTAAGAAAAACGGGGGCTCGGGGGGGGCGGTATTGGCAAATGTTTTTTCACCTTAATGCATAGGATGCATTAAGGTGAAAAAACATGTAACTTTACTACTCCTTTAAGTCTAACAAGTGGAACTGTGCAAGGCAAACAGCTAATTTCTAAGTGGGGTGTTGCCTTAATGCTGATCTACGCATGACCGCAACCCCTTGCCCATGTTCCCATGTTCCCAGGGTATTAGCATGTGTGAGGGTCCTCACATCGGGCGGAAAGCCCTGTCCACATGTTCATTAAAGCATTGGATAATACCATTATGAACTTATCAAATTTCATATAAAAACCCTGAAAATGTTGTTTGACTGCCAATGTTTTCATTACTATGTTCAATTTCAGGATGCTCATGTGCATAACAATAAGTATGATTTTTCTAAATGGGAAACCACATTCATAATTAGAATTTTTTAATTTAAGAAAAATTAGCATTCTTCTCCTTTGATTTTGCTCATTACTATGGTTAAAAATGATCATTGATATGACCCCATTATTAGTAGAAAAAAAAATAAAAAATTTCAGAACAATTGTTTTAAGGCAAAATTATATTGGTGCATGGGAAGCTTTTAATGTTTGAAAACAAGGCCAAGGATAAATTCAAGGAAAACTCTAAAGCCCTGTACACACGATCGGATTTCCTATGGTTTTTAAACCGAGGGATTTTTCCATCGGAAAACCGATGAAGCTGACTTCCATCAGTCTTGCCTACACACCATCAGTCAAAAAACCGACCGTTCCAAACGCGGTGACGTAAAACACTCCGATGAGCCGAGAAAAATGAAGTTCAATGCTTCTGAGCATGTGTCGACTTGATTCTGAGCATGCTTGGGTTTTTTATCCGATGGAGTTCCCCACAGACGATAGTAATTTGCTATCGGTTTTTTAACCATCGGATAAATTTAAAACATGTTCTATTTTTAAACTCCAAAGGAAAAAAGACCGATGGGGCCCATACACGATCGGCTTGTCCGATGAAAAAAGTCCATCGGACTGTTTTCATCTGTAAAACCTATCGTGTGTACACGGCTTAAGCTCACTTACCAACCAGCCCGCTTTTAATGTTTACATACACTTTGAGGTTAGCAAGGGTAGCAAGCTTGATTTCATAAGAAATTAATACAAAATGTAAATGCTTTTCAAATATATTTTTATATTTCTAAAAGTCTTTGATGACTTTTACCTTTTGTTTATGTCAATCTTACCATATCTCTTTTATGATTACTGTGACTTTTATATTATAACATTACCCTTCAAGTAGCAATGTCATCATCATCCTTCAAAGATGCATTTACATGATATTTGGAAGACAACTCCCGCCGTTTTATTTTTTTTATTTACTTTTATTTCTGTGTTCGATCTGCAGGCATTAGTTGGAAATCAGGCAGTGGTGTTTGCACAGAGAAAACAAGATTACTTAGGGGAAATGAAGAGTGTTGAATCTTCATAATGGATAGGTCACTTTCACCAAAAAGAAAGTTCAAAAGGAATATATAGATGTTTTCTAATGTAACACCCTGGTGTTTAGGCAGGGTTGCTAGTAAATTTCATTTCCAGGTGTTAGTTGCCCTGGTTAATTGTTAGTAGAACCACTGATTCTTCTCTAGTTCTGGACTTGCTGCACCTTCTCTCTTCTGCCACTAGGTGGCCTTATGCTGGTGACATTAGATAGACAAGGGCTTAGCAAGATCATGTTATGAATGGATGGGGTGTCTCAGCCAAATGGCGGGGGTTTCTTTAGTCCCTTGGCCTGCTGGGAGAGCCTATTTATTTGGGTGGAGTCAGGTGATCAGGGTTCTGTGCCACCTGGACGGCTGCCTGGGTGGATGTGTGTTATGCTGCCCCGGGCTGCCAGACCAGAACCCTGAGGCCTATCCCGGTGACATCTGGCTGCTAGGCTGTCTGGGGGTCTATCCAGAAGCAGGAGAAGCAGCGCAGGGTTGGGACTGCCAGATTGGAGTCCAACCAAGAGTAACGGTTCAGCTGGACGGGGAACCAGTTGTGGTCAGAGGTAGAGGGGATGCTGTCGCCACTAGGGATGAGCCCGATGTTCGAATCGACTCGAACATCGGGTGTTCGCCTGTTCGCCGAACAGCGAACATTATGCGGTGCTCGCGGCAAATTCGAAAGCCGCGGAAACCGTTAAAGTCTATGGGACACTAACATGAAAAACCAAAAGTGCTCATTTTAAAGGCTTATATGCAAGTTATTGCCATAAAAAGTGTTTGGGGACCCGGGTCCTGCCCCAGGGGACATGTATCAATGCAAAAAAAGTTTTAAAAACTGACGTTTTTTGGGAGCAGTGATTTTAATAATAAAACAATAAAAAATAAATATTCCTTTAAATATCGTGCCTGGGGGGTGTCTATAGTATGCCTTTAAAGTGGCTAATTTTTCCCGTGCTTAGAACAATACCACAGCAAAATTACATTTCTAAAGGAAAAAAAGTCATTTAAAACTGATCTCGGCAATATAGATAAAACTCATTGAAAAAACGGCATGGGTCCCCCCCCCCCAATCCATTACCAAGCCCTTTGGGTCTGGTATGAATATAAAGGGGAACCCTGAACCAAAATTAAAAATAAAATTGCATGGGGGTCCCCCCAAAATCCATACTAGGCCCTTCAGGTCTGGTATGGATTTTAACCACTTAACGACCGCCCACCGCCGATTTACGTCGGCAGAATGGCACGGACAGGCAGAATCACGTAGATCTACGTGATCGCCTTTGTGCAGTTGGGGGGTCCATCCGGACCCCCCTTCACTGCAGTGAGCGGCCGTTAAGTGTTCGGGAGTGATCAGGCATGAGGGGGCGGCCGCTCGATTCCGCCCCCCCCCTCGCGATCGCTCCCGGCCAATGAAATTGCTTCCTCCGCCATGTGATGTAAACAAGGCTGGAGGAAGTGATGTCATCTCCCTCGCCGCGGTCTTTTCGTTCCCGGCGCCGAGGAGTGAAGACAGAGGTTAGTGCTCTAACAGTCCACTGACACGTAGGTACACATAGGCACACAAATCACCCCCCAGTCACCCCCAGATCACCCCCCAGGTCACCCCAAAGCCCCCAATCACAGTGTCACTGATTGCAGTGATCATTTATTTTACTGATCACTGCATTTAGTGTCATCTGTGATTGTAAAAAGTTGCAGGGCAGTTAGGATTAGGCCCCTTTAGGTCCAGGGTAGCCCCCTAACCCCCCCTAATAAAGGTTTAACCCCTTGATCACCCCCCAGGTAACCCTTTCACCCCCTAACTTCAGCGTCACTAAGCGATTGTTTTTCCGATCGCTGTATTCGTGTCGCTGGTGTTTTAGATAGGCAGTTATTTTTTTTTTAGGTTCGCCGCAGGTTTTTATTGGTGTCAGGTACCCCCATATATTATTTTAACCCCCTGATTGCCCCTAGAGTTAACCCTTTCACCAGTGATCGCCGTATAAGCGTCACTGGTGTCACTGGTTAGCCAGTAAGTTATTTAGTTATTTAGGTTACCCGTCAGGTTTTTATATAGTGTCAGGTACCCCCATATTTAACCTAATAAAGGTTTTAACCCCCTGATTGCCCCTAGTTAACCCTTTCACCAGTGATCACCATATAAAGGTTACGGGTGACGCTGGTTGATTAGTTTGCTTTTTATAGCATCAGGGCACCCGCCGTATATAACCCAATAAAGGTTTAACCCCCCTGATCGCCCGGCGGGTGAGATCAATTAGGTTTTAGCGCCAGAGAGGGTCTGCGTCGCCCCAGGCAGTGTTAGGTTAGTGCCAGTAACGCTAACACCCACGCGCAAAGCATACACCCCCCTTAGTGGTATAGTATCTGATCAGATCTATACTAGCGTCCCCAGCGGTTTAGGGTTCCCAAAAACGCAGTGTTAGCGGGATCAGCCCAGATACCTGCTAGCGCCTGCGTTTAGCCCCTCCGCCCAGCCCAGCCCACCCAAGTGCAGTATCGATCGATCACTGTCACTTACCAAACACAACACACATAACTGCAGCGTTCGCAGAGACAGGCCTGATCCCTGCGATCGCTAACAGTTTTTTTGTAGCGTTTGATATATTTGCTGACGACAGTCAGGTGCTTTTTTTCCTGTGAATCTTACTAGTGTACCCCTAAATTTAGAGCCCAAAATGGCAAGACGAAGGTACACTAGTAAAGAGGCCTACGAGATTCTGAGCATGACAGATAGTGAAGAGGAGGTCACGTATCTGTCAGATTCAGGCTCAGAATATCTTCCCGTAGAAGACAGTGACGTCAGCGGCCCCACGTCAGATAGCTCTGACGACGAAGTTGAGGTCCCTGCTAAGGTCAGGCGTACCCGATCCCGATCTTCTGAGGTTGTTGAGGAGCAAGAACCGCAGGTCTCTCGTATCATGGAGCAGAGTAGTACTAGCGCCGCTATTCCTTCTGGTGAACTGGCAAGCACCAGCGGCCTAGTACAGCCTGGACGTACATCCAGCACTGCAGTAACACTTGGTGACGTGGCGAGTCCCATAAGTGCAGTTCAAGCTGGCGAGGTGGCAAGCACAAGTAGTGTCCCGCTGCCACCAAGAAGACAAAGGCAGGCCCGTCGTGCCCATACTGCCCTTCCTGCAGAATTCGCCTATCCTGATTGGGTCCCCACCACTTCTGCAGAACCCGTACTTCCCCCATTCACTGCCCAACCCGGTATTCAGGTGGAAACAGCTGATTTTATTCCAATTGATTTTTATTCGCTGTTTTTCACAGAAGATCTCTATAGATCTATTGTGGACCAGAGTAATTTATATGCTGGTCAATTTATCGCCGCTAACCCCCAGTTGCCTAAAATTGCCAGAAATTGGAAACCAATTACGGTTTCCGAATTTAAGACCTTTCTGGGCCTTTCCCTCAACATGGGCACACATAAATTTCCGTCATTGCGTGCTTATTGGTCCATGCACCCAATTGACCACATGCCCGTGTTCTCTGCCTCCATGTCCAGGGCACGATACGAGCAGATTTTGCGGTTCATGCACTTCAACGACAATGAACTTTGTCGTCCACGTGGGGACCCTGAGTACGACCGGATCTATAAAATTCGGCCCCTCATAAACCACTTCAACGAACGTTTTGCAGCCTTGTTTACTCCCGATCAAGTTGTCTGCGTTGATGAGTCCCTGATTAAATTTTCTGGCCGCTTGTCTTTCAAGCAGTACCTTCCCAGCAAGCGTGCCAGATACGGGGTCAAGCTCTACAAGTTCTGTGACAGGGCAACAGGCTATGTAGTGAACTTTACGGTTTATGAGGGAAAAGACAGTCAGATTGAGTCGGTCAACTGCCCGGATTACATAGGGAGCGCTGGCAAGATAGTGTGGAACTTGGTGTCACCCTTATTCGGAAAGGGGTACCACTTGTATGTGGACAATTATTACACGAGCGTGCCACTGTTTAGTCACTTGTTTGATCATAAGATTGGAGCATGTGGCACCGTGCGACCTAATCGCCGGGGCTTTCCCCAGCGGCTTGTAGATGCCCGTCTTAGGCTGGGGGAGAGAGCCTGCTTGAAGTGTAATAACTTGCTCGCTATGAAGTGGAGGGACAATAAGAATGTTTTCCTTCTTACCTCCCTTCATGCAGACACGACAGTCCAAATTCGTACGGCGACTGGTGTTGTGGAGAAACCCCTCTGTGTCCACGAATATAACCAAAATATGGGAGGGGTGGACCTCAACGACCAGTTGATGGCGCCGTATCTAATTGACCGTAAGGCGAGACGCTGGTACAAAAAAGTGTCTCTATCATTATTCCAATTGGCTTTGCTGAACGCTCATGTGCTATACAGAGCTTCAGGCGGGACGTTATCTCTTCTAAAATTCCAGAATGAGATAGTCACAGAACTCCTGTATCCAGGCGGTTCTGCACCTCACCATCCCCAACCAAATGCAGTAAGCCGGCTGCATGAGAGGCATTATTCGTATGTCCTCCCGAGTACCCCTACCCAAAGCCACCCCCAAAAAAGATGTCGTGTCTGTAGCAAGCGCGGATTTAGGCGTGACACCCGTAGTTTTTGTCCACTCTGTCCTGACAAGCCTGGTCTTTGCCAAGGTGAATGTTTTGAACGCTACCACTCAAAAGTGAAGTTTTAGCGTAGGGTACAGCATTTCACAGACAAGGACACACTTACACAGGGTCTCCCAAGATGCCATTACATTTTGAGAGACCCGAACCATTACAGTTGTAAAGTTACAAAAAAAAGTGTAAAAAAGAAAAAAAAAACGTAAAAAACAAAACACAAAAAAAATATAAAATAAAAAAACCAAAAATAGTTGTCGTTTTATTGTTCTCTCTCTCTCTATTTTCTCTCTATTGTTCTGCTCTTTTTTACTGTATTCTATTCTGCAATGTTTTATCATGCTTGCTTTTCAGGTATGTAATTTTTTGTTTTCAGGTGCGCCATTCAACTGCAGCGCGGAATTATTTATCTTGACAGCAACAGCGTTTGCTCCCACGATACATAAAGCCGTGACTCCAGTGCTGTAGGAGGTGATTTCACCACCACAGTTAAAAAAAAGAGCATATATGCCGAAGCATGGGGGCAGCAGGGGCGGAGGAGCGATTTTGCTCCTAATGCCGCGTACATACGGTCGAAATTCCGACCGTGTGTACGCGGCATAACTTTTTTGCGGGAGGATGCCCCCATGCTTCGGCATATATATATTTTAGGCACAGGTTGCGTTAAAACATTTTTTTAATTTTTTACTAGGTTTTGTTTTGGTATTTGCTTTGCAGGTATGGCATGGTAAGGTCTTACTGTTGTACTGTAATGTTACTTTGTTTTAATGTTAACCACCATTTGCTTAGCAGGTACGCCATTCAGTTGCAGCGCGGATCTATTTATCTTGACAGCAACAGCGTTTGCTCCCACGATACATAAAGCCGTGACTCCAACGCTGTAGGAGGTGATTTCACCACCACAGTTAAAAAAAAGAGCATATATGCCGAAGCATGGGGGCAGCAGGGGCGGAGGAGCGATTTTGCTCCTAATGCCGCGTACATACGGTCGAAATTCCGACGGAGGCCTGCCCGTGGAAAATTCCGACCGTGTGTACGCGGCATAACTTTTTTGCGGGAGGATGCCCCCATGCTTCGGCATATATATATTTTAGGCACAGGTTGCGTTAAAACATTTTTTTATTTTTTACTAGGTTTTGTTTTGGTATTTGCTTTGCAGGTATGGCATGGTAAGGTCTTACTGTTGTACTGTAATGTTACTTTGTTTTAATGTTAACCACCATTTGCTTAGCAGGTACGTCATTCAGTTGCAGCGCGGATCTATTTATCTTGACAGCAACAGCGTTTGCTCCCACGATACATAAAGCCGTGACTCCAACGCTGTAGGAGGTGATTTCACCACCACAGTTAAAAAAAAGAGCATATATGCCGAAGCATGGGGGCAGCAGGGGCGGAGGAGCGATTTTGCTCCTAATGCCGCGTATATACGGTCGAAATTCCAACGGAGGCTTGCCCGTGGAAAAGTCCGACCGTGTGTACGCGGCATAACCTTATATGCCGCGTACATACGGTCGAAATTCCGACGAAGGCTTGCCCGTGGAAAAGTCTGACCGTGTGTACGCGGCATAACTTTTTTGCGGGAGGATGCCCCCATGCTTCGGCATATATGCCCATCATTAGAAGTGGGTGGATGAAGGGAGGTATTCTAATGGTGGGCATACCCACCAATCAATCTCTTTTTTTCGTTCAGCCAATAGGCTGTATGAAAAAAAAGATTACAATACATGTCCAACAAGGACCAGCAACGTACTGGTATGTTGCTGGACTTTGAATGTTTATACCAGAATGATGCCTGCGGGTTTAGGTATCATCTTGGTATCATTCTTTTCAGCCAGCAGCCGGCTTTCATGTAAAAGCAATTCTAGCAGATAATTAGCCTCTAGACTGCTTTTACAAGCAGTGGGAGGGAATGTCCCCCCCCCCCGGATATAAAAAGCGCCATTGGGAAATTGGGAAAGCATTTTATCACACCAATCTTGGTGTGGTCAGATGCTTTGAGGGCAGAGGAAAGATCTAGGGTCTAACCCCCCAATTTTTTTCAAAAAAAGAGTACCTGTCACTACCTATTGCTATCATAGGGGATATTTACATTCCCTGAGATAACGATAAAAATGGTAAAAAAATAAAATATGGAAGGCACAGTTTAAAAATAAAATAAAAAAGCCAAATAAATAATAAAAAAAAAAAAGCACCGCTGTCCCCCCCTGCTATTGCGCAAAGGCGAACGCAAGCGTCGGTCTAGCGTCATATGTAAACAGCAATTGCATCATGCATGTGAGGTATCACCGCGAAGGTCAGATCAAGGGCAGTCATTTTAGCAGTAGACCTCCTCTGTAAATCTAACGTGGTAACCTGTAAAGGCTTTTAAATGCTTTTAAAAATGAATGTAGTTTGTCGCCGCTGCGCGTTTGTGCGCAATTTTAAAGCATGTCGTGTTTGGTATCCATGTACTCGGCCTATGATCATCTTTTTTATTTCATCAAACATTTGGGCAATATAGTGTTTTTTAGTGCATTAAAAATAAAAAAAGTGTGTTTTTCCCCCAAAAAATGCGTTTGAAAAATCGCTGCGCAAATACTGTGTGGAAAAAAAAAATGCAACACCCACTATTTTAATCTGTAGGGCCTTTGCTTTAAAAAAATATATAATGTTTGGGGGTTCAACATAATTTTCTTGCAAAAAAAAATTTTTTTTCATGTAAACAAAAAGTGTCAGAAAGGGCTTTGTCTTCAAGTGGTTAGAAGAGTGGATGATGTGTGACATAAGCTTCCTAATGTTGTGCATAAAGTGCCAGGACAGTTCAAACCCCCCCCCCCCCAAATGACCCCATTTTGTAAAGTAGACACCTCAAGCTATTTGCTGAGAGGCATGTTGAGCCCATTGAATTTTTTTTTTTTTTGTCCCAAGTGATTGAATAATGACCAAAAAAAAAAAATGTACAAAAAGTTGTCACTAAATTATATATTGCTCAAACATGCCATGGGCATATGTGGAATTACACCCCAAAATACATTCTGTTGCTTCTCCTGAGTACGGGGATACCACATGTGTGGGACTTTTTGGGAGCCTAGTCGCGTACGGGACCCCAAAAACCAAGCACCGCCTTCAGGATTTCTATGGGTGTAAATTTTTGATTTCACTCCTCACTGCCTATCACAGTTTCGGAGGCCATGGAATGCCCAGATGGCACAAAACCCCCCCAAATGACCCCATTTTGGAAAGTAGACACCCCAAGCTATTTGCTGAGAGGTATGTTGAGTATTTTGCAGATCTCGCTTTTTGTCACAAAGTTTTGAAAATGTAAAAAAAGAAAAAAAAAAAGAAAAAAAAATGTCTTTCTTAATTTTCAAAAACAAATGAGAGCTGTAAAATACTCACCATGCCTCTCAGCAAATAGCTTGGGGTGTCTACTTTCCAAAATGGGGTCATTTGTGGGGGTTTTGGGCTATTTTGACATTTTATGGCCTTCAAAACTGTGATAGGTAGTGAGGAGTGAAATCAAAAATTTATGCCCTTAGAAACCTTGAAGGCGGTGCTTGCTTTTTGGGGTCCCGTACGCGGCTAGGCTCCCAAAAAGTCCCACACATGTGGTATCCCCGTACTCAGGAGAAGCAGCAGAATGTATTTTGGGGTGTCATTTCACATATAACCATGGCATGTGTGAGCAATGTATCATTTAGTGACAACTTTTTGTACATTTTTTTTTTTTTCTTTTTGTCATTATTCAATCATTTGGGACAAAAAAATAAAAATATTCAATGGGCTCAACATGCCTCTCAGCAAATAGCTTGGGGTGTCTACTTTCCAAAATGGGGTCATTTGGGGGGGTTTTGTGCCATCTTGGCATTTTATGGCCTTCAAAACTGTGATAGGTAGTGAGGAGCGAAATCAAAAATTTATGCCCTTAGAAACCTTGAAGGCGGTGCTTGGTTTTTGGGGTCCCGTACGCGGCTAGGCTCCCAAAAAGTCCCACACATGTGGTATCCCCGTACTCAGGAGAAGCAGCAGAATGTATTTTGGGGTGTAATTTCACATATGCCCATGGCATGTGTGAGCAATATATCATTTAGTGACAACTTTGTGCAAAAAAAAAACAGTTTGTCATATTCCCGCAACCTGTGGCAAAATATAAAATATTCCATGGACTCAACATGCCTCTCAGCAAATAGCTTGGGGTGTCTACTTTCCAAAATGGGGTAATTTGGGGGGGTTTTGTGCTATTTTGGCATTTTATGGCCTTCGAAACTGTGATAGGTAGTGAGGAGTGAAATCAAAAATTTACCCCCTTAGAAATCCTGAAGGCGGTGCTTGGTTTTTGGGGCCCTGTACGCGGCTAGGCTCCCAAAAAGTCCCACACATGTGGTATCCCCGTACTCAGGAAAAGCAGCAGAATGTATTTTGGGGTGCAATTCCACATATAACCATGGCATGTGTGAGCAATATATCATTTAGTGACAACTTTTTGTACATTTTTTTTTTTTCTTTTTGTCATTATTCAATCATTTGGGACAAAAAAAAAAATATTCAATGGGGTCAACATGCCTCTCAGCAAATAGCTTGGGGTGTCTACTTTCCAAAATGGGGTAATTTGGGGGGGTTTTGTGCCATCTTGGCATTTTATGGCCTTCAAAACTGTGATAGGTAGTGAGGAGTGAAATCAAAAATTTATGCCCTTAGAAACCTTGAAGGCGGTGCTTGGTTTTTGGGGTCCCGTACGCGGCTAGGCTCCCAAAAAGTCCCACACATGTGGTATCCCCGTACTCAGGAGAAGCAGCAGAATGTATTTTGGGGTGTAATTTCACATATGCCCATGGCATGTGTGAGCAATATATCATTTAGTGACAACTTTGTGCAAAAAAAAAAAAGTTTGTCATATTCCTGCAACTTGTGGCAAAATATAAAATATTCCATGGACTGAACATGCCTCTCAGTAAATAGCTTGGGGTGTCTACTTTCCAAAATGGGGTCATTTGGGGGGGTTTTGTGCTATTTTGGCATTTTATGGCCTTCGAAACTGTGATAGGTAGTGAGGAGTGAAATCAAAAATTTGCGCCCTTAGAAATCCTGAAGGCGGTGCTTGGTTTCCGGGGTCCCGTACGTGGCTAGGCTCCTAAAAAGTCCCACACATGTGGTATCCCCGTACTCAGGAGAAGCAGCAGAATGTATTTTGGGGTGCAATTCCACATATAACCATGGCATGTGTGAGCAATATATCATTTAGTGACAACTTTTTGTAATTTTTTTTTTTTTTTTTTTTTGTCATTATTCAATCACTTGGGACAAAAAAAAAAATATTCAATGGGCTCAACATGCCTCTCAGCAATTTCCTTGGGGTGTCTACTTTCCAAAATGGGGTCATTTGGGGGGGTTTTGTACTGCCCTGCCATTTTAGCACCTCAAGAAATGAGATAGGCAGTCATAAATTTAAAGCTGTGTAAATTTCAGAAAATGTACCCTAGTTTGTAAACGCTATAACTTTTGCGCAAACCAATAAATATACGCTTATTGACATTTTTTTTACTAAAGACATGTGGCTGAATACATTTTGGCCTAAATGTATGACTAAAATTGAGTTTATTCGATTTTTCTTATAACAAAAAGTAGAAAATATCATTTTTTTTCAAAATTTTCGGTCTTTTTCTGTTTATATCGCAAAAAATAAAAATCGCAGAGGCAATCAAATACCATTAAAAGAAAGCTCTATTTGTGGGAAGAAAAGGACGCAAATTTCATTTGGGTACAACATTGCATGTCCGCACAATTTACAGTTAAAGCAGCGCAGTGCCGAATCCCAAAAACAGGCTTGGTCCTAATGGCCCGAAATGGTCCGGGGCTTAAGTGGTTAAGGGGAATCCTGCGTCAAAATTTTAAAAAAATAGGCGTAGGGGTCCCCCCAAAATCCATGCCAGACCCTTATCCGAGCACACAACCAGGCAGGCCGCAGGAAAAGAGGGGGGCCCCCCCTCCTGAGCCGTACCAGACCACATGCCCTCAACATGGAGAGGGTGCTTTGGAGTTGCCCCCAATGCATCTTGTCTTGCGTTTTAATTAATTTTTTCGGTCCGTCGGGCGGCGTGAGGTGGATTTAAATCACTGGAAATTTTTTATTTTTAAATAAAGGACTTGTCCCAAAGTGTCTCCTGTCTTTTTGACAGTTTTTGACATTTTTTTGTGAATTGGTAGGGGTACAATGTACCCGTTATTAATTCACATGGGGGGCCATGATCTGGGGGTCCCCTTGTTAAAGGGGGCTTCCAGATTCCGATAAGCCCCCCGCCCACAGACCCCCACAACCCCTGGGCAAGGGTTGTGGGGATGAGGCCCTTGTCCCCATAAAAATGGGGACAAGATGCTTTAGGGGCAACTCCAAAGCACCCTCCCCATGTTGAGGGCATGTGGCCTGGTACGGTTCAGGAGGGGGGCGCTCTCTCGTCCCCCCCTCTTTTCCTGCGGCCTGCCAGGTTGCGTGCTCGGATAAGGGTCTGGTATGGATTTTGGGGGGGGGGGGGGTGCTACACCTGTTTTTTTTTAAAATTTTGGCGCAGGGTTCCCCTTAATATCAATGAACCCGGAGGTGTTCAGAGCTGTCAAACTCCTGGTTGAAAAGACAAGTAAACAGCTGATCATGTACCGTCTTGTGCTTTGACGACTGAAGTGGAGGGCAGCAGAGTATAATAGACCCCCTGATGTCTCCATAAAGACAATCTGACACCTGCCAATGCTATCAGATTGCTGGGGGGGGTTAAACCCATTATGATCACAATGAAGTCATATTAAACAAGGCGTTAAAAAATATAATTCAATACATTTTTAGAAATTTAAAAAGCAACCCCATTGCTTCATGCATGCGCATGGATTCAAATGCTTGCATTGGGCATGCATGTGTTTGTAAACAGTGATTGCGCCACACATGTGTAATGCTAGGGACAAAATTTACGGTTAGATTTAAAATGATGAACTGTAAAAACTTTTATAAAATGTTGCCTATGGGCAATTTGGGGTACGGGCATTTTTCACCATTTCATAGTTGTTTCTGACCTAAAGGAGAAGTACAGCCAAAGCTTGTTTGGCTGTACTGTACGTCTCCTATGGATGCAGTTCGTTTTGCACTCCTGTGTCCCATTTTCAGCAGAGAGTGGGCTGAAGTCAGCTCTCTGCTGACGTCACAGAAGTCGGTCCAGGCTCCTTGTCATCACGACCACAGAGTCAGTGTCGGTCAGATCCCTGGACCGACAGCGAGCCGCTGAGAAGCTGAGCCTTCTGCATCTGCCCTTCCACAGCGCAGCGCTAGAATGAGCGAGGAGGGGGCAGAGCAGAGACTGACAGTCACCAGCTCTCTTCTTGGGGAGCTGTGAGAGCCGAGCGATTGGCTGTGTTCGATCATTTGGTTCTCAGTGTAGAGGCGCCGGGGGACAGATACAGCATCGGACTAATGCTGCATCCACCTAGGTATGTATGAATCTAAAAAAAAAAAAAAAAAAAAACCATACTTCTCTTTTAAAGCCTAAAATGTTTGATATCTATTTACTTACTGTAACCTAATCTTTTTTGTTGTACCAAACAATTGGGTATTTTATTTCATTTGTGGGCACTAAATTTCATTAGCATGTATTTTTTTTTAATAAAAATATAGATTTGATAAACATTTCTGCAAATAGGCATAAGAAAAAATTGCAAACTGCACCTCTCCTGCGGCCCACCAAACACTGCTGTGCAGGGGGTCGCCGACTTACGGACGCCCGACTTACGAACCACTCCTACTTACAAACAGGGCGCTGCGGGGACCTTCTGCCGTTCTGCACATGTGCGGCCAGACGGAGCCTCGGAAAATGTCGGAAATGTCCGTAATTGGCCGTGCATGCACAGAACGGCATTCGACGGAACATCGGAAAACATCGGAAATGTCCGTAATTGTCGTTCGACTGTCGTTTGACTTAAGAACATTTCCGGATTATAAACAGGAGGAAAGTCCCTAACGGGTTCATAACCCGGGGACCCCTGTATTGACTAGAAATCTCTTCTTGAAGTTTCATCAGACACTACAAGGAATGTCCTTCTCCCTGTCCCCCTTAGTGCTTAAAGCGGAGTTCCACCCAAAAATGGAACTTCCGCTTTTCGGAATCCCCCCCCCCCCCGGTGTCACATTTGGCACCTTTCAGTGGGGAGCAGATACCTGTCTAATACAGGTATTTTGCTTCCACTTCCGGGCATAGACAGCCGAGCCACCCACGGCTATCTATGCCAATTCCGGCGCCTCCTCTGCCCCCCCCCCCGCTGTCTTCTGGGAGGCACACAGGTCCAAGAAGACAGCAGGGACCAGTGGGAGTCGCCCATGCGCAGTAGGGAACCAGGAGGTGAAGCCACAAGGATTCACTTCCTGATTCCCTTACCAAAGATGGCGGCGCCTCCACCCGAGAGCCGAGGGACAGATCGGCTTTGGGTGCCGACATCGCCGACGGGTAAGTGTCCTTATTTAAAAATTTGGCGGAACTCCGCTTTAATGTTTCACCTATAAAGCCATTGTGTCGTGTAATGACATAGGTTGGCAGGAGAAACCACCATGTGGGAGGGACCAAAATATTGATGTTCCCAGAAGTGTCGGTTTCTGAAAAAACTTCAACAAGTGGTATCTCATCAATGGAGTGGTGTTCAGAAGTAGGCAGCAGGATAGGTAAATTTCCACCTTCCTTTACAGGGACAGCTTCGATCAAGATTTTTTTTCTTTGCAAAAGAATCTCTTTAAAATGTTTGGAGTAGACATGGATAAATGTGCAGGTCTAAAAACTGTTATTTGTATGGAACACCATCCTGTTGTCCAACACTGATAATAGGACTTTTTTTAATATAAGTTGTTATTATCAAATTTATGGGAACTAAATAGAACACTGTTCAATGAATCAGTGTCATTTTTACTCAAGGGGATTTTAATATTATTTAGCAGCAAAGCTTCCTGCTGATGTCTCCTTCATTTATAAGCACGCTACAAGCAGTATTGTTGTTTCTCATGCCTGGCATTTCCAGTAAGGTCAGGATGACCTTCAGACAGGAAAGAAATCACTATTTATTTAATATCATCAAAATAGCTTTTCATGTCAGAATCTATTAGAACACTGCATAGCTGCTTAACCTCCTATCAGCAAAGAAGTAAGCCAGGGTTCAAACATTCAGTTTCATATATGAATTAAACTACACAAGACAGGCAACGCTGTTTTCCAATTTATTTACCAATACTGCATTTTGTAAATCTATATATACAGAGGCATGACTAGATATTTCATCCTTATTAAAGCCACATGCACAGCGTTCAAATTGTTACATTTGATTTAATACACATGTCGATATTAGTGATGAGCCGAACACCCCCGGGTTCGGTTCGCACCAGAACCCGCGAACGGACCGAAAGTTCGCACGAACTTTAGAACCCTATTAAATACAATGGATGCGAACGTTCGAAATCTAAAGTGCTAATTATAACGACTATTATGCATGTTATTGTCCTAAAAAGGGTTTGGGAACCCGGGTTCTGCACCAGGGGACATGTATCAATGCAAAAAGAAGTTTTAAAAACGGACGTTTTTCTGGAGCAGTCATTTTAATGATGCATAAAGTGAAAAAAAAAAAGTCAAATATTCCTTTAAATATCGTACCTGGGGGGTGTCTAAAGTATGCCTGTGAAGTGCCACGTGTTTCCCGTGTTTAGAACTGTCCCTGCACAAAATGACATTTCTAAAGGAAAAAAAAGCCATTTAAAACTGCTTGCGGCTTTAATGTAATGTCTGGTCCCGGTAATATGGATGAAAATCTTTAAGAAAAATGGCATAGCTACCCCATCACACACCCCCCCCCCACCCCAGCCCATTACCAGCCCCTTTGGGTCTTGTATGGATATTAAGGGGAACCCCGCACACAAAATAAAAAAGGCCCTATATACTCTGAACAGCCGTATACAGGCGGTGCATACAAGACAGGGACTGTAGGTTTGTTCTTATGTAGAATCTGTTTGTAATTTTGAACAGGTACATTGTTTAAGTGTAGCTCCAGGCAAACAATCTATTTTTAAGCTTTTTGGAAAACATAGGGAAGGGTTATCACCCCTGTAACATTTGTTTTGCTGTCTGTGCAGTGTGCACCTGTTCAGAACAGTTCACCTCACTTTCCGTCCTAATGACAAACGTTTTTTGAAAATTTGGGTTTTTTATTGAAACAAGAATTGGTGATAAAGCATCAGTGGAGAGGAGACACTTTTTTTTCCCATATTAACTCTTACAGGAGAGAATTTGCCTTCCTAGGGGTAGATTTCCTCTCACTTCCTGTTGTATCCTTCCGTTTGCAAGGAGGAGTCGTTTGTAAGTTGGATGTTTGAAAGTAGGGGCCTGCCGTATATACTCAGCTGAAATTTGCCCCTTACATGTTGGTGTTGCCACAACACTGTGAGCCCTCACAGTTACTCTTGGTGGGCGCATGAATGGGCCCTGCTGTGAATTATTAGATCAAGAATTGTAATTGCATGCCCCTGTTGAACAGGGGCTGAAAAATTGGGCCTTTGGTGGTGGTGGTGGTGGTGGTGTTGACACAACACTGTAAGGCCTCACAGTTAGTCTTGGTGGGCGCAGAAATGGGCCCTGCTGTGAATTATTAGATCAAGAATTGTAATTACATGCCCCTGTTAAACAGGGGCAGAAAAATTGGGCCTTAGGCACTGGTGCCACAACACTGCAACCCCTCACAGATACTGTACTTGGAGCACAGCAATGAGCCCTGTTGCAAAGTATTGCATCAAAAATTGTAATTACACGCCCCTGTTAAACAGGGGCTGAAAAATTGGGCCTTTGGTGGTGGTGGTGGTGGTGGTGTTGACACAACACTGTAAGGCCTCACAGTTAGTCTTGGTGGGCACAGGAATGGGCCCTGCTGTGAATTATTAGATCAAGAATTGTAATTACATGCCCCTGTTAAACAGGGGCAGAAAAATTGAGCCTTAGGCACTGGTGCCACAACACTGCAACCCCTCACAGATACTGTACTTGGAGCACAGCAATGAGCCCTGTTGCAAAGTATTGCATCAAAAATTGTAATTACACGCCCCTGTTAAACAGGGGCTGAAAAATTGGGCCTTAGCCACTGGTGCTGGTGCCACGACACTGCAACCACTCCCAGATACTCTAGTTGGAGTGCAGGAATGAGCCCTGCTGCAAAGCATTGCATAAAAAATTGTAATAACACACCCCTGTTAAACAGGGGCTAAAAAATTGGGCCTTAGCCACTGGTGGCAGCACCCAGAAACAAAAATGTTCTTCCAAGCTATCATCGTCAATCGGATCATTGAGGAGGAGGAGGAGGATAGTCAGTCAACATAACAGGACAGTCTCTCAGCATCAGCATCAGTCTTGAAGGGATGTGACATTTGAAAATAAATTAGTCTGTTATATCAGCTTCAGGTGTTTGGTAGCTGGTGGTGATCCAAGACTGGTTCATCTTTATGAAGGTCAGTCGATCAACAGAGTCGGTGGACAGGCGCACCCTGTGATCCGTGACAAATCCTCCAGCAGCACTGAATGTGCGTTCTGAAAGAACGCTGGATGCAGGACAGGCCAGTAGCTCAATTGCATACTGTGCAAGCTCTGGCCAGTGATCCATCCTCAAGACCCAGTAAGCCAGAGGATTTTCGGTGGGGAAGGTGTCCAAGTCTGACCTTGCCCCTAGGTATTCCTGCACCATGTATATCAGAGAGCTGGCGATGGTTGCTGGAACCGATCATACCTTGGGGCTGCGGACTAAAGAATTGTCTGAACGCTTCGGTCAGACGGCCACCTTCCCCACCGCTCCTTCTTTGACTGACCGAAGCCTCAGCAACTCGTTGTCCAGGACCAGGAGTTTGTAACCTCCCAGTCTCTGGGAACGCGTTGCACAGACCTTTCTGCAAGGCCTCCCAGAGTTGTCTCATCCTCTGCTCCCTCTGCGACGGTAAGATAAGGTCCGCAACCTTACCCTTGTACCGTGGATCAAGGAGAGTGGCCAGCCAGTAATGGTCCCTCTCCTTGATCCGAAGAATACGAGGATTAGACATGTGCACAACCAAAAAATTAGTTTCCTATCGTTTCGTTTCGTCTCGTTCCGTATGTTCGTAAAGATTCGTAATTTCGTAAGACGCGAGTTTTCCTATTCGGACTCGTTCGTATGTTCGTAACAGTTTAATTTTCGTTGATACTGAATGATTCGTAGTTCTGTCTAAGTTATTTTTGTTGATTTGAAATTCGTAATTTTGTTGATATTGAATGATTCGTATTTCTGTTTAAGTTATTTTCGTACTTTTGTAACAGTTTGATTTTCGTTGATACTGAACGATTCGTAATTCGTAATTTTGTTAGATAATAATTTTCGTTTTTCTGTACACTACTCTGCCGTTTCTGTTGATTCGTAACATTGTTTTGTTTTCCTTGATTCGTGTCTACTACCGTGCTTCGAATGGATTCGTAATTTTTTTATACTTTCGTAAATACATCTCGGCGCGGTCATTCGCAATCTCGCGTTACTAGTTATTTTTATTTTCAACACGCGGCTATAGCCGCGTGTTGAAAATGAAACTAAAATACGTCCACGTGCTTCGAATGCATTCGTACTCCCGTAAATACATCGCGGCCATTCGCAATCTCGTATTTTAGTTTCGTTTTCAACAAGCGGCTATAGCCTCCGCCCCTGTACGCCATTTTGAGAGGGTGTAAGTGGTGTGGTGAGGGAGGAGCAGAGAGCAGTGCAGAGAGCATAGTTGCCAACATTGCAAAAAAAAAATCCGTGACACTTTTTCGCATGTAGGCGGAGCCTTGGTATAATTAGGGGGTGGGGCATTCATTTGAAGGTGTGTTATACTTTAGGAGAAAAAAATGGCGCACGAAGCGTGGGCGTGGTTTACACGGGTAGTGGGAGTGGCTTAAATGAGCGTGGCTCAAAGGGGGTGTGGTTAAAGTCTGAGATGAATGAGGGATGAAGGGAGAAAGAAAGAGGGAGGGAAGGAAAGAGAAGGAAGGATGGAAGGACAGCAGGCCCAGATCCTACACCATAATAGAAATATGTGTATTCCAGAGTTTAACAATCAACAGATAAAGATAATCCAAACATCTGGTGTTAGCTCTTTAATCATCCCGGCACCATGGTTGTTAGGGTGTCAGGATGACTGAAGTGCATTATTTCTCTTATTACATTTTAATATAAAATGAAATCATTCAACTCACCAAAATGCCGAATCAGTGTTAGCCCCGAGTGTGTCACCTGCCACGTCGCCTGCCACCAGATGCCATCAGGTGTCCCCAGGGGAGTCCCTCCTTACATCAGGCGTCCCCAGAGGAGTCCCTCCTTACATCAGGCGTCCCCAGAGGAGTCCCTCCTTACATCAGGCGTACCCAGCGGAGTCCTTCCTTACATCAGGTGTACCCAGAGGAGTCCCCCCTTACATCAGGCGTCCCCAGCGGAGTCCCCCCTTACATCAGGCGTCCCCAGCGGAGTCCCCTCTTACATCAGGCGTCCCCAGTGGAGTCCCCCCTTACATCAAGTGTCCCCAGAGGAGTCCCTCCTTACATCAGGTGTCCCCAGCGGAGTCCCTCCTTACATCAGGCGTGCCCAGCGGAATCCCCCCTTACATCAGGCGTACCCAGCGGAGTTCTTCCTTACATCAGGTGTACCCAGAGGAGTCCCCCTTACATCAGGCGTCCCCAGCGGAGTCCCCCCTTACATCAGGCGTTCCCCAGCGGAGTCCCCCCTTACATCAGGCGTCCCCAGTGGAGTCCCCCCTTACATCAAGTGTCCCCAGAGGAGTCCCTCCTTACATCAGGCGTCCCCAGCGGAGTCCCCCCTTACATCAGGCGTCCCCAGCGGAGTCCCCCTTACATCAGGCGTCCCCAGTGGAGTCCCCCTTACATCAAGTGTCCCCAGCGTAGTCCCCCCTTACCTCAGGCGTCCCCAGCGGAGTCCCCCCTTACATCAGGCGTCCCCAGCGGAGTCCCCCCTTACATCAGGCGTCCCCATCGGAGTCCCCCCTTACATCAGGCGTCCCCAGCGGTGTCCCCCCTTACCTCAGCCGTCCCCATCGGAGTCCCCCCTTACATCAGGCGTCCCCAGCGGTGTCCCCCCTTACCTCAGCCGTCCCCAGCGGAGTCCTCCCTTACTACAGGCGTTCCCAGCGGAGTCCCCCCTTACCACAGGCATCCCCAGCGGAGTCCCCCCTTAACCACAGGCGTCTCCTGTCTCGGTCGCCATTATTGTTTCCCCTTCCCCGAAGGGGAACAAAATAGAGGCGGAGCCGACAGTGTGGCTGCAAAAAAATAAAAAATTAAGCTGTGGCGCTGCCGACCCCCGCCCCTTTCCATTACAGACAGACCTGCAGCGGGGCGGGGCGGGGGGGTGGACGGCCGGCCAGCCAAAACACAGATGTAGTACAATAGAAGATAAAGCTGCTGCGGCGCCGCCCACCCCTGGGGAGGTGCGGGGTGTGGGCGGCGCCGCAGCGGCTTTATTTTCTATTGTACTACATCCGTGTTTTGGACTTCTTGAACATGGCGGCCGGCCGAGACATTGTCTCCATCAGCCGTGGACCTCTAGCGGCGGCGGCCTGCGGCATCCAAATTCGGGGAAAACGGGAAAAATCGGATTGGCCGGGACATTGGCCGGGACAAAATAAATCCGGGAAAAGGGTTTGAATCCCGGGAACGTCCCGGCCAATCCGTGACTGTTGGCAACTATGAGAGAGTGATATTGTGGTTTTTGTAGTTGTTTTTGTGTGGTTTGGTGGTTTTATTGCAATTAGAATGTCTGGGAGTGAGAATGGACGTGTGAGTCTTGTAAGTGAGAATGTTGGTGTTAGTGAGTGTGTTGGTATGAGAGTTGGTGTTGGTGTGACTGAGAGTGGAGGGATTGAGGACTGGAGTTTTCTTATTTTACCAGTCCATGCAAAAAAAAATATATACTAATCTACTTCTCCTACCATGAATACGTAGTATATGCTGCCTGGGCTGGCCTAGTAGTGGCACTGGCTAACACAACAAAAAAAATAGGTAGGGGCAGACAGACAGCAATATAATAAAACACAGTCCCAGAAAAGGGAAAAAAACTAACTTTAGAAAATCCTAGGAGTAATAGAAATAGTAAGAAATTTATAATTTCTATATCAATCTCTTTGAATGACTCACAAATCAAACACCACCCACACCCTGTCTAGAATGTAGTCTGACAAAGAAGAAAAATACAATATGTCAGAGATATTACATAAATAAAATTATAAATTAGAATGTAGACTCTAGAATCTCAATCTAATATCCTTAAGAAACAAAGAATTTCTCTCTCCCAAGTAAAAAATTTACTCACAAAATCCAACAGAACAGTGCAACCTACCCAACCACACCCTATCTGGACTCTGGATGGAATGCACTGCAGTCTAACACAGAAAAACACACATACACACACATTATAGCACATGTCTATAAGAAACAAGCTCATTGGGGGAAGAGACAACCTCTTCAGGGGAAGGGACAAGCTTATTGGCCATTGGCCAAAGTCCAGAACTAATTCAGAACTAACAAAATAGAATCTAAGTTTTTACGAATTGTCGTTGTTTTCATTTCCGTTTTCCGAAGATTCGTAATTTTTTTTCCGTTCATTTTGATATTCGTTAATATGGATCTTTGTTCGTTATTCGTTGTTTTGTTTTTCGAATATTCGTAATATCTCGTTTTCGTTCATTTTTATTTTCGTTATTTTTTTATCTTTTTTCTGTGTTTTCGTTGTTTTTATGTTTTCGTTTTTCACTTTTTCGTTTTTTGTTTGTTTCAAATTTACTAAATTCGTATTTTATTTGTTTTCCATATTCGTTCGTTTAGATTATTCGTTGTTCGTTTGTAATGTTATCGAACCGTTCGTTCATTCGTATGTTTACGAATCAACGAATATAACGAATTTTGACGGATAACGAATTTGTAACTAAACGAATTGCACATGTCTAACGAGGATCCTTCCGCAGACTTTGCAGGATCAGGGAGGCCATGCAGCGTAGGTTAGCTGAGGCATTCAGTCCGGAGTCCTCTGGGTCACTAAGGACGACATGATCCGCAGCCACCTCCTCCCAGCCGCGTACAAGTCCACTGGTTTCTTGGGACTGTAAATCATCCCTAAAAGACTGCTGCTGATGATGCTGAGTGCCAGCCTCCACCTCCATGCTGACACAATCCTCCTCCTCCTCCTCCTCCTCTTCTTCTTCCTGTGCGATGGGTGGGACAGAAGGAACACTGTCTGGGTAAAGGGGGCCTTGAGAGGCAAGGAAGTCCTCCTCTTCCTGCCTCTGTTCTGCCTCAAGTGCCCTGTCCATTATTCCACGCAGCGTATGTTCCAACAGGTGGACAAGAGGTACAGTGTCACTGATGCATGCACTGTCACTGCTCACCATCCTCGTGGCCTCCTCAAATGGTGCCAGGACAGTGCATGCATCCCTGATCATGCCCCACTGGCGTGGTGAAAAAAACCCGAGCTCCCCTGACCCTGTCCTGGTGCCGTAGTCGCACAGGTACTCATTGATGGCCCTCTGCTGCGTGTGCAGCCGCTGCAGCATGGCCAACGTTGAGTTCCACCTGGTGGACATGTCACATATAAGGCGGTTCTTGGGCAGGTTCAACTCCTTTTGCAGCTCAGCCAGGCGAGCACTGGCATTATAAGATCTGCGGAAATGCACACAGACTTTCCTGGCCTGCCTTAGGACATCCTGTAAGCCCGGGTACCTGCCCAAGAACCGCTGCACCACCAGGTTAAGGACGTGAGCCACACAGGGCACATGGGTCAGTTGTCCCTGTCAGAGAGCGGAGAGGAGGTTGGTGCCATTGTCGCAAACTACCATTCCTGGCTTAAGCTGGCGTGGCGTCAACCACCTCTTGGCCTGCCCCTGCAGAGCAGACAGAACCTCTGCCCCAGTGTGGCTCCTGTCCCCCAAACACACCAGCGCAAGCACGGCATGGCATCTTTTTGCCTGCGTACTTGCGTAGCCCCTTGAACGCCTACGGAGCACCGCTGGTTCCGAGGACAAAGCACAGGAAGAGGCCACGGAGGAAGAAGAAGAGGAGGGGGTGGAGGACAGAGGTGTGTCACAACCAGTAGTAGCATTTTGGAGGTGTGGCGGTGGAACAACCACCAACACTACTGCACCTTGTCCTGCATCCTTCCCAGCTGCCAAAAGAGTGACCCAATGGGCCGTGAAAGAAAGGTAACGTCCCTGTCCATGCCTGCTGGACCATGAGTCAGCGGTAATATGCACCTTACCGCTGACCGCCCTGTCCAGCGAGGCCAAGACATTGCCTTCCACATGCCGGTAGAGAGCCGGAATCGCCTTCCGTGACAAAAAGTGGCGTTTGGGAACCTGCACTGAGGAACCGCACATTGCACAAACTCACGGAAGGGGGCCGAGTCTACCAACTGAAAAGGCAGCAGTTGAAGCGCTAGCAATTTAGCCAAGCTAGCATTCAACCGCTGGGCATGTGGATGGCTGGGAGTGAACTTCTTTCGACGGTCCAGCAGCTGGGGCAGGGAAATTTGCCTGCTAGAATCGGATGTTGGTGTACTGCTAGCAGAGTGCTTGCAAGTACTTGGCTGTGACACACCTAATTCTACACCTTCATTCCTCTCAGAGCAGGTTTCAGAGAGGACTGAAGGTATAGTGGGGTTGGAGATCCCAGCTGATGCGGTGCAAGAAGAGGTCAGCTTTGTTCTTTGGTGAGGGTCTTTAAGGTAGGCTTGCCAACGAGCTGCATGGCAGGTCAACATATGTCTGGTCAAGCATGTGGTGCCCAAGCGGGTGATGTTTTGGCCACGCGATATACGCTTGAGACATATGTTGCAAACAGCAGCTGTGCGATCCGATGCACTCGACTCAAAAAAGGCCCACACCAAATAACTTTTTGAATAACGGGCAGAGGCAGCGCCCTGCACAGGCGGAGCTCTGCGGTGTGATTCCGTCGGTGTGCTGCCCTTACGCTGGCCCCCCGAGGGCATCCTGCCTCGTTGGAGATGTGCCTCCTCCTCATCCTCCTCCTCCTCCTCCTCCTCTCTCCTATTAGGCACCCACGTGGAGTCAGTGACCTCATCATCCCCTCCCTCCTCATCACTGGAGCCAATCTGGCAGTATGCTGCAGCTGCTGGAACATGACTGCCAGATTGGTGTCCTTCTTGAGCATCCCCTCTCTCTGCTCTCACGCTACTGCCTTCCTCTAGCTGGGTATCATCATCAGACCCTTCAAAACGCTGGGCATCCTCCTGGAGCATGTACCCAACACTGTGCTCAAACAGTTCGGGGGACTCCTCAGGAGGACATGGTTGGTCTAGGGAAGGAGTGACTGATGATGACATTGATACCAGGGAAGAGGACGCTTTGGCAGCTGCTTTGCCAGTACCCTGAGCCTGGGAGAGAGAGGATGAGGAGGATGAGGAGGGCTTGGTCATCCACTCTACCAAGTCTTCGGCATGATGCGGCTCAACACGTCCAGCTGCTGAAAAGAAGGACAAGCGTGTCCCATGGCCACGTGCTGATGGCGATGCACCGCGTCCACGACTAGCACTGTTGTCTCTAGACACAGAGCCTGCTTGCCCTCTTTTTTTGGCTCCTGACTGTCTGCCTCTCCTTGTTTGCCTTCCAGACATTCTAATGGCCTGCAGGGAAATGGGAAAAGCAGCAATACAGGCTAAGTTAAGGTGTAATATGGTCAGGAGGCACACTCCGCCCGCTGTAAGTGCCGCAAAATCCTGTTGGTGTAACACACCAGGAAAAAGCAGCAATACAGGCTAAGTTAAGGTGTAATATGGTCAGGAGGCACACTCCGCCCGCTGTATGTGCCGCAAAATCCTGTTGGTGTAACACACCAGGAAAAAGCAGCAATACAGGCTAAGTTAAGGTGTAATATGGTCAGGAGGCACACTCCGCCTGCTGTAAGTGCCGCAAAATCCTGTTGGTGTAACACACCAGGAAAAAGCAGCAATACAGGCTAAGTTAAGGTGTAATATGGTCAGGAGGCACACTCCACCCGCTGTAAGTGCCGCAAAATCCTGTTGGTGTAACACACCAGGAAAAAGCAGCAATACAGGCTAAGTTAAGGTGTAATATGGTCAGGAGGCACACTCCGCCCGCTGTAAGTGCTGCAAAATCCTGTTGGTGTAACACACCAGGAAAAAGCAGCAATACAGGCTAAGTTAAGGTGTAATATGGTCAGGAGGTACACTCCGCCCGCTGCAAGTGCCGCAAAATCCTGTTGGTGTAACACACCAGGAAAAAGCAGCAATACAGGCTAAGTTAAGGTGTAATATGGTCAGGAGGTACACCCCGCCCGCTGTAAGTGCCGCAAAATCCTGTTGGTGTAACACACCAGGAAAAAGCAGCAATACGGGCTAACTTCAGGTGTATAATGTGCAGGAGGCTTAGCAACAATGACACTGACTCTGTCCCCTGCCTATCCTTCTCTCTCCCTGCACACAAGGTTTATCAAAGTATATGACACTGACACTCTCCCTGCCTATCCTTCTCTCTCCCTGCACACAAGGTTTAGCAAAGAATATGACACTGACACTGTCCCCTGCCTATCCTTCTCTCTCCCTTCACACAAGGTTTATCAAAGTATATGACACTGACACTCTCCCTGCCTATCCTTCTCTCTCCCTACACACAAGGTTTAGCAAAGAATATGACAGTGACACTCTCCCTGCCTATCCTTCTCTGTCCCTACACACAAGGTTTAGCAAAGAATAGATTTGACAAGATTTGACACTGTCCCTGCCTATCCTTCACTTTCCCTGCTCCGGAACACACTACACAAGGCCGCCGCGCTGGCGGCCTTTTATAGTGTGGGGCGTGTACTAAACCCCCTCAGCTATAATTGGCCACAGGCATCCTGCCTGTGGCCAATCATTGCTCTCCTCGCTGCTGGCGCTGTGATTGGCCAAGCATGCAGGGTCACAGTGCATGCTTGGCCAATCACAGCGCCGGGATTACACTGCGATGGCGCAGTGTATTGTGGGCCCTTCGCGTCACTCGAATTTGGCGCGAACGGCCCAAATCGTTCGTTGTTCGCCGAACGAGCGAACAGCCGATGTTCGAGTCGAACCTATGTTCGACTCGAACACTGAGCTCATCCCTAGTCGATATTAGCACATTTTTCTAAATTACAGTTAATCAGTTTTTTTTCTTTTTTTGCAGAAGAATCAGCTTTATCAGCTCATGCATGCTGACTCTTCCAAGGCTTGTGTGCGGCAGAGCTTAACTTTTCCCAACCCAACCATCCAACAATTTCTTTAAGATCCTGCAGTATAAAAGGCTAAAAAGATCAGCCAATCCACAGTCTCTGGAGATCTTCCAGTCATCACCACAATACTACAGGCTCTACATCAAAATGTAATAGGGTAGTCCTGCCTCCAATTATCATTCATATCAATAGGGCAGGATAATTTTACCTTGATGCAGACCATGCAAGTCTAAACTAGAAACTCTATATTCACTTTCCATAGGTCACACTATGACCATGATGCCTCTTAACCTTCCACAAAAAGTTTAATCTAGGTTAAGACTAAAGCCCTGTACACACGATCGGATTTCCTATGGTTTTTTAACAGATGGATTTTTCCATCGGAAAACCGATGAAGCTGACTTTCATCAGTCTTGCCTACACACCATCAGTCAAAAAACCGACTGTTCCAAATGTGGTGACGTAAAACACTCCGATGAGCTGAGAAAAATGAAGTTCAATGCTTCTGAGCATGCGTCGACTTGATTCTGAGCATGCGTGGGTTTTTTATCCGATGGAGTTCCCCACAGACGATAGTAATTTGCTATCGGTTTTTTAACCATCGGATAAATTTAAAACATGTTCTATTTTTAAACACTGATGGAAAAAAGACCGATGGGGCCCATACACGATCGGTTTGTCCGATGAAAAAAGTCCATCGGACTGTTTTCATCGGTAAAACCTATCGTGTGTACAGGGCTTTATTCTACCTGTTACCTATTCCCTTCTCCTAAGTAACACCTATATTCTACCATTGGACATAGAGGACCGTCTTCAAACTGCTCCTCCAGTCTTCAGAGTTTCTCTCCATTACAAGCAATCTTATTCACTCATTCAACCTTGCTCTTCATGAAACAGCCTTTTCTTATTGGTATCTTCACGGGATTCTTTGATGGTGCTATTAAATATGGTGATGTCCAGATGCTGAAGTGCAGTAAAGTTAATGGAGTGTTTTACTGACATTCTGGTAGTCAATTTACAGACTAAAATCTTCACATTATGTATCATTAGTTTTCTTTAGATCATGGACAGATGGTGTTTAGCCTTTCAGTTGCAACATCAGTTCCAGGGTTCTCTTTCTCTTGTCGCCCCAATTGCTCTGTTGAAATCAGACAATATAGTGATGCTCCAGTGCTAACAAAATGCCCTGGGGAATCGTGGCCAGTGGTACTGTGTGGTACAGTGCTCCTCCAGGGCAGGTGATATCCAAACTCTAGTCTACATTATTACATGGTTCTAACAGAATGCATTAATACATATCCCTCTTTTTGCTCAGCCATTCTCCCCTCCGATTTGGCAATTCTCTCCTATCAGCAAAGAGATAATGACTGTCACTAAGGCTCCCTGCACGAGGATAAGAGTCTATATCATGGACCCCTATTATTTGTATATATAAAATTCTAATTCTAACTGTACATCTCCACTACTGACTGTGACACTTCCTCTAGTTTATACCTGTAAAAATGGTACCTTGTGACAGCAAAATCTGCTACTGTTAAGGTTAGTATAGTATGGTATATAAAGAAAAATGCTTATGCAAAACCACCTTCAAAATATCTAAAAACGATATCAAAAAGTGATCAGGTCTAAAGATAAAAGCACCTGAAACAATAGGAAAAATTGGAATTCTCCTTTAAAAATAAAGCTTGGTCCTACTCCACTCACATTTCCCTTTTTACCAGTGAAGCTGCTCATTACATTACAGGACTAATGAGGAGTTTTGGGAAGTGTTGAAGCCAGTAATGTAAGTAACTGAGTTAGAATAAACAAAGTTACTTTAGAGGGTAACGAGTAATCTAACTGATTTCTCTTCCCCTCATGGTAACGCAGTTACCATTACTTGGGCGCCGTTACCCCAATTACATCTACCGCCACTAGATGGCAGTAGTATAATTCCTCCTCTCCTCTATGACCGGGTCTCTCTCATGTCACGGCACTGACGGCAGTCACGCTGCTCCCCGCGGCCCCTCCTCTCTTCTCATCCATCCCTATTTGCTTGTGACATCATCTGGGATGGACGAGAAGAGAGGAGGGGCCGCCGGGAAATAGCGTGACTGCCATGCCGTCAGTGCCGTGACATGAGAGAGAACTTATTACACACGCTTCCTGCGCTACTCGGCATGGCTGGTAAACAATGTGCTATGTGCCCTGCCCTGATGTGCTATGTGCCCCGCCCTGATGTGCTATGTGCCACATGTCCTGATGTGCCCTCATGTGCTATGTGCCCTGTGCCCCATGCCCTGATGTGCTATGTGCCCTGATGTGCTATGTGCTATCATGTGCCCTGATGTGCTATGTGCCCTGATGTGCTATGTGCCCTGATGTGCTATGTGCCCCATGCCCTGATGTGTCCCATGCCCTGATGTGCTATGTGCCCTGATGTGCTATGCGCCCTGATGTGCTATGTGTCCCATGCCCTGATGTGCTATGTGCCCTGATGTGCTATGTGCCCTGATGTGCTATGTGCCCCATGCCCTGATGTGCTATGTGCCCCATGTCCTGATGTGCCCTCATGTGCTATGTGCCCTGTGCCCCATGCCCTGATGTGCCCTCATGTGCTATGTGCCCCATGCCCTGATGTGCTATGTGCCCTGATGTGCTATGTGCCCCATGCCCTGATGTGCTATGTGCCCTCAAAAAAAAAGTCAGTTACTTTGCTGAGTAACTAATCACTTTTTCAATGTAGTAACTGAGTTACTAACGCAACTACTTTTTGGGAGAAGTAATTTGTAACTGTAACTAATTACTTTTTTAAAGTAAGATGACCAACACTGGTTGAAGCCAAGCCTGGCTTTTAGAATAAGTAACGTTGAGATACTACTGTGCCTTGAAATGTATTCATGCCCCTTGAAATTTTCCACATTTTGTCATGTTACAACCAAAAACGTAAATGTATTTTATTGGGATTTTATGTGATAGACCAACACAAAGTGACACAGAATTGTAAAATGGAAGGAAAATGATAAATGGTTTTCAATTTTTTTTACAAATAAATATCTGAAAAGCGTGGTGTGCATTTGTATTCAGCCTCCTTTACTCTGATACCCTTAACTAAAATCTAGTGGAACCAATTGCCTTCAGAAGTCACCTAATTAGTAAATAGAGTCCACCTGTGTGTAATTTAGTCTTAGGCCGGGTTCACACTGGTGCGACAAACGCTCCGACATTGGGAGCTCATGTCGCATGACGTGTGAAAATCAATGTTTCCCTATGGGAGCCGTCTTAACTGGTCCGACACAAGTCAGTCCGACTTTGAAAATGCTCCCTGTACTACTTTGGTCCGACTCTAATCCTACTTCAGCCCATTGAATAACATTGAACTCGGATCAAAGTCGGAACGCCATCTTGCATGATCCGACTTTGGCATGCAACTTGTGCTCTGATGATCTTGAGGTGGAACTCCACGCCAAATTTTAAACAAAAAGACAGCATGGGTTCCCCTTCCAAGAGCATACCAGGCCCTTCGGTCTGGTATGGATTTTAAGGGGAACCCCCTATGCCAATAAAACGGCGTGGGGGTCCCCCAAAATCCATACCAGACCCTTATCTGAGCACGCAGCGCAGGCGGTCAGGAAAGGAGGTGCGGACTAGCAAGCCCCCCTCCCTCCTGAACCGTACCAGGCCGCATGCCCTCAACATGGGGGGGGTGGGTGCTTTGGGCAGGGAGGTGCCCTGCGGCCCCCCACCCCAAAGTACTTGTCCCCATGCTGATGAGGACAAGGGCCCCTTCCCGACAACCCTGGCCATTGGTTTCGGGGTCTGCAGGCAGGGGGCTTATCAGAATCTGGGAGCCCCCTTTAATAAGGGGGCCCCCAGATCCCGACCCCCCACCCTATGTGAATAAGTTTGGGGTACATCGTACCCCTACCCATTCACCTGGGGGGGGAAAAGTGTCAATAAAAAAAACTCCTCCTACTGCACAGTGCATATTGAAATCTGTAGTTTAACCATTTTAGTAGAATTGATATTGCTTCCGTCTCAAACTACAACTCCCAGCATTCTCAGAACTTTGCATAGAAGTCTGTGGACTTGCTTGGCTTTAGCTTTTCCCTTGCTGGCTACAGGAGGACAGTGCAGCATAACATTAATATCACAGTGGTGGGAGAGAGGCAATCAAAGCGCAATATCCCTTTCTTCATGTTGTTATAGCCCAGCACTTAGCTGCACCAATAAAATCAGGTTTTGCGGAACCGTTCTTTTGTATAGTTATTGTCTGCCATCTGTTCCTCCATAGCCTGAATTTCTTCAATCTTAATTATCCACAAACCAATTGACAGGGCAGAAATCTGCTTTCAACATAGTGGAATGCAGGCCTATACCACAATGAGGAGATGAATAAGTAGCAATTTCTTAGATAACGGTTTGAGAGACATCAAATGGAGGAGGAAGGCAGCGTGTCCATCCCCTAACCGGACGTCAGCCAGTCGAAAAGTATTATCTTGTCCCAAAAGTTTCGTAGATTTGGACAGTCTCATAATACAGACACAGAATGACCCCTCATCTTCAGCAAAGATGTGAGTATTGTGGAACTGCTTTATCTTTTAATCTTTACTTATGTTCCAGATTAAAGGGGTTGTAAAGGTTTGTTTTTTATTTTCTAAATAGGTTCCTTTAAGCTAGTGTATTGTTGGTTCACTTACCTTTTCCTTTGATTTCCCTTCTCAGTGTTTTTTTTCTTTGTTTTCTTTGTCTGAATTTCTCACTTCCTGTTCCTCCTCAGTAAGCTGTTCAGTAAGCTGTTCTGGCTGACTGAACACCGCTCGGATGATGGTGTGAAGTTTACTGAGGAGAAACAGGAAGTGAGAAATTCAGACAAAGAAAAAAACATTTAGAAGGGAAATCGAAGGAAAAGGTAAGTGAACCAACAATGCACTAACTTAAAGGAACCTATTTAGAAAATAAAAAACAAACCTTTACAACCCCTTTAAGCTTATGACTCCAGATTTCCTGCTTCAGGGTGGCTTATTTCTCTTACAGCATCCTATGGAGCCACCCTTGCACTAGAGACTAGAGATGTATCCCACTACACTGTGAGCATCAATAGAAAAACAAACAACCCCTAAGCCTAGGATGGCACAGCACTTTCTGCTCTTTCTTCCTCTTCCCCCCTCTCTTCTTCTTCAAGCTAACAGACTGAATGGAGACTGCACTGTCAACTGGTAACTCTTCCCTATAAGGACAGGAAATTTAGGGAGTTAGCAGCATTGAAAGTTGAAACTGCAAGTGCTGGGATAATAGCTTTTCAAAATAAATATCTTACTGGAGAATGTTTATTTTATTGTGCTCAATGGTGTTAAACTAAAAGAAAAAAGCTCAGGGTTTAATACTACTTTAAGTGAGTAAAATGTCATCCAGAATTTTTACATCTGCGAAATTGTGAAAATGTTGCCCTTATGCTAATTTCGGTCTCTGCAAAGAGTGCAAAACTTGATTTTATCAAAATGTTTCCTTAACAGTTTACACAAAGAGATTCTTTTTTTTTATGGATAACCAGCGATGTATTGCTGTATGAGCAAAAAAAGCTTTCCTAAATATTTTTTTTTTTAAAACTACAAAAAAAACAGTAATCTAGAGAGGAATGCTATTATTAATGCCACCCTAATAATTATTAATAGAAAGCTTACAAAGACCTAGCTATTGTGCGGCCCATCCAGACAAGATGGCCACAACTGCTGTGTGTGGTGAACCTGCATAGCTTGAATAACAAGCCACATATTATTCAGTGGAAGACATTGTTATTGTATGTCAAAACTGAGTGGATATGGAACGCTTCTTATCATATCTTGCTTTTAAATAAGAAGTATAGGAAACAAAATAAACAAACATCTATACTCACCTCCCTGCTGCAGCATTGGTCTGATGCTGCAACTGAACCCCACCTGCTCTAAACCTGAGAACTGAGCAATCACATGACTACTGATCGCTCAGTTCTTGGACTTTCCAGAGCAGAGAGCGGTGACTGTTAGTCACCGCTCTCTGCTCTGCCCCACCAGCACCCACTTGAGTGCCGAGCTGGGTAGGGGGCTGGAGCAGCTGGCTCCCGCTCTCGGCCTGCGCTAAAAGGCTGAGCCAACTGCCAATCAGGCAGCTGGGTAGATCCCAACAATATGGTCAAGATCCTTGAGCGGCTCTGTGACATCAGCTGACATGGGTTGTAGCTCACTACCGGCTGATTTTGGGTCACAGGAGAGCAAAAGTAAGTGCACTCCTGTGACCCAGAAGAGAAGTATGGTCAAAAAAGCTTTGGTCATACTTCTCTTTTAAACACCTTCAAGACATAGATGTTATGTTCGCTTCACAGTTAAATATGGTATCATCACAAATAACTGGGACAGGTCTATTTACATCCATCTATCAAATCCCACTTGTTTTATGGCATGCACATGGTAGAAGGAAACAAACATTGAACAAGTAATGTTGTTGTGACTTTTGGAAAAAGCCAAGGTGACCTAGGGTACAACCCTGTGACTTTTGTAAAACGAGACTCTGAGCCAGCAAATACAGTACTGTAAGACAAGAGGGAAAGTGCTATTTAATATTCAGCTATTGTCAGTAATGATTATCTTGCCATGATAAAAGCAAGCATCTTGTTTTTGGCAGCAGCCTAAACTTAGGCTAGATAAACATGTTAAGGTTGAGAACAAAAGTCGATTGAAAAAAGAGACTCTGTCAGTGAAAAGAATGTTTCCAAGCTGGGTGGTGGTGATAATGCACCCATGGAATAGATTTCAGCCCGTTCAATAGAAATCGACTGAAATTCTATCTGTGTATGGACAGCATAAGAGCTTGTTCACATGGATCAATACTGAAATTGCTGGACAGAGGAGAGAAAGCAGTGTGTATTCAAATCCCTGGATCAGTGGGAGCATTGACAGCTCAGGATCGAGCTCAGGATCGAGGGGGGTAAGTACAACAGGGACCAGGAGGTTGGGAGGGGTCTGATGTTAGGTCACCTTTACATATTTTCTGTAAAGGTGAACTAACACTTTAAGAAATACAGATTGGTCACATCCAGGGCTTTTTTCTCAAACAATAGGTGCTGGAACTCAACCACGACCCCCAAAACCTGTCCCCCTACACACACCCTCCAAATCAATCACATCAAATAGTGGGTGTGATCAGATTTCATAAACAGTAGGAGGGTCTTAAAGGGGCATTAAATACCAGGATTCCATTACATACAGAGTGCAGAATTCAGGGGGGTTACACACAGAGTGTAGAGCTGTCACTTGTAAACACAAAAAACAGACTTCTGTGTTTACAAGTGATTGTGGTGAGCAGGCACCAAAGGGTCCGAGCCAGAGGTGGGGGAACTGAGTTCCACCAAGTTCCCCCTGAAAAAAAAAGCCCTGGTCACATCCCTGCCCCAAGCTTATGTGATTTTGGTAATCTCTCTCCTATTGTCAGCATGTTTCTTGTTAGCACATGAGTATACAGCAGGTTCAGGGTACTCACCCTCCCTCTCCCAGTCTGAGTTGAACTGTACGGGTTATTGCAAGGTTGATATCAAGACTTTAAACTCAAAATAAAGCCTTTTGATAGATTACTGTAATGCAGTTAGGCTCCATATACAATAATAAATATGGCTCTATTTTTAACTTCTTTATGAAATAAGTTCTGCTACAAGGGTTAAGAAAACCTTGTGCTGCTAGCTCATTAGAATGTTCGACTATGGTCCTCACATACAAGTTCTCCTACAGTCCAACACACCCCACTTAGCACTGCTCTAATCAACATTGCTCTCACTCCCTGAGCAGATCTGTTGATTAGGCAGCATTCAGGGGGTATGTCAGAGAGCTGGGCTCCTTCTTGAGTGTCATGCCACGTACACACGATCGAGAAAATAGACGGGAAAAACGAGGGAACGGCTTTGTTCCCTACACACGGCCGTTTTTCCCGACATTTTTTTTCTTGGTCGAGAAAAACGACCGTGTGTGGGCTCCGTGGCAGTGTCTCCCTATGGGAAAACTGCCGCGGAAAAAAATGACGGGAATCACGATGAGAAAAATTAGAGCATGTTCTAATTTTTCTCCTCGTGATTAATGACGTTTTTCCCGTCTGGAAAAATGACAAAAAGAACACACACGGTCGTTTTTCTTGTTAAAAAAAAAAAAAATTCCCAGACGGGAAAAATGATCGTGTGTACGCGGCATAAGATTCTCTGTTGTCTTTTCTTAAACCTAATTGCATGATTTAACAGAATAAAAAAAATAGAAATAGAGGCATATTTTTATCTAATTTATATATTTAAAAAAAAGTAGCGCTCCATTTCTTATAGCGATGAAATCAAAATTTGAGTCAAAAATAAATCTCTCAACTAAAAAACATTTATGTCAAATAAATAGCTTTAACATTCGTGATGATAAAAAATTAGTTAAAAAAAACAAAAAAAACAGTCTAACCACTTGCCGACCGGCTCGCGCGATATACGTCGGCAGAATGGCACGGCTTGCGCAAAGCAACGTACCTGTACGTCGCCTTTAAATTGCCGCAACCGCCGCGTGCTCCGTGAGCGTGCCCGCGGGTCCCGCAGACTCCATGTCCGCCGGGTGCCCGCGATCTTGTCACGGAGCGGCAGAACGGGGAGATGCCTATGTAAACAAGGCATTTCCCTGTTCTGCCTAGCAACATGACAGAGACCTACTGCTCCCTGTCATCAGGGGCAGTGATCTCTGTCATGTTCTAGTGAGCCCACCCCCCCACAGTTAGAATCACGCCCTAGGACACACTTAACCCCTTGATCGCCCCCTAGTGTTTAACCCTTTCCTTGCCAGTGTCATTTACACAGTAATCAGTGCATTTTTATAGCAATGATCGCTGTATAAATGACAACGGTCCCAAAATAGTGTCAAAAGTGTCCACCATATTGTCGCAGTCACGATAAAAATCGCAGATCGCCACCATTACTAATAAAAAAAAATTATAATAAATATGCCATAAAACAATGCCCTATTTTGTAGACGCTATAACTTTTGCACAAACCAATCAATATACGCTTATTGCGATTTTTTTAGAGCTAAAATTACACTCTGCAGACCTCAGTGAGGAAAGCTCTGAGAACGGATTAGAGGGAAAGGGCACACCCTCCTTCCCACAGCACACATGAACAGATCTGAGGCTGTCAATCTGCTGGAGGTCCCTCCTCTGTGGCCATTTTTCTCTTGGTGTCAGGAAATCTTGTAAGTGATTCATGCTGATAGCAGAGAAACAAAGCAACAGGCAGAAATTACACTCAAGCCCCGTACACATGACCGGTTTTCTCGGCAAGAAAACTGCTGGGAGAGCTTTTTGCCGAGAAAACCGGTCGTGTGTATGGTTTCTCGTCGGAAAAACTGCCGGGAATCTCGACGAGAAAAATAGAGAACCTGCTCTCTATTTTCTCGTCGGGATTCTCGTTGGCCTGTTTCCCGACGAGAAAACCGTGAGTGTGTATGCTTACCTGTCCATGGTAAAGCCGCGCATGCTCGAAAAGACTTTGACGCATGCGCGGTAGCAAAAAAGGGTAGTGTAGGGTGTAGCAAGATGGCGGCGATGGCATCGAATGTGACGAGCGCAGGCTCGTCGTAGTCGATGACATCACCGCGTTCTTGCCATTCAAAAGAATGGCGGTTCTTTTGAATGGCCGTGTGTACACTCGGCGAGGTAGGCAAGCTTGCCGGGAATCCCGTCGGGAAAACCAACGTTTTTTTCCCGACGAGATTCCCGCCCGTGTGTATGAGGCTTTAGTACACACTATAGAGGGACATGCTTTGTTCATATTTCATGTCTGAGGTTTACTTTACCACTTTAAGCACCGTCCATGATGCCTTTGTTATTTGCAGTAACATTCACATTTTTCAGGACAAATTTTCTGTGTCTTTTAAGGTCTTCTGTTTGGACCTTAAAAGAGCCGGATACACCACAAAAGCTTGTCCTGAAAATTTGAATATTAGTGCCAATAAAAAACGTATCACAGGCAGTACTCAATTGTTTTTTGCCCCACAGCCAAGCAAATGTTTAGCCCATGTAGTGTTGGAAGGGAACCCAACTGCATAGGTATAAATGTAGTGTGGGTCTTTAAATTCATACATAATTATAACATGGGAAAAGTTAAATAGTGCATTCACCTTCCTATACAAAGTGTTGTGATAGTACAGTAGATAATCTTTTTTACTTATCTTTCCATGATCTCAGTATCAGTGCTAATTTATTTTGTTTTCATTTTTGCTGTGTGTTATTTGGGGCTGCTGAAAATGTCCTTTTAATGAGTTCTTAACGGGTAGGCTATTATAAGACTATAAGCATATGTCAGACTGTTTACAGTAAATGAAGCAACACAGTGTGCTCTAAATCTGCTCTTCTTATTTTACCGAACATTCCATTTTCATAGAACTATTCTTCTCAAAGTCATGCAAAAGATATTTACATACAGTATCTCACAAAAGTGAATACACTCCACACATTTTTGTAAATATTTTATTATATCTTTTCATGTAACAACACTGAAGAAATTACACTTTGCTACAATGTAAAGTAGTGAGTGTACAGCTTGTATAACAGTGTAAATTTGCTGTCCCCTCAAAATAACTCAACACACATCCATTAAAGTGGAAGTAAACCCATCGATTTGATAGTTTAAAAAACAGTTAACATTCCCGGCATGCCGGAAATGTTAGCTGTCACATTGGTTGTGCTCTCAACCAAACTTTCACACCATCCAATGATTGGTGTCATAACTGATCACATGTGCAGCATCATGGCCGTTGAAGGTTTACCAAAGGCCAAGATGGCAGCTTCCTTGGCTGAAAACGATAGGAGGGTTTACTTCCACTTTAATGTCTAAACCACTGGCAACAAAAGTGAATACACCCGTAAGTAAAAAATGTCCAAATTGGGCCCAAAGTGTCAATAATGGTGTGGCCACCATTATTTTCCAGCACTGCCCTAACCCAGAGTTCACCAGAGCTTCATAGGTTGCCACTGGAGTCAACTTCCACTCCTCCATGACAACATCACGGAGCTGGTGGATGTTAGAGACCTTGCGCTCCTCCACCTTCCATTTGAGGATGCCCCACAGATGCTCAATAGGGTTTAGGTCTGGAGACGTGCTTGGCCAGTCAATCACCTTTACCCTCAGCTTCTTTAGCAAGGCAGTGGTCATCTTGGAGGGGTGTTTGTGGTTGTTATCATGTTGGAATACTGCCCTGCGGCCCAGCCTCCGAAGACAGGTGATCATGCTCCGCTTCAGTATGTCACAGTACATGTTGGCATTCATGGTTCCCTCAATGAACTATAGCTCCCCAGTGCCCGAAGCACTCATGCAGCCCCAGACCATGACACTCCCACCACCATGCTTGACTGTAGGCAAGACACACTTGCCTTTGTACTCTTCACCTGGTTGCCGCCACACACGTTTGACACCATCTGAACCAAATAAGTTTATCTTGGTCTCATCAGACCACAGGACATGGTTCTAGTAATCCATGTCCTTAGTCTGCTTGTCTTCAGCAAACTGTTTGTGGGCTTTCTTGTGCATCATCTATAGAAAATGATGGGATAACAGCCATGCAGACCAATTTGATGCAGCATGCGGCGTATGGTCTGAGCACTGATAGGCTGACCCGCCACCCCTTCAACCTCTGCAGCAATGCTGGCAGAACTAATACATCTATTTCTCAAAGACAACCTCTGGATATGACGCTGAGCACGTGCACTCAACTTCTTTGGTCAACCATGGCGAGGCCTGTTCTGAGTGGAACCTGTCCTGTTAAACCGCTGTATAATCTTTGCCACCGTGCTGCAGCTCAGTTTTAGGGTCTTGGCAATCTTCTTATAGATTAGGCCATCTTTATGTAGAGCAGTAGTTCTCAACTCCTGTCCTCAGGATGCACTAACAGGCCAGGTTTGCAAGATAACTGAAATACATCACAGGAGATATCATTTGCTGCTCAGTGATTGCAGTATTCTAGTCTGCATCCCCCAAGGTAATACTTAAAATATGGCCTGTTAATGGGTCCTGAAGACAGGAGTTGAGAACCACCAGTGTCATCTTAAGAGCATTATAGGCCCCCGGTAGTGATGAGCCGAACACCCCCGGGTTCGGTTCACACCAGAACCCGCGAATGGACCGAAAGTTTGCACGAACTTTAGAACCCTATTAAATACAATGGATGCGAACGTTCGAAATCTAAAGTGCTAATTATAACGACTAATATGCATGTTATTGTCCTAAAAAGGGTTTGGGAACCCGGGTTCTGCACCAGGGGACATGTATCAATGCAAAAAGAAGTTTTAAAAATGGCCGTTTTTCTGGAGCAGTCATTTTAATGATGCATAAAGTGAAAAAAAAAAAGTCAAATATTCCTTTAAATATCGTACCTGGGGGGTGTCTAAAGTATGCCTGTGAAGTGCCACGTGTTTCCCGTGTTTAGAACTGTCCCTGCACAAAATTACATTTCTAAAGGAAAAAAAGCCATTTAAAACTGCTTGCGGCTTTAATGTAATGTCTGGTCCCGGTAATATGGATGAAAATCTTTAAGAAAAATGGCATAGCTACCCCATCACACACCCCCCCCCCCCCTACCCCAGCCCATTACCAGCCCCTTTGGGTCTTGTATGGATATTAAGGGGAACCCCGCACACAAAATAAAAAAGGCCCTATATACTCTGAACGGCCGTATACAGGCGGTGCATACAAGACAGGGACTGTAGGTTTGTTCTTATGTAGAATCTGTTTGTAATTTTGAACAGGTACATTGTTTAAGTGTAGCTCCAGCCAAAAAATCTATTTTTAAGCTTTTTGGAAAACATAGGGAAGGGTTATCACCCCTGTAACATTTGTTTTGCTGTCTGTGCAGTGTGCACCTGTTCAGAACAGTTCACCTCACTTTCCGTCCTAATGACAAATGTTTTTTGAAAATTTGGGGTTTTTATTGAAACAAGAATTGGTGATAAAGAATCAGTGGAGAGGAGACACTTTTTTTCCCATATTAACTCTTACAGGAGAGAATTTGCCTTCCTAGGGGTAGATTTCCTCTCACTTCCTGTTGTATCCTTCCGTTTGCAAGGAGGAGTCGTTTGTAAGTTGGATGTTTGAAAGTAGGGGCCTGCTGAAATTTGCCCCTTACATGTTGGTGTTGCCACAACACTGTGAGCCCTCACAGTTACTCTTGGTGGGCGCATGAATGGGCCCTGCTGTGAATTATTAGATCAAGAATTGTAATTGCATGTCCCTGTTGAACAGGGGCTGAAAAATTGGGCCTTTGGTGGTGGTGGTGGTGGTGGTGTTGACACAACACTGTAAGGCCTCACAGTTAGTCTTGGTGGGTGCAGGAATGGGCCCTGCTGTGAAATATTAGATCAAGAGTTGTAATTACATGCCCCTGTTAACCACTTAAGCCCCGGACCATTTGGTAGCTAAAGGACCAGAGGTGAATTCAGAATTTTGCACTGCGCTGCTTTAACTGTAAATTGTGCGGACATGCAATGTTGTACCCAAACGAAATTTGCGTCCTTTTCTTCCCACAAATAGAGCTTTCTTTTAATGGTATTTGATTGCCTCTGCGATTTTTATTTTTTGCGATATAAACGGAAAAAGAGCGAAAATTTTGAAAAAAAATGATATTTTCTACTTTTTGTTATAAGAAAAATCGAATAAACTCAATTGTAGTCATACATTTAGGCCAAAATGTATTCAGCCACATGTTTTTAGTAAAAAAAATGTCAATAAGCGTATATTTATTGGTTTGCGCAAAAGTTATAGAGTTTACAAACTAGGGTACATTTTCTGAAATTTACACAGCTTTAAATTTATGACTGCCTATCTCATTTCTTGAGGTGCTAAAATGACAGGGCAGTACAAAACCCCCCCAAATGACCCCATTTTGAAAAGTAGACACCCCAAGGAAATTGAGGAGAGGCATGTTGAGCCCATTGAATTTTTTATTTTTTTGTCCCAAGTGATTGAATAATGACTAAAAAAAAAAAATTACAAAAAGTTGTCACTAAATGATATATTGCTCACACATGCCATGGTTATATGTGGAATTTCACCCCAAAATACATTTTGCTGCTTCTCCTGAGTACGGGGATACCACATGTGTGGAACTTTTTGGGAGCCTAGCCGCGTACGGGACCCCGGAAACCAAGCACCGCCTTCAGGATTTCTAAGGGCGCAAATTTTTGATTTCACTCCTCACTACCTATCACAGTTTCGAAGGCCATAAAATGCCAAAATAGCACAAAACCCCCCCAAATGACCCCATTTTAGAAAGTAGACACCCCAAGGAAATTGCTGAGAGGCCTGTTGAGCCCATTGAATATATTTTTTTTGTCCCAAGTGATTGAATAATGACAAAAAAAAAAAAATTACAAAAAGTTGTCACTAAATGATATATTGCTCACACATGCCATGGTTATATGTGGAATTACACCCCAAAATACATTTTTCTGCTTGTCCTGAGTATGGGGATACCACATGTGTGGGACTTTTTAGGAGCCTAGCCGCATACGGGACCCCGAAAACCAAGCACCGCCTTCAGGGTTTCTAGGCACAAATTTTTGATTTCACTCCTCACTACCTATCACAGTTTCGAAGGCCATAAAATGCCAAAATGGCACAAAACCCCCCCAAATGACCCCATTTTGGAATATAGACACCCCAAGCTATTTGCTGAGAGGAATGGCGAGTATTTTACAGCTCTCATTTGTTTTTGAAAATGAAGAAAGAAAATATATATATATATTTTTATTTTTTTTCAATTTTCAAAACTTTGTGACAAAAAGCGAGATCTGCAAAATACTCACAATACCTCTCAGCAAATAGCTTGGGGTGTCTACTTTCCAAAATGGGGTCATTTGGGGGGGTTT